>OY728160.1:1833171406-1834451362 GCA_963277665.1 Viscum album
TAGTTCAAATAATTCTCATAAAAACATCCTAGTATATTAATAAAAATTTAGTTTTATAAAAAAGGAATAAAAATATTTTATGGGGTTAGAGAAGTAAAATAAAACCAAAGAACTTAAGAGAATATGTTACCATTAAATCGGGTAATGCCCTTTGGTTTGAACCAAAAGGGTTTCTTGAAGTGCCTTATGCCTAAGGTAAGGCATATAGAAGGAATAAAGGTATATTGATAACTTATTTAGGCAGAGGTTGGATGAGACATGGTGCTTGAGAGGTGTGAGTAATGGGTTAGAGGCAAGGGCCTTTTTATAAGGGGGATGAGGGGCTCTTTAGCAAAGTGTGGAAATATTATTTTATTATATAATGATTTTTGTTTTATTAAGTTCCTAAACAAATTAAAGTATAAGATAAGTTAAATCATGGTCAAAATAAAATCATTAAATAATAATTGGATAGGTTTTGGATATTGTTTTAATCTTTATAATATTATTTATTTAAATCATTTATTAATGAGGTAAACACAACATCATTATTGTGTCATAAATAATATTATTTATTTGATGTATAAAAATTATAAAATAAATACCATGATGTAGGAAATATTTTTATCTTTACAAAGAAGATTTATAGTCGAAAATATAACTTATATAACCCTATTTAAAAATTAATTTACTAAAAGATATTTGTTTTTGTCATTTTTGCCTTTACTTTAAGTTAATTAAAATAAACTGTCATTATCACTCTTAAGTGGCTCCATTGGGTCCCAAAATAGACGCAAGGATACCCATTATTATTCATGACTCATACAATAAGGTTAAGACAATTGTTAAGATAATTTTTTATTATTGTGATATTCTTTTTACCTTGAATTTCCTTATTTACCTTTAATCGTGGTAATAAAAGTCAAAAGTTACTATTCACCAAAAATTATTTTCATATTATTGAACCACATTTTACATACTAATAAAAACCATTTATGTCGGATTTTCAAAATTCAAATCACAGAAGCGGTAAAATTTCATTTAAATGATAAAGTCAGTTTTTAACTACTACTTAGTGGTTTCACTATTCATCAAAAATTGAAGTTTTTCTGAGAAATACCAAATATTCATCCTAATATATATTTGATAATCCTAATTCTAAAATGATGTCTATTTTACCCAATTAAAAACATAGAATTTATATTAATAAATTTAAAATTAATTCCCGTTTTCAAAACAAAAGGCGTGTTTTTAAGAAATATTAACTACCAAAAGATTGACACTTGTTTATGTCCAATTTCAACGCCAATTAGTTCCAATGACCAAAAATGGATTAAATGGTAAAAATATAATATAATTACACTTTAAAAATAATTAAAAATATAATCTAAAAATCTAAATAAATTAGATTAAAAGGATGTTTTGTACTAAAATACAGTATTTTCCACTATTCATCAAAAATTCAATTTTATCAGAAAAATACCAAAATTTTACCCAAACTGATTTTTGATGTACCACTTCAAAAGAAGAATTTTATTTTGTCAAATATAACATATAAAAGTGACCAAAACTAGATTTAAGTAGGGTTCTGCATCAAAAGGAGGTAAATTAACCTGTTAAAGTCAATTATGCTTAAAATTAGATTCATTCACATTTTAAGCCTCTAAATTTTATTGGATAAATGTAAAAACATTTAACAAACATGTAAAATCATATTTTAGTTAGTTATATTCATTCCTACCAACACAACGGCTAGGAATTAACTACCATTTAAAATAATAATATTATATTAATATTGTGCAATGTAAGATTTAAAAGAAACCCATTGTTGTGTATCGGGTACGCCATCGAAAATAGAAAGCCCTTTAAAGTAAAATTAATATTTAATTCACAAAATATTAATAAAAAATTAAAATCTATTATTTAATTATTTACCTGGGATGTTATAGTAGTTGATGCCTTAGGTTGATTATGGCCATCAGGTCTTGATTCTGTGGGATGTCTCGGGCCTTGCTACCCCTTGTTTCCGGCTTGCTCGGACTCGCGTAGGACATTTTGGAACACATTCTCCTAGGAATAAAACTAGTGCCTATGACATGATTCCATAGGGATTCCCATGGGACTCAATGAGGAAGCCTTGGTCTTCTACACCTTGGATACAACCCTTCATGGTCTACACTTTATTATATGGAAAGGTTGTGGGTTTCTTTTGTGACTTCTTTATACTGTGACATCATAGGATACCTGACTTATTATTATGGAAACGTCGTGGATTTCTGATACACATCACTATATGGAATGGCCAGGGGGATTTTAATATTGATGGATGAACAAAAATTCCATGTTACTTGTTTACTTTATTTATAGGTGCCTTATTTGTAGATAACACTTGTTGTAGGGAGCCTTGATAGGATGTTTAGAATTAATTGTTCTAGTAGAAATATGCCTTGGGAGTTTACACTTATAGTACTGCTTTTCTTACACTTGTTATCATGTTTCATATTTCTTTTAGAACTGTATACATCTTTAAGTGGAAACCTACTAGGATGTTAATCTCCCACCCTATTTGGGCCTCCATGGGGACCCAAACAGATTATATGGTTGTATGTGATTGTAGGGGTAAACACTTCCGTACAGGTTATTGATAGTTTCTTTGGAGTAGGAGAGCATTGGACCAAGCTGAGGCTTCTAATGCTACTAGGACTTTTTGGTCTTCTTTTCATCTGGGATAAATGTATTGGCTTGTACTTCTATGGGATTATTTTTTCTATTTTCTCCATACATGTATTATCTTCATCATTGTATATGAGCAATATTTTTATATTGTTATCTATTCCTGATATGTTTCTATTTTTTATTGTTTATCAACTTCCTCTATTGAATGTGTTGACTTACACTATGATATAATCTGGTAATGAGGGAATATTATCCCCAATAACTCACCTAGGACCTCACTTCTAGTCGATAGCCTCCGGAATTTTAGGAGATGTGATTGAGGAAATGTAGACAACTGGGATTGGGGCACTGTTGAGTGGTATCCGGGTCCAGGACATTACATAGTTCTTGTTCGAGTTGATTCAAGGAATAGATCTAGTCTCTATCCATACTTATAAGATATCACTAGCGGTGATTTGGGAGTGGAATGATTTTTTGGAATAGATAGAGGCCAAGGGTTTCATATAGCCTGGTACATCTATGTGGGGTTCACTAGATTGCCTTTCCATAAAGGGTAGTGGTAATTTTCACTTATGTGTGGATTACTATATATTAAATAATATGATGGTCTATAACTAGTGTCCCCTTCTAAGAATCAATGATATTTTTTATCATCTAAGAGATGCTAAGATCTTCTTGAAGATTGATTTGAGATTAGGATACCATAGGTTGAGGGTAAGACCATCAGTCATACCTTGGACTAATTTTAGGAGTAGGTATGGCTTGTATGAGTTCGTAGTGTTGTTGTTTGATTTAACAACACACTAGTGGTATTCATATTCTTGATGAATTAGATATTTCATCCTTTTCTAAACCACTTTTTAGTGGTTTTAATCAATGAAACATTAGTGTACTCCCAATCATTAGACAAGCATGCCTAAAATCTTGACATCATCATGAGTACATTGATAGATAATCGAATTTACACCAAGATAACTAAATGCAGTTTCAGGATTAATAAAGTTAACTTCATGGGCCATGCCATCTTAGAAGGAGGAGTATCAGTGGACCCATAGAAGGTTTCAATAATGTTCTTAGGAATGACCTGTGAATGAATTAGAAATTTGTTTTTTTTGTGTTTATCAGGTTTTTATTGGCGTTTAATCTCGATATATTCCTATTGAGCAGTACTGATGTTTAGGAAGACCAATAAGGTAGTGAGTTTTTTTTTAATTCTAATGCATATGAAAGTGATTTTAAGGATCTAAAGAGGGGGTTGATCTCAACACCTATCCTCACATTACCTATACTAGGTAAAGATTAAACTATGAATTGTGACACATTAAATTTTGGACATGGAGAAATTATGACGTAGGAGGATCGAGGGGTTTCTTATGGCTCTAGACAGATACAACTATATAATAAGAATTATATTACTTGCAGTCTATATTTAGATTTATTAGTACATTCCCTATGATTATAGAGGCATTATCTTTTGGGTGAATGGTTTGTGGTATACACAGTCCACTAGAGACTTAGGTATATATTTTTTTGGTGGGATTTGAACCATTGGAAGAGGATCATGGTGAAGTATCTATAGTATTTTGATTATGAGTTTGATTACACCCTAGGAAAGGGAAAAAATTGTCGATGAATTGATATATAAGACATAGATATATGTGGTGAGTTAGTCTTGTGATGAGTTTCGGATGATTTCACTCTTTTCATACATGCATATAGACATTAAAGAGTCCCACAAAAGGGTAGCTAGGACTTCAAAATATATTATATGTGTCATTTTGGAATAGATCAATACATAGAAGTTATCTGATATATAAGACTTATCTATGAGGTACATCTTATATGGTGGGAATAAACCATTAGGATTGTCTCTTAGCAGCAACAATTCTCTTCTTTCCAATGGCTGAGTCTGGGCTCCAAAAGGTTTTCATTATGAGCTAATAAGATCGTTTGATGCTTCTATATGGGAAGTACATCCTTGTTTGAAAAAAAAAATATAGTGATATATATGGATAGTAATTTTGGTTAGGAATGAAGAAAGTGGAATTGGGCTTCTTGGTGAGAAGTTTCATCTGTTAGAAGATGAAGGCCGAGCATCAGAGGATAGTTGGAATTTTGTAGCCTCTTACCATTATATAGTAGAAATGGGATGATTCTATTATGGAAATTTTAATAGGACTACCCAAAAAACCCATAAGAATGATGTAGAATGGGTGATTGTGTATAGATTTATGAAGGTAGAACAATTTTTTTTGTATCAGGGAGACCTTTAGTGTTGATGATCTGGGTAGTCTGTATATGTGTGAGGTAGTTTGGTTTCATGGTTTTCTAAGGAGTATCATTTCTGAAAGTTATCCTTGTTTCACATTTTGATTCTAATAGGATCTCAATAATGCTTTAGGGTCATAGTTTCCTTTTAGAATAGCATATTATTTTCATACTAATGGTCAATTTGAGAATACTATTCATGTTTTGGAGGATATGTTATGAGAATGTTTTTTGGATTTCGTTGGTTTGTGGGGGTAGCATAAGTAACTCATGGACTTTTAATATAATAATTGATTTTAGGCATCGATCTGGATAAATATTCTAGTATTTCTATGGAAGACCATTCCATTCGCCTCTTTATTTTATTGAGGTTGGCGAGCCAGTTCTTGTTGGACCTAGTGTCGTGTAGGAGACATATGAGTAGGTTTAGTATATCAAGAGACAGTTTGTGACCCTAAAAAGTATGCATAAATATTATGCTGATCATTTTATATGATCTCTATATTTTGAGGTTGGTTATTTTTTTTCCATTGGGTGTCTCCAAGAATGGATCAACACCTCATCAAGAAACAAGGTAAGCTATCACCTAGATTTTTCAGGCTATTTGACTCAGTGGAGAGGATTAGTCTAGTGGAATATCGATTTTCACTTCCACCATGCTATAATTCTATGAAGTATGTGTTTCATGTGTCTTATCTTTAGATATATCATCCTAACTTTTCTCATATGATATACATAGTAAATTTTGATCTTGATGTAGATGCTTCCTTTGAGGAAAATCTGATATGGATTGTGGATTGTACATGGAAGTATCTCTAGGTAGAACTATACCTATGGTTTGTGTGCAGGGAAAACATGGTCATATCTAGGATGAGACCTAGGAGAGAGAGTCTAATATGCAAGCAGAGTGGCTAGAATTATTCACTGAGACCGCTTTGTGATTCTTGAAGAAGCTCGAGGATGAGATATTATATGTTAGAGAGGTTATAAGATCCCTTCTTATTACAAGTACATCTCTTTTTTATTTTTTTAAATAAACCTCTTTTTTTGGATTTTCCTTTGGATTTGAACCCTGGTGGTCAAGTCTCATTCAGAGATAGAGTTATTTTATTAGGAAAAAATATCTAAAGTTCAGGGTGTATTTTTTAGTTAATGGAGTTTGGGTATAAACATGTAAAATGGGATTATGAGGGTTTCCTAGAAATTAAATATGTATTTGGAGGTGGTTCTAGTTCTTTATATAGGAAATAGGATAAAATACGTCTATAGGGAAATTCGATTCCATGTAAATGAGTTACACAATGTATAACTATTCATAGGAACAAGAGGTGAACCAATTTCATGACATGAAATTAATACACATCTTGAATCCATTACACAACATGTATTGTTTGAGCATGGTTAAATTCACTCGAGGTGAAATTTTTTTTGGTGTAACCTTTAATAAATAAATACATGGTGTGTAAATGGATTACATGCCTTCTGATTATCGGCTCTAGTGATTTTAAGACTACCATGCATTTTTATTCTCCTCATTCTCTTGGTGAAATTTTCTCTCTCATCTCTATGGTATTATCTAGTTGATTTTTGGAGAACCTTCATCTATTCTAGACACCCCATTTAAGAAACCAATCAAAAGTGACTTCATTTCCTTCTAAATTCAATTCTCTTTCATCATTACTTATTGTGGAAGTGGTTTTACCTTGACCACGGTGGGTTTTGGGTGTTTATCTGGGTGTTTTTTTGATCTAGGACTTTTCTCTTGATATTTTTCAACTCAGTTCTTATTAGTTTTATCTATTAGAAGCATAATTTGATCACTAGTTAAAGTTAGAGGTTTATAACTTAACCCTATGGTCTTTTGATTTTCCAAGTATATGAAACATTGTGAATTGCAGACAAATAAAGTGAACATTGGTTAATTGAATTATAATTGATGGTAAAACATGGATTGGATTCTTTCTTAGATACATTTGGATCAAACGGTGACACAAACAAGATTATGGATACCCATTGGGTGAGAAAAAACTTGATTAATATTGAAATGGATAATGGATAAAAGTGTGTTAATCTATACTTGGGACTTAAAGTGATTTCTTAATATATAATCACTTTTGATTTGTGATTATTCTAATTAAAATTGATGAAATGTAAATGGTTGAAGACCTACTTGATAAATGAAAGGGTTAATTGAAATAAAAATGGTAATTTTCAGAATAGACCATTTGTCCACCTAATGTGATATTATGACATATTTTGTAATTATTATATACCATGTTATTCCCTGTCACATGCAGAAATGCTTATATACTAAACTATTCCATGAAATAATTTAAAATAATTATATATCAAGAAATTCCTTGACATGTTTTTTGATTCTTATATACAGGGATCTGCCTAGGCACATTCCAAAATTCTTATATATTAGGATATTCCCTAACAAATGCAGAAATGCCTATATAGCGGGTTATTCCCAGATTCATTCTAAAATTATTATTTAGATATTTCATCCTAGATGTGTGTTTATACCGAGGATATGTGGTTATGGATAGTATGTTTTTGTTACATGCTCATTGATATTATGGTATTGGGCTGAAGAAGTTAGTAGTGGTATTATATAAATTATTTAATTAATTAGTACACCTGTATACAACTTCAATGTGTGCACTTATTATTAGACTAGTTTTTTATAGACACAATGGTGTTGGTCTATTAAGTTTTACTCACACTCTATTTGGGACACCACTTGGTACCTAAGAAGATTATGTGGATGTAGGTTTGGATAGAGGCAAGAGACCTTGTCGCTGATTTTCTTGTTGGAGGGGCTAATGTTTGGATATGGGACCGACTGAGGATCATGATAGGGGTATTTTGAGTTTATCATTTCATAAGATTCATTTATGTATTACTTCAGTAATACATTTAAATACATCTTATCATATCATCACATGATTAATTATTATTGGTTTATTAGTTATTCTTTAACTTCCCTGTTATATGTTGTGTTTTTTACTCTATTTTTAATACTATCATATTATATGTTATTAGTTATTTTCATTGTATCATATCTCTATATCAAGGTGTATAGTCTCCACACTATACTCATCACCCCTCTGATGCTAGTTGGCAGCCTCTGACATATGGGGATGCATGCTTAAGGCTATTCAACTAACATAGTTTTTCTATGTGATAGTGTCAAGATAGGGGATGCCACACTGATGATTCAGCCAATATATAGATAACTTCATTATGTTATCAATTATTGGTTCTATGGATCAATTTTCTAGTTAAAAAATGAGGATTATTAGATGGGGGAAGATCATCAATGATGGTGGAATCTTGGGAGAAATGAACAGGGTTGATTTCATGAGCTGACACATGTGAGAAACATGAAGAGGTGATAGTGATACTTTTTACCATGAATGGTGTCCTGAATTAGACGTTTGATGAGTCATTCAACCATTTTCATGTGAACATTGACACTTTTAGTTAAGATAGATGAATATTCAGTTGTTTTGGTCAAGATTTGGGAGGTATACTGACTTTTTAGAAACTAAATAGTGCATAGTTTATAAGAACACGTTCCATGTAAATCATGTGTTAGAGCATATAGGGTTTTATATGAAGAAAAATATCTCATGTTTTTTGACCTAGACCACAATCGACACATATTTTATCCACCCAACTTAATGTGTATAGGGAGTACAAACCTAAGTTTTTAATTAGACTCGTACATTGTGAGTGTTAAGACCATGCATCGTGTATTCTAAACGTAACATGAGATGGGAGAATAGTGCATGCCATGTTTCATTTCCCATCATACACACTGTGAATCACTTTTAACATATTGTGTTTATAGATCATTATATTATATATAGGGTTCCACTATACAGTCAAGGCTTTTTCTAAAGGTGACACATCATTTTCCCCTGAGGACACATAATATACTTTTCTCATAACCATCAACTTACCATTTCTCCTTCCTAGGATTTGGATTAAGGACCCACATGTAGTAGTTTCTAAATATATTTCCATATTGGATGTGATGGAGACCTTTGTATATATATTATATACATAGTGTGAAATGGTTTGAATGTGTTTATCCCTTAAATAGTGGATTGGATGGTGATGAAATTTAATTGTCATGTCTGAAGAAGAATTATTTTCTGTATCCTCATGGAAGTGTGGTTATAGTAGAGAGTGGTTCCCCCACTTTCTTGGAATAGATAGTGTCAATATCCCCCTATACTGACATAAGGTGTAAGACCAATATCTACATATTTATTATCACCTCATCCAAGTTTTCTGGTGAGGCATGGGGCCTCCATTGGTGTTTTTCTCCACTCAACTATTACATCCCATTATGGTAGTGTGGGTCCCCCACTATTGATATGGAGACTTTGCATTGGGTTTCGGTCATCGTGAAGCCCTGATTTATGGTGTTTTAGACAAGTAATCATCTTTGGCATATGTGAATATCAATATCCTTATCTATAACTCATATCCTTTATATAATTAGATTTGGGTTCTAATTTATTTACCTTATTGATTGTGTTTTAGATATGAATATTTTATTGTTTCTTTTGTTCAGTCATGGGATTATTACTTGGTCTATATATACACACTCCTACATGGGAATTTCTAACACATGTTGTGTATTTTAAAAATGATAGGATGTTTGACAGTGACCTAGGTTGACCAGGTATGGGTGGTTCATAGAGATTCTTGGTTATAGTGATATATATACCATGATAAATCACTAGTGGTTATGTATTGGGATGGTATTCTTACCTATTTTTATTTTGGACCATTTTATGATGTAATGGAATTATATTTCACCCCTTTATTTTGTTTATGTAGTGTATTACTCTATTTTGTGTTTTTAGAGGTTAGGAATACAATTATTACTCCATTTTTCATTATTTTACAATACTATATAGAGTATATAGATGTGTGTGTTTGTGTTTTATGGGTATATCAGTCTAAACTGTATCATCTATGTGACATTTTTACATAGTGATAGTCACCAGACCCTAGCTTATTGAAGGTAGGCTTGGGGTGGCATACTCTGTTTGTTTTCGGCCTAAGTGGGGCCCTACTAGACACCAATGAGAACTGGTGTTTCTTTGTTTCAGGTTCATTACCAAAAATATTGTGTTGGATTTAGGGATCACATTGACATGGAGTGATGACACGTGATGGATTTTTTATTCACCATATCAACATGTGCATGGGTCTGTGGAGTTCCCAATGAATGTAAAGTGATGGACTCAATATATAGATTTCATAAAAACTATTGAAATCTCATAAGGACTAATCATGACTATAATTATGAATGGTTTTAATCTATCTAAAAGAATGTATGGAGACTTGTATAATCTTAGAATTTCTATCACGCCAATATTGATATTTTCATCATGAAAAGTTCTTTATGATGTTCCAAGACTACGAAACCCATGATATATTCCTGGAGGAATGGGTCTAGAAGTGTTTAAATTTTTCCAAAGAGTTTTCATAGGAAATCAAATAAATTGTAAAAGACTCTCACAAATCAAAAGTCATGTGAACATTATGATTTTGAGTCACCATAATAAAATTTATCAAAGGATGTTTATAAACAATTTAAAAAGTCTCATGAATAGGTTCCAATGTATTGAGAATTTGTGAAAAAAAGATTCATGGTCTCATTGTTGAAATATGAAAAAGTATTGTTCTTTGATAAATTCAAAGATTGTTTTGTGAATTGGGTGAGTTGTATGGAAAAAGTGATGTCAAAATATTTAGGGTTAAATATCAAGGAATGGAGTGTGAAAAATAAGTGGTGAGTGAGGAAGTTTAATGATTTTTTGGAATTCTTATAAATAGGCCTTTACTCCCCTCATTTGATGAAAAAAACTCAATGAAGATCATAAGTCTCTAATCTTGTGAAAGATTTATGAAAAAAGTATTTGTTTCATGAATACATTTACATGAACCTTGGTTGTGTGAATAAAGGAACATATTTCTACATGAATAAGTTGTTTTCATGAATTATTGGTGTTTTATTAAATTCTAGGAAGTTCTGTGAATTTTGTGTGAGAAGTTAAGAGTTCTGATAAAGTGAAATGTTTTTCATAAGTGACGAGTTTCACAAAAGTAATCATTAATAATTTACAGAATGTGAATAGTAGAGAATGTGTTTTAAACTCACTATAGACCTTATGAAAGGAATAAGTTATTACATGAAGAAAAATTCCACAGGGGAAAGTGAATCTGTTATTTTTGAAGTAGTTCAAATTTAGTCTACGAAAGAGCATTGTGCAATAATCACATATCCATGTAACAACAAATTGATAGTGAAATCATGATTTGTTGATGTTTCAAAGAGATACAGTATTATTGAGAAAATGGAGAAGAAAATGGTAGTGACCCTTTTGATGGTAGTGATTTGAAACTAAATCTTATAAGGGGAGAGATCCAAAGTATATAAGTGAAAAATCCAAAATCCGCCACTAAAAGATACTTATTATATTCTGGTACTTCAACACACTATATTAATATACAACTTATAGTAGCCTAGTGTTATTGAACCAAGTAAAATTATTTTTTTCTTATCTACATTATTAATTACCTGCATTATATAGGATGAAAAACTATTTATGTTGATTGATCATTCATCAATCATATCAAAATAAGTCTAGGATACGTGCATCATCAATCAGACAATGATTAACAGGTGAATACAAGAGTGACCATACTTATAATTGAGATTAATATTTGTTAGGTTGATGAGAGATTAAAGTTACATGGTTAAATGAGAATGTGTCTTATAAACGGATTCCCCCCGCCAACTCTTATGGAATCTATCAAAAACATCCATTATATGGCCAACAATTGGTATCATATCATAGGATTATCTTGTTGGATTTTTTTATTCATTGATATGATAACTTTTAGTGTTGAATTCTTTTCTAACTATTTACTATAACAAAGATTAAGAGTATACATAAGAATCAACACTCCAAAGTAATTTTCTATAATGGAGTATTTTTTGGTAAGTGTATGGTCGAGCTGACAGAGCTCAACATATCTCAGATTGAAGGTGAGAATGAATCTAATTATTTTTATACATATTCATATAATTATTCTACAAGAATATATAAGAAGCTTAATACTCCAAGAAATTTTGGGTCTTTTAATGGTGATTATATGTCAACATATCCAAATGTGGAAGTTGTCCACATTACATATGAGCTTGGTCTAAGGCTGGAAGAAGGAAACATGGAGCTAAAAAAGATGAATGAGTCCCAAGGGATCCATGTTAAAGTGATAAAAATTTAGGTCAAAAATTTAAAAGATTCAATCAAATACTAATTTATGTGGCTAAAAATATAAGGGTAAAACAATTATTATGCCATATAATAGGTGGATATTTCTTCCAAAGTAAAAAAACTAAAAGGTTGGTTCTAATGAGGGAGGGCCTTGAATCAAAAGAGGTTCAAAATATGTTGTATGTGAAGGATGAATTGGTTACACTCATGGATGAGTTGTTTAAAGAGATCCAAATGATTTGACAAGTGAAGGTGAACCATAATTAAGACATTATGAAAATTAATATAAAGATGAATCTCCAAATAGACCTACTTAAAACACTTTTACAAGATATTGAAGAGAAAATTTTCAGAGAGAATGAGCTAAAATAAATAATTATCCCTCTGAAACTAAATTAAATGAGAGGTTAAAATACATAAAGGAATAAATCTAATGTCTGGGGAAGATGACTACCCAAATCAAGGTGAAGGATTGGAAGATCAAAGAACTTTCTAGTAGTCTAAAAACCTCAAACACAAAAATGAAGATCCCTCCCAAGGAAGTATCAATGGGTGATATCCACAAGCATAAAAAGATTGATATAGTAAGAAATTAGAAGGATTTATCCAAATATTTGAAATCATAATATCAAAATAATGGATATTTGAAACGTTATTATTGTGGAATCACGGGACTTACCATGAGTTTCTATTTATAAGATCATGGGATTCGAGGAAAAAGTAAAATATCTGCAAAAAAAATCTACACTAATACTTGATTATATGAGGTCTGTTTCAATAGGATATTCATGATTTTTTATAAACATTTTAATATAGATAAAAAATATAGCAATAAGATAACTAAATGTGTCTTTAGAGATTCCTTTATTTCAATGATTAAAAAGGATAAAGTTTTCACCAAATTAATGCCAGTTAAGCTGCAAAAACAATTAATACACTAGGGGGAAATAGTGGAGCTTAATAAGTGTTCAACCAAGATCCAACATCACTTTGTTCATGTTATCCATCCTTTAATTAAAGAAAACAAATCTCGGGTAAAAACAATTAATCTCCTCATATATGATAAAGGTATATTATAATATAATAATGATACACTAAGAAAGAAAAAAAATTTGTAAATAGATAAGAAGCATGACTTAGTGGTTTAAAAAAATTTACCATAAGGAAAGAGATGATGAGAAATTTGTGAGTTCCCAAGAAAATTGAAAATAGTGGTGTGAAGTGAAGTTCCAAATCTAGAGTTTTTTGTTAGTGTACTTAAATATACAAAAACAATATTTAGAAAATTTAAATGTCTCTAAAAGCCACTCATGAAAAAGATACATCCCAAAACATAGAATAGGTTGAAAACTATAAAGAATCATATAGTCATATATAATGTAGAAAGAATGCATATATAAGAATTTTCTTGTCATTTATGTGTTAGGATATCCTTATCAGTAAAATTACCTAAGAGAAAAAAAGTTTATGGTTTATCCCAAACTGAAAAGAAGATGCCCAATCCAATAAAGGAAAAATCTAAAGAAAACAAAAGAACTGAATTTTTTCAAGTGGGTTCAATCAAAGGTGATGCACCTAAAAGACACTGAATAACATTACCATAAACGAAAATCATAAAAAATAGTAGGTTGATGAGGTGATAGAATTACTATCTTCAAATATGAAAAGGGGAAAATGAAAGTGTGATATTGAAGGGTTTCTCCACCAGGACCAACCACATTCCTCAATTTGAGGAAGTGATACATCCCCTCTTCCTAAGGGTTTAAATTATATTAACTGTTGTTTATATATTTTGGGTTTTGGGGGAGATACTATCCATGATAAAATTTCATCAAAATATGAAAAGTGATGTTGTGACATGATCAAGAGTTATTATTGATAACTAATGGAATAAATTAGTAAAAGGCATGTGAAATGACATCTATAAAGAACTAAATATTAAAATTATCATTGATTTCATGACGATTCAAGAGCTATTTATTCTTCTATCTTCATATCGTGAATATAGAAGAATGGAGAAGCTAAAATATAATAAGATCTTATGATTTATTTGTTTTGATCTAATATGACACAACATCTAACTTTTTTGAGGATATAAAATGTTGTTATAGATTGATAACTCCCCTGATGAATATCAATTTTATATTAATTTTTTAGGATGAGAAATTTAGTAGAATTTTTGAAATGAGTATATGAAAAATACTATATCCTGAAACCAAGGAAATACACTATGTGGATGAGAGAAGAAATCATTTACCATGTATATATTAGGAAGTTATCTCAAAAGATGAAAAAATGATTACAATAATAGAATATATAATTCCTTTAATAGTATCATCCATTAATTTGTAATATATGATAATTGGTATTAGTCTCAAATATTGGCATCGATTTGGTTTCTAAAGCTAATTGTTAAAGAAGAACACTAGAATAGTTCTTTGAAAGAAGGTAATTTTCTATGGATTCTTGAGAAGTATGAAAGTAAGTGAGTTTAATGAACATATATGTTGTAATTAACATTATATCTTGTTTACTACATAAATTCATAAATCAATAGTCTTAGAGGATTATTTTATGTCACTTTGCTAAGTGGTAAGATCACCCATTAAAAATCATTGTAAATACAGCTACAACTAGAATATGTTTTTGATCTGGAGAGTTTTCACAAACCTTTAGTCTAATATGAACAAATTATAAATGATTATAAGAGATGTTGCAGACTAATTGGTATAGATAACAAGTGTAGGTGTGTACGAGTTCCATATCATAAAGGGAGCAATGTATATCTATATTGGATGAAATATTATGTTTTTCTAAAATCAATAAAGTTGGTCTAGAATGATACGTTGTTGAATGTGTTAACTGTATTTCCTAAAGTAAAAGTTTTATCATGACTCTATATCTATTACATATGGAACAATGTATACTCTAATTCTAAGTCAAAGGGTGAGAATAAAGGATCATGAATCTATGTGTGTGTCTATGCATGTCCCTCTAAATGTGGAGTAGGAAGTGAAGGATATAAATATTGTGATCTTGAAGATTTATTTTCTATGTATATATATCACAAATGTTTCTAAAATAGGTTCATGATGAAATAATTTACTAATTGTATTTAATAAATGGTATTCTTGATTGATAATATTAGTGTGAAAATACTGAAACCCTTATTATTAGAGTAATTATTGATGGCCAAGATATTTTTCTCAAAAACATTGGTATTTTAGCAATTATCAATGGTCAACCATAACTAGTATCATCATTAATAAAAATTGGTATTGATTATCTTTTTGTACTGTGTAAGATTCAATATGCAGTCTTCAAAAATAAGTATAGTATTTATGAAAGTGTTGTAAAAAAATAAAAAGGGGGGGATTTCTAGAAAATATTGAAAATTGGTGTTTCTATGTTTTAGATTCCTTTTAAAACATGGTTCTTTAGATTTGGAATTGAAATTGACATGTTATGATGGAACATGTTGGATTTATTGTTCACTATGAAAAAATTACATGAGTCAGTAGAGTTCTCAATGATGGGAAACTGATGAACTGAATAGGGAGACTGCATGAATATTGGTGTGATCCCAAAATATTTAATCATGACTATAATAAGATTAAGGTTGACATTTCCTGAAATACTACATTGAGACATGTTTAAGACTATAATTTCTATCATTCATATACTAAGATATGGTTTGAATAAATTAATGATAGAGAATCACTATGACCGAGATGTATCATGAAAATTTCATGAACAAGATCTAAGATCATAAATAACATGATATATTCCTGAATGAATAAGTATGAAAGTGTTTAATTATGTATAGGAGGATTTTGTGGGAAAAATACTAAAAGTAAGAAGAATATCACAAATAAAAAGTTGTGTGAACATGGTGATTCTAAGACACCTCAAGAAAATGGAGTGAAGGAAGTATTTTCACGCAAGTTAAAAAGTTGCATGCATAGGTACCAACGTTTTTTTGATGATTCACAAAATTTAATATAAAATTCTTGTATTTCATGAATTTATTTTCATTTCTCAACAGATTTATTTGTACAGATTTGGTAAATTATAGTGGAAGTTTCTCAATTTGGGTGAGTTGTTTATGATAGGTGATGTCAAAAATATTAACGTTTAGTAAATGAGCAATGTTGTACTGAAAGATTGTGGAAAGTGATGAAGTGAAATGATGGTGAGAATGATTATATATAGGCCTAACCCCCCCCCCCACCCCCCCTCATTTTAAGTAGTAAAAATAAATGAATATCAAAAGTCTTGTGAAAGTATTTCTTTCTCAAAATCATTTATACAACATCATTAGAATGAATAAAAGAACTGGTGTCTATATGACCAGGTGAGATTATTAAAGTATTTTAGTTTCTCAAAAAACATGTAGTTTGTGTCAAAATATAAAATTTATTTACATTTTTTGAGTAGCTCAAAAGTGAAATGTTGCACATAAATTGTGGAGTTTCACAAAATAAAGCATTGGTAATTTATAGAAAGTGAATAGTAGGGAAATCATTTGAATCTCATTTTAGACCACTCCAAAAAATAGGTTATTCCAAAAATATTGAATTCAATTAGGGAAATTGAAACTACTATTGTTGAAGAAGTTCACACCTTATCTATGAAAAAGAAGTGTGAGGGAAAACGAGCACCTATCGGGTAAACAATTACTTGATAGTGAAGTCATGCATTGGCTTGTGTACCAAAGAGATTTCCTTTTTGAGATATTATGTGAAGGGAGAGGGAAAAGGGAGTTAACCTTGGGTAATAGTGAGGCTACCCCAAATCTCATAAAATGAGAAACCCTAGGAATAGGAGTGGCTTAGCCTAAATCATAACTGAAAGATACATAGTAGATTCGTTTAAATTTGTACATTATATTTTTTTCTCCTTCAACAAAACTAGTGTGGGTAAACAAAGTAAAATAATGGTGTTGTATGTATATGAATTACATACATTCTATAATATTAAATTTCATGTGTGTGGATTATGATATCATTGATCATATCAGAATAAGTCTAAGATAATCACATCATCAATCGGGCCATCAATAAAAGGAGAATACACGAGTTACCCTAAAAATAAGGGAGATCAATATTGGTTATGATAGTGAGAGTTTAATGTTTTGTGGGGAAACTAAAATTAGTTTCATACCCTAATTAACCACTAACCTTAGGGAATCTCTCATTAATGTCCCTTATGGGGACAACAATTTCTACTATAGATTAGGATTATCTTTTTGAATTTTTTTCCCTATATTGACATTATAAATTTTCGGTGTTGAGTAATATTCTACTCATACAACATGGTAAATTTAATGATTATGAATATTAATCAATACTCAAAAGAAATTACTTAAAATGGATTAATTTTTTATAATTGTTTGATCAAACTGAAGGAGCACAGTAGCTCTCAAATAGAAAGTATGAATGAATCTGGTTTTGAATCTACATGTTCATATAATGATTCTACAAGACTATCCAAGGATTATACTATATAAAAGGATATTTTATCTACTGATAATGATGATATTTAAAGATATGAAATCTTTCGATATGTAATATTATCTTGGTTAGGGGCTTTAAGAAGATAACCTAGAGATGAAAAATAAGATTGAATCTCAAGGGATTAGTGTTTAAGTGATTAAAATTGAGATCAATAAATTTAAATGCCTCAATCAAAGACTAATTGACATGGATTCAAGTCTATATAGGAGTAATTATTCCTACTAAAATTAATGTGAGTATATGTAATCTATTTTCCAATATTATTAAGTTAGTTCCAAGGATGAGGGATTAACTCAAACGGGATTTAAAATCTGGGAGAAAAAATTTTAAATTAATTTCACACATGGTAAAGTTTTTTGAGGTTAAATATAGGTTGAGGAAAATAAATATGGCCCAGAATGATAACAGTGTGAAAATGGGTGTAAAAATGAAATTCCAAAGTAACCAACATGAAAAAAAAATCAGAAGAGATTGAATAAAAAGTGTTCATATAAAGGGAGCTGAAAGGTATCATTATCCCCTGAAAAAAATTAAAGAGATGTTAAAATCCAAAAATTAATCGAGGTCAAGTATAAGGAAGATTACTACCCAAGTTAATTTAAAGGATTAGAAGATCAAAAAGATAAAGGGAGGATAAAAATCTCAATTATGAATATGAAGATCCCTCTCATTCAAAGAATCAAAAGGTAATGTCCAAAAGTGTGGAAATTTGGATTCAATAAGAAATTATAATTTTTTTTCCAAATCTAGAAGATAATA
This sequence comes from Viscum album, assembly GCA_963277665.1. Taxonomy (NCBI): domain Eukaryota; kingdom Viridiplantae; phylum Streptophyta; class Magnoliopsida; order Santalales; family Viscaceae; genus Viscum; species Viscum album. The sequence continues at coordinate 1,833,189,915 of OY728160.1, forward strand.
ATCTCAAAATAAGGTATCTTTTATGTTTTACTATTATATAATCATGGGGAATACCATGAGTATATTTTCATATCCTGTGGGATCAAACAAAAAAATTGAAATCTACTCCAAAAACATCTCAACTGAAACATGACTCTATGAGGTATGGTTTTAACTGGAGATTATTTATTTGTTCTAACTATGGTCATATGGAAAGAAATATAATAAGGAATGGAACTAAAAGTAACTTAAAAATCCACTTTTTGGTGACTAACATAATGTATTTTTCACTAAATTAAATTTTGTTAATCTATAAAATAAATTTATTACACCCGGGGGAAATAATGGATCTCAACAAGAGTTTAACCAAGAAACAACATAAGTTTACTCATGGAATCCCCCCTAAAATGGAGTAAAACAAATATAGAGGAAAATGAATGAAGTTTATCTAGCTAAAATAAAGGTATATAATTATATAAATAAATATTAACTAAGTAAGAAAACATTAGAGGTGGGTTTAGTATCTATAAAATATAATAGTCACAAAGAATGCCTAAGTAGTTTCACAAAATGTACCATAATGAAAAATATGAATAAAACTATGGGACTTCCCAAGAAAATGTAAAATTGTGGGGTGAATAGAGGTTCCAAATCTGATGTTTCATATAAGGGAACTTGTAAATAAAAGAGGAATATTCGGTAAACTAAAATGAATAAAAAATCATTTTGTGTGAAAGAAACATCCTCAAACATTATAAGAGTTTTAAAGGTTAAAGAATATTGTAGGGGTAAAAAGAGAATCAAAAACACATAGAGAAGAAGGCCCTAATATTTGACACATCTGGATATTCTTTTTAGTAAAAGTACTAAATGAAAAAATCTATGAATTTGTCTATATATAAATGAATATGACACATCCATGAAAATATAATTTCAAAGAAATCATTTGAACTGATGTTTGTGTAATTGGTATCACCCAAAGGATAGGCTCTTGAAAGACACTAAAGTACCATTCCACAAATAATTATCATGAAAAAGATGAGGCTGATGAGGCTATAGTATTCTTTTCTTAAAATATGAAAATTGGAAAAGGAAAGTGTGATAATGAAGGGTTGGTCCACCAAGACCAGCCTCATTCCTCATCTTAAGGTTGTGAAACATTACCTATACCTATTTTTTATATTTTTTTAATTATTTTTGAAGTGATTTTGGTTTTGGGGGATATAAGGTCTATGGGGATGTCTCATAAAAATATAAATACAATTTCGTGACATGCTCAAATGTTTCAATTGATAATTGAAGGATTGGAGTAGTAACAAATAGGCATAATTATTGTTTTTGAGAGATGAATGTTGACATTATAATTTATTTTAGAAGGTACCTAGAGTACATTATATTCTTTCATCATATCTTGAATATGGAAGTATTTATAATTATTAATAAAATGATCTCTCATGATAAATGTTTTATCTAATATATGATATCATCTAACTATTATAAAGAAATTAGAAACTCCCATGGATATATAATTCTCATGATGAATATAAATTTTATACTTGGACATGAGGCTAAGAAAGTTGTTGTAATGCCCCGGCCCTAGTTACCCAGAGTTGGTGCATCATTACATAACATTGGCATGATCACAAATGATCAAGTCTCGAAAGACCGATTAGCTTAGTAGCCTTGTAAACACTAGATACAATCATAAGTCTTACATTACATCATAAAATGAAAAACTATAACAACATAGTCTCCATTGTCCACACTCATATACCCTCAGACAATCCCTGATGATCAGTCATAATATACTTCTACACATCTTGGAAAGAATAAAACATATAAAGGGGTGAGCTCAGATGCTCAGTAAGGATAACAATATAGCAGAAACATTCATAAATAAGCATAAACATTTAAGGAAATGTATAACTAAAACAAAAGACTTTTAAACATGAACTTCAAAATAACATGGAAAAAATAAAATGAAATAATTTCATTTACTTATTCACATGTATAATCTACTAGTCAAATACTCACATGAAATATCAATAACCACTTTCATAATAATGGAATGCATAATGTCAGACTATCATAACTATATAGTCAAGGCCTTGTGCCGATACTACAAATAAGATTTTGGCAAGGCCTTCTTCCAAGACACTAGTTTCTCTCATGAGACCTACCGATGCATCAGGGAGCTATAGTGGGCTCCATCCGTCTGTTACTAAGTCCAATGCATTCCTCATATGAACATGTTTAAACAGAACATAAACATTCGTATTAAAAATAGCATATGAAATGTCAATAATTTATCCATAAACCATGAATGGTATAAAAATAACACATCCATAGTCAAAAATATCACAAAACCTTCAATACAACATGGAAATTTTGTATCATAATAAATCAACTTCAAATAAGCTTAAATCCATCGAAGGATGTTGATATAGATGAAATCAAAACTATTTGAGAGAAATATCTCTTTTTTTGAAATCATTTAAAAGTCACATAATTATAAAATAAAACATTTACTTTGAAAATATTCTTATAATATTGTAAGGGAAGCTTCAGTGATTTTATAACAGCGGAAAATAGCCGCACCCACCGTATAAGTTAAAAAAAACATTGTTACCTTAATTTTGTCGAAAAGGTTAAAAAGGACCTTGTTTGGAAAACAACAGAAAAATTCCTTTATAAATGTATTATAAAAAGTCAAAAAATGGTATAAATGAATTTAACCGATAGTCTATAAAATATTATGAATGTTTTGAAATACATTTTTAAGAAACATGGATATGGATGATAAAGTGGTCCCAGAAGATAATTACGTATAAACAACCTCAGATAATGAAGAGATTGTGAAATAAACCCTTACCTTGGACTTTTCCTTGATCGATGGTAGGTTAAACTCCTTTTTAATGGATAAATAATTGTTATTAAATTATACAACAATCATATACATTAATATGATATCATATATGATCTTTTAACTTCGCTTCGATAATAATATCTTAGTATTATCGTTGTTTCGGGTGTTAATGGGTTCGTTTTCCTTTATATTTTTGGTTTTTTGAATCATATTTGTTATGGATGAGATGTATATTATTCATATCCATAATTATATCAAGACTTTAAACATTATTTTTAATCATCTAATAAAAATTAGTCTTGAATGGATACGGTGGGGAATGAATCTAATCGCGTTCATGGAGACAGTAATCTGTACGTACGCACGAGAGAAAATATAATTATTTTGATATTAAAATAATATATAATTGGATGTTATATCATATATAAAGAATCATTATCATGTTATATTTATTATTTATATCATTTACGCATCATTATTATACCCATCCAAATAATAATGTATTGAATAACAATTACACCACGACGTGGAGACGGTAAGCCGTACATACGCACCGATGGTGACATGTCAATCAAAGGATGGATAGAATAATGAATTTGGTTGTACCATATTTATAATAAAATCATAGTATATATAATATACTTGATTTATTATTTTATAATGGAAACAACAAAGAAAAAGATAAGTGGAAGAAGAAAGAAACTTGAAAGTGGTGATTAAATATTTACCACTTCTTTGGGTTCTTCTTTCTAATTTGATCAAAAGTTCTCTTTAAGTTGTATTTCTTACTAAATTAGGGCCTCTAGGATTAAGGGAGTACAGTTTATAGGTTATTTGGTCAGGTTTTGGCCGAGACAATTGGCTTTGAAGGTGTGAATTAGAGAGAAGGGGGAGTACCCTTTTATAAGAGGGGGGAGGGTCACCTTAGGAAAAGCTAGAAATATTATTTTATAATAAAATAATTTTCGATTTATAATGGCTCAAAAATGTATTATTTAAATTATAAGGTGTGTATTGGTCGACAACCACTCAACCAATAGGTTTTATACAGGTTTGTGTCACTATATTAACCTTAACCTTTAGATTTAACGCTTAGTTAAATAGTTTGACATTTACCATGTCTCTTTGTATTTTTATATTATATGGTTAATAAACATACTATATACCTCCAAGAGAACCCCAATTGGTTAAATAATGATACAAATATTATTATATAAGACTTTTGGACAAGCCTTATATTTTTTAGAATATTATATAAATTAATAATATAATATTTGTTTTAAAAATTCCGTTATGTTAATTTTGACACTATTTAAAAATTGATTATTTTTAAAGTATTAAAAAATTTATTAATTAGAAATAAATTCATTTAATAAATCCTAACATTTCATATTAACCTATAAAATTCTTTAATGGAATTGAAACTTTCAAATTGTATTTATTGTAACATTTATAATACCATTTATTTGATTCTTTCATTAATATAGAAAATATTGCATCATTATTGTGTCATAAATAAATTTAATTATTCAATGTCTAAAAAATATAAATAATATACCATTATGTATTAAATAGTTTTATCTTTGTAATTAATATTTATTGTCAAAAATATAACATACATAACTCTATGTAAAAAAAATTTCTAAAAGATATATGCTTATGTAATTTTTGTATTTACTTTAACTTAATTAATATAAAGTGTCATTATCACTTACAAGTGGGTCCATGGGGTCCCAAAATCGACTGAAAGATTTCCATGGCCTTAAATTTATCATCCAATATGGTTAGGACACATGTTAGGGTAATTTAATATTATTATAATATTATTTTTTACCCTTATTTACTGGATTTACCCTTTAACCATAGTAAATAAAATATTTACCGAAGTAATTATTCTAAATGTATACAAATATAAGTTACCTATTTAAACAATTTGTACCTCTTGATTATAAATATGGAATCCATTTTTCAAAATTCAAAAGACATAAGTGGAAGAAGTTAATTTAAAATTAATTCTCGTTGTCAAAACAAAAAGTGTGTTTTTTAATAAATAATAACTATCAAAAGATTGACACTTGTTTATGTATACTTTAAATGTGAAATTACATCCAAAGACCAACATTGGATTAAATGGTAAAGAAATATTCTAACTATACTTTAAAACCACTCAATAGTATAATTTATCACTATCAATTAATTATTTTAAAAAAGTTGTTTTTAATTAATGTTTAGTATGTTTCACTATTCATCAAAAATTGGAAGTTCTTAGAAAAATACCAAAAACTCACCCTGAGCTAATTTTGATATTCCAAATACAAAAATTAAGTCCAATTTTAATAATAAAATTTATAAAATTTCAAAAAGTGGGTATTACTATTCATAATGGCTACTTTGATTGGTTTTGTTGTGTGTTAGAACCTCGAAGTTGTGTACAACACACGCTACTGTATTATTAAAAGAGAAGTGTAACATGGAAGCTTGGGGTGTTACATTCTCCCCTCCTTCAAATAATTTTGTCCTAGAAATTCTTGAATATTATTACATAAAAAGACTCGGGTGGTTATTCATCATAAGTTCCTCGGGTTCCCACGGTGCATCTTCCATCTTATGGTTTCTCCATAGAACTTTTATCAGACGAGTCGTCCGGCTTCTCAACACTTGTTCTATGGTATCAAAAATCCTGACAGACTCTTCACAATAAGTCAGATCAGGTTCCATTTCTACTTCCTCTTAAGTTATTACATGCGTTGGTTCAGGCATGTATTTTCTTAACATTGATATGTGGAACACATCGTGAACTTTGAAGAGACTAGGTGACATTGCCAACTAGTAAGCTACAGCCCCAATTAGTTCTAGAATTTTGAAAGGTATGATGTACCAAGGACTCAATTTTCCCTTCTTACCGAAACGTATAACACCCTTCCATGGAGATACCTTCAATAAAACATGATCTCCTACATGAAATTCAAAATCCATTCTTCGGTTATCGGCATAGCTCTTTTGCCTACTTTGTGCTTCTTTGATGTGGGTTTGGATAACCTTTACTTTTCCCATCGTTTTCTCCACAAGTTCTGGGCCTATGAGTTTTCTTTCACCAACATCACCGCAACAGGTTGGTGTACGACATATCTTTATGTATAACTTTTCATATGGTGCCATCTAAATACTTGAATGGAAGCTATTATTATAGAAAAATTATACCAAAGGTAAATATTGATCCCACATACCCTGAAAGTCAAGTGATCATGATCTCAACATGTCTTCTAAGGTTTGAATAGTCTGTTATGATTGTCCATCAGTTTGGGGGTGGTAGGCAGTGCTCAAACGGAGTTCAGTATCCAAGGCCTTCTGAATAATTTTCCAAAATCATGATGTAAAATGAAGATCACGATAAAAAACAATCGATAGGGGTAATCCATGAAGTCTTACAACATCATTTATATATAGCCTTTCTATAGTTTCAAGTGGTAGATCTTCTCTTATAGTAAGAAAATGTGTTGACTTGGTAAGACGATCAATAATGACCCATATTGCATTTTTCATTCTCAGAGTATTTGGTAGTCCCATGACAAAGTCCATCGTGATATTATTCCATTTCCACTCAGGTATGGTAAGAGGTTTCATGACTCCTCCAGACAGTTTCCTTCCAGCATTCACTTGTTGAAAAACCAAACATCTTGACACAAAATCAGCAATATCCCTCTTCATGTTGTCCCACCAAAAATGCTCCTTCAAATCTCTATACATTTTGGTGCTCCCAGGGTATATAGAGAAATTGGAACTATGAGCATCTTCCAACAATTCCCTTTTTAGATCAGGTATATCGGGAACACAAAGACTCTTCCCAAATTTCAAAATTATATCTTCATTCACAAATTCAATCAATCTCCCATCATTCACAAATTTAATATTCTTTTTAAATTCTTCATCATCGGTCTGAGAACTCTTTATCCTTTCTAGTAAAGATCCTTTGGAAACCATTTGAAATAGTATTGATGTTTTACCTTCCATGGTTATTCCCATATCCATCTTTACTAGATCCATATATATAGGATCCTTTTCAACTATCATCTTGTTCAAAACTCCATGATCTTTTCTGGTCAAATCATTTGCCACCTTATTTTCCTTCCTTGGGTGGTAGTGTAGAGTGCAATCATAATCCTTGAGTAGTTCAAGCCATCTCCTTTTCCTCTTGTTGAGTTCTTTCTATGAGAAAATATACTTCCAACTCTTGTGATCAGTATAAATCTCACATTTTTTACCATATATATAGTTTCTCCATATCATCAAAGCAAAGATTACAACTTCTAACTGAATATCATGAGAAGGATAGTTTTTCTCATTAATTTTTAGCTGTCGTGATGCATAGGAAATAACCCTATCATTCTGCATAAGGACACAACCAAGTCCTTTTTTGAAGCATCGCTATAAATAACAAACCCATCATTCCCCAATAGTAGAGTCAATATAGGATCATTGACTAATATTCTTTTCAGTTATTCAAAAAATTCTTCAAAATCTTTTTTCCAAAAAAATTTATCCCCTTTACGTGTGAGCTTCGTTAATGGGTTAGCCAATCGGGAAAAATTCTGGACGAAACTTTGATAATAACCTGTTAAACCAATAAAACTATGTACCTCGGTTATACTAGTTGGTGATGTCAATTCTTGGAGTCCTCTTGTCTTAGAATGATCAATAGAGATTCCATCCTTAGAGACTATATGGCCAAGAAAAGAAATCTCTTGAATCCAGAATTCACACATGCTAAACTTCCCATATAATTCATTTCTTCGAAGAGTCTTTAGGATAATGTGCAAGTGATTTTCATGATCTTCATAGCTTTTGGATTATACCATGATATCATCAATAAACACCACTACAATGTCATCAACATATTCCTTGAAAACTCTTTTCATTAGATCCATGAAAACATAGGGTGCATTAGTCAGCCCAAAAGGCATTACAGTAAACTCATAATGCCCGTACCTGGTTTGAAATGTTTTTTTCGGAATGTCTTCCTTCTTCACACACAACTGATGATATCCAGATCGAAGGTCAATATTTGATAAGTATTGTGCTCCATGAATTTGGTCAAATAAATCATCAATGCGAGGTAGGGGATACTTGTTCTTTATTATTATAGCATTGATCTCCATGTAGTCGATGCACAGCCACATAGATCCATCTTTCTATTAAGAAAAAGGACAGGGGATCCCCATGGAGAAACACTAGGGTGAATAAATCCCTTATTATTCAATTCCTCTAGTTTTTTTCTTTAGTTTTACTAATTCCATAGTGGTCATTCTATAAGGGGTCTTTGATATGGGCCTTGATCCAGGAATTAAATCAATGGAAAACTCAATTTCTCGTTCTGGAGGATGTCCAGGTAAATCTTATGAAAACACATCAACATATTCTTTCACAATAGGTACATCCTCTATTTGAACATTCCTTTACTCACCCAAAGTTATTTCATCCTCTTCCTCCCCAATAATTGAATGTAGTTGAGATACTAGTGGTGGATCTAGATAAGAATTAGGTGGTGATGATTCTGCTCTAAAGATAAGGTGTTCTTTATCATCATCATCAAAAATTGTAACCTCCTTCTTATTACAATAAATCTTCGCATCATGGTCTGAAATCCAATACATACTGAGGATTATATCTAACTCAATCATGGGTATATCGATGAGATCAGTAGATAAAGAAATTTTATATTCTCTAATGGGAACGGATTCGCAAAACTTTGATGTGATGATACTTCTATTAGGAGTTTTAATGGACAACTCCCTTATTAAATCAAATTGGAGATATCTAATTTTATTAGAAAACCCGGAAGATATGAAACAATGCAATGATCCAGAATCAAATAAAGCATTTTCTAAACTTGAGGAAAACATTAAATTACCTGCCACCACATCTTTTGGAGATTCTACCTCAGTAGTAGTGATAGAAAAAGCTTGGCCTTGATCCCTTGGCCTTTTGTGGTAAGCTCCCCTACTACTTGGGAAATTCTTCTTCATAATGTCTCATCTCCCTAAAATTGTAGCATTGAACATCGGTAGCTTCTTTCTTCCCCTAGAAATCATGAGCTTGGTGGCCTTTTTTACCACACTTGTAACATACTCCCATTCCCTTCAAGCAAGTACATGGGTGTTTCTTCCCACATTTATTGCAGGATGGATATTAAACTTTTCCCTTCTTCCCCTTATTTCCATTTCAAGAGTGATTAGTAGATCTCTTCCTCTCTTGCTTTTATTTAAAGTCGTAAGACTTAGAGAATTCTTTTTCTTTCTTGATAGCACATGAGACAATATCTTCGTACAACAAGAATGATTGTGAGACTAATGCTCAACGGAGAAATAGTTTTAACCCATCAAAGAAACTATCAATATTACTTCTTGGGTTATGTATATAATCTATAGCATGCCTCGATAACCTTTTAAAGTTAGCCTCATACTTTGCGACATTCTCATCCTCCTTTTTCCTTAGACTCAGAAATTGCCTTTCCATATCTATTTGATGGTCATGAGGAATGTATTTTCCTAATAAAAGCTCTTTAAACTCCCTCCATTCCATATTTCATAATTCATCATCTTCCTTTGTGTTTTGAATCAATGACCACCATTGATTAACATCTCCAGTGAGGCGGTAAACTGCCAGACAACTTTTTCCCTTTCACTACTACCCAAAGCCTGAAATATTTTCTCTGGGGAACTTATCCATTGATCAACTACCAATGGATTTGTATTCCCATTTAATGTTGGTGTTTATTACTTCACGAAGAGATCTAGCATTGATCCTCTATGCTGCAGATCAGGGTGCTCCATACGGGTAAGGTTATTATTCATAACCTGAGTGAGTTGTCCCACAAAAGTGATAAGTTGATCAGCACCAGTTGTATCACCAGCTCCACTATAATTATCTTGAGTATGAGGGAAATCCCTATATGGAGTGCATGCAATGATACAGTTTCCATTCCTTCCACTAGGAGCAATTTCTAAACAATGGGATACACTAGATTAGTTTATGAATCGCAATACATAAATCCAAACATGTAAAACACTTAACATAAATTGAACAGTTTATTGATATAATCCATAATCATAAAAATGTTTTCTTTGAGGAAGAATACACTCGTAAACCCTTCATAATGGTTTTTAAAGAAAATTATAATTATCCTAAGTTAATCTTCCAGGAGTGTCGTAACTAGGAGTACAGCAAGGCCCATTGTCGTGCACCAGTTCTCATTCGAGTCTAGCTCAAAGCGGTGTTTTTGGGTTTTACCCCTAGGTACATCTGTTCCATATCCGCCTCTACCTACTCGTATCCAGACAGGGATGTATTTCACGTAAAACTCACAAAATCTCTACAATACCAAAATTCAAGGAATTTATCCTATACTAATTCTCAAAGTCCATCTTAGGTCTATGTGCTCTAATCAGAGGTTATCAAAATCTAGCTTCCAAGGTTTGTACTAAGCTTCCTCTGATACCAACTATAACACCCCGACCCCATTTACCCAAAGTCGGTGCATTATTACATAACATTGGCATGATCACAAATGATCAAATCTCGAAAGACCGATTAGTATAGTAGCCTTAGAAACACTAGATACATTCATAAGTCTTACATTACATCAGAAAGTGAAAAACTACAACAACATAGTCTTCATAGTCCACACTCATATCCCCTCAGACAATCCCTGTAGGTTAGTCATAAAATACTTCTTCACATACTAGGAAAAATAAAACATAGAAAGGGGTGATCTCAGATGCTCATTAAGGATAAAAATATAGCAGAAACTTTCATAAATAAGCATAAACATTTAAGGAAATGTATAACTAAAACAAAATCCTTTTAAACTTGAACTTCAGTATAACATGGAAAAAAAATGAAATAACTCAATTTACTTATTCACATGGGTATTCTACTAGTCGAATAATCACATTCAATATCAATAACCACTTTCATAATGGTGGAATGCATAATGCCAGACTATCATAACCACATAGTCAAGGCCTTGTGCCAAGACTACAAATAAGATTTTGTCAAGGCCTTGTTCCAAGACACTAGTTTGTCTCCTAAGACCGACCAAAGCATCGAGGATCTATAGCGGGCTCCACCTGTCACTTACTAAGTCCAATTCATTCCCCATATGAACAGGTTTAAACATAAAATAAACATTCGTATTAAAACTGGCATACGAAATGACAATACATTATCCATAAACCATGAATGGTATAAAAATAACATATCCACAGTCAAAAATATCACAAAACCATCAATACAATATGGAAGTTTTTCATCATCATAAATCAACTTCAAATAAGCTTAACATCCATCAAAAGATGTTGACATAGATGAAATCAAAACTATTTGAGAGAAATATCTCTTTTTTTTAAATCATTTAAAAGTCACATAATTATAAAATAAAACATTTACTTTGAAAATATTCCTATAAGCTTGTAAGGGAATCATCGACTATTTTATAATGGTGTAAAATATATGCACTCTCCGTATAAGTTAAAAAAAGACATTCTTACCTTAATTTTGTCGAAATGGTTAAAAAAGACCTTGTTTGGAAAATGACAGAAATATTCCATTATAAACGTCTTATAAAAAGTCAAAAAATGGTATAAATTACTTTAACCCATATTCTATAAAATAGTAATAATGTTTTGAAATACATTTTTAAGAAACATGGATGTGGATGATAAAGATTTCCCAGTAGATAATTACGTATAAGCAACCTCGGATAATGAAGAGATTGTGAAATAAACCCTTACCTTACACTTTTCCTCGGTCGAGGGTAGGTTAACCTCCAGTATAATGGTGAAATAATTTTTATTAAATTATAAAAGAATCATATACATTAATATGATAACATATATGATCTTTCAACATTGCTTCTTTAATAATATCTTCGTATTATCGTTGTTTCGTGTGTTAACAGATTCGTTTTCCTTTATATTTTTTGTTTTTTCAATCATATTTTTTATGGATGGGATGTATATTATTCATATCAAGAATGATATCAAGTCTTTAAACATTATTTTTAATAATCTAATTAAAATTAGTCTTGAATGGATACGATGAGGAATGAATCAAATCGCGTTAAAATCCAAAAAGTAATCAAGGTCAAGTATAAGGAAGATTACTAACCAAGTGAAGTTAAAGGATTATAAGATAAAAGAGATAAAGGGAGGATAAAAACCTCAAATATGAATATAAAGATCCCTCTCATTCATAGAATAAAAAGGTAATGTCCAAAAGTGTGTAAATTTGGATTCAATAAGAAATTATAATAATTTTTCCAAATCTAGAAGACAATAATCTCAAAATAAGATATCTTTTATGAGTTACTATTATATAATCATGGCGAATACCATGAGTATATTTTCATATCCTATGGGATCAAACAAAACAATTGAAATATACTCCAACAACATCTCAACTGAAACATGACTCTATGAGGTATGGTTTTAACTGGAGATTATTTATTTGTTCTAACTATGGTCATATGGATAGAAATATAAGAAGGAAGGGAAATAAAAGTGACTTAAACATCCACTTTATGGTGACTAATATAATGTATTTTTCACTAAATTAAATTTTGTTAATCCATAAAATAAATTTATTACACCAGGGGGAAATAATGGATCTCAACAAGAGTTGAACCAAGAAACAACATCAGTTTACTCATGGAATTGCCCCTAAAATGGAATAAAACAAATATATAGGAAAATGAATGAAGTTTTTCTATCTATAAGAAAGGTGTATAATTATATAAATAAATATTAACTAAGTAAGAAAACATTAGAGTTGGTTCTAGTATCTATAAAATCGAATAGATAGAAAGAATTCCTAAGTAGTTTCACAAAATGTACCATAATGAAAAATATGAAGAAAACTATGGGAGTGCCCAAGAAAAAGTTAAATTGTGGTGTGAACAGAGGTTCCAAATCTGGATTTTAATATAAGGGAACTTGTAAATAAAATAGGAATATTTGGTAAACTTAAAGGAATCAAAAATCCTCTTTTGTGAAAGAAACATCCTCAAACATTATAAGAGTTTTAAAAGTAAAATAATCTTGTAGGGGTCAGAAGAGAATCATGAACACATAGAGAAGAAGGGCCTAATCTTTGAAACATTTGGATATTCTTTTTATTAAAATTAATGAATGAAAAAAAAATCTATAAATTGGTCTATAAATAAATGAATATGCCCCATCCATGAAAATATAATTTCAAAGAAAACATTTGAACTGAAGTTTCTGTAATTGGTATCACCAAAAGGATAGGCTCTTAAAAGACACTAAAGTATCTTACCACAAATAATTATCATGAAAACGATGAGGTTATAGTATTATTTTCTTAAAATATGAAAATTGGAAAAGGGAAGTGTGATATTTAAAGGTTGGTCCACCAAGACCATCCTCATTCCTAATCTTAAGGTAGTGAAACATTCCCTCTACCTATTTTTTATATTCTGTTAAATATTTTTTATGCGATTTTGGTTTTGGGGGATATAAGGTGTATGGGGATATTTCATCAAAATTTGAAAAGAAATTTCATGAAATGCTCAAAAGTTTCAATTGATAATTGAAGGATTGGAGCAGTAACAAATAAGCATAATGATTGTTTTTGAGAAATGAATGTTCACATTATAATTTATTTCAGGAGGTATCTAGAGTGAATTATATTCTTTCATCATATCCTGAATATGGAAGTATTTATAGTGATTAATAAAATTATCTCTCGTGATATATTTTTTATCTAATATTTTATATCAACCAACTATTCTAAAGAAATTAGAAACTCCCATGGATAGATAATTCTCATGATGAATATAAATGTTATATTTGGACATGAGGCTAATAAAGTTTTTGTAATTCCCCAACCCTAGTTACGCAGAGTTGGTGCATTATTACATAACATTGGCATGATCACGAATGATCAAGTCTCGAAAGACCGATTAGTTTAGTAGCCCCGGAAACACTAGATACATACATAAGTCTTACATTACATCATAAAGTGAAAAACTATAACAAAATAGTCTCCATTTTCCACACTCATATACCCTCAGAAAATCCCTAAAGATCAGTCATAAAATACTTCTTCACATCCTGGAAAAAATAAAACATAGAAAGGGGTGAGCTCAGATTCTCAGTAAGGATAACAATATAGTTGAAACTTTCATAAATAAGCATAAACATTTAAGGAAATGTATAACAAAAACAAAGGACTTTAAAAATTGAAATTTAGCATAACATGGAAAAAATAAAATTAAATAATCTCAATTACTCATTCACATGGATATTCTACTAGTCGAATAATCACATGAAATATCAATAACCACTTTTATAAAGATGGAATTCATAATGCTAGACAATAATAACTGTGTAGTCAAGGGATTGTGCCAATATTACAAATAAGATTTGTTCAAGGCCTTTTTCCAAGACACCAGTTTCTCTCATGATACCTACCAATGCATCGAGTAGCTATAGCAGGCTCCACTCGTCACTTACTAAGTCCAATGCATTCCACATATGAACCGGTTTAAACATAACATAAACATTCATATTAAAACTAGCATAAAATATGTCAACACTTTATACATAAATCATGAATGGTATAAAAATAACACATCCACAGTCAAACATATCACAAAACCTTCAATACAATATGGAAGTTTTGTATTATAATAAATCAACTTCAAATAAGCTTAAAATCCATCAAAGGATGTTGATATAGTTGAAATCAAAACTATTTGAGAGAAATATCTCTCTTTTTTTTAAATAATTTAAAAGTCACATAATTATAAAATAAAACATTTAATTTGAAAATATTCTTATAAGATTGTAAGAGAATCTTTGGTGATTTTATAACGGTGGAAAATAGCCGCACCCGCTGTATAAGTTTAAAAAAGACATTCTTACCTTAATTTTGTCGAAAAGGTTAAAAAGGACCTTTTTTGGAAAACAACAGAAATATTCCTTTATAAAAGCCTTATAAAATTCAAAAAATGGTATAAATAACTTTAACCAATAGTCTATAAAATATTAATAATGTTTTGAAATACATATTTAAGAATCATGGATATGGATGATAAATAGGTCCCAGTAGATAATTACGTATAAACAACCTCAAATAACGAAGAGATTTTGAAATAAACCCTTACCTTTTACTTTTACTTGGTTGATGGTAGGTTAACATCCTGTGAAATGGTTAAATAATTTTTATTAAATTATAAAATAATCATATACATTAATATAATATCATATATGATCTTTTAACATTTCTTCCTTAATAATATCTTAGTATTATCATTGTTTCGGGTATTAATGGGTTCATTTTCCTTTATATTTTTTGTTTTGTGAATAATATTTTTTATGGATGGTATGTATATTATTCATATCCAGAATTATATAAAGTATTTAAACATTATTTTTAATCATCTAATGAAAATTAGTCTTGAATGGATAGAATGGGGAATGAATCTCATCGCGTTCGTGGAGACGGTAATCCATACGTACGGATGAGTGATAATATCTTTATTCTGACATTAAAATAATATATAATTGGATGTTATATCATATATAAAGATTAATTATCATGTTATGTTTATTATTTACATCAATTACACATCATTATTATACCCATCCAAATAATAATGTATTGAATGACAATTACTCCACGACGTGGAGACGGTAAGTCGTATGAACGCACGTATGGTGACATGTCATTAAAAGGATGGATATAATAATGAATTTGGTTGTACCATATTTATAATAACATTACAGTATATAGAATATACTTAATTTATTATTTTATAATGGAAAAAACAAAGAAAAAGTAAGTGGAATAAGAAAGAAACCTAAAAGAGGTGATGAAATATTTACCTCTTCTTCGGGTTCTTCCTATTGATTTGATCAAAAGGGATCATTAGGTTGGATTTATGAAAAAAGGAGAGCCTATAGGATGAAGGGGGGGGGGTAGTTTAGAGTGTATTTGGGTAGGTTTTATCTGAGCCAAATCTCTTTTATGGTGTGAATTAGAGTGAAGGGGGAGTTCCCTTTTTATAAGAGGGGTGAGGGGAACCTTTCGAAAATCCAGAAATATTATTTTATATTAAAATAATTTTCGATTTATAATGGCTCTAAAATGGATTATTTAAATACTAAGGTGGGTATGTGTCTAAAACTACTCAACCAATAGGTTTTATATAGGTTTGGGTCACTATATAAACCTTAACTTTTAGATTTAACTCTTAGATAAATAGTTTGACATTTACCATGTCTCTTTGTATTTTTATATTATATGGTTAATAAACGTAATATATACCTACAAGAGAACCCCAAGTGGTTCATTAATGATACAAATATCATTATATATGTCTTTTTTCCAAACCTTAGATATTTAGTAATATTATATAAATTAATAATATAATATTTTTTAAAAAATTCCTTTATGTCAATTTTGACACTATTTAATAATTGATTTTTTTTAAAGTCCTAAAACCTTTATTAATCCGAACTAAATTCATTTAATCAATCCTAATATGTCATATTAACCTAGAAAATTTTTGAATGGCATCATAACTTTAATATTTTATTTATTGTAACATTTATAATACCATTTATTTGATTCTTTCATTAATAAAGAAAAATATTGCATCATTATTGTGTCATAAATAAATTTAATTATTCAATGTATAAAAAATATAAATAAAATACCATTATTTATTAAATATTTTTATATTTTTAATTAATATTTATATTTTAAAATATAACATATATAACCCTATGTAAAAATTGTTTTTCGAAAAGATATATGCTTATGTCATTTTTGTATTTAGTTTAACTTAATTAATATAAAGTTTCATTATCACTTACAAGTGGCTCCATGAGGTCCCAAAATCAACCCAAAGATTAAAATGGTCGGAAATGTATTATCCAATAGGGTTTGAACACGTTTTAGGGTAATTTAATATTATTAAATATTATTTTTTACCCTTATTTAATGGATTTACCCTTTAACCATGGTAAATAAAATATTTACCGAAGTAATTATTCAAAATGTATAAAAATAAAAGTTACCTATTTACACAATTTGGATCTCATGATTCTAAATATGGAATCAATTTTTATAAATTCAAAACACAGAAGTGGCATAAATTAATTTAAAATTAATTCCCGTTGTCAAAACAAAAAAGCGTGTTTTTTAAGAAATAATAATTATCAAAAGATTGACCCTTGTTTATGTCTATTTTAAATATGAAATTACGTCCAATTACCAATATTTGATTAAATGGTAAAAATATATTCTAACTGTACTTTAAAACCACTCAATAGTATAATTTTTTATTATAAATTATTTGGATTAAAAAAGTTGTTTTTAATTAAAGTTTAGTATTTTTTCACTATTCATCAAAAATTGGAAGTTCTCAGAAAAATACCAAAAACTCACCCTAAGCTAATTTTGATATTCCAAATCCAAAAATGAAGTCCAACTTGAATAATAAAATTTAAAAAACTTCAAAAAGTTGGTATTACTATTCATAAAGGCTATTTTGATTGGTTGTGATGTGTGTTAGAACCTTGAAGTTGCGTACAACACACGTTACTGTATTATTTAAAGAGAAGAATATAATGGAAGCTTGGGGTGTTACAGTTGTAGGGTTTCAAAATAAAGATATGGAAAATTCTACCCTCAGTAACCACAGGAAGAAAACCTATGGATGAGAGAAAAAATTATTTACCAGGTATTGTTTAGGAAGTGTTCTTGAAAGATACTAGAACAAGTAAAATAATAACATTTGTTAGTGGTAATGATTCAAAAAAATGGATCATTCATCGAGTTGGTATCTAGGATAATAGGTATTAGTTTCAAAAATTTGTATTGATTTAGTTTCTAGATATGATTTTTAAAGATGAAATTTGGAAGAGTTACTTCAAATGTGGTCATGTTTTATGGCTTCTTGAGATGTATGGAAATAAGTGAGTGTAATGGATAACAATGGTGTTATTATTTTTATCTCTTATTTCCTTCATTGAGACTCAACTTAATGTGATTAGTGCTTTTTATGGATATTTGGTAAGTTGTAATCCCACCAACTAAAAATCAATGTTAATGAAGCTACAGCTGAAATATGATTTTGAGCTAGGGAGATTTCTCATAACTAAAGTCACATAATAATAATAATAAACATGAGGAAAAGAGAAGTATTGGATCTAATTTTTGGGCCTAACATGTGGAGGTGTGTAAGAGTTTCTATCATATTGGGGAATTCTCTCTATAACAGATGAAATATTATATTGTCTGATATCATGAAGATGTTGGGAGAATGATATAGTGAAAAAATTCCTACCCCTGTTTCCCAAGGTTCTCATTTTCTCAGGATTATATTTATGGTATATATAGTACAAAGTATAATTTTTATTTAATATCAATGGTATATAATAAGGGATCATGAATCTATGTGATTTTATACTCGGACCTCCAAATAGGGAGTATGACTTGAAGGATATAAGTATGATGATGTGGAAGAATATCCATCAATATATATATATATATATATATATCAGAAAAATCTTGGCTTGTGGGTTTGTAATGAAAGCAGTTACCCAGTGGGGTTGTGGAAATGGACAACCTGAGATCCACCCTCTGTGAAATAATGTTAAACCACTTTTATTTTGAAAATTATTGATGGTAAATGGAAATTTTAAAACCATCTGTATTACAACAATTATTGATCACCAATAGTATTTGGTATCATCATGCATGAACAATTCTTATTGGTCATGTTTTGGTATTGATGGTATTTTAACATGTGGTATCTATAAATAAGTAAAGGATTCATGAAATAGATTAAAATAAATATAAAGGAGATATTATTAGACACCAATGAAAATTGACGTTTCTATGTGTTGGATTCATTTTCAACCATGGTGTGTTAGATTCAATGTTGACTTTTACATGGTGTGATTGTTCATGTTAGATCTTTTTCACCCTAGAAATAAGTGAATCAGTTATTAGAGTTCCTCATGAATATAAAGTGATAGAATGATTATGGAGATTTCATGAAGACTATTGTGATCCTAGAATGTAAAATCATGAATACACTGGGGGATGAGTTGAATCTATCTGAAGGACTTCATAGATAATTGTGAACTCCTAGAATTTCTATCATTCTTATACCTAGAGTTGAGTTTATGTTATCCATTAAATATATGAACTATGATAGATATGCATTATTAAAATTCATGAAGTAGTTTTAGTACTATGAGGAACATGATATATTCTTGAAGAAATGGGTTTGAAATTTTTTAAGTGTGTTCAGGGATTTTGCATAGGTAAATAGAGAAAAATAAGAAGAATATAGGAACATAAATGTTTTGAAAACATGGAGACTATGAGATGCATTGAGAAAATGGAGTGAATGGAGGGTTTTATGTAAGTTAAAATTTTATCAAAAAAAGTTAAAAAAAATCATGAAGTTTCACAAAAATTAATATACAAGAAATTATCATCAAAATATGAAAACGCCATGTGCTTCATGAAATTTGAATAGTTTCATAAAATTTGGGGTTCTGAAAATCTAGTAAATTAAAACAAAGTTTTCATGATTTGGGTGAGTTTTTAATGAACAAAAACATCAAAGGGTTGTTGATTAGTGAACTAAGAAAGGTGTGAGAAAGAAAAATAATGAGAAAGTTTGTTTTTTAATGGTTATAAATTCCTATAAGTAGGCCCACATCCCCCTTATTTGAAGTAACCAACATAAACAAAGATCAAAAGAATCTAAAGTTGTGAAAGATTTGTGCAAAGGTATTTCTGTCAAAAACAAATTTATGTTAAAATAAGTAATAAAGAAAAATAAACATGTGTAAATATTACCAATTGTGTTTCATGAATGATTTTAGTTTCACAACAAAACATTTAATTTTCATTAATTTATAGTTATGTGAATGGATAATTGTTGTGAGAAATTGAAAAGTTATACGAAAATTAAAGAGTTGAGAAAAAGTGAAAATTTTGAATTTATATAAAGTAAATAGTATATAAATTTCTTATCACTCATTTTAAACCTTTCCAAATAAATATGTTATTCCTTGAATACTAAAGTCTATCACGGAAAGTGAAGTAGCTATGGAAGAAGTTCATAGCTAGTCTGTGAAAGAGTGGTGTGAAAAAAAATGGGAACTTATTGGTGAAAGAACTCAGTAGAGTCATGATTTAGTCGATGTCCCAAATATCTTTCCCTCACAATGAATTTCAAAAAAGGAGAGGAGAAAAGGTAGTGAAACTTGGGTGGATATGAGCCAATTGTACATCTTTTTATTGGAGTGACCCTTTCCATATGAGTGACTTAGCCAAAATTCACCACAGAAAAATACATATTGTATTTTATTACTTTGGAACATTGTCATTGTATCATCCTTGGACTATCCCAATGTGGGTAAACCATGTAAAATTCATGTGTCTTGTGTACATTATTTACATACATTTTTTACTAGGATAATTGGTATAAATGGATTGAGAGGTCACTAATCATATTTGAATAATTCTAAGACAACCGCATCATCAATAGTATAATCATTAACAGGTGAATACAAGAGTGAAAATATTTAAAGGTGAGTTCAAGATAAGTTAAGGCCCTGAAATATTCAAGTTACATGGGGAAATGAGAATTAGTTTCAGTCCCTGATAAACCCCCTAGGCATATCTTACGAATGTCCCTTGTGGGGACAACAAGGCCCAATGGGTCAGGTCGTATTAATTTTCATGGACTTCAACCACTTAATATAGTCTTTTTGGGATTCCCCTAGATTCCTCGTGTCATTAACCATAATGTTATAAAATTCTTAAGTAATTATATTGGTTATAAAAAATTAACCTTTAGTAGAATGTGTATGCATTTATATATCATGTCAATGAATTCAACCAATTCTCCTATAAGTTTCATAATAATAAATTCTGATAATAATAATATCCTATGGGAAATATTAATCAAATATTGACACTTAATTTTTTACTACCCAATGAATAATGTTATATGATTCATACCCATATCATAACACTTGTGTTATTATGTCATTTTATAATACAATAAGTTAGTTTTTAACATGATATCTCTATATCATAACTTATGATAGGAAAATACCAAGGTAAGTGATAATCCATGGTTTCCTATATATCTTATCATATGGAATATATATATCATCAATTAATTTTATCTATAAAATACATCATATTTATATAGTATTTAGGGTATATCTTCTTCGCTTTTGTTATTATTTTATCAATGAAGTGTGGAAATACTTTCCTAAGATATTGTAAGGAACTCCCCCATAGAAAGGATATTATTCCCCCCAAATATGGGGTTCGTACTCTATTAGTATATATACGCTTTTCTCAATGATAGGAGGGTTCTACACTTTAATCATAATATTGATGGAATATTCATAGGTTGATCCTTTCTTATGGTTCCTCTTATTAGAAGATATTTTTTAGGGACAGTGATGCATTTCTATATTAAATTAATTTCTTTTATCATTGGGTGATAATTAATCCATTTTAGATAGAGTATCTCTCAGATTTTTGAGATCTTATAAAGTAGTTATGTAGTCATGTTTATCCATGGGAACAATATGATGGTTCAGGGTTATCATTTCATTATGATATTGATAGTTTTTATACCCTTTCTATGTAAAGGGTGAGTAGGGAGGCCTAGTTTTTTCATTTAAGGTGTCATGGTTTAGTTATAGGGATCTTCTATGATGAGGAAATTATTTTATCTATTTTATATTTTCCTCCTCTTCAAGTAGGATGGAATGGTTTTTGGGAATATGGGTAGTTATAATGTTATGAGTATTTTTTTCATATATCAGGTTTATTTTGAATTTGAACATTAGGATATTATGACATGATTGTTGGGACTTCCCTATATCCTTGTTTATCTATCCTTAAAGAGTATCCAAATTTCATTTTTCATTGACTTTGGTTTTTAGTTACTTGTATTTTATTCATCTCTTTTTTGTTTTTGGTTTATCCTACTATGTATATTTATATTCACCCTGGTATATATTTTTTCCCACATGAATCATTTTTTATTCATCAGATGTATAGTGTAGGGTTGATCGTAGAGGGTGTAGAGTTAGAAGATCTGGTTATTAGTGGTGAAAAGTGGAGATGGTTGGTTTTTGGGCTTGTCTCAAGAGTTAATGTATTGAGAAGAGGCCCTTTCAATTATTATATTTATTTTTTATTTTTTATATATTTTTATCATGTTTCTAAATTCTAACATAGATATTATACCTTTTTTATTACTATGTAAATACTTTTTTCAATTTATCTTATTCTACAATTGATCTAGTGAATTTATGGTTGTTATATTTATTTGGGATGAGGAGATGTGTGGTTTTGTTGTAGGTTAATTGGCTAAGACCTCCCATAGAGTGTTATGAATTCTTAGTTCTAGTCCTTGACCCCTAGATTATTGGAGGAAAACATGGGGCGGCACATTCGACCTAACTATTAGTCCAGATGAGACCTTAGTGGGTTGGATCATGTTAGAGTGGTATCATAGAAGTTTCTTCACAAGTATTTAGTTTTGAGTTTAGGTATTTTGATGTTTTGTTTGGGGAATTAGGTTGGAATTGTTTGAGATATTTGAGTATAGGTTTCAGACCATATGACCATCTATAGGATGTGGTAGGTGACACATTCATAAATAAGGGATCTAATAATTTTCTAACTTTCTTGGATATTTAGATCATTTTTCTAATATATGGTTATTTTGGTTGATTAATCATATAGAATTTAGTTCATTTTCATTTTAAGGATGAGGCATCCAATTATAATGATGTCACTATATGAGTAGGATATAGTCCTTCTCATAGAAATGAATTCATTTTAAGTATAGTAAAGTCCCATTTTGAATAATGCCAACATCAACACTACTCACAGTAGTAAGAGTTTCGAAATTTATAGTTATCTAAATAATATTTTAAACAGTTTCTATATAATATTTCCAATATAGACCGATAACTTATGAGGGGGATTGTAATGGAGATTAGTGGTTGTTATAGGCATGGGGTTGGGCACTCACTTATTGATCAAAAATTGATCACATGAAATTCCTCGGTATACTTGACAATATTCGATATTACATTAATCATCATATAATTGATAAGGTGCATGGACTTTTATATGAAACGCTATAGGAAAATGTTCTGATACATGTGTTTTTTAAGTGAATTTTTTCAAAACCATTGTGAAATAAATGTGATTTTATTTTATGGAGGTGTTTAAAATACCAATGAAAAAGATTAAAAAAATATATTTAATTTCCTCTTATATCCACCTACCCATGAGCTCTCCCTTTACCCAAATCCATACCTTTCCTATTTCTCCATGTGCCCTCTATTTCCCTCAATGTCATGTGATATATCCCATGATGAGAATAATTAGAATGTGCACTATCCCTTTCCCTATTTTCCATTCTATTGATCCCCTTTTCCCCCTGTCCTTCAATCCCTCCCTTCCCCATGGTGACTTTATATATCTTCAAAGAGGTATGTGATGTCTAGTGATGTGAGATCTATTCAACAACACGTGGTCATTCCAATGACAAGTGAGGTTCCATGAGACATTCTTTTCCCTGTGTAGGTTAAATTTATAACCAATTTTCATTGATATATACCTAATTTTCTTGTTGTTTCTTTGAGAATTAAAAAATTACAATATATGACCATATATATTACTTGGTAAATATTATTCTTACATGAAATTCTTATAAACATTCTTGTTTATTCTAGATAATTCCTAAGTGTACGAGTTATAAAAAAAAATTCACTATTATGCATATATTCTTTTTTGAAAAGATTATAATAGTAATTTATTCATTTGAGACCTTGATTTAGGAATTATTAGGTCCAGATTATTGGTTATTTCCATTGATTGATAACTAGAATAATAATGTGGATCTTATATATGTGATTCATCTTGGTTTTAATTAGTTTTTCAATATGGTGGTTTTGTTTTCATGGTTAATTATTTATAGATTTTTGAGGATATGGTTTAAGGGGATACTATAAGAATGGACATAAAGGATAAGAAAAAGTTCAATGGTTCTTGTCAATATGTAATTACTTGAAACATATTTAGATTTAACTTCTATAGTTTTTGTTATAATAACGAGAAAAAGTTTTTCAATTTATAAAAGTATGAAAAAATGGTTTTCTATTGAATAATTTTGTTATCTTTTGGGTAACTTTTTAAAAACAAATATGCTTCCATACAATGTAAAAAATTATGAGTTAGCTAATTTGGATATTAAATTCTTATTTAAGTGGTTTGAAAGTATTTGATTAATCATAAATTATGAACTGAGTTTATTTTGAAACCTAGTGATGTTAATATCATATATAATGTATTTAAATTAATTATAAATGTTTCATGCAATTAATTTATCCCCTTCATATCCTTAGGTAAAATTGTAAAAGGTATGATGGGAAACATGATTCATAATTTAATTAAATACTTTATCAAAAATGGAAAAAGTAATGTGATTATATAGTACCTTGATTTTAAATGCCTTCTAGGTTATTGTAACCTTTATGGATTTCATGTGATCTAAAAGGAATATATCCTTATCTCATAGTGTGGATAGTTCACTTATTGGTAGTTAAGTTATCACTAACACAATTTGGTTTTTATTGTTTGAATTTATTTTAATTTTACACTACACTTGTGGTTTATGAATTTTATGTAGATAAATATTTATTTTTAGTATTACATTATTTCTGTAAGACTGTGGTTCAACCCAAGGGATTTAAAAACAAAATTAGTTTTGAATGATTATGTACAAAAGGTTTTTGAGATTTAAAATTTTTTTTATTCACAAACGTTTTTTTATATTTACTTTAAATTTAAATTTGAAAATTTGAAATTTACTTTAAAAACTTATTTCGAACATCAATTGAAACCTAATGGTTTGGAGGAGTTGTTATTTAATTATATTTTTTTAATAGTGTATGATTATGGAGTTATATAGATAAAAATATATCATATTATGAAGGGACACACATCATTATGTTTAGGTTTTTTAAAAGTTTTTATATTTTTTAATTTATAATAGATCTGTTGATAAAATAGTAAAAAGTCTGTGTCCTAAATGTAAATTCTGAAATTGGTTATGGAGAAGTAAATTTTATAACCTCTTTATATTGAAATAATTAATTTCTCAATATTTATATTATATTTGGAATATAGAATAAAATTCAACATCATGTTTGATCACTTGGGTCAATCAGTAGAATAAGCTTTCTTGTAACACTTGGATGTTTTTTAAGAAAAATTTTCATTAAATAATTTTTTGTTCTTTACTGGCTTTAATTTCACATAATATTTAGTTTAAACAAATTGTGAGATGCCATTAGTATAAAATTACCTTTATAGCCTAGTTTTTAGGTTAGTGGGAATAATTATAACTATCTTATGAAAATGCATTGTGAATTCATTAGCTATCAAATATTTGTGAAAAATATAAATCAATTAAATATTTATATTTTTGAGAGATTTACTTTTGGTAATGAAATTTATATTATATATGTGTGTTATATACTTAATAAAATATTTTTTATATTCATCCAATGGATATTTCAGTCATAGGGTATGAATAAAACCCTATTTGATGTATAAAAACCTATTTTTTTAAGTTTAATTTTACTCCTCTGAATGGAGAACCCCTTTTAAATTAGTATTTTGACACATTAATAATTTTTATATCACAAAATAAATATTTTATTTTGAATTGGGATATAAAATTTATTTTGGAAGAATTTCTGATATTTTTTTGATAACTTTCATGTTTTGTTGAATAGTAAAAATACCCTAAATTTTAATTGAAAATAACGTTTTTTCATTGAAATAGTTTATATGGTTAAATTATATTATTGAATGGTTTAAAATTATAAATATAATATATTTTTATGATTTAATATAATTTAGGTCATTGGAATTAATTTTTCATTAAATTCATAAGTAAAAACATTTCAATCTTTTTCTATATTTTAACATTCAAAACCTCTTTTCTCCTTTCAACAATGGGATAAATATTAAATTAATTACTGGAACTTATATATTTTGAATTTTTAAAAATTTATTCTATATTTAGAATTAGTAGGTCTAAATAATTTTAATCTGATACATTTATATTTGGGCATTATGAATAGTAACTTTAGTAATTATTTTTATTACCATGGTTAAAGGTAAATTAGGTAATTAAAGGTAAAAATACTATTATAAATTTACCTAAACACCTGTAAAAATCCAATTAGATGAATAACTTAGAACCTTATAATCTATTTTTATAAATGGAAAAACTTTATGGCCACTTAACTATGAATATGATAGGACATTAATAAAGACTAATGAATGTGACAAAATGTCACAATCTCATTTTATATAAGTATATTAATTTTCATATATGGATAAATAAGAGATAATACCGACTATAGATAGTCTATGGAAATATAAAATAATTACCTACATCATATAAATTTATTTATAATTTTTAGAGACTAAATAACTACCATAAATGATTACACAATAGTGATGTAGAAATTATTTTATTAATAGAAATATCAAAACAAATGGTATTAAAATATTAAAATAAAAATAATTTCAAATATTTAAGGTTCTTCACGAATTTTCTAGTTGATTATGACATTTCAGGAGTGTATTAATTATTTTGGTTCTAATTTATCTTTTTTTTGGATTTTATTTAAAGTCAAATAAATGAATAGTGTCAAAATTGACAGTATTGATGTTTTATAAAAATAACATTTTATTAAATTATTTAGAAATCATAAAAATATTTAAAAATTAAAAATTAATAATTATATGGTCTAAAAGTTCATAGAATATCCATTTATTTTCAATTAACACCATATAAGTAAATATTTATAACCAATAAACATTTAGAATGTTCTTACCACAATTAAAATTTAAAAACATTACTTAATGTTAATTAAATATATATGGTTTAAATTGACAAACAAAATTCTCAAAAATTTATTTTATGATGATATTACAACCCTATATCATCTCATCTTCTAAATTGGGATATTTTGGAGGTTTTTGGGTGGGTTTTTATTTTATTATAAATTATTATTTATGGAGTTTTCAAAAGTTCCCCTCACCTCAATTATAAAAGGGAACCTCATCCCTCACATATTAAATTAATTTTGAGCCTTAAATATTGGCCATACCCTACCCTTTTTCCTTCTCAACTTCCATATTTTTATTATAGAGGTTCTGGTCATCTTCAAAGACCAACTCTAGTGCAATAATAAGAGATTTAGAGGAAGAACATTGAGGAGGAGGTATTCTATTCTACCTATTCTTTCAAGCTTATTTATTCTTCTACTTCCTATTCATTAGTTTTCTCATTATAAAGTAATAACATAAATATAAATCATATTCTTATATGTTATTATAAATATTAAACAACTGTATTTCACTATTTATCCATTATACCAAAAATGAAATCACCACGCGTGTGTACGTACGGCTTATCGTCTCCACACCATGTTGTAATCTGTTTTTCACCACCACCTTACATGGATGGGTATAATTATGAAAATAGTAACTATATAATATTATAATAACATTATAATAATTCTGAAATATCATATACCATCCACCTCAATACCAATCAACAATTTTGGGAATGATATCATCGTTTGTGCGTACGTACTGCCTACCGTCTCCACGATGCGATGTGATTCATTCTAAATGATATTAATTAAACTATGATTATATACACAAAATTAATGAATAAATATGATATATATTATACTAATATCATTATGTAAATTATTTATCTATAACCTATGAAGTGGAACATGAAATAATCAGAAAAATCTTGCATAGGAAAATAATGCAGTTAATATCCAATTGACGAGTAATAATGGAATGTTACTAACAAATGGATGATAATATAATCACATATGATATCATAAAAACCATTATTATTCTATATTAAGTCAATAACAATATTTAAATCATTATACGGGAGTTTTGGATACATACAAAGGATATCAGACCTAAGGTACGGGATAACTTTGCAAATTTCATTTTTATCCGAGATTGTTTATTCATAAGTATTTACTAAGGTACATTTATCATCCACATCAATTTTTTCTAAAAATTTATTTCAAAATATTCTTTATATCCTTATATAATTTTTTAAATTCAATTTTACACATATGTAAATTTTTACTAAATAGAATGAATGGAATCTTTTTTCATTTTCAGTACGATGTACTTTTTGACTTTTCTAGAAAAAGTATGAGAAGAATGTTTTTTTAACTTGTACAGCATGACCATATTTTTAAGCTTTCATAATGACTTATTTTTTGGAATATTCCCAAAAAATATTACAAAGTTATTTTCACATAAAATAATTTCTTCTAAAATTGTGTGTCATTTTGTGGAAGGAAATCATTTTTGAAGAATAAAGGATATTTTCATCATGAATTAATTTCAAGTGTTTTATCAAAATTATTTGCCATCTAATATGAAATAGGGTTATGTTTATGTATCTATTATTACATTGATTTTATTTTTTTTATAATTGAATTATTTTTTTAAAATCATCTTATTTTAAATGTATTATGATGGAATGATGTTTAAGAAGCCCATTTTATTTCATGGGTTATGCTATGATAATGGATTTATGTTTTTGTAGCACCTGTAATAAAGGTTTCATTATGAGATGGGTGGGACCTATATATCCCTCCAATTCATTGTGTAAATATTTATATCTCATGATATAGACATGAATGTAAGGGAAAGTAAATATGGTTCTGTAATACAGGGCTAGAATGAGGATTGAACTCGGTTCAGTATTGGAATTTGTCTACTATGATGGTCTTGGAAATGATCCATGAATAATATTAAATTTTTTTTATTCTTATGTGTATATTCCACAAAATTTCATGTCTTATGTTATTACTATGGGGATTACATTTCACTTTTATTATGTATCCCATGACATGATATTATGATCTTTTTTATGCTGGATAAGATTTTCAAATGTTAGGCTCTTATGATTATGTTATGATTGATATTTCCCTTTTTTACCCATTCAGAGAATTTGATCTCACCCTTTCAAATTTTTCTTTTCCCCATGTCATTAATAATGGTTTTAAGTAAGATATGTCAAAAAGGGGTCATGTTTTGATGGAATAAGCAGGAGAAAAGGTAGATGTTTTATGAACCAGTTGTTTATGTTTCCCAGTTTTTAAGACATTAAACCTATAAGGTCTTGACGTGGTTTTTTTATGTTATGTAATAAATATTCTTCAATGTTGAAGTAATATCTACATGTAATGTATGGACCGTTATAGTTGGTATCATAGAAAAGGTATTGTTAACCTTTGGAAACTCGGATGAGAGAACCTTGGTAATAACCCTAAGAATATTTCTAAGTATAAGTCACAATCTTGTCCTATTGTTTTATATATTTTCATGAATAACCTAGGATAAAACCTAAAGTTTCCTAAATTGAAATTTTATTCTTGAATTATGTGGTTTCCCCATTATGATTATCGTTTCTCACATTATGCTTCTTGGTTTTAGTCATTGGATGGAACTCAAAGGAACCATGTTAATGCTGAATGAGATGGGAAATGAAATTATTGTCTCCCTGAGAAACAAAATGTTATGGGATATGGAAAGAAAAATCTTGTAGTCACGCTCACAAAACATTCTCAAGCTATTAATGATGACACACTTCCAAATGATAAAAATATGGAGAAACATTTTATTGAATTCTTTATGAGGCAGTGTCCACATTCATTCAGTTGGTCGTCTGATCCATTAGTGGATAAATAATGGATTAGTACCACTTAAAATATATTTTCAGTTCTATAATATTATGAAAATGATAAATTAATCTTAGCAGTATGTCATTTGGAAGGTGAAGTTGATAAATGGTGGAATCCTATCGTGAATATAAGGCAATGAGATAAAATTGATTCCATGGAATGGGATGATTTTGAGAACTTATTTTTCAATAAGTAATTTCCTCATATTCTTTGAACTAATATGGAGGAGTTCATTTAACTTCATAAAAATAATTATGAATCTATTGGTAGAAATGAAGAAAATTTTACAATACATGCAATGTATGATTCTGGAATTATTATCCAACCTAAGAGTAAAATTTATTAATTCTTTAGTGTCTTAAAACTAAGTATCTAAAGGGAATTATCCATAAGGGACTTCAATAGATATGATGAAATTTTTCAAAATTCTTTCAAGGTTAATATGGAGATTGGAGCAACCCATTAATCATATGGGATAGATAAGAAGAAAAAAAGGTAATTCAATGTAAAATATAAAGACCACTCATAAAATAAGATGAGTTTTCACTTGTGCTTAAAGTGTGGAATGAAACATGTATGGAATTGTCTTAAATGGACTAGTAAATATTTTAATTGTGGAAAATAAGGTCATTGGGTAGTTGAATGTGGAAGAGATAAGAAAAAGATGTCAAATGATGCGAACAAAGAAAAGGCTACCCAGAATGCACCTCCTACACTTCAATGTTACAAATGTAAGTAAATGGGGAATTATTCCAATCAATTTCCTAATCCAAGGGTTATTAATGGTGATCGAAGTTAACAAACTCTTAAGGAAAAATTCAAAGGAAATTCACATGCAATCACTATCGACGATGTGGAGTACGATAATAAATTGGTGAAAGGTACACTTATCATCCACTCTAAAGTAGAAAATGTTTCATTTGATTCTGGATCCACCCACTATTTTATTTCTAATGAATTTTATAAGGGTATCATTGTATTACCTCAACAAATAGATTTTGAGTTAGCTGTGACAACTCCTAATGGCACAATGGTCGGATCAAAATTTTATAATTCTTCTCTGGTTGAAGTTTGTGGTAATGTTATTCCTAAAAATCATGGGATCCTTCCTCTAGTGGAATTTGGTGTGATTTTAGTCATGGATTTTATTTCTCTATATGGAGCTCATAACAATTTTTAGGGAAGGGAAGTCACATTACATATTCCCTATTAATCTATGATCATCTATCAATGCAAGGAAGAATATAACCTTCCAATAGACATTTCTTCCATATTAAGGGTCTTTATTTCGATATAGGAAGGTTATTTATCTCTAATGGTTGGGATGAAACTCATGATTAAGAATAAACTCATTGTATAAGAGTTTGATGATGCCTTTATAGGGGAATTTTCAAGTCTTCCACCAAATCATGAATTTTAGTTTTCAATAGAACTCATAGCGGGTGTTATGACTATTTTGAAGACACCTTATAGAATGGATCTAATTGACTTTCAGGAATTGAAGAAGCAAATACAAGAGAATATTCATAAGGTATTAAAACACCCTAGTACGTCACCTTGGGAAGTACTTGTTCTATTTGTTAAGAAGAAATATGGATCATTGAGACTCTTCATTGATTATCAAGAACTTAACAAGATCACTATCAAGAACAAGTATCCTCTTCCCCACATTGATGACTCATTTGACCAACTATATGGAGCTCAATATTTTTCAAAGATTTATCTTCATTCAGGATATCATCAATTCAGGGTCAAAAAGGAGGATATACTAAAGAAGGCATTTCGTACAAGGTAGAGACACTGAATTTATAGTGATGACTTTTGGTATTACTGATGCCCATGTTATCTTCATGGATATAATGAATAGAGTCTTTAGAGACTATATGGATCAATTTTTGGTAGTCTTTATAGACAATATTCCTTTCTATTCAAAGATAAAGAAAGAACAGGAAGATCAC
Source organism: Viscum album (assembly GCA_963277665.1). Taxonomy (NCBI): domain Eukaryota; kingdom Viridiplantae; phylum Streptophyta; class Magnoliopsida; order Santalales; family Viscaceae; genus Viscum; species Viscum album. Next base: position 1,833,221,621 of record OY728160.1, read on the forward strand.
TTGATAATTGTAATGAAGACCCTGAGAAAGGAAAAGATTCATTCCAAATTTACCAAGTGTAAATTTTGGATTCATAAAGTTTCGTTTTTGGGTAACATAATCTCAAGAGAGTGGATATATATGGATATAGAAAAAACAAACGTTATTGAAAGATGGTCGAGATCGAAAATGGTAACTGAGATCTGATGTTTTCTTGGTTTGGCTAGATATTATTGACATTTTGTGAAAGATTTTCACAATTATCTAATCCACTCACCAAGTTAACTCAGAAAGGATTTAATTTCGTTTGGATGGTGGAATTTGAAGAGAATTTCAAATAGATAAAAATAAGGTTATCTAGTGCATCAATTCTATCCTTACCTTATAGTGGAGAAAGGTTTATGATCTATAGTGATGCATCCCAGAAGGGGCTGGGGTGAGTTCTCATGCAAAATGATATAGTGATAGCTTATGCCTCATGGAATTTGAAAATTCATGAACAAAATTACACAAATCATGATTTGGGTATTTCTATCATAATAATTTCATTAAAGATATAGAGGCATTATATTTATGGTGAACGGTATGATATTTATATTTATCATAAAAGTTTAAATTATATTTTCATTCAAATAGAGCTGAATATGTTCCAAAGAATATGGTTGGAATTGATTAAAGATTATGAATGCTCAATACATTATGTCCTTGGGAAAGAAAAAAAGGTGGGAGATGCACTATGTAGACAATACCATGCTAGCCTATCCATGATGAGGATCACAAAAGATCCAATATTTATGGATTTTCAAAGGATAAGTATGCAAATTTTAATATAAGGGGAGAAATCATATCCTTACCAAATGAATTTTCAACCATCAATACATTTTAATATTAAGGAGGCGTAGAAGAAATATGTAGAGATACAAAATAAGGTGAAAAAGTTTCATGAATTCATCCTTGATTGTGATTAAATAATATGGTCCAAGAACCGGGTTTGTATTCCTCCCATACCAGAATTAAAGAAGGAGATATTGGATGAGGCTCATAGTTCATCATTATCTATTCACCCTAGAAGCCCAAATATGTATAGGTAATTGAAAGAGTACTTATGGTGGAATGTAATTAAAAGAGATGTAGCCAAATATGTCTCTTGATGCTTGGTTTGTCAGAATGTTTTGGCAGAGAGATAGAATTCTAAGAGGATGTTACAACCATTACCCATATCAAAATGTAAATAGGAAAACATCAATATGGACTTTGTCATTGGACTTCCAAAAACATCCAAAGGAAATAATTCTATATGGGTTATAGTTGATCACCTTACAAAGTCAGCACACTTCATTGCTATTAGATAGGATTTATCTCTTGATCAATTTTCCAGGATATATGTAATGGAAGTGGTAAGATTGCATGGAGTAACACTTTCAATTATATCCAATTGGGATCTGAGGTTTACCTCAAAGTTATGGAGAATTATTTAGCATGCTCTAGATACAGAGTTAATTTTCAACACTGCTAATCATCCTCAGACGGATGGTCAGTTTGAGAGGACAATTCAAACTCTAGAAGACATGTTAAGAGCTTGATCTATGGATTTCAAAGGTGGTTGGGATCAACACCTACCATTGGTGATATTTTATGATAATAATATCTTTAACTCCAGTATTCTGATGAATCTTTATGAATCCATCTATAGAAATAAGTGCAGAATTCCAACTTATAGCGATGAAGTTGGGGAAAGAAATCTATTAGGACCTAATCTTCTTGATGAAATGGGAGAAATGGTCAGATCTATTCAACAACATATAAGATTATCTCAGAGTCGAAAAAAACATTATGTGTAAAATCAATGGAAATAAATAGAGTTTGAAGTGGGTGATAAGGTGTTTCTACTAATATATCCCAGGAATAGAGTAATGTGATTTGGAAGGAAGGGAAAGCTGAGCCCTATGTATATCAGTCCTTTTAAAATTCTGGATCGTGTTGGGAAGGTAGCTTACCGATTGAAACTTCCAACGAATATCACTCAAGATCATGATTTGTTCCATGTATATCTCCTAAGAAATTACATAATTGATCCTTCACATGTACTAAGCTTAGAATTCGTACCACTGGGGAAAGATCTTTCTTATGAAGAACAAATAATAGAGATTTTGGATCGTAGTGAAAAAGTTCTTTGAAAAAAGACCACTTACTTGGTTAATTTTTTATAGATGAACCAAAATTTTAAGAAAATATATGGGAACTTTAGGATATGGTGAGGGAGAGGCATCCTCATCTCTTTTTTCTAAGTGATTAATTTCAAGGGTAAAATTCAGTTTAAGGGGGGAGAATGTAACACCTGGATGTTTTTTATGAAAAATTTTCTTTAAATATTTTTTTTATTATTCAGTAGATTGTATTGAACCAAATCATGAGTTTAAACAAACCACAAGATTCCATTGGTATAAAATTACCATTATATACTAGTCATTAGGTAATCTAGAATAATTACAACTAACTTATGAAAATGCATTGTGAATTCATAGGCTATCAATTATTTATGAAAATATTAATCAATTAGATATTCTTATTTTTGAGTGAATTACTTTTGGTAATGAAATTAATGTGATATATATGTGTTATATACTTAATAAAATATTTTTTATATTCATCCAATAGATATTTTAGTCATAGGTTATGAATAAAACCCTATTTGATGTATAAAAACCTATTTTTTAAAAAGTTTAATTTAACACCTTTGAATGGAGAACCACTTTTAAATTAATATTTTGATGCATTAATAATTCTTATATGACAAAATAAACATATTATTAGGAAGAGGTATATAAAAATTAAATTTCTATGAATTTATGATATTTTTCTAATAACTTTCGTGTTATGATGAATAGTAAAAATACGATAAATTTTAATTGAAAATAAATTTTTTTCATTTAAGTAATTTATATGGTTAAATTGTATTATTTAATGGTTTAAATGTATAAATATAATATATCTTTACTATTTAATATAATTTACTTCATTGTATTTAATTTTACATTAAATTCATATTTAAAAACATTTAAATCTTTTGTAATATTTTAACATTTAAAACTCGTTTTATCCTTTCAATAATAGGATTAATTTTAAATTAATTACTAAAAATTATTTGTTTTGAATTTTGAAAAATGGATTCCATATTTTGAATCAGTAGGTCCAAATTATGTTAATAGGATACTTTTATTTTTTGAGCATTATGAATAGTAACTTTGGTAAATATTTTTATTACCATGGTTGAAGGTAAATCAGGTAATTAAAAGTAAAAATAATATTATAAAATTTCCTTAACACCTATTAGAATCCTATTTGATAACTAAATTAGACCCTTATCATATATGTTTCAAAATATAAAAACTTGATTGCCACTTACCTGTGAATATGACATGAATGTAATAAAAACTAATGAATGTGACAAAATGTCACAATCTCATTTTATATAAGTATATTAATTTTAATATATGGGTAACAAGGAGATAATATAAACTATAGATAGTATTTGGAAATCCAAAATAATTACATAGATCATAGAAATTTATTTATAATTTTTGTAGAATAAATAATTAACATTAATGATGACACAATAGTGATGTAGAAATTATTTTATTAGTAGAAATTTTAAAAATGGTTTTAAAAATATAAAAATAAATATCACATGAACTAATTAAAGTTATCAAAGAATTTTATAGTGTAATATGATATTTTAGGATTGTATTAAATAGATTTTATTAAATTTATCTTCGGTGTGAATTTTATTTAAAGTCAAATAAATGAATAGTGTCAAAATTGACATAATTGATATTTTATAAAATTAAAATTTTATTAAATTATTTAAAAATCATAAAAAAATTAAAAAATTAAAAATTGAGAATTATAAGGTCTAAAAGTTCATGAAATATCCATTTATGGTCAATTAATACCATATAAGTAAATATTTACAACCGTTAAATATTTACAATGTTATTACCATAATTAAAATTAAATAGAATAATTAAGTGTCAATTAAAAAGATATGGTTTAAATTGACAAACTAACTTGTCCAAAATTTATTTTTTGATTATATTACAACCATATATCATCTCATCATCTATATTGGGACATTTTGGAGTTTTTTAGTAGGGTTTTATTTTATTATAAATTATTATTTATGGAGTTTCCAAAAGTGCCCCTCACCACAATTATAAAATGGAACCTCCTCTATCAACTCTTCACTTCACTTTTAGCCTTAAATCTGGAAAATACCGACCCTTTTTCCTTCTAAAATTCCCTTTTTTATTTTATAGGTTTCGGTCATCTTCAAAGACCAAATCTGCTGCTCTAAGAAATGATTTACAGAAGAAGGTCGAGGAAGAGGTGATCTCTTCTACTGATTCTTTCAAACTTATTTCTTCATCTACATCCTCTTCATTAGTTATTTCATTATTAAGTAATAATAGTAGTATCACTAATATAATGGTATGTTATTATAAATATGAAACAACCATTTTTCACCTTCTATCCATTATAGGAAAAATGAACTCACCATGCATGCATACGTAGGACTTACCTTCTCTACGTCGTGCTGTGATCTTTTTTTCACTACCACCTTAATTGTATTGGTATAATTATGGAAATAATAACTATATATTATTTTCATGACCCATCCCCCAGGGCCCGTGTCATGACTACTCCAAACTTGCCTTCCATAGGCTAGGGGTTGGCGACTAGTACCAAAAAGGCATATCCCTACAACGGGAAGGCATTGCCTTAAAACATATTCAAACACACAAACCAAGAACCCAATAAGAAGCAACTATAAGGTAAACTGATGTAGTAAAAATTGTACTAAATGTAAAGGGGCTAGAATAAAATCCCAACTGAAAATTATAAGTACAACTGAAAAGAGAAAAACATCTCATGGATCATCCCCCGAGGATCCTACTTGAAGGGTAGGTACAGTTCACGATTCGTAGTCACTACAGCACGCCATGTCGAAGTTCCACCTCCGAGCATCGTCCAGTCCTAGATCCCTTAGCATTGATCAATGTTTTCCATCATCTTCACAAGACACAACAAGGTACGGGTGTAGTTTGTGTAGGGTTGAGAATAATGATACTCAGTAGGGACCCCGTGACCCCTGAAGGACTCCCATAGTTCCATAAAAGAAAAACCACAAAGTAAGACGTCAACCACAAAGCACGAAGCAGTCGACAACTCTACTTAGGAATATTCCCATACATTTACCTATGTTATCAAGATATAATCATCTCATACATGATGGAAGAATACCACAAAGGTAACACCATGAAGGTAAAAGTACCACACAGGTAACACCTTGAAGATAACACCATGAAGGTAAAAGTACAACAAAGGTAACACAACGAAGGTAATAGTACCATACAGGTAACACCATGAAGATAAAACCATGAAGGTAAAAGAATCAACTTTCCTCAGGTATAAAAGTAAGGCACAAAAGTACAAATTATTAGTCAAGAAGCTAGATCATATTTTTCTATCAAGAGGCACTAATGCTGACCATATGGAGTCTGACCCACACAAGATCATTAGGTACTAACCCCTGCAATGATCCACATAGTATCTGACCCGCCCGGAGTAGATAGGCACTAACCCCCACAATTACCCATATAGGATCTGACCAACACAGGATCGGTATGCGCTGACACACACAGGATCGGTATGCACTGACCCACATAAGATTTTCGAGCGCTAACCCACACTAAATCTGACCCACACAGGATTGGTATGCGCTGAACCACATAGGATCTCTAAGTACTAACCCACATAGGATCTTACCCACACAAGATCGTTAAGTTCTGACCCACATAGGATCGTTTGGTACCAACCTCCGTATGATCTGTCTCCAACCTCTACATCACTGCCAACCACTGGATTCCTGCTCATTGTACGATTGATTCTAGGAGAAATGTTTCTCAATCCATTGGTAATACATCAACCTCCATGAATCTCTATGAAGAAGTATCCTGAAGGACCTCCATTTATTAAGGGTTCCAACGCGACAGATGGTGTGTCAATCAGACGTTCGGTCTGTGAATTATAAGTGTTTTAGTTCTGAGGGCCCGATTAGATTCGGTTTTTATCCCACTCATCCACACTCCAACTATCTTAGAAAATCAAATGGATTATACCAAAAGCACTTCCTCGTCCTAAGGGTTCTAGCGTCGTAGACGGTTCGTCAAACGGACGCTCAGTCTGTTAGTTACACCCATTTCCGTGAAATGGGGGTGATCAAACTTTGGTCTGGCCCGACTCGGTCACGCCCGCCAGAATATGCCAAAGGGACAGCTTCCCAAAAGGAATCCCAACACCACTAATGGCATGTTGAACAAGCACTTGGTTCATTAGTTACATGTGTTTCTTTATTCAGGGACTAGTTGGGTATGGGCCCCATCCGACTCCATCAGGCTAGCATGACACAATGGGTCTCGGGGTGTACCTAACCCCGCTCAGGTCCGGGCCGCTAAGGTTTGGCCTGGTTTACAAGGTTTGGCCCGTCGGGGTCGGCCCGGTTTGGTTTGTGGTAATGGTCCGCAGTTGGCCCGGCCCATCTGGTGGGGCTCAACCCACCCGCGTTGGCCCACTGGGCCACGGGTTCAGCCCACACGGCCAGCCCACGTCCAGCCCAGTCTGCCAGAAGGTGGACCGATCTTCCCTGCTGGCCCTCCAAGTGCAGGTCCGTTTCAGCCAGTTGGTGGGGCGCTGCCCCACCACGTAACGGTCAGCTGTTTTGGATGACCAGGAGTCCTCCAACCTAGCATGGTGTGGGGAGTCACCGCTCTCCACCTACCATGGCCCGCGGGCCGTGACTATAGCCATTACCAGTGCCTATGGGTGCCGCCCATTTTCCCACACGGCCGGCTCGGGCTGGCCGTCGTCTTCACCCGATGCGGCTTTGGCCACGGCCTTCCCCACCAGTGACGTGTGACGGTGCGCCGTACCATTTCCACGGTCGGCCGATGTCAGTTGCTCCGCGACCCACCACAACATAGTGTCACAGCCTCTTCCTACAGTTCACGGTAGTGCACCTCCTCCATCGTGGTTGAATAGTGTCGCCACACCGATGGTCTACCATGAATAACACAAGGATAAACAAGGAAGTGGAGGGTCCGAGCCATGTTCATTTGGCCCACGCCCTCTGCGTTGGCTTAAAAACATGATTGATGAAATAGGATTCAACAATCACTTGAAATTATAACAAAATAAATCCCTACCTCAATATTGTTGGATAACGCCCACGATTGAGGAAGAGTAAGTGTTCGTCATCCCCGCAACAAGGCGCCAACATTTGCACTCAAACTTCATCCTTCGGTTTGTGATTCGGTGTCACTCATCACCACCCACTGGAACTAGCTCCATCCTCTAAGTGATTAGCATTACGGAACTTTATCAGAACTTCTTCACTTGGTGAATCCCTTCCAATACATATCCCCAATATCCATATAAATAGGAGAGGGGGAGGGTGAGTAAGACCCGCGAAATTAATGGGGGTTAATTTAATAGTAACCTTCCTAATTCCAATGGCACTGTTACAAAGGATTTGAGGAGTCAATCCATTTAATGGATTGACACATCATTGGTCCTGCCACTACTGCTTGCCCATTGGAGGAAGATAATGAATGAAATAAAATAACAATGTTATTTTATTATTCTTTTAAAAAGTTCGAAATCTTTCTTTTTATCCAGACCTACTACGGTCGAAGTGAATCCTCCATTAAGAAAATCTCAGTGCTGTATATTCAATGGTTCCCTTGGATTTTTAATCCGAGAACTGGTTCAAAAGATAGAAAACGTTGCCTGAGCATTTACAGAACGTACCATAAAATGTTCAAATATTCATTTTGGGAACACAGGGCCTTGGAATCACGCACCATCAATTTTTGAAGGCTCATAATAATTCCATTTAATTTAAAAAAAATACATAGAAAATATGGGTCTTTACATTCTCCCCATCGTAGGTCATTTCTTCCCTAAAAGCCACAATATAGACTAAGGAAACAAATGGGGGTATAGAGCACGAATCTGAGCCTCCCACTCCCATGTGATTTCTTGGAGGTTCTCGTGCTACTAGTGAAAGTGCACCAGAGGTATTGATCATCCATGAATCACCCCTCCTATAGATCCTCAATCTCCACTGGAACCTCAATAAATGTTGCCTCATCATCAAAGTCCAGCTTTCCATGGTCGATGATATGATATGGTTCATGCGTGTATCTCCTCATATGTGATACGTCGATGATGTTGTGCACCCTCTCCAAATGCGGTGGTAGTTTCAAGAGTTATGCTACCTCGCCAATTTTTTGAAGTATCAAAAAAGTTTAGATAAACCTCAGTGAGAGTTTTCCACCTTGGCTAAATCTCCACAATCCTCATCAAGGCGAGATATGTAGGAAGACGTGATCTCCCTCCTCAAACTCCAAGGACATATTTCTCCTATCAACAAAATACTTTTTTCAACTCTGTATAGTCTTTATCCTCTCATGGATGATCTTTACCTTCTCAGTGGTAGCCCGTACCAACTCTGGACCCATAAGCACTGACTCCCCTAGGTCTTTCCAGCAAAGATGTGATCTTCAAGTTCGACTATATAAGGCCTCGAATGGTGTTGTACCGATGGTGGAGTGATATTTGTTGTTCTATGTTAACACCACTAAGGGAAAGATACCCTCACAACTGTGGCCAAAATCTAGGATGCAAGCACATAGCATGTCATTCAGTGTCTGAATGGTCCGCTTTGTCTGACCATCTGTCAATGGATTAAAGGCGATGCTCAAACGTAACTAAGTCCTGAACACCTCCTGTAATCCCTTCCACAACCGGGATGTAAAACGTGTGTCATGGTCTGAGACTATCATCGATGACACCCCATGAAGTCTTACAATATCTTGTACATAGAGGTGTCTCAAGACTTCTATTGATCCCTGATCTGAAATGGGTAGGAAGTGGTCCGACTTGGTGAGTCGGTCAACAATCACCCTGATGGAATCATGTCCCATGGACATACATTGAATCCCTGTCACAAATCCCATGGAGATACCTTCCCACTTCCACTCTGGAACCTCTATTGGTTGTGTTAAGCCTTTTGTAACATGATGCTCGACCTTCAATTACTAATAAGTGAGGCATTGTGAAACAAACTCTTCCACTGTCTTCTTCACCCCTGGAAACCAGTGCTAATGCTGGAGGTCTTGATACATCTTTGCCACACTAGGATGTACTACCATAGGGGACATGTGGAACTCCCCTAACTCCTCCTCTCGTATCACCACTGGTACCATGGTGCATCCTCTAAAGAGGATGATGTGCTCCCTACCTTCAAAAAATACATCAGGTGCCAATCCTATGGATATCTGAGCACGTTGAGCCTCGTAGTCAAATTCCCTAAGTTGTGCCTCCAAAACTCGCTGGAGAAGTGGGGGAGTGACAGTCATAGGATGGAGGTAACCTTCTCCATCTCTATCCACAAAAGGATATCCACAACGCGACTAGTTACTCTGTCACCTCACTCAGCAACTATATACCAGACTTCCTGCTCAGTGTATATGCCACTTGGTTCCACTTCCCAAGAGTATAGACTATCTCAAAGTCATAGTCCTATAGGAACTCTATCAATCGTCATTGTCTCATGTTAAGGTCGTTCTATGAGAAGATATACCTCAGCCTCTTGTGATCAGAGTAGACTATAAAATGTTCTCCCATCAAGTAATGTCATCACATATTCAAGGCGAAGACCACCGCTGCTAACTCCAGGTCATGGTTGGAATAGTTATTCTCATGTTTTCTTAGTTTTCTGGAACCATACTCAATCATTTCTCACTCCAACATTAGGACACATCCAATTTTGTTCCCTGATACGTCACAATAGACTGCATACCTAACACTCTATTCTGGTAGCCTCAAGATGGGGGCACTCGTCAGTCTCTGCCTCAGCTCCTAAACACTCTGTTGGCATCTTTTTGTCCATATGAATGGGTTTTACCTTCTTTATAAACACTGTAAAGGGTGTCACAACTCTGGAAAAGTCGGTTAAAAATCTCTGGTACTACCCAGCCAACCCCAGGAAACTCTACACCTTGATCACACTCTGAGGTGACTCCCAAGCTATCACAGCCTCTATCATTGATGGATCCACAACAACTCTAGCCTCCATGATAATGTGTCCTAGAAAGTGGATCTACTAAATCCCGAACTAGCACTTCAAGAGCTTACCATAAATTTGGTTCTCTTGGAGTGTATCCAAAACTATCTACAAATGATAGGCATGCTCCTCCTCCATCCCTGAGTACACCAAGATGTCATCGATGAATACCACCACAAAGCGATCGAAGTATGGTTGGAATATCATGTTCATGAGTCCCATATACACCGCAAGGGTGTTGGTCATGCCGAAAGGTATAAACAAGAACTCATTGTGGCCATACCGACACCTAAAGGCCCTCTTTTTCACATCCATGTCTCGTACCCTGAGCTGATGATAGCCTGGTCTAAGGTCTATTATAAAAAACCAACAAGATACCTTCAACTGATCGAAAAGATCATCAATCCTCAAGAGTGGATACTTGTTCTTCACAGTCACCTGGTTCAGGCACTGATAGTCCACAGAAATACTCAAACACCCATCAGCCATATTGGCAAACAAAATCTGGGATGTCCATGGAGAAACATGGGGCCTTATGAACCCCTTATTCTACAAGTCCTCCAGTTGTACCTTTAACTCACAAAGCCCCGTAGGATCCATTTGATATGCTGGTATATATATTGGTGTTTTCCTGGGGAATAGTTCAATGTAAAATTCTACCTCTCTATATGGTGGTAGTCCCGGAACATCATCAGGAAAGATATCAGCATACTGGTCCACCACTACAGGATAGCTTGGAATCTCAACATCAACTACTCTGATAGTAAGGCTCTCCAACTGATGTGTGATTGGAGGCACCCTCATTTAGGTAAGTCCATCATATGCTTCAAAGGTTCCCTTATCTCAGGTGAAGAAATTTTGGTCCCATCTATGTGGACACACTGCACATTGCGCCTAATATAGTCTATCTAGTCATAGATTGTGGATAACCAACAGATACCCATGATGATGTCGTAAGGCCTCGAAGTTTATACTAGAAGATCCCATTCGAAGCTCCCACCTCTTAGAGTAATCTCACACTGCCATAACCCATGTGTAACTATCGAATTTTCTCCCATAAGAGTCTCTAGCTGTAAGGATCAAGCCAAAGGCTCCGTCGAAATCTCCATCCTCCGAACAAGGGCCATGGAAATAAAAGAGTGACTAGAACCTATATCTATAAGTAATGCATCTAGGGTAAAATAGACACAGATCGTACCTCTAATAATCTCCAGATCTCCATGATCATAGGCCTTAGCTGACTGGAGTTGAGCTCATCCCATTCCTCCTACTCCATGTGGTCGGGGTGGACCACATGGTGGTGGTGGTGGCAGAACCTTGAATCGTTGCCCACTGACCACTACATGGCCGGATCCTCTACCACGTCCACTTCCCTAAGAACCTCCTCTCTCAAACCTCTACCTCTTCCTCGGAGGTCCCTTGACCATCAACTGGTCATCCGTACGGCTGGTCAGGCAATCCTGATCCATCTGACCCTGCCTGCCCCATGAGTAGCACTGCCTGATTCTTAACTATCCACCTCTATTCTGTGAGCCCCTCAACATAGAACCTATATCCTGAGTTCATCCACAAAAAGGTCTATCCCACATGGGCCCCTATGTCATCCGTATACTACCTGCTATGGATAACTCATCTACCCGACATCTGATGGTGGCTCTCGCTGTCGGTGCCTGCTCAGCTAGGAATATATCCACCAAAATCTCTTGCTATAGTACCCCATCCTACCTCAGAAAGATGAGAGATATCATCGATGATATTATTCCCAATAGAAGACCCTAATCAAAGGTCTGGGCCTAGAAGAAAGGGTCTCTTACCATGTCGGTAGAGTTGTAGGAGAGATCAGTGAACCTCGCCGAGTACTGGGCCACGATCATGCTTCCTTGTTGTAAGTGCAACAACTATTGTGCACAGACTGAGAGTAGAGTCACTGTGGGAAACTGTACCCTAAAAAGGCCCTTGAAGTCCGCCCAAGTTATGGTCACTCAGAACCTTGGAGGACTCTAGCGCTAAAACTCATGCAACACGCTCAGTCGGCGTGCACCCTCTACTGGAGGGGATGGTGACATCTGCTTCCCAATGGGTGGTGGTTCTAATGGTGCACCACCCAATGGTACCATCACTGTAAGAGGTCCCTACACCAAAGCCTCATCACTCAGTGGGTCGTCATTGTGTACTCTCTCGGGAATCCTAGATGGCTGTCTATGTGGTGGCATCCTGAAAGAAAACAGGTGTGCCACGATCAAAAGTTATAACTAGTGAGCTGACTCAACGATATCAAAAGTAAAACTTTTCAAAAACACATGAAATTAGTGTTTTTGTGCACTGAGCTAGAAATCATAATTCAGGGTCCTGGTGAATGGATATGTTGGTCTTCGCCCCAACACTGGATTCCCGAAATAGAAAACCACTCTCATAATACTTAACACTATTTCTACATTAAAAAGATCAGCGTCCTAGTTCTTCGGTAGAACCGAATCCTCTGATACCAATTCGTCACAACCCGTATAGCATCCTGCATTTTGTCCCATAAACTTTCATTACATTTTACAAAACCGAGGATCTTTAAGGTTTAGTATCTTGGAAACCAGGAACTTAAAACATGAAAACACAAAACATTATTCTTAAACACTTGAAAGGATTATCCATATGTTCATCCTAGGTTCATTACTGCATAACATAACCTGGGGACATACATCAAAAGAAAGGGTGAGCAGAAGGCCCAGTAAGGGAAACATGGGGAAACATTTAACATGTGAACTTGAGATACATCAACAATGTCATGAAAAAGAACTTTAAGGCATGAGAAAGAAATCATGAGGCATATCATAATAAAAATAACTTATTTCATAACTTGAAGATGTGGCTACAACATTTAATATTGAAAATCATTTCTGTTTCACCAAGTTCCATCCCCAAGGTGTCATTAAAAATTACCAAGGTTATTCACCAAGGCGTTGTTAAAAATGGTCATCTCTAGAGATTAAGTCTTTACCCAATGCATTGGAGCGCTATCAGGAAGCACCCTTAATTTGTATTTATTATCATTTGAGCCACATATATCATCATCAATAGTTTCATAAACAACCCATATAGCATAAAAGAAATGGGTTTCATTTCATAATCATAACGTTTTAAAAACTACTTTAAAGGCATGGTCTTTATGTCACTTTAAACCAATGAAAATGAAAAGCGGGTATCATGTATGTAAATCCCAGACTTTAAAATAGAAAATTTTGGTATATATGTGAATACCCCTTTAGAATAAAGAGATTTGAGTATTAACTTAATAAAATAAATGAATTTTAGGATAAGATAGAGACATTTTGAAACGGATATTCTGCAGCATAACGACTATGTTTCGGGATTTTTGAAAACATTGAAAAGAGAGGGGACATGGGTCAACCACTCATAAATGATCCATAAAACAGTATAGGGCCAGAATATAAAGGGTATAAGAACATGGTAATGAAGTTTTAAAGATATAACATATGAAATGAAAAACATAGAAGGAAGACAAAAATAAGATTTCTCTTATGAAAATTTGGCAGCCTAACAGCGTCACTTAAACTTCAAAAAAATGAATTGATGAGATGAAATAGGGTATCTCATAATATGAACATAAAAGATCAGTATGGTAGATATATATATCATACCCTAACATAATAAAAAGTAACTTGAAAGACTTGACATGAAAATAGAACTTGAAAATGAGAAGGGTGAAACAATCCCTTAGAAATTCGGCAGCCTAACGGCGCCACTTAAACATTATTAAAATGAATTGATGAGAGAAAGAGGGGGTCTCTCATCATATTAAAATAAAAAAGACATTATGATGAATATAAAATAACACCCCCAACATAAGAACATGGAGAATAAAAGAAATGACATAAAATACAGTACTTCGAACGAAAGAGAGAGCTAGGATCCATTACCTTAAAACGTAACTCTTAAAACTCAAAGGTTGGGACCTTGAGGGCTTGGGGGAACTTTGGGAGGACTACTTGGGAGGTAATTATACCATAGCTTCGTTGGGGGAGAGTTGGGAGTCGAATGGATGAGAGTATGGCTTGGTATTTGTAGGGAAATTGAGGGGACAAGGCATTAAGGGCCAAGGGACACCTCATTGGTGGTTTTGGAAAAACCATGGGCTTGGCCATGGTATTTGCCCATGGTATTGTACACTTGGGACACCTCATACATTATCTTACTATTAATAAGTCTACCATATTGATTACATATTTAATACATCATTTAATGATGTCATTAAACACCCATAACTTAAAAACTGTATTTTCATTATTCATCAAAAATTCAACTTTCTCAGAAAAATCCCAAATTTTCACTTTAACCAAATATCGATGTTGTGATTTAAAAAATGAACTCCATTTTATAAAAATATTTTTCTAAATATTTTTAATTTATTTTTTAATTAAATACACTATTCACTGAAAATTCATTCTTTTCAGAAAAATCCTCAAAAACTACCTAACATAATATTGATTCTCTGAGTTCAAAAATGAAATCCATTTTATAAAAATAATTTTCTAAATATTTTTAATTTAGTTTTTAATTAAAAACACTATTCACCCAAAAAAACTAATAATTTATGAAACTGTTATTTAACAATTTTATTGAATCACATTACTTAATCAAGGTTCCTGGATTATATTAATACTTTATTTAAGTGAGATTACTAATCCATTTGGTCACATTACTAATCCTAAGCATAAAATCACTATTCATAATTTACTATACATCAAAAATTATGTTGATGTTATTAGACTCTAAATTTCATGCTGAACATAATTGTAGAAGACCATTTTTTGAAAAGCGTTACAAATTTTTAATTATTTAAGTTTTACATAAACATTTTTTAAAATATCCTTTCTCTAAAATTCAACAAAAATATGCATAATATATTTATCCAGACATTTGAAAATTCATAAACATCATCATAAGAAGAAATCGAAATTTTTATTTAAAACAATGGATTACACAAGGATGTTACGGTCTCCTTACATAGCCCCTTATCACACCAGCATAGGACCTAAGTGTAAGGTTTGCTAAGGTGAGAGAATCTAAGTTAGGCTCGGAAAACATCGCAAGAGTTGTAATTTATATCAGTTTGAACTTCTCATGAAGGCGATTCCGTTCTAGCTTCACATGATGAAGTTCATCTTGGGTTTGGTCCAGAGCAAAGCCCAGTGGTGCTACCCCCTTCCCAAGTTCTATTATATGGGCTTCGATTGGTCCAAGACTACTGGGTGAGGCCATAGATTCTTCTTTCTATATTAATTAACCAAGATAACTTGTATTTAGAGACAATAATCAAAACATTTAGTTTCCAGCGGTCATATTGACCAACGATCATATAACTGTCAAAACCCAACAGTCTAATTTTAATTATACTCATGTTATCAAATGAAACAGTTTTGTTGAGTATAAAATAACACACAAAATTTGGAAACAATATTTATTCAAAATTTCGGGTTGTTACAATCTTACCCCCATAAGAAATTGCGTCCTCGCAATTTTTAAAATTGGGATTGGAAATTTCATTGAATGTCCCACATCGGAAAAAGAGTCAGTAACACTATTACTTTAAAAGAAAGAAAGGGAAGTAAAAAGGTCACCCGAGTTAACCCATTCAAGGATTCCATGTAGGAAAACAAGGACATAGAGGAGAAAACAAAGGGTCGCATTCTAAGGGAGATTGATAGAAAACATTATTAGGATAAAGTTAACAACAAGAAAATCACAAACATATGATGGGTTAAACGGTATTTTATTTCCTAGTAGGAAACGTTAACAGACAACGTTTTTGTTTTACGTTCCTTTTTATAGTTTTGAGGAATTCATTTACTACATAGAATAAAACACAGGGAAATACACCTACTTTCAAGTAGAGTTTTATCCTTTAATAAGTTTCTACCAAAACTAATCTTTTCTCCAAACGATGAGCATCCAAAACTACTCGGTCTCATCAAAGCACAAGAATCATCTTCTAGAGAATCAAATAATCCACCAAATATTAACTATCTATTTCTTCTATTATCCCAAAAATATAAAGGGTAAGATAAAACAACTCTTCACAAATAAAGAATCCCATAGGAAGGGAAACTTCTTTAAATCTTTAAAATTCTACGGTACTACCCAAAGTCCATCATAACCATTCCATAAATAACTGTCCTTAAAATTCCTCAAAATAAACCAAACTAAGATTGAAACCCAAATACAAGAAGGATTTTATAACATAGTCTTCAAAAATAAACATCATTGTTCATCTCCAAACAACATCAACCACTCCTAACATCTTATAACAAAAGTAGCTAACCTAAACATATTTTCCCAAAGATAGGTTAATCATTTCCATAAGTAACCTAAATTACTATAAGTCCACCTTAAATTCATTGATTCTTAAAAATATAAGTCAACCTTTACTCCTCAAAGAAAATACCATTGTAATTTATTTACCTCAATCAAATAGGGTTCCCAAAATAGTGAACGTCTTCCAAAATAATAATCATCTTTTAATCCCCTAATCACCCTTTTTTTAAGAAGAACATCTTCACTACATCAACATGTGGTACATAACAATATATGTTTTCCTTAATGATATAAAATCATCTTAAGTAGTGAATCGATGATCTTAGAAAACATAAAAGATATGCTCATAGAGCACGAACTAAAATACAACATGACATAGACAATTATTGCGAAGAAGTTACATGTACTTCATTCATCATGATCCATCTTAGTATAGGACTTTCATTATTCCCTTCTCCTCAAAGATTTTTGATGCTCATCATGCTTCTCATCCAATCCAAGAGAGCATTGCCTTGGATAATTTCTAACTTCTCCACATTTACGACATCAAAATGTATAAGGTTCATTAGATCAAACCATATCTCCATTCATCACAATATCCATTTTTTTAAAACAATTGGATACTTTATGCCCTATCTTCCCACACATAAAACATCGCTTGTTTCCTTTGTGACATTCTCCTTAGTGCCTCTTCCCACACTTTTTTCAAAAAAGAAATTGGGTCTTCATTCCCTTATCAACTTTATCAGATGAATATCCTTGAGACTTTGTCTTCTTCTTCCTTGATGAATTTGGGCATTTAACTAGGTACCAATTATTAATTGTGATTTTTGATAGCTGGTTTGGCATAATCACAATATGTTCAACTTGATCTTTCATCATCTCTGTCACATTAATAGGGAAATCGGAACATTTCCTATTACATTGTCTTTTAGGACATGCTCTTCAATTTCCCTCCATTAACTAAGAAAAGAACGTATAATTAGGGGGCTTAAATACTTAGCCAATAATAATGAAAAGGAAACTTAAATCATAGAAGGTTAAACTTGTAGAAGAAAAGTATACTGTAACTTATGATCCCCTAGGTCCCAATCTAGGTATCCACGACCATCTATTCTTATGTTAATCTTTATTTTATTTTATCTTTGTTCCTTTAATAATGGTTCATACTATGCTTATGAATTTACCAAATCATATCCCCCGGGAGTATCATAACCAAGAGTGCAGCAAGGCCCGTTGTCGTGTACCAGTTCCCATTCGAGTCTAGCTCAAAGAGGTGTTTTCGTGTTTTACCCCTATGTACATATGTTCCAGATCCACCTCTACCTGCTCGTATCCAGACAAGGATGTATTTTCTTGGAAACCCCTTACTCAATACTTACCAAAATACAAGGAAGATTTCCTATATTTAAACTTTTATATAGGATTATTCCTAAAGTTTTCACATCCTAATTTCCACAAATAACTAAACCATCCTTTGATACCAACTATAGCATCTCGCCTTTTTGTCACATAAACATTCATTACATTTTACAAAACCAAGGATCTTTAAGTTTTAGTGTCTTGGAAACCAGGAACTTAAAACATGAAAACATAAAACATTATTCTTAAACACTTGAAAGGATTCTCCTAATGTTCATCCTAGGTTCCTTAATGCATCTCATAACCTGGGGACATTCATCAAAATAAAGGGTGAGCAGAAGGCCCAGTAAGGGAAACAAGGGGAAACATTGAACATGTAAAGTTGAGATACATCAACAATGTCATGAAAAATAACTTTAAGGCATGAGAAATAAATCATGAGGCATATCATAATAAAAATAAATTATTTAATAACTTGAAGATGTGTCTACAACATTTAATATTGACAATCATTTCCGTTTCACCAAGGTCTATCCCCAAGGTGTCATTAAAAATTACCAAGGTTATTCACCAAGGTGTCGTTAAAAATGGTCATCTCTAGAGATTAAGTCTTTACCCAATGAATTGGAGCGCTATCGGGGTGCACCCTTAATTTTTCTTTATTATCATGTGAGACACATATATCATCATAAATAATTTCATAAACAACCCATATATAATAAAAGAAATGGGTTTCATTTCATAATCATAACGTTTTAAAAACTGCTTTAAAGACATGATCTTTATGTCACTTTAAACCCATGGAAAGGGAAATCGGGTCTCATGTATGTAAATACCAGACTTTAAAATAGAACATTTTGGTATATATGTGAATACTCCTTTATAAGAAAGAGCTTTGAGTATTCACTTAATAAAATAAATGAATTTGATGATAAGAGAGAGACATTTTCAGACGGAAATTCAGCAGCATAACGGCTATGTTTCGGGGTTTTAGAAAACATTGAAAAGAGAAGTGACATGGGTCACCAACTCATAAATGATCCATAAAATAGTAGAGGGACAGAATATAAAAGGTATAAGAACATGGTAATGAAATTTGATAGATATACCATATGAAATGAAAAACATGGAAGGAAGACAAAAATAAGATTTCTCTTATAAAAATTCGGCAGCCTAATGACGTCACTTAAACATCAAAAAAATGAATTGATGAGATCAAATAGGGTCTATAATCATATGAAAATAAAATATCAGTATGATAGATATAGATATCATACCCCAACATAAGAAAAAGGAACTTGAAAGACTTGACATGAAAATAGAACTTCAAAATGAGAAGGGTGAAAGAATCCCTTAGAAATTCGGCAGCCTAACGGCGCCACTTAAACATTCTTAAAATGAATTGATGAGAGAAAGAGAGGGTCTCTCATCATATGAACATAAAAAGGACATTAGGATGAATATAAAAGAACACCCCCAACATATGAACATGGAGCATAAAAGAAATGATTTAAAAGAGATTACTTGGAAAGAAAGAGAGAGCTAGGATCCCTTACCTTAAAACGTAACTCTTAAAACTCAAAGGTTGGGACCTTGAGGGCTTGGGGGAACCTTGGGAGGACTCCTTGGGAGGTAATGTGACCATAGCTTCGTTGGGGGAGATTTGGGAGTCGAATGGATGAGAGTATGGCTTGGTATTTATAGGGAGAGTGAGGGGACAAGGCATTAATGGTCAAGGGACACCTCATTGGTGGTTTTGGAAAAACCATGGACTTTCCCATGGTATTTTCCCATGGTATTGTACACTTGGGACACCTCATACCTTATCTTACTATTAATAAGTCGACCATGTTGATTACATACTTAATACATCATTTAATGATGTCATTAAACACCCGTAACTTAAAAACTGTATTTTAACTATTCATCGAAAATTCAACTTTCTCAGAAAAATCCCAAATTTCCACTTTAACCAAATATAGATGCTCTGATTTCAAAAATGAACTCCACTTTATAAAAATATTTTTCTAAATATTTTTAATTTAATTTTTAAATAGATACACTATTCACCGAAAATTCATTCTTTTCATAAAAATCCCCAAAAATTACCTTAACATAATATCGATGCTCTGAGTTAAAAAATGAAATCCATTTTATAAATGTAATTTTCTAAATATTTTTAATTTAATTTTTAATTAAAAAACACTATTCACTCGAAAAAACTAATACTTGACTAATAATTTATGAAACCGTTATTTAACCATTTTATTGAATCACATTACTTAATCAAGGTTCCTAGATTCTATTAATACTTTATTTAAGTGAGATTACTATTCCATTTGGTCACATTACTAATCCTAAGCATAAAATCACTATTCATAATTTACTATTCATCAAAAATTAAGTTGATCTTATTAGACTCTAACTTTTGTTCTGAACATAATTGTAGAAGACCATTTTTCAAAAATCATTACACATTTTTTAATTATTTAAGGTTTACATAAACATTTTTTAAAATATCCTTTCTCTAAAATTCACCAAAAATATTCATACTATATTTATCTGAACATTTGAAAATTCATAAACTTCATCATAAGAAGAAATCGAAATTTTTATTTAAAACAAAGGATTACACAAGGAAGTTACGGTCTCCTTACATAGCTCCTTATCACACCAGCATAGGACCTAAGTGTAAGGTGTGCTAAGGTGAGAGAATCTGAGGGAGGCTCGGCCAACATCGCACGAGTATTAATTTCTATCAGTTTGAACTTCTCGCAAAGGTGATTCTATTCTAACTTCACACGATGAAGTTCAGCTTGGGTTTGGTCCAGAGCAAAGCCCAGTGGTGCTACCTCCTTCCCATCTTCTATTAGATGGGCTTCGATCGGTCCAAGACTACTGGGTGAGGCCATCAAATATTCTTTCTATATTAATTAACCAAGATCACTTGTATTTAGAGATAATAATCAAGATGTTTAGTTTCCAACGGTCATATTGTCCAACGATCATATAATAGTCAAAACCCAATAGTCTAATTTTAATTATACTCATGTTATCAAATGAAACAGTTTTGTTGAGTATAAAATAACACAAAAAATTAGGAAACAATATTTATTCAAAATTGCGGGTTGTTAAAACCCGTCCCCCGGGGCCCGTACCATGACTACCCCAAGCCCATATCCATTGTCTATGGGCTGGCGACTAGCACCAAAAATGCATATCCCTACAATGGGAAGGAATTGCCTTTAAACCTATAAAAACACACAAACTGAGAACACAACAAGAAGCAACCGCAATGTAAACTGATGTTGTAAGAAGTGTATTGAAAGTAAAGGGTCTGAAATAAAAGACCAAATGTAAAGTACAAGTAAAACTAAAAAGAGAAAAATAGCTCCTAGATTATCCAATTAGGATCCTACCAGAAGGGTCGGTAAAACTCATGATCAGTAGTCACTACAGCACGTCCTGTCAAATGTCCACCTCTAAGCACCATCCAGTCATATATCCCTCAGCCTCAATCAATGTTGTCCATCATTTTCACAATACACAATAAGGTGTGGGTGTAGCCAATGCAGGGGTGAGTATAACGATACTCGGAAGAGACCCCGAGACCCCGGAAGGTCTCCCAGAGTTCCACAAAAGAAAAACCACAAAGAAAGACCTCCACTATAAAGAAAAAAATAGTAAAAAATTATACTTAGGTATATTCCCATACATATACCTATGTTATCAAGATAAAATCGTCTCATGCATGAGGGAATAATACCACAAAGGTAAAATTACCACACAGGTAACACCACAAAGATAACACCACGAAGATAAAAGTATCACACAGGTAACACCATGAAGATAACACCACAAAAGTAAAATACCACATAGGTAACACCACAAAGATAACCCCACGAAGGTAAAAGACTCAGCTCACACTAGATATATACGTATGTCATAGAAGTAAATTTGATTAGTCGAGAAGCTAGATCATCTTATGTTGTCGAGAGGCACTGTTGCTGACCATACAGAGTCTGACCCATAGAGGATCGATAGGTACTAACCCCCGCAATGATCCACATCAGATCTGACCCACCCAGAGTCGATAGGTACTAACCCCGGCAATTACCCATATAGGATATATCCCATAGAGGATCGGTATGTGCTGACCCACACAGGATCGTTGAGCGTGGACCCACACAAAATCTGACCCACACAGGATCAGTATGAGATGACCCACATATGATCACTGATCACTGAACCACACAGGATCTGACCCGCACCAGATCAGTAAGTTCTTACCCACATAGGATCGCACGGTACTCATCTCCATATGATCTGTCTCCAACCTCCGCCTCACTGCCAGCCACTAGATTCACATTCAAAGTATTCTTGATTCTGGGAGAACCGCTCTTCAATCCATCATTCGTAACTCAGCCTCCACGAAGATCCATGAAGATGTATCTTAAATGAATAACATGTCATAAGGGTTCCAATACAATAGATGTTGCGTTAATCATCCACCTAGCTGATGGTCTTCCACAGAGAATGCAAGGGTAAAAAAGTTAACGGAGGGTCTGGGCCATGTTCGTTTGGCCCGCGCCCTCCGCGAAAACATTAAAACATGAGGGAGGAAATAGGATTCAACAATCACATGAAATTATTAAAAAAAATATCATCCTCAAGATCTTTTTAGAATTCCTTCAATTGAGAAACATTCATTCTTCATCGTCTCTATAAAAATCCACCAATATTACAGCTCAAACGTTGTCCTTCGGTTCGTGATTCATTGTTGCTCGTCATCACTCGCTAGAACCATATCCATCCTCCATGTGATTAGAATCGTGAAACATTATCAGAACATCATCTCTTACTGAATCCATGCCAATACCTCTCCCCAAGCTCCATATAAATAAGAGAGGGGGGGAGGGTGAGTAACACCCAGTTAATTAATGGGGGTTCATTTAATTGGAACCTTCCTAATTCCAACGGTGCTGTTACAAAGGATTTGAGGAGTCAAGAAATTTAATGTCTATAAACTTCATTGGTCCTACCAATATCATGTTTCCGTTGGAGTAAAAGAAATAAATAAATAAAATAATAATGTTATTTTATTATTCTTCTAAAAATTCCAAAAATCTTACTTTTTATCCAGACTTACTGCGGTCAAATTGAAGTCTTCCTTAAGAGAATCTCGGTGTTGTGGATTCAACTGTGCCCTCAGATTTTTAATCCAAGCACCAGTTCAAAAGATAGAAAACAACACCAACACGTTTACTAAATATTCCTTAAAAGGTTCATAAATTCAGTATAGGCACACCGAGCCTCAGAATCACACATCGTCAATTTTCACAGGCTCGTAATAATTCCATATAATTTAAAAAAAACATGGAAAATAAGGGTATTTATAATGATTATTATAAAATTATAGTAATTCATAAATATCATACACCATCTACTTCAATACCATTCAACAATTTTGGCAATGACATCATTGCTCATGCATACGTACGACCTACCATCTCCACGATGTGATTCGATTCATTATACATGATCTTAATTAAACCATGAATATATAAAAGAATGGAATAAATAAATATGATATATAATATACTAATATAAATTTTTAAATTATTTAAGAATAACCTATGAAGTGGAACATTAACTTCTCTGAAAAATCTTGCATAAGAACATTATGAAGTTAATATTAGAATAACGAGTAACAATGAAATGTTACTAACAAACGGATTATAATATAATACTATATGATATCATAAAAAGATTATGATTATGGAGTAAGTTAATAACATTATTATAATCATTATACAGGAGGTTCGAATACATACAAAGGACATCAGACCAAAGGTAAGGGATAACTTTTCAAATCTTGTTTTTATCTGAGATTATTTATTTGTAAGTATTCACTGGGGTATATTTGTCATCCACATAGATGAATCCTTTTTATGTATTTCAAAATATTATCTATATCCTTCTATAATTTTTTGAATTCAATTTTACCCATTGGTAAATTTTTACTGAATGGTATGAATGGAATCTTTAATCTTTTTTGGCATGAGGTACTTTTTGACTTTTCTAGAAAATGTACGAGAAGAATGTTTTTTAACTTGTATGGCATGAATGTATTTTTATTATTTCATAATTACTTTTTCCCTTATATATTACCCTATAATATTTCATGTTTTCTTTCACATAAAATTATTTCTTTTAAAAATGTGTGGCATTTTGATGAAGGAAAACGTTTTTGAAGAAGAAATGATATTTTCCATAGGAATTAATTTCAAGGGTTTGATCAAAATTATATTACATATAAGATGACATAGGGTTATGTATATCTATATATTATTATTTATATTTTATAGTGTTTATTATGGAATTATTTTTATTAAATACACTTATTTTAAATGGATTGTGATGGAATGATGTTTGAGAAACCCATTTAATTTCATGAGTTATGATATGATAAATGGTTTATGTTTTTATGGAACATGTAAAAACGGTATCATTATGAGATGGGAGGGACCTTTATATCCCTCCAATTTATTGGGTAAAGATTTATATCTCATTATATAGACATGACTATATTGGAAAGTAATTTTAGTTCAGTAATACAGGGCTAGAATGAGGAGTGAACTCAGTTCCGTAATTGACTTTTTCATCTATAATGGTCTTGGAAATGAGCCTTTAGTAATATAAAATGATTTTATATGCTTATGTGTGTATTCCATGAAATTTAAATTCATATGTTATGACTATTCAGATTACATTTCACTTTTATGATTTATCTCATGACATGATATTCTAATCTTTTATATGCAGGATAAGATTTTCAAATGTTTTGTTCTTATGATTGTGATATGATTTATATTTCCTTTGTTTACCCTTACTGAGAATTTGAGCTCACCCTTTCATATGTTTATTTTACCCAGGTCATGAAAAATGGTATTAAGTAAAGTATGTTAAAAAGGAGCCTATTTTTTATGAAATAAGTGGGATACAATGTAGATGATTTATGAACCAGTTTTTTATGTTTCTCGGTTTCTAAAGACACTAAACCTATATAGTCCTGGTGTTTTTTTTGTTATGTTATATAATAAATATTCTTAAATTTTTAAGTAATATCAACATGTAAATTATGGGCTGTTATATTGCTAATTCTTTGATATTCATGAATGAAATTCAAAACCTAATAAATGATTTTTTCGTCATTATAATGAAACATCATCAACATTAAAAAAACTAGTACAAAAAGTCATTTTTTTGGAAATATTAACTTTGAAAATAATGTTTTTGGAACCTTGGGACAAAAAAATCAATATTTTAACATATAAGTGAATCATATTCATGATTCTTGTGAGACTAATGAAAGAGAAAACATTATTAAATATAAAAATGTTTTTTATGATGTATTTGAATATGTTAATCATGATCAATATGGAAGATGTCTTAGTTATTCAAAAAATCATTTGAAATTATGTTTTATTATATCAAGTTCCAATGTGGAATTACAAATAACATAATTTCCGTGTTACTTGAATTGTTTCATGATGTATTCCATAAATCAAATATCCCTTAGTCTTTTAATGGAAATAATGGTGTTGTTAAAAATCTTTAGATTAATTATAAAAAAATTATATTATTTTCCTTATTATTATATGATATACTGGGGAGAGTATGAAATTAGGCAAAAGTGAAAAAAATTTATAGATTCTCGTTTGAAATAAATGAGTAATATTAAAATTCGGAATCAATATACTACTATGAATATGTAGAAAAATAATACACCTATATTGGTTTTCATTTACATCTATTTAAAACTTTGATTTAAAATATTATTCAGGTAATCTACAAACATCGATCATATTATGTGTCATGATATGAAAACTAACAATAATGTGTCAACAAAACATCTAATGGATATTTTATCGATGGTTAGATAAAGTCAATAGGTATATTTCACAATTTCACTTTCATTTAAAAAAATGTTTGATTGGTTTTAAGTTGAAATATAAATATAAATCATAGTTTATTTTTTAAATAATTTATAATATATTTTTCGAAAAAAAGATGTGAAGATGGGGATGGAGACTGATATATAGATGGAAATGATTGTCGCTCATTGGGAAGTATTCATAAAAATTTATTTTGAACTCCTTCATGATGATTTTGTATAAATAAACTGTGTAAATTTAACATATTATTGTTAATTGAATATATATATATATATACTTGTAACTAATTGTTTTTATAGATCAAAAGAAACTAATCACTCACCGGTATGATATCAAATAAACTATTTAATGACTCGATTATTTTGTCGATGTGGTGTATGATGTTTTTTGGGTGACTTATAATTTCCAAAAGGGATGCTTTCATGGATCGATGATTTTGAAATTTCATTATTTTGAACTATTATTCTCATTTTTAAATTCTTAATTTTCATGAATAATGTTTTGGGATCACTTCAATATTTTTAAATATGAATAAAATTTGTTAGTTATTTTAATTTTTTAGAATATGACATTGAAGTTGAAATGTCTATGGATTAAAGGAGTGATACTTGAAATTTTTTATGAATTATTTGATGATATTTTGGTTTTATATTTATATGTATTGAAAAAATGTAATTCAATATTTATCCACATATAACATGATGAAATATTCAAATTGAGATATAATTTAGTTTTTATAGGAAATCATATTTTTGGATTATTGAGTTCTATAATCTCCATGATGTTATTACTATTAATTTTTTTAATGAATTTATTAGGATGATAAACATTGTAAAAATATTTTATAATACTTATATAACCATTATATAAAAAATTAATTCATAGTTAGAGAAACCCATACATTTCATATATAAGTATTTCCTTTTTATATTAATATTCAATACCTTTATGAAATACGCAATTATGGACCATAAAGTTTTACTATCTTTGGATAATAGATATACAATCTTCTTATTTCACGAAGGATATTAAAGATATCCCAAGAATAACATTCAATATAGTAATATTCATATACATACCACAAAAAACCTTTATTAAAAACATGGTTAAATGAAACATAAGAAATGGTGGGATGAAATGCACAGTAATGGTAAAAAAGGGAGGTATCAATGATCACTTAAGTATAACATGAACATAAGGGTATTATAACTATATATTATCATTTCAAAACTATACTAAGAATATAAAAGATCATAATATTGTGTCGTGTCATAAATATTGGTAGCTTGTAATACATGAATCATAAATAATAAAAGAACATAATCTATGAGGGCATAAAAATAACATAAAAATAAGTTTTCGGCTTGCACATCGTATGGAAAATCATTTTCTTATTAGTCAGGGATCACTTCCAAGACAATTATAATGGGCTGGGTTCCCTCTACATTATTTTGTAAATTTTCACTCCAAAGATGATCATAGTTGATTGGGTTCACTTCTCATTCTATATCCAAGGTTCACTCCTAATAAAATCATAGTGTATTGGGTTCACTCTACATTTCGTTGTCAAGGTTCACTCCCAATACCATCATAGTAGAAAGTGACCCTTATTGAACTAGTTTTACTCACCATTCTAATCATTGTTATCTCAGGAGATATCTATATTTAACCAATGCATTATAGGGGTATACAATTTTGGTCCCAACCAACACATAATGAAAATCATATAAATGTGTTCCACAAGATCAAAAATCCTTCATCCTAGAATAACTAATGGAAAGTAAATGATTTTTGTAAACATTTCAATAATTCATCATAACATAACCTATGACAAATAAATAGGTTTCTTGAACAGCACATAAACATAATAAGAAACCATTATATAAAGAATAACAATGGTATCCTTGTACCATTTCCTTATTAAACTATAAGTAACACCCTAGTATGTTATCATAAATGAAAATTCCTTTAAAATATCACATGGAATATTTCTTGAGGAAAATTCACATTTAATTTTAAAATAAATTTAGTTTAAAAATAAAAAATTCCGAAATATAATAAAAAATATTTTCTTTGAAAATATCATTTTAATATTTTAAATTAATATTCAAATAATTTAGTGGTAATGATTTGGTAAATTTAATTCATGATGTTTACATTAAAGAAAAGATTCCATTCGCATTTTTTGGTAAAAAGTCAAAAGTGTCCCATTCAAAAGATAAAAAAAATATTCCTTTTAAACCATTTTGTAAAATTCAAATCATGGGTAAAAATTAATTTTAATAAATCATATGATAATATTTTAAAAAAATTCTTGAAAACATTTTTAGAAAACATTGACTTGGAAGAAAAGGGATTTTCAACTGATGAGAGGAATAAAATCCGGTTTCCTTAAAAATATTCTTTCCATATCTTGGGTTATATAAGAGATTAATATAAAATGAAAAAAATAATCTTCATAAATAAACATATAATTATAAAATTCATGGGATTATTGTGATATAGGTCATAAAATTTCATCATTAGAAACTTAATTATAGAAATCTCAATAAAAAATGAGTTTGTAACATAAATATCTTACCAGTTTGGTTTCTTTTGAATCATAAACCCCATGAAAAAATAACGTAAAATGAAAATTTGAATATCGTTAAGATAATTATATTCATGATATTACATGTAAAAGTTTTAGTATATACAGCATGAAAAAACAAGTGGTGAATATGGCATATGTCTCCCATAAATAAAAGTGATACTAGAAATCCCTTACCCAAAGTCGAACATGCTTTGTACATGTTTGAACCTCCTATATAATAAATATATATTTATTATAGTTATATTATATAAATATAATATTATATATATTACTATATATGATTTAATTATAACATTTTATCACATTTTTTTAATAATTCTTTATTAAAATTACAGTTCCAGGTAATAACTGCTACATTTTTCATGTATGTTTTTGTTCAGTAGTTATGGTCCTTTAATATTTATCATGGTTGCATAATGTAAATAATTTTAACCATGATATAAATATCATTTAAATTTTTTTTTATCTATCAAATATGGAGATATAAACATTAATTACAACGTACATGGAGACGGTAGACCGTACATATGCATGAATGATATTTTCACTTTTTGATGAATATATTGAAAGAACATTATATAATAATTCACCATTACAAAATATGATTATTATATAATATATATCATATATATTAATTAAATATATTCTTATTATTAACAATGTATAATGAATGTTAAAAAAAGAATATCATCCCTTTATGGAGGTTGTAGTCCACATGTACGCACAAGGGATGTTATAGTTTTCCAACATATGGGGAGATTGTGGATAATGGTTGTTCCATAATCATAATAATAATTAATTATACTAAATATACATATTTAATTATTTAATAAAGTATACAATAGATTCATAGTAAGTATAATAAGAAATAAAATTGAAAATTCTCTGTTTAGAATTATACCACTTCATTGGGAAACCTTTTTTGGATTACACCTTAATCCCTAAAAGATTGGTATTTTGGAGAGAAAGAAAGTTATAGGATGTTTTAAAGGAATATAGTTTGTTATTATGGATGGTATTTTCTAATATATACAGATCATGAAGTGTGTATAATATAGGATAGGTGGTATTATTTTATAAGGGAGGGAAAGGACACAATTTCAATTTCCTAAAATATTAAATAATATAAATGTCATAATCTTGTCAAGGGGAACCAAGGAACCCTAAATTAAAATAAAATGTGTTATAAGCTTTAAATAAAATTAACTAATTACACTTAGTAATGTTTTTTTCAGATATTAATCCCTATATCCTAGTTAAACCACTTGAAACCCATTTTATCCTTAAATGTAATAATTTAACTTTTTAACATGATAACCTAATTATATGATCAAAAATAAAGGGTTCCTTATAAAAAATATATTATTATTTTAAATTTGTAACTAATTTTAACATATTTAATTCCTATTGGTGGAATAATTTACTCTTAATAAAATAATATAAGATACGTGAAAAATTATTTTTTGGAAAATATATGATTTTATAGTATAAATAATTTCACTTTGAAGTTATGTAATAAATTGGGTTATGTGAGTTTTTTTATTAAATAATAAAAAAGAATATTTTTAGACATTTTGATCAAGACAAAACCTAATTTCATATTCTAACCAAACAATTAATTTCAATGACTTATAAATAGTATTTAATTTGAATAAAATATTACTTATCTTATCGAGAGTCAATTTTGGGCCCAAAATATCAAAAAAATGTGTTGAAAGAAATTAATTAACTCATTAAGAATTAATTGTTTTGAAAAAAAACTAATATAATAGGATAAATTCAAGTGTTAGGGTTATTTTATAGTTTTACCCTATAGTTTTAACCTAGTTTTCCCCATTTCACCCTTTACCAAGGTGATGAATTTTATCACGACTACTATTCAAAGTGTCTAAATATAAAATGAGATTATCTAACACATTTATATTTCCTGATTAAAAACATGGAATCCATTTTTCAATATTAAATCCACATAACTATAAAGATTTAATTTAAAAAAAAAGCCTAAAAATTTGAGGAAAGTCGGTTTTTAGACAAATGAAATTTTCCAGTATAAAAAGATCATATAACAACTATTTGACTATTAATCATATTATAATAATTTAAATTAATATATATACATATATAATCTAAATATTTATTTTAAATCATTCCGTAGTATGGAATTTTTTAATGAATTAAAATTTAAAAACATTATGCATTGAAAAAAAAATTGATAAATGATTTTTTAATCAAACAATTCAACTTATATCAAAATAATGAATATTTATGATCAAAAAATAATTAATTATATTATTTTAAATAAAATAGAATAATATTTCACATTAAGATCAAATCTAATATATAATGTTACTTTACTAGATTTAAATAAATACTAGTATTTGAAAATTCTATATTTTTTTCATATTCGATGAAAAATAAATTGTTTCCAAAAAAATACAAAAATTTCACTCTATTATAATTATAATATTATTATTTAAACAATTATTTTCATTTTAAAAATAAAATTTTTCAAATTGGAAAAAATAATTATAATTTAAATACACAAAATGTAATAAATATCCATATTAATGAATGTTCATTTTTGAAGCACAAAGTGACTTCACAAAAAATTATTAATTATTTATTAATAATTAATCATTTTTTTATTGAGTAATACCATTATATATATCTTTCATAATTAATTTTCTTATATTTAAACCCACTAATTCAATAGATAGGTTATAATATTTTTATAATATATCATAATTCCTTTAAAGATTGATGTTATGTGTTAAGTAATCCATAGAGCTTATTATTATTTTAAAATAATTTTTTAGGGTGGTAAATTCTCCCCAAAAAATAAATTTTTCCCTCATAATTTTATCTCATCCATCAAAGGTTCGTTATATGAAAATATCTTTATTGAAACAAACAGTGTACATATAAATAATAGCATTTCCTTTAATAAGGGAAATTGGGAAATATAAAGGTTGCCTAATAGAATACAAGGTCTAATATTGAGTCATAAAGAATATAGTCTACCATAAAACCATAAATTTGTGATTGGTTAAAAGACCATCGATTCCTCAGAAATGAAGTTAAATGTATAAATTTTTTATTTTAAGATCATTTTCAAAAAAAAATTAGTGAATTTTTACTATCAAGGTAGAGAAAATGTGAAAAAGATACTTAATTTATTTCCATTTCATAAGCACAATTTCCTCTATTAGTTTTACTTAAATTAATTTCCACTTCATCTCTTACTCAAATGAATGAAGATGAATTTTTCATGCCTGAAGCAATAAATTTAACTTCAAACCTATCATAAGATCCATAAAATAATGATAATTCATTACTTATATCTCTTGTTATCCTTAAAAAAATGGTCTAAAAAGTGTCTCCAATATGGATAAATCATCATATGTGTTAGGTCCACAAGGTTTAACACCCAAAGGTGGGGTGAATCAGGGTATGACAGATTAAAACTTCTACCCCTTCGGATCTTGTTTCATTGTTAAACAAAACTAAATTATATCTTCCTCCCATAGTAATATATGAACATATATGAAATCATGCATGGGACATAGTGATTTTTATTTATTTCACCCTCAATTGGATACATCCAAGGAACATACAACTGCAATGTGCCAATGTACCAAATTAACTAAGGATCACTTCCAATAAAGAGTACAATGTTCATGATAAATCTTCTATGCCCAGGCTCACTACCTTTACATGGTTTTGGGCCTACTCAATGCATTCCCAAGTTTCACTCTCCAGGACCCTTTTTTGGATCACTTTTGGTTGAAGGGGTCACAATCTTCCTCTTCTTACACTCACTGCTCTTGAAATAGAATCCACACACTGTTTATCAAATTTTAGTTGAAACACAGTTTATGGACATGTATTTCCATTCATTTTCATGAATTCCTACATCCTCAACTATAGGGAGATTCGCTATTGAAGTTCCTTTTCCCTCATAGATGAAGTCCACCTTCCCGAGTACTACTAGGTACCAAAAATTAATTACGCAAACAGATTTGAAACTTTCACAAGCTTCCTTGTGAAAATCATAAACCACCATATTATTATGTGTATTGAGTACTGGGTTTGGTATGTGGAACACATCCATCACATTCCGCATCTGAATCTGTGAACCTCCCATCTTCCACGGACTTCCTCTACCTACACTATCGTGTACCACCTCTGCGTACCGACTCTGCAAACCTCTTCTGTGAATCACCCTTTGTCTGCAAAATATTCAATGTTCATAGACTACCCTCTTCAACTGAATTCATATCATACCTTATTTATCTATGTACCGTGTCCTTTTCGAGATATATTTTCCCACAAAACCCTTCAATGGAATTTCTTCAGCGTGAACTACTTCAGCTTTTTCAGAATTCTCCTTCATGAACTTCCTTCGGACATTTCTGAAATCCGAGAGAAAAAAGATGTTGTCTAATTCTATTTTGTCTCTATTAAAATCAGTGGGATTAGTGATTCATATATAGGAAAATATATCTATAATATATACTAATAAAAGATTTACCAAATCTTTGATTTGGTACAGCCACCACTACATACCGATCTTCCTCCCCCTGTGAATTGCAAGACTTCCTACGAACCATTTTTCATACGCGATCTATATACTACCTTTGATCCTACATAGTCATTCTCCCATACCAATAAAAATGCATCCATTTACTACACCTCCTTCTACCGTGAACCATTTTCGGTTTCATATACCGCTTCTGCGTACCATTCTCGCTACTTGGTACGCGACCGCATACCCTTCCCATACAGGGTACGTGATCCATGTCCAGAGCTTCGTGTTTCTCTTCATTTTCCAATCGCATTCTCCATTCATCACCCCACCCAGTATTATAAGGAAAACCTTACATTTCCAAACACAAATTCCTGAATTTTAGGACCAAAAAAGTTGGCAAATAGTGGGAAACTGCACCACCTTAAAAACCTATCTTTGACAAACAACATTCATACTCATTCGTAGTCATCTGGATTTGTCAAAAAACACAAGCACACCCAAAACATACTGAGAGGAAAAATTGAGGGATTTTTTCCCCAAAAATATTATTAAATAATATGTTAATTTATAAAACCCCATCTAAAGTTCAAAGTACACCATTCTATAAAAATATAACTCCAAAACACAACCAAAATATGTCTAAAAAATTTAAAATCCAAAAATTTAGAAATTTTGTAACTAAATTTCCAAAATCAACTTAACATTAATCCCCCAAATAACATAAATTATCTAGTAAAGTCACATGCCATATATGTGAATACCTTGATCATATATTCTCCTCAAACAT
Organism: Viscum album; assembly: GCA_963277665.1. Taxonomy (NCBI): domain Eukaryota; kingdom Viridiplantae; phylum Streptophyta; class Magnoliopsida; order Santalales; family Viscaceae; genus Viscum; species Viscum album. Next base: position 1,833,255,341 of record OY728160.1, read on the forward strand.
GGTAATTACTTAAATGACCACAAAACGTCAAAGGAATCATATATTCTTTAATAAATTAACTTTATCCAATATATTCCATAAATCATAAAATTCAATAAAATTCATCAAAGATGGAATAAATCACATTTTCATCATATCACTGCCCAATTTCAATGTCATGAACACTATCTAATTTACTTCATTGATTTTAATGATCCCTTTATCCAAACTAAAAACTTTTAACTCAACAACAAGAACATATTAAAGGTTACCTTTCCCTTAATCATGTTTTTTTTAAATATAACCTTACCAAAAAATCACTTTTTTAATTATTGGTACCATTCAATGTATGTTTTAAAAACCTTCATGAAAATATAATCCAAAAAAATAATTATACATTTCATCATTCATATAACCAAAATACCATACTTCTATAGTATAATTATTTAATTGCAATACCTAAACACTTAGATCATTCCACTCACTTCATATACCATTAACTAGGATTCATCATAGTATTCTATAATACCTACTTACTTTCATATATCACTTATATTCTAAAAATCATCCATAGTAAAACCATTATTTTTACAAACTTTCAGATCCAATTATCATTATTTCCCCCTAAGACATCGATTTCCATAATGCCCATAATTTTCACATTTAAAACATTTAACCATTTATAATACCTTAGGTAAACCATTATTCTCATCCATTTCAATAACCAATATTCTCATTCTTGATATATATAAAAAACCAGATCTTCATTTCATGTATGGATCTTTATTTCAGGTTGTTTTTTAGGAAAAAAGAAGAATTAGGGAATTTTATAAGTACATTCCATGTATATATAAGTACAATCCATGTATCTAGTTTCCACACATAATCGTGTATTGGTCGTGAAATAGGTAAGTTCATAGCTATATAGGTGACCTGGAAGACCGCCTAAAGCAGGAGCCTATTGAGGCTAGTATACAGCTTGTACATTAAATGAACAAGAAATGTACTTTTATTTTTATTTCCTTAATCAGATTGGGGTCACATCTAATTTCTAGAAACACCTTCTTATTCTCTCGGTTCATATAGGAGAGTGACGATGGCTGAAGATCTTTGAGATCCTCCAGTTCCTCGATCTGAGCTCCGATTGAGATGCCATAGGGTGTGTTGGATTCCCACTAGTGAGTCCTCTCTTCCCCTAGAGCATATCTTCCCAATTTTTCCTCTCTCTTGATTTATCCATGATTTACCATTTTTAACTGATTCGTAGATCTACATCATTCTATGCTGATGCAAGGTCCAACGTTCAGAGTGTTCATCATACAACATTGAGTTAGGTGGTTTGTTCTTTTTCTTGTTTTTTCTTTAAATTATATATGCTAAAAGTGTCGAATACCCATGTTTAGGTTATTTCATGTTTGGAATTTGACCCAATTTATTACCTATTATGATATGGTAGATTGATAAAAAGTTAATTGGTATGAATAAGGTTTAATTCCTTGATTATGGGTGTGTTTCGTATGTTTGATTGATTATAGACATTTGGTCTTGATTTTAATGTCCGTCTTTCTTTGTTTCAGTGCCTCTGGTTATTAGGATGTAGTTTTTGTTTATTTTAGATGCAAGTGTTTAGCATTGTGAAAGCATATCCAAGTATAATTGACTATAACAGCTTCCCGAGGTTGGGTCATTTAGGTATAATTGTTGTTATTATTGAGCAGAGGTATTTACTGTGAGAGTTGTCGTGGGGTCATAGACCAAAGGGGTATAGATTGTGAGATCTTCCCAGAGGTTCATTATTAAATGAGTGTTGTACCATAGGGTATTGACTATGAGTGATGTCAAGGGGTCATTAAAATTATTATTTCTATGTAGACCATGGGTTATTGACCGTGAGAGCTTCCCAGGAGGTTGTTTATATTTGATTAGTGATATGTGGGACCAAAGGGGTTAGACTGTGTGAGCTTCTTCCAGAGGGTCTTTATTATTTATGGAATTGATAACATGTTAAACTAGAGGGGCCATGTTGTGATAAATTTCCCAGAATGTTGATTTTGAATGTTTGAGTGATTATGATGAGTCTTTCAAGACAAAGTACAATCATGGACTCAGTATTACATGATAGTTAGATTCTATTATGAGACATCTATTTTGCTTTTACATTGGGGATATAGAGATTAGGATAGGTCACAAGATTCCATTATTCAATGAATTGAATAATTAATAAATGTAAATGAATGTAATTGGAAATTGTTGGATTGTTTACTTTAGAGTACTTCTTAGTTTATTGTTTCATTTTTCATATTTCCTATTATACATATTCACTGAAAGTTAGGCATATATCTTTTGGTGGTTGACTAATAGGATTCTTCTCACAACCTGTTTAAGTAATTATTTTGAACCCAAATAGATTATATTGTTGCAAGTATAGATAAGGAAAATCACCCTTCTTCACCTGGTACTTGATTTATGTGGAGCTAGAGATCATGGGACTAAGCTGAGGCATGTGATGCTTTTGGAGTTTAATTTTTCTTTTACTTGGGTTTCAGTATTGTATTTCCAGCATTATGAATTGTTTAGATGCTTTCCTATATACATGTGACATTAATCATTTAGTTATATATGTTGTATTTGTTTATACTATTAGTCGCCTATTGTTTACTTCTATTGTATGGTATTACTACTTCCGCTACTATTTATTATTCATTTCCACTATGTTACTCTCTCAATGAGGGAATAGTTTCTCCACTATCACACCCAATTCCCTTGCTACTAGTTGGTATCCTCTGGTGTTTAGGGGAATGTGATAGAGGGCATGTGACCAACTGAGTATGGGTCACCTTTGGGCGAAACCCAGAACCAATATGTTACAAAGTGGTATCAGAGCGGTTTCTTTTTATACTTTGTCTTACTGTTTGGAGCTTATAGATAGGTATAGGAAGAAATAGGTAGTTGGTAATAATTTATTCGTTGGAGTATCTAACCTGTGTAGATTAAAAATTCATGTTACCTCGAATATTTCAATTTTTATGTTTTTTCAATTATTATAGTTTATTTGATTTCGCCATTGGGTGATTCACTTGTTTTGTGATTTTAGGATTTATGCAATTGTGGTTATATTTATATTGAAACCCAATGAGTTGATGGTATTCCATATCATGCATCATATAGGAACTTTTTAGAGATCAAATTTCATGCATTATTCTCATACCATTTACGGTGAATTTCTGATTGCATGTTGTTGTGACAGTTTTTGTGCTAGATATTCATGTTGTTGTGATAGATATCATCATAGAATAACTTATATTTTGATAGGGTATTTGAATGTGTAATGTTTCATTTGTATGGATGCCAATATTTGGTCCCTGGGCAATATGGGCCCACTTGGATCAGACTTTGGTGGATCACATTTGAACTTTAATTGAATTGTGTCTAGTTATGATATGAATAAGGATCCAAAACATTAATTTGTGGGGGCATGGCCTCCCATGGGTTGGAATTTGTCATTCCTTGGAAAAATTTATTGGTCTTTTGGGGTTATGGAGAAGATTCAGAGGCTTACTATTTGGAAACCCAGACAACAAGGTGTGTGGTATTATGAACACATTCCATGTGTTCTTTTGTTCTGGAAAAACAACTTTTATTAATTACAATCCATGTACAATATGTACACGCCGTTTAATATTTGAATGTGTGACTAACATTGTGAGAAGATACACAGGGTTGGGAAACATTTCATATAACACACTATGTCTATATTGTACATGCGATTTTAGAAGAACTGTGTATCCAACCGTGTGACCATGGACACGGGTGGATGAAACTTAGGTTGAACAAGTGGTGTTCCATTATTCCACACCATGTAGAGTTTACTATGTCTCCTACTTTGTGTCTAATGACATTGGTAGTTATAACATAAGTAGTACACATCGTGTGAAGGGTGAACATGTTGTGTAGTGTTACCTAGGAGAGAAAAATGTGGTTTAGATATGTAGAAGATCTTGGGAAGGAGGGAAAAATTAAAGTACAAGTCGTGTAGTTGGAGGAACACACTGGGTGTAGGGGTGTTACACGACCAGTTTTGGCAGAGGTACAGGCCCATGTTAAGGCTTAAGGGAAAACGTCGTGTGGCTATTATAAACGTCGTGTAACTTTGTTTTGTAAAGAATGAATGTTTTCCTTCTATTGTTCCCTTATTGCACTACTAAGTTACTCTCCTTGATAATCTTTAACTGAGGTGTGTGCTTGCCCTTGCAGAGTCATGATGACAATAATTCCTCCGGTTGTATGCCAAGTGTAGGGAAATGACTAAACACCAGAAAGAATATATCAGAGACTACTATCAGATCCTCCCGTCATGCTCGTCTTGGCACCATATGTTATACCAGACGCAGGTGCTGATGCATAGTTCCGTCAAGGATTTTGAGGATGTTATATACTTTTCAGGGAGCACCACATCCTTCCCCATCTATGGCAAAGTTGAAATTGTTTTTATATTAGCAGCAGCATCCCACATTTTCTAGGAATAGAGGACCACAGGCTAAAGACTCATGGTTGGAGGCCATTCTTTTTATCTTCGAGCATATAGATATGCATCCAGAGAGGAGGGTGAATCTTTCTACGTACATGCTACATGATTCCCCCAAGAGATTGTGGGAAGTTATCCCATAGGTGGGACATCATCGGGATACGGTTTGGGAAGTGTTTTAGAGGATCTTCTATGATTATTTTTATCCTGGGATGTTGAGAGATGATAGAGCCCGATATTTCATGCATTTGGAGTAGGACACTCTTTCAATGATGGATTAATCTTATCATTTTACAGAGCTTTAGCAATTCGAACCTATTTTGGGAGGTGATAAGTTATATTTGTCTAGGTGATTTTAGGATGGTCTCAGGTATGACATCTGATCATAGTTGAATGTATTCAGGAAAACAATGGTGACTTCTATAGTTATTCAGGCGATAATTACTGTGAATAGTCTGAATGAGTTGGGAGTTGTGATCTAGGGTGATTCAACATCTAGGGTTGGTACTCCTTAGACAGATAGCAAGAAGAATCATAGGGATACCTCACATGGTGACTCTAGAAGCAGGTATTTTTCTATAGGTAGCTAGGTGAGGTGATACAAATTCAGGAAGAGTGGGAACACAAGACCTCAGTTCCTGAGAGACTCAGTTGAGTGCTGATCTTGCAGAAAGATGGGTCATCTTCAGCATTTTTTCCGATTTTTCTCACAAGCAGCTGGTGAGAGTGGTTCAGTTATGACTCCTTGTTCAAGAGAAATACAACCAGTTTCTCCACAGTCAGGGAACTAGATTTTGTTAGGTTGTTCAAGCTGAGGAAGTGGTCATGGACATGGTAGCCAGATGGAATGCTTTCAGAGACAACAATGTGGATCAGCGCAGGGTAGTTAGGCAAGGTCATAGGGCCACTGTACAAGTTAGACTTTTGAAGTAGAGTAGACCCAGTAGGAGTAGGATCTCATACCCTCTACAGTTAGAGGTACAATTATAGGTGCCTCAGTTTTAGATTCTTCGCTTTTTTATATAAGGGATTCCCATAGTTTAATATATGTTTCCATTGTAGAGAGCCATGTACTCTTCATCATTAATTCTAATGATGTTATGACGCTAGACACTCTGTTGGGGATTTGGACGTCTTGTGTAAGATAATGCAAGGAGTGACTACTTGAGGTTAGTGGGTGTCAATTCTTATGGGACCCTTATATCTTATATATGGCAAGCTTCGAGTTCATTCTCAGAATTGACGGGTTAGTCTCCTTCCAGGACTTTGTTGACAGCTATTTTCGTAGGGTGAGTTTCATGTCACTAGAGGGTAGGTCTTTTCTACACAAGGTAGAATGGGGTATCCAAGCAAGCATAGCTAGACCCAAGAATCATGGGATGGGATGAATTTCAAACCATATTTCTAGTTTATATCTGGATGACTAGGGGAATTCATAGATGGACTTTCTTCCAGTGGTGGATCATTTCAGAGATGTTTTTCCATACTAATTTTCGGGTTTACCTTTGGATCATGAGGCAGATTTCAATATTGTGCTTTTGTCAGGAGTGGCACCAGTGTCCATTCCTCCTTATAGAAAGGCTAAATCAGAGTTACATGAGCCCAAGAAGTAGTTAGTGGAGTTACAGGAAATGGGTTTCATCTAACCCAGTACTTCTCCTTTGGGTTCGCCTACCCTTTTTTCTGAAAAATGTGGATGGTACCCTCAGACTTTGTGTGGATTATCAAAAGTTGAACCAGTTGATGGTCCAGAACTGATATCCCTTGCCGAGGATTGATGATCTCTTTGATCTTCTTTGAGGAGCTTGGGTGTTCTCTATGACTGGATTGAGATCCAGTTATCATCATATTCACGTTACACCATCAGATATACCTCTTACAACCTTTTAGAGCGAGTATGGTCTATAAAATTATGTGATTATGCCATTTGGTCTGATGAACGCACCTGCAATTTTCATGGCCATGATGAACCAGGTGTTCCATCCTTACTTGGATTTCTTTATGGTAGTCTTCATGGATGATATCTCAGTGTACTCTCACACTCGAAATGACCATGCTACCCATCTTGAGATCATATTGAGTACACTGATAGAGCATTAGTTGCATGATAATCTCTCAAAATGACACTTTTGGATGGAAAAGATTTTCTTCTTGAGTCATGTCATCTCAGAGACAGTAGTGTCAGTATACCCACAGGAAGTTAGAGCAGTAGTTTCCTAGGATCAGCTGAATAATGTCTTTGATGTATGGAGTTTTATAGGGTGGGATGGTTATTAAAGACACTTTATACAGGGCTTTTTATTCATAACAGTTCCATTGACGGGTCTAATTAAGAAGGTTTTATTGTACTTGTAGATAGATTCATGTAGTTCAGCCTTTTAGAAGCTAAAAGGTATATTGAGTTCAGTAGTGATATTGATTTTTCCAGATCCAGATTAAAGTTACACTATTTATTATGATGCATTAGGTATCAGGATAGGAGCAGTGCTTATGCACGGGGATGGAGTCGTTGTGTATGGGTCTCGGTAGTTGGGGTCACATGATCGGAACTACCTGATGCACGATCTTGAGTTAGCTGTAGTTGAGCATGGTTTTCACTGTTGGAGACATTATCATTTGGGAGAGCATTTTGTGGTATACAATGACCAAAAAAGTCTCAAGTATATCATTACTCAATGTGACTTGAATTTGAGACAGTAATGGTTGGTTGAGTATCTTCAGTCTTTTGACTTTGAGCATGCCTATATGCCTAGGAAAGGAAATGTGGTGGTAGATGTGTTGAGAAGGAGGACTCAAATACAAGAAATTAAGGAGGCTAGCAAGGAGTGGTAGCATATGGCTCTCTTCTATGAGATGCATTTGAATGTTCATGACAGATAGGGGCAGACTTTTCATTATTCTATAGTTGTTACATCTACTCTACTGGATCGAGTGCGAATGAGGTAGCTATCAGATTCTGGAGGCCTAGTCCTATGGGAGAGTGTGTCAGGAGAGGACCCTATTCATGGGTGAAACATTTGCGAGGATTTGGTCTTGCATTTTCATGGGTGCATATGGGTTCTCGTAGACATATGTGAGGAGTTAATTAGAGATTTTCATTCCTCAGTTTGGGTAGTTCATCCTTGTGTTACCAAGATGTATTAAGATCTACACCATCTATATAGGTGGCCAGGTAAGAAAAAGAATGTAACAAGTTTTATTATGAGTTTTTCCACCTATCAGCAGGTGAAGGTAGTGCATCAGCCACCATTATGGCTTTTTCAGCTGTTACCCATTCCTGAGTGGAAGTGGAATGATGTCGTGATGAATTTTGTGATGGGTTTAATGAGGTCTCCTCAATGGAATTATTTAGTTTGGGTTTTTATTGAGAGAATCATGAAAGTTTCACATTTCTTTCCAATCAAGGAAAACGTTAGTTTTGATGATCTTGGAAGGTTTTAGATATAAGAGATTGTAAATTTTCATGGGGTTCCACACTCTATTGTTTCAAAAAGGGATTACCAATTTACTTCTCTTGTCTAGAAGAGATTACAGAGGGATTTCGGTACACAGGTACGTCAGATTACAACTTACCAACCTCAGATAGATGGTCGGTCCTAGCACACGATTCAGGTTTTGGAGGACATGATGTGATCATGCATCCAAGATTTAGAGGGGTTTTGGGAGAGACCCTTACCCCTAGTGTAGTTTTCCTACAATAATAGTTTTTAGGAAATTATTGAGATGGAACCTTATGAGGCTTTGTATGGTAGTCTATGCTGATCAATCCTATGTTGGATAGAGGCAGGTGAGGTAGCTATGCTTGGACCACGTCTTTTCCTAGAGACCACTAAGCAGGTGGAGTTGATTTGGAAGAGGATGGATACTCTGTAGTCTCTCCATAAGTGTAATGCTGATAGACAGATGCAACCTTTGGAGTTTGAGGTTGGAGATCATGTTTTCTTATGTGTCACACCGAGGATGGAAAATATGAGGATTATGTGAGAGGGAAAGCTTTCACTGAGATACATCCTGCCATTTGAGGTTTTGGAGAGAGTCGAACCGATTTCCTATCGGTTGTAGTTACCTCAAAGGTACTGGGCTATGCACGAAGTCTTCCAAGTTTCTTAGCTACAACATTACTTTTCAGACCCATATCACATTTTTTAACCCGAGGAGATTGATTTGGAGGTGGATGAATCTTTTAAGAAGCACCCTATTCAGATTTTGGATCACATCACGACGGTTCCCTATGGTTGGTCTATTCCTATGGTATGGGTGTAATGGAAGCATGGGCAAGTACAGGATGAGACATGGGAGAGGGAGGCCAATGTACGATCATAGTGGCCAAAGTTATTTGAAGTTTTAGCTTCACCACCCTTGGAATGGAAATTCGGGTATGAATTTATTTAAGGGGGGAAGTTTGTAAGAACTCGGATCTTTTTTTCAGGTATGGATCTTCATTTCGGGATTTTTTTAGGAAAAAGGATGAATTGTGGAATCCTATAAATACACACCATGTACATAGGATTTAAAACTATGTATCTAGGTTCTACACATAACTATGTACTTTTCGTGTAATGGCCGAGTACATGGCCGTGTAGGTGACCTGGAAGACCACCTAATGTGGGATTCAGTTGATCCTTGTACAAGACATGTACATCAAATGAACATTCTGTGTAAATTTTTTTATATTTGATTAATCAGCTCGGGGTCGTGTCTAATCTCCAGAAACACATTCTTGTACCCTTAGTTCATACTGAAGAGCAACAACAACCAAATATTTTCGAGCTCCTCCCATTCCTCCATCGAAGCTCCCATTAAGACGTCGCTGGGTGTGTTGGATTCCCACCAGTGAGTTCTCTCTTCCCCTAGAGCATATCTTCTAGATTTCTCCTCTCACTTGACTTATCCAAGGTTGAATGTTTTTAACCTTTGCATAGATATACGTTGTTCTAGGATGATTCAAGGCTTTATGTTCAAGAACATTCATCATACAACATCAAGTTATGTATTTTGTGCCTTTCCTTGATTGTATTTAAATTATATATGCTAAAAGTGATGAATACCCATGTTTAGGGTATATCATGTCTAGAATTTGATGTTTTTATTACCTTTTATGATATTGTAGATTGATAAAAGGGTTATTTTTATGAATAAGTTTAAATTCCTTGATTATGGATGTGTTTCCCATGTTTGATTGATTATGGTTGTTTGGTCATGATTTTCTTGTTAGGATTTCTTTTTTTTCATGCCTCATGTTTTTAGGATGGATTAGTTGTTTATTTGAGATGCATGTGTTTTGCATTATGAAAGTATGGCCAAGGGGAATTGACTATGATATATTCTCAAGGTAGGGTCATTTATGTGAGATTGTTGTTATTGTTGACCACAGGTATTGACTGTGAGAGCTATCATAGGGTTATAGACCAAAGGGGTATAGACCCTGAGAGATACCCAAAGGGTCATTATTAAATGAATGTTGGACCATAGGTCATTGACTGTGCAAGCTGACATGGGGTCGTTATAATTAGTTTTTCTATGAATACCAAGGGGTATTGACTGTGAGAGCTACCCAAGTGGTGGTTTTTATTTGATTATTGCTATGTGGTACCAAAGGTGTTAGACTATGTGAGCTTTCCCAGAGGGTTTTTATTATTTATGGAATTGATGAAATGTTAAACTAGAGGGGTCGGTCTATGAGAACATTCTCATAGGGTTGCTTCTAAATGTTTGAATGATTTTGATAAGTATTCCAATACGAAGAAAAATCTTGGACTCAGTATTACTTGATAATTAGATGCTCTTTTGAGACATCTTTTTTTATTTTACAATGGGTATATGGAGGATAGGAAAGATATATAGATTCCATTATTCAAAGGATTTAATAATTAAAAATTTAAATGAATGAAATTGGAAACATTAGTATTATTTGATTTTGATTAATTCCTAGTTTTTTTCTTCATTTTTCATATTTCTTACAATATATATTTACTAATAGTCAGGCGTATATCTTTTGGTGGTTGCCTAATAGGATTCATCTCACACCTTGTTTGGGCCTTGCTTTTAGACCCAAAAAGATTATATGGTTGTAGGTATAGATAAGGGAAAGCACCCTTCTTCATCAGGTACTTGATTGCTGTGGAGCTGGAGATCATGGGACCCAGCTGTGGCTTGCGATATTGTTGGAGTTTACTATTTTCTATACTTGGGTTTCAGTATTGTATTCTCATCATTTTTACTTGTTTGGATTCTTTCCTAGATATATGTGACGTGGATCATTTATTTATATATGCAGAAGTTTTTTATATTATCAGTCTTCCATTGTTTACTTATGTTGTATGGTATTACTACTTCTGCTACTGGTTACTTTTTTTCATTGTGTTACTCTGCCAATGAGGGTGTAGTTTCCCCACTATCACACCCAAGTCCCTCACTACTAGTCAGCACCCTATGACATTCGGGTAAATGTGCTTAAGGCCATGTGACCAACTGGGTACGGGGCACTGTTGGGCAGCACCTGGAACCAGGATGTTACAATATATGTCCTTATTTCGCACACACAAGGAATCTTATTTTTCTTATGATATATTACCTTTAGTTATTTTTACCACATTCTAGACATATAGGAAGATGAATCATAATTCCTCCATGGTATTCATGAAACTCAATTTGTATCTTATTATTTGTTTTAATAATATCACCAATGTAGAGGTTTCTAATCATATAATGAGATATCAGATTTGTTATAATTCCAAGGTTTCAAATTCTATATCTTGTTTAATTTGGTTTCACATGAGGAAAATCATTGCATTTTCTGTCACATTCAGTGTTAACATGAATGCTCTTACTTCTAACCATCAGCTAAAACCCAAAAATAATAGTGTGGGAAAAATAATTATAGATAAAAACCACATAATCAAGAAAAATAATTAATTAGATGTCTAAAAAGTGTCACATTCTTCTCAATATATTACACCTTAGGATAATTGAGGTCATACTTTGTTATGATCTATTAAAATCTTTTATAATGGTTCATAAGGAAGATGAGTGTTAACTGATGAATATCCCCCGTGAATTTCAAACAAAGTGTGAGGTAAGGGAACACTCACCATGCACCAGAATGATGGATGAGATATACTGAACCAACTCTTTTCAGGGTTATTACCCCTAGATACATATATTCCAAAACCATAACAGTATATAATATCATTACAGTGATGTATTGCTAAGAAAATCACATAATCTCTTCCTTTACACACCATTAGGATATTAACCTATCTTGGAATTATCACCAATGTTTTCAATAATGTTATCTAACACCAATATACAAATATTTCATAAACCTTTCAATATAAGAACTATAGAGACATAAACTTTTCATACATAAATATTAAATCCATTTATATTAATATTGAATACATTTCAAAAATACACACATAATAACTATCAGTTTTTAGTGTCTTTGAAGATGAAATACACAATATTCTTATTTCAAGAAATATCTTCAACATCTCTCATAAATATCTTCACACATAGTAATCTTAATATACATACCCTACATAAACCATTATTTATAACCTAGGAAATTTAAACAAAATAAATGGTGAGATCAGATGCCCAGTAAGGGTACATAAGGGGGATATAAATTATCACCTGAGTATAACATGAGCATAAGGGTATGATAACAGGATCTTAATATTTAAAAATCATACCTAGTGTATCATATATCATAATCATTAATCGTGGAAGAAATCATGGCCGTTTATAAGACATGAATCATAAAGAATCAAAGAACCTGAGTTGTGAGAGTATTAAATTGGAATAAAACAAATGTTTTTGGAATACACATAATCATATAAAATTATTTCCTTAGTATTAAATCCTAACTTCCAAGACTATCATAGTGCATTGGAATCACTCCCCATTTTTTGTCAAAGTTAACTCCCAATACTATCCTAATTGATTGGGTGCACTCCCTATTATATATTAAAGGATTATCCCCATGACTATCATAGTGTATTGGGTTTAGTCACTATTATGCAGTCACGGTTTACTCTAAAGACTATTATAGTGGACCAAATACCTTATTCAATTGGGTTCACTCCCCATTACAATCCTTAGTATCTCTTGGGATGTTTATATTTTACCAATTCATTGTAGGAATATTTAATTACAACCCCATCCATCACATAATAAAAAATACATATTTGGTTACCATAATTTCATAAAACATTCATCATTGAATAACCCGTGGAAAAGAAAAATGTTTCATAAACATTTCACCAATTCATCACATCATAACCCATAAAAAATAACAGGGTTTCCAAAATAACCCATCAAAATAATCCTAACCCATAAAGAGAAATAATAAGTACATTATCCTTGGATCATATACCGAATAAATCATATGTAACATTAAAGGGTGTTATCAAAAATGAAAATTCTTTTAAAAGATCACTTGGAATATACCTTGAGGAAAATTCCCTTTCCATTTTAAAATCACTTATTTAAAATCAAATTATTTCAAAAATTATTATGGAAAAAATATATTTTATAATATAATTGGAAAATTTTAAGGTAAAATTCAAATAATTATGTTCTCATAGTGGTGAAAAATTTGTTTCATGTCATTTAAGTTAAATCAAATATATCTTTCACATTTTTTATAAAAAACCAAAAGTACCAAGTTCAGAAAATGACAAAAAGATTACCTTAAAAAATTAAATATTAAATATTTGGTAAAAAATACTTTAAAAATCATATAATAATATTATGAACATTATTAAAAACATTTTTAGATATCATGGATAAGGAATTAAAAGTATTTCTGACCAAAGGGGTAATTAAAGTTAGTTTTCCTTAAAAATATTATTCTGGTCTAATGAGTTCATGAAGAGAGAAAAATGAAAGTGAAAAATGTAAGATAAAAACAATAACTATATTATAATAAATTTAATCATATTCATGAGATGTAGGTAATAAAATTTCATCATCAGAAACTTAATAATAATAAATCCTTATAAATAATGAGATTATAACATAAATCTGTTATCACTTTGGTACATTTTGAATTGTAATCCCCAAGAAATAATAACACTAAATAAAAGATTAAATATCATTAAAATAAATATATTCATGATAAAACATGTAAAAGGTGAGTTATACAAACCATAAAAAATATATTAGTGGTGAATATGAAATATGTCTCCCAGAAATAAAATGGAGGCTTGAAATCCTTTACCACAAGTTCGACTTGCTTCGTACGTGTTTAAACCTCCCATATAATACATATATATTTATTATAAATAAATTATAGAATCATAATAATATATGAAATATGAAATATTATTTAATTATAACATTTATCACCCATCTATTAACAATTCATTATTAAAATCATTGTTTCGGGTAATCACTACTTCATTTTTCAAGTATGTTTTGGTTTGGTAGTTTCGGTCCTTACTTATTTATTAGGGTTACATGATCTAAAAAAATTAACCATGATATAAATATCATATAAATTTAATATATATATATATATATGTGTGTGTGTGTGTGTGTGTGTTCATCAATAATATTTATAGAAAATAAATTAATTACACTATACATTGAGATAGTAAGTCGTACGTACGCGTAAACGATGTTTTCACATTTCTTGAGGTTCAATGAAATAAAGTTAAACTATCATTAAACTTTATAGAATCGTTACTATATCATATAGTTCATTAATATTCATAAAATATCTCCTTATTAATAACCTTTTAAAATAGAAGTGATAAATGAATCCCATCGATTCGTGGAGGTGGAAGTCCACACATATGCTCGAGCAAAGTTTTCATTTTTCGAAAGATGTAGAGAAGGTGGGAAATGGTTTTTTTCATCATCACAATAAAAATTAATTATATTTAATATAATAAATTGATTATTTTATAATGTATATTATTTATTCATAAGAGGTAAAATATGAAATAAAATTCTAAATGATCAGTTAAGTGTTATACCTCTTCATTGAGAAACCTTCTTTTGATTACACCTTAATCCGTTAAAGGATGGTATTTTGGAAAGACCAAAATATCTAGGATGTATTAAATTAATAAATTAAGGTACTATGGGTGGGATTATCCAAGAAAAAAACAATAATTAATTATGGTTAAAAAAATATGTGGTATTCTTTTATAAGGGAAATAAAGGGAACACATGGAATTCATTAAAGGATTAAATAATATAAATATCATAATCAATAAATGTGGCACCAAGGAACCAAAAATTATAATATAAAATATTAGAGGGTTGAAATAAAATCATCCTATGACATTTTTGAAATTTTTGGTTAAATATTATGCTTTATTCCAAGTAAAAACACTTTAAACCCATTTTAACCTTAACCATGGTAATTTAACATTTTACCATGATAACTTCATAATATGACCAAAAATTAAGGGGTAATTATAACCAAAATTTTCTATTTTGATTAAAAATTTATAATCAATTGTATCACATTTAATTTCTATAGGTGGATGAAATTTATTTTAATATAATAACTCAAAATTCATGAAAAATAGTTTTTAGGAAAATACTAGATTTAAGAGTAAAAATAATTTCACCATGAAATAAAATAATATACTGGTTTCCATGAATTTTTTGGGTTAAATAATAAATAAATTAATATTTTTATACTTTTTGGAGTTGAAAAAACCAAATTAATTCTTCCATACATGCAATTAATTGCAAAGAGTAAGAAATATTTTTTAAATTAGAGTAAAATATAACTTATCTTCACAGAAGTCAAGCTTGGGATCCCAATTTAAAAATAATGTTTTAAAATAAAATATTTAACTCATTAATAATTGCTTTGGACTAAAATCTCTCATAAAATATGATAAATTCAAGTATTAGTGTTATTTAAAAGTTTTACCTTATATTTTTTACCTTCTTTACCTTGTTTTACCCTTTACTAAGGTGATAAATTTTACAGTGATTATTATTCATAATTCTTAAAATTAAAATGATATTATTTGAAAAAAAAATCATTATTCGAAATATTGAATACTTTTTTCCAGATTCAATTCATATAAGTGGTTTTATTAAGTTAAAAATTAATCCCAAAAAACATGGGGACAAGAGAAAATGAATTTTTCAAGTATAAGATGATCTTGTATTAAAATTATGAAAAATAATAATCATTATATGAATTTATATTCATATATATATATATATTATAAATTTAATTTCAATAATTAATCATTAGGTATTATTTTAATTAATTAAAATGGAATATCATTATTCACTTAAAAATAATTATCCAATAATTATGTTATTTAAGCATAAAAATTAAATTACATCAAAATCTTGAATATTGATGATTAAAAAGGATTTAATTATATTATTCTAAATAATAAAATATCATATTACACATTAAAATCTAATTCAAAATATAAAGCATCTTTACTTGTTTTAAATAAATGACAATATTTGAAAAATTGGTATTTTCATTATTTATTGAAAAATAAGTAATTTATGAAAAATCCCAAAATTTCATCCGAAGTTAATTATTATTTGTTGATTTAAACAAATATTAATTATATAAATTTAGATTTTTAAAATTGGATGAAATTAATTATAATATTCATATACAAAATGCAATTAAAATCACTTTTGATGAAAATTATTTTCTGAATCATAAAATGAATTCAATAGAAATTAGTGATTACTTACTAATCATTGATTAATATATTTTTATTGATCAATTCAATCAAACATTTATTTCATAATTTGTTTTAACATATCCACTCCCACCAATTCAAAGGATAGGTTATAATATTTTTATAATAAATCACAATTCTCTTAAAGCTCAGTGTTGTGTGTTAAGAAATATATCAAGCTTATTATTCTTTTAAACTAAAATTTTTAGGGTTTTATAATAATGTTTTCAATTTTATAGTTCAATTTATATTTTTTGATGTTCTTTTCACAAGATAATTTTAATCACTTTTTTCAACTCTCTAATATAATTTTTTTTATTAAATAATAACGAGTTGTGGTTTAAAGTGCCTACCAATAATGGAAATAATTTAAAAATGGTTTAAACCACTAATAAATTTTCTTTTAATAAAGATATGAATTAAACCACCATGATCCAATAATTAGAAACTCCATCATAAAATATCTGATAAAATGTAAAAAACCATAAAAATAACACTTTCCAACATTAAAATTAAACTTCCTCTAAATTCATAAGAATTCCACTAAATATTTCTCAACACTGCATATTGTGGTGGTTTCTTGAAATGTACATGAAAATATTTAATGGTGGTTATAACCTCCACTATAGGAAAATTTTCCTATAGTGATAGATGGAGTAGGTACTCCCATGGAAATAAGGGTGTGGGTCTCCCATCGATGAAGTTGGTACTCTCCTGAAACCTAAGTCGAGATTCCTTGGTGAGATATATAATTTCTTATATTTTCATTTAATTTTACCATTTAAAACCCCTTACCCAATAATTCAATATTTTATGGGCATTAATCGCATTTTTTAGTTTTAGGAAAATAAGGAATTAAATAATTTATGTATTTGGTATATGATTTTAATTGATTTAATTATTTGGAGATTATTTTGGAAAAAATTTAATTTGATTATGTGTATTTTTCTAAGATGTTTTCTCCTTAAAAGTATGCAATTTTTTAATTTTCATTTTATTAGGTCCTATGTTGAGAATATTATACATTTATTTTGTTTTATTCTTTTATTTCTAGTAAAACCATGTGTTTATGTGGATATTGTACACCAAAGATAGATAATATCCCTTGAGTTATAAATCAAATATTTTTTACATTGATACTTTAGTTCTTTCTATCTTTTATTTTCAATCTCTTTTCTTTTTCATAATTTAAATAGTGGTGAATTAAGGTTATGGAGTTGGGGGAATGTCATTATTTAAAAATTAATTACCATGAAATTGAGTGGTGTTAGTGAAAAGGATATGGGATGTCACTCTCTACTCACATTAATCAGCTATCACATTTCCCTTTTTGATATAATCACATAGTTTCTATTGGTTGATCACACTTAATATATGGTGTATTAAAGTGTATAAGACGAGATTGTAGTGCATGGTTATTCCTAAAAGAGTGACATGTTCATTTTATAAAACAATAAGGGATGGTTGAAGGAATATAATATAGTTCAACTATTGAGTGAGTTAAGAGTTAAATTATCACAAGTAGATACTGATTGAATTAATCGGTTACTTCTAAGGTTTTTCTAACTTTATTTCATTTGATTAATTTTAGAAATTTAATTTTGAAATTTTATTCCATTTTTATCAAATATTTATTTTTAAATATCTTATATTTTGAAAATTATTTTATTAACTAAAAAAATAAGTGACATGAAGGAACATTAGTGAGAGTGGTCCTTATCATGAGATGACTCAAGGTTATATAATATATAGGATTTCCATGTATTTTAAATGATATTTTGAAAGGCTTGTGACAAGCCCTGGTAATTGTTTGTCATTATTTCTTAAGAGATCTACCACTTTTATTAATGTTTCTTAAAATATTGTGAATAATTAATTTATTTTAAAATAAAAATTTTAAATAAAATTAATTTAATCTTTAATGACCTACCTCCATATATAAATTATGTAGTTAAAATTTTAGGTCATAGGGAGTGGAGGGTCTAGAAATCACATTGTGTGTAGGAAAAATTTGAGAACCTCATCAATGAATTTAAGGAAGAGATTTATAGGGACTACCTGAGAGTTGTTTTGGATCATTATGAGTTTTAAGAGTATTTTAAAATATTTAATGTTAATGTTTTTCTGTAATCAAAGAAACGATAAAAAAATTAGACCACCCTTCCCATATTTGATTAAAAACACTTATAATTAAAAGATAACTTAGATACTTAAAATCTTCCTGAGCTATTAAATATCATTCCATAGTCACTCCATAGAGAAGAATAACTATTATAGAAATTGTTAAAGGGGGTTAATAATTCATTGTGTTCATTTAATTTTAATTATTTTTAATTCAAATTTCCTATTCAACCCCTTTTATTTTAGTTTTTTATATTTAGAATCAATAGATTTTTTCCTATAGAATCATGAAGAGGAGTACCCAATAAAATTCATAGAATAGTACATTGGAGGGGGTCTCAAAGAGAAAGGGGAGATCCCATTCATTTATACACTTCCTCGGTATTTCTATTCTTATATTTTGGGGCAGTGGAATTGAAGAATGCTAGAAATGGGGACCTCTATAAGATTGTTTTTGTGAAGAGTTATAGAACCACAAGTATATGGAATTTCCTATCAAATAAATAGAATACTCCATTATATAAAGGATGAAATATGTAATTACCAGCTATAGGTAGTATAATAAAGACCCCCCTTGGGGATGAAAAAAAAAATTTATATTATAACATTTTTTCATTTTTCCTTTTATTTATTTTCTTATGGTGTTTCTGTTTTTTTCATATAGGTTTGAGGAAACATGAGTGGATTGTAGACAGGATCATAAATCCAGATATCACTAGAAATAACCAGGTCATATATCACTATCAGAGTTTTTTTTAGTATCCTAAACATTATGTTTGAGTGATTTAAGAAGGAATGGTAATATATAAGTGTGAGGGTATTTTTAACTTGTTATAATTTTCATGATTTTTAATGTATTTCATTTTTGGCGGGTTTCTTTTTCTTTTTATTTTATTTTATTTTAGAAAACATTGATATTAAATGGAATATCTAAGTTATTGTTTTCATACATGAGTCATTTATGATGGGATTACATGGTTTTTCGAAAAATTTATTCAAATGAATTTTGATAAGAAATAATTTTTTTTATTTTATATTTTCAAAATAATCCTATAAATTAATGTATTTTTTTAAACTTTTTCATCATTAGAAATTGTCCAATATTTTTTCCCATCCCAAGAGGTACTATAAACCAATTTTTTCATCTAATTCATAATACCCTCTATTAGTGAGTGAACTTATATTTTGTTGGTTATATAGAACTAGTTTCATCATTTATTAATGAGTTTAATAATTAATAGATGTGCTACAATGATTGAGATACTTTGTAAAAAAACTCTTTTTAATCTACATCAAGGTATACCCTTCCATTATCCCTTGGGAGGACTTACTAAGAATGAAATACCTCATAGTCAGGTACTTTTCAAGATTATTTTACCTATCTACCCTCACACATGTATACATTTTATGATCATAGATCATTTGCTTGTAGATGAATAGAGCCACCTAATGTGTTATCATAGTGATGATTTACATTTTATAGGGATGTTGGGAGGATTTATCATTTGAAGTAAGGTTTAAAAGTAATGTTTCACATTGTGAATTCATTTCTTTCATCTTGAAAAAAAGTAAAAAAAAAATTGAAATAAATGGTTACTGGGATTTTATTTATTCATTGTACTCGCCTAAAAGTATATTGAGCCCATATTCATTAAATATATTATCTTTTTATCCCATTCTCTAATAAATAAATAAATAATGTATATATAAAAAAATATTGGAAAAATATTTCACTTCACTTCAATTTCAATGAATTGTGGCCTAGTTTTAAAGGGGGTAAATTGTGTTTGGAGATTCCTGTTTGGGAATTCGAGAGAGAAATTTTCATTAGTATTGAATTATTGATCATGAATTGTATTCTAAGATAGAAAGAGAGAAAGAGAGAGAGAAAACCACCTCTTTATAAAATTATTTTTTAAAAGTATTCCCACTAACCCTAAGTCTCATGGAAACGAATTGATAAAATCCATTATTGGCACACGTTTCTTTATCTATTGTGTAGATATGTTAGGATTAAACCAAGATTATGGTATGGCATTCATAATTATGAAATTATTATAACTTTCCTTATATTTCACACTTGATAAATGAGTGACATGAATTCTTTATCAGTTAGGGGACATGAAACAGGGATGAATAAATGAAATTAAATTTATTTGAATGAGAGGGAATAAAAAATGAAAGTAAAATTGATTTCATAAATGGTACATGACAGACTACACTTTGAATTTAATTTTGTATATATGATGTGTCCAAGTGTGGTGTAAGGATTTTATTAGACCTACCGACTAACTACTGCACCAGTATTGTGTACCTATAAGGATTAGAATTTTTTTAAAACAAAAGGTAAAAAAGAATCATTTTACATCGTAATAATCCCTCTTTAATTCCTATCATATATCTAGACCTCAAATTTCATCCTTTTCCATATTTGAGAGCTCTGCATATATTTCCTCACAATACTCTTCAACCAATGTCTTAATCCTCACTAATATTCATTGTTGTGTGGTAATGGGAGAATATGATTGTTCAAGATAAATTGGGATATCCCTTATTTTTCCCATTTTATACTATGATTTTTAAAATTTAATAGTATTCTCACACTCTCCTCCATCTAGGGTGGTGAATATAGGGCTCTCATTTGGTCATTCTTGCAGTAGGTTATCACATAAGGTTATAATTTGAGATATTAAGGTATGACCACACCCATACCGGTTGCATTTATTTTTTCAAATATAGAAAATGAATTTAACCTCTATTTATTCCAATATAGGTTTTTTAAATTAGTAAAGGGTGGTATATCCATATTCTCTAGACACAGGGTTCTAATTCTTCACTGACTAAGGTAGGTGACCTCTTCTCTTTCTATCATAATATCATAGTGTTATGATTTTAGGAGTATGGTTTAGATTAATTCATACCGTAATAATTTATTTATTTCAAAAAAAATATAATATTTTTTTTCTAATTAGGAAATATTGAATTTCTTATCCTTCTTTAGTTTTTAGAAGATATTATGTCTTTTATGTGCTTATTTAATTTTTCTCTTATAAAATAGTTTTGAGTCACACATGTAATAATATTCCTAACAAGATTTATAGGGGTTTATAACATGTGTGAGGGTAACCTTATTATAATTCCAAGTTTATGATGTTTCACTAGTATGACTTTGGCCTTGTTATAACCCATCATGTTTCCATGGTTCTTATATTATACTGTTATGATAGTGGGACCATGTTTGACATTTATATATGTGGTGAGAATGATTGAACCAAAATAGGAGTTGTCTTATTGACCTTTTATAGTGTATAATTTCTCATGTCCTTTAATGTAAAATTTATTCTAGACATGCCACGTTTTAAGGCTTCCTTCATTTAATGAAATTATAGTGTTCCATTTTGAAACAAGATGTTATATATGACATTTTTATGTTTGATTTTTATTCATTAGTGCATATTGACTCAAATTTTGGTTTGATAAAAATATTCTTGTGCTTCCATTTCATGATCCTAGTATGATCAATATGTTTAGTGCCTTCTTAAAATTTATTTCATATGTATAGCCTTATATTTCAATGTATTGTATATGTAGTGATGTGAACCTTATTTTTCAAGTTCCACCTTGAGATTAGTGAAAAATACATCATCTATATTATATATATATATATATATATATATTATGTTACTCTCTATAAGTATATGGGCCTCGTAAAAATTAGGGATTAGATATATATATATATATATATATAATTTTGGAAATATATATATATATAATTATGAATATATATATAATTTCATTATAATGGGAAGAGGATATCTCCTATAAAAATATGGTGTTGATTAGAATGATATGTTCCTCCCTATGAGGAAAGTGGCCTCCCTAGGAAGATGATAATAGATACATATATACATACATATATATATACACAAATTTATATGTGTGTGTGTGTACACTAACTTCTATAAAGGATGGTATCCTATGAACACCCTTTATGGATAGGTCCCTTGTTAAGGACAAATACCCTAATGAATTCTAAGCAAGGATCATAGTTAGTTTGGCTGATGTGGTTGAAACTTTTTTATTCCTTCTATAGCATGAATATCTATTTAACTAAATAGTAGAAAACCATGTATAACTTTTACACCTAACCACTAATAAAGATTCCATTTTTTGAAATAGTATATTTTTTATGGACTCCCATCATAAAAATTCATTTACGATGGGAGTCTTTCCCTAATGTAGTGTCACAAAAAATAGTGTCTCAATTGTTGTTATTTGTGACAGTCTTTCACAAATAATAGTATTTATGATAGATAACTTGACTGTCACTAATATTATATGTGAAGGGTGATAATTCCATCACATATACAAATATTATCAAATAAAATAAAAAAAATTAAAATATAAAATATAATTGAAAGTAATTAATATTATTAAAAATTACTACAAAAATTTAAAAATATTAAAAAAATATTAAAACATACATTAATGTAATAAATAATTTCAAACATTTTATGTTTCCCCCCAAATTACCAAACAATTATAAAACGTCAAAAATAATAAAATTGTGTCAGGAGGAGGAGGGTCACTCAAATGATTAGGGGGAGGAAACTCTATACCAATTCCATGCACAGGCCATCACATATAGTCTAACATCTACTCATCACTATTATGTTACTTCTCATAATCATCCTCCCTCTCTATCTACATTTGTAGTATCATCTCATCCTGAGATCTAATACTATCCTAAAATTTTATAGTGGATGATGGCATTAATAATGACTCTCCTTGCACTCCCTTTGATATCATTGATGACATCAAAGAAGTACCATACTGACTCATAGGTGTTAGTCGGGAACTAATACTGATCACCCAACCTTTCTCAACACCATGCAAAGTCTCATTCATCCCGGACCGTTCATCAAAAACTGAATCACCAGTGGAATCTCCTTCTCTCTAGACTTGACTCTCATTTGAATTAGAAGTCATCCACATACATTTACTTCAAATATAATTATAATTTTGAATAGTAGTAAAATTAATATTCATGGAATTTTTTAAAACAATTACTAACCACAGTATGGCATTGTGAGTCACCTACAAGTTCTAATGTATGGGGATCAATATATATCTTCTTATAAAACTCAAAATCCATAATATGTGGGTCGATAGCAGTCTGTGTAATATAATGAACATTTTAAAATTAAGGTATATATATATATTAAAAAAATAATATCGCTTACCATATGTCTTCAATTCATTCAAAATGCACCACAATTGGCCCAATGTGTGACCACCTACCTCCCTCAGATCTGGCATCCAGGTGATGACCTCCTCCTAAAAGTCTCTCCTAGACAGTAGGAGAAAAATCTATCCCATACCTGAGTAGAGATAGAATCATGTCGATGGGAGATTCAAGACTAGTAAAAAATAGTAGAAGAATATTTATCCATATCTCTCTTTATGATTTTTTTTAAAAACTATGGAAATCTCTCAGGCCTATCGAATTGGACCTCTTAAGCTATCAATAATAAGATAAAGTAAATTCCATTTGAAAATTAAAAAAATATGTCAGTAGATAAATCAATTTTAAAATGTATATTATAACGGCCTAGACCCTCCTCGTCCATTGAATTTCCAAATTCTGGTGTTTGGGGTATCTTGGGGACCATCGGCAACTCATTAAAAGGTTTGAAAAATTTTAGGTTGAATGAACGGTGGCACCGATCAGCGTCAATGTTGTCGATGGGCGTCGTTGGCACCGATCTGTGTCGATGGTACCGATGGGCATTAGTGGCACTAATGGGCCCTCCGTGGCATTGATAGGTTTCGCTGGCACAGATGGTTCTCGGTGGCATCGATGGGTCACCTGTAGCACCCATCAGCAACGGTGGTAGGATGATGGTGCCAGGGAAATGGTGACAGGGCAATGGTGACTCACCTAATGGTGATTCATTCCTAGTTTTTCGAAGAATTTCCAATTTCGCTCCCTTAACATATCTTTTGACATAAAAGTGTTTTTACACCCTTTACAAATCATTTTACGTCCCATAAAAGATTTTTCAAACCCCCAATAGTCAATTTACCCTTGAGTTACCCAAACGTGTGGACTTTTTCCTTGGTGTCACGCCCATTTTCATGTTTTACAGTTTCACAAATGTTACATGTTTTTCTCCATTTAGAGGAGATTTATTAACCCAAAACTATTATCTACACCATATTTAAAGATAATTATTAAATATAAATTAATCAAAACGTGTGAAACCACCCAACCGAGTGGTCAATCCATAATCTGAATTTTATTTACTTCAAAATTGTATCTCTGATTTTAGGATCTATCCTCTTCTTAAAAAAATATCATCTCTTCTTTTTTTGGGTTTCTCTATGTTCTCCTAGAGACTTCCTTCTGATAAAAATTGTGCGTCTGCACTGGAGCTCTTCCTAATCAGCCTTGGAGTCCTCAGTGTTCTTCCTCTACATGTCGTACATCCTATGTTTTTTGCATGAGGAGAAAACTTCAATCATTGATCATACAAGTAAGGTTTCCTCCTTCATCTCTCTTTACTATGCATCATGCGGGGTGGGTGTGATAATGTTTACCACTGAACATAGATGAAACCATACTTTAATGAACATAATAAACATACTGTTAAAGAATAAAGGGGTGGGAATGTTGAGGATGTTTTCTATATTTTACCTTTATTTTTTATGTTGAGAATTTTATGGGCTTATGTCCACTTAAAATCATGGCCATGGGGGGGGTCCTTTCTTTCACACTAATAATGCTTTATATTTCAGGAAAATATTGTTATTACATGGATGTAACATGGAATTTGGTTAATCATGTAAACTTGGTTGATTAAATGGATACTTGGGGAATAAAATCCATTATATGATCACCCCAGTTAACCAAATGGAATGATGTAACTTAATAAATAGTGTTGGATAAATTTGTAAACATCCTTTCTCTATTCTGGTGATATGTATGGTTACTTGTTGATGCCTTGTTGGTTGATGTGGAGGGCAATGGAATCTCTCACTGGGAGCTTGTTGGATTGTGAATATGAGACCATAAAGAGCCAGTTTGTTGGGGCTTGTTTTTGTTCTAGTACTTAGAGGTATCTCACGTACCCCTTTTATTGTTGTGTCCTTACAAAAGAATAGGTTGTTAATGCTTAAAATCTTTCTTGGGAATTTTTCCTTCAGTTGTTGTTTTGGATTGTGGTTATACCTATTAGTTGACCAGTAGTCATGGAATGTCTAAAAATAGAATCACATGTAGATGAAAATGGGAATGGTTATAATAGGGAAATCATTTTTTGGGAAAGGATTATGTTCTGGTTGTGGATGTGGTGTAATTGTGCATGTAAGGACAACAGTAAGAGTGGTTTTGTATGGTCTAGTTGTCTGGTTTAGGACCCTTTGGTTTATATGAGTGATGAATTAACTATATGTATGATATTTACTTATTCTTTTTCTTATATTCACCCCACCATGGTTGAGAACTTCGTTATGAACACCCCCATCTCATAGGGGAGGGTGTTTTTCCCAACATTCTTATGAGTAGCTGGTTATTAGCTCTTTCCTTTTCCCTCTCCCAGGTAGCACAAGACTCTTCAGGCAGGGTGTGTTGTGGAGGTTGGACTAGGTGTGTGCGGGTAGGTTTGTTCCCAATTGTCTTTGGGATGAGGCCCAGGTGTCTTCAGGTGTGGAAGTGGTGGTTTTTTCCTTGGTCGGGCGTGGAATTAGATGTTTTTTCCTAGGTTTCTATGGGAATGGTGATGTGTGGTTTTGGTGGCCTAGGTTTTTGCAGGCGGGATGCATGGTGGTGTCCCATAAGGTTGTTGTTGGGGTATTAGTGGGTCTGCATTGAGACTTGTGGAAGAGGTTTGAAATGTAGGATGTCATAAATAACCAGTGGGAAAGCAGTGTGGGGTACCCAAATATTGATGTGCTATTACTATTACTCTACCTGACTTGGGTTATTTGGGGAGTGTGACTTGGTGAGGCTGGGTGGATTGTTTCCTTTCTAGGTGTTTTGGTTACCTTCACTTTCTCATGGGGAATTAGAGTTCCTCCTCACTTGTGCACAAGATATTTTGGTTTTACCTACTGAGTATACTTGTATACTCACCCTACACATATAAAATTGCTTTCAGGTTTCTAGGAGGACCTTGAAGACCATGTCGGACCTTACTAGCTTGGGAAACGGGAGTTGTTGTTGCTGATTTTCTTTTCCTTTAGTACTTTACTTTGGAGTTTCTTGTACTTTGTATCACATTATTTTTGGCATTCATATGGGAATGGATTGTTTGGATTTACTTTTACTTTCAACTTTTGGATTTTTTGGGACTTATCATCTTATCTCCTGATGATGTTCTACAAAAAAGGTAATTACTTATATACTATGTGTGATTATATACCCCTGGTTCTAGTTGCCACACCAGGGCCTATTGAAGGAGGGACTCGAGGGTCATTATCTCTCCATCAACTTGATGAAGGAAGGGTCTGGAAGTCGTTGTCCCTTCCCTCATCTTGGTGAAGGTGTGTCATGACCTAATGGTATCAAAGGTAATGGTTGAGAGATATGATGGAGTTATGGGTTAGGCACAATGACGATTGCATGGGATGGTAGATAAACAGTGTTAGAAAATATTGTTGCAAGAAATAGGATGGGGAATACTAGCTAGGACATGAGAGTTTAGGGCTCCCTATGATCCGATGTAAGGACTCGCGACCTACCAAACGACCAAGTGAGGCTACACTGATTTCAGGGTAGAGACCCTAGGAAGGGTAAATACATCATAATGTATTGTGTTCCTATGGGTCTTGGGTGTTTCAGGTTTTTTTTTAAATAAATAAAATGTTTAAGAAAAATTTAAAATGAATCTTCTACACTACTCAGGCTTAGGAATTCCTTGTTTACCTATCAGCTTTGGAACACGGACGACGTCCATGAGTAGTGCAGGAAATAGAGGACCAGAAGGCTGATCAGGATGATCAGTGGAGGATTGACTGAGAGGAATAGAATGAAAATTGGTAGAAGAATCTAAGTTCTTTCCAGTGGTAGACCCTTGGGATGTATGAGGGCAGTGTTTCTGACTTGGAGACAGAGGGCTGGCTTGAGGAGCTAGTGATCACATTTACCTTTATCCATGCTCCAATAAAGTACTATGTTCCGTTGGAATTTAATCAGATGCGGGGTGTAGCACGTCAGTGGTGTATTCTCTACCATGGACAGAGGATAGAGACAGCTGTTTTGTGGACTGACTTCGAGAAGGAGTTTTGGGAAGAATTCCTTTCTTCTACAATGAAGGCTGAAAAGATTCAAGAGATTATCACCCTATAGAAATGGATGATGTTGGTAGGGAAGTTGGGGATCAAGTTAAATTATCTCATTTCTTACAATCCATACCTTTTCTTGGAAAAGGAATCTATAGAAAGGTGCTTAGAGGAGGCACTTCGAGCTTCCCTACAGTATGATGTTACTCCCTTCACTCTACCTATGTACTTAGAGATCCAAAAGAAGGTTGAAGTGGTAGAGAGGATGCACACATTTGGAGGTGTGCCATGTGAGGGGATCCATTTGATCTCATCTAAGGGGAAATCTGTTAGCAGCAGGCCTCCCGTATTAGGGCCTTCCAAGTTTCAGCCGAGGGAGAGTAGGCCCCAGTAGTTCCTGTTTCGATCTCCCGGCCCTCGCCCTTTACCTGTAATCCTATAACTGAGGTTCTTTATCTATTGAAGTTGGGGGAATCTTCAGAATCAGTTCCCAAACTGAGTATAGTATAGTGGAGGTGGCCAGGTCCATTGCCCACTATAGTAGAAGCAATTTCAATCTACACTTTTTCAGTAGCAGCAGTAGGGACAGTGAGCTCCTACTCCTCCTAGAGAATAAAATGAAAGAGGAGGTAGGCCATATAGAACTCCTCAGGGACCTTGAACAGGGCATGGTTGGGGAGGTGGCTGACAATAGAGAGGCAGAGGAGTTGGTTTTGGGCAGATGCATGCCATAGGTGTAGAAGTTTCAACAAATCCGGAGGTCATTCAAGGTACAATCCGTTTTTTAGCACACTTTCTTACAGATTGTTTGATTCAGGAGCTTCTCACACATTTTTTGCACCTGTTCTATCCCATGTTGTGGGCCTAGACATAGAGAGACTCTCCATTCCCATGGTGTTGAGTATGCCAGTTGGAGGTTGGACTAGCCTGTTTGATTTTTTTCAAGGATTCATACTGATGTTGGCACCACATCAGTCTAATGGGGATCTCTTTCTTCTACAGATGTAGCCATACGATATCATCCTCGTCATCAACTAGATGTTTTCTGTGCACGCTGTTATCGACTGATTCCGAGTAAGTATCGTGTTCTCATATATGAATGGCCAGCTTTTAGCTTTTGTTGGCAAGAGGGGTTGCCAAGAGGGTGGTCGGTGAGTGGATCCCCTCCTTTACTCGTTAGATAAGCAATAAGTGGATTCAGAAGACACAGAGATGGTGGGAGTTCTGGGTATTGTTAGTGAGTTATTTGATGTCTTCTCTGAAGAGGTTGTGACCCTACCCCCTTGATGTGAGATTGAGTTCGTGATATATTTGAAACCCAGTGCCTGTTTGATTTTGATGGATCCCTATCAGATATAGCCTTATCATTTGCGAGAGTTGTGGATTCATGTTGATGACCTGATGAATAAGGTTTTTACTCGACTGAGTGTGTCACCATGGGGTGCTCTAGTGTTGTTCGCAAGGAAGGAAGACTATGGTCTCAGGCTGTGCATAGACAACCGAAGGCTGAATCAGGTAATCATCAAGAACCTTTACCCCCTCTCGAGGATCGACGACCTTTTTGAGCAGTTGAAGGGAGTAGGTTTGTTCTCTAAGATTGACCTATAGTTTGGATATCACCAGTTGAGCGTAAAGGAGGTTTACATCTCAAAGACTGCTTTTAGGTGAAGATATGGGAAGTTTGAGTCTGTGGTCATACTGTTCGGTGTTATGAATGCACCAACCATGTTCATGGGGATCATGAACTCTTTATTCCATGAATATTTGGACCAGTTTATAGTCATGTTCATTGAATACATCCTAATTTACTCAATATTAGAGGAGTATCATTCCAAGCACCTCAGGATAGTATTGGAGGTCCTCTGACACCACCATCTCTACAGGATGTTTTCCAAGTGCATGTTCTGGACATGAGAGGTGCACTTACTTGGACACATGGTGTCCCAGAAGGTAATACCAGTGGTCTCTTCTATGGTTAAAGTGGTTATTTCTTGGGAATAACCCAAGAATGTTTTAGATTTTTGTATTTTTATAGGTCTAGCAGGTTACTACAAGAGGTTTGTTCATATCTTCTCTTGAGTTTCAGCACCTTTGAAAACTTTGACTAGGAAAAATTAGGATTTCGTATAGAGTGATAGTTTTAGGAAGATTTTAGTTATCTAATGGGGAAGCTGGTCAATGTCCTAGTGCAGAGGTTGATAGAGGAAGGGGTAATGTTTGAAGTGTTTTGGGATGCTTCTCGTCTAGTCTTGGGGTGTGTGCGGATGTAGCTATAGGGAGTGATCTCTTATGGGTGTAGGTAGTTATATCCTCATGAATGTGACTATGCCACCCACGACCTAGAGCATGTAGTAGTTGTGTTCTTACTAAAGTTATGGTGGTATTACCTCATCAAATAATGCTTCCTATTCTATATAGATCACAAGATCTTGAGGTATGTCTTCTCCCAACGAGACCAGAACTTATGGAAATGGAGGTGGATGGAGTTTCTTCAAGACTAATACATTGATAACTCTTAAACCATAGGAAAGGGGAATGTGTTGGATGATTCCTTTATTAGTAAGTCATAGAAGGATGTGGTTTTAGATCTAGTAGATTCCTGGAAGGTGATGGAGGAGATGGTGGCCTTGTACCTGGATGCAAGGGTGGAGGTTTGTAGGGGATGTCTACTTTAGATGATAGTGTAGTATTCCTTGGTAAATAAAGTGGATGAGTCCCAGTGAGGAGACTTAATGGATGAATGGATGCAAGATCATCTTAGCCAGGGTGATGCTCCAGAAGAATGTTAGGAGGATGGTCAGAACCAGATGTTGTTCTGTGGGAAGCTGTCTATCCCGATGGTAATGCTCAAGAGGGTTCTCTTTGAGTTCCCTAACTCACCCATGGTGGTACCCCTAGGAGTTTTCTAGATGTAATGGGGATTGAGAGGTCAATTTTGGTGTCCCAGAGTGAATAGGGAAGTGGAAGGGTGTGTGGAAAAGTTCCTCGTGTGTCATTAGGTGAAGGATGAACATCATGTTCCCGACAGTCTATTACAGCCCTTAGACATTCCTTAGTGAAAGTGGGATGAAGTCTTGATGGATTTCATCCCAGGACTACCCAGAGATGAGGGAGGTTGTGATGCCCTTTTTGTAGTGGGGGATTGATTGAAGAAATCATCTCACTTAACTGGGATTAAGGAGTTAAGAATAGTGGATTCCTTAGCACAAAAGTACATGGGTGAAGTTGTGAGGCTGAATGGAGTTCCTAGAAACATCATTTCATATTGGGATATATGATTTATCTCCTAGGTCTGGAAAGGGTTACATCATGAATTTGGAACCCATCTTTTTCTTAGCACCACCTTCCACCCTCAGACGGATGGGAAGACAGATAGTACCATCCAGATGTTGGAAGATATGTTGTGGGCATGTGTTCTAGACTTCAGAGGACTGTGGGAGAGACATTTTCATCTGGTGGAGTTTTCCTACAAGAATATCTATCACTCTACCATTGGAATGGGACCATTTGAATCCTTGTATGGAATACCATGTCATTTTCCCATGTTCTAGAGATAGGTTGGGGATGTAGGTCTTCTTGGCCCACAGGTGGTGCAGAGCATGACGGAGATGGTTAATCTAATGCGTGAGAGGATTTAGGTGGCTCAGGACTATCAGAAGTCGTCTGTATATTATAGGAGGAGGCCCTTGTAGTTCGAGTTTGGGGACCACATTTTCTAAAAGTTCTCCCCTCAGTGTGGGTATCAGAGGTTTATAAGGGGGGGGGGGGGGTAAACTTTATCCCGACCCATTGAGGTGTTAAGATGACTCAGAGAGGTGTCGTATCAGCTGTAACTACCAATACTTCTAGATAAGGTCCAAAATGTCTTCAATGTATCTAATATTCTTAGGTATCTACCCGATTAATCCCACATCCTCGACTGGGGATATTCGGATATTGAGGACGATGTGACATTTGTTGAGCGACCAATGAGGATCAAGGAATATCAAGATAAAGTGATTCGTGATCAAGACATAACCTTGGTTCGTGTGTTGTGGAGGCATTGTATCCTCAAGGAGAGTACCTAAGAATGGGAGACATAGATGTGTGCCCAGTACCCTGAGATTTTTTGAGTTTTTATTTTGTGTTTGTTTTGTACTATATTGTTATGTAATGATTGACCTTGTTAACTAAATGATGGATTTTTTCCTTATTCTCTGAATTTTTGTTTAAAGTTAGGACTATGGGGAGGGGAGGAATTGATACCTAATCAAGACACTTTATGGTGGATGGGATTAAACCCATGCGCGTGAGTTAGTGCCTCCCAAAACAGATAGTATCTTGACACGGAGGAAGGGACTCCCTAATCCATTTTTCTGGATGGTGTGACATTTATATGTTTGTTTGGTTTCTTGGGGAAGAATATTGGTGGTGTATCTGTAGCTTTTCAAGAGATAGATGAGGGAGAGTTGTTCCTAGATATCGAAGTTTTTTTCAGCATTCGAAAAACTCTAGAGTGGTTTTGTCTGTCATGGGTATCTTACTAGGAGATTGTTCAGACCCCTATCTTTTATTTGAGTTTACTATTGAATTATCGAGGCCGAGAATATTTTGAGTGGTATCTCATGTAATGTCCTGAACCCTCTTGGTCCATTACTTTTCCAAATTCTGGTGTAGGCGTATCCTGGGGACCATCGGTGACTCATTAAAGAGTTTTCCAAATTTATGGTTGAACGAACTATGGCATCGATCAGTGTCGGTGGCACTGATGGGCATCAGTGGAACCAATCAACTCCAGTGGCACCAATGGGAATCGGTGACACCAATGGGAATATTTTTCACTGATGGGCATCAGTGGCACCGATCGGCATCAGTTGCACCGATCGGCATCGGTGGGTACCGATGAGATTTGGTGGCACTGATCGACATCAGCAACACTGATGAGAATCAGTGGAACCAATGGGCCCTAGGTGGCACTGATGGTTCACTCATAACACCAATCAACAACAGTTCCAGGAAGACAGTTCCAGGATGACGGTGCATGGGTGATGGTGCTCAGGCGACGGTGCTAGGGCAACGGTGCCAGGGCAATGATGACAGGGTGATGATGCCAGGGCAATTGTGTCAGGGCGACGGAGACAAGGGGACCATGTGAGGGTGACCATTCTAGGATAATGGTTCTAGGGTGATGGTTACAATGGGACTGTGCCAAGGCAATAGTGACTTGCCTAATAGTGATTCATTCTTAGTTTTTCAAAGAGTTTATAGTTTTTCTCCTACAACGTTTCTTCTGACATAAAAGTGTTTTAACACCCCTTTAAAAGCCTTTAAAATCCCACGAAGATGTTTTAAACCACCAATATTTGGGCGACCCTTGAGTTACCAAAACATTTGGATTTTTCCTCAATGTCATACCCCTTGTCGTGTTTTACAATTTCACCCTTATTACGCATTTTTGTCCATTTAAAAGAAATCTATTAACCCACATCCATTATCTCCACCATCTCTGATGAGAATCATCAAATACTAATTAATCCAAACATGTGAAACCTTATAACCACATGGTCAAGACACAATATGACTTTTATGTACTTGAAAATAATCTCCCTAATTTTAGGATCTGGACTTCTCTAAAGCCAAGATCCTCTCTTTTTTCCTATCGGTTTGTCTTAGAGCACCCGGAGACTTCCATCCAAGACAAATAGTGCGACTGTGCTAGATCCCTTCTCGCTTAATCTTAGAGTCCTCATAGTTCTTCCTCTACAATTCATGCATCCCCAGTTCTTGGCGTGAGGATAAAACTTTGATCGTTGATCATCCAAGTCAGGGTTCTTCCTTTGTATCTCCTTATTGTGCATCATGCGAGGTGGGTGTTATAATGTTTCCCACTAGACGTAGATGAAACCAAACATTAACAAAGATAATAAATATAATGTTAAAGAATAAAGGGGTGGGAAATTTGATGATGTTTTCTATGTTTTACCTCTGTCTTTATGTTATGAATTGTATGGGCTTATGTCCACTGAAAATTGTGGCCATTGGTTGTCCTTTATTTCACACTAATAATGTGCTATTTTTTTTTGGAAAATATTCTGATTGCAAGGCTATAACATGGAAATTGGTTAATCATATAAACAGAGTTGATTAAATAGATGATCAAATAATAAAATCCCATATGTGATCACCCCAGCTAACCAAATGGAAGTAAGAAACTTAAAGAATGGTGTTGGATAAATTTGAAAAATTCCTTGGTCTATTCTATTGACATGTTTGGTTACTTGTTGATGACTTATGGGGTGACGTGGAGGGGAGTGGAAGTTCTTGTCAGGAGCTTGTTGTTTTGTGATTTTGAATCTGTGTAGAGCTGGTTTGTTGGGGCTTGGTTTAGTTCCAATACTTTGAGGGATCTCACAGACCCCTTTTGTTGTTGTGGCCTTACAAGAGAACCGAGTGTGAATGATTAAAATCATGCTTGGCCAATTTTCCCTCAGTAGTTGTTTTGTCTTGTGGTTATACCTGTTAGTTTCCCTGTAGTTGAGGAACATTTAAAAAAATCACTTGAACATGAAAATGAAAATGGGTACAATGGGGAAATAATTTCAAGCAATGGATTGTGTTCTGGTTGTGGTTGTGGTGTAACTGTTCATGTAGGTACAGAAGCAAGAGTGGTTGTGTATGGGATGGTTTTCTACTTTGGTAACCTTATATTGGGATGAGTGTTTGATTACATTTATGTATGATATTTAGTTCTTGAGTTTCTTATACGCACCCCACCCATGTTGAGCGCTTCATTCCAAACACTCTCATCTCATGGGGGAGGGTGTTTTCCCCAACATTCATATGAGTGGATGGTTATTAGATCCTTTATCCTCCCTCTCCCAGGTATCCCAAGCCTCTTAAGGTAGGCTATGTTGTGGTATTTGGCCCAGGTTTGTGGGGTAATGTTTATTCCCAAGTGTCTTTGGGATGACACCCATGTGTCTTCAGGCATGATAGTGATGGTTCTGGCCTAGGTGTCTTTGGGAGTGGCAGTGGTTATTGTGGCCCAGTTGTTTGTGAGTGTAGTTACATGTGGTTGTGGTGGCCCAAGTGACTATGGGCAGGATGCATGGTGGTGGAACATAAGGTTTTTGTTGGGGTGGCAGTGGGATTGTAGTAAGACTTGTGAAAGAGGTTTTACACATAGGATGTCCTAACCAACTAGAGGGAAAGCAGTGAATGGTACCCAATTATTGATGTTCTATTACTATTACTCTACCTAACTTGTATTATTTAAGGAGTGTGTCTTGTTGAGGCTAGGTGGATAGTTTCTTTGCTAGGTTTTTTTTTACCTATACATTCTCACATGGCATTAGAGTGCCTCCTCACTTGTGCGTGAGAGCTTTTGGTTTTCCATACTTATTATTTCTATATACTCAGCCTATATATATATAATTGCTTTTAGGATTCTATGAGGACCTTGAAGACCATGCTAGAACCTACTATCTTGGGCGTCAAGAGTTTTTTTTTTGTTTTTCCTTTCCTTTGGTACTTTCCTTTGGAGTTTCTTGTAATTTTTATCACTTTATTTTGTACATGATTTTGGCAATGAATTGTTGGTCTTTACTTTTACTTTCATCTTCAGGAGTTGTTTGGGACTTACCGTATTGTGTCTTGATCTTGTTCTAAAAAAAGGGTAATACCTTTCATACTATGTGTGATTATATACCCTTGGTTCTAGTCGCCACTCTGGGGCCTATTGAAGATAGGACTCAGGGGGGTCATTATCCCTCCTTCAACTTGAAGAAGTAAGGGTCTGGCAGTTTCCTGTGACTTCCCTCATCTTGGTGAAGGTGGGTTGTGAAATATATGTTATTTAATAATGTAAAATTCATTGGTTGAATATCTGTTGACACGTGGTGATAGGAACCTAATCCCATGATACTCAAGGATCAGAAAAATAATTTCTTATAATCACATCATCCAAACTAATATATTATAGTGAAAAACTATTAAAATTAAAAATTTAGAATATTATTACCAAAATTAATCCAAAAAATAAATATGAAATAATTCTATTAAACAATTAAACATATCATCATAAAATATATTCAAAATAAATAATTGGGCATCTCTCTGGAATAGGTTCCAGAATCATCAGTTGAGAAACATCGCACACCTTCTAATATATAAAGCATCCTGCAGATCAGATAAATCAAGATCATTCATAAGATGCATGACATCTGTGAGAGAATGAAATTCATCATTGGGAGTATCTTCATCCATCTAAAACAAATAATCTTACCTGTATGAAATAGTTAATACAATTATATAATATTAAAAACTAATAAATATAAGAATCTAATAATCTTACCTATAATAAATTTATGATACATATATCAAATATAAAAACTTAACAAGTACCAAAATATAATAGTTAACTATAAATAAATACTATAACATAATAATTTATCCTATATATATATATAATATAAAAATTAATGAATATCATGTAGAATAAAATATTATTACCAATCAATAAATGTTAATATGGATATCAAATATAAAAAAACTAATAATTATTGGCATCAGAAATGGAATAGAATAGATCCTCAGGTCCAGTGATCTAAAACAAACAATATTACCTATAAATAATTTTTAATACAAATTTAAAATATAAAAAACTAATAAATTCATGAATATAATACATCAATCATCATCTTAATAATAATTTTCATTGAGTAAACTGTCTTCATCCTCATATTCATCATCATCAACATCCATGGTACTTTTAGATTCAGCATCCCATAATAATTAATCAACATTATATTTATCATCAGCCCTTAATAAGGGGGTTTCATCATCAATATTTATATCTTTTCATTTAAGAGATATATTTTAGGATGTTTCTTGAAAAAATTTAATATATTTCCCTTCCAAAAAACCATTTTAATTTTCAATAAACTGATTGTCATGTGATTTCATATTTATTATACTCCAACATCCATTCAAATTTCTAGAAAAATCATAGTAATTTTTATCATAAACTTTATGTTCTTGATGTTTCAAAATAAATCGTTCATTTGATGCATGAATTCTTTTATATTTAATTTTAACAACTCTATGTCATGGATGAACTCAAAACCCTCAATCAGTATCAAACTAATGGAATTTAAACATTGTTACATAATTTGGCCTCATATAACACAACTGAATAATTTCATCCATTATGCCATAAATGTTGACTTCAATTTATTTATGATGAAATAATTTCAAAAAAATATCACCATTCATTGATTTCTTTGAGTCACTATATATATGAGTATGAAATAAAAAACCATTAACCACATACCCATTATAATATTTTACCAATTTCAATGGAGGGTTCCTGAGCACACATAGTCAACTATAAATTTTCTTTTCATGTTGTTTGTCTTGCAGATAATAAATATTATTAATAATAAATATCATTGCAAAATTGATTTAATATTCCATAAAAAAACTCAATATACCTATCTTTAAAACCAATATTAAAAATTTAATTGATGATGTTCTTCAATTGTATAAGATGTAATTTGAATAAAAACATTAATATGGTGATCATAAAATCTATAAAGAAAATAATGTAAATAAATTTACCTATTAAAAAAATTAAAAAATAATAAGGAGTGGAACTTACTTCAAAAATCATGTCATTTCTTCTGAATTTATCAAAAAATATGTATGAGATCTATGTTATGATTCATCTACAATCCATCATTCATGATAACCACAAAAACCAAGATCTAGATCATTAAAAATTAACAACTAATGGTTAGTGACATTAGAAATATTTTCATTATTGTGACCCCTGTGATTTTTTTGATGGATATTCCAAAAGAAAATAAGAAGAGAAAAAAAATTGAAATTTCTTCCTATAAGTACGCTTCTACAATTGAACCTTCAACCAAATATTTTTTATGTACTTTCTTATTTAATTTTTGTGTATGTATATCAAATGGATACATCCATCAGAATTGTACCAGCCCTCCACATTTAGCTTCATATAGAAAATGAATTATTAAATTTCCCATTGAGTCAAATAAGGTTGGAGGAAGTATTTTCTCTAATTTACATAAAATTTAAATAGAATATTTTTAAAGCATACTCATTACATCATAATCTGATGTTTACTCACAAATATCATGGAATAAATATGATATTTTGTTCCAAAATTCCAATATTTTAGAAATAAAAATCCATATTGGACCAACAGACAGTAATCATTCCATTATGACATGGAAGTCATGACTTTTTAACCTGGAAATATTACTATTTCTAACACAATGAGACAAATTTAAAGTATAATCATATAATAACCTCCAATATCTAATCCATAAACATAATAATAAATGGATTCATTTAGTAATATTGTAAAATAATTTTAGATTCATTCATTTCTGTGATCATACATCTACAAATAATTCATGTTCAATACGTCTAAAAATATGGGTAAAATCTAACTTTACCGTTACATTATCTTTGGTATTACCAGGTGTGTCCAAAATGGTATAAAATATTTTATCAAAAACATTCTTCAAAAAATGATTTACATCTAACTTGTGATGAACCAATAAATCAAAAAAATATGAAAGGTCCCAAAAAATACTCCTCTTTATCCAATTATGATCTCTCCCAAATCCATTTATTTTTTGTTCGTTTATTCTTTTTTTAAATGTAATTTGATGTAATACATAGAAGATAGATTTTACCTAAATACATGATATATCTATTTGAGGTTAATTTATTTCAACTATACCTTTTTCAAAATTACTTTTTTATATGAAAAGGGTGATTTGTAGTTATAAATCTCCTATAGTTGTGAAAATAACAAGTCATTCTCCCATTACCAAGCATAAACACTTAATTCTCAACCATGTCATATGGAAATGATTTTATACCATATGAAATACATCTATATAACATTCATTATCTTGAAAAGTCACTAAATATCCACATTAATGCAACCTTTAATCTAAAATTTTGATATGTAACTATATCTAATGCAGTAACACCATTGTTCCAAAATGAAATTAACTCATAAATTATTGGCTTCAAATAAAAATCAATATAATTCTTCATATTTACTAGAATTAATAACCTCAAATATATATATATATATATATAGTTCCTTCATCAACATCAAAATAGGTTAGTTATACAAAGTAATAAAAATTGGCCAAAATAATATTGACTTTCGTAAGCACAAAATGGACAAAACCCAATATTTGAAGTTATGAAGAAAAAGAATGATGAATATGATCAAATTGTTTCCATGAATCACCATCACATGGATTATTTAATCTTTTACCTATGAAACTATTTTATTTATGCCATGTCAACAATTCAATTGTGTTGCGAGACATAAATAAACACTATAAATGATGTGTAATTGGAAGATTCCCCAACTGTTTCATAGGAACTCTAGACTTTACTTATTTTTCCACATTATACCTTGATTGAACACATGTTAGAAAATTAAAAAATGAAGTTATAGTCACCATAATATAATATACCATTATTATAAAAATAATGAATCTTCTGATAACTAATACCCTAATTATATAACAATCTCTTACTTTCATATAAACTTATAGGTAATGTACTTAAAATAGGAAACAATTAAATAAAAAAAGATAAAATATGATCAGAATGTCTATTTTACATTCAAAAATCTGATTTAATATCCATAAATTTCATAATAGCTTCACGTTACCTTATTTGTTAACATAGATATAAGTCATCCCCGGTAGATTTCAAAAAAAAATTTGAAGCTTCATATTCAGGATTTCAAATATAATTCTGAGTTTTTTTCCCTAAATAGACAGGTTAGCTGCCTCATGTACTAAATTATAAAACGATAGATCTTGAACAAAAAAAAATATTTTCTACTGAATTCTATTCACCATGTTGATACTAAAAAATATAATTTTTCGAAAAACAAAAATGTTATAGATGAGTTATAACATTTTCAAATGTTTCAAATCTCCCAAGATCACATTTCTTACATGGACATATAATTATTGATTTAGAAAAAAAATTATGAATTTGATGATGCAAATGATATAAATGTTTCAACACCCTCAATGTAGATAGTATTTATCCCAAATGTTTTTGGATTTTTTTGATGATTTATCCAATCATGATCACGTAATAGAAACCGTTTCCTACTACCCTAGTCTATAATAATCCAAAAAACAACATAAATAATATTAATTATTACACATTGTTTCTAATTTCAAATTATTATATTTTAAAACATTTAAATATTCGATGTAATTTGATCAGGGTGAGGCATTGGGTTAGCACTAGATTCAAAGGACTGTAGAGGCTCGACACAGATAAAATATAAAAATTAAATATACTATATCACACACATGATATTTTCTAAAAATAATGGAATATCACTCAAATGGTGTGTAATATGAGAAATGTGAGATAAACTTTAGGTTTAGGATATGGGGTTTAACCTATGCATGATATAATAGTTGTGTTCATAAGGTGTTTGGTTACATTGCCTGCAAGGATAATTCTTTTAATATTTTTATTATAATTTTTTATAAAAAAATATTGTATATCCCAAATTGATTATCTTATGAAATATCTGAGACCACTCTTATGTATGGAATATGAGGTTTACCCTAGACATGACATAACAATTGTGTGTGTTAGGGGTTTGGTAACATCATGCACGATGGTAATTATTTTTAATATTTATATCAAGAAAATTTACAAAAAATTGAAGTATCCTCATAATAGTTTATCATATCAGAAATTGAAGACCACCGTTAGTTCTGTGATACTAGATTTACCCTAGGCTTGACATAATATTTGTGTGTGTCGGGTTTTTGGTAACATCACATGTGAGGGTATCCTTTTTAATATTTTATTTTATATATATATATATACATTAAATCATTTATTTGAACTATTAATACTTATTATTTTAATCAATAAAACATTTATAGGAATTATTGTGAATTTCTAATATTTATTGTTTTTTATATTTTATTGCAAGGTATCATAAATAATTATGTATTTCTTATAAACTTTTTATATTTTTTACTGGGTAATAAAATTAATTTTTAAGTAATCCTAATATTTTATTATTTATAAATAAATTTATAATACATATTACTAATTTTTAACAATTACTTATATTTCTTATTTTTTTCTTTTAAAACATAATACAAATTATCATAATTTCTTCAAATTTTTAAATTATTAATAGAAGTTTTTTAGTTAACACTAATATTTACTATTTACTAATAATATTAACTAATTAAATATTAATTATTCATTATTAATTATTATAAATTATTTAATGATTATTACTAATTATTTAATTTATTAAAGTTATTATTAAATTTTTAAAAATTACTATATATATGACGGTTTTTTAATTAACATAAATACATCAAATAAATTTTAACTCTTTTTTAAACAAATATACCTATAGAATATATAAAAACATATATACATATATACATATATCCATATATACAATTACAATAAACCTTACATATTTTTTGAAAACATTTATATATACATATTCAGATGTTAATATATATATATATATATATATATATCACAAACCTGGCATGTTTTTTAAATTATATATATATATATATATATATATATATATTCACATGTTCATATACATATATATATATATATATATATTAAAAACCATAAATTGTTATTATATAAATATATATATATATATATTAAAAACTTTACATGGTTTTTTAAACTTATATTTATGTATATTCACAAAGTAATATATATATATATTTCATAATTTCATAATTAGTATGAATACATCGAATCATATACATGAATTAACCTAAAATATATTTTACAGTGCAAGATAAACATTACTACATCATGAGAATAAAATGTGAAATATGAATAATAAAATTAAAAGAGTGAAACCACCAATAAATAAAATGGTTTATAAAATGAAATATTTTTATTTATTACTTATTATAATAAATAATTTTATTAGTAATTTTATTTTTATAATACCAATTAATTGATTAAATTTAATGTTTATATGTGACTAAAATCATTTTGTGTTAAAATGTCATATCTTGCAAAGAATTTTATTTTTCTATATATTATGTATTTTTATCTCATTGAATTAACTTGAACAATTTTAAAGGATTATTCTAATTAAAATTTTCTATGCACAAAATTGAAATGTAACTGTAATTTAATTAGTAATTGATATGACAAAATATTAAGAAAACATAACTTTAAAAAAGTCATTTTATTTAGTAAAAATAGTTTTTTAATATATTACATGATTTAATTAAAATATAAAGCTTATAAATTTTAGATTTTTAATTTGATAAAAAAATAATTTTTGGAATCAATCATCAATAATATATGCTCATTAACCTAAAATATTAAATAGAAAAGAATACTAAATTTAAAAATTAAACATTCAGAAAAATACCTAAAAATTAATTGAAATAACTCATGATCCTGATAAACCTGCAAATAGGGTATATTAAATTTCTAGTAACTCTAAATAAAAAATAAATCATGAAAATTTAATAAATCTCTAAACCTATGGTTTGTCAAAACTAAATCATGTTGAAAAAATGACAAAAAGCACAAAAACAATGAAATTAGGAAAAAAATGACCAATGAGACATCAATGTGAAAATCCAAAATTTGTCATAATTTGACAAAAATTATATCACCATAACCATTCTATACAATTTTCCAATTAAACATATTTTTATAAATTTTATCAAAAAAGGAGAAAAATAACTCAAATCAATTGAAATTAACTCATACAGATCTAGTGGACATCAAAATATGGAATAATAAACTTATAGAAACCCTAAATATCAAATAAACCAAAACAATCAGGTAAATTTTTCGACCTATGTTTTAAAAAGGCCAATTTTTTCAACATTTAAAGGCATATCACAAAAATAAAGAAGGAAGATAGAAGTGGAGTTTGTACTTGAGACATATGTGCCTAAATCAGCAAAAAGAATATCTGATGAGTGTTTTTTGGTGAATTGGGGTCGTTGTTGTCAGATGGTGTTTGTCTGGCCATAGGATTTCTAGAAACATGGAAATTGGGAGGATAAGGGCATGCTGTATCATTTAGGGTATTTTTCTTTTTAGATGGGTTAATAGCGATGTAATTTAGGGCAATACAAAAGGTGTTCATGGAAACCTTTTTTCACATCCATCAATATCGATTGAAAATGGATTGAGGGAAAAGATTATTTGTGATAGAGATGATTTTTTCCAATATTAGTCATTACCAATTTTACTCCCACTCTATGGCATGCAAGTGCACCAAAATATTTTTTGATGGGAATGGAAATTCTATCTTAATTAATCATTATTTGTAATGGAATGATTCATCCATTACAAATAAATCCTTTTATGAGACTATTTTTTGACGAGTATATCATCTATCACAATAATCCCATTGCAATAATCCATTTTTATTATTGTGCTATTTAAATGTGTAAACTACTTATTGATTAAATATTTCCTATATACTATGTATTCATGCTTCGTGCACTTGGATTTATGACATGCTAGTTGAGGCTAGGTTTCCACTTCCCTGGGGTACATTTTACCCACAAAAAATAAGTGTTTGATAGTGGAAAATTTAATTCATGTTTGTTGGGAAAAAATCCCTCAAGGTATCATTAAATCATTTTTTGAGGTGATTGTGTTTTTTTACAAAGTGGACAACTGTGATGTGATTGTTGACAAAGAAAACCATGACATACAAATTTGTTGACAAAGGGGATTTCATGGTGGAATGTCGACTTCATGAGTTGTGGTCAACGATCCATGTTTGATTCAAGAACTTTGACAAAGGAATGGATGATCTGGAGGTGGTACAAAAAGAAAAGATACAAGGTGGTGTCATTTTCCAGTGTTTGCCAAATTTTTGGGCCTGAAAATCGACAAATGAAGAAAACTGGTTTTTGGAAAAGGGACTTGCACATCGTGTTCTTGAAGGCTTGGAATCTTGCGTGCCATAAGTTTTTCAAGATTAGATCATCAAAATATGGAAAAGGGATAAGGGTCGTGTAGGTATTGGTGTTGTCGCGCAGGTGACTTGCATGCCATGAAGAGACTTGCGCGCCGATGCCTTGGATTCTTGAGAAATTGTGCACCTGTTGTTGTTCAAGATCAAAACTTCAAAATATGTCAAAGGAAAGAGGTTCGTGCAAGTTTGGAATTGGGTCGCGCAAGTAAATTTTAGGGGAAGAGACCTGCGCACCGAGACTTGCGCGCTAAGGATAGACTTGTGCGTCGTCATGCAGGGTGTTCA
Organism: Viscum album; assembly: GCA_963277665.1. NCBI lineage: Eukaryota > Viridiplantae > Streptophyta > Magnoliopsida > Santalales > Viscaceae > Viscum > Viscum album. Next base: position 1,833,299,250 of record OY728160.1, read on the forward strand.
AAATTCCTATAAATACTAGACCACCCCTCCTCATTTTGAATGGAGTTCAACACTTTAAAAAATCAGAGCTCCTGTCGCGCAGGTGTGGAGGTCGCACAAGTGGTGTGTGGTCACGCAGGTGGACTTGCACGCCAGTGTTTGAAGTTGCGTGCCAGTTGGTAGTTGCGCGCCAATATTGGTTTGGGAATAAAAGGAAGTGAGTCGTGCAGGTTTGGAGTCAGAGAAGGTTGTGTCACGCAGGTGGTTGAGGTGGACCTGCGCGCCAGTTGTGACCAGCACACCGATACTTGCGCGCTGGGTTAGAATTTTGAGCCAAGTAAGGTTAATTCACTGCAGTGTTTCTGTGCTGCGTTAAAGATGGAATATTTCCCGATACTTTCGGTGCAAAGAGAAATTCATATACGGGTGAAAGGTGGACTTCAACAGAGCATATATATATATATAGGAATATGCATTCTTTAATGAAAATGAAGAGACCTACAAATCTATAAACTGTGAGTGGATCCTTTCTGGAACAGTGAGCAAAGGAATAGGAAAAAGCTGATCCTCTCCACCGGTAGTGAGCCAGAGAGAGAGAAATAGGGAGTGACCCTTAGGAAAGTAGTGAGCTGACCCTAAACCTTGTAAAGGCAGTGAGCCTGGGATAGAGTGACTGAGCCAGAACCTTGTAATCCACAGCTAGTGAAGTTTAGTGGAATTTGGTATGACCTAAAACCTATCGGCGTATTCTCCATGGACGTAGCCCTTAGCGGTGAACCAAGTAAAAATTGTTGTTTCCTGTGCAAGATTTACTTTCTGTTTACATTGTGCAATGGGAAAGAAAGAGAAGAGTGTTTTTCTTAATAGATAAACAATATCATAACGGGCATTAATTTTCAATTAGTCGTACCCTGATTCACCCCCCCCCCCCTCTTAGGGTATTCAGCCTTGTGGACCTAACAATGTTTTTCATGACTTAGGTAATGTTAAAACACCAACACATGAGTTTTTTGGGTAACAATATATGGGTTGTTGATTCACTTGGTGTATAAAGTTATAATGGGAACTTTTGGATTTTTTTGGATGTATGGAGTGGCCATAGTGAGGTTTTTTATATTTGTTAACAAAGAGGACATCTCCAAAGGAATTAGTATTTTAAACACCTTAGGGTATTTTTTTTATCACTTATTATTTATACTTATTTTTGTTTAGTTACACATGTAAATTGTATTGTATGGATTTTTTACTATTCTTATATGGTGTTATATTTCATAAAGATTCAACATTATGTATTTTTTAGGTACTCCTAGTGGATATGTAACTTAGTGATGATTAGGTGTCGGTGTATGGATATCCATTATACCAAAAGGTCTTACTGAAATGTTGATAATACTCTTTGGAGTTGTTATGTAATTCTAAGGAGTGAAAACTCCCTCCCACTCACATAGAATTTTCCCTCAACATTTATAATAGCCTCTAGTGATCTGGAACTACACCTGAGGTCTTATGGAAATCTAGATCTGGTCTATTCGAGAATATAGGTAGTGTTACTATGACATGATATTAGAGTGACATAAAGTCTCATGGGTATTGTATCAATAGTATTTAGGGGATGATACTATTAGGGCTTAGTAAGTAACCCCTAAATATATTTTTCCAATATACTAATGGTGGAATATCAAGTTATCATGGGTATTTTGGGTTTGATTTAGACCTTATCCTTGAGTCAGACATCTTTCATGAGTCTTACGAATCATAAATAGATTACTCTATGTGGAAAATGTAGGATTAAATGTCATATTTCCTACTATACCTGATATGCTCCTATAATGTTCGGATAGTTTGGATGTTTATGCTAATAAATTATTTAATAATAAAAAAATATTGTTTTCTTACTTATTTATTTTTGATTATTGTGTTATTATAATTCATTTAATTGGTTTATTCATTTTAAAATCCTCATTCAATATCTTTCATTTTTTTCAAAGTGTGTTTTTTAACATTTCTTTTAAAAAACATTCACAATGAATTGAATTATGAATTAATATAAACATATGAGATAGAGGGTGCATGTATGATATTATTATTTCCTTGCATAGTAAATTATAAATTCCTTTTTTCATGTAAGGTAATATGATGTGATTCTCTATTTAGAGGTATATTATTCCACCAAATTGACCCTATCACTCCATATGAATGAGGTGAAAACTATGACCCTCTTGAAAGAACATCTATTAAATTTTAATAATTAATGATTCTTTCTCAAGTGTTCTATGTTTTTTGGGAAAGTGTTAACTCAATAATTACTCATTACTACTGAGTTTTCACTATCCTACTAAGGAGGTATCACCCAAAAGGGATTTTAGGATAGATTTAATGGGTCCATTTCCACAATGAGGGTAATATATTTGTAGATTAGAACCTTGAACGACTATCCATATTCATACATTAGATATTTTGATGGTTCTAGTGGGTTCCTATGATATAAGAAGTAGAATTAAGGGAATTAGAGGACTAAAGAACCTCTTGGGGGTGGAAATAAGTGGATATAGTTCAAGCCAAGCTGTTTTTAGGATTTATATTTGGGGTTTTTTTGGTTCTTATCATAAGATGAGGACACCCATGAACTGTAATTAGTGTGGTATTTTGAATTTATAAGTCCTTATAACTTCATTAAAGAAAATTCATGTCTCTAAGGTGACCATTTAGAACACAATATGCCTAGTCTTCCATCTAGACTAAATTAATTCCAGTAGTGCTATGGGTATAGTCACATTTATAGGTTTTATAGTTCTACCTACTCTAAGAGTATTAAACAATAACCCCATAAGATTAAAACCTATCATTTTTAGATTAGTAGGAAAGATTATATAGGAAACCAACCACATTATGGTATATTTGGATGTGAAAACAAGTGAGTAGGGAAGAGTCAGTAGTAGGTGGCACCATTACTGGGGTAGGAATCATAGCCTCAGGGTTTTCATGATGGATTTAATAGAGTCTTTATAGATATGATGTTGATGACTAATATTTGGGGTGGCCTTTTTATGTTAATAACTTTCAATGCTCTATATGATATAATACCTTCCCATTTACTTATTTCTAATAATTTGGTATCACTCTTTTGATTAAAAGTTGAAATAACTCAGAACCTCATGGGTGTTACTTCACCATTGGGTAAAAAGTTAGAGAGTAGTAAGAAGTGTATTAATTTTACTCTAATGTTTGTATTGATTAGAAACATTGATTACTTTTCAACCCTTTATAAATTTAACACCCCAGATATTTTTGTTTATGGTACTATGAATGGTATCTTGTGATAAATGCAACACTGATATTAAATAAACCACAATATACTATAGAAATTTTATTATTGAAATATAAATGTTATAACCTAGTAGTTAGATTAATTGATATGAATAAAAGTAATAATATTTTGAAATATATATATAAATTGTTTCCAAATAAATTAACTAATTAATAGGAAATAATTATTAAATTTTTAATGATGAGAATTAAATCATTTAAGGTTAAGAATAGTTAAAGTTTAACGGGTTTTTTCTATAAAAGATGGTTTTCTATATATTATATATGTTTTATTTTAAAGCTAACATAATTTTATTTAGATTATTAAAATTGTATTATTTATATGTAATTGAATGAGTAATCATTCATAAATTTATTATCGATTTTTTATAAATGAATATAACATCATTTAATGGTAAAAAGAAATATTTTTTAGAAAATTGCTTTTAAGTGCCTAATGTATTTTTATCTTAATAAATTTAGTTAATAAATGTTTATCAATTTTGTGGATAACTTTTATTAATAATATATTCTATCAAAAAAAATTAACAATTATTTAGTAGTTTCTACTAGGTAAGCAATGGGAATAAATACTTTTTATTCTTTGAAAATACATTTTTTCTAAAAATTATTTTTGTGCACTTGTACTTGAATATTAGAATTATTTTTTTACAAATTTAGAAATCATATTTGATAAAATTAAATTTTTATTTCATGATACAAAAATTATCTTTGGGTGAATTTTTTATATATTTTAGATGTATTTGATTTTTGGGAAAATAGTGGAAAAAAACAGATTTTACAAATAATGTCACTTTTATGAGGTTAATATGATATAAGAAAAATATTAATGATTATTGAAATTTTTTTTGAAAATTTATATGTTTAAAAATTAATACAATTCATTTAAAAATATAATCTTCATTTAATAATTCAATTTTTAACATTTTGGAAATTCATGTCATGTTTTTATTCAAATAAACACTATTTTTTCTTCTATTTTAATCAAGTATAGATAAGGTTAATTTATGTTTTTTATTTAATAGTATATTTAGTATAATTTTAATTAAAATATTATAATTAATTCCATTATAATCAATATTTTACCTGATTTTGGTATAAAATCATTTTTACCCTTAAAACATAATTTTTTTATAAAATGGGTTTTCACTGCGTTTTTGTGAACTTATATAAAAACCAATTTATTCCAAATATATGAATTTAGACATGAAAATGGATTATATATTTCTTATAAAAATAATTTAAATTTTTCAATAGTTTCAACTTAAATTTTTATAATAATTAATAGGAATCATGGTAAAAACTTATAACTGCAGTAAGTGTTAAAAAGGATTAATGAAGGTGTTAAACTAAAGTGATAAGGGAAAAAATAACATAAAAATTGTCTAAATGAAATTTATGGAAACTATTTTGAACCTATATCATTATATATTCGAAATTTAGTCCATTTTTGGAAACATCACCATGATATTTTAAGGTTCTTAGTATTTAAAATTTTTCAACTCATCTCACATATAAAATAGAACCTCTTATCCTCTATTATATGTACTTATTGGGCCACATATATCAACCAATACATGAAAAAATACCTTCCCATAACCCCTACCCACATCCTAGAGTTCCTGGTCTCACCAAAATAATACTTTATGAAGGCTTAAGGTGTAAACCAAAAAGATGTTACCAAAAGAAAATCTATATGTCCTTACTGATCTTTTTCAAGATCCTTTCTTCTTAGACATCATCAAAATATTAATTACGAATCCAAAATAATTACATAAGTATATTTTCCATACATAAATACTATTATATTAGTGGTAAATCTATAATCAATCTCTTATAAATCCAATGGAAAATTTTAGATGCTTATTGAATATTTTGATGATGTCTAAGAAGAAAGGATCTTGAAAAAGATCAGTAATAACAGATACTTTTTCGTTTAGTAACCTCTTTCTGTTTTTCACCTTAATCCTTCATGAGTATATTTTCCATACTTAGATACTATTATATTAATGGTAAATCTATTTTCTATCTCATTTAAATCCAATTGAAAATTATGGCATCACTTATGCCTATATATGCACTACCATCTACCCAAAGTGATGTGTATCATTTTTCATCATAGGATCACTTGGATGGATATAAATATTTAATTAATTAATATATATTATTTTTATGAAATAATTAAAATTCTTTAAATATAATATATCATCTACCTTCACAACCTCTCATTTATTGGAAAATGATAACGTCGCTCGTGTGTACATGTGGACTACCACCTCCACAAAGCGATGTGATTAATTTCTCATTTCTAGTTTGAATGGATGATCATAAGGATATATTTAATAAAAATAAATGATATAAATGATATAAACCTTATTATATAAATATTAATCATTACATATTTTCTTTACTTTCCAACCTTTTTGAAAATTAAAACATCATCATGCATATATATGGGATACCACATCGGTGAAAAAATAGTTATTTTTTTATTACCACCGTGAATGGATGATTCTAAAATTATAAATAATGAGTAAAGGTTATATTCATGAAATTATTATTTTTTTATATGATAGAACCATATTATCTCACCTTTAACCATGGTCAATATACCATTGTAATTTTGGAGAAATTTAGCTAACAAACATAAGTGGTCAATGTAAGAAATAATTATACAATGAATTTATGTCATATGATTATAACAGGATGTTAAAAAAGAAATATAGGTGAAAAAGGTTCTGAATCGGGGATTTATAAAATTTAATTTGATTATTAATGATGATATACAAAATCTAACCAATAAGTAATCCAAGTTAAAGGTTTTTCATCTCAATTCCACTCTAATGATATATATTTTATATTATTCACCTAATTTCATTTATATGATTTATATACTATCGTTTTACATATTATATCATCAATTCATAATTATTTAATTCATGTTTTATCTTTTATAGTGTTTTGATTTTAAATTTATTAAATTCATCATGGTTTATGTTGTAATAATTCTTTTTAATCAGGATTGTTTATGCTTCAATCTAATTTATTATAATTATATATTATTTTTCACTTAAACCCAGTATATTTTCTTATAATATAGTTATGTTTTTGTTTTACATGTTTATTTTCCATTTCTTCCCTAATTAGACTAGTAATAGATGAGTAAGTTATGTAAAACACCCCAAGAGTTTAAATCGTGTCTTTTTTTAAATTTAATCTCTTCGATAGCTTATATTTCACATAACACCAATTTTAAATGAACAATGATATATAATTAAATATCATTATTTTAAAATAGCCATTTTAACCTAGACGTTGTATCGGCGTGAATGAATAGTATTTATAAAAATGTAAAATTTATATATTATATAATTAATCAAATGTTTTTACATCCATACAAATGTTTTTATAGGCATATGATAAGAATTAATCTAATTATATTCATTAAAAGACAATATTTATTTAATAATCCATTTACTGCCTTTTAATGTCAATCCCATTTTAATGAAAAAATTTAAAACCATTATATTTTTATTCAAAAAAACTAAAATTCTTATTTTAAATCATAATATAAAAATTTATTTTGTTTCAATTTTTTAAATTTTTCTGATAATTTTCATGTTTTAAGGAAAAGTGAAAAATACTAAATTTTAATTGCAATCAAGTTTTTTCGTCAAAATAATTTATAGTGTTAAATTATACTTCTTATTATTTTTAAAGTATAATTAGATTATATTTTTATCATTTAAACTAATTTAGTTCATTGGAATTATTTTCACATTAAAATTGGATATAAACACATGTCAATCTTTTGATGGTTTTATCTTTTTAAAAACTCGTTTTCTCATTCCACCAACAGGATTAATTTTAATTTAATTACTACAAATTATATGTTTGTAATTTTAAAAAAATGGATTCTATATTTTTAATTATTGGTAAAAATTATGTAAATAGGTATCTTTTATATTTTTACATTAGGAATTGTAACTTTAGTGATTTTTATTACCGTAGTAAGGGTAAATCTGGTAATTAAAGGTAAAAATAATATCATAAAATTACCCTAAAACATTTATAAATTCGATTTAATGACAAAATTAGACCCTTATAATCTAATGATCGAATAAAATCATTTAATGGACACTTTTCTATGAATATTACTTGGATATTACTAAAATCAATTAATGTGACAAAATGTTACACACTCATTTCTTATAAGTATAATAATTTTAGAATAAAGATAACTGGGAGATAACTTTGATCCTAAATTTTATATAGAAATATAAATGAATTATATACATTATATTATTGTATTTATAATTTTAATAGATTAAATAATTACCATTAACGATGACCTAATAGTGAATTAGAAATTATTTTATTAATAGAAATATTAAATAAATGATATTAAAAATATTAAAAGAAATATAATTTTTATTAATTAAGGTTCTATAAAAAAATCTATGTGACTATGAAATTTTAAGATTATATTAAATGGTTTTTTTAAAATTTATATTTATTTTTATATTTTATTTAAGGTCAAAGAAATGAATAGTGGAAAAATTGACCATATTGATGTTTTTTAAAAAACATTTTATTAAATTATTTAAATATCATAAAAATATATAAAACTACAAATTGATAATTATAAGCTATAAAATGTCATAAATTTTACATTTATGGTTAATTGAAACCATATAATTAAATATTTATAAACTTTTAATATTTATAATATTATTACTACAATTAAAATTAAATAGATTAATTAATGATAAATAAAAATGATAAGGTTTAAAATAAAATCAAAATATATCTAAAATTTATTTTTTGAGATTATTTATACACATACCCAAATTATCTTATAAATAAATTACTTTAGAGTTATTTGGAATCGAAAATAATTTTATAATAAATTAATAGTTTTGGAGTTTCCTAAATTTTCCCTCCCATCTCTTACAAAAGGGATCCATTCCTTATCTTTTATTCACATATCTAAATACATTTATATCTACTAAAACCTACCCATTTATCCACAAAACTTCCATAAATTCAACTTAGAGTCTATAATTGGGGTGTAAATCCAATCTAAGAAGCCCTTTTGTGCAAATCATAAGGTGCTACTCAAAGAAGAAATAGTTCTTTTTCCAATTCAATTCAATTTATTTTCTTCTTATAGTTTCTCTTCCTATTTTTTCCATAATAAATTAATAACTATATTATAATATATATTCTGATATTTTTATGATTTTGGGATAACCATATTCCTCCTTTTATCCACCATATGAAAAATAATATCACCATATGTGTGTATGTACGAATTACCGTCTCCATGCTATGGTGTAATTTTTTTTCATCACTACATTATTTGGATTAGTAAAGTGATGAGTATAATGTATATAAATAATTAGTATGAAATTATAATATTTCTGTATAAATATACCATCCAATTCCATGTCGTTTTACCATTAAGGGAATGATAGTATTGCTCGTGCGTATGTACGGCCTACCGTCTCCACAATGCGATGAGATTCATTATCCATTTTAACCATTCAATAATGATTATAAAAATTTATAACTTGTGTAAATATAATATTTATGAACTTAATATAATTATTTATTTTAATAAAATATATCCTATGCATTATAAACATAAATTACACAAAAAAACATGCATAAAAAATGAAGGAGTTAACACCCAAAACAATGGTAATACTAAAATATAAGAGGATTATATATGATATAATAAATATTGATATGGTCCTATTATAATTTAATAACATTATTTAAAATTTATACTGAATTTTAATGCACCCTCGACAAAAGTAAAGTACAAGGGAAGGGTTAATTTTGAAATCTCTTTATTATCCAAGATAGTTTATAAGTAATTACTTACTTAGAAATAATTATCATCCATGTCCACGTTACGTAAAATGTATTTCAAAACATTCTATCCAATATTTTTAAAATTTTTAAATATATTTTTACCCATGTTCTATTTTATAAAAATCAATCTTTATTTTGTTTTCCTTATGAGGTACTTGGTTTGACGTTTTCAATAAAGTATGAGAAGAATGTTTTTTTACTTATATGGTGTGAGAGGATTTTTCTTCCATCGTTATGCCTTGCCATTTTGAAGCTTCTTTTACAATATTACAAGATTATTTTCAATTAAAATAATTTTTTAAAAATTTTATGGAATTTTAAAAAACTATTTTGAATCAAAATGTGTATTTATTTAATTTCTAATGATTTTATTAAGAACATTTTCATCTTGGTCAAAATACTTTGTAGGATTTTATGCTTAAATGAGGTTGTTTTCTTATGATACAATCTTTCATATTGTATTGAATGGTTTGTGATATTTTTGACTATGGATGTGCTATTTTGATACCATTTATAGTTTATGCTAAAATGTATTAATATATTGTATTCTAGTTTTAATAATAATGTTTATGTTGGTTATGGTTTACTACTTTCATATAAGTAATGAATTGGATATAGTAAGTGTTGGGTGGGGCCTACAATAGCCCCTTGATGTAGCAGTAGGTCTCATAAGACAAACTAGTTTGCGTTTTTACCCATTTATGCATGGTCATGGCATGAGGCCCTGGCTGTATGGTTATAATGTCTGGCATTATGAATTCTCTCATTATTAGATTAGTTATTGAAATTACATGTGATTATTCTACTAGTGGAATTTCTATGTGAATGTTCAAAGGGAATTATTTGATTTACCAATTCCATATTGTATGTAAGATTATGATTAAAAGGCTTGTGTTTAAATTTTATACCTTAACATACAAGTTTATTCTTATTTCTGAAATCTTCTACTATATTTTTTACCCTTACTGAGCATCTAAGATCACTCCTTTAATATGTTTTACTTTCCTAAGATTCAAATATGTGTATTGTGACTAATATGTAGGGTTAATCTAGGTGAATAATAGCGATATAAAATGATTATATATATTGTTTTTAATGTTTTTATTTTTAATATAAAGTTAATATATGCAATCTATTTTCCAAGATTACTAAATTGATCAGTCCTTTGGGAAATAATTCCTTATAATCTTGCCAATGTATTAAAATAATACACCAACTATGGGATTTTTTGGTCGGGTCGTTACAATTGGTATCAAAGGAAGTTTAACAACAACCTTGGAAACTAGATTTAGAAAATTTAGAATATGGAACATAACCCAAAGATAGAGTTTGTGGATAAGTATCGATGAACATCCTATAATTTTGATAATGTCAAGATTATGAGGTTATTTCAAGAAAATACATCCTTATATGGATACTAACTATTGATGTGGTTCTGGAACAGATGTACCTAGGAGTAAGAACTCTGACAAGGTGTTCTGGTCTTTACTCGAGGTAACATGGTACATGACAACAGGCCTTATTGCACACCTGTTTGACTCTCCTAGGGGATATGCTTATGTAAATTCACATTTTCATTAAAAACCATTATTAATTATTTATGAGTAAATAATTCCCCAAGGAAACCATGTTTATGATTATGATATTAGATATGCATAAAATTTTCAATTTATGTTTAAAAAAATTCTAAATTTTGGATTATACATTATGATATAACCTAATCTATTATAATACATTATTTATAAATAGAGCATAGTGGAGGGAATGGAAACTATATCAATGAACCTAATTTATTTAGGGATTTACCTCCTATGAATGATATTTATTTTGGAGTTAGAGCAGAAACTGGTTCTGAGAAACTTATAAAAATACTTGGATAGTTGACTCGGGTTAGGAAAAATAATCTTAACCATATATATCATCACAATCTACAACATGGAGGAAAAATATTAGAATGATTCATGAGAAAACAGTCTATGACATTAAATTGAACTACAAATCCATTTATAGTTGAACAATGGATAAGTTCTTTAGAGAACATAATTCTTGCTTTGGGAAGTAACGAAATAGAGAAGGTTGTCATGGAAGTTTATCATCTATTGGAAGATGCATATCAATGTTGGTCAACAATTTGAAACAAAAAAGAGGAGGAAGAAAATTTAATTATGTAATGAAATTATTTTAAGGAAATTTTCATTGAAAAGTATTTCCCTCATGAATAGAGAGATGATATGGAGAGAAAATTCTTGAATCTGAGAAAAAGGAGGTTGAAAATGTTTCATATTATGAGACCAACTTTACAAGGTCAACAATGAATGCTAAAGACTACATATGTAACCCTAAGTGTAAAACTGATCATTTATTTGATGGGTAAATCCATTTATATAAAGGCTTTATTCTACAAAACATTCTCATTATATGAAGATATAGTGTCATGTGCTTTCAAGAAAAAGAAAGGATTTTATAAGTTTTATGAGTTCAAGGTAATGTAATAGGAGAAGATAATAGGGGAGAAAGAGATGGATAATGGAGAAAAGTGAAAGAAGGATTTTACCATATTTGATAATTTTGGGATGAATCACCTCAGTACTTGGCTGAAAGGAATGGGAGTTTGTTACAAGTGTGGAGAGAAAGGTCACCAGACTCATGATTGTGAGAAAAAGAAATAAGTTGTAAATGTGCAATGTTGTAATTGTAAGATGAAGGAAAATTATGAAAATGATTGTCCAAAGTCTCAATAAAATATAGATTAGAATAAGAAAATTGATAAAGGTCAAGCTTATGTTGTTACTATTGTCAAAGTGGAATAATTAATGTATTTGTGTTTTTTTATTCAAGAACTATATTATATGAATAATGTGATATATAAGGATTGTACTGAAGTAATTCTTCTTTAAGTATTTAGATGCATGGATGTTTTCATTATGGTTTTTAGGGTGATTAAATATTTGGTATGTGTCAATAAAATATAAAATATGTTGTTTGAGTAATCTGATGTAATTATTGATTTTATAAATTTAGAGTCCTTTTTGGATTTTTAATTTGGATAGAAGTATTTTGGATAAGTCTTATGGTTGGAATTGAGTAAGTTAAACATTGGATATCATTGTTTTATGTAAAAGTATGATTTATTGGATAATTTTGTCTCACATTCTTTTGTCTTAGTAATCATTTAGAGGATGAATGAAATTATTGTGGGCATTCTGATTTATCAAAATTGCTTTACACGTGATAAATTCATTTTCACATTTCATTTCCATGTGTAGTGGATGAAGTAAAAAATAGATCAAAGAAAAAAAGGATGATATTATGCTTATGAAATGGAAAGAAATCAATTAATTGATTATCAGAATAGTAAAATATTATTCAACACTAGGGAAAGGATATTGAAACAAAAAATGCTATCCTAGTACATTTTCTAAAGAATTAAATGGTCCCTTAGATCATCATATATTTAAATATTTATCATTGTTAACTATGTTCTAAATTATTTATCTATCAATCTCCATCAGAACAGGATAGTTATATTTTTTTCTTTCATGAATTTATTTTCCTACATAGGATCCTTGTATGTGTTATCTCTGGTAACCTTCATACTTCCCTTTATTTATTTTAAAGTTGAAGTTTTATCGACCCTTGTTCTAATGTGGAATTTTATAAAGGAATTTTGAATAGTCAAACCCTTGTTATCAAACCCGAATTTGAAAATTGTGAGGACACAATTTATTGAATGGGGTATAATGCAACAACCAAATATTTTACATTATGTCTCTTTTTAAATTTAATCTCTTTGATAGCTTACATTTCATAAAATAGCAAGTTTTAATTAACAATGATAAATAATTAAATATCGTTATTTTAACATGACCATTATAACCTAGTTGTTACATAGGAATGAAGGAATAGTTTTAATCAAATTATAAAATTATATACATTTTATAATTAATAAAATATTATTATGTCCATCCAAATGATTTTATAGGAAATAGATAAGAATTAATCCAAATTTATGCGTTAAAAGACTATATTTTTCTAAGAAGAAATTTTACCACCTTTTAATGGTGAACCCATATTAAATCCAAGAATTGAAACTATTATATTTTCTGTTTGAGAAAATAACTTCTTATTTTAAATATTAATATTACAAATTATTCTGGTTTAATATTTGGTATTTTTCTGATAACTTTCAGGTTTTGATGAATAGTGGAAAATATTAAATTTTAATTGAAAAAAACTTTTTTCATCGAAATAATTTAGTGTCAAATTTTAATTTTGATTGGTCATAAAGTATAATTAGTTTATATATTTATTATTTAATATAATGTAGGTCATTTTAATTATTTTCACATTAAAATTTAATATAAACACTTCTCAATCTTTTGATGGTTTCTACTTTTAAAAAACTTGTTTTCTCATTTCATCAACGGGATTGATTTTAATTTAATTAATAAAAAATATGTGTTTTGAATTTTTAAAAATGATACCATATTTATAATCAGTGAGTAAAAATTATGTAAATGGTTATCTTTAATTTTTTGACATTGTGAATAGTAACTTTAGTAATTTTTTTATTACCATGGTTAAGGGTATATCGGGTAATTAAAGTTAAATATAATATAATAAAATTATCCTAACACCTATAAAAATCCTTTTAGATGAATAAATTATACCCTTATTATCTTATTTTATAAATTAAATCATTGAATTGACACTTTTCCATGATTATGACATCAATATTATTAAAATCAATGAATGTAACAAAATGTCAAACTCTCATTTATTATAAGTATAATAATTTTAATATTGATATATTTAGAATATAACTTTGATAATAATTTGTATTTTTAGATATTAAATAATTATATATATCATAGTAATTTCGTTATAATTTTTAGATATTAAATAATTTCCACTAATACTAACATAATAGTAATGTATAGATTATTTTATTAATAAAAATATCAAATAAATGATATTATATATATTAAAATAAATATAATTTTAATTAATTAAGGTTCTCTAAGAATATTCTAGGGGAAAATCACATGATATTAGGGGACAATCACATGATATTAGTTTATTAAATTGTTTTTTCGAAGTTATATTTCTTTTGTTATTTAATTTAAATTCAGAGAAATGAATAGTGTAAAAATTGACATTTGATATTTTATAAAAATAATATTTTATTAAATTATTTAAAAATCAAAAAAATATTTAAAAACTAAAAAGTTATAATTATAAGGTCTAATGTCATAAATTGTCTATTTTTTCAATTTACATCACATAAGTAAATATTTATAATCTTTTCATATTTATAATATTATTAATATAATTAAAATTAAATAGATTAATTGAGGATAAATAAAAATGATAAGGTATAAAATAAAATTAAAACATGTATAATTTTATTGGTTGATATTATTTTTACCCATAATCATCTTAACTTATAAATAACTCACTTTGGAGATATTTGGATTATAAAATAAATTTATAATAAATTAATAGTTTTATAGTTTCCTAAAGTGAACCTCCCCTCTCTTATAAAATGACACCCCTCATTCTCTTTTATTAACACCACTAAATTAATTTTTCTCTTACAAAACCTACCAGTTTATCCAACAAAATTCCCTCAATTTGTACAAGAGGCCATAATTTGGGCATAAATCCAACCTAATAAGTCATTTTATGAAAATAAAAAGGAGATAGTCAAAGAAGATGTAATTGTTTTACCAATTCAATTCAACTTCATTTCTTATTCTACTACATATTACTATGTTTTTTCCATACCAAAGTAATAATGCCAGTATCATATATATTCTTAGATGTTATTATGATTGTTATAAAACCTTATTCCTCCTTTTATTCATCCTAAGAAAAATAATATCACCATGTGTGTGTTCGTATGGCTTACCGTCTCCACGTTGTGGTGCAATTTGTTTTTCATCACTAATTTATTTGATGGGTATAATGATGTGTATAATTGATATAAATAATTAATATGATATGATAATTGTTATGTATAAATATACTATCTAATTCCATTCCATTTAACTATTAAGGGAATGATGTTGTCACTCGTGCGTACGTACGACCTACTGTATCTACGATGTGATGAGATTAATTATCCACATTAACCGTTCAATAATGATTATAAAAATGTATAATATGAGTAAATATAATATTTATGAACTTAATTTCATTATTTATTTGAATAAAATATATCATATTCATTATAAACATTAATTAAACAATAAGACATGCATAGAAAAAAGGAGTGGTTATCACCCGAAACAATGGTAATATTAAAATATTATTAACAAAATGATATAATTGGATCATATATGGTATCATAAATAGGTATATCATCCTATTATAATTTAATAACCTGATTTAAACATTATACATGTGGTTAATGCACCCTCGACTAAAGGAAAGTTAAGGTAAGGGTTGATTTCAAAATCTCTTTATTATCTGATATTGTTTATACGTATGTATTTACTATGATATATTTATAATCCATGTACATGTTTCATAAAATACATTTCAAAAAATTATTACTATTATTTTATAATTTTTTAAATACATTTTTACCCATTTTTGATTTTATAAAAAGGAATCTTTTTTTCGTCTTCCTTGCGTGGTACATTGTTTGACTTTTTCTACAAAGTACAAGAAGAATTTTTTTAACTTATACAGTGGGAGAGGATTTTTTTCCTTCATGAAGCCATAACCACTTGAACCTTCCTTTATAAGATCACATAATTATTTTCAATAACAATATTCTCTTTTTAAATTTAATGGAATTATAAATAATTATTTTCAATTAAAATGGTTATTTCTCAAATTTCTAATGATTATATTAAGAACACTTTTATCTATGTCAACATCCTTTGTTGGATTTTTTTCTTAATTGAGGTTGATTTCATATGATACAATCTATCATGTTATATTGAATGGTTTATGATATATTTGACTGTGGATGTAAAATTTTGATACTATTCAAGTTCTATGGTTAAAGTATTAACATTTCATATGCTAGTTTTAAAACGAATGTTTATGTTGGTTATGGTTCACCCTTTTTATATGAGGAATGAATTGGACTTAGTAAATAACGGGAAGGGCCCTCTATAGCCCATTGATGCAGCGGTAGATCTTAGGATACAAACTAGTTTGGTTTTTTACCCATTTAGGTATGGTCTTAGCACGAGGCCTTAATGGTATGGTTATGATGTATGTAATTATTAATTCCCTCATTATGAGATTAGTTATTGATATTACTTATGATTATTTGACTATTATAATATCTTTGTGAAATTTTAAAAGGAATTATTTGATTTACACTTTCTATATTATGCTGAATATTATATTTAAAAGGCTTTTGTTTCAATTTTATACAATACCTTAAAAGTTTATGATTTTTTATGAAAGCGTATGATGTATTGTTTACCCTTACTGAGCATCTGATCTCATCCCTTTATTTTTTCATTCTTTACCAAGATGCCAAGACGTTTATTATGACTGATATATAGGGTTAATCTTAGAGAATAAAAGCGTTCTCAAAGGATTATCTATGTTGTTTTTAATATTTTCAATTATAATATAATGTTCATGTTTATAAACAATTTTCTATGATTTATAAACTAATCATTACTTTGGGATATTATTCCTTATAATCAATTCAATGTACAAAAAATGCACCAACTCTAGGCTTCTGGGGTCTAGCAGTTACATTAAATGTAAGGGATACCGACCTTATCTCTTCTCTTAGGTCAATACTATTTTTATTCCATGTCCATGGTCATCAAATTTTATTATATAATTTTTTACCTATACTTAAAGTATTAATAAACGTCATTTTATAAAACGTCTTTTTATTAAAAAAAATTAAACATAATCTTTTTAATTGTAACACCTTGAGAATTTTAAAAATATTATTTTTCGAATTAATTTAAATTTTCAATATTTTTCATTTCACCTGACACTGTAAATAGTTATTTATATATTCATATATTAAAAACTAATTAAAATATTCATTTCACACTAAATACCAACTTGGTTTGTGCTACACAGAATACCAACTTGGCTTGCGCTACAACCAACACCAACTTGGCGAACGATGCACGCAACACTGGGTTTTTATGAAACATATCTTTTTATTATTATAATTATTTATATAAGATAATTATAACCTAGACGTTAAAATTTGTAATAACTAATTTTGAAATATATTTTTATACAAATAAAACATATTTATAATCAAAGATAATATTTTTGGTATAGTTCTTTTTATGTTTAAAAACATTGTTTTCTTGAATGAACTGCTTCAAATAATGAAAGACATTTTCAACACATTTAGACATTTAATTTAATAAAATATGATTCATTTTTTAATTTATAATGTCTAAATTATTTTGGGTGATTTTTTTTAATTTTTCTCAGAAACTTCATTTTTTGATGAATAGTGAAAAATACTGCTTTTTAGGTAAAAACTGTGGTTTTGTCTAATTAATTATTTATCATAAATGATATTATAAATATGTTTTAAAGTAAAATTATATGGATATTAAATATATTAATACAATTTTATTCATCATAATAAATGTCACTTTGTAACTAAATATAAAATCTTAACAAACTTTTGAACATTTTCCTACTTTGAAATCCTGTTATTTCGTCTGGTCTATAGGATTAGCACTAATCTTAATTTTTCTGCTTCTATGATTGGAATTTCAAAAATCAATAATATACAATTATATTCATCCTCATAGTTAGAATCTAATAAGACCAAGTTAATTTTTTACAAAAATGATTAGTAAAAGTGATCAAAATTAATCACAGCGATTAAGGCCAAATTAAGCTTAATTAGGGGATAAACCTTAAAATTAAGGGCCAAAATGACCTATAAATTTTTATAAACCCCATTTGATTTTTATATTTCGTCCATAAACCTTCCACTATTGTGTTTTTTTTGTTTTATTGCTTTTTTAGGTAATAACATCTACACACCTAATTTGTTTTTAAAAATTCCATGTGAGTCCTTTTCCTTCCATATAAAAGGCCACCACCTCTACCCATTCCACAAACCTATAAAACCTATTAATTTAGTCCAATATATTACAAATTAGACTCAAAAAACCCTCTATTAAAACTTTAATCCACTCTTTGGGTATAAACCCTCTCAAGGAAACCATTTCGGACCAAACCAAAAGGAGTTACCTAATTTATAGGTAATGTCTTCTTTCAAGATCCTTTCCATTATTTCTTTTATTCACCACTCCACTCTATTTATTCCCTTATTCTATGGAAAAAAAATTATCTTAGATATACTAGGATTTTTTTTATTCATTTTTTATGACCTACACTTACACACACCTCCATATAATGGATGTTGAACAAACTGTTTCTGTGTACGGTGAATTACTACCACACAAAACGATGATTGTTCATTTCTTATTTACCACCAATCATGGTGGCAATTACAATGGAAAAATTATTTATATATTTTATATATTATATTTTTTGTGTCTCTAACCTTATTTATTCCTTTTTTAACACAAATATGTTTACCTTCCATTTGGTGGTAATATGATAATCTTGTTTGAGGAAGTGTGGACTATCACCCCCTAAAAGAGATGTGATTCGTTGACACACCACATGGAATGTATTAAGGATGAGTTTAATAAACATATATAATAAATATTATATATTAATTATAATGTAATAATGATATATATATATATATATATATAAATACATATGTCATTTACATACTTTCTTTCAATACGACAGCAAAAACGGGAAATAGTGTTCATGTGTACCTATGGCTTACCGTCTCCATGAATGGTGTATTCCATTATGTATATAATTATTCTATAGTATTTTATAATATACTTATACTTGGTATGCCTGATATTTATATAATTTTATATATTCTGGAATCATGATATAAGTATAATGATCAACGATATAACAAATTAAGACACATGTGAAGAATAAAGTGAATATTACCCAAAGTGAATGTTTAATATAGGATCGTTAACAAGTGGGTAATATAAGGTTATAATCAAACCAAATATTTTAATATATATAATAATTTTATTATTTTAAATATTTAAAATAAACTAATATTTATTAAATATGAAGCTTGTACGTGTACGGAGAGATTCAAGACACAAGGCAAGGGGATTTCATCTCACTTTTAATTTCTATTAAATACAAGATATGGTCATAAAGCTTTCCTTTTTTTTAGTGTACATACTTATCATAAATGTATTATGTGTATATTGTACTTTAATTTATGGTTATTCACATTCCCATTTTATGATACCTCTTTCATGGGGTTTAAGTTTCAGAAGTTACAAAATTGGTAAAAATGTTTATCTCAATTTGCCTTCTTTGAGACTCATGTTATGTTATGCTCCAAAACTTTTCTTCGGGGTGCATATACTTCCATTTTGTCATGAAATATCATGAATATAAATATTTTCATAATATTAAACGATTTAGTTAATTTCCTTTCCTTACATGGAGAACATGATCCCAAGATACCAAGTTATAAGATTTTATTGAGGAAATCTCAATTCTTTTTTTAGATTGTTTAAGTTTATGATTGCTTTGATAAAATATTATGACCCATATCTCAATAATATTCATGAGTTTCCATATCCTATGTTATTCCATTATATACTCATATATTGGTACCATTTTCTACACTTTGGTACATAAGATAGTTAAGAAAGTGTGTTTAGGAAAGTCTGACTTTACTCTCTCTTCAGTCAGAAATCTATGTTTCTTAAAATGATTTTCCAAGAATATTATACCATTACCCTATAATATATAAAATAAATTTTTACCCTTTTTTATTTTACTAATATATTTAAGGGAATATTTTTTTCACTTTTTGAACAAAGTAACTTTCTATCCTTTTTACCATGAAAAAAGGAGTGTAATTTTGACCTCGTACGACATGTATGGATTTACCTGACCTTATTTCCTCAAATATCCCTTTGCATTGTTAAAAAGGTAAATATTTAATAAAATGTTTTTAAAATAAATTTTAAAGGTAATTTTTTCAAAATGTTTTTAAACTTATTTTATATGTTTTCATGGAAAAAAATTTACAAAATGTTTTCACTTTTAATTTACATGTTTTCAAAGTTCTTTAAAAGAAATTATTTTCAAAATATTTTCATGATTATTTTATAAGTATTCAAGAAAAATGAATTTAAAAAAAATCAATATTTATTTAAATATTTTAAAAGTATTTTCAAGGAAATGGCCTTCAAATTTTTTTTAAGATTTCATTAAAAAATTTCAAGTGTTTTCAAAGAAAAAGGTTTTTAATATGTTTTGAATCATATTTTAAAAAAATCATATAAAATTGATTTTCAAATGATTTCATGTCTTATTTATAATATTTCAATGTATTTTATAATAAAATTATTTTCAAATGGTTTTATGTATTAAAAATCCTTTTTCAATCAAGAAAGGATATTTCCCTAAAGAAATGCTTTTAGACTATATTTCGTAATTATTTTCCATAAAATATTACATCTATTGATGTTAAATAGGAATTTATAGAAAATGATATAAAGGTTCTATTCATATCCTTTATATTAATGAGTTATGATCCATTCCATGGTCTTTATGAAACCCATTTCTCATTCATTGGTAATATGTTTATGAAAACCATTCCTATTTCACGGGTTAGATGCTTTTGATACCCAATTTGTTTCTTAGTTTATGTTTATGATGAAATGGTTATAAAACCTATATCTTTCCATATGTTATGAAATTTTTTCATTCTTATGATAACCATTTCATTTCATGGGTTATGATATGTTCATTTATGATCATGTGGCACATATGTGTATGATTTCATTATGTGACGGGTGGGACCTAAATCTACCTCTAATGAATTGGGTAATGATTTATATCTCATGAGATAAAATTGGTCTGGAATGAGGTTTACTCAGTTCAGTAATACCAGGTTGTAATTAGGCTTACTCGATTTAGTAATAAGGGGCTTGAATAAGGGTCACTGAATTTAGTAATATAGGGATGGAATGGGGGTTACCTAGTTCAGTAAAAGACTTTTCCCACTAAGATGGTATTTACAGCGATGCCTTGGATACTATGGAAATCAGTATATTCTTATGTGTTTCCACAATTTCATGTCATACTCCAATGTTATGCTTTTATGGATTAAGTCATTTACTAAGTTTTTATTCATGTCTTATAAATTCTATGATTTATTACATGATCCATGTATATAATCTTTGATATATAGGGTATGATCTCCTATTTTTATGATCATGTTCTCACACCCTCATGATCATCATTTTGCTTACATGTTTCCCTCATTTAACCTTACTTATCATTTGAGCTCACCACTTCTTATGTTTCCTTCCCTGGGTTTTGAAGATATGAATTTTGTTTGATGTGTCTAAGAAGGGTACTAGTCACAAAGAACCAAGTGGCAGATAATGTATCTCACTTATGTACCAGTGTTTACGTTTCCTTGTTTCCAAAATAAATATACCAACTACAGCTTTGGGTGTCTGTTTTTATAATTTTTATGTATTCCACAAAAGTTATGTAATGTCCATGTTTGTAAAGAGAGCATCACTACAGTTGGTATCTGAGAAAAGGTATAGTTAACCTTTGTAAACTAGGATGAGAAACCCTTAGTGAGATCCCTAGGTTTATTTCTTAGTATATGTATAGGTACATCTCTAAGGCTAAGTATATGGATGAGTTAACATTTAGGAAAATTTCCAGGAATTTTGGTAAAGGATAGAGTGTGTGGTTTCAAAGAAATAATTCCATGTATAGATACTATAAGTGGATGTGGCTCTGGCACAAATCTACCTAGGGGTAACAACCCTGAAAAGACATTCCGATCTTGACTTGAGTAAATATGGTACATGAAAATGGGCATTTTTACACACCTTTTTTGACACTCCCAGGGGATATGCTTTGAGAATTCACAATCTCTTCCTGAACCATAATAAAAGATTTTTATATAAGGTAGCTTTGTATAACTTAAGATAACCCAAGGCATCATAGATTATAAAAGGTGTCATGATTTAGACCTCGTATAAGTAATTATTTTCATGACTATGTGTTTTTCTTCTACGATGAGTAATGCTAAAACTATTCTTATACTTTTATTCAATGGCGAGAACTGAAAGGAACTACATTAATATTGAATGTGATGGATGATTTTTTTATGGGAATTCAAGTGGGATGATCACTATAGTGAAATATGTCATTATCATGCCTAATTAGTTTTCATGGAACATAATTAATAATTTTTACCTTGACCAACTCTCAGACTCACAAAGGTAGATAAATAAGGAGTTTGCTGAGAGTTCGGGTAATGGAGACCATGTAGGAAAGAATATTTGGTTTCCTTTGTGTCTGGAATGTGGAAAGAATTAACTAAGTGATTGTCTTAGTGGAATAAGAAGGTGTTTTGACTCTGGAAGGTAAGGACACAAAGAAAGTGACTACAAGGGAAAAATAAAGTGCTTGGTTAATGAAATGGATGGGAATTTTGTCCTCCCTAAGTCCTCATTGAAGGTCAAGTGTTTTAAGTGTTGAGAAAATGGTAATTATGCAACTAAATGTCCCAAGAGGAAAATTCCTAAAGAAAATAAACAGGGTAGTGTGATTAATTGTTACATTGTGGATTATAAAGAGACTATAGATTAAATGTGAAGGGAAAAAAGGTTGTTGTGTAATAGGATTAGTTATCCTTATTAATGGAATAATAATGAAGTGCAATAATAAATGTTTTTATGTTTTTGGATTCAAAAGTTATGAATGATAAAATATAAAAGTATTTTTCAATTTATGTTTTTTTCTCAGTATTTACAAGTTTATGTTGGACTTCTGAAGTGATTTAATAACAAACTGATATTTTTACAAAGGGAATGTAAACCTAAATATATTCTTCAAGTTAAGATAATTTTGTATGGATAAAGATACGTGGGATAGGAATAAGTAAATTGGACAGTATTTATTACCTTGGAACTAAGTAAGGACATGTTTATAGGTGTTTTCTGATACCACTAATGAAGTTTACAAAATTTTTTGGATTTAATAATATATCCAATAATCTTTGGAATGAGTATGAATGCATGTTTTCCAAAATTATTTCTGGTAATTTAGGTTGTTACCATGTTTAAAGAGAATATATGATGACGGTATTCACATGTTTGAAATGTGAAAACCAACAGCTACTTTTTGATATATAGGGGAATAAATGTTAAGCTAATTTCATGACTCTCTTTCTAAAGATTTGTATTTTCATCTTTCTGAAAGGTTATATGGTTTTCCGTTCATGAAAAGTTTAAGTTAAAATTTGTAGGAAGTATTTTTTCACTAAGTGTGTGTTGAAAACCTTGGTTAAAAGGCTAATTAGTGATTAACCTTATTTCAAGTATGTCCACATTATATATTATATTTTTTGGTTTTAAAAAAATACATCATGTATGTTGGGTGACAACCAATCATGTTTTGAAAGGCTGTGTGTCTTGAACCCATGATCGAAGGACAATAAGGGTTTCACACATAACACTAACATATGCGATGTCTTGGTTAATGTATATTGGTTTTTTATGAAAAAATATTTATGATAAACTATTGGTGTTAATTTTTATTTTTATATATTAATTCATGTTTTTTTCGAGACAAATAGTTATAATTTTTATTCTTTATGGGCCATAGTATCCATTAAAACCATATTTTAGTGATTTATTCATAAAAGATAATTTCTATAAATTCATTCCTTAAGGAAATGGATTTATTATATATTTTTAAATAATAACTCAAGAATGAAGTTTTGTTTATAGAAATTTATCAATATTTACTCAACATTTTTAAAGTGGTCAAAAATAAATTATTGTCTTAATACATTAATTTTAGGTGAGATGGTGGACTTTTAAATCATCATAGATTTATGAATTTGAGGCCATAAAATTTAATTTTATAATTAACTTTTCATTGATTGATTACCTGTGTCACTCTATAAATATTTATGTTTTTCATCCTAATCCAATCTTCACTCCCAACCTAAGTTCTCTTATGTGGAAATCTAGTTCTATGTTACTTTGAGTAATAGTTATGGTTCCAAATTTCCATTTTTAAGAGATTTTTTAGTATCCATTTTTATGATGTGGGTTTCTATGAATTAAAATTTCATTTATTAAACTTTTTATAACCCAAAAAAAATTCTAGGGCGAAATTCATTTTATCGTGGGTAGAATGTAACACCCAGAGATTTTGAGAATTATTTTTTACAAATTAATTTTTCTTTTCAATATTTATCGTTTAACATGACACTTAAAATAGTTATATATATATATATTAAAACAATAATTCAAACTTTCATTTCACATTCAATACCAACATGGCTTGCGCTACAGGAAATACCAACATGGCTTGCGCTACAAGCAACAGTGACTTGGCGTAGGATGCACACAACACTGAGTTTCTATAAAACATATCTTTTTGTAGTTTTAATTATTTAAATAAGATAATTATAACTTATCCATTAAACTTAGTAATAAATAATTTTCAAATATTTTTTTATAATATAAATAAAACATATTGATAATGAAAGATAATTTTTTTGGTAAAGTCCTAATTATGTTTAAAAACATCATTTTCTTGAATGGACTTCTTATAATAATGAAAGTTATTTTAGAAACATTTTGAGATTGAATTTGATAAAAAAAAATTATTTTTTGAATTCAGAATGTCTAAATTACATTAGGGTGAATTTTTGAAATTTTCCAATAAAACATCATTTTTTATGAATAGTGAAAAATACTGTTTTTTTGTTAAAAACTTTCATTTTGTAAAATTAATTATTAATTATAAATGATACTATAAATATGTTTTCATGTCTCATTATATTAATATTAAATATATTAATACAATTTAATTCATTAGAATAAATTTCACTTTGAAACTAAATATAAAATCATAACAACCTTTTGAACTTTTTCCTTTTTTAAGACCTCGTTATTTAGTCTCGTCTACAGGATTAGCACTAATCTTAATTTCGTTTCTTATGTGATTGGAATATAAAAACTATAAAATACACCATTATATTCAGTCTAATATTTCAACCCTAATAATAACATGATAATTTTTGACAAAAATTATTAGTAAAAGTGATTAAAATTAATCACATTGGTTAAGTCCAAATTATGCTTAATTAGGGACTAAACCATAAAATTAAGGGCCCAAATGACCTAGAAACTTGTCTAAATCCCATTTTATATCCATATTTCGGCCATAAACCTTCCATTATTGAGTTGGGTTGGGTTTTACGGTTTTTTTAGGTAATAACATGTGGACACCTATTTTGTTTCTAAATATTCCATGTGAGCCCTTCTCCTTTCCTAAAAAAGTCCACCACCTCTACCCATTCCTCACACCTCTAAAACCTTTTAATATCGTCCATGATCTTCCCAATTAGCCTCTCAAAAACCCTTCCTTGGACCTTGAATCCTCACTTTGGGAATAAACCCTCTCAAGGAACCTTTTGCGCACAAATCAAAAGGAGTTACCTGATTTAGAGGTAATGAATTATTTCAAACTCCTTTCCTTTATTTCTCTTCTTCACCCCTCCACTCTATTTATTCCACTATTTTTTGACAACACCAGTATATTACATATACTATGATGTTTTTATAAAATGTTTATGACCTACACTTACACACCCCTCCATCTAATTGATGTTAAACATATTGTTTCTATGTACAACAAACTATTGTCTCACAAAACGATGATTGTTTATTTCTCCTTTACCTCCAATCATGGTGGCCATTATGATGGACAGTTTATATATATTTTTAATATATTATATTTATTATGTTATTATTATTAATTATTAATATTTTATCACACATCTTTTTACCTTTCATTTGGTTTCAATATGATAATCTCGTTTGAGGATGTGTGGACTACAACCCCCTCAAAGTGATGTGAATTCATTCACACACTACATGAGATGTTTTAAGGATGAGTTTAATAAACTTATATGTTATATATTATATATTAATGATAATTTAATAATTATATGTATATAAATACACACACACGCACAGATATATATATATATATGTCATTTACATACATTCTTTCAATACGATAATAAAAACGGAAACAACGTTCATGCTTACGTACGGATTGTCGTATCCATTAATGGTGTATTCCATTACATACATAATTACACTATATATTATTATAATATACTTATAAAAACAATACCTGATATTTATATCATGTTATAAATTCTATAATCATGATTGAATTATAAAGATCAACGATATAACAAATTAAGACACATGCGAAGAACAAAGAAAATATTACCCAAAGATAAAATTTAATATAGGATCGTTAACAAGCATGTAATATTAGGTTATAATAAAACCACATATAGAAATAGAGATAAGAATATTATTCAATATAATATTTATTATAAAATTATATTTATTATATAGGTAGCTTGTATGAGTACGAATATATTCAAGACACAATGTAAGGGGATTTCATCAAACTTTTAATTTCTGTGAGATACAAGGTATATTCGCCACTCATTCCTTTTGTGTGGTGTATGTAATTACCATTAATGAAATTTAAATATATTGTACATAAATTTTTGGTTATTCACATTCCCATTTAATTATCCTTCTTTCATGGTGTTTAAGTTTTAAAATTTACCAACTTGGTAAAAATGTTTTTTTCTCAATTTTCCTTCTTTGAGACTCATGTTATGTTATGCACCAAAACTCTTTTTTTGGGTGAATATACTTCTATTTATCAAGACATATCATGAATATAAATATTTTCATGATTTTATATTGTTATTTTAATTTCATTTTCTTACATGGAGATCATGATCCCAATATACCAAGTTATAAGTGTTTATTGAGGCAATCTCATTGCTTTTCGAGATTATTAATGCTTATTCTTGATTTAATAAAATATTATGATCCATATCTAAATAATATCAATGATTTTACTTATACTATTCTATTTCATGATATACTCCTTTATGTATTCCTTTTTAAAATCTTTGATACATAAGATAGTTAAGAAATTGTTTTTAGGAAATCCCATCTTTACAATCGCTTCGGTCAAAAATATATGTTTTATAAAAAGAGTTTCCAAGAATGTTATACCATTACCCTATAATATATAAAATAAATTTTATCATTTTTTTCTTTTACAAATCTCTTCAAGATAATATTATTTTCACTTTTCTAACAAAGAACTTTTCTATCCTTTTTACTGTGCAAAAGGAATGTTCTATTGGCCATGTACGACAGGTGCATATTTACCCACTATAATTTTTGAAAAGATCCCTTTCAATTGTTAAAAAAGGTTAATCTTTAAGAAATTTATTTTTAACGAAATTTTCAAGGAATTTTATTTTAAAAATGTTTTTAAACTTCTTTTATATATTTTCATGGAAAATTTTTTTCAAAATGTTTTCAAGTCTTATTTACATGTTTTCAAAGAGCTTTCAAAGAAATAGTTTTCAAAACTTTTTCAAGATTCTTTGATAAGTTTTAAAGAAAAATTATTTTCAAAAAATTTTAAATATTTGTTTTTATTTTTTCAATTTATTTTCAAAGAAATGGTTTTTAAAACATTTTTAAGCGTTATTTAAACATTTTCAAGTGTTTTCAAAGAGGAAGGTTTTTAAAATGTTTTGATGCTTATTTTAAAAGTTTTCAAGGATAAAGTTTTTCAAAATGATTTCATGTCTTATTTATATGTTTTCAATATAATTTCTAAGAAAAGTATTTTCAATTGGTTTTATGTATTAAAAATAATTTTTCAAATAAGAAAGGATATTTTCATCAAGAAATTATTTATGGTATATTTCAAAAAAAAATCCATTTAAGATGACATCTATTGATGTTACTCATGACTTTATAAGAAATGGTATAAAGGTTCCATTCATATCCTCTATATGAATGAGTTATGATTAATTTCATGGTATTTTTGAAACCCTTTTCCCCTTCATAGGTAATATGTTTATGAAACCCATTTCTCTTGCACGTTTTATATTCTTTTGAAACCAGCTTCTTTTCACAGTTTATGTTCATGATGAAATGATAATGAAACCTATATCTTTCCATAGGTTATGATATGTTTTCATGTTTATGATACCTATTTCATTTCACTGGTTATGATATGTTCTTTTATGATCTTGTGGAACATGTAATTATGATTTCATTATGTGATTGGTGGGATCTATATCTTCCTCCAATGGATGGGGTAATGATTTATATATCATGAGATAAAACAGGGATAGAATGAGGGTTAATCAGTTCGGTAATACAGGGCTACAATGATGGTCACACAATTTACAAATATTGGGCTAAAATTAAGGTCACTCAGTTCAGTAATACAGGGCTAGAACCGGGGTTACCCAGTTCAGTAAAAGACTTTGTCCACTAAGATGGTCTTGGAAGTGATTCCATAGCTACTATGGAAATCAGTATATGCTTATGTTTTTAGATAATTTAATGTCTTAATTCTATGTTATGCTTTAATGGCTTATTTCCTTTACTTAATTTTGATTCAAATCTTATGAACTTCCCAGTATTATTCCATGATTCATGTATATGATCATTGATATATAGAGTAAGATCTCTTATTTTCATGATCATGTTCTCATACTCTCATGATCATGTTTATTCTCACATGTCTCCCTTGTTTACCCTTATTGAGAATTTTAGCTCACCCATTTTTATGTTTCTTTCCCCATGTTATGAATATATGTATTATGTTTGATGTCTCTAAAAAGGTTTCTAGTCGCAATGAAACTAGTGGTAGATAATGTATCTCACTTATGTGCTAGAATATATGTTTCCTTATTTCCAAAGGTACTATACCATCTACGTTTATTGGGTGTTTGTTTGTATAATGTTTAAGTATTCTTCAAAAGTTATATAATTTCCATTTTTGTAAAGATAGGACCGCTATAGTTGGTTTTAGATAAAAGTTATAGTTAACCTTTCGAAACTTGGTTAAGAAAACCTTAGTGATATCCCTAGGTTTATTTATAAGGATATGTCTAGGGATGTCTCTAAGGATAAGTATAAGTATGAGTTAAAATTTATGAAAATGTACTGTAATTTTGGTAGAGATAGATTGATTGGTTTCTATGAAATACATCCATGTATGGATACTAAAAGTAGATGTGGCTCTGGAACAAATGTACCTAGGGGTAACAACTCCAACAAGATGTTATGGCCTTGACTAGGGGTAATTTGGTACACAATAATGGGCTTTGCTGCACACCTGGTATGAAACTCCTGGGAGATATGCTTTAGAAATTTATAGACTCTTAATGAACCATAATGACGGATTTATATATATGTTATCTTTGAATAACCTTGGATAAACCCAAGGTGTCATAGATTATGGAAGGTGTCTTGATTTAGACATCTTATAAGTAATTATTTTCATAACTATGTGGTTTTATACTATGATATAAAATTTTCACACTATGCTTTTAGTTTTAGTCAATGGTAGGAACTATAAGGAAATGGATTAATTTTGAATGTGATGGAATATTTTCTAAGGAGTTGTCAAGTGGGATGATCACTGGAGTGAAAGATTTCATGATCATACCTAATCAGTTTTAACAGAACATTATTAACAATGTTTTCCTTAACCAACTCTCAGACTCATCAAGGAGGATAAATAAGGAGTTTCATGAGAGTTAGGGTAATGAAGATCATGGAAGAAAGAAGATTCGGTTTCCTTTGTGTCAGGAATGTGGAAAGAATCACATAAGTGAATGTGTTAGAGGAATAAGATTGTGTTTTGACTATAGAAAAGGAAACAAATAATGTGAATTAAAGGGAAAAATGAAGATTTCAGTTAATGAAATTGATGGGAATTTTTGCCTCCCTAAGTCCTCATATAAGGTTGAGTGTTTTAAGTGTGGAGAAAATGGTCATTATGCAACTCAATATCCCAATAGGAATGTTCCTGAAGAGAATAAACAAGGTGGTGTGAGTAATGGTTACATTGAAAATAATGAAGAGACTACAGAGGAAATGTGAAGGAAAAAAGGGTATTGTATAATAGAATGAGGTATCCTTGTTATTTTAATAAAGATGAAGTGGAATAATAAATGTTTTTATGTATTTAGATTCAAAAATTTTGAATGATGAAATATACAAGGATTGTTCTACATAGGTTTTTATCTCATTATTTATAAGTTTATGTTCGACAGGTGAAGTGATTTAATGACACGATGATATTTTGACTGAGGGAAGGTAACCCATAATATTTTCTTCATGTTAAGATAATGTTGTATGGATAAATATATGTGGGATATGAATAAATAAATTGGAATGTAATGATTTCCTTAGAACTAAGTAAGGACTTGTTTATAGGTGGTTTCTTCTGCCACTAATGAAGTTAACAACATTTTTGGATTTAATAATATATCCAATACACTTTTTAAGGAGGAAGCATGCATGTTTTCTAAAAGGATTTATGATAATTCAGGTTTTTACCATGTCTAAATAGAATATATGATGATGGTATTCACATGTTTGGAATGTGACAATCAAGAGATACTTTGTGATATAGAGGGGAATCAATGTTAAGATAATTTCGTGGATATCATTCTAAAGTTTTGCATTACTATATTTCTAAAGGGTTATATGGTTTTCCGTTCAAGAAAAGTATATGTTAAAATTTGGAGGAAGTATTTGTGAATTTAGTTTGTGTTGGAAACCTTGGTTAAAAGGATAATAAGTGATCAAACTTATTTAAAGTATTTCCATCTTATATATTATATTACTATGGTTTTAAAAAAAATCATGTATTTCAGGTGACAATTAATCAAGTCTCGTAAGGTCGTGGGTCTTGAACCCATGACCAAAGAATGATAAGGCTTTCACGCCTTAAAATGGCCTATGTGATGTCATGATTAATGTATATTTATTTTTTATGAATAAATATTCATGATGAACTATTAGTGTTACTTTTTTATAGATTAATACATGTTGTTTTTATAGACAAATAGTTAGAATTTTTATTCTTTATAGGCCTTAAGATCAATTAAAAGTGTATTTTAGTGACTTATTCATCAAAGTTCATTTCTAGACATTAATTTTATAAGGTAATGGATGTACTAGAAATTTTTTAAAGCACAACCCATGAATGAATTTTTTTTGTATAAATTTATCAAGAATTACTCAATGTTCTAATAGTGGTCAAAAAACAATTATTGTCCTAATACCTTAATTTTTATTGAGTTGATGGACTTTTAAATAATTATATATTTATAACATTGAGGCCCAAAACTTTCCTTTTATCATTCAATTTTTTTTATTTATGACCTCAATCACTCCCTATAAATATTTATGTTCTTCCACTGTGTCCAATCATCACTCCCAACATAAGTTCTCCTATGTGGAAACCCAATTATATGTCACTTTGGGAAATCATTATGATTCCAAATTTCCCTTTTTAAGGGAAGTTTTAGTATCCACTTTTACGATGTGGGTTTCAATGAATTAAATTCTAAAGTATTAAACCTTTGATATCCCAAATGAATTTTGTGGGAAAAATTCATTTTATAGGGGTATAATCTAACACCTCGAGATTTTTAGAATTATTTTTTTGAATTAATTTAACTTTTCAATATTTTTCATTTCCCATGAAAATGGAAATAGTTACTTATATATATATATATATTAAAATACTAATTAAAACATTCCTTTCATGTGCAATACTAACTTGGCTTGTTCTATATGCAATACCAACTTGGCTTGCACTACAAGAAACAACAACTTGTCGTACGATGCATGCAACACTGAGTTTCTATGAAAAATCTATTTTTATTATTTTAATTATTTAAATAATATAATTATAAAATAGATGTTAAACTTAGTAATAAATACTTTTAAAATATTTTTGTATTATATAAATAAAACATATTAATAATGAAAGATAATATTTTAGGTAAAGTCTTTTTTATGCTTAAAAACATTATTTTCTCAAATAAACAGCTTATAATAGTGAAAGTAATTTTTGAAACATTTAGAAATTTAATATGATAAAATAATATTCATTTTTGAATTCAGAACATCTAAATTATCTTAATGTGAATTTTTTGAATTTTTATGAGTAACTTCATTTTTTCATGAATAGTGAAAAATATTGTTTTTTAGTTAAAAACTACCTTATTGTCTTATTGATTATTAATGATAAATGATATTATAAATTTGTTTTAAGGTCACATTATATGAATTTTTCATATATTAATAAAATTTAATTCATTGGAATAAATTTTACTTTGAAACTGAATATAAAATCTTAACAACATTTGAACTTTTTCCTACTTTAAAACACTGTTATTTCGTCACACCTGTAGGATTAGCACTAATATTAATTTTACCACATCTGTGATTGTAATTTCAAAAATAATAAATAAACCATAGTATTCAGTCTAATATTTAGAGTCTAAAAATACAATGTTAATTTTTGACCAAAATAATTAGTAAATTGATTAAATTAATTACAGCAGTTAAGGCCAAATTAAGATTAAATAGGGACTAAACCTTAAAATTAATGGCAAAAATGACCTATAAACTTTTCTAAAACCCATTTTATATACATATTTCGTCCATAAACCTTCCATTATTTATTTTTTTGGTATTTTATGGCTTTTTTTAGGTAATAACTTGTGAATACATAATTTGTTTCAAAAAATTACATGCAAGTAATTTTCCTACCATATAAAAGGCCACCACCTCTACCCATTCCTCACACATATAAAAAAATTTAAATTCAAAAGATATATACCAAAGTATCCTACCAAAAACCCCACCCTTTGATGTTGAATCCTCCCTTTTTGTAGAAACCCTCTCAAGGAAACCTGTTGGAAACAAACTAAAAGGAGTTACCTGATTTAGAGTTAACATCTTATTTCAAGATCCTTTCCTTTATTTACAGTCTTCACCCCTCCACTCTATTTATTATCTTATTATATGAAAACACCAATATATTACATATAATAGTATGTTTTTATTCTAAGTTCCTGACCTACATTTATAGGCACCTCCATCTAATGGATACTGAACATATTGTTTCTATATACGGAAAATTGATGCCTCACGAAATGATGATTGTTCATTTCTCCTTTACAACAAATCATGGTGTCCATTATGATGGACACATTATTTATACTTGTAATTTATTATCTTTGTTATTTATTTATTCTTATTTTTTTTAACACACATCATTTTACCTTCCATTTGGTGTTAATACGATAATCTCGTTTGAGGAAGTGTGCACTACTGCCCCCTCAAAGCGATGTGATTCGTTCACACACCACGTGGGATGTTTTTGGGATGAGTTTAATAAACTTATATGATATATATGATATAGTAATTATACTTTAATAATGATATATATATATACACACATACATATATAAATAAATACATATATATATACAAATTTTATTTATATAGTTTCTTTAATATGACGATAAAAATGGAAAACATCGTTCATGCATATGTACAGATTACCGTCTCCATGAATGGTGTATTAAATTACATATTTAATTATTATATAGATTATTATAATATAATTATATAGGATATACCTGATATTTATATCATGTTATACATTCTGGAATCATAATATTAGTATAAGTATCAACGATATAACAAATTAAGACACATGTGAAGAACAAAGCGAATACTTCCCAAAGTGAAATATTAATATAGGATTGTTGACAAGTAGGTAATATAAGGTTATAATAAAACCAAAAATGGTAATATGTATAATAATATTCTTCTATAAAATATTTATAAAAAACTTATATTTATTATACATGAAGCTTATACCAGTACGGAGAGAGTCAAGACACAAGGTAAGGGGATTTCATCTAACTTTTAATTTATGTGAGATACAGGCTATGTCCTCCACTCTTTCCTTTTTTGTGGTGAATTTACTGACTATTAATGTATTGTATGTATATTGTACTTAAATTTATGGGTATTCACATTCCCATTTTATGATCCTTATTTTACAAGGTTTAAGTTTCAAAAGTTACCAGATTGGTAATAATGTTTTTTTCTTAATTTTCCTTCTTCCATACTCATGTTATGTTATGCACAAAAACTCTTTTTCAGGGTGCATATAATTCATTTTTCATTCAATATAATGAATATATATATTTTAATGACATTATATGCCTCTTTTAACTTCATTTACTTACATGGATAGTATAATTCCAAGATACCAAGTAATAAAATTTTATTGATACAATCTCATTGCTTTTTGAGATTGTTTATGTTTATGCTTCCTTTGATAAAATCTTAAGATGCATCTCTCAATAATATTCTTGAGTTTCCTTATCCTATGTTATTTCATGATATACTCATGTATTTGTACCATTTTATACTCTTTGGTACATAAGATAGTTAAGAAAGTGTTTTTTGGATAGCCCGACTTTACACTCTCTTCGTTTGAAAATCTATGTTTTATAAAATGAGTTTCGAAGAATATTATCACATTCCCATATAATATATAAAATAAATTTTTACCCATTACTTCTTTTACCAATCTATTCAATGTAATATTCTTGTCACTTTTCAAACAAGGACTTTTTTATCCTTTTTACCATATAAAAGGAATATTCTTTTGACCACATATGACATGTACATATTTACCTGCCGTCATTTTTTTGAAGATCCATTTGCATTGTTAAAAAGTATAATATTTATGAAAATGTTTTTTAATAAATTTTCATGGAAATTTAATTTCAAAATTATTTTAAAATTATTTAATATGTTTTTATGGAAAATGTTTTCAAGTCATATTTACAATTTTTTAAACTGTTTTCAAAGAAATGGTTTTAAAAAAAATTTCAAGTATCTTTTATAACTTTAGATGAAAATTGATTTTCAAAAAATTTTCCAAATTTATTTATATGTTTTCAAAGTATTTTCAAATAAATGGGTTTCAAATAATTTTCAATCTTTCGTTAAAAATTTCAAGTGTTTTCAAAGAAAAAGGTTATAAAAATGTTTTGAATATTATTTTAGATGTTTTCATGGAAAAAGGATTTCAAAATGATTTCATGTCATCTTTATAATTTTTAAATTTATTTTCTAAGAAAATGATTTTAAAATAGTTTTATGTATTAAATATAAGTTTTCAAACAATAAAGTTTATTTTCCTCAAGAAATGATTTTAGAGTATATTTCAAAATTATTTTCTATCTAAGATGACATCTATTGATTTTAATCCTACGTTTCTAAGAAATTATCTAAAGGTTCCATTCATATCCTTTTATGAATAATTTATGATCAATTAAATGGCCTTTGTGATATCCATTTCTACTTGATGGGTAATATGTTTATGAAACTCATTTCTCATTCACGAGTTATATGCTTTTGAAACCTACTTCTTTTCACAGTTTCTGTTTATGATTTAATGATTATGAAACATGTATCTTTACACAAGTTATGATATGTTTACATGTTTTTGATACCCATTTCATTTAATAGTTATGATATGTTCATTTATGATCTTTTGGTGTGTGTATGTATGATTTCATTATATGATAGGTGGGACCTATATCTCCCTCCAATGCATTGGGTAATGATATATATCTCATGGGATAAAACAGGGCTGGAATGAGGGTTAATCAATTTAGTAATATAGGTCTAGAATAAGGGTTACTCAATTCAGTACTACATGGTAGGAATGACGATCACTCGATTCAGTAATGCATGGCTAGAATGGGGGTTACCTGGTTCAGTAAAGGACTTTTTCCACTAAGATTAGCTTGGTAGGGATACCTTGGATACTATGGAAATTAGTATATGCTTTTATGTTGCCACAATTCCATGTATTACTCCGATGTTATTATTACATGGCTTATGTCTATTACTTACATTTTATTCAAGTCTTATGAACTTTCATTATTTTTGATATGATTCACGTATATGATCTTTGATATGAAAGGTATGATCTTCTATTTTCAGGATCATGTTATCATATCATCAAGCTCATGTTTATGCTTACAAGTATCTCTCATTTACCATTAATGAGCATTTGAGATCACATTTTTTTATGTTTCCTTCCCATGTTTATGAATATATGTATTATTTTTTATGTGTATAAAAAGGTTTCTAGTCATAAAAAACCTAGAGGGAGATAATGTTTCTCACTTATATACCAGCATTTATGTTTCTATGTTTCCAAAGGCACTATACCGACTACAATCTTTGGGTGTATGTTTGAATAATGTTTAAGTATTCTAACAAATTTATGTAATTTCTATGTTTTTAAAGTTAGTGCCACTAAAATAATGATTTTTCAAATAAATTGACTTTTTTATTGTTACAAAAGTGTGAAAGGAGTATTCATTTTGACATATACAGTCTTAATGTGATTTCTTGACTCCATGACTATTATTCACTACTTAGATTTCTAAAAAAAGCTTTCATTATTTTTAAATTAAATTCATTTTTCATCATTCAAGGAATTTTTTGATTTTATATAAATAAAAAATATATTATTTTCTAAAAGGTTGAAAATAATTTTGGAAATGATTTATAAATTTGTTTTTACAATGAAGATAAAAAGGTTTTTAAAAAAGTTATTTTTGAATATTCTCTCCCATTTTCCTCTATAATTTTAAAAACAATTTCCAATATTTTGAACCTTAATTTTTTGATGAATTGATTTAATTCTATTTTCCTTTACTTATTTATGGATTATAAATTATTTTTAAATCATTCACTTTCTAGGGATCATGTTCTCTATCATTATCCATTGTAATTTTGACATTATATCCATATTAAATTGTATCATGGATATATTTATAATTTAAAATATTATATTAGTCATACACCACTGATACATATGATATTATTTGAAGTAATTTTAATAAAAAGTTTATTTCATCTCATGTGGAAATATTGATGTTTCGTATTCTTGATTCAATAAGGGTATTTTTATATTAATAAATCACATTGATTAAGTATTATATTCTAGATTAAATATAAGATAAATACATTAGACATATTTAAGTGATGAGTGGGGCCTAGTTATAGACATCCCCTTGATGCATGTGACAAAATAGGTGGCCACATTAGTTGGTCAATTGGTGTATTTTACCCATACAATGAATGTGTCTTGGAAAAGGCATTGACTGAAATATTCATGATGCCTTGGTTGAGGCCTTGATGGTAGGATCATGAATTTCCAACATTATTCATTTTAATTATTAAAATTTTAGTTATTATTATCCAGGATATTTCTTTATTTTCTATGGATATATTAAGAACCTAAATTTATTGGACAAATGTCATATTTATTGATTATTTACTCTCACATATTGTTTATGCCTTATATATTCATGATATATTTCATTATATAATTTCCCTTACTAAGAATCTAAGATCACCCTTTATTTTTTTTTTCTTGTCTTATGATATAAAGAAGGAATATTTGAAAGATATTTAAGGACATAATAAAGTTTTTCAAGCTATATTTTATTTTTCCATTGCAATATAGAAATTAGGTGTGTATATTGTCTCTCAAGACTGTTAAACATTGTCTCGGGATTATGGGAGTTAGGGTTGAAATAGTTGTTATCAAAGTAAGTTTAGAAGTACCCTTGCGAATTGGATTTTGGAAAAACATATCTAATATAGTTATTTTGATAATCCCTTGGAATATTTGACAAATTTTAGGGTTTTTTATTCCTTAGAACAATTTTCATGATGTTACAGCTTAATTATGCGTGTACCATTGTTTAGAAATGGATCCTAGTTAGAGAAGGGGAAATCAAGTCAACACCCACAGTTAATGTTGGGATTTACCTTATAAGAAAGTAAATAAAATTAGTGTTGGAACTAATAAAATCATGGATATATTGGGGTAACTAACCCTGGTTATACAGAATAACATTCCTCATTAAAAGAAACTTGTTGTTATATAGAACTATGAACCTATGTTGGATCACTTTATGTGAAGGGATCATCCATCCTTTAATGGAACTACTAATATTTTGGTAACTAAGAAATTGATCAAGTCCCTTGAAAATATATTTATTTCATTTGGAATTAATGAAAATGGAAAGGTTATTCTAGCATTATATTTTCTAAAAATAGATATAGATCAAAAGTGGCCATTGATTCAGAATACTAAGGAGGGGGAGATAGATTGAATGAAAAAGAAATCCTTTAAAGTGATTTTCATTGAAAGATATTTCACGTGATAAGAACAAGATGATATGGAAAAATAATATTAATTTTAGAATAAGGAATAGGAAAATGTTGCAGAGTATAATGAAAAAATTATGAGATTATAATGGTAGGCTACAGATAACTTATGTAATATCCAAAGTAAGACTAATTGTTTCTTTGATTTACTTAATTTGATCCTCCAAAGGGATCTAGTATCTCAAAAAAAATTATCATATGATGATATGGTATCAATAATCATAAATTCTGAGAAATAGTTATCCAATTCGTATATCATCAAAGGAAATCAAGAGAAGAAAAGGATCATTGAGCACTAAGGAAAAAATAAATGAGGCAATATAGAAGAAGGTAATTATGGAACATAAAGCATATGATATTTTTGGAAAGAAACATCCCAGTAAATTCATAATGGAAATGGTATTTTTACAAGGGTGTAGATAAGGTAAATATTTCTCATGAATACAAGGGAAATAACGAAATCATTGATACTCAGTGTTTTAAATATAAAGAGAAATGGAAATATTCAAAACAATACCCCAAGTATCAATTATTACCTTGATACTTTCATTTTTGTATATATTAATTCTATATAAGTATACTATAAAAGATATGAAGAGTATTAAAATAAATTGAGAATTTTTCATATGACTCTTAAAGGAAATAAAATATTTTAGAAATTTACCATGCATGAATCTTGTATTTGGAATGTTTGTTTCCTTTAAAATATTTCCTCAAAGGATAGAATATTTATTGATGTTTCTATGTCAAGGTAGAACCTCATCATCATATATAACCTTTATGATTAATATATGTTTTTATTTAAGGGTGATTATACTAAATTTGTGAGAATATATGATTAGGATGTATTCAGAGTTGGTCCATTATTTTTTAATGAGCGCAACTAAGGAAATAAATAAAGTATATTTTCTTATAATTCCTCAAGAAATAAAGGAAAAACTATCATGTTTTGTGTGGAATGTATAACTTAACTATTAAGGTTCACTTTTAGAAACACAGTCACAAGTAGTAGTCTTATAAATAGACACATATTGTTAATTAAATATTTATTTTTCAAATAATAAGTTTCTTAGTCCAAACATAGAAATTAAAAAACATGAATAAATCTATTATTATGTCACGATATTCTCAAAATGAATTAAAATTGTAAGGATTAAATTTATGTGTAGAGGATTAAATGTAACACTATAATATTTTATTTTATTAATACTATTTATGATAACATGTCATACAAGAAACACTCATCTTAAATGAATTTTGATACACTATAGAAATATTATTATTTAAATATGGCTATTAAAACAAAGCCATTGGATTGATGGGTATTCATAAGAGTAAAAAAATAATAAAATATATGTATAAAATTTTTCCTAAAATATTTATTAATTTATATTAAATAATTATTAAATTTTAAATTATAATAATTAAATCCTATAAGTTTAAGTATAGTTAAAGTTTAAATGGTTCATTTTTTCTATAAAACTGGGTTTTATTTATGTTATATATGTTTCATTTAAAATATAAATTTTTCATATTTTGAGTATTAAAAAATTTATTTTTTATATTTTTAACCTATACCTTTATTATCAATTTTTTCAAATAAAGATAAAATATTTTAATGGTAAAAATATATATTTTTTAGAAAAAAAAAATTAAGTGTGCGGTGTATTTTTATCATAATAAATTAGTTGAATTGAAATTTATTATTTATTTTGATTAACTATATTGATAATATACTCAATAAAATAAATTGACAATCTTCTAATGACTTTTAATAGGAAAGTAATGGGAATAAATTCTTTTTAGGCCTTGAATATACATTTTTTCTAAAAATTATTTTTGTGCATTTGTGCGTGTGTATT
Source organism: Viscum album (assembly GCA_963277665.1). Lineage (NCBI taxonomy): Eukaryota > Viridiplantae > Streptophyta > Magnoliopsida > Santalales > Viscaceae > Viscum > Viscum album. The sequence continues at coordinate 1,833,339,604 of OY728160.1, forward strand.
AGAATTATTTTTTTCCTTATTTAAAAATTTTATTTCATAAAACTGACATCATTTTTTATTTTATATTATCACTATTATATATGGATTAATTTTTTTATTTTGTAGAAATAGCTAATTTTTTTGGGGAATTGTGGATCTAAATACTGAATTTACAAATAATGTCACTTTTACAAAATTAACATGATATAAAACTAAAATGAATTTTTATGAAACTATTTTTATTGAGAAAATATATATTTTAATGGTAATTTATTTGAAAATATAATGTTGAAATTATAAATCTATGTTTAACATTTTGGATCTCTATGTAAATTTTTTGATCAAATAAAAACTATTTTTATTCATTACTTTTAACCAAATAATCAAAACGATCATTTTATTTTTGATTTTTTTTAATAAAATAAGTAAAAAAAAATTTAAATATTATAATTAATTCCATAATAACCATGTTTATAATTATTTTTTGTATAAATCATTTTTATACTTACAACTTTCATTTTTCTAAAAACAATTTTTCATTGTGTTTTCTGAACTTATATTAAATATAATTTATAACAATCCTGTGAATTGAATCTTGTAAAATTGATTCAATGTTTTTAATAAAAATAATTAATACTAGTTAATATGTTAAAATAAATTTTTTTCATAATTAATAGTAATCGTGGTAGAACTTATCACTACGATAAGGGTTAATTAAGATTAATGAGGGGTTTGGATTAAAGAGATAAGTGGTAAATAACCTAAAAATTTGTATAAATCCTATTGTTTGAAATTATTTATATCCTATTTCATATCATATTATAAATTCATCCCATTTTGAGTGACTTTACCTTGATGTTAACTTTAATATATTTTAATGTTCGTAATATTGAAAAGTTTTCCACGCAACTCACGTATAAAAGGGAACCTCCTCTCCTCTCCTATACACACTTCCTGCATCACTTATCTCAATAAATAACTACCCAAATACCTTCCAAAAATCCCTCCCCATGTCCTAGATTTCTTGGTATCACCAAAATACTACTTTAAGAATGTTTAATGTGTAAGCTAGAGGAGGATACTAAAAGAAGAGGTTTATGTTCTCACTCAGCTTTTTCAAGTGCCTTAATTCTTAATTATCATTCAAATAATAAATAATTTAACACACTAAGATTCTAGAGTAAATATTTTCCTTAAATAAAATTTATTCTCCCATTAACTTTCATTACTTTCAACACCAAGCATAAATCAAATTGTGATATATTATTCCATAGACATTAAATTGGCAGTATGAATAGGAATAACAACATTAAGAAATATATATATATATAAGTTTTATATAATGAGAATGTATTTATTTATTCTGAACATATATTTATTTTCACACCCCCATATTTTATAATTTATCTTTTTGAAATATTATTTTTGATAGTTTGTGATACATGAAAAAATAATCTAATATAAACCATTATAATTTTATTAATATAAATGATTACAACGAATTAAAAACATTAATGAATTTTGTGGTTGAAATATGAATAATAATGAAGAAAATTAAAAGATGAGTACATTCACATGTATATAAAAATACAAAAAACTTTGTGTATTTGTCCTCATGGTTCACCATGAAGTCTATGACCCCAACTACAACTATAGATATAGTGTAAATAAATAGAAACATGTTAGACATGATGAGAGAAAATTAAATGAATACATTTTAGCGAATAATTTTAGGGTATATATATAAATTAAATATTAAATTTTTATATATGTTCATTTCATATATATACATTAGTTATATAGTTTTTATTTATATTTAAATTTTATTTTGTAATGAAGATAAAATCATTTGAAGGTAAAAGATATATTTTTAGTAAAATTGTTTTTGGGTTTGCAATTTATTTTTGTCTTAATAAATTAAATTAATAATTTAATATAATGAAATAATTAAATTAAAAATTAAAATTAATTAATAAAAAATCATTTAATTATTTATGGTTATTACGAATGAAATGAGAATAAGGTCATTTTATGCTTCAAATGTACATTTTCTTAAAAAAATTGTTGTTATTTCTTTTGTGAGAAAATATTATAATAAATTTAAGCCAAATTTATATAATTTAATTCAAAAAATTATCCTTATATTGGAATTTATAATGTCAAAATTATCTTTGGGTGAATTTTTGTATTTTTCTGAAAATATAGATTTTTCCGTGAATGGTGAAAATACCAATTTTTGTAAAACTATCATTTATTTTCATTTAAATGTCCCATTATTTGTTCAATTTGATATTAAAATAAAATATCAATCCTTTATTTATAAAAATTGAAATTAATTATACTAGAATTATCTTTATACTAAATTTTTTCATAAGTTCATTTTTTGGTCATAAAAGCACATTTTCTCTAAAAATTATTTTTTATTGTGTTTTAAAAAATTATATTGAAAGTAATTTATGTAACTTATAGTAATTTAATTTCATTAAATGGACTTTATTATTATATTCATAAATTCAAATATATCCAAGTATTTAATTTTATTTTTTTCTAAATAATTTAAATTTTTTGGGATTAGTAAAAATATCAACTTTAATGAAATAGAGTATCTTTCATGATATCACCAAGACATAATTATGATATAGAAATTTATTAAACTTATGCAATGAATCATGTTTGATAATATAATTATAATATCATTAAAAAATAAATCAAACCATATAATTTAGAATTTATTTCATGGTGAATATGAAAATCATTTTCAGTGTCGATGCAGTGCTTGCACAACAGTGGATAATTCAAATATTTTTTTCTAAATATAATATTTGAGAAGAATAATTATTTTTTAAAAAAATAATAAATATAAAATATTATTGATTATATATATATATATATATATATATATATATATATTTGTGTTAATTTATGATTTATATAATAGGTGAATTATCGAAATTCTTGTTCAATACCTGTGTAAGGCTTGAAAATTCCAAATAACATATCAAATAATAGTCATGAAATAGATTTTTGTAAATATTTATATTGAAAGAATATAAAATTGTATATTGAATTTAATTAATTTAAATTTATTGTTTTAATTTTATTTAATTTTTAGTTATGAAATAATTTCCTTCAATGCTTACACAATGACAATATTTCACTTGTACCAACAGTAGGAAATTAAAGTAAATGATTTTAAAAAAATTAATAAGTAGTATTTTCTAGATGAATTATGGTATCAAAATAATTTTATATTTACAGATAATTTAATATTTATGTTTAAATGGGTTATATTCATATTTTATTTTTGTCATGTTTTTTTTCATTGTCAAATTATTTGAATAGTTATTAGAATAAAATTAATAGTATTTAATATTAAATATATTTTATTAAAATATTTTAAAAATATAAAAAACCTTAAATAGGACAATCATAAATATTTATGGAAAAAACCTTCATCCCTTTTCTATATATGATCTAATTTCCACCTTAAAAGTATAATTATAAACCTTCAATACTAAAAAAATTAATTTCCATGGTTAAGATAAAAATTGGTTAAAAAAGGGAAAACACAAAAATATATGGTTTAAAATGATATTTAAACTTATATTAATTTTATTGGGTGATTATATTTTGATTCTAGTATCCTTATATTATAATCCTTTTCAATTTTGAACAATTTAAAGTTATTTATATACATGTTATATTATATTATTTCATGTATTAACAAAAATGACATTCATGATATTTTATAATAAACAATATTATGTTAAATGATTTAAAAATAATAAAAACACTATATTTGGACAATTAAATGGTATATTATTAAAAATATCAACCATGGTCCATTTATGGATCAATTTTCCTTTAATTTTCACTTTATTGACCCTCAAACTATAAAAAAACATTCACAACATTATGATTGTCAAAAGGGTTAACTCGGAGTTAAAACAAAGAGATGAAGGTGGGAATATCACCTAATTTTCAAAAAATTATTATATGTGATGATTTCATATATTACTCCTAATATATTATAATATTTTCAATTTGGATCCATTTTTTAATGAAAATTAATTTATATTCTTTTAATAAATTATGAAATTCAAAGAATTCCCCTCCCCTCACATATAAAAAAGAACCCCTCTTCTTTCCTATCCACACTTCGAGAGAATTTTGGTTCAGCCAATACCTAAATAAATACATTTATTACATCCATAAACATGTATTAGTTGTCATTTTTTGATCAAAAAACCAACCTATAAGGCATTTGGAATAAACATAAAGAGGCTTTCTGAAGAAGTGGTATAGTTTCTAACGGAGTGTTTTAGTTTTATTTCTTCTGTTTCATACTTAAAATATTATTCAACCATTATTAAATACAAAAAACTATCTTAAATATACTTAGGTGTCATTAATTTAATTTCATAACCTATATACATCTCCTTCTTCCATCAATTTGGAAATAAAACCATCTTTCATGTGTATGGAGAACTACCTCCTCACGAACCAATCTACTTAATTTTCCATCACTAACTCTCATGACCAGTTATAATAATGGATTTAATATATAAGTGTGATAATAATTTCATATTTATCATTATGTAAAGATAATATATAATATATTTTCTTACCTTTCCATCTATTGAAAAATGATAACATCGTTAGTACATATGTGCCGACTACAACCTCCATGAAGCGATGTGATTCATTTTTTCATCACCACAACACATGGAATATATATATATATATATATGTATATTCAAATATAGAATATTATTTTTCTAAAAGTTTAATTAACTTATCTCCCATATTTTTTAAAAAAAGGAAAAGGTTACTTATGCCTACGTATGGATTATAGTCTTCATAATTGTAACATAGTTCATTTTTTAGAACAAACTCTTAGTAATGGTTTTAAAATAAAAAATGATATATGAAAAGGATCATTATTTCATTATTTTTATTCTAGATATGTTTTATTAATGATTATTTACCATATTCAACCTATCAACTTCATTTTGGATATATGAGATGAATATAGTCAAAACCTCTGATGAGAAATTAATTGATTAGATAATTATATATAACATTGTAATAAATAAAAAAAATAAAAAATAAAATGAAAAAGTTTATTATGTAATTAAATAATTTATATAACTTTATTATTTAGTAATATAACTAATATACATGATGATTCAGACTAGAGGTATGGGGCACTTTACGTTAAAAACCTCATTCTAAATGTTTTCACAATTTATTTTAAAAATATTTTTCTTTTATGTACATGTTTTTAAAATTAATTTATGGATGTATTTATGTGGAGATAATTTAATTATAAATGATATTTTATGTAACATTTTACTTTATTTAAATGTTTTTAGAAAATAATATGTTTACATATTTTATATGGAACGTGTAACATCCTATTACCAGATTTCAAGTATTTACCTTTTCTTTATTCATTTTCCTATTTCATTGGATGCCTCTAGGGACTCTTAAGGATCGAGAAAATTTTATGGGGAAATGAATTAAATTTCATGGATATATTATTGTTTAAATTAATGGAGTTTGGGTATAAATTTTTTAAAGGCCTTAAGCGGATTTCTCAGAGTTTGGATAATACCTAAGGTCGTTTATGGTTTTTTTATAAGAAAATGTAGTTTTCATAGTTTTATTGGAGTTTACATGGAATGTAATCACAAATACATTCCATGTAAATACTACGAGGTAGGTTTTTAGGTTGTTGTATGAGTGAATGTTTCATTGATTTATCTTTATCTTTCCCTCTCTTGACCTAAGATATATGTAGGGGAGATTTTAAAGACCTCATATCCTTCCAGATCGCTTTATGAGGTGTTAGATCACTGGGGAGGTTTCATTTCATCTCTATTAGTAATAGTTCTTTCTATTTATTTGTTCCCTTTGATCATGGTAGCATCATTATATTGATTTATTGGATTTTTTAAATTTTTATGAAGATTATATTTTTTCCTTATAGATCATATATGTGATCTTCTGTTGAGGGTCATTCCCTTGTAGGTTGTAGTGCATAGGATATTTGTTCTTTAAGGTTTGTTATGATATATCCTTTCTTCCATTCATTGTATTGTGTAATTATTTATAAGATATCTAAGGATTTATTCTAGGTCCTTTATTGTTGTCGTTGTGCTCTTTCTTGTTTATGGATCCTGTTTAGAGTGTGTGAGACTCAAGTTTTTGGTAGGTGGTTCCATCTCTATCCTATGTGGATGAAGTGAATTTCTCCTATATTTACAAATGGGTATATAAATAAAATTGAATTATTTTTTATTTGTGTGAAAAAGGGGTTTTGATTAAAACTATTTTCCCCAGATTTTGGGTAAATAAAAATGTTTTTTCAAAACATTATGAAATGGGTTTTTGAAGTGTTTTCCAAAGCATGGTTTAATGAGATAGTTTGAAAAATTGAGAACATGGGAAGCCTTAGGTACTTTTTTGGAAGGTTTAGTAATTGGTCTCATCTACTGATACTATCAGGGACTTAACTCATGGGGTGTTGCACTACTTCCTAAGCCTATTTTTCAAGGGATGTGGTAGACACTATTAATAGGATTACTTTCTGAGGTGTTCCTCTACTGTCTATATTTGATACATATGTCTAGGGGATTGATGTGTGTGTGATTTTCTATTTTGAGAGTAAAATTTTTCCAGCTAGCATGACCTTGTTTGATCCCTGGTGTGATGTTAGTTGTGCTTCTGGGTTGAAATGTTTTGATTTGTACTTTCTTGGATTTGATGGGATATGTGATACCCAGTTTGACTTGACATAACTGCTTTGATGTATATGAAATTATTTGAAACAGACATAACTTCCTTATTTGAAAATGTCGAAAAAATGGGAAAATAAATTTCTTTGATGTTCTTTTAATATAAAACTATTAAGTTATTTATCATGCCTTGTTTTATTTATAGTTGAGAATGCTTCGATTACTTGTACTGATTCTTGTTATGGAACACCTAGATGAGATCTTACAGAGCCTATTAGCACACACCCTACACACCCCTTTGGTGGTACATAGATCTTTGTATGTATTTCGATGCTGGGAAAGGTAAGGTGCAACAGTGAGGCAGTGGGGTTTTCTGTTCATTGGGTTTCGGTAGGTTGTGGTGAGATGGTGGGAGTTTCTCATGATAACTCATGGGGATAGTTGGAGTAGATATTTTAGTATTTTTATCCTTTATAGTTTAACTAGTATCTTAGAGATTATTTTTCTACCTTTTTAGTTTTATTGCTTACATTGTTTCTTTTTTATGACATATATATTCTTTTTTTCTTCCACCGTCACTCTTTATTATTTATATATAACATGTTTTTTTCTTTTAGTTGGGTGGAATTTTTCCCTGTAGTTGTTGTTTGCTATTTTGGTGCTAGTTACCAATTTTTATGGATTGGGAACTATAACACCCCAAGCTTCCACGGTACTCTTCTCTTTGAATAATACAGTAGCGTGTGTTGTACGAAACATCGAGTTCTAACACACAACACAACCAATCAAACACGTCGTTATGAATAGTAATACCCACTTTTTGAAATTTTATAAATTTTATCTTTCAAAATGGACTTCATTTTTGGATTCGGAATATCGAAATTATACTAGGGTGAATTTTTGGTATTTTTCTGAAAACTTTTAATTTTTGATGAATAGTGAAAACCACTGAGTTATTGGTTAAAAAAGACTTTTTATTTAAATAATTATTTATTTTATTTAAATTTAATTTTGGTCAAAATATATATGTAATACCTATATAATTTCAATGTAATTTATTGGAGTCAGTTTAAAATAATTTTAGATATATAAAAATTTTGTTGAAATTTTCACCATCTTTTACCCATCTCCTAGGAGAATATGGAAATTCACATAAAACTTAATTTTACCGCTTCTATGAGTGGAATTAAAAAAATATAAGAGACACAGTTAATATCAAGGAGTAAAATGTCATTCAACAAGATAAAAATATTTTTTGATGAATAGTAACTTTTTACTTTTATTTACCACGGTTAATAGTAAATAGGGTAATTAAGGGTAAAAATGATATTAATTTTACCCTAACACATGTCCTAATTATATTGGAAAAGTTTATCTCTACCAGAAACAACCTTATAAATAAAATATTATCATTTAGGTCCACTTGGAGATTAGGACATTTATTATTATTTAATTCAAAGAAGAGTTAAAAGAGTTAAAATCAAGTTTTAATAACTAAAACATTTTTAATATAGGGTTATACATTAGATAAATTAAATTATAAATATTCATTAGAAAGATAAGAATATTTCCTACATAATTGTATTTTATTTATAATTTTTAGACACTAAATAATTTAAGTTATTTATGACACAATGGTGATGTAGTATTTACCTAATTAATGAAATATTAAAATAATTGATTTTATAAATATAAAAATAAATTCAATTTGTGACTTTTTATGAATTAAACTAATTTTATAGGTTAATATGAAATGTTAGGACTGGTTATATAAATTTTTTTTGAAGTAATAATGCTGTCATAAATTTATCAAAAACAAAATATCCAATACCGTCAAAATTGACATAAAAGAGTTTTTAAAACAAATATTATATTATTAATTTATATTCTATTTCTAAATATCTAATTTTCGGCCAAAGGACTTGTATCATGATATCTTTATCATTAATGGACCACCTAGGGGTCTCTTGGAAGTTTATATAAAGTTTATTGACTATATAATATAAAAATACAGAGAGACATGGTAAGTGTCAAACTAATTAACTAAGAGTTAACACTAAAATATAATGTTAATAAAGTGATCCAAACCTATCTAAAACCTATTGGTTGAGTGGTTTTAGACCTATCACCACATTAACCTTTAAATAATCCACTTTGGATCCATTAGAGACCGAATATTAATTTATTATAAAATAATATTTCTAGCTTTTCCATGGGTTCCCCTCACGCCTCTTATAAAAGGGTACTTCCCCTTCCCTCTAATTTACACCTTCAAAGCCTTTTTTCTCATCCAACCCCTACCCAAATATTCTCTCAACTTCCGTCACTTCAACCTAGAGGCATTAGTTTGATCATAAATCCTCTCTAAGGAGCCCTTTTGATCAAATCAAAAGGAAGAACCTGAAAAAGATGTAATGTTTTCACCACCTTTTTTCAAGATCCTTTCTTCTTCAACTTCTTATCTCTTTGTTATTCCCAATATAAAATAATAACTCCAATATCTTCTATATACTGAAATATTATTATAAATATGATACAATCATATTCATTATTCTATCCATCCTTTGAATGACATGTCACCATACGTGCGTACGTACGGCTTACCGTCTCCACGCCATGGTATAATTGTTATTAAAAACATTATTATTTGGATGGGTATAATAATGATGTGTAATTCATGTAAATAATAAATATAACATGATAATTATTCTGTATATATGATATACTATCCAATTATATATTATTTTAATATCAAAAGAGTGATATTATCGTTCGTGCGTACGTACGGACTACCGTCTCCACGAACGCGATGAGATTCATTCCCCATCATATCCATTCAAGACTGATTATAATTTTTTGATTAAAAGTTATGTTTAAGAACATTATATCATTCTGGATATGAATAAGATACAACATATCCATAAAAAACACAACTTATGTAACAAAACATATAAAAGAAAACGAGTAAGTTAATACCTGAAACGACGATAATACTAAAATATTATTAACAATGAATTATTATAAGATATTATATGATATCATAATTATGTATATGATTCTTGTATAATTTAATAAAAAAAAATTAACTATTATACAGGAGGTTAACATACCATTGACTAAGAAAAATTACAAGGTAAGGGTATATTTCACAATCTCTTCATTATCCGAGGTTGTTTATACGTAATTATCTACTGGGACCTCTTTATCATCCACATCCATATTTCTTAAAAATGTATTTCAAATAATTCTTACTATTTTATAGACTATGGGTTAAAGTAATTTGTACCGTTTTTGACTTTTTATAAGATGTTTATAAAGTAATCTTTCTATCATTTTCCAAATAGGGTCCTTTTTAAACTTTTCGATAGAATTAAGGTAAGAATGCTTTTTTAACTTATACGGCGGGTGCGGCTATTTTCTTCCATTATAAAATCGTAGAAGCTTCCCTTACAAGATTATAAGAATATTTTTAAAGTAAATGTTTTATTTTATAATTATGTAACCTTTAAATGATTTAAAAAAAGAGATATTTCTCTCAAATAGTTTTAATTTCCTCTATGTCAACATCCTTTGATGCATTTAAAGATTATTTGAAGTTGATTTATTATGATACAAAACTTCCATATTGTATTGAAGGTTTTGTGATATATTTGACTATGGATGTGTTATTTTTATACCATTCATGGTTTATGGTGAAAGTATTGACATTTCATATGCTAGTTTTAATACGAATGTTTATGTTATGTTTAAACCTGTTTATATGAGGAATGCATTGGACTTAATATGTGACAGGTGGAGCCCGTTATAGCTCCTAGATGCATCAGTAGGTCTCATGAGACAAACTAGTGTCTTGGAACAAGGCCTTGACAAAATCTTATTTGTAGTCTTGGCACGAGGCCTTGACTATGTGGTTATAACAGTCTGGCATTATGCATTCCATCATTATGAAAGTGGTTATTGATGTTGCATGTGATTATTCGACTAGTATAAAATCCATGTGAATAAGTAAATGGAATTATTTTATTCTATATTTTCCATATTATTCTGAAGTTTAAGTTTAAAAGGCTTTTGTTTTAGTTATACATTGCCATAAATGTCTATGCTTATTTTTGAAAGTTTCTGCTATATTGTTATCCTTACTGAGCATCTAAGCTCACCCCTTTCACGGTTTTATTTTTTCCAGGATGTGAATAAGTAATTTATAAATGACCTACAGGGATAGTATGAGGGGATACGAAGACAAGATGTCATTGTAGTAGTTTTCACCTTAAGATGTAATGTAAACTTTATGAATGTATCTAGTTATTCCAAGGATACAAAACTAATCGGTCTCTCGAGACTTGATCTTTTGTGATCATGCCAATGTTATGTAATAATGCACCGACTATGGGTAATTGGGGTTGGGGCGTTACAGTTGGTATCATAGTGAGTTTATTACAAACCTTGGAAGCTAGATTTAGATAAACTCCGATTAGAGCACATGTCCCTAAGATATACTTTGAGGATTAGTATAGAATAATTTCCTAGAATTTTGGTATTGTAGATATTTTGTGAGTTTTCAGAGCAATAAATCCATGTCTAGATACAAGCAGGTAGAGGCGGCTCTGGAATAGATGTACCTAGGGGTAAAACCTGAAAACATCGCTTTGAGCTAGACTCGAATGGGAACTGGTGCACGATAACGGGCCTCGCTGTACTCTTGGTTACGACACTCTCTGGGGATATGCTTAGGATAATTCTTATTTTCTTTACAAACCATTATGAAGGGCTTATGATTACATACTTCCTCAAAGAAAACATTTTTTTATGATTATGGATTATATCCATAAATAGTTCAATTTATGTAGTGTTTTACAATTATGGAATTATGTATTTTGATTCATAAACTGATCTAGTTTATGCCATTGTTTAGAAATGGAGCCTAGTGCAAGGAACGGAAAATGTATCAATGCACGCACTCCATGTAGGGATTTCCATCCTACTCAAGATAATTATAGTGGAGCTGGTGATGCAACTGGTGCTAATCAGCTAATCACCATACTGGGACAACTCACTCAGGTTATGAATAATAACCTTATCCGTATAGAGCACCCTGGTCCGCAGTGTGGAGGATCAATGTTAGACCGCTTCATGAGGCAACAAAAACATTCAATGGGAGTATAAATCCTTTATTAGCTGAGCAATGGATAAATTACTTAGAGAAAATATTACATGCCTTGGGGAGTAGTGAAAGGGAAAAAGTTATCATTGTAGTTTACCACCTCACTGGAGATGCTGATCAATGGTGGTCATTGATTTAAAACACAAAAGAATCTAATGAAGTATCAAATATGGAATGGAGAGAGTTCAAAGAGCTTTTCTTAGAAAAATACTTTCCTCATGACCATCGAGCAGATATGGAAAGGCAATTTCTGAGTCTGAGGCAAAAGGAGGATGAGAATGTCGCAAAGTATGAGGCTAACTTTAAAAGGATAGCGAGGCATGCAGTAGATTATATACGTAACCCAAGGAGTAATATTGATCATTTCTTTGATGGGTTAAAACCATTTCTCCGTCGAGCATTAGTCTCACAATCATTCTCGTCGTACGATGATATTGTCTCGTGTGCTATCAAGACAGAAAAGGAATTTTCTATTTCTTACAACTTTAAGGCAAAGAAAGATAAGAACAGATCTACTGACCACTCTGGAAATGGAAATAAAGGGAAGAATGGAAAATTTTAATATCCATCCTATAGTAAATGTGGGAAGAAACACCCTAGTACTTTCTTGAAAATATTGGGATTCTGCTACAAGTGTGGTGAAAAAGGCCACCAAACTCGTGATTGCAAAGGGAAGAAATAAGCTACCGATGTTCAATGCTACAATTGTAGGGATATGGGACATTATGAAAATTAATTTCCTAATAATCAGGGGAACTTACCTCAGAAAAGGCCAAGGGATCAAGGCCAAGATTATGCTATCACTACTACTGAGGTAGAAGCTCCGAAAGATGTGGTGGCAGGTAATCTAATGGTTTCCTCAAGTTTAGAAAATGCTTTATTTGATTCTGGATCATTGCATTGTTTCATATCCTCCCAGTTTTCTAAGAAAATTAGATATTTCCAATTTGATCTAACAAGGGAGTTGTCAGTTAAAACTCCTAAGGGAAGTATCATTTCAACAAAGTTTTGTGAATCAGTCCCCATTAGAGCACATAAATGTTCTTTATCCATTGATCTCATCATCATACCTATGATTGAATTTGATATTATCCTTAGTATGGATTGACTTTATGACCATGATGCGAAGATTTATTGTAAGAATAAGGAGGTTACAATTTTTGATGATGATGATAAAGAACACCTTATCTTTAGAGCAGAATCGCCACCACTTAATTCTTATCTAGATCCACCCCCATAAGCTCAACTAAATTAAATTATTGGGGAGGAAGAGAATGAAATGACTATGGGTGAGGAAAGGAATGTTCAAATATAGGATGTATCTATTGTGAAAGAATATGAATATGTGTTTCTAGAAGATTTACCTGGACATCCTCCAAAATGAGAAGTTGAGTTTTCCATTGATTTAATTCCTAGATCAAGGCCTATATCAAAGACCCTATATAGAATGGCCACTATGGAATTAGTTGAACTAAGGAAACAACTAGAGGAATTGAGTAATAAGGGATTTATTCACCCTAGTGTTTCTCCATGGTTATCCCCTATTCTTTTTGTTAAAAATAAAGATGGATCCAGGAGGTTATGTATCGACTACAAGGAAATCAATGTTATATCAATAAAGAAAAAGTATCCCCTACCTCACATTGATGATTTATTTGACCAACTGCATAGAGATCAATACTTTTCAAAGATTGAACTTTTATCTGGATACCATCAGTTGTGTTTGAAGAAGGAAGACATTCCAAAGATAGCATTTCGAACAAGGTGCGGGCATTATGAGTTTACAGTAATGCCTTTTAGATTGACTAATGCACCCTTTGTATTCATGGATCTAATGAATAGAGTTTTCAAGGGATATCTCGATGATTTTGTGGTGGTATTTATTGATGATATCTTGGTATATTCCAAAAGCTACTAAGATCATGAAAATCACTAGCGCATTATCCTGAAGACTCTTAGAAGACATGAATTATATGAGAAGTTTAGCAAGTGTGAATTCTGGCTTCAATAGATTTCTTTTCTTGTCCATATTGTCTGCAAATATGGAATCTCTGTTGATCCTTCTAAGACCAAGGAAATCCAAAAATGTCCATCCCCGACGAGTATAACTGAGGTACACAGTTTTATTGTCTTAACAGGTTATTATCGACATTTCGTCCAGAACTTTTCCCGATTGGCTAACCAATTAACAAATCTCACACGTAAATGGGTTAAATTTGTTTGGACAAAAGAGTGTGGAGAAGGTTTTGAAGAACTTAAGAGAATATTATTCAATGATCCTATATTGAATCTACCATTAGGGAATGGTGGGTTTGTTATTTATAGTGATGCTTCAAAGAAAGGATTTGGTTGTGTCCTTATGCAGAATGATAGGGTTATTTCCTATGCATCACAAAAACTGAAAATTCATGAGAAAAACTATCCTACACATGATCTTGAGTTAGCTGTTGTAATGTTTTCTTTGAAGATATGGAGACATTATCTCTATGGTGAAAAATGTGAGATTTATACTGATCACAAGAGTCTGAAGTACATTTTCTCACAGAAATAACTCAACATGAGGCAAAGGCGATGGCTTGAACTACTCAAGGATTATGATTGCACGATACACTACCACCTAGGGAAGGCAAATAAGGTGACAGATTCTTTGAGCAAAAAAGATCATGGAGTTTTGAACATGATGAGAGTTGAAAGGGATCCAATTTTCATGGATCTAGTAAATTTGGATATGGGAATCACCATGGAAGGTGAAACATCAATGCTTTTTCAAATGGTTTCCAAACCATCTATACAAGAAATGATTAAGAGTTCTCAGAATGATGATGAATAATTTCAAATGAAGATTAAAGTTGTGAATGATTGGAGATTGAGAGACTTTGTGTATGAAAAAGGAATTTTGAAATTTGGGAAGAGACATTGTGTTCCCAATATACCTGATCTGAAAAGGTAATTGTTAGATGATGCTCATATCTCCAATTTCTCTATACACCCTGGGAGCACCAAAATATATAGAGATTTGAAGGAACATTTTTGGTGGGACAACATGAAGAGGGAGATTACTGATTTTGTGTCAAGATGTATGGTTTGTCAACAAGTGAAAGCTAGAAGGCAACAGCCTAGAGGAATCATGAAACCTCTTACCATACTGGAGTGGAAATGATATAATATCATGATGGACTTTTTCATGGGACTACCAAAGACTACTAGAAGGAACGATGCAATATGGGTCATTTTTTATCATCTTACCAAGTCAGCGCATTTTCTTTCTATAAGGGAAGATTTACAACTTGAACGTCTGGGAAGGATATGTATTAATGAAGTTGTGAGACTTCATGGAGTACCCCTATCAATTGTTTCGGATCGTGATCCCCATTTTACATCAAGATTATGGAAAATTCTTTAGAAATCCTTGGATACTGATCTCCATTTGAGCACTGCTTACCACCCTCAAACAGATGGACAATCAGAATAGACTATTCAAACCTTAGAAGACAGGTTAAGATCATGATCATGTGACTTTCAGGGTATGTGGGATCAATATTTACCTCTGGTAGAATTTTCTTATAACAATAGCTTCCATTCAAGTATTCAGATGGCACCATATGAAGCATTATACGGAAAGAGATGTCGCACACCAACTTGTTGGGATGACGTTGGTGAGAGAAAACTTTTAGGCCCAGAACTGGTGGAGGAAATGATGGAAAAGGTGAAGGTAATCCAAAACCACATCAAAGTAGCTCAAAGTAGGTAGAAGAGCTATATCAATAATCAAAAGAAGGATTTAGAATTTCAGGTATGAGATCATGTTTTCTTGAGGTATCTCCATGGAAGGGAGTTATACGTTTCGGTAAGAAAGTTAAAATGAGTCCTAGGTACATCGGACCTTTCGAAATTATAGAACGAATTGGGGTTGTAGCTTACCGTTTGTCAATGCCGCCATGTCTCTCCAAAGTTCACGATGTGTTCCACATATCATTGTTGAGAAAATATATGCCGGACCCAACGCATGTACTCACTTACGAGGAATTAGAACTGTAACCCGATCTGTCTTATTGAGAAGATCCCATCAGGATTCTTGATATGAGAGAACAAGGACTGAGAAACCGAATGACTTGTCTGGTAAAAGTTTTGTGGAGAAACCATAAGATGGAAGAAGCAACGTGGGAACCCGAGGAACATATGATGAAGAACTACCCGAGTCTTTTCATGTAATAGTCTTCAAGAAATTTTGAGAACGAAATTATTTGAAGGAGGGGAGAATGTAACACCCCAAGCTTCCATAATATGCTTCTCTTTAAATAATACAGTAGTGTGTGTTGTACGCAACTTCGAGTTCTAACACACACCACAACCAATCAAACTAGCTGTTATGAATAGTAATACCCACTTTTTAAAATTTTATAAATTTTATCTTTCAAAATGGACTTCATTTTTGGATTCAGAATATCGAAATTATCCTTGGGTGAATTTTTGGTATTTTTCTGAAAACTTTCAATTTTTGATGAAGAGTGAAAAACACTGAGTTATCTGTTAAAACCAACATTTTATTTAAATAATTATTTATTTTATTTAAATTAATTTTAGGTAAAAATAGATACTTAATACCTATATAAGTTCAATGTAATTCATTGGAGTCAGTTTATAATAATTTTAACATATAAAACTTTTATTGAACTTTTCACCGTCTTTTACTCATCTCCCAAGAAAATTTAGAAATTCACATAAAACATAATTTTACCACTTCTTTGAGTGGAATTTGGAAAATTCGAGAGACATGGTTAATATCAAGGAGTAAAATGTGGTTCAATAAGATAAAAATACTTTTGGTAAATAGTAACTTTTTACTTTTATTTACCACAATTAAAAGTAAATAGGGTAATTAAGGGAAAAATGATATTAATTTTACCCTAACACGTGTCCTAATTCTATTGGACGATTTTATCTCGACCAAAAACAAATTTAGGAATAAAATAGTATCATTTAGCTCCACTTGGATTATATTAGGAAATTTATTATTATTTAATTCAAAGAAGAGTTAAAAGAGTTAAAATCAAGGTTTAATAACTAAAACCTTTTTAATATAGGGTTATACATAAGATAAATTAAATTATAAATATTAATTAGAAATATAAAATGATTTCCTACATAATGGTATTTTATTTATAATTTTTTGACACTAAATAAGTTAAGTTATTTATGACACAATGGTGATGCAGTAATTACCTAATTAATGAAATATTAAAATAATTGATATTATAAATATCAAAATAAATGTAATTTGAAACTTTTTATGAATTAAACTAATTTTCTAAGTTAATATGACATATTAAGACTGGTTATATAAATTTTTTTGAAGTAATAATGATGTTATGAATTTATCAAAAACAAAATACCCAACAGTGTCAAAATTGACAAAAAAGTGTTTTTAAAACAAATATTATATTATTAATTTATATTATATTCCTAAAAATATAAGGTTAAGAAAAAGGAATTGTATCATAATATTTGTATCATTAATGGACCACTTGGGGGTCTCTGGGAAGTTTATAGTAAGTTTATTGACTATATAATATAAAAATACAAAGAGACATGGTAAGTGTCAAACTAATTAACTAAGAGTTAAAAATAAAAGACAAGGTTTATAAAGTGACCCAAACATGTCTAAAACCTATTGGATGAGTGTTTTGAGAACTATACCCACCTTAAAATTAAAATAATACACTTTGGAGATATTATAAACCGAATGTGAATTTATTATAAAATAATATTTCTAGCTTTTCCAAAGGTGCCTCTCACCCCTCTTATAAAATGGAACTTCCCCTTCCCTCTAATTTACACCTTCAAAGCCTTTTGTATAGGCCAAACCCTACCCAAATATTCTCTCAACTTCCCTAACTTCAACCTAGAGGCATTATTTTGATCATAAATCCATCCTAAGGGTCCATTTTGATCAAATCAAAAGGAAGAACCCGAAGAAGAGGTAATGTTTTCACCACCTTTTTTCAGGATCCTTTCTTCTTCAACTTCTTCTTTATCTGTTATTCCCATTCTAAATAATAACTCCAGTATATTCTATATACTGATATGTTATTATAAATATGGTAAAACCATATTCAGTATTCTATCCATCCTTTGAATTACATGTCACCATATGTGCGTACGTATGGCTTACCGTCTCCACGTTGTGGTGTAATTGTTATTCAAAACATTATTATTTGGATGGGTATAATAATGATTTGTAATTCATGTAAATAATAAATATAACATGATAATGATTATTTATATATGATATACTATCCAATTATATATTATTTTAATATCAAAAGAGTGATATTTTCGCTCGTGCGTACGTACGAACTACCGTCTCCACGAATGCTATGAGATTCATTCCCCATCGTATTCATTCAACACTAATTCTCATTTGTTGATTAAAATTTATGATTAAGAACTTTATATCATTCTGGATATGAATAAGATACAACCTATCCATAACAAATATGACTTATGTAACAAAACATATAAAATAAAACGAGTAAGTTAACACCTGAAACGACGATAATACTAAAATATTATTAACAAAACATTATTAGAAGATCATATATGATATCATAATTATGTATATGATTCTTGTATAATTTAATAACAATTTTTTAACTATTATACATGAGGTTAACAGACCATCTACTGAGGAAAAGTACAAGGTAAGGGTTTATTTCAGAATCTCTTCATTATCCGAGGTTGTTTATACATAATTATCTATTGGGACCTCTTTATCATCCACATCCATGTTTCTTAATAATGTATTTCAAATAATTCATACTATTTTATAGAATATGGGGTAAAGTCATTTATACCCTTTTTGTATTTTTATAAGATATTTATAAAGGAATCTTTCTGTCGTTTTCCAAACAAGGTCCTCTTTAACCTTTTCGACAAAATTAAGGTAAGAATGTTTTTATAACTTATACGGCGGGTGTGGATATTTCCCACCATTGTAAAATCGTAGAAGCTTCACTTACATGCTTATAAGAATATTTTTAAAGTAAATTTTTTCTTTTATAATTATGTAACTTTTAAATGATTTCAAAAAAGAGATATTTCTCTAAAATAGTTTTGATTTCATCTATGTCAACATCCTTTGATGGATTTTATGTTTATTTGAAGTTGATTTATTATGATACAAAACTTCTATATTTTATTGAAGGTTCTGTGATATGTTTGACTGTGGATGTGTTATTTTTATACTATTCATGGTTTATGGAGAAAGTATTGACATTTTTTATGCTAGTTTTAATATGAATGTTTATGTTATGTTTAAACCTATTCATATGAAGAATGAATTGGACTTAATAAGTGACAGGTGGAGCCTGCTATAGCTCCTTGATGCATAGGTAGGTCTCATGAGACAAAATAGTGTCTTGTAACAGGGCCTTGAAAAAATATTATTTGTAGTCTTGGCTTGAGGCCTTGACTATGTGGATATGATATTCTGGTATTATGCATTCCATAATTATGAAAGTGGTTATTGATATTTCATGTGATTATTCAACTAGTAGAATATCCATGTGAATAAGTAAATGTAATTATTTCATTTTATCTTTGCCATATTATGCTGAAGTTCAAGTTTAAAAGGCTTTTTTTAGTTATACATTGCCTCAAATGTTTATTCTTATTTATGAAAGTTTCCGCTATATTGTTATCCTTACTTAGAATCTGAGCTCACACATTTCACTGTTTTATTTTTCCCAGGATGTGAAGAAGTAATTTATGGATGACCTGTAAGGACAGTATGAGGGGATATTAAGAAAAGATTTTGTTTTAGTAGTTTTAACTTTAAGATGTAATGTAAACTTTATGAATGTATCTAGTTATTCCAAGGCTACTAAACCAATCGGCCTTTCGAGACTTGATGTTTTGTGATCATGCCAATGTTATGTAATAATGCACCGACTCTGGGTAATTGGGGTCAGGGTGTTACAGGAACTCCCTTTGGGTATGTTTCAATTTTGGTTGGGTACCTGTTTGAGAGCGTAATCGAGTCAGGTTCATCATAGTTTGGTACCATATCATAGGTTGACATCGTTTGTGGATGTTGATAGACTGGAGATAGTATTTTTAGGACTTTAGGAGTAATTTTTTGTGATTTAATTTCCCTATAGTGTCATGAAGAGACTCAGGTTACCCTGGGATGTTGGAATGTGTCTCTCAGGTTTTGAATTCTTGATCTTAGTCTTAGTTTTTTGTTATGGGTTTTTTGTTTGAACTGATATTATCCTTTTGTCTAATCATTTCTTCATTTTTTTTGTGCAGTAGTGTGCATCCAATACATCATCCATAGGTTCCTCTGGAGGGTTTAGCTAATTCTCCTAATGTGAATCTACCACTCTATCATAATTTAATCGAGGATATTGTGCATGAAATTGATTTTTTTTTACCAGAATGTGACACAAGTTCAGAACACAGTTGTTGCGGTATATTTAGAAGATGGAGGAGAAAGAGATCAATCACATGAGTTCTTGAGTGGGAAGCAGCCATCTATTAAATCTATGAATTAACTTCAATATGTATAGTATTAGATGGATAATATTAATCAGATATTTGACTTCATGGATACACCTAAGAGTATCAAGGTTAGGTGCATGTCATTTAGACTTGAGGGTCTCACCAAGAGATAGTGGGATTCCATGGTATAGGCTAATAAAAAATGGTATTGGACTAGAAGAATTTTCAAACCATAATCTTTATGTATTTTTGTCCAAATTCTCTAATTATGGTGAAGTATATGTAGTTCCTATGTATATAGTAGGTTAAATATTTAGTTTAGGCATACACTTATTGGTTTATAGAGATGGTTTATTTTTATCCATGAGTGGTAAATAATGACGAGCTGAAGAATCAGAAGTACCTAAATGGTTTGAGAACAGATATCAAATTTTTTGTATTTTTTCACAAATCTTACTACATATGAGGAGAAGATAGTTAGTGAGATGATGGAAAAGATGAATATGGAAGGTAGGGTTGGTTATTCTACCCCTTCTATTCCACCTAATGATAGATTTAGTGGAACGCAGGGAATAAATAGGAAGTGGAAATATCATCATAGGAGTGGTGGAGGTGATTCTTACAATAAGTCATCCTCTACACCTTTAGTTACAGAAAGTAGTGTTCCTATGACTTTGAAACAGTGTGCTATAGTTGGTAACACTGGGAAATATTTCCATGCACCTGTGGAGATATACAACAGTTGTGGCCTCTATAGAAAACTACAATGATTCTACTAAGATATGTATATGCCTCATTATTGTTTGGGATCATCTAATTTAAAGGCTATTATGAGGTATTCTGATTCTTCAAGAACTATAGGGATCCAGCCACAGGCCTTAGGATTGAAGCAGCTTCATGGAGTATATGATTTTATGGCTGAGGTATATGTGGGTCCAGTGATAGTGAGGGGTACCATTTTTATTGCATATTTAGTAGAAATTTCTTTGTTTGATACATTATCCACACACACATTTATATATGGAACTTTTACTTGATATAATTAAACATACAATGGAGCTTGTTTCCTTTTTTATAGAGTGAGCGACACATCTTGGAAAGAGGAAAGAGAAAAAAAATTGTGTCTTTATTTTTCATTATCGATAGTTGGTGTGGAGTTTGTCTAGGATATTATTGTTCTCAATCGATATTTTTTTGAACTTATCATTGGGATGGATTGTCTTGTTTCTCACAATGATGAGGCTGATTATTATCATCTGTGTGTCTCATTTCTTATAGTTTATCTGAGATATCATGTGTTTGAGGGGTAGTGGGATTCAAGGTTTAGTTGTGGGACCTTCTAACCCAGGGCTCATGAGTTTTTTGTATATTGTATTTATTTTTGATTTTCATATTATTTTTTGGAACTTTATTAATGTTTTCCAAGTGATTTTTCTAGGATTCCTCTAGAGAGGGAGGTAGAGGTTATGATTAATATGATTCCAGGTATGCAACCAATTTTGATAAATTCTTATCATATAGCACCAATAGAGATGAATTATTTCATTATTATTTTGGATGGTTAGACGTAAAAAGTTTTTTTCACCCTCGTGTTTTTCATTGGGAAGCGCTTGGGATATTTTCCAAGAAGGCAGATGGTTCACTCTGATTGTGTGGGGGAAATCAGAAGATGAATTGGGTAACATTTATGAATAAGTATCCTTTAACTTATTTTGAATATTTGTTTGATTACATAAAGGGGGATATGGTTTTTAAAGATCTATCTTTGGTCAGGTTATCATCATCTCAGTGTTTGGGATTTAGATATACTGAAGAAGGCTTTCAAGAGTAGGTATGGCCATTATGAATATCGAGTGATGCCATTTTTTCTGAATAACAGTCCTATAGGTTTTATTTCTTTTATGAATCAAATATTCCATAAATATCTCAACACTTCTTTGGTAGTGTTCATGGATGTTTTTTGGTTTACTTGATGTCCAAGCATGAGAATGAGCACAATTTGGGATTGGCTCTAGAAATCCAAAGGAGTCACCATTTTTATGTAAATATTTCAAAATGAAATTTCTAAATCCAAAAAGTGATGTTCTTGGGTCATGTTATTTCTAAGAATGGGTTATTATTTGATCATGGGAAGGTAAAATTTGTCTTGTCATGGGATGAACCACATAATATCTTTGAGATTTGGATCTTCTTGGACTTACTGGATATTACAAATGGTTTGTTAAGGATTCATCAAAGTTAGCATCACCCTTTACTCATATTACCAGTAAAGGGGTGAAATTCATATGTGATGTAAAGTTCTAGTCTTATTTTAAGAGATAAAATGTCTTTTGACAATGGATCATATTTTGATCTTACCTAATCCTGATAATGAGTGTGTAGTTTTATATGATGCTTCTTGTGCTATTTTGGGTGGTGTGATAATGTAAGATGATCATGTGGTGTCTTATGGATCTCATCACCTTCACCTTCATGAGAAGAATTACCTTAATCATGATTTAGAGCTTTTTACAGTTATGAGTACTCTTATGTGTTAGTGGAACTATCTTTTGGGGGGGTTTACAGTTTTTCTGACCATAAGATTATGATCTATATCTTTTCATAGAAAGAATTGAATCTCATATATATTTGATTGGTATAATACCTTTAGAAATTTTACTTCAACATCACCTACACCCCTGGTAAGGGGATTGTTTATGCAGAAGCTCTTAGTAGGAATGTCCCATTATAGGCTATTTTGGAATTGAATGAGGAGTGTAACCTTATGGGGTTATCACACATTTTAATTTGAATAATCAGGATGATATTTTAGGTATGGTTTTGAATAGTTTTCAATTATCATCATCACTCCATGAGTCTATTCTATAGATTCGATAGCAGGATGATGATTTCAAAGGAATTATAGAAACCCTGTATAGTGGAGAGACCCTTGTTGGTTGGTCTCTCTCTTCAGATGGTATTATATTTTTTGGGAATTGGTTTTTCATCCATGCATCTATGAGGAATTTATCCTTGTTTTATTACCATAGTTCTTCATGTTCCTTTCACTTTGGAACTACAAAGTTGTATTATGACATGAGATAGTGATTTTTGTGTCCAAGTATGAACTAAAACATTGAAAATTATGTGTATCATTACTACACCTACCAACAAATAAAGGCAGAGCATTATAAACCTTATTGTTGGATCTATCCACTTATAATGAGAGTTTTAAAATGGGATGAGGTATCAATGGTCATTTTTGTTCGATTAAGATTGAATCCCTTATGGAAAAATTCTATTTAGGTGGTGATTGATCGGTTCAAAAATTATACTCATTTCATTCAGATGTAGGACACCACAAATGTTGAGGATCTAGGTAAAATGTATATGCAAGTGATTGTGAGGTTACATAGGGTTACTTCTACCATTATTTCATATAGGGATCCTAAGTTTACCTCAATGTTCTATTAGAGTCTCCAAGAGGTAATGAGGACTTAGGTCATGTTGAGTAAATCATATAATTCATAGATAGATGTTCATATGGAGCATGTTATTTAGATTTTGGAGGATACATTTTATGATTATGTCTTTGATTTTGGTGGATCATGGGATAGCCATATGGGATTTTTTGAGTTTGATTATAAAAAAATTTAGCAGTCATCGATCAGAATGGATCCCTTCAAGTCTTTCAATGGTCACCCATGCATGCCACATAATTATTGGGAAGAGATGGGTGAGGCCTCTTTAGTAAGATCAAGTCTAATCTAGGAGACATTAGTATTGATTTTGGGTATAATTAGGCATATTTTTATGTCTCATATTCAAAATAAATCTTATGATGATCAGTGGCATCATCTGTTGGATTTTTTCATTAGTGACTGGATTTTCATAAAAGTTTCTCCTAGGATGGGTCACTATCAGCCTAGAAAATGGAAAAAATTGTCTTTGTGATATGCGAGACCATTTTAGTTCAATGCGTTTCTTGTGAAGTTTTCTTATTAGTTGGAATTTTTGGTTCATTTGATGAGAATTCATGGTTTTTTACACATATCAAAGCTCAGGAGGTACCATCCTAATCCCTCCCATGATCTTAGTTGGGAAGGGATTGATTTAAAGCCAGATATTTTGGTTTTTTGAGCAATAAGTTGAAATCATGGAATCTCATATGAAATCCTTGCATGGGAAGTCAATTAAGTTGGTAAGATTGCTATGGTGGAATATATTATATTCTCATGAGACTTGGGATCATGAGCGGTTTATGAGGGAGCATTATCCTCCCCTCTTTACTAGACATTATTCATTCACATGACATCCCTAGGATAGAAATTATTATGGTAGAGAGTTTGTAACATCCCATAACCATATTTCAAGTATTTTCATTCTATTTATTCATTTTCCTTTTTATTTGGGTGTGTCTTGTGACACCCTAGTATGGAGACCATTTTTTGTGGAAAATGACTTCATGATCAAGGATATATTCTTTTTTTAACTAATAGAGTCTGGGTATAAATTTGTTAATAGTATTACGGGGCTCATCCTGAGCTCAGAAAATACCTGCGGAGGTTTATGTTTTTTTGTAAAAAAATGTAGTTTTCCCAATCTATTAGGAGTTCACATTATTTTTAAAGGGTTTAAACATCATGTATTTGTCTCTAAGTAGATGTCATGAAATGGGTTTATAGTGTGAAAGGTTACATTTCATCAAAATCATTTACATGACGTGTAATGGTATAATATTAGTTTATGTAAAAAAGTGATAGAATTTTCAGTGTATATGGACTCTATGGATTACAAGACATATAGTGGGATTACACTCCATGTAAATGTCATTAGGAGGCTTTTTAGGGTGTCGTAAAAGTTACATTTTCATTCATTCATCCATATATTTACCTCTCTTGACCTATGATCTCCCCATTAGTGATTTTGGAGACATATATTTCTTTGGATTGCTTTGTTTCAACATTGGATCATCAGGGTGGTTGCACTGAAACTCTCTCTATAAGAGGTCCTTTATGTTTATTCATTTCCTTTTATCACAATATTTTTGTTTCATTGCGTTATTGGATTTTTTAATATGTGATGATAATTATCTTATTCCCTTCTAGAACATCTTTTTGATCTTCCTTCAGGGGTGGTTCTTTTATTGGTTGTGGTGCAGAAAGAGTTCATTTTTTGAGGTTTGTCATGGTCTTCCAATTATACCATCCATTTTGTTGTGGAATAGATTTGAAGATTTGTGAGGATTGATTCAAGATCCTCCATTGTTATTGTTGTGCTATTTTTTGTGGATCCTATTTTGGATTTTTGCAACCCACATTAGAGGTTGTTGGTTCCCTCTCTTTCTTGTATAAATGAACAACATTTCTTTTATTTTTATAAATTGATTTATATATAAATTGGAATGATTTTTTTTGTGTGCGTGGAAAAGGTTTTTTGAAAAAAATTTATTTTCACCTAGTTTTGGGTAAATAAAAATGGGTTTTAAAATAAATGTGAAATGGTTTTCTAAAATGGTCTTCGAATTATGGTTTGATGAAATTGTTTGGAAAATAGAGTATATCTAAAACCTTGGTTACTTAGGTGGAAGGTGTAGTAATATGCCTCATCTATTGATATTTTTTGGGGGTTTACTCATAGGGTTTTCCTCTGCTCTGTAGTCATGTTATTCTAGGGACTTGATAGACACAGTGGGAAGGTTCAATTTATGAGTTTTTTTCCCTACTACCTAGATTTGATGCCTATATCTTGGGGCTTTATGTGTGCGTGATTATTTATGTTTAGAGTTTTAGTGACTTAGATAGCCTAACCTAGTGTGATCCATGGCATGATGTTACCAATGCTTATGGATTGAATTGTTTTGATATGTACTTATATGGATTTGATATGATATATGATACCTTCTTTGACTTGATATGACTACTTTGATGTATATTAATTTCTTTAAAACTGATTTAGCTGATTTATCTAAAAATGTGCGAAATATTTGGGAATTAAATTGCATTTCCATGATTTTGATATAATATTATTAAACTTTTTATCATGCCTGGTTTTATTTAAAGTTTTTCATGCAAGGTTTATTTGTATAGAGACTTATTATGGAACACCTAGGTGGGATCCTACCGAGCATGTTAGATCACACAATTCACACCCCTTTGGCGGTGTGTAGACCTTTGTATATCTTCAATGATGTGAAAATCAAGGTGACATATTGAGGAAGAGAGGTTTTCTATCAGCTGGTTTTGGGTATCTGGTGGGGAGATGGTGAGAGTTTCTTATTCTATCACATGGGTATTATTGGAGTGTCTATTTTAGTTTTGTTATCCTTTGTAGTTGGACTAGTCTCTTGGAGGTTGTTTTTCTACCGTCTCAATTGTATTAATTCAATGGTTTCTTTTCTATTATGACATATATATATCCAGTTTTTCTTCCAATATATCTTGATATTGTGTGTGTGTGTGTGTGTGTGTCTTTGTGTGTGTGTGTATCCTATTTTTTACTTCAATTTTAGTGAAATAGTTCCCTCTTGTTGTTTTTTGATTCCCTAGTTCTAGTCCCTAGCTCATGGGGATCAGGAAAGCCCTTCGGGTATGTAAAAATTGGATTCAGATACTAGTTTGAGAGGGTATCTGAGTTGGGTTCATTATATAACATTTTGATAAAAATAAAAAAGGAATGTTTTATTTTAACATTTATGATGTCAATAGTGTTTCGCATCATAGTAACTATTATTCGACATTTTTCGCCCTTAACAAGATTTTAGGTTTTCTTCAAATAGAAACTATCCTTCCCTTAGTTCTAGGTGTTTTTAAAAAGGGTTATAAATGGAATGAATATTTCAATATCAGGAAATTTTTTCTTATGAGTGCAATGAAATTTTTTAGTGTGATGATGGAAATGAAATATTTCATGTGTTATGATTGCTTTATGGTTTTTGGGAACTATTTATAATGATTGTTGGTTCTTTTATAAACCATGTATGTGTGTTTCAATTATAAACCAAGGATGGGTGGTCACATTATATACCAAATATGGGTTGGTCCATATATCCCTCCAATGTATTGGGTATTGATTATGCTCTCCAATTTATTATGTTTGAATTTGATGGTATTGGTATTCCACATGTAAGATTTATTTTAATAGTGATATAAAAAATGTTGTCCCAAGTTACCAAAATGACTTTTATATGATTTTAAATGAGTTTACATGGAAATATTTTGATTTCACAAGGTGCGATAATGATATTCTAAGGAATAATTATTCACTTTTTTAACAAAATTTATATTTTTTAGAAAAAAAAATCAAGGATTATTATGTTTTAAAATAATCCCTCATGATAATTATTTTTGGATCTATGTGTTTCATGAAAAAATTTGGGAAGTGTGGATAATTTCTTGAGTAAATAAACAATTATATGAGTTCAAATTTAATTAAATTAAGGGTAAACTCTCTTTTATGATATCATGATATCAAAATATACTAATAGGATTATTTTTTTATGTCCCATACTGAGATTTTAATGCTTATCCCATGTTTTAAAAAAATATAGGGTTTTATAGATTAATAGGGAAAAGGATGAGGTCATTATGAAAGTTATAAAAATATTTAATGTTATATCATAAATGTATTATATTGTGGGAAATTTTTATACTATATATAAGTGTCTGCATTGAATGATTTTTTCCTAATTTTCTAAAACTCTAAATTTAAAAGGTCATTGGGTATGTAAGTGATCCAAATTTCATTTTAATATTATTTTTTAAGGTTTAAATTGGGTCACATTTATCATTATCAAATCCATAAATGAAAATTTCATGTATGTAGAATCAGATCTAGGAGTGCGGGTTCTATTTTTCTATAGTTGGTATTAGAAAAAAAAATAGATTACTTTAGATATTAGGTTGTTTTAATGTGAAGTTAACTAAATAATGTCATCGTAGTTTTATAATTTTTTGGTTAATCATAAGTTCAAAGGCTTAAATACTCCTTTTTAAGTTTTATGTGATGGGAGTTTGAGGAGCCTAAGGATATTTTTGGGAGATATTTTAATGGGTTTAGGTATATGTGTCTTTTTGGTTAAATGTGAAGGATTATTTTGAAATAATTCCATTACATTTTTGGGATATAAGATAAAAGTTCTGAGAAAACATTTTAGGATAAAACATTCATTAATTTTGAGGTTATTAAGGTTAATATATATATTGGGTTATTTATTTTTGGAATGATATATGTCGAACATTTGGTGTTATTTTTTTATTTTAGAGTTAAATTTATTATTTATTCATATGAATGATTATAAATTTTGGATATTATCTTATCTTAGGATAACAATTTTAGTTTTGGTTGAAATATAAAGATAGGAGGAATATATTTTTATCGATTTTTGGATTATTTTATCAGTTAGAAATTGGTTTTAGTGCTTTAGGAATGAAAAATTCATCATGAATAGCCATTATTTTGAGAGAAATATGATATTGTAGTGGAAATTTATTAGTGGAAAAAATTACTTGTTAAGTAAGTATAGTTTCTAATTTTTTTGGTCTAGATGGTAAAGGAATTCATCCACTCTAGGAAAAAGGATCTTGAAACAAAAAATTTATCCCATTACCTTCATTTCAGATGAGTTTATAGTATTTTTCACATCTCAATGGTTTATGGTTTTTTGTTCATTAAATTTCTCAGAATCATCCACTTTATTATGATCAGTGTTCTCTATCACTCACTGTTATTATTTAGACATTACTTTTTCCCTCCATGTCTATATTTTTTTATTACCACTAATGTTATCCTATTTGGAATCCTAGTATGTGTTATTCAAGATGACCTTTATATTTCTCATTCCTTATTTTAAAATAAAGGTTTATTATCATTTATATGATGTGGGTTTTCAATAATGGTTTTTAAAAAAATATAATAATATTTTTTCCTTTCACGTCCACATGTGTTATCACCCACTCCTTGGAATTGGTTTTGAATTTTTTTTAAACCCCTTCTATTGGGAATGAGATAAAATTATGAGGATGGAATTTATAAACAGTGTGAAGAATGTAAAAACCAAATATTTAATAATTTATTTTATTTAAATATTATGTTTGATATTTTTTTATATGTGAAGCATCAAACTAAAATGAACTATGATACCTTTAATGTAATAAATTATTACAATCAAAGATAAATAGTAATACATTATGTGGTTTCAATATGAAATGCCATAAATAAAAGTACAAGTGGATTAAATTCGCATATTTATATAACCAAAAAACAATAAATATTTATCCTCATGGTTCTCTATGAAGACAGTGACCCTGGCTGCAACTATGGAAAGAATGAAAACAATTAGGAATACAATAGGAATGATGAGAGAGAAGTAAATAAATAACATTTAGTAAATAATGTAAGGATATATATAGAAATTAAATATGACCATTATATATATAGTCAATGGATACAAATACATTATACATATCTTCTAG
This sequence comes from Viscum album, assembly GCA_963277665.1. Lineage (NCBI taxonomy): Eukaryota > Viridiplantae > Streptophyta > Magnoliopsida > Santalales > Viscaceae > Viscum > Viscum album. The sequence goes on from OY728160.1 coordinate 1,833,369,438, forward strand.
TTATATTTAAATTTTATTTTTTAATGAATATAAAAAAAATTAAGGTAAAAAAGATATTTTCAATAAAATTATTTTGTTAGCGTAATGTATTTTTGTCTTAATAGATTAAATTAATAAATTAATTTAATTAAATAAAAGGATTATATATTCAAATTAAGGACATAAAATTATATTAAATATTATTATTATGAAAGTAATTAGAATATGGATATTTTATGTTACTAAAGGACATTTTAAAAAAAATATTTTTATTGATTTTTTGAGAAAATATTATAATTAATTTCTACCACACTTTGATAATTTATTCGAAAAAATTAACTACATTTTTTAATTCAACATTTCAAAATTATTTCAAGGTAGATTTAAAGACATGATTTTTTCCTTAAAAGACATTGAAATATTTCTAAATATATTTCCAAAGTCAGGTGCTGAGAGGGTGTGCGATTCTGAATCCCAGTGTGCTTAGAATTAATTTTATAAAAATAATAAATATATTTTATATTGAGTGTGCATATTGTCTTGAATAAAATGATATAAATCTTAAATGGGATCTTGGATAGTAAATTTCAGACCACATTTCAGTCTGAAATGCACTTTTTACCCTAGGCACGACCTAAAATAGTTCTGCACATGGAATTCAGAAAACTTATTCGTTGGTAGTATGTTCAGTGGATGAATTAATTAATTTAATTATTTTTTTATTTTTTAACCTTAAAAAATGTATAAAAATACATAATAATGGTGAATCCTCTAAGGTTTACCGCATAAACCATATAAGGATTCCAGAGCTTCTTCCCCTCCTTCCATTAGAGAATCACCTCCAACGATGATGAAACTCTCAATCAGATAATATTATGATACAATAAATGAAAAAAATCACTTTAATAATTTTTTATAATTTTATTTAATGATGAATGATCCAATATCAAGTTAGGACATTCCTATTTGTGTTTTAAACCCTTTTTGATAAAAATTGATTGAGCAGATCAACCCCCTTCTATTGTTATACGCCACTTGTTGTCGAGAATGTGCCCATGTACCGGTTTTAATTGGTTATTCTTGTTTTATAATCCTAATAACCTTATTATTGATTATTGGAAAATATATTTTTGAAAATTTTGGTTAAAACTCTATTCTTTTGCATTTCTCTCTCAATTTCTTCATGTTCTTCATCAATTAGACCATTGCGGTCCGAGTTCAATGTTATTGGGCGGTATCGAGCCATATAGGACCCCCATGATCATGAAGGATGAATTTATGAGGGTGAATCAATGAAACAAGGATATAACAAAGATTTTTTTAGGATTTAGATGTTCCTTTTGAAAATTAGTATATGAATGATTAATAGTTGAAGGAATAGGGATGTGCGGTGTATATGATGGAACCTTCAAGGAATGGCGGATTTATTTCTGGAAAATAATTTTCAGAAATGATTATCAAAGGATAGACCCACCAATTTCAAATAGTTTGGATGCAAGATTTATGAAGAAATTTTTGGATTTGAATCATGGATCACAAATATAAAATTCTAGAAAAACCTTTATTACATGTTGTGTAGTTTAAATAACACACAACGTGTCAATCCCTTGATGCGGTGGCTAGGGTTTTATAAATTCATAAGGATGGTACAACATGTGTCCCTCCCAAATACCATGTATCATGTCCCTAGGTGTACAGGCATTATGTTGAAGCACATGGGAGGTACCTCATGTGGGACTACACCAATAGGCATGCAGTCATGTACCAATGTACACAGACATAAGGTAAAGTACACGGACTTGGGGTGAATACACGGGCACTCCATTTATATCCCTCACATTTCATGTACTCCTAAATGGTTGGTGATCCATGTCCCCCCAAGGACACATCCAGGTGAAGGAGCAGGACCAAACACTATATGGGTCACCTCACATTCCATGTACCCCTTGGCTCCTTTTGCAGAAACTTCAAGCTTTCATGTAACTTTCCTTTGAACTCATATTTTTGGCTCAAGAGTATCATATCCTGAGCGTTTTCCACATATATTTCGATGTTTCCCTCAGTTGTGGAATTTGAGATACAATTTGAAATTTTCTAGGAATGACTCTTATTTAAGGTTATATTTGATAAACGAAGTAATCAAATAGGATCACCAGAGGCGTCCAAAGTGGAACCCTCTATCTGGGTTGGGCATGGGTCATTAATAACTTATATAGTGAAACCCTCTTGGTGGGCTATGCATGGGTCCTCTACCATTATGGTGGAACCCTCATGTTGGAACATGGAATGGATCCTCTATATACATCTAGAGTGGTAACCTCCAATTGGGCTAGCAATGGTTCATTGAATACTTCTAGAGTGGAACTATCCAGATGGGTTGGTCATGGGTCCTATACCATTAGAGTGGAAACCTCTTTTTGGCATAGGTAATGGGTCCTCCACAGACCTCCCAAGTGCAACCCTCCAGCTAGGCTGGGCATGGTACCTCAACGACATCTATAGTGGAACCCTCCATCTGGGATGGTCATGGGTCATCTACCAAATCCTGAGTGGAACCCTTCATTTGGGATGTGAATGGGTCCTTGGTGACTTCTAGAGTGGAACCCTTTGGATAGGATATCTATGGGTCCTCTACCAACTTCTAGAGTGGAACCCTTGAGGTGGGTTGGGCATGGGTCCTCTAACACTGAGTGGAACCCTCTTATTGTACCAGGGCATGAGTCCTCTAACTATAGTTTGTGGGCCCTAAACTATGTGGAAAATTGATGATGCTTATCGTGACTTATATGGTTACTTATGAGAAGATGCATGAGATGTTGGTCATCATTGATGGGATTTTGGAACTATTGGCCACACTCTTTCATATATTGAGCTATGAGATGTAGATCCTCTTTATCACTCGTTTGGGATTATTGTTTTTGAGCATATATATATATATATATATATATATATATATATACATTTATATCCATACATTGGATTTGGTTACTATCTTTCCCTGAGATGTGAAGATGTATGAGGTATACCATGTGCCTTTCATGTTTAGTTTCTCATGGTTGGATGAGTTTACTCTTCTACTATAGGTGGAAAATACTTGATGTGTAGTTCATCTTCGCACCGTGTCGATGCCTTTGTTCTTGGATGAGGTTAATATCTCTCCCTTTCTTTGGGTTGAGAAGCATCCTTTGTACTATTCAAATATTTTTCTTTTTCTTGTAGTATCTCTTATTTCTCCATATTTCATCTTTTGGGGCATCATACTGGGTATGTATATACTCACCCCTTCATGGGATTTTCCTGCACTGGTCATGTCTTATGAAAATGATGGGTAGGTTGATGATGACTTTAGAGGAGAATAGGGATATTGGGTGTTGTGGACTATGTATGATGGTCGGAGCATGGAGATCATGAAATGGGATCTCTCAGCATTTTAATTTTCTAGTTGTTTAGGTTGGGAAATATTTTTAGTTGGGTGTGTATTTTTCTCCTTTACATTTTATTTTACACTATTGTACTCTTGTATAGTCTAAATTTTTTATATGCATTGTTGTTTCCCTAGAGTTTTTCATATTTTACTTTTATTCCTTTGCACTTGTGCATGGATATGGTTTTGTGTGTGTGTATATAGGTACTTAGTCAAAGGAATCCCATTAAGGATATTCCTTTTGGAGGTTGTTGACGCCCTTATCCTATAGAGGCGAGTTTGGGTTATTTGCAGCTCAAGCACTAGCTTGGGTCAGGTCATGATAGATTGGTCTTAGAGTATTTCATTCATTGAGATAATGTTTAGAGTAGTACCCTTATGAGGATTTGTTTGGGATTATAGAAATAGTGTAAAATCATTTCGGGTGTGGCTCTCAAGACAGAGAATCCGATAATGGTGTGGGTAGCTGATGTATCCATTCACCATTACCTTGAATACCTGCTTTCTGACTCATAATTATGAGACATTGGTTGTAGGGATCAATAGTAATTGTATCATATTGGATTGGGTATTTTCTTGTACTTCTTTAGTCAACTCCCCCTAGTTGTTATATATGTATATATATTCTCATCTGACTGTGGTACGTCTTGATAACTTTTAGGATTCCTTTGCGATGATAGTTGGATAGGATACCAGTTTGGGATTGTGAAGACGATCTGATGAGAGATGAGGCCTTAGTTAAGGGTCTATTCCATGAGCATCTTCCTCTATGTAGGAAGTTAGCAGGACCCCCACTTTTCAAGCAGTCGATCATCCCAACAGAACAGGCTGAGGATGCATGCAGGCTGAGCATGCTCCACGAGTTCCAGCACCAGAGGCCTTTGAGGTTCCACAGTGAGCCAGATTTTCAAGAAGTAGAGGATTGGATATAGTCAGTGGTCTATTTCTTCAGGATCATATGGACACCAAAGGAACTTATGGTTTTACTAGTATCTAGACTTTTCCAAAGAGTAGTTGGGCACTGGTAGATACTTATTACACAAATGCAAGATAAGTTGACACTCTTATGGTATGACTTACAAAAGATGTTTTGTGAGAAATACTACCCCTCCTAATTGCACTCAGTTCAAATTCAAGAGATTTTGGATATGAATAAGGGAGGGATAATGGGGGATGAGTATACAGAATTCTTCATAGACCTTACATAGTACTCCCTTAACATGATTCGTGATTGCCACTTCCAAGATCGAGAGTTTGAGAAGGGACTCCATGGAGAGAGATATTCCTGCGTGGTACCCTTGTGCATCCCCACCTATGTTAGGGTGCTGTTCTAGGAACTAGTGATAGAGATATTTCTATCATAGGGATTCCAGATAGTTGGAGGTGGTAGTGGGCTTCATATAGATGAATCATATGCAGAAGATAGAATCTACCAATCGGTGGGATCTAAGTGTATAAGATTCTTTCTTAACCAAAATCAAGCACGTGGTCATGTGGTATAGTGACAGTGTAGAGATCTAAGGAGTCCCATAGAGGTTCGTCATTATTCTTGTGATAGGAGAAGTCACATAGCAGGTGACTGCCCGACCAGATGTACTGAGGAGCATAGGAAGGTAGCTAACATACCACCATGGAAGAGGCATCATTGTGATTAGTGATCTCCCAAGTGAGGTAAGGGTGGTCCCCGAATAAGAAAAGATACCATAGGAGTATGATGAGCTATGGGTGGTGGAAAACATTATGAGATCCTTCCACCACCACCACCACCACCAGGCATCCCAAGTCAGTCTTATAGAGCTAGTGATCAGGGCCATGGATATTTGTAGGCTTTGGAGTCTTATGAACTCATAGTTAATGATATGATCAGAGGTACAATATGTATTTATTCTACTCTTTATTCAGTATTATAATACATAGGTTCCATTTATTCCTTTATAACAACATTAATAGTGCGAGAACTAGATATCCCAATTAAGGTGCTAGCATAGAAGCTTCTTCTTGAGGTTCTTATAGGGAATTATTATTCCTTATATTTTATCTACCGATAGTGTGAGTTATAGATTTGTGGAGAAAGGTTCATGTGTGACCTTTTGTTCATCATAATGGAACCCTATGACATCATCTTGGTTATGTATTGGCTTTCCATTGTCTGAGCCTATATTTTCTGTCACTACAGAGGAGTCAGATGCCTATGCCCGGATGGGTTGATATTCACCTTTATGGTAGAGAGTGATCTCATGATGGTAACAGTGAGATTTTTGATTAGAAGGTTGTATCCCATCACCCATAAGTTGGTGAGTACATCCCTTGGTGTAGCATGATCATTAGAAATTTAGATTCCTTCAGTTTTAGAGGATTATATGAATGTCTTCCCTAAAGATATTTTAAGACTGCCTCTGAGGTGGGAAAAAGAGTATTATATCGACTTGCATCCTGATACCACACCTATATCTTTTTTGGCATATCGGATGGCCCATGTCAAGATTTGGAGTAGTGGTTTCAGTTATAGGACCTTCAAGAGAAGGGTTTCATTAGGCCTGGTGTGTCCCCCTAGGTTTATCCAGTGTTGTTTGTGAAAAATGTAAATGATAGTTTATATCTTTTCATGGATTATCATCTCCTGAACTAGGATCCAAAAAATAAAAACTCTCCCTTAAAATTATTGACAACCTATTTGACCAATTGTGAGGTGTGAGATGGTTCTCAAAGATCGATCTCTGGTCTGGCTACCACCATTTGAGAGTTTTTGAAGATGATATTCCAAAAATGGCATTCTGATGTCGCTATAGACACTATGAGTTCCTGGTGATTCCCTTTGGTATGATGAATTCCCCTGTCGTGTTTATGGATTTATTGAACTAGATCTTATACCCATACATAGACTAGTTTATGTTCTTATTAATAAATAACATACTCATCTACTGTACATCAGAAGAGGAGCATGCTAAGCACATAAGGATGGTTATAGATTTTCATCGATAGAACCATCTCTATGGTAAGATCTCAAAGTTCCAATTTTGGATTCATGAGGTTCACTATCTAGGTAATTTCATTTTTGACCTTTTTTTAGTTTTTTAAACAGAAAATATTGATTTAGTTCTTTATTAGGAGCCACCTAAGAGTTTTTCATTGGTGCAAATATTTCTTGGCTTGGTAGGGTACTAAAAGTGGTTTGTGGAAGACTTATCTAGAATTTTATCCCCTTGGACACCCAGATGTTGAAAGTGTAGTCATTTACCTAGAATGAGTTGTGACGTAAGGCCTTTATATATTTGAGGCTATATTTGAAGAGTGTTCATCTATTGATACTACCAAGGAGGGTGTAGAGTACGTAGTGTATTCAATGCCTCTATATCTGGGCTCAGATGTCTCTTGATGCAGTGGTAGACAGTTATTGCATATGGGTCAAGAAATTTTATATACCATGAATAGAACTATGTGACTCATGACCTAGGGCTAGTAGAGGTAGTCTTCTCCCAGAGGATGTGGAGGCACTACCTCTTGGGGGAGAACTTTATGGTTTAGTCATACCATTAGAGTCACAGGTTTGTCTTTACATTGGGACACTTGAACCTAAGATAGTTTCACTAGTTGGAGTTCTTATAGGACTATGAACTCAAGATAGTCTATACACTAAGTAAGTTAAACATAGTAAAATATTCTTGTGGTAGTAATTTCTTGGCTCACTTGGTGCAGGAGGCTTCGGAGTAGTTGGATTATTTGAAACTGACCCTAGTGGAGCAGGATGGTATGATTTTTCTTCAGTTGATGATGTTGAATCCTCCACTTCTCAGACATGTGATAGAGTCATACATAGGGGAAATCAACTTTAATGACTTACATGACTAGATATCCACATGGGATTCACTAGATGGATAATCTGAAGGAGGGAGTCACGTCTACTTTTTTTGGGGATGGACGGTGGTCCCAGTCACGATTCTAGGGGATGTGATGTGAGAGTTCTGCACTTCTACTCTAGCTATGCATATTGGTGTGGGGGTATGTACATAGACCATTACTTGTAGTTTTGGTGGTCTGGCATGAGATGAAGTGTAGCTATGTTTATCTCTTAGTTCCTCTCATGTTAGTAGGTGAAGACTGAACACCAAGTTTCGACAGGTTTATTATAGCCCCTTGAAATCTTGAAGTATAATTGGTATGGTATATCCATGAAATTTTTGATGTTTCTTCCATGAATATTAATGGGAAATGACACCATCTGGGTGATATTTTACCAACTCACAAAGTTAGAAAACTTTCTTGATTTTCGAGAGTTGAGTTTAGTCGAACTTTTGGGTTAGTTTTACATATGAGAGATCATTCACCTTCTGGGGGTGCCTTCGAAGATTATCTCTAGTCATGGAATATGGTTTACATCACAATTATAGATAATCCTGAAAGAGGTATTTATGACATGGATAAGGATGATTACTACCTTCCACCCTTGTCAAATTGGGAGACAGGGCACACTATCCAGGTGTTGGAGGATATGTTGAGGGCTTGCATGTTAGAAATTTTCTAGAGCTGGGAGGATCAATTTCCCTTGGTGGAGTTTGCATACAAAAATAGTTACCACTCTACCATCAGTATGGTACCATTTTAGGAACCGTAATGGAGGCCCTTTAGGTAACCATTGTGTTGGACATAGATCTTTGAGACATCTCTTGTAGGACTAAAGAGGGTGTAGGTGATGAGGAATAAGGTCCAAGTCATTCATGAGAGGATGAGGAAGGCCTAGAGAATGAAGGAATATTATGAAGATCATCTATGTAGGTCCTTGTAGTTTGATCAGGGAGAAAACATTTTCTTGAGAGCCTCCCCATAATGTGGATTGAGAGTTTTAGTGGGGGGTAAGGAATCCTTGAGGTTCATCAGTCCATTCAAGATCGTTCATATGGTTGTTGCGGTTGCATATCACCTCAACCTAACCAATAGCTAGAGAGGGTTCATGACATCGTCCACATTTCGCATTTGAGGAGGTACGTGAAAGACCCCATGCATGTCATCAACCAAGATGATATGTACATTGAAGATAGAGACACCTTTTTGGAGCACCCAGTGAAGATTGGGAATTGATAGGAGAGGACCTCGCATGTACAATCCATCCCCTTGGTTCGTGTGTTGTGGTAGCACGGGAATGTATTAGAGAGCTCCTAAGAGTGGGAGAGCCATATGTAGGATTAGTATCCTGAGTTTATTTTCGTTTTTATTTTCAGGGAATAAAATATTGAAGAAGGGAATGATATAGAGAAAAAAAAATTTAGGTAAGATATTGAAATATTTCTATATATATTTCAGGAGCAATACGTTGAGACGGTGTGCGATTCCAAGATCCAGTGTGCACAGAATTAATTTTAAAAAAAATATTAAATATATTTTATATTACACACTTTTAGTTTCTTAAATAATACAGTAAAACTCTTAAACGGAAGATCAAATCATAAATCTAATACCATGATTGAGTCTAAATAATGTTGTTTATCCTAGGCGCGACCTAAAATAAGTCAGCATAGGGAATTAAAATATCTCATCAGTTTGAGGTACACTCAGAGGATAAATTAATTTATTAAATTAATTAATTAGATTTTTTAACCTAAAAATGACTATAAATACATCTCCATGGATAATTCTCTAGGGTTAGCAGCATAAACCCTAGGACAATTCTAGAGCTTCTTCCCCTCCTTCTGTTGGAAAATCACCTCCGAGGATGAAGAAACTCTAGATCAGAGCTGATTGGGAAAAAATGAACACAAAAAATTGAATTCAAACATTGGCGACCATTTTCTTCGAAGAAAAATGATCCAATATCTAGGTAGGACTCATAAATTATTGGTTTACACCCTTTTTGATTAAATTGATCAAGATGATCAATCCCCTTTAATTTATATGTGCCATATATGGAATGAGCATGTGCCCATTTATGTATTTTAATTGGTTATTCATTTTTTCTACCCCTAATATCCCATTTCTTTATTTTTTGCCAATAAATCTTCGAAAAAAATTGTTAAACATCTATTCCTGGGCATTTCTCCCTCAATTGTTTCGCATTCGTCACTGATAGGACCCTACAGTCCTGGTTCAACATGGTCAAGCGGTACCAAGCCCGATCAGACCACGGGATCATGATGGATATACATGAGAGTGATGAATCAATGAATTAAGGAAATATCTGGTATGTTTTTGGGATTTTGATGATCATTTTGAGGATCAGTAGCCAAATAATAAATGTCAAAAGGAATCTGGATGTGTGTTGCATATGGAAAAACCTCCAAGGAATGACTAATTCATGATTCTAAAAAATGATAGGTAGACCCACTAATTACAAATGACATGGATGTGAGATATATAGAGTAATTATCTATTTAAAGTGTGGATCATGATTCTGATATTTTGTAAAAATATATAAACTATAGGGAATGTAGTTATAAGAACACACGGCATGTTAGGCCTTGGATATATCGTTTAGGTTTTTAGAAATTTGTGTGGATGGCACAACTTATATCCCTCCTACACATCATGTATCAAATCCCTGGGTGGATGAACCTTATGGTGAAGCACAAGGTTATAACCCCATGTGAGGATACATGAATAGGAACATGGTCATGTACCAACATACACAGACACAAGGTAAAGTACACAAACACTGGGTGAATATATGGGAACCTCCAAGCATAGAGGTTGGACCCCATGTGGAACATGCATGTCGTGTATATCCGCCAAATTATATGTACTCTTATACAGTTGGAGAGCCATGTCCCTTGGGGGCATGAACAGGTGAAGGAGTGGGATCACATGTCATGTGGTTCCCCTCATACATTGTGTACCCATTGGTTCCATTTGATGAAACATAAAGCTTCCATATCTCCTTTGTTTGAACTTGGATTTTGGACAACAAGTAGCCTATCATAATTATTTTTCCATGTAGAAAATGAAGGTTACCTAGATTTTTTATTTTTGAGATATGATATGAAATATTCCAAGAAAAAAGCATATTTTAGGTGATTCTCGATGATGGAAGTGATCGTACGGGATCATGGAAGGCATCCTAAGTAGAACCCTCCATCTATGCTGGGTATGGGTCCTCTACCATTAGAGTGGAACCCTCCTATTGGAACAGGGCATGGGTCCTCTATATATCTCCTAAGTGGAACCATCTAGTTATGATGGGCATGTTTCCTTGGAAACTTCTAGAGTGTAATCCTCTAGGTGGGCTGGGCATAGGTCATTTTCTATTAAAGTGGAACCCTCTTGTTAGCACAGGGAATGGCTCCCCTACATACCTACAAAGTTGAACTCTCCATCTCAGTTTGGAATAGGTCCTCAATGAAATCTAGAATGTAACTCTCTAGCTGGGCTGGGCATGAGTCCTCTACCAACTCCTGAGTGTAAACCTCCAGTATGGTTGGGTATAGGTCCTCAATGACTTCAAGAGTGTAACCCTCAGACTGAGCTAGGCATGGGTCCTCTACGGACTTCTAGAGTGGAACCCTCTAGCTTGGATGGGCATGGGTCCTCTACTACTAACTGGATCCCTCTTTTTGTTCCAGGGCATGGGTCTTATACCTACAGACTATGGCTCATCAACTATAAAGCATAGTGACAAGGTGTGGTTTGACTTGGATGGTTACTTCTAAGAAGACACATGATATATTGGGTATTGTTGATGGACTTCTAGAACTATTGGTGACTCTTTTTTCTAGGATGAGCTATGAGATAGAGATCCCATTTCTCCCTTGTTTGGGAGTATTTTGACTGTGCATATATATATAAATCTATATACATACGCTTATATTAGGTTACTCTCTTTCCATGATATACAAATATGTGTGGGGCATGCCACATGCTTTATTTTTTATCTTATCATGGTTGGATGAGTTTACTCTCCTAATATGGGTGAAAAAGAATCTACATGTAGTTTATTTACACACCGTGTTGAGCCCCTTGTGCATGGATGATTTTACTCTCTCTCTTGCTTTGGATTGAGCTACATCCTTTTTACTATTCTACTATCTTTTTTTACTATTGTATCTATTAATGCCCCCCCTTTTAGCTTTCGGGATATCCTATTGGGTATGTGTATAATCATACCTCTATGGGAAATTTCGGCAAGTGTTGTGTCTTATACAGACGACAGATTGTTCGGTGGTGAATTTAATGTAACTTAGGGATACTAGGTGTTATGGACCACGTACAGGGGTCGTAGCTTAGATATTAGGAGATGGTCTTGCTTAGTAGTTTTCTTTTCTAGTTTTGTCATATTGGGACATATTTCTGGTTGGGAATCTATTTTTCCCCTTTACCTTTCAGTTTACTCTATAATACTCCTATACTATATAGAGGTTTTACATTCATGGTTGTGTCTCTAGTTTTTTTCAGGTTTTACTTTTATTCCTCTTCACTTTTTCATCGAGATGGATGTGTGTGTGTGTACAGGTACATAGGCAAATGCCTCCCATTTAGGATATGTCTTTCGTCACTTTTCACCACCCCCTACCCAATTTATTTGGGCTTTCGGTAGATATATCTCAAGCCTTGATTTGGGTCAGGTCGTGATAGTGTATTTTTTGGATTTTCTGAAAAGATTGATTTTTCAGTGAATACTGGAAAAAAAATTATTATGAATTAAATTTTAAATTTAATTAAATAGGTATACAATATTTATAAATAATCTATATAACTACATAGAAATCTTCATTATACTTTATTTTGGTATAAGTTCATTTTTTGGCAAAAAAATGCATTTTACCTAAAAACTATTTTTCATTGTGTTTTAATCATTTATGTTAAAAATAATTTATTTCACTTATAGTAATTGAATTTTATTAAATGGAATTAATTTTTGTGCTAATCAAGTTATATATATCCTAGTATCTATTTTTTATATTTTTCTAAAGAAGTTAATTTTTTTATGAATAGTAAAAAATTTAGTTTTTATGGAATTTGGTATCTTTTAGGATGTCACTAAGAAATAATTTTTATATAAAAATTTATAAAACATTTTAAAATAATAATGTCTAATAATATAATAAAAATATCATACAAGATACCTCAAAACATATAAATTAGAATTTATTTCATGATAAATATTAAAATCATTTTCAGTGTCGACGCAATGCTTGCGTACTGCCAGAAAAATAAAAATTGGAATAAAAAATATAATATTTTATAAGTAATAAGTATTTTAAAGAAAATTTTAATTAATATGAAGTATTATTTATGATTATTATGAATATATACTAAATTTGGAGTTATATAACAAGTGACATGTCAAAATTGTTGTGTAATGCTAGCGTAAGGCTAGAAAAGTCAAAATATCATATTAAAAAAGTTGGCATGGGATATATGTGAGTAAATATATATATTACATTAATATAAAAAATTATATTGAACAAAATTTATTTATTTTTATAATAGTAATTTATTTTTAATTTTTAGTGATAAAATAACTACCTTAAATTCTTATGTAATCCCAACACAGCGATTGTGCAAACAATAGTAAATGGTTTTAAAAAACATAAAAAGTAATATTTTTTGGATGAATTATAGTTTCATAATAATTTTATAGTTAATAATAATTATTTATTTATTTATAAATGGATTCTATTCAGATTCCATTTCTGACATGTTATTTCCAAAGTCAAATTATGTGAACAGTTATTAAAATGACATTGATTGTAACGTCCCGGCCTCGATGCCACTAAAACTGGTGCCATTAGACTATTCACCAAAATACCTATAGATTTCCTCCTCACACACCAAAGGATTCCAACTAGAAATAGGGGTATGAGGTAGATCATTTATGAGACTATACCCCCAAATTAATGTGAATAACCAGAAATAGATAACCAAGAATCATACACATCAGAGAACGTGAAATAATAATTAAACTAAAATAAAATAATGATATAATGAAAATGAAATGTAGTAAAGGCCCAAATATCCATACCATACATAAAAAAATTGATCACCCACTTTTCCAATCACATATACAATATAAAAGAATAAAATAATAAATATGTTAGTCTCTACTTCCAACTCTGGTCTATATCACATACCTTGTCTCCAGAACCTTATCATGCTTCTTCGGCATTAGAAGTTGACTCCACATGATCATCCCGTTCAACCATGAATTCCTGGGTCTCATCCTAATCCATCATGTATTTGTTATTAAATTTAAATAGGAAATAAGGTCAGCATATACATTGATGTGCACATATAAGAGATGAGAAATAAATCATTGTAGTCCACCCCCAACAGCGAACCTATAAACTACTACCATAAGTTCGTGATCATAAAATATGAACAACATATCTGAAACATAATTGGGAATTGATAAAAATAAAAAAATTATTGTTCATTAGGTCTAATAACCTGATCAACCATACCCACTTTGTCCAAAGATATAGTGTATTTGAGTAAGTCTCAATGACCATACATCCCAAAGGACCTATGGGATCCATATCCATGGAAGCTGTAACCAAAATTGACAATTCTGAGGACCCATCATATGATTTTCCTACCATTAGGGATATCAATCTAAACCATCACCTAATGTGTTCTCATGACCCAAACATTATCTCATACATGGAACCCCAACACAATTATCCCAGTTACGAGAAAAAAGTACTACCAAGACTAGACCATCATTATAACATCTATATTATGTATCATAAACAATATTTCCTATATAATTATTCCAACACATACCATATATCATATAAATAATTCATGGATCATCATTACAACACCTAAACCATATACCAAATCAATCATTCCTGGAGAATTAGACTAATGCCTAGATCATGTGTCAAATCAATCGTTCATGGAGCATCAGTACAACACCTAAACCATATTTCAAGCCAATCATGCCTGGATAATAAGTTCAAACCTAAACAATGGATGTGGAGCATCTGTCCACCATCCATCCCAACTGGTATACCATTATTTATTAGAGAATCAATCAGGGAAATAAACAACTAAGTATACTATATATGTTTATAGCCTCAGTATGATACCTAATTCATATAGTATATTATCATTTCTTGGAACCTCGGTCCAGCATATGACCATAAACATGTGACATAACATCCACTATACTCAACAAAATTACAAAACATTCTCATAATCTTGGTCCACCCCTCAAACCATAAATAAGCTATCAGTACTGATATGAAGCATCCTTTCCAATATTCTCAATTACGGATATCTGAAACCATACATGTGGATCATCTATATAGCTCTCAGATCCATTACAGCCCTCAGTACTAAATTAGGCTCCAAAATGTGGCAATACAACCATATCATAATAGCATCAGTGGCATAACCAACTCTCAACATCCACAACGAAGATAAAATTTAACAAGGGCTGGTCGAACACTCATTCCCATAAAAATATCCTCAAATATCCCAAGGGCCATAGCAAATATAGAAACCCTACAAAGGGTTCCTCTATCTCCTAAAAGGACTTTATATAATCCCATATTAAGAAATATCCTAAATTATCGCTCAGTGTCCTATAACTAATCCTTTATCAACAAATCACCAAAAAGGAATCCAAAAGAAATACCACGCCACACAAGAATTACCAAAAACAACCTACATCATCCAATGATCACTTAATCAGAAACTATCCAACTAAGGGTATCCTCAAGATCCCCTTAGACTCAATTAATCACCATAATAGTTCCCATCTATAACTTCCATCATACAATGTCAACCAAGCCCAAAGGATCCAAACACTCTGATCCTCAAAAATATAATCTAAACCTCAACCACTCTAACATTTATTAACTAGTCCTAATGTGAAATGGATGATCAAGGTCTCCCAAGAGATACTAATTTATCCCACCTCCAAGGAACCATCCAATTAACCTTATACAGATTTCTATGGAATTCTTAGGAATGTTTGACCTCTAGGCTAATAACCATCACTCATTCCTTGTATCTCACAACCTAACCCACTTGGCGACTATGGATCCAAACATTAAGGAAATCCCCCTACTAAATTATCATGGTATAAATCACTTTCCAAAAGACCTCTATATGTTGAAAGGATCCCACCATCACGTTCTTCATGAAAAAACACTCATAATGGAAACTCAAAATTCCAATCCTGACACAGGAGAAAAAAACACACAAAACCTTAAAAATGGTCACATAACAGTAGAACACAACATGTATGCCAATGTAAAGGTTGTGTTCTCACACTTCCCCATATGTGCATGTACTCCATCCAAACATGGAATGTAAAACCCAACTACATGGGATAAAATTCGGGTAAAATGCATGTACCCTACACAGGGTCCCTTCCCATGCACCAAACATGGCCTATCCATGTGTCTCTATATGGTCATGTATTCCTATGCAGCGTGTAACCCACACGGGGTCTGTCCATGTATCCTAGATTCCCATGTCCCCCCTACATAGGTAATTTGGACATGTATTCAGTCATGCATCAAGAGAAACTACATGGCATATCCTTCGAACTATAGGTTGTTTAGTTGTCTTCTTATCTTCTTCCCTAAATAGAAGAACACATTGTGTGTGTAATTAATACCTTGTGTTGTGTAGTTGGTTTTTTCAAACTGGAAACCCCAGTGAACCTCCTAAAACCTCCATTTCCCCTAAATAAGCATTGCTCGACCACCATATGGTACCTAACAGTAATAAAAGGTCTTAAAAACTTATAAATAGTTATTCTATGATGATTGGGGCATAAAAATAAAAAACTATCCTACCTTGTGGTGTATACACCGAAGCTTCGGGTCTGAATTCTCTCATATAAGTTGTTGCACCACATTTTGGTCCCCATATTTTCCATGGATGAGGTTCTGCATAATCTTTTCTCCCTTCACCTCTTGGTCTAGCTGTAGCACATAGAGATAAGACCCTTCCCCTTATCCTGTTCTTAACAACCCCAAATGGGGGTGTTTGACTTAATATAATTAATTAATTAATTAATTAAATTCTCATTTAATACCTATCTTGAGCCCTGAAACATGAAGTGGGTTTATAATTAACCAAAGAAAAAACCCCCATTATGGACCCAACTATGGAGTCAAAATATCAATCTATTCCTTCTTTCAAAATATATCCCCACCCGAACCTGCTAGAATAATTTAATATTTAATTAAATAAATATTAAATATTCTACCAACTCTCAAACATCTTATAATTCAACCAAAAAATTATCATAGGGTAAATTTTCTATTCTGGGACAAATATAGTGGTTTTAAAAATTATTCAAGATCAACTTATAATGAAAAATGATTATTTTATCCCTTACAAAAACCCAAAAAAAAATCAAATTTCTATTCAATTTTGATGTTTGAAAAAACTCAGTTCTCTATAACCTCCCCACGATAAACCTTATCATCCTAGAAAATACTCAATTGTCTTCCAACCACACATATTGATCCACCCTGGCCTCCAACACACACTCAACCTATAGATTTCTACATAAATACACAAACTGAGTTTATCTGCATAATTCCTAAGATAATGCATATCAACCATTAAAGTCTGACCTGTACCTCTCCACCACCAAAAAACCACCAAGACAGTACCAAACTTATCCTTTATATCTATATACATCACAACATCAATTAAAAATCATCATCAAACAAATGGTGCTACCCACTATACAACTCAGCCCATAATAACTGATTCTGATCTAAAATGATTCCCATCGTCAGAGTCTCCATTTGAAACACATCTTCAGTGATCCATAAACCCGCTCATTTTAGTACTGAACACATACTGAACCCTACCCAAAAAAGTTTCACATCACCATGATTGATTTGGTACCCCCTACCATAGGAGTATCCTTACTATCACCTCACAAAAAACACCTTTTCCACTACCCATTCCAAAATCAAAACCAAACTTTAGATCTAGAAATAGACATAGAGATCCTACAAAAGAAACAAAATGAAACATATACTATCACCCATTCCTGAAATATGAGAATGAAACCCATAGTATTCATTGATATCCATTTTATCATAGTAACCTCACTCAAAGACAATTGATGGTTCTCTACCCACCATACAACTTCACCAACACCGCTATATGAGCACAACCTTCTAGGAGGCCCCTTATCAACCTAAGGAAACATCTATAATGCATGGAATAGAGTTTATAATCTCTTATAATACACAATATTATGTCAAGATATTGGTCATTATCATCTTTAAACTATGTTTATACTAAGATGTCATCGATAAATACAACCACAACCTCATCCATTTCAAAACATCATTGTTCTATCCCAAGGTCCTCCAGTCACCATTTCCACAAGCCTCTCATCACACCCACCATGATTCTCAGACCACTCATAGTTATATTCCCAACTCAAACACCTCATATGTACACTCCTATAATGTTCAATCCACAAGACAAATTACTCAGTGTGTCACCAATGCTCTTATCTCAAAGGTTCCACTATTATATAACCATTAAAAACTCTTGTATAACCCAACCACAAAACCATCTTTGACTACAGTGAGTCACGTATCATGAAAACTCATCTTAAAATAACTAACCACACAAACTAAACACTTCATGTACTTCCAATCCAAACCAAATCCACCAGGCTCAACTCTCCTACACATCCATTTCTTGGGCCATACTCTAGAATAAACATTCCCCTCTCCTCAAAACAAAAGGCATCCAATGGGCATAAACCTCAAACCTGAACACAACCTTCATGTCCTATTTTCAAAAGTCCAAAGTATTTGTATGCTCCCCACACACCCAAAATAACTCGTAACTTAATCAACCCCTCGCACGGGTCACCCTTGAAAGTCAACAACACTGACCCCCTATTCTAGAGTCACTTAAAAATGGCCCCAGTCTATACCACATATCCCTACTAATCAACTTTCATGTCAATTCACTAGGTATTACCACAAAGTTTTACACCAACTAAAATAAGGCCACAACTAATGGGGATTAAAACACACTCTCCTCCCACATCACACAACATCAGTAGGTCAAAACACCCATTTCTAGGGTCTTATATCATAAAGGTCTTTTATACCAACCAAATGAACATAAATAGGGAATATTTCCTCTTCAAGAATCTACACATTAGACCGCTCCCTGCAGGACCCAGACTTGTAACTGATCTCAAACAAAAACCCTCTACAATGGGTCTAAAATCCCTATACATATCTAAAACTTACTTTCCAGGTTCACTGCACCAACTGTAAACAAGGACCACACCAGTTTCCTCATTATCGAGTATCTCACCATAGATCTATAAAAACCTTACATCAAAAATAAATACATAAAATAACACACTAGAAGGATGTAATATGTACTTAACATGATTCATGAGATGCAACTTGCCTCTATAGGACAAGATTCAAAATCAAATCACTGCATCTTTTCATTGGGATGAGAGATTAAAAATCATCATAAATCATTAAATACAAAAAAACATGTGAATTTATCAATGGGAAAATCATATACAACTATGACACTTCAAATCCATATCATCAATCATAACCCCTAGTAACCTAGAATTCCTACAAGAACAAGTGTTCATGAAGAACCATCTCGGTATCCATCTCAAGCTCTGACACATTCCCATGACTATATTCTTCAAGACCCCAAATAGTGAAATATAGGAAGGTAACTACACTAAAACAACTTTGAAGTGTACCGTCCCAAATTCCACTAAAACTGGTGCCCAGAGATGGTTTGCCACAAGACCTCAAGTGCGCCTCCTTGTATGATAGAGGCTACCGAATAGAATTAGAGATCTAAGGTGGAACTATGATGAGAATATGCCCCCATATTAGAGGACACAACCAGACATAAATAACCAACATCATACACATCAGATAATTTATAAGAATAAATAAACTAAAAAAACATGTTGTAATAAAAATGAAATATAGGTTTTCTAGTAGGATGATCTCATATAAAAAATAAATGACTAAAAAATAAATACATCATTCTCTACTTCCAACTCTAGGAAAAAATCACATACCCAGTATCTAGTACCCTATCAAGCTATTCTTGAATGACTAGTCAACTCCACATGAGAATCCCGCTCAAGCATGCAATCAAGGGCCTCAGCCAGATCCATCATATATATGTGATCAAACTAAAATAAGACATAACATTTACATGCACACTAGGGTTCACATACAAGGGATTATAAATAAATATCATTATTCATTCCCTAATTTGGAACCAATAAATTGTTTCCATAAGGTCCTTCTCATGCAATATTCATAGCCTAGCTAAATCATAAATGAAAATAAATAAAAATAAAATAACTGTCAATCCTTAGGTCCAAGACCTCGATCGACCATGAAAAATTTCTCCAAATCTAGAGTGTCTCTAAGAACATCTCAGTGTCCATGCATCCCAAATGACATGCAAGCTTCATATCCATTACAGCTATAACCAGACATGAAAATTCTAAGGACCTATCCTTTTATATTCCTATCATCAGGGATACTAACCTATGTTATCCCCTACCATGTTCTCATGACCCAAGAATTATCTCATACTTAGAACCTCAACACATCTATCCCAGTTACCACACAAAAGTACTACCAAGCCTAGACCATTATTCTGAAATCTATCACATGTATCATGAACAACACTACCTAGAACATCAGTCTAACCCATACCATATATCAGATCAATCAAGTTGGGATAATCATTCCAGCACTTAAACCACATACCAAATCAATCATTCCTAGAGCATCAGTCTCACACCTAGATCATATGTAAAAATAAATCATGCTTGGAACATAACTCCAACATGTAAAACATATATCAAAACAATCATGCCTAGAACATTAGTCTGGAACATAAACCATGGATATAGATCATTATTCCACCATCCATATTAGTCGTTGTACCATCATTTCCTATATCATCATTCTGTAACATAAACAACAAAGTATACAATTTGTATTTAGAGCCTCAGTCTAAAAGCTAATAAATATAGTATATTATCAATTCTAGAAGCCTTATTCTATAATTTTACAATATAAATGTGGTGTCACTTCTAGTATACTCAAAAAAATATACACAATGTTCCTGTAACCTTAGTCCATCACTCAAACCATAAATAAGATATCGGAACCAATATAAAGCATCATTTCTTACAGTCTCAATTAAAAATATCTAAAACTACACATGTGGATAATATTTCCATATCTCATTTCCATTATATCCCTCACTAGTAAACTGGGCTCCAAAACATGGAAATCCAACCATATCACAATATCCTTAGAGGCATAACCAGGTCTCAACATCCACAACCAATAAAAAACATAATAAGGGATAGTCGAAACCATAGGCCCATCAAAAGATCCTCAAATTTCTCAAATTCCATAGAAATCATTGACACCCTTTTAAGGCTTCCTTTATGGCATACAAGAACTTGGGCTAATCTCATCACAAGAAACATCTTCAAGCGGGCCTCAGTGGCCTCCAACTGATCCTCAATCAACAAAGCATCAAAAAAGTCATCCAAAATCAATACCATGACACATGAGAATTCAAAATATCCAACTACAACATCTAATGATCACTTATTCATAAAACATCCCACTAGGGGAATCATCAAGATTCCATCGAATTCAACTCATCACTACAATGGAACTCATCTGTAACCTTCATCCTACAATGTCAACCAAGCCCAAATGCTCCAACCACTTTGATCCTAAAACATAGGATCAAACCCTCAACTGCTCTAACATCAAGTAATTATTCCCAATGCATTGAAATAGACCAAGATATCCCCATAGATACTACTTGATATCACTTCCAAGGACCCATAAAAGTAACCTCAAGTAGATCAACATGGAACAATCTTTCTAGGTCAATATTCAGGCACACAACTGTCACCTGGGCCTCATAGGTCACAACTTAACCAATTGCAGAATTCTAAATCCAAACCTCAGGGAAATCCTCCTACTAAATTATTGTGGTCCAAAACACCACCCAGATTGCCTCTATATGCAGAAAAATTCCATCGTTGAGTTATACATAGAAAACACTCAAAATGGACTACTCATAAGTCTAATTCTAAATATGTGGAACAAAACACCCAAAATCTCCAAAAAGGGTAACAAAAGAGCAGCACATGACATGTATACCTAAGTATATGGTGTGTACTCACATTTCCCCACATGGGAATGTACTTAAGCCGAAAATGGTGTGTAAAACCCAAGTACATAGCTTTCAAGTTAGGTACATGGAATTTAAACTACATGGGGTCCCTACCCATGTACCAAAGATGGCATGGTCATGTGTCTTTATGTGACCATGTCTTCCTATATAGTGTGTAACCCACACAGGGTATTGTCATGTACCCTATACAACCATGTCCCCCCAACACGAGTCATATGACCATATAATTGGTCACAAACTGAGTGACATTGCATGAAATTTTATCTATAATATACACTATGTAGTCATATTCTTCTCGCCTTATCCAAATGGTAAGAACACATGACATATTTTATTAAAACCACACACTGTGTAATTGGGTTTTCTGAATAGGAAACCCCTACAAACCTCCCAATACCCCTGCTTTCCCATAATAAGCACATATCGACACCCATGTGCTTCATAATAATCATAAAATAGATTTAAATATTATTAATAATTATTCCACAAGGATTAAGGAATGAAGATAAAAAATTAGTCTACCTCATGGCATTAACACCGAAGCTTCAGGTCCAAATCCTCTCCTGGAAACTACTACACCTCATTCCGATTCTGATCTCCACCAGGGATGAGGTCTGACAGAATCTCCACCCCTTATCCCATTGGTCTAGCCATATCACATAGGGATAATACCATCCCCCATCTTTCATGCATAGTAACCCCCAATGGGGGGGTGTCTTACTTAATTCAATTAATTAAATGTCCATTTAATACATGTCTTGTGTCCCAAAACCCAAAGTGTGTTTATACTTCACCTAATAAATTCCCCCCATTCTGAACTCCCCCTAGGTGTTAAAAAACAATCATATGTTCCATTAAAAATATATCACCACCCGAACTTTCTTGAATAATTTAATATTTACTGGAATAAATATTAAATATTCTGCCAAAACTCAAATTTCATAAAATTCATCAAAACTCATGCCATGTGGTAAAAGAAATATTATAGGACCAACTGAGTGGTCAGATAAATTATCCAAGATCATGTTCTAGGTGAAAATGACCATTTTACTCATTACATGCACCCAACAGAAAAAATAAAATTTCTACTCAATTTCAAAATCCAAAAAAAACTCAAATCTCTACATTAATAGTATTTTTTATTAAATATATTTTATTAAATTATTTTAAAATAATAAAAAAATATGAAATAATAAAATTAAGATGACATATTTTTTAAAATTTCATCCATTTCGAATTTATGAGACAATTTTCAAAATATAAGAAAAATTGTAACCCTTCAATACTAAAACATTCATTACTATAATTAAGGATAAAATTGGTTAACCAAGAGTTAAACCAAAATATATGGTTCAAAATGATATCTAAACCTATAAAAAAGTTTATTGGGTTATTATATTCAGATATTATACTCCTTATCTTCTAATCCATGTCATTTTTGAACCATTTTACATGAGTTAGACACATATTATATAATAATATTTCATGTAATTCCAATAATGTCATTAATGAAATTTTATAATATAAAATATATTAATAAATGATTTATAATTAATAAAAATCCAGTCTTCAGAGAATGAAATTTTATATGGTTTAAAATATCATTCATGGTCCATTTATTGGTCACTTTTCCTTTTATAGTAACTTTATTGACTCCTAATGTGTAAAAAACATTAATAGCATAGAAATTTTCAAAAGGGTTAACAGAGAGTTAAAATAAATATCTATGTGTGAAAAAATAACCTAAACATATCTAAATTTTATAATATGAAATTATTTAGACTCATAATCATCATATATTTTAATTGTATCAATTTTTCTAGATTTTTTAAAGAAAATTAATTTATATTAATTTAATAATTTAAGAAATTATAAGATTTTCCCTCCCCTCGCTTATAAATGGGAACTTCTATCCTCTCATATTTTCACATCAAGAGCCTTTTGTTTAATAAAACCCCTACCAAAATCCATTCCATACATCCTTAACCACATCTTAGAGTCCCTATTTTGAAAAAAAACCAAACTATGAAATATTTAGGAATAAACATGAAGTGGTTGTTTTAAGAAGAGATATAGTTCCTACCAAATGTTTTTATTTCCTCTTATACCTCCTTCAAATATGCTTAAACCATGCTGAAATAAAAACATAAGAATCTTACAAATACCTAGGATTTTCTATTATAATGGAAATACCTATTTCTATATCTTTATTCCATCGAATTGGAAAATAAATCATTGTTCGTGTGTATGGAGGACTACCGCCTTGCAAACCGATGTAATTTATTTTCCATCACCACCTCTCACGGATGGTTATAATGATCACCTCCCCTCCTCTAGCTTGGCCCGACCTCGATGATGGTGGTATCCTCTTGGATCGACGTCGTTGGGTGAATAATCTACTTGGCCCAACTTCACTCTAGGATTAGCGGTGAATTCACTTAGGCTTCAGGTTCTTGCCTCGGCTATGGTGTGTTCGTCATTAGCTCCGGTGCACTTAGTGACAGCCTCAGTGTCCCTAGATTCAGTTTCTCAACTCGGCATCATCATGCGACTCTGAGTGGTCCGGCTTCGGGATCTCTTCGCGGTTATGGATTCG
This sequence comes from Viscum album, assembly GCA_963277665.1. Classification (NCBI taxonomy): domain Eukaryota; kingdom Viridiplantae; phylum Streptophyta; class Magnoliopsida; order Santalales; family Viscaceae; genus Viscum; species Viscum album. The sequence continues at coordinate 1,833,393,599 of OY728160.1, forward strand.
AGTGGCTCGGTGTTGGATCCTTCTAGGGCCTTAGGATCTTATTGTGGAAATCACCATTGGCCTAGTGCTCACTATCGTCTTGCTCTGCTTGTTCAGGTTTCTGTCATGGCGGTAGTGTGGTCAGCATCAGCATGTTCAGCAATGGTAGATCTTGATCTGGTTTAGCCTTGTCTGGGATCGACATCGGTCCTCACGTGTTCTAGTGTGCTCGTGGTCAGTTCTAATGGCTTGGAGGGGAGAGGAATTGAATTTTGGTGCTTCTATTTGTTGTTTCTAGGTTCTGTTTTGGTAAATCCTGGTGTATGTTTGAATGGCTGTGAGTTAATGGAGATGAACTCGATGGTCGGTTGGGGAACCTATACTTTCTTCAAGGTTTTTCTTCAGATGAGGATAGAGATGGTTGTCTTCATTGTGCATGACTTTTTAGACTTGGAAGATTGAGAGGGTATGGCACAGCCATCGGTACCGTTCCCATGCACTCTTGCACAGGACTATTTGTTGAGCAGCCATGCTTTGGTGGATGCGTGCCTTAATTATGTTGATGTTGGGTTGAATAACTCCTTCATAGTTTTGTTCTAGGTTGAAACCCCTTGTTTCTCGATTTTTGTTAAAGTATTTATTCCTTGAAATCTTGGTCCCACCCCCTTTACCTTTAAAAGGGGGCTTATCTAAAATCAATAACAATTTATGCCTTCAGGTAATTCATTTAGTCAAACAAAATATATAACCTATTTTCCTACATTTCTATCTATTGAAAAGTGATAATTTCATTCATGCGTATGTGCGCACTATGATGTCTTCAAAGCAATATGATTCATTTTTCAACACTGCATCACATGGCTAGTATATATAAGGGTATTTAAATATACAATATAATATTTATGAAATAATAATAATTTTGGAAATATAAAATTATACTTACCTTCTTTCCCTCGTTATCTTTGGAAAATTAAATTTTTACTCATGCATACATATGACTTACCCTCTCTATGATTATAGCATTATTAATTTTTAAAACCCATATTTCATGAATAGTTTTATAAGAAACTTTGATTTATAAAAATGATAATTATTTCATAATTATCATTGTAGATATGATCGAATAATGAAATCTTTGGCCATAATAAACCTACCAAATTCATTTTGGACATATGATCCAAATATCATCAAAATATTCGATGAGAAATTAATTGATTAAGAAACTATACATAGAAAGGTAATAAATAAAATAAAATTAATAATAAACTTGAAAAATGTTCCTAATAAATTAAATAATTAACATATATACATTATTTATAAAGATAAATAACATACATGATGACTCAAAGTCAAGGTAAGGGACATTATACTTTAGAAACCTTATTATAAATGTTTTCATGATTTATTTCCTAAATATTAATCTTTAGTGTCTATATTCTTAAAATTTTTTTATGGGTATATTTATAAGTAAATAAATGAATTATAAAAGAAATTTTATTTCACTTTTGAATTTATTTCGATGGTTTTCAAACAATATAATTTTATATATTTTATGTGTAATGATTTAATAAATAGACAAATGTAATGTTATATCTTTACATATATGGTTTAATGAAAAATTCCATCAAACATGAAAATTATTTTATGTTTATATTCCTTTACAATGTATCATTTTTTATTCAAATAAAGATCCTCCTTTCCTTTTTTATGGGTATTTTTTAAATGTGTTATAAATTGTATAGATATTTTGATATAAATAAATGTTTATCTTATGGATGAAAATAATTTTTTTAGAATGATTATGGAAATTCAAGCTTTAAAGTGTTATTATTAATAGTTCTTGGGAATTTTTTATGATGATGTTTGGTTTCTTTATAAACCAAGGATGGGTGTTTTTTTATAAACCAATGATCGGTGGTTACATTATAAACCAAGGATGTATAGGTCTTTTATATATCTCTAATAAATTGGGTAATGATTATGTTATCTAGATAATTATATTGGAAGTTATCCATATTTTTAACTCCACTTATAATAGTGATTCTAAGAGTGATATGAAAATGATATCCCAAGTTACCAACATGAATTTTCTATGATTTATAATGAGTCTTCAAGGAAATACTTTAATTTTACAAGGTATTCTAATGATTTTTCTTATTTTAAATGAATTATTATTAAAATTTTGGTAAAAATGTATGTTTTTAAGAATTTTTTTCCAATTATTCTTATTTTTCTAAATAAACTCCAATGATTTTTATTTTTGGCTCCATATGTTTCATGAAAATATTTGGATATTGTTAATGATTTCATAATTAAATTATTATTTGAGATCAAAGTTTATGATATTAAATTAAAACTCTCTTTTATGTTCTCATGGTTTTAAAATAAACTAGAATATTTCTTTCTTTCTTTTTTATGTCCCTTACTAATATTTTTATGCTCATCACACATTTTTAAAAAAAATCACACGGTTTAATGGATGAATGAGAATGAAGAGATCAAGATTAAAGTTGTGAATAAATGTCATCTTATATCTTAAAAGTATTATATTATAAGAAAAATTGATATTGTGTGGAAGTGTCCACTTTGAAATAGTTTGTCCTAATTCTCGAAAACTCCAAACCTAAAAGGTCCTTAGGTATCTAAATGATTCAAATTTAAGTTTGATGATATATATTTGAAGGTATAAATTGGTTAACATTTATCGGTATCAAATACGTAAATTAAAAGTTTGTATTTTTAGAATTAGATACTGAAGTGTGGGTTTGGGGTTAGTACAAGTACTTTATTTTCAATAAAGTCATTTCATGCTTCAAACATATGTTTTCTTACAAAAACGGTTTCTATTGAATTTTACCCAAATAGTAATTATAATTAATTCCTACCATTTTTATAAATATTATTTGAGGAAATAATCATTGTTTTTTAAATAATCATTTCAATATTATCTTAGAGTGAATTTTTTGGATTTTTCTAAAAATATTTATTTAATAGTGAATTTTGAAAAATATCGATTTTTTTAAAAACTGTCACTTAATTTCATGTAAAATTATCATTATATTTTTAATTTTATATTAAATTTACATAATTATCCTTTAATTATAAATAATATAATTAATTATATAATAATAATCATTATACTTTATTTTCATAGAAGTTAATTTTTGGTCTTAAAAACAAATTTTTATAGAAACTGTTTTTATCTACACAATAATTTTTTTAATAAATTAAATTAACCTCTGCTAATTAAAAGTTTAATGAAATTTATATATTATATATAGTCAATAATATATTTTAACTATCATTATATGATTTTTACAAGGAAGTAAATATAAGTAAGTTATGTTTAATGCTTAAATCTCCATTCTTTTAAATGGGCTTTTGTTGTGGGTTGTATACTTATTTAAAATTAAATTCGGCCAATTCTACAAATTTAATCAAGTAAAATGGATTAAATATTAGTAATCATCATAATTTATATAATCTAATTTTCTCAACATAATTTTTTTCATATTGAATAGTAAAAATAGTAAACATTTATTACCACGATTAATGTTAAAATGGGTTTTCCAATGGTAAGAAAATTGGTAAGGGTAAGATTCCTTCCAAAACCTATCCAATACTTATTTTTTGAACATATTTCACCATTTTATTATCCTAAATTTTAATACTGGTCCATTTGGGTCCACGTGACCATGAAAGTGGACTTATACATCTGAAATATTTTAAGGAAAATTTTGTGCATCCCTCCCATCATTTATAAAAGGGAACATCTACACCTCCATTATTCCCACTATTTTAGCTGTATATATTGAACAATACGTACTAAAAATACTTCCAATAATCCTTCAAATTTTCCATGGGATTATTTTCTTCCCTTGATACCAATCCTTCAAGGCTTAAGGTGTAAGCCAAAGGGGGTCTGTAAGAACCCGGATCTTCGATTTCAGGTATGCCTTCCTTTTTTCTGGAGTTTTTGAGAAAAATGGAGTTTCTGGAAATTTTTGAAGTACACACCATGTAATTTCTGAGTACAGGACGTGTACTCTTTTCCCGCTCGAATTCGTGTGTTGGTCGTGTCTGGGCCACACACCCGGTGTGTAGGGTTGATGTGGAGGCCGATTTAAGCGGAGTACGGACAAACCTAGTACATGCCATGTACTCTAAAAATACACATTGTGTACGTTCTTTTTTTTCATTAAACAGGCCGGGGTCACGCCTGATTGCCTAAAACGTCTTCTTCTAGGTCTTGTTCATCCGAGAGCGCCGGGAATCCTCGGATCTTCGACGATCCACCATTCCTCCTTCCGTTCTCCATTTTGAGCACTATCTATTGCGTTGGAATCACAGCGGTGAGTTTTCCCTTCTTCTTGATCCTTGTTTTCCAATTCCTCATCCTTCTCAAGATATCGTTGGTTAAGCATTTTTGGCATTTTCTGAGATCTTCGACGTTCTAAGGAGAATCAGTCGTCGTGGTTCACGTATATCGATCTCCTAGGATCGAGGTAGGTAGTTTGTGTCTTACCGTTCAATGTCTTTGAGTTTTATGCACAAATTCCACCAATACCCGTGAACGGGGTATTGTATGATTACCTTTTTACCCATGTTGTTTTCCTGACTTTCTTGTATACTGGTGTAGAGGTAATTTGTTCATGTTAGAGGATAATTTGTTGTACTTGGATGTCTTTCCATGCTTGTTCTGTTATTGACCTTTGGGTCTTCGTTGCCTTGGCTATTATACCTATTTCCATGCCTTGTGTCTATAGGATGGAGTGTTTTTTTATAACATGCTTGTTTCCCTATAGACTGTTAGCCAAGTAGTTCTATATGTGTACTTTGGTTAGCCAAGTATCTCTATAGGTTTACTTTGGCCTTATAGCATTATTATGCACTGACTTGCACAGGACTGAGAGAACCTGGTGCTATAGACTATAACAGATAGACCGAGTGAGCTTCCCAGAGAGTCTTAAACATTATAGACTATAGGAGGGTAGACTGATTGAGCTTCCTCAATGAGTCTTAGACATTATAGGCCACATGGGATAGACCGAGCGAGCTTCCCAGAGTGCCTTCAAATTTTATAGACTACAGGAGGGTAGACCGAGTGAGCTTCCTCAGAGAGTCCTACCTTGTTTGATTTCTCTTTAAGAACCTTCCCAGGCAAGAGGAGGAATTGACCGAGTGAGCTTCCTCAGAGATTCTGTGGTATACCTGAGGCTATAGGAGGAATTGACCGAGATAGCTTCCTCAGAGAGTCTCTAGACCTTGGGACTAAGAGGGTTAGACCATGTGATCTTCCTTGGAGAGTCCCTGAATACCCTATACTATGAGGGGAATTTACTGAGTGAGATTCCCTAGATATTCTCATAAATTATTATGACCAAACTATAGGGGTTAGGCTGAGTGCACTACCCATAGTGTTGCGGTACTTCTTAGATAGGACCAGAGGGGATGGCTGCGAGTACTTCCCAGAGGGTTTCCTACTGTTGTTTGTTGATTGCTTCACTACTGCCTGTTGTTCTGTGGATTGATTACTGTTGTGTATAATCCTGTTATACTGCTTATTGTTACTGTCCACTGTTTGTTGCTACTGTTTACTGTTTATTTTACTTTTACCTTCCATTTACTCACTGACTGTTAGGCACAGATCTTCAAGTGGTTGCCTACTAGTATTTAGTCTCACACCATGTTTGGGTAATGGTTTTAGGCCCAAACAGACTATGTTGTTGCAGGTATAGACAAGGGAAAGTGACCTTCGACTTCTGGTACTTGATTTCCTGGAGCAGGAGAGCATGGGCCAAGCTATGGCTTGCGATGCTGAGGATATTATCGGTTTACCTTTCTTTTTGTACTTTGGTTTGGCACTATTGTATTTTCCATCATTGTGACTTGTTTGACAGATTTCCTTGAAATATGTATCATGCATCATTTCATATATATGTGTGTGCTCCAGTTGTTTATTGCTTTAGTATTCTTCTGTTTACTTGTGTATGGATTTTTTTGTTTCTGCTGTTTCTTTTTGTTTACTCCTCTATTTACTCTGCCAATGAGGGCATATTTTCCCCACTATCACACCCAAGGCCCTCGCTGCTAGTCGATAGCCTCTAGCATTTGGGAAAATGCGCTTGAGGCCATGTGACCAACCGGGTACGGGGCGCCTCTAGGTGGCTTCCGGAACCAGGACATTACAAAGTGGTATCAGAGGGTAGGTTATTTTCTCTTTGTTTACTATTTGGTGACTTTATCTAGGGATAGGACGGATTTGGTACTTGGTAATAAGTTTTTCTCGGGAGTATCTAACCCGTGTATAGGGAAAATCCATACTACCTCGTTTATTTCAGTTTTCTGGTTTTGAGATTTTATGGTTGATATTATTTCACCTAGAGTGATTCACATGCTTTGTGTTGTTATTGTTTTGACTATTGTGGTTCAATTTCTATTGCAACCCGATGAGATAAGGGTATGCCATCTCATGAATCATATAGGCACTTGTTAAAAATCACATGCCATGCATTCTTGCCATGCCATCTAGGGTGCATTAGCGATTTCATGTTTTTTTGATAGACTGTGTGTAGATTATATATGATGTTGTGATAGATGCTTGATAGAATCACTGCTGTTGTGATAGAGAAATTTATTATGTTGTACATTGCTTAAATGAATGCCAAATTTTGATTCTTGAGGTGTTATGGGACCTCTTGAATCAGACGTTTGTGGATCAAGATCCTGTTTTTCCTTATATATGACTGTATTGGATACCAAGATTTGATTCATGGAGAGTATGGGCCCTCATGGATCAGAATTTGGCACCTATTTGCTTTTTTTTTCTGTGTTTTCTGGACTTCTGTGCAGTTTCTGAGCTACTGCCCAGAAAAACACAGAATACATGGCGTGTACCTTCTGGATACACGCCATGTAGTTTTCAGGCCGTGTCACTGACCATGAGATCAGAAACACGGTTTTGTGAAAATAACTCAAGGAACACACCGTGTATAGTAGGTGCACGCCGTGTAGTTTAGAGCCGTGCACCCGTCCGTGTCACTAACAACACGGGCCGAGGAAGCTCGAGTAAAACACACCGTGTTGGTAAAGAACACGCCATGTATTTTTGTCCTAGGTACTCGTCCATGTCATGAACAACACGGTTTAGTGTTATCTTCTCTTATACATGCTATGCTTGTTAGGAGCACGCCGTGTAAGGGTAGACGTGTATATGGCCATGTAACTAACAACACAGGCCGCTGACACCGTGTCTAGTACACGTTGTTTCCCTAGGGAACACGTCGTGTAGTCTGGGGTTAGTTGGACCATGTGGGTTGGCCATGTAAGGAGACTCGGGCAGGGGTTTAGAGTTAAAGTACACGTCGTGTGTGGGGACAACACGCCGTGTAGTTTGGGGTGTTACACGACCAGTAGTGGAAGGAGTACACGCCCATGTTAATGGATTTTGAAGACATGCCGTGTTGTTTTATACATGCTGTGTAGTCATGTTTTGTAAAACTGGATAGTTTCTTTCCTCTATTCCCATTTTGTACTCCTCTATTTTCAGTCTTTGTTAATCCTGATCTAAGGTGAGCTTTTGATATTTCAGATTTATGCCTCTGAGACCTCCTTCGGTCTTACTTCAGTTGTCGGACGGTGACCAGACACCGGAAATGGCTGATCAGGGACCTCCAGTTGATCCTACTGTTGTGCCAGCATTGGCACCAGCAGTTATACCCGTTGCAGGCACCGATACGTAGTACAGGGAGGACTTCCTGAGGATTTTGATGACTTTTTAGGGAGAGCCGCCTCCTGCCCTGTCGATGGTTGAGTTGACGAGGGTTTTTCAGCAGCAGCATCCTCCTACTTTCTCAGGGGATTGAGGACCCCAGGCTGCAGAGTCGTGGTTTGAGGCCACCCTTACTATCTTCGAGCATCTGTACATACCCCCAGAGTAGAGGGTAAAGTTGGCCAGCTATATGCTCTGAGACACCACCAATAGGTGGTGGGAGGTGATCTCACAGTCATGGAGTCAGCAGGGTATGTCTTGGGATGAGTTTCGACACACCTTCTATAACTACCTCTATCCGTAGACCCTGAGAGCCGATCGAGCCCGGGAGTTTATGAGTCTGTAGTAGGGTACTTTTTCTGTTATGGAGTACTCGTCTCGCTTCACTGAGCTGCAATGTTTCACACTGATCCCAACATGTGATAAGTTGTTCCTTGCTAGGAAGTTTGAGGACAGTCTCAAGCAGAAGATCCATTCCCAGGTGAATATCTTTCAATTGAATTTTATATCCTCCATCGTCAATCAGGCGCTGATTACTGAGCGCAATCTAAGGGATTCTGGAGCAGTGATCCAGGGCGGTTCGACATCCAGAGCCAGTGTTCCTCCTACGGACAGTAGGAAGCGTCGTAGAGAGTCTTCTCGAGGTAATCGGGGTTTGCAGTTTGTATCTTCTGGCAGCCAGGTTATATGCAACCAGTGTGGTAGGAGCAGGAATACTAGGCCTCAGTGCCATAGAGATCCGATAGAGTTCTGATCTTGTGGCAATATGGGCCATATTCAGTGATTTTGTCAGATCTTCTCACCTTCAACTGGTGGTAGGGGTTCCTCTATGACCCTGCTTTCTAGATATGCTTCACCAGTTTCCCACCAACCCGGGAACTGGAGTTCTTCTGGCCGTTCGGGCTGAGGTGGAGGTCGTGGCCGTGGTGGCCAGTCACCAGATCATCAGCGACAGTAGAGTAGATCAGCTCAGAGCGGTCAGCCAGGGGTGCAAGGCTGTGGTGCAGGCCAATCTTTCACCGTGGAGCAGACCTATCAGAATCAGGATCCCGACCCTTCTATAGTTCAAGGTGCGATCTTAGTAGCCTCATTTTTATCTTTATCTCTTTTCAATACTAGTGCTTCCCATATCTTTATCTCTGTTTCTGTTCGGGGGAGCCTTGGGCTCTGTATCTTTTCATCTGCCGACTTGTTGACTCTGGACACGCCGTTGGGAATGAGGACATCTAGCATACGTTAGTGCAGAGAGTTCCCTCTTGAGGTTGCAGGGTGTCATTTCTTATGGGACCTCTATGTCCTAGAGATGACGGTCTATGACTTCATTCTCGGTATGTGCTGGTTGGTTCCCTTACAGGTAGTCGTCGATAGCTATCGTCGTAGGGTGAGTTTCGTATCACCAGAGGGTAGATCTTTACTTCATAGAGGTGAGTGGGATGTCCAGGCGGGTAGATCTGGACCAGAGCATCATGGGCTAGAGGAAGTTATAGCCTAGATTTCCATTCTTTATCTGGATGACCAGGGGACTTCGCAATTAGACTTTCCTCTAATGGTGGATCGTTTCGAAGATGTCTTTCAAGAGGACTTTTCAGGTTTTCCTCCGGAGCGCGAGGTAGACTTTTCTATTGAGCTCGTGCCAGGAGCGGCAGCGGTGTCCATTCCTCCTTATAGGATGGCTACACCTGAGTTGTAGGAGCTCAAGAAGCAGCTGGAGGAGTTGTAGGCAAAGGGTTTCATCTGACCCAGTACCTCTCCTTGGGGTTCTCTTGTCATGTTTTTGAAGAATTCAGACGGTACCCTTCGGCTTTGTGTGGATTATCGGAAGCTGAACCAGTTGATAGTCAAGAACCAATATCCCTTGCCGATGATAGATGGCCTCTTTGATCAACTTTGAGGAGCCCAGGTGTTCTCAAAAATCTATTTGAGGTCCGTTTATCATCATTTTCACGATACACCATCGGATATACCTCTGACAGCCTTCAGGAGAAGGTATGGTCTATACGAGTATACAGTCATTTCGTTCGGTCTCACGAACGCGCCAGCAGTTTTCATGGCACTGATAAACCGTGTGTTCCATCCTTACTTAGAATCCTTCGTCGTGGTCTTTGTGGATGATATATTGGTGTACTCTTGTACTCGACACGACCATGCTACCCATCTTGAGATCATTCTGAGTACACTGAGAGAGCATCGGATTTAGGCTAAACTCTCAAAGTGCCACTTTAGGATGGATCAGATTCACTTCTTGGGTCACGTCATCTCAGAGGCGGGAGTATCTATGGACCCAAGGAAAGTGAGATTTTTAGTTTCCTGGGAGCAACCGAAGAACGTCTTTGAGGTACAGAGTTTCCTATGTCTGGATGGATACTACAGACGCTTCATTCAAGAAATCTCGTGCCTAGAAGCCCCGTTTAAAGGTATGACCAAGAAGGGGGGAAAGTTTTTATGGTCAGGTTCTTGTGAGTCAGCCTTTCATGAGCTGAAGGGGAGGTTGACTTCAGCACTGATACTAGTCTTTCCAGAGCTAGGCAAGAGCTACACTATTTATTGTGATGCTGCAGGTATTGGGCTAGGAGTTATGCTTATGCAGGGAGATGGAGTCATTGCGTACAGGTCCCGGCAGTTGAGGCCACACGAGAGGAATTACCCTACGCACGATCTGGAGTTGGTAGCTATTGTTCATTCCTTACGCTATTAGAGACACTACCTTCTGGGAGAGAACATTGTGGTTTTCACCGATCACAAGAGTCTCAAGTATATCTTCACTCAGCGTGATCTGAATATGAGACAGTGTAGGTGGGTTGAGTATCTTCAGTCCTTTGACTTCGATCTCGCCTATACGCCAGGAAAGGGAAATGTAGTGGCAGATGCGTTGAGCAGAAGAACTCATATTCAGGTAGTTTAGGAGGCCATCAGTGAGTGGAAGCTTATGGCTCTATTCTCTGAGATACACTTGGAGGTTCACGACAGACAGGTACAAACTTTTCTTTCTTCTGTAGCTATTACCTCTACACTTCTTGATTGGGTACGGATGAGGCATCTATCAGATTCGGAGGCCTTAGTCCTGCGAGAGACTGTATCAGGAGGGGACCCTCTTCCTTGATGGACAGTGGGAGAGGATGATATATTTTGTTTCCAGGGATTCGTATGGGTTCCAGCATACATACACGAGGAGCTGATGCGGGATTTTCATTCCTTAGTTTTGGAAGTTCATCCTGGCATCACCAAGATGTATCATGATCTACACCGCTAGTACTGGTGACCAGGTATGAAGAAAGATGTTGCTGGTTTTGTCATGAGATGTTCTACTTTTCAGCAGGTGAAAGCAGAACATCAGCGACCAGCAGGGCTTTTACAATAGTTACCCATTCTAGAGTGGAAGTGGAACGATGTTGCAGTGGAATTCGTGACCGGGTTGCTGAGGTCGCCTCGGGGAAACGATGTTGTTTGGGTTATCGTCGACAGACTCACGAAGGTCGCACGCTTCTTTCCGATCAAGGAGACCTTCAGTGTTGATGATCTGGTATAGTTGTAGATCCGGGAGATCGTACGTCTACATGGAGTTTCACACTCCACTGTTTCAGATAGGGATGCGCGCTTTACTTCTCGGTTCTTGCAGGGACTTCAGAAGGCTTTGGGTACACAGGTACTTTTGAGTACAACATACCATCCCCAGACTGATGGCCAGTCCAAGCGCACGATCTAGGTGCTTGAGGATATGCTCCGATCATACATTCTAGACTTTGGCGATTCTTGTGAGAAGCATATATTCCTCTTGTAGAGTTCACCTACAACAACAGTTTTTAGGAGACCATTCAGATGGCACCTTACGAGGCTTTGTACGGTACGCCATGCTGATCACCCTTATGTTGGCTCAAGGTAGGAAATGTAGCTTTGTTGGGACCTCATCTTGTTCAGGAGACCTCAGAGCAGATAGAGATGATTCAGAAGTGGATGGCTACAACACAATCTCGGCAGAATTCTTATGATGATCAGCAGAGAAGACCTCTGGAGTTTGAGGTCGGAGATTAGGTTTTCCTGTGTGTCACACCGTGGTTGGGACACAAGAGGATTTGAAGACAGGGTAAACTTTCACCGTGGTATGTCAGGACGTTTGAGGTTTTGGAGAGAGTTGGTCTGGTTGCCTATCGTTTGTAGTTACCTCAGAGGTATCGGGCCATGCACGACGTCTTCCACATCTCTCAGCTCCGACATTAATTTTCAGACCCGTCTCATGTCTTTCAGCCCAAAGAGGTTGAGCTCGAATCGGATGCATCATTTGGGGAGAATCCCGTCCGAATTTTCGATCGCAGTATGAAGGTTCTCCGTGGGTGGTCTATTCCTTTAGTGTAGGAGGTCTAGAAACATGGGCGAGTACAGGACGAGACCTGGGAGAGGTATGCCAATGTATGATCGTAGTGGCCAGAGCTGTTCGGGGTTTCTTCTTCTATGCCCCGCTAGGGAAATTCGGGGACAAATTTCATTAAGGGGGTAAGTTTTTAAGAACATGGATCTTCGTTTTCAGGTAAGCCTTTCTTTTTTCTGGATTTTTTGAGAAAAATGGAGTTTCTGGAAATTTTTGAAGTACACGCTGTGTACTTTCTGAGTACACACCGTGTACTCTTTTCCCACTCGAAGTCGTGTGTTGGCCATGTCTGGGCCACACAAACGGTGTGTAGGGGTGATGTGGAGGCCGATTTAAGTGGAGTACGGAAAAAACTAGTACATGTTGTGTACTTTCTTTTTTTTCATTAAATGGATCGGGGTCGCGCTTGATCACCAAAAACATCTTATTCTAGATCCTGTTCATCCGAGAGTGTCGGGAATCTGCGGATCTTCGACGAGCCACCATTCCTCTATCTGTTCTATGTTTTGAGCACTGTCGATTGCATTGGAATCGCAGTGGTCAGTTATCCCTTCTTCTTGAGACTTTTTTTTTCAATTCCTCCTTCTCAAGATATCATGGGTTAAGAATTTTGGGTGTTTTCTCAGATCTTTGACTTTCTAAGGAGAATCAGTCGTTGTGGTTCACATATATCGATCTCCTGGGATCTAGGTAGGTGGTTTGTGCCTTAATGTTCAAAGTCTTTGGGTTTTATGCGCAAATTCCACCAATACCCATGAATGGGGTATTGCGTGATTACCTTTTTACCCCTGTTGTTTTCCTGCCTTGCTTGTATACTGGTGTAGAAGTAATTTGTTCATGTTAGAGGATAATTCATTGTGCTTGGATGTCTTGCCATGCTTGTTCTGTTATTGACCTTTGGGTCTTCATTTCTTTGGCTATTATACCTGTTTCCATGACTTGTGTCTATAGGATGGAGTGTTTTTGTATAACATGCTTGTTTCCCTATATACTATTAGCCAAGTAGTTCTATAGGTGTACTTTGGTTAGACAAGTATCTCTATAGGTGTACTTTGGCCTTATATCATTATTATGCACTGACTGGCATGGGACTGAGAGAACCTGGTGCAATAGACTATAAGGGATATATATCGAGTGAGCTTCCCAGAGAGTCTTAGAAATTATAGACTACAGGAGGGTAGACCAAGTGAGCATCCTCAGTGAGTTTTAGACATTATAGGCCATAGGGGATAGACCGAGCAAGCTTCCCAGAGTGCCTTCAGATTTTATAGACTACAGGAGGGTAGACTGAGTGAGCTTCTTCAGAGAGTCTTACCTTGTTTGATATCTCTTTAAGAACCTTCCCAGGATAGAGGAGGAATTGACTGTCTGAGCTTCCTCAGAGAGTCTATGGTATACCTGAGCCTATAGGAGGAATTGACCGAGATATCTTCCTCAGAGAGTCTCTAGACCTTGGGGATAAGAGGGTTAGACCGTGTGATCTTCCTCAGAGATTCCCTGACTACCCTAGACTATAAGGGGAATTGACTGAGTGAGATTACCCAGAGTGTCTCATAAATTTTTATGACCAAACCCAAGGGGTTAGGCTGAGTGCACTGCCCAGAGGGTTGCGGTACTTCTTAGATAGGACCAGAGGGGACGGCTGTGAGTACTTCCCAGAGGGTTTCCTGCTATTGTTTTCTGATTGCTTCACTACTGCCTAGTGTTCTTTCGATTGATTATTGTTTTGTATAATACTGCTATACTGCTTACTGTTACTGTTCGTTGTTTTCTGCAACTGTTTACTGTTTATTTTACTTTTACCTTCCATATAATCACTGACTATTAGGCACAGATCTTCAGGTGGTTTCCTACTGGGATTTAGTCTCACACCCTGTTTGGGTCATTCTTTTGGGCCCAAATAGACTATGTTGTTGTAGTTATAGACAAAGGAAAGCGTCCTTCGACTTCTAGTACTTGATTTCTTAGAGCAGGAGAGCATGAGACTAAGTTATGGCTTGCGATGGTGAGGAGTTTATCTGTTTACCTTTCTTTTTGTACTTTGGTTTGGAACTATTGTATTTTCCAGCATTGTGACTTGTTTGTCAGCTTTCCTAGACATATGTATCATGAATCATTTCATATATATGTTTGTGCTCCAGTTTTTTATTGCTTTAGTCTTCTACTGTTTACTTGTGTATGGATTGTTCTGTTTTCGCTATTTCTTATTGTTTACTCCACTGTGTACTCTGCCAATGAGGGCATAGTTTCCCCACTATCACACCCAAGTCCCTCACTGCTAGTCGGCAACCTCTGGCATTTATTGAAATGCGCTTGAGGCCATATGACCAATCGGGTATGGGGGAGCCTCTAAGTGGCTTCCGAAACCGAGACGTTACAGGGTCTCTCAATGAAGTGGTATAAATATTAACCAATCCCTTTCAATTTTATTTCTTATTATACATTATATAGAAAAATTATATGTCAAATTTGTATGAATAAAGTATCATAAATATACTAAGATGTTATTATCATGATGTCATTGAAATGGTATGGACTTCCTAACCCATTACTTTGATGGAATTCTGGTGGTGGAGGTGTCTGGGAGAAGTTATGAGGGAGTTGGGGGGTAAGAGGTTGAGTTGTAGTTAAGATTTTAAGCTGATAAGGTTTCTAAATTGTGGAAGGTTTTACTACACTATAATCTTTTTCACTATGTAATGGGGAGGAAGGAAGTTCCATAGAAACTTGGTGGAGGAATCTAATTTGTTCTATTTGTTTAGGGTGGTTTTGGTGTGGAAAGAGGCTACAACATAGAGACTGGGAGGAGGAGTTTTGGTGGTTATATCAAAATCAACATGGAAATAGTGTGGTCCCTAGTCTACTTTGTGGAGTCCAAGATTGGTGATTTTTTTAGTTCTTCCATTTTTTGGAATAGCTACACCCAAGAGTAGAGTTACAGTGTATGCCTTTTCTTGGTGGTTGAATTTGGAGGAATAGTGGTTCGTCCTTCAATGTGGTCCCTCTCATTTTTTCTGATCTACAGTATAGAACTTATTATACTTCTTGGATATGTATTTTACCAGCCCATCTAGGGTGTGGTACCTTATCTTTCTATACGGACTTTTCCCTTTTCAGTAGTTATGTGTCTTGGTGATAAGTGTTACACCATGGTCTTTTGTTTTCCAGACTTCCTATAAAATACCAAGACCACACAAACCATAAATTACATCCAAATTTTATTTCATTTATTAGGTGACCAAATTGAATCCCTAGGATTTATTTTCGAACCTTTTCATTAAAATTAAATTGTATCCTTGGGAGATCAAACCTTGGTGGTTTTATGTGAGTTCCCCTCGTTTATTCTCCCTGTTTTCTCAATGTTCTTAATATAGAGAAGGTTGGTGTCAAGGGAGCAGTTTTTTTAGTAATGCTTTGGTAAGGGAATTATGTGTTCTATTGTGTTCGAGGTTTATCTAGGTGTATTCCTATATTGTGGTTCTCGGTGGCTATCTTCCACATGTTCCAACCTTAGGAAGGGGTTTAGAAGTCCTTTTTTAAGGTAGGGGTCCTTCATCATTCTTCTAGTTGCACATTTGGGTTGGATCATGGTTTTGTTTTCCTTTGGAGAGGTATTATTCACAGACCTAATTAATAGACCCAGTTTAGTAAAACACAAACTCTATGGATCAACCACTTCAATGGTGAACTTCATCTCCATATCCCATTGGTATGTGGTCTCGAAGATCAACTTTTATTGCCTAATCTCCCTTGTTTCATAATCGACCACATGATGAAAAATATGAAGAAAGACGGGGCGTCGAACTTCGAGGGTCATCCGGGAGAAACCCTAGATTGGAAGGGAAGCAGGACGAAAGGTCCTTCGCAGATGTGGTAGCAGGTCATGAATCATGCAATGAGCTCAAGATCGATTTTTCATTTGCTCCGAAAGCTTTCTAACACCGGGGACTCGATGCTATTTATTTTACGAAGAGTGAGGTAAACTCTCTTACTTCAGACCTTCAATTTTCCCTTGTTGGACAGTTCTACAAGCAATTCCCCTCGCTACTTTTTCTTCGCAAAACTCTAGAACGAATTGGATTTGTCGATTTCACGGTTGGATTCTTAAATTCTTGGAATGTTTTGTTTCGATTCTCCTAAGATAAAGATTATTATAGATTTTGGATGCACAACTCTTCGGCCTTTGGGAGATCTTATATGAAAGTGGTTAAGTGGTCTCCGGATTATGTCTCCGGCTTTGAACCCCCAATTTCTCCCATTTGGCGTAGATTCCCTGGTTTACCGATTCATCTCCTCAAAAGAAATGATTTATTTGCAATTGCTAGATTATTCGGAACTCCTATTAGGATGGATTATGCAACAATGAATTTGTCAAAACCTTCGGCTGCACGAATTTGTACTGAAGTAGATGTGTCAAAGAAGCTTCCATCTATCTTTTGGATTCAAAATGGTGACAATGGGTTTATTCAGGAGGTTGTTTTTGAAAATTTTCTTTATTTTTGTAATATATGTTCTAGAATTGGTCATCCTAATGGAGATTGTGAAAAAAAATAATCTCCCCTTCCTCCTAGGGTTAAATAGCTTTGGATGGAAAAAGTTTCAATGCCAAAGGCGGATTTTAAAAAGACTCAAGCTGGAGTTTTCCCCACTGATGCACCTATCACCTCTGACCCCAATTTAGGGGTTAGAGGAAATTTTGCTCCTGATGATCAGTCTGGTAATAAGGATGTTGACCCTCTACCCCCTATTCATGAATCTTCTAGAGTTGTGGCTTCTCCCCACAACGTGCAGCCTCTTGATGAGGATAACAGGCCCCTCAGCATTCCTGAGAAATCTGTTGTCACAGATGTTTCACAAACCTTGAGTGAGGAGGACATGAATGCCCACTCAGATTCGTGTTCTTCCACACATGATGATTATGATCAAGATTACATGACTGAGGAAGCCTATTTAAAATCAAGTGCAAAGAAAGGTAAAAAATCAATGATTGATGCGGATGGATACATTACACCGAGTGCCAAAAAGACTCGGAGACGTAAGGATTACTCCAACATTGAGAGGAAAATTGTCACTAGATCCCTTGAGGCCTCTCAGTAAGAACAAAAAGTGCTTCCACCACAGCTGGTGGTTGCAGAACAACACCTAACACCCCTGATGAAGGAAACATAATCAATTCTACAAACATTGAAGATGATGACCCTACGGAGAGGGATCCTTATCAGTATACTGAGGATCTAAGTGATGAATTGGAAGCTTGGATGGAGGAGCAAGATGAAATAGTTTTTCAAAGATACAGGAATGGAGAAATCTCTGTGAATACCTACCTTCAAATCATAAAGAGAATGTTCATGATGTTGGTGGAAAAATTCAAAAAAATCCTGATTTTATTTTCAAGGACATCCCATGGCAATGAATTTCCTCTGATTTCCTTTTTTTTATGCTTAAGACTGGTGTCTTGCACTGCTTCTCTTGGGCTGGGAGCTGTTTTTCCATGAAGTCTAGCCTTGAGGCACCCTGTTTTGGATGATCTCAAACAACATGGGAATGATGGTTCTGTTTTAATGTTTTATGATGATGCTGAATTTCTTTTTGAAGTCTAAAGATTGCTGAAGATGGATGGCATGTTGGATGGAACTGATGTCCAGATCCATGATGATATTTTCTCTGGAAATCAGAATTTCTAATTTCTCCTTCACTGGTTAATGAATTCTGGATTTGAATAATTGTCTCAGTTTGGATATGAACATGGAACCTTTCTATACTAAATATATTGATCCCGGTTCAACTATTGAAGTGGTGTATTGGAAGCTTCTCTTGGAGCTTCTACTGGCATTGACTCTGGATGGTTACATGTTTTGGTCTGGACTGGGCAGGAGTATCTTGTCCTGTTTTTATTTTCCTATTTTTGTTATAATTCTGAATCTACTCTTGAGGGTTCTTTCAGCTTGATCATCCTGGATGTTCCTGATGACCTGGATTGGAGGGAAAGACCTCTCTCCTCACTGTTTGGATGATCCACAAGACTTTCAAGGGATAACAATGATGTAATCCTGCATTGGATGACCAATGAAGGAAGCCTTCTTTCAAGAGGATACAATGTATGTTGGCCTCAAAGTTTTCCTTTGGTATGTTTGAGATTTTACATTTTGTACCCCAGATTGTTTCCTACTGGTGTAAACACTTTACACCTCGTGTTTGTACCGCAACTCTTTTTGTTTTAATAAATTCTCTTGAGGGCATGAATTTGAAACCAATTCATGTCATCACTTTTCAAAAAAAACAGACCTAATGAATATAATGAATTTTTTAATTTAAATTTAATGGGAAAGGAAATTAAATTCATCTTTTATCACCTTTCATTTTATTTTTATTTAGATTACGCATACTTGAGGCCTTGCTAAAAATAACAGCTATTGGGGGCCTTCTTTATTTTTTAGTTGATATTATAATGGAATAATTTTTGTATGATTTTTTGAAATTACCCAAAATTTTTAATAATATTTGTTTCCTAAATTTGTGTGTTATTTCATTTTATACTCCACAAAAATATATTCTTTAATTAGTTAAGTGATACCATTGGGTTTTTACTATTATATGACTGTTGGTCAATATGAACATTGGAAAATAAACTCCTAAAATTGTAATTATTGTTTATAAATACAAGTGATCTTGATTAATTAATAGAAAAAGAATATTTGATGGCCTCATCCAGCAGACTCGGTCCATACAAAGCCCAACTTTCAGAGCTTGGGAATGAGGTAGCATCTCTGGGCTTTGCTCTGGACCAAGCCCTAGCTAAGCTTCAACATGTGAAGCTTGAACAAAATCACCTAAGGTAGAAGTTCAAGCTGATATAAATCACCACTCGGGCAATGTTGTTCGAGCCGCCCCGAGATTCTGTCACCATAGCACACCTTACACTTAAGTCCTATGCAGGTGTTATAAGAGGTTATGTAACGAGACCATAGTTACGTTGTGTAATCCTTTTGTATAAATAAAATTTTTATTTCTTATTATGTTAAATTTGTGAATTTCAAATGTTTGTATAAATGTTGGATGAAGTTCCATATTATTGATGAATTTTGGAAAAATATGTATTTTAAAAAAAATTAAACTTCAAATAATTAATAAAGTGAAATGATTTTCAGAAAATGGTCTTCTACAATTGTGACCAGTAAGAAATTTAGAGTCTAATAAGATCAACTTAACTTTTTGGTGAATAGTAAAGTATGAATAGTAATATAGCCTTATGAATAGTAATGAATAGTAAATCGGCCAAAAAATAGATACTTCACCCATGAATGTATAAATATAATTTAGACATCTTAAAAATGAAAAAAATAGTTATAATATAAGTATTGGTATTTTTATATGTCAAATATTTTAATTACAATTTTATAATTAATTTAATAATTTAAAATAAAAAATTATTTTTATAAAATTTAATCACAATTTGTTACTTTATTTTCTTATGGTTATATGATAATTTTATGGGACCTTGATTGCTTTTTCAAGGTGTTACAATATAATTTATAGTTTTAGAGTTGTTTTTTTTAATAAATAAAGACTTTATTTAAAAGTTAAATTACAAATATTTGGAAAATTATTTTCATAAAATGGAGTTCATTTTTGAATTCAGAGCATCGATATTAGGTTTGGGTGAATTTTAGGGATTTTTCTAAAACAGTTGAATTTTCAGTGAATAGTTAAAATACAGTTTTGAGTTTTGGGTGTTTAATGACATCATTGATGATGTAATAATGATGTAATAAATCTAGTCTACTTTTGAATAGTAATATATGTTATGAGGTGTCCCATGTTTCTAGTACCATGGGAAAATACCATGGTCAAGAGCATGGTTTTTCAAATACCACCGATGAGGTGTCCCTTGGAAATTAATTAAATATTCCCCCACTTTTCTTATAAATACCAAGTCATTCCATCATTAATTTGATTAAAAAATCCTCCTCAATGAAGCTCTATTATTTCTACCTTCTAATGAGTCCTCTCAAGGTGCCCTCAATTACCCCATGGTCCCAACCTTCGAGCTTTCGAAGATACTCTTCAAGGTAAGGGAACCTTTCACCCTCCTCTTTTCAATCATGATTTCCTTTAGGTTATGTCTTCTAGTTTCCATAATCTTTTGTGGGGGTATGTTATTATATATTATTATTAAGGTCCATTTAATGTTCAAATTATGATAGACCCTTTCTTCTCTTATCAATTTATTTTTTGAATTTTTTTGCGATGTCGTTAGGCTGCTGAATTTTTCATAAAATAAATAGTGTCTTCTCTTTTCTTTCATGTTTTATTTTCATGTGGTATGTCATTAAAATATCCATAACATGATATTATTATTTAACCATACTATATTATGAATTATTTATGAGTTTTTGACACTTTTCCTCTCTCTTTTTAATTTTTTCTAAAATGATGTTATGTAGCCTCTATGATGTAGAATTTTCATCTCAAAATATCTTTCTTTTTCTCAAGAAATTCTCTTGTATTATTTATTTGGATACCCAAATATATTTTCATTTCAAGGGGTATTCATCAATACATAAAATTGATCTATTTGATTCTGTAATTGACATACATATAACCCACACTCCCTTTCAATGGGTTATAAATGATATAATGATCTTATTTTTAATTACTTTTTAAACATCACGATTTTGACATGAAACCCATTTCATTGATTCTATTTGGGTTATTTATGAAATATTTGATTATGATTTATGTGGATCACATGAAAATAAATACATTTTAAGGGTGCACCCTGATAGCACTGAAATTCATTGGGTAAAGAATTAATCTCTAGATATGACAAGTTTCACGATACCTTGGTGAATAACCTTCGTAATGTTTTTATGGAACCTTGAGAATGAACCTTGGTGGTATGTTCATGAATTTCTAAATTAAATGTTGTATCCACATATTCAAGTTGTGATTAAAGTTATTTTTATTATGATATGACTCTTTTTCTGTTGCTCGTGTCTTGTGGTTTTAATCAAGTTATTATTAATATCACAAGTAAACTGATTCCCTTGATTTCCTTACTGGGCCTTCTGCTCACCCTTTCCATTGATGTATGTCTCCAGGTTAAGAGATGGAGAAATTTTACTTAGGATGAACTTATTATAAAGCCTTACAGGTGGATTAGAAGAATGTTTTATGTTGTTTTTAGGTTTTATGTTCCTGATTTCCAAGACACTAGACTTTAAAGATCCTCTGTTTGTAAAATGTAATGAAAAGTTATGTAATATAAAGGAAGGATTCCATAGTTGGTATCAAAGAAAATTTTAGTTATTTATGTAAATTAGGATATGAAAACTATAGGAATAATCATATTTAAAAGTTTAAATATAGGAAAACTACTTGGTATTTTGGTGAGTATTGAGTAAGTGGTTTATCAAGAAAATACATCCTTTTCTGGATATGAGCAGGTAGAAGCGGCACTGGAACATATGTATGTTATAGTGAAAACTCCAAAAAGGAGTTTCGGGCTTGACCTGGGGTATCCTAGTACATGACAATGGTCCTTGCTTCACACTTAGTTATGACACTCCCTAGGGATATGTTTGGTTAATCATGAGCTTTTTATGAATCATTATTAGGAATTTATAGAGAAATGTAATAGTTTAAAGCATGAAGTTTTAAAACATAAAATCCTTTATGTTTAAAGATTCTTAAATCAAATAAGTTTCTCACTAAGGTTTTATTCTTTTAGAAAATGGTGAGAAATAGTAGGAACCGTGCAAATGGTTATCGCAATGGACCATGCATTGATAGCCCTCCGATGGAAGCCAGAATAGAAACTTTCATGTGAATGATGAACCAACTGACTCAAGTTATGGGAAATAACTTGAATCAAGATGAGAGACTGATCTCACCAAGAATGGAACAACTTTATGTTTATTCCTTTATGCATCAACAACCACCATCCTTCAGTGGATCTACTGAACCCACTGATTGATGAATAGTGGATCAACTCTATTGAGAAGATCATTTTTGTGTTCCGCTGTTCTGAGAAAGAGAAGGTCACTTAGGTTGTGTATCACTTAGAGGGAGAAGCTGATAAGTGGTGGGAACTGATTAAAAACAAAATTCCAAGAGTGGAGGTTGAAGCTATGTAGTGGGAAGAGTTTAGAGGAATCTTCTTCAGCAAGTATTTCCCTCGATCGATGAGAATAAGAAAGGAGAAGGAGTTTCTCGAGATGAAGCAGAAGGAGAATGAATCTATGGAAAGATATGAGATGAACTTCACAAGGATTTCATGTTACAACTCTAGATTTATCATGGATCCAAATGGTAAGGTTGATAGATTCTTTAGTGGACTAAGACCTCATCTGCAGAAGAATCTAGCCAACCGAGATTATGACAGCTGTGAGGAGATCATGTGAAGTTTGATGAAAGTCGAACTGGAGTTTGGTGGAACAAAATGGTCTCATAAATCCAATTACAAGAAAATATCTATGGATCCAATATTAGGGAGGAGCTTCGATCTGGGAATAGGAGGCAAGCAAGTGCAACATCCAACATGTAATAAATGTGGGAAGAATCATTTAGGGAACTACTTTCTCAAAAGCGGGAAATGCTCCAAGTGTAGAAGAGATGGCCATATCGCACGGAATTATCATAGTGAGGTAAATCCACAAATTCCCCAACACTAATGAAAAAGGGAATATGGTGCAGGACCTACTTGATGTCCAGTGCTATAAGTGTGGACAACTTGGGAAATTTTCCAATCGCTATCCAAATATGAGGGCAGTGGAGGGGAATCACCATCATCCTTAGCATAGGACAAGGGAGCAAGGTCATGTTTTGCAATCACTATGGCTGAAGTTGAAGTTCAAAATGATGTGGGGCAGGTACTCTTGTCGTTATCTCAAAGTTAGCAAGTAATTTGTTTGATTCTTGTTCTATGCATTCCTTTATTTCCTCCAAGTTTGGAAAGAATTTAGAATCAACCCCTGATTTTCTAAAAGTAGAGTTATTAGTCAAGACTCCTGGTGGGATTATCCAATCATCGTCAGTGTTTAGAAACTCTAGTGTTTACTTTAGTGAGCACAATCATATCACAAATCTAGTAGTCATTTCCATTCTAGAATTTGACATTATACTTGGGATGGACTGGCTCTCAAAGTATAATGTTAATATCAAATTCAAAAGCAAGGAAATATCAGTAGTCTTAAATGGGAAACCTACAGTTATCTTCCAAGGGGAGATATCTCAACCAGATCTTTGTCTATAAGAACCTCTTATATCCTTCTTTATCAAGTTGATCGGTGAATAAGAAGAAGGAAATGAGAGTTTGAGGATAGAAAATGTCCCTATCGTCTAGGAATACATTGATGTATTTCCTGAGGAGTTACTCGAACCTGTCCAAGAAAGAGAGGTATATTTCTTCATTGAACTCATACCTGGGTATCATTTGATATCTAAGACCCCATATAGGATGGAAAATGTGGAGCTAGAATAATTAAAGAAACAAATATAAGATCTTTTGGAGAAGGGGTTTATCCGACCGAGTGTGTCTCCTTGGAGATAACATGTTCTCTTTGTGAAGAAGAAGGATGAATTGATTATAAAGAACTGAATGGGATCACAATGAAGAATAAATACTCTCTTCCAAGAATTGATGAATTATTTGACTAACTTCGTGGGGATCAATTCTTCTCTAAGATTGATCTTCGATCTGGTTATCATCAATTGAGGGTAAATAAAGAAGATACTCCAAAAACTGCCTTTCAATAAAGATATGGGCACTATGTGTTTGTTGTTATGACCTTCAGAAAGACTAATTCACCTTATATTTTTTGGATTTGATGAATAGAGTCTTTAAGGACTACCATTATAACTTTGTGGTAGTTTTCATTGATGATATTTCGATATATTCCAAAAGTCACTAGGAGCATGAGGTTTATATAAGGGGTATTTTCCAAACTCTACTTAAGGAAGGGCTTTTTGGAAAGTTTAGAAAATGTGAATTATGGTTGCAACAAGTTTCTTTCTTAGGGAACATTGTTACCAATGAAAGAATCACAGTTGACCCAGAAAAGACAAAAGTTGTAGAAGAGTGGCATCAACCTACAATAATAACTGATATTCGTAGTTTCCTTAGTTTAGCAGAATATTATAGGAGGTTTGTGAAGAAATTTTCATGACTTTATAATCCATTAACCAAGTAAACTCGAAAATGGATCTAGTTCATCTAGACAAAGAAGTGTGAGGAAATATTCCAAGAGCTGAAGAAGAGATTGGTTATTACACCTGTGTTAACTCTACCCTCAAGTCGAGACGGATTCGTTATTTTTAGCGATGTATCTCTAAAAGGGCTTGGGTGCATCTTCATGAAAAATGACAAAGTCATGGGTTATACATCTCGACAGTTGAAGACTCATGATTAGAACTATCCTATGCATTATCTGGAGATGGATACAGTCGTTTTTTCTCTAAAGATATGGTGGCACTATCTTTATGGGGAGAAATGTGATATATAAACAGACTATAAAAGTTTGAAGTATATTTTCACACAAAAGGAACTGAAAATGAGTGATTAGACAATAAACATATATATTTTAATTACATTTTAATGTTATTAAATGTTCACTTTTAATCTTATGGTCCTGAGTTAGTGGATTTTAATTTTGAACATTCATTCTTATCATTTGTGCACTTCATGCCTAATGTACACCAATTTAAGCCCAATGATTCATCTGATTTTAATGATTTTAATTATCCATATTTTAATTTGATATTTTGGTAACTGTATATACACTTAAATATGAACATTTTTCATTCAGGGATCAATGGAGGATTCATAAAGGATGATGGAGATATTTGGAGATTAATGGAAGCAATTCTAGAGAAGGAAGATTGGACACCAGCCCATTGATGAAATGTGGTACCCCCATTACAAACCCAATTAATCCCAAATTTCGTGGTATTATAGAATAAATATATAGGAACAAATAATTATCTAGGATCCAGTGCTAATTCGGCCTCCATTTTGGTTATTTAGGTATCCTAAGTTGAAGATAAAATTCTGGTCCAGATTCTGCGGCCCAGAAAAACAGACCACCATTTTACACATATCTCGTTAACCATAAACTATTTTTGGGCTGAAACTTTACATAAGGTTAGGGGAAATCTGTATATTTATTTTTGAATTATATTTCCACTCCAATTCGGCCATCTATAAGGTCTTACAGGCGCATATGTTCGGTGGAAGAAAGTTGGATGCCACCTCGGGTCAAGGGTGGAAAAGTCTCTTCTCCCTTACTTTCCACCACCCTAGGACTACTATACTCAAGTGGGATATTTTATATTATTAGAGGATCTACCCAAGTCTCCAATAATTCCTATTTAAGTCAGTGGTGGTGGAGGAGTTTATCATCTTTGAGCTTTGTTTTCATCTTAATGTTATTCTATCAATTTGTCTTTATAATGTTCTTCCTTCACATGTAAGTTGTTTTAATTCATCCTAGTTTCTTAATAAAAGTTCTTCTTATAAAATTATTATGTTATTCTCCATATCACTTTGATACTATTTCCTCATGGTGTGAATTTAGTCACACCAAACATTGTGAAATTATTCACACAATGGTGGAGTGATCATTTTCTTTTTATTGTTTTATTTACTTCTTCAATTTCTCCCTCATGAGTCTACTTCCCGCTTCCATTGAAACCATAGGATAAATGTAGGGATAACCCACTTATGAGTTGATCCAAGGCAGTATCAAGGGTCTGGATTGGATGTTATTTATCACCCTATTATTTTATAATCACTTCTTTTAATTGAGATTTTTATTTGATGATTTTAAAACTTATTCGTCCTTGTTGAATTTTAAGGCCACAAACTTCAAGTGCTAATAAAAACCTTTACCTTTGAGTGCTCATAAATTTGATCCTCTAAGTGTATAGATTATTATTATTATGTTGTGTTGGTATAAAATAATTAAGTGATGAATTTTTTTGATCTCCATAAATGAACTGAACTCAAATATAAGAAATCGAAATAATTGAAAAGGGAATACGTCCAATCCACCCCAAGTGATAACCTAGGATAAACTCATTCTTTTAAATTGAATTAACATAAATCTATTAGTGATCCTTTAAAACCATCTTAAATCAACCCAATTTTTCCACTTCATAGCAAAAAACAATCTATAGAATGTACGTGTCTGTAGGTACTTCTTAGGTCTCTGAGGATTCGATAACCCAAGCTGGACTACAAGGACCTCCCTACCTTCTTCTTTTGGGTAAATTTGAGTGTGAATAAATGAGGTAGAGAAGATGGTTGGAAATTCTCAAAGACTATGATTGTTCAATTAATTATCATCCCAGAAGAGAAAACAATGTTGCTGATGAATTAAGCAGAAAATACCCAGTTGTTCTTTCCATGACGAGGATTCAAAGAGATCCTTTGATCAATGACCTAGTAAAGATGGAAATGGGAATTATAATGGAAGGGATATCATTAAACCTAACCCAAATGATTCTTCTACTGTAATCACAAGAGAAGATAAATAAAGATCAGAAAGAAGATCGTTTGTTGTAGAAGAAGTTTAAGGCTGTAAAGTATGGTAAGTTTCCTGAGTTCAATATTGATCAAGAATGTGTACTGAAATTTTATACAAGACTTTGTGTTCCGTCTATTCTGGAAATGAAGAAGGAGTTGATGGATGAAGATCATAGCTCTACTTTCTCTATACATCCTGGAAGTACAAAAATTTATAGGGACCTTCGTGATCATTATTGGTGGGATAATATGAAAAGGGAGATTTTTTATTAAACTTCAAGATGCCTATTATGTCAGCAAATAAAGGCAGAGTAGCAACTTCCTAAAGGGTTATTGCAACCATTACCCATACCAGCATGGAAGTGGGACAATATCACTTTGGAATTACTCACTGTTCTCCTGAGAAATTCTCAGGGAAACAATGTGATATGGGTTATTGTGGACTGTCTCACCAGGACTATTCATTTTATCTCCATTCGGGTAGATTTCTATCTTGATCAACTTTAAAGGATTTATGTGAAGGAAGTGCAAAGGCTGCATGAAGTTCCACTTTCTATCATATCTGATCATGATCCAAGGTTCACATAAAAATTCTAGAGAAGTCTTCAACATGATTTGAGAACTGAATTGAATTTCAGTACAGCCTATCACCTTCAAACAGATGTCCAAACTGAAAGGACTATTCATACACTCAAGGATATGCTGAGAACATGCTCAATGAAATTTAAAGGTGGATGGGATCAATATCTTCCTTTAGTTGAGTTATCTTACAATAACATCATCCACTCGAGCATTCAAATGGCACCCTATGAAGCTCTATATGGTAAGAAGTTTAGAACTCCTACTTGTTGGCATGAAGCTGGTGAGAGAAAGATTCTTGGGTCTGATCTTGTGTAAGAGATGACAAAAAAATTTCATGCCATCCAACAACACATTAAGGCTGCTCAGAGTTGACAAAAGAGTTATGCCAACAACCATCGTAGGTACTTGTAGTTTCAATTTGGTGATAAAGTCTTTCTTCTAATTTCACCTTGGAAGAGATTCAGGAGGTTTGGGAAAAAAGTGAAGCTCAACCCTAGGCACATTGGCCCCTATGAAATCTTTGATCACGTAGGATCAGTGGTCTATCGTCTTGCACTTCCACCAAATCTAGAACAAGTTCATGATGTCTTCCATGTATCCCTCTTGGGGAAGTACATACCCGACCCTTCACATATACTAAATCCAGAGGTGTTACAACTGGAACATCTCCTCTCTTATGAGGAATAGCTGGTGGAGATCTTGGATCATAGAGACAAAGTTCTATATAACAAGACTACCCACCTTGTTAAGGTGTTGTGGATGAACCACAAGTGTGAAGAAGCCATGTGGGAACCAGAGGAGTCTATGAGTAAGAAGTACCCACACCTTTTCTCGTATGAGGGTACGAGTTAACATTTCGGGGATGAAATTTCTTGAGGGGGGAAAAATGTAAAGACCTGGCCTTTTTAATAATATTTTTTCCTAAATTTCTGTGTTTTTTCATTTTATACTCCACAAAACTATATCCTTTAATTAATGAAGTGATATCGTTGGGTTTCGAATGTTATATGACCACTGGCAATATAACCGTTGGAAAATAAACTATTAACATTATAATTATTTTTTATAAATACAAGTGATCTTGGTTAATTAATACAGAAAGAAGAGTTGATGGCCTCATCCAGTAGACTCAGGCCGTACAAAGCCCTTCTATCAGAGCTTGGGAAGGAGGTAGCATCTCTGGGATTTACTTTGGACCAAGCCCAAGCTGAGCTTCAATATGTGAAGCTTGAATGGAATCTCTTAAGGGATAATTTCAAGCTGATAGAAATCACCACTCGGGCAATGTTTTCTGAGACACCCCAAGATTCTATCACCATAGCACACCTTACATGTAGGTCCTATGCAGGTGTTATAAGGGGCTATGCAACAAAAACTTAGTTACATTGTGTAATGCTTTTGTATAAATATAATTTTTATTTCTTATTATGTTAAAATTTTTAATTTCAATTGTCGGGATAAATGTAGTATGAAGTCCCATATTATTGATGAATTTTGGAAAAATGGATATTTTAAAATATTTTTGTAAACATTAAATAATTAATAATGTGAAATGATTTTCAAAAAATGGTCTTTTGCAATTGTGACCTATAATAAATTTAGAGTCTAATAAGATCAACTTAATTTTTGTTGAATAGTAAAGTATGAATAGTAATATACCCTTAAGAATAGTAATGAATATTAATGAATAGTAAATCGGCCAAAAAAATAGAAAATTCACCCATGAATGTATAAATATAATTTAGACATCTTAAAAGTGAAAAAATGGTCATAATATAAGATTTTGTATTTTTGTATGTCATAAATATTTTAATTAAAAATTTATAATTAATTTAATAATTTAAAATAAAAATTTATTTTCATAAAATGTAATCATAAATTGTTACTTTATTGTCTTATGGTTATATGATAATTTTATGGTGCCTTGATTACATTTACAATGTGTTACAAAATAAGTTATAGTTTTAGAGTTGTTTTTTTGAATAAAAAATGATTTTATTTAAAAATTAAATTGAAAATATTTAGAAAATTATTTTTATAAAATGGAGTTCATTTTTTAATTCAGAGCATCGATATTAGGTCAGGTTGAATTTTAGGGATTTTTCTAAAACAGTTGAATTTTTGGTGAAGAGTAAAAATATAGTTTTGAGTTTCGGGTGTGTAATGAAATCATTGATGATGTAGTCATGATGTAATAAATCTGTTTAACTTTTTAATAGTAAGATATTATATGAGGTTTCCCAAGTGTCCAATACCATGGGCAAGCCCATGGTTTTGCAAATACCACCGATGAGGTGTCCCTTGAAAACTAATTAAATATTCCCTCGCTTTTCCTATAAATACCAAGACATTCCCACATTAATTTCATTCCAAAATCCTCATAAATGATTATATGGTCTTTATACCTCCCAATTAGTCCTTCCAAGGTTCCATCAAGCCCCCCAAGGTCCCAACCGTTGATCTTTTTAAGATACTCTTCAAGGTAAGGGAACCTTTCACCCTCTTCTTTTTATTCATGATTTCCTTTATGTTATGTCTTCTAGTTTCCATATTCTTATGTGGAGGTATATTATTATATATTTTTATTACTTTCCATTTCATGTCCAAATGATGATAAACCCTTTCCGCTCTCATCAATTTATTTTATGAATTTTTTTGCGACATCGTTAGGCTGCTGAATTTTTCTTAAAATAAATAGTCTCTTCTCTTTTATTTAATGTTTTCCTTTCATGTGGTATGTCATTCAAATATCCATACCATGATCTTATTATGTACACATACTGTATTATGAATTATTTATTAGTGGTTTACCCTTGTCCCTTCTCTTTTTAATGTTTTCTAAAATGATGTTATGTAGTCGTTATACTGAAGAATTTTTGTCTCAAAATCTCTCTCTTTTTCCCAAGAAATTATCTTGTATTATTTATGTGGATACCCAAATCTATTTTAATTTCTAGGGGTATTCATAAATACATAAAATTGATCTATTTTATTCTGTAATTGACATACATATACCCTCACTCTCCTTCCATGGGTTATAAATGACATAATGATCTTATTTTTAAGTACTTTTTAAATGTTACAATTTTGACATGAAACCCATTTCTTTGATTCTATTTGGGATATTTATGAAATGGTTGATTATGATCTATGTGTATTACATGAAACTAAATAAATATTAATGGTGCACCCTGATAGACCTCCAATGCATTGGGTAAATAATTAATCTCTAGAGATGACAAGTTTCACGATACCTTAGTGAATAACCTTGGTAATGTTTTTATGAAACCTTGGGAATGAGCCTTGGTGATATGTTTATGAATGTATAAATAAAATGTTTTATACACATATTTATGTTTTGATTCATGTTATTTTTATTATGATATGCCTATTTTTCCATTGCTCATGTCTTGTGGTTTTCATCAAGTTCTTATTGATATCAAAAGAAAACTGATTCCCTTGATTTCCTTAGTGGGCCTTCTCCTCACCCTTTCATTTGATGTATGTCTCTAGGTTATGAGATGAAGTAATTGCACTTAGGATTAACTTATGATGAAGGTGTATTAGAATAATTTTTTTATGTTGTTTCCATGTTTTATGTTCCTTATTTCCAAGACACTAGATTTTAAAGATCCTCTATTTGTAAAATATAATGAAAATTTATGTAATATAAAGGTGGGATTCCATATTTTTAATATCACCTTAAATGAAATTGGATAAGAACTTATATCTATCTAATATATTGGTTTCTCATGGAAATTATGGTTTGTTTGAGAATACCCTTAAAAATTAATGTCAATGTGATGAAAACATCCTTGTTAAATCTAAAACAAATATGTTAAATTTATAAAAAGGTTTTGTGATGCATATTTTTTGTGTGTGGGTAGGATGTGATTATTTGTGGGAGTGAAATGTGGTGGTTGTGATGATAAAGTGGTTTCGATGTGTAGTAGTAGTAATGTGGGGAAATCTGACATGATATATTGGGTTGTTTGTGCTAGTGATATGTTAGGCTAGATTCTTGGTAGTAATAGAATAATTTGTTAATAATGAGAAGAAAATTAAATTGGTTGTAATCATAAATAAAATTTTAAATTAAAATTTGAAGGGTAATTTAAATATTTTTTGTTAAATATGTAATGAATGGGATTGATAAATTAAATTAAGTTGGTAATTGGAAATATGGAAATTGTATTAAATTGAAAATAATGGTAGATGTTTCTTGTGGTTTATGGAATTGTTGGGTGCTGTTATGTATTTATAGGTGGAAATTTAAGTGATGGAGGTTGTGAGGTTTTCTAGTGATGTTATGATTTGGGATGGTACTCTTGTTATGAACCCATAGGTTGGGCTTCTGTGTGTGGATATTGTATTATAAATTATATTTTCATTATGGTTCCCATACAAAACCCACCTAATTCGAGCATTATGTGGCCACACCCAAATTATTTGGGAGGTGTTTTTTTCAATATCCAGATGGTGAGGATGGATGGATGGACACCCTTTCTTCCCCATTTTCTCTTCCATGTGAGTTTGATAGGCATGGTTTATGATGGCCAAAAGACAAAATTTCACTAGTGGCGATGTTTTATGAGATGATAATGTGGTTCATGGTGGGGGTTATTCATGGTGGGATGAGGGAATTAGGTTGTTGTCTATTTTGTTCATGATACCCTACTATTCTAGATATTTAGATGTGATGTGATGGACTAGGTGTCTTTGGGTGATATGTGATATGATGTGATGGGCCAAGTGTCTATGGAGAGATGTGATGTGATGTGATGACCTAGGTCTGTCTGGGTAGGATTCTATAAGGAAGAGTTGGGAGTGTTAGGTCATACGATGTTGGGGTGTGAGAGTGGGAAATTAGGGGGAAATTAGTGTGGGGTACCCCTTTATTGATACTCTTCTTATTATGTTATTTTACTTGGATGTTTTATTTGGTGATAAAGCCTTGGTGAGGTTGGGACAAGTTAGTTGACCAATTTAGATGTTGTTGATTCAATTGTTTTCTCACTAGTACATTAGTTTTATCTTTTTACATGGGCATGAGAGACTTTGGGTATAATCCTACTAATTATACTTTCATACTCACCATACATATATACAATCTATTTTTATATTTCTTGGAGGATTTATTGGACTATACTATACAATACTAGAACAAGTATTGGATTTTTTGTGGTTTCCCTCCCTTAGTATTTTATTTTGGTATTTATTAGATACTCTTTTAATTTATTTACTTTATACATTCATCCTGGGATGGTTTTTTTCCTTTCTTTTATTTTATTTTAGGAAGTTTTTTTGTGGTTTTTTATCTTCTCTGGAAATAATATAACATTAAAGGGTAATATCTTCCATATATGATATTTTGATACCCTAGATGTTTGTCACCAACTCATGGACAATCGGAGGTGGGACTCAGGGTTCATTATATTTCTTTCTTTATTATTATCCCAAGAGGGGTACCTTTGGAGGTATTGGGTCATGCCATAGTGGTATCAAAGGCTTTATGTTGAGATTTAGGATGGGGTTTTGAGTTAGGAACTATGATGATTGCATGGGAAGGTAAGGAAATGATGTCATTTGATCTTGGTTCATGAAATAGGATAGAGAAGACTAGCTGGGACTCTGTATTCTCATGCCTCTTATGATCAAATGTAAGGACTCTAATCCTACCAAGCGACCAAGTGAGGTGACACTACTTGCTAGGTAGAGACCTCAAGGAGGTATTTGCATAATTATTGTTTGTGTTATTATCTAAATTGGGTGATCTTGGGAAGTATAAAAATCAATTAAATAAGTATTAATAAAATTCCATGCTACCGATATTAGGATATCTTAGTTTCAATTTTCAGTTCCGGCTCCTAGACATTGGTTGTGTGTGGTTCAGGATGGTGATATTTAGAAAAACGAACTATTTTATCACTAAAGTTTTGATCCATTTTAGGGGGATGATTATTGGATGAGAACATTAAGTATATTACACTATAATTCATTAAAAATTATGAGGGTAGCATCTCTGATCTGGAGATAGAGCACTAGTTGGAGGAGCTCAAGATCACATTAAATATAATCTTGGCCCGAGCTGAGTATTGGGTCTTGTTGGTAGTCAATCAGATGAGAGGTTTTTCACGTGAGTGGTGGATGTTATGTATTATTGAGTTGGTGGATGCAGACATTCCATTGGTGGAATTTCATAAGGAGTCTCGATCAGAGTTCCTACCATCAACCATAAAGGTAGTAATGAGAAAAAAGCTTCTCTCACCAATAGGGGATCATGCTTGTGTGGGAGATTGGGATCAAGTTCAATGATCCTTTTTATTTTTTCCAGTGTATTTTTCCTAATTAAATTTTCAATATGAAACAACATGAAGAGGCACTCCACCTTTAATATAGTATATAGTCACTCATTTTACATTTAAAAACATACATGGAAGTATAGAATAAGGAAGAGGTGATCGAGCCTATATACTCATGGGGAGGTTTACTGTGAGAGTGTAAAAAAGCAGGGTTCTTCAAGGAGAACAGTTTTCAGTAGTATATATCAGGTATCATGGGCTTCAAGGCTTTTACTAATGGGGATTATACATAAGCAACTTCCTTTTTAGACATCTGGGTCCGGTGGGTTTCATTATTTTCATGGGGGATTTGAGATAGCGTTCTTTGTTTGTAGGGGTCATGGTCATAATCAAAATCAGTGCCTCATGGATATTGGATCTCAGTATATTGGAAGTGTTCTATTTCAGTGTCAACCTAAATAGTAGCCACCAGCTATTCTTTTTTAGCAACAAAGGAAATAGAGTTTCTCCCACCAAGAGTAAATGGGGAATGTAGAGATTGACCTCATTATGTTCCTCATCTTCAGGAACCTCTACCTGATCATGGTTATAGAGGTGGTCACTGGTAGTGAGGAATGGGAGATAAATGTGGAACACTACATATTATGGAGGTACTAGTACAAGAGGGGACAAATATCATTAGAGGTTTGACCATTTGGTCGTCCAACCTTGTTTGTTCCTTGTTTGATTCGGGGAGCATCAAACTCCTTTATTGCACCCACTCTTTTCTATGATCTAAGACTATATGTAGATATTCTTTTCATTCCCTTAGTGATGACTATTCTATTTGAAGGTCAGAACAACTTGTTCAATGTATGTCGATGGTGTAGACTGATGATGGGGCCAATGTTAGTCCTGTGGGGATATTTTCTTATAGTAGATAAAACCATGTAATTTTATCCTCGACATCTATTGGTTGTATTTCATGTATGATATTATCAACTGCTTCCATAAGAGATTCACATTCTAAAATGTTGATGGTTAGCATGAAATTTAAATTAGGGAGTATAGTTTTCAATTTGAAAGCAGATATATGAATCACCTTCTTTCTCTGATAGCTAAGTTATCTATGGAATTTATAGATGTTGGGATGGTGGAGGTTCCTAATATTTTGAGGCTGTTCATGGATATTTTTTCAGTGGATGTTTTGGTGTCACCCCCTCGACATGATATCAATTTCAAGATAGATATATCGCATGGTGTGTAAGATCCCGGTTTTTGGAAAGGTATGTTTTCATTATGTTTTGGTTGAATCCCTTGTTTCGGGCTTCATGGGATGTCTTCTGAAAGTATGAGAGGCTTTGGGGGTGTTTCGGGGGCTTGGGGCATGAAAGAAAGAAAATCTGGGCAAGACAAGCTAGGGCGCACAGCCTGCGCATGGCCAGGGCAAACCGTGCGACCTGCCTAAAAAAACCATGCGACCCCTCCCCCTCCAGACAGTAGCATACGCACAGTTTTCCAAACTGTGCAGCCAAACCGTGTGGCCTCTTAAAGTTTGGAAAATTTACAAAATTACCCCTTCGAGATTTTAAGAACCCATTCAGGTTTTCCTCTCATTTCCTCCCTCTTCACCCTAGGAGCGAACCAAATCACCCAAGAGCTCCAAGAGATCGATCTCCCTCGTTTATAAGGAGTTTTTGGTACCGTTGGTTGTGGATCGAAGCTTTGGGTAAGGGTAATCCCATCTTTGATTCTATTTTTGGTTTACAGTTTGTATCTTCTCTCCCTCTTGTTCTGAAGATCTAAAACCCTATATTTTGGGTGAGTTTTAGGTTGAAGCTCCAAAGGTTGGTCGGATCAAGGTTTAAGGACTCAATTGAGAGTGTGTTCAACCGTGGTTTCATGGTAGGTGTTCTACAAACTTTATCCCGTAGTTTTATGGTAGATTCATGCAAGGGTGAATTTTATTATGGTTTTATTGGTGAACCTTGATCAACCTTGATGTGTTTTATTATAAATGATGCTTTAAAATGGTAAATGGGATCTCTCACGATCCCCATGGGATGCGTTGAGAATGACTTGACCTAATTAGGGCCATCCATGGGATGTGTCAGTTTTCCCCAGATTTTAGGATTTCTATTAAACAAGTTACCTTGTTGTAATAAATGGTAGATCCCTTGACGAATATATTAGCATGGTTGGCTGAACTTGGAATATAAGTTAGGTGATGCACCTAGACTTGGCAATAACCTAAAGGTTATTTGGAATGGGTTGAATGTTTGATTCATGGGAATGATTAACGGGTTAAATGGGTTAATGTGTAAATGGATTAAAGACCATAATGGGATGGATTATGGGTCTAGTGTTGAATTCTTAGTGAGATAGGCATAACACATGGGAATTGGGCGAATGGTTAAATGATGTGAAATGCTAATTTGTTAATGGGTTAAGGCATGATGTGGATTCCCATGTGGGTTGCTGTGAATAGTGTTTTTCATAGGGCAATGGTTTGGATGGTTGATGGTTACATATATATATAAGCATGTGCACATGGCTTGGTAGTGTGGGGTATGACTTGAGGATCTACGCCCATGGGTCAAGTGAAGACTGAGGTTCTAAACTCCACCCTAAGTGCATGGGTTAGGAATGGGGACTGATGCTCTTTTCTCCTAACGGTTGCATCCACCCAAACTGATGCTTTGAGGTGAGGTTATGATTGCTACGAGGGGGTTTTTCCTAGTGAGATAGGATAACCATGTGTTCACCCTCTTGCATGTGATTGTTGGCCCTAGACCCATGTAACATAGTGTATGTGATTAACCCATGGAAATGTGATGAGATGGTAAGTGATGATAATCAGTGTGAATGAATGGTAATGGAAGTGTCAATGGCTTTGACTCCGAACTGGTTAATGGAACCTTAAATAATTACTTGGAAAATATCATTCATATTCATTTTGCATGCACTACCTATTCATACTGGATATTTTGTAGACACCGTTGGTGGTGGCCTACGGAGTTGTACTCACACCCTACTCGGGCCGTCGTTGGGTACCCGAGAAGACTTCATGTTTGCAGGTCAGGAGAAGGGCAAGGGTCCTTTCTAGATAGTTGAGTATACATGGGTAGCACTTGTTGGAGTATCCGAACTTGGATTCAGGACCATTTTAGGGATTTTTTCCATTGTCTTTATTTTGGGATCTTGTTCACTTTTTCACTTGTAGTATGACATGACATATTTATTATTGGAAATGGTTATTGTACATGTTCCTCATTTGTTGGTTATTGTTTCCACTATTTGGTTTATTTCTGTTGTGGCTTACTCTGATAAAAAGGGGGTATAGTCTCCCCACTTGATTCCATAGACCCCCACTACTAGTTGGAAGCCTTTGGCGTACGAGGAGGCACGCTTAAGTTCATGTAACTTCCCAGCTCGGAGCACCGGTTTAGTGGCTTCCGGGTCGGGGAAATTACAAAGTGGTATCAGAGGAGGTATTTCTTCTCCTTCTCTAAGGTCTTGTTATTTGGGATTGGTATCCAAGGGTTAAGATGTGTTGAGCCTTGGTAATGAGCTCTTGCTTGGGAGTAGCTAACCCATATACGAGGGAACACTCAAGTCACCCTAGGTGGGAACTGTTGTTCTTGGTTGTGTGTTGTTACAGTTCATGATATTTCACCATTGGGTGATGCGCATGTGGTTTGATGTGACTGTTTTATGATATTTGGCT
The DNA here is from genome assembly GCA_963277665.1 of Viscum album. NCBI lineage: Eukaryota > Viridiplantae > Streptophyta > Magnoliopsida > Santalales > Viscaceae > Viscum > Viscum album. The sequence goes on from OY728160.1 coordinate 1,833,430,826, forward strand.
TGTGGCCTCAACGGCACGAGTATTTGCATTCATGCATCATTGTAGGCACCTAGGGAGATAGGTGACATGCATTGTGTTATTCACACGCACGGGGTGAGTGTGTGAGGCAAGAAAATAGGGTGAATCATGCATTTCATGAAACCAAGAAAAAGAAAAATGAGAAGAATGAAATAAAACAAGTGGGTAAATGATGTTTAATGAAATATAAGGGTTGGAAATGAAGTGGAAATTTTTTTTGTAAAGTGTTGTGTGAGTTTGGTGATAGTGCATGGTTCCTTACCCCATGTGGACCATGGCCCGCAGTAGGGATGGTTGGGGCAGTAAATTTTAGGTGTTAATGTTGTGGAATTAGTATATGAAAATGGGTTGTTTTAGCTAGTAAGGAAATTTTGATAAAGTCGTGAAAGTTATGGGGTATGTGTACTAAATCTCGTTCTTGGCAATGTAGAGAGATGCCACCACGACGTTGGTTTCCAGTTGGGCAACAGGAGTATGTTGCTGAGAACACACCTCTGGTAGAAGAGCACAAAAATGTGGTGATCAACGAAGGTAGAGAATACCAATTATGGGAAAACTTGGCTCACCTTATGCAGATGAGGGATCGGGACCTAGGGAGGGTTACACCGAGTATGTTCGAGCTGACCAGGGAGTTCCAGCTGTAGCACCCTCCGACCTTCACCGGAGAGGGTGGGCTAGAGGCGGCAGAGTTTTGGATAGAGTCTGTCCAGATGATATTGGATCATCTAGAGACCCCTATTGAAAAGTGAGTAAAGCTGGTCGTTTATATGTTGCGGGGCTAGGAAAGGTGTTGGTGGGACATTCAGGCTCAAATCGAGCAGGCTGAGGAAATGTCGTGGAGGGTTTTTCAGGAAAAGTTTATGTAGCATTTCTACCCAGAGACTTTGATGCAGGAGTAGGATACAGAATTTATGAGCCTGACTCAAGGATCACTATTGGTGATGGACTATGCTAGTCGCTTCACTAATTTGTGACGCTTTGTCCCAGTGATAGCATGGGATGAGGCACCAGTGGCAAGGCGTTTCCAGGATGGGCTGAGATAGGAGATTAGGTCTCAAGTAAATATCTTCCACTTGAAGCGGTTTGTAGAGGTGATGGATCAGGCACTCATCTCAAAAAGTAACCTGAAGGGATATTCGGGTGGTGGGTTTGTCGTTCCAGCTGGGCGGACAAGTGGTGCATCTTTCGAAGGTTGGAAGCATTATTTGGAAAGTTTCCAGCAAGGTGGTCAGAAGGGAGGGTCAGCCTCTTAGAGTGGGAACCAGGTGTTCTTTTATCAGTGTGGTAGGTAGGGGAATATGCGTGGTCAGTGTCCTCGACCTCCAGTTGAGTGTTGTTCGTGCGGCAGGATGGGACATGTGCAGAGGTTATGCAGGAAGCCTTGTCAGGTGGGAGAGTATGATGGTGAAAATCAGGTGTCGGGTATGGGAAGGGGATCTTTTTCCTCGTATCAGGAAGGCAGTTGGAGGTCCACGGGTCTTACTATCAGGGGTGGCGGATGCGTGACTCTAGGGGAAGATCGCTCACACTAGCAGGGCAGTGTAGCACAAAGTACTCAGGCAGGAGCCCAAGGTAGAGGGGAAGGTCAGTTGCAGGCAGTTCAGTTTGTGCCTAGTGATGGTGAGGTGGGACCATCGACTGTTTGAGGTACGATCCTTGTAGCTTCTACTTTTTCTAGTGTGTTGTTTGACACAGGTGTGACACACTCTTTTATCTCTACTCAACTTGTGGTAGCGCTGGGTTTACCTGTGGAGAGGGTGTGTGGAGTTATGTCAATTGAAACTCTGTTGGGGGTGCGGGTTGAGGATACCAAGCAGTGCAAGGGATGTGCCTTGAAAGTTGGTGGTTGTCATTTTCTGTGGGACTTGTTCGTTCTTGAGATGTTAGGGTTTGAACTAATCTTTGGAATGGATTGGTTGGTTTTTTATCAGGCACACATAGACTGTTATCGTCACTGAGTATCATTCAGGTCTCTTTAGGGTGACTCTTATGTCCACCGTGGTGAATGGGATGTTCGAGCAGGGCGTGTGAGGCCATTTTGTCAATAGATGAGTGGACTCACAGCTCAAGTGGCATGTCACATTCTTGATGATGATGAGGGAGGGGAACAATCTAATTTTCCTCCTGTGGTGAATCAGTTTCAAGATGTTTTTCCTGATGATTTCTTGGGGTTACCACCCGAGAGGGATGTCGAGCTCACGATCGAGTTGCTGCTAGGAGTGGAGCCAGTTTCTATTCCTCCATACCGAATGGAACCGGTATAACTCTAGTAACTTAATGTTAATCTTGAGGATTTGGAGCGTAAGGGGTTTATCTATCCTAGTATGTCTCCTTGGGGATCTCCCGTGCGTTTTGTAAAGAAGCCCGATGGGTCGTTAAGGCTGTGTGTTGACTATCGAAAGTTGAATCAAATGACAGTGAAAAATCGGTACCCTATTCCTAGAATTGATGACATGTTTGATCAGTTTCGGGGTGCATCTATGTTTTCTAAGATTTATCTGAGGTCGGGTTATCACCAGTTAAGGGTGAGGTCTTCTGACATACCACAGACAGCTTTCTAGAGTCAGTACGGGTTGTTTGAGTTTGCGGTAATGCCTTTCAGCTTGACCAATGCACCGGCCATGTTTATGGATTTTATGAATTAGATATTTCATCCCTATCTAGATCAGTTTGTGGTTGTCTTTGTTAATGATATCTTAGTGTACTCAAAAACTCACGACGATCATGTCCAACATATTGACATTGTCTTGGGTACGCTAAGAGAGCATCGGCTATATGCCAAGCTATCAAAGTGTTAATTCTAGATAGGTGAGGTGTATTTTCTGGGTCACATCATCTCAGAGGCAGGTGTGATAGCGTATCCAGAGAAAGTGCAGGTAGTTGTATCTTGGGAGAAGCCCAAGAGTTTTTCTGATGTTTGTAGTTTTCTGGGTTTGGTCGGGTATTACAGAAGTTTCATTCAGGATTTCTCTCGCTTGTCAGCACCACTCTTGGGCTCGACCAAGAAAGGAATCAGGTTCTAGTGGTTTGAGTCTTATGATAACTCCTTGCAAGAGTTGAAGAAGCGGTTGACAACCGCACCTATCTTGATCTTACTTGATCCAGGTAAGAAGTAAATCATGTTTTGTGATGCATCTGAAGTCAGACTTGGGGTTGTGTTGATACAGGATGAGTGGGTTGTGGCTTATGGGTTGAGGCAGTTGAGACCTCATGAGCAGAACAATCCCACTCATGACCTTGAGTTGGCTGCAGTGGTGTATGCCTTGAAGTGTTGGAGGCACTATCTGTTGGGAGAATGGTTTATTGTGTTTACCGACCATAAGAGTTTAAAGTACATCTTCTCACAGCGGGATCTGAATCTTCAAAAGTGAATATGGGTTGAATATCTCTAGTCTTTTGACTTTAAGTTGGTGTACATGCCAGGAAAGGGAAACAGTGTTGCTGATGCTCTGAGCAGGAAGGTTCAGAATTAGGTGTTTTAGGAGTCCATCACCGAGTGGAAGGTGATGTCTTTGTTTGCAGAGATGCACCTAGAGGTGCAGGAGGAGAATGGTCAGGTCACTTTTGCTTCCTTAATGTTGTAGTCAACGCTTTTGAGTCGAGTTAAGGAAAGTCCTCTTGATGATCCTGAGTGTTTGATCATGAAGGAAAAGATTAAATGTGAGGAGCTACCTTCTGGTTGGGCCGTCGGTGTGGACGGTGTTGTTCGTGTTCGTGATCATGTGGTTGTGCTAGAGTGTACGCGGGAAGAGTTGATGTGTGAGTTCCATGCATCAAAGTGGGCAGTGCATCCCGGTTTGACCAAGATGTATCATGATATCTGAAGGCAATTTTGGTGGCCTGGAATAAAGATGGAATTTGCAGGCTTTCTGGCATGGTGCCTTACCTGTCAGCAGGTGAAGGATGAGCATCAACATCCAGGAGGTTGGTTGCATCCATTTCTCATTCCATAATTCAAGTGGGAAGATGTAATAATGGATTTTGTCGTGGGTCTTCTGAAGATGCCGTGAAGGAATGATGTAATCTGGGTGGTTGTGGATCAGTTAACGAAAGTGGCTCATTTCTTACCGATTTAGGAGACCTATACAATCGACCAGTTGGGTGAGCTGTATGTTTGGGAAGTAGTGCAGTTTCATGGTGTTACGAAAACCATAGTTTCATACCAAGATCATCGTTTCACATCGTGTTTCTAGAAAGGGTTTCATAAGGCGCTTGGTACGAAGGTGTTTTAGAGTATGGCTTTCCACCCGCCAACGGACAGGTAGTCAGAGCGTACAATCCAAGTGTTGGAAGACATGTTAAGATCTTGTGTCCTGGACTTTGGTGGATCTTGGGAGATTCACCTATCATTAGTTGAGTTTTCCTGCAAAAACAGTTTTTAGGCTACGATTTATATGGTACCGTTTGAGGAACTCTATGGGAGGCCATGTAGATCTCTGTTGTGTTGTCTAGAGGCCGGTGAATCTGAGTTTTTGGGGCCAAGTCTCGTGCAGGAGACTTCAAAGAGAGTTAAGTTGATCAGAAATTAGATGGCTACGGCTCAGAGTAGGCAGAAGTTGTATGCAGATCAGAGGCGTAGACCTCTTGAGTTTTCGGTGGGTGATAAAGTGTTCCTTCGGGTGTCGCCAAGGTTGGGTCACTATCGGATTCGAAATCAGGGTAAGTTGGTGCCCAGGTATGTGGGACCTTTTTAGATTGTGGAGAGGATCAGACCATTGGCTTATCGATTGGCTCTTCCATAGCGGTATGGTGGGATGCATGATGTGTTTCATGTGTCACAGCTCCGAAGATATCACCCTGACCCATCTCATGTGGTTGACGTGGAGGATGTGGATCTTGAGGCTGATGCTTCCTTGAGGAGCATCCAGTTCATGTGGTGGGCCGTAGTGAAAAGGTCTTGCTAGTCAAGGTTGTTCCATTAGTGCGAGTACTATGGCAGCATGGGAAAGTTCAGGAAGAAACTTGGGAGCAGGAATCAGATATGCGGGCTCAGTGGCACGAACTCTTCTCTTCAGTGGATCAATGAGGCTTGGAAACTCGGCTTGAGGAAGAGCTGTTATTAGGTGGGGAGGTTGTAAGATCCCGGTTTTTGGAAAGGTATTTTTTCATTATTTTTTGGTTGAATCCCTTGTTTCGGGATTCAAGGGATGTCTTCTGAAAGTATGAGAGGCCTTGGGGGTGTTCTGGGGGCTCGGGGCACAAAAGAAAGGAAATCTAGGCAAGACAAGCCAGGGTGCATGGCCTGTGCACGGCCAAGGAAAACCGTGCAGCCTGCCCAAGAAAACCATGTGACCCCTCCCCCTATGGATAGTATCATGCACACGGTTTGCGCACGGTTTTCCAAACCATGCGGTCAAACCCTACGGCCTCTTAAAGTTTGGAAAATTTACAAAATTTCCCCTCCAGGATTTTAAGAACCCACTTGGGTTCTCCTCTCATTTCCTCCATCTTCACTATAGGAGTGAACCAAATCGCCCAAGAGCTCCAAGAGATCGATATCCCTCATTTCTAAGGCATTTTTGGTACCATTGGTTGCGGATCAAAGCTCCGGGTAAGGCTAATCCCATCTTTGCCTCTCTTTTTGGTCTAGGGTTTGTATCTTCTATCCCTCTTGTTTTGAAGCTCTAAAACCCTATATTTTGGGTGATTTTTAGGTTGAATCGAGGTCTAAGGACTTGATTAAGAGTGCGTTCAACCACAATTTCGAGGTAGGTGGTCTACAAAAGTTATCTCAAAGTTTTATGGGGGATTCATGCATGTTTTTCTTTGATTATGGTTTCATTGGTGAACCTTGATCAACCTTGATGTGTTTTAGTATAAATGATTCTTGAAAATGGTAAATGGGAACTCTCACGATCCCCATGGGATGCATTGAGAATGAATTGACATAATTAGGGCCATCCATGGGATGTGATGGCTTTCCCTGGATTTTGGGATTTCTATTAAACAAGTGACCTTGTTGTAATAAATGGTAGAGCCCTTGATGAATATATTGGCATGGTTGGTTGAACTTGGAATATAAGTTAGGTGATGCACCTAGAATTTCCAATAACCTAAAGGTTATTTGGAATGGGTTGAATGGTTGATTCCTGGGAATGATGAACGGGTTAAATGGGGTAATGTGTAAACAAATTAAAGACCATAATGGGATGGATTATGGGTCTAGTGTTGAATGCTTAGTGAGATAGGCATAACACATGGGAATTGGGTGAATGGTTAAATGATGTGAAATGATAATGTGTTAATGGGTTAAGGCATGATGTGGATTCCCATGTGGGTTGCTGTTAATAGTGTTTTCCGAAGGGCAATGGTTTGGATGGTTGATGGTTACATATATATATATATATAAGCATGTGCACATGGCTTGGTAGTGTGTGGTATGACTTGAGGATCTACGCCTATGGGTCGAGTGAAGACTGAGGTTCTAAACTCCACCCTAAATGAACAGGTTAGAAATGGGGACTGATGCTCTTTTCTCCAAACGGTTTTATCCACCCAGACTAATGCTTCGAGGTGAGGTTATGGTTTCTATGAGGGGGTTAGTCCTAGTGATATAGGATAACCATGTGTTTACCCTCTTGCATGTGATTTTTGGCCCTAGACATATGTAACATAGTGTATGTGATTAACCCATGGAAATGTGATGAGATGGTAAGTGATGATAATCGGTTTGAATGAATGGTAATGGAAGTGGCAATGGCTTTGACTATGAACAGGTTAGTGGCACCTTAAATAATTACTTGGCAATTATCATTCACATTCCTTCTTCATGCACTACCTTTTCATACTGGATATTAAGTGGACACTGTTGGTGGTGGCCTACTGAGTTGTACTCACACCCATCTTGGGCCGCCGTTGGGTACCCGAGAAGACTTCATGTTTGCAGGTCAGGAGAAGGGAAAGGTTTATTTCTAGATCATTGAGTGGACATGGGTAGCACTTGGTGGAGGATCCAAACTTGGATTCGGGACCATTTTTGGGATTTTGGCCGTTGTCTTTATTTTGGGATTTTGTTCACTTTTTCACTCGTAGTATGACATGACATATTTATTTTTGGAAATGTTTTTTGTACATGTTCCTTGTTTGTTGTTTATTGTTTACGTTATTTTCCTTCTTTCTGTTAAGACTTACTCTGGTAAAAAGGGGGTATAGTATCCCCACTTGACTCCATAGACCCCCTCTGCTAGTCGGTAGCCTTTGGCGTATGGGGAGGCGTGCTTAAGGTCATGTAACTACCCGGCTCGGAGCACCGGTTTAGTGGCTTCTAGGTCGGGGACGTTACATGGTGCTTCCCTAATTTTTATGTCTCCTTATCCCATGGAACCCACTGAGTTATGTGATATAAGGATTTAGATAGATGATTTGGTGTAAAAGGTTTTCATCTGGCCTAATGTGTTGTCATGTGGTGCTCTAGTGTTATTCACCAAGGAGGAGGAGGATAATCTAAGGCTGTGTATAGACTATCGGAGGTTAAATCATGTGATGATCAAGAATTTCTACCCTCTTCCAAGGATTTATGATCTTTTTAACTAGTTTAGATAATATAGTTGGTTGTATAACATTAATTTCTGGAATGGGTATCACGATTTGATGGTGAAGGGTGAAAATATCTAAAATACTGGCTTTCAGTGCATGTATGGGCACTTATAGTTCATGCTCATGTCATTTGGTATTATGAATGCCCTAACTATGTTCACGAGGATCATGAACTCTATGTTATCTGTGTTCTTACACCATTTTTTAATCACATTCATCGATTACATATTAATCTACACAAATTTAGAGTAGGAGCACACCAACCATCTTGGGGATGCATTATAGATCCTATGATGCAACAAACTCTATATAAAGTTATCCAAGTGTATGTTTTCAACTTATTAGGTGCATTTATTTGGAATTTGGTGTCCCAAAATGGTTTTTATATGGACTCAATAAATATCAATGCAGTTTTTTCTAGGGTAGAACCCAAGAATGTGATGAAGGTTTGTAGTTGTATCGATCTAACGGGCTATTACTAGTGGTTCCTATCTTAACAATCATGGATTTAATCCACATTGAAAGAATTTTATTGGAAGGACCAGACATTTGTCTAGATTGATCAGTTTTAGGTACCATTTAAATATCTAAAGTGTAGATTGATCCTCACTTCAATGATTTATTTTCCAACAGAGGGGGTGATGTTTGAGGTTTTCTATGACACTTCCCATCTCTCTTGGGATTTGTTTTGATATTGTAGAAGGTAGTGATATCTTATAGGTCAAGGTGGTTGTTCCCTCATTAGAAAAACTATTCCATCCATGATCGATAGCTAACAATGGTTTTTTTTAATAAAGTTGTGGTGAAATCACCTCATCAGATAATGCTTTATGGTCTTCATAAATCATAAGATCTTGAGGTATATCTTTTCAAAGTATGTCTTGAATTTTCAGTAATATAGGTCGATAGATTTTCTCCAAGATTATGAATTCTACATCTCCTACACCTTTGTAAAGGGGAATTTTGTGGACAGCATGTTGAGAAGGAGGTCATGTTGGGATTGTTTTTCAATAGTTTGAAGATTCTTATAAGGAAATGGAGGAGTTTATTGGCTTAAACCAAGATGTAGAGGTGGTTATGGGGGAATATTCTTGTTTTATATGAAAATACATTCTATTATTATGTGTCCATGGGGATTCTCTATAGGTATGGTTATAGTACGGTCAGAATTGGAAGTGGATTCAGGGTGGGTTATTTGTTCTGGTGGTGTTCCATGAGGGATTTCTCCATGATTTCAATAACTCACCTTTAGTGGTAAAATAGGGAGTATCTAAGATGTACCATGGTTCTAGGATGCATTTTCAATGGTATGGGATGAAATGAGAAGTGGAAGATTTTATGAATCGATGTCTTGTTTGCCAATAGGTAAAGGTTGAGCACAATTTTCCTAGTATTTTTTCTTATTATTTGAATGTTCTCAAGTGAAAGTGGGATGACATCTCGAGAAACTTTATCGTGATATTACTCCAAATATAAGAAGGTTGTGATTTTTGTATTGATACATTTGGATTAGTTAATGAAGTCATCTCACATCCAAGCGATAAAGGAGTCGAGTGTCATATATTTATTAGAAAAGATGTTTGCGGATAATATTGTCCCACTACATGGAGTTCATAGTGGGATGCCATGTTTTTCTAAATTTTTTACCTGAATGTGGGAATTGATGGTTTGGTGGGGGTACCAATATCTATGCCTATATTTGGGACCTTTTGAGGTGTTACAGTATTTTGGAGAGGTGGATTACTGGTTGGTACTCCCACCATGGCAAGGAAGAATCCATGAAATCTTCTAGATCTCTCAGATCTATCGATATCTTTATGATAAAGCCCATTTCATTGACTTTGGAGGGTTGGATATCAAGGATGAAATGACATTAGTGGAGTTTCTAGTAGAGGTTCAGGATCATCTGGACATGTTTTTGTGTGTACGTACAATTCCTTGGGTTCATGTGTTATGGATGAATGATGGCTTAGAGAAGGTACTTAGGTGAGTGAGATGTGGATTTGTACCTAGTACCTAGATTTATTTTTATTTTTTTCTTAATTTTTTTCATTGATGATGAGATTCTTAAATATTTTTTGGTTTATGATATATTTTTTCCTTGATTTTATGTGTGATTAAATCCATAAGCATATGAAGAGTGTAAAAACCCTTCCCAGTTAAGACGCATTAAAATATGACATATTTTAAAATCATTTTGTCGAGTTATTGTTATCCAAAGAGGATAATATTATGATATAGGGATCTAATTTCCTTGATTTGGTTCCTTTAAGATGTGATGTTATTAGTTTAAGGTGGTTTTTATCTTATGATGTGTAGAATATGGAATTTTAGGGAGGATAGTTTTATGGAGAAGAAATGGCTTGAGGTTGGTATGAGGTGTTATGGTTGTGTTTAGTCTCCAATGATATCCTTGAGAGGTATCCTGTGGGACGGTTGTTTATAAATGTTACCATTTTTATTTTTCAAGTTTGGTTTTGATTATTGAGTATGAGAGTAGTTTTAGAGGCATTTGATGTAATAGTTTAAACATTATGACCTATTTTTTATCAATAATTTTTGTGGTGGAGGTGTCTAGGAGAAGTTCTGAGGGAGTTGCAGAGTAAGTAGATGAATTGTAGCTGATATTTTAAGATGATAATTGTTTTTCGTGTGGAGGATTTTACTGTATTGTATGGGGAGTAACGGAATACTAGGTTGGTAGGCTATGTCATAAAGGATTGGAGGATAAATCATGTTGGTTCTATTTTCTTCGGGGTGGCTATAGTATGGAGAGAGGTTGTGGCATGAAGTCTAAAAGGGGGATTTTTTGGGTTCTTTGAAAATCGACATGGTAACGGCATGGTCGCTGGGTTATGTATTAGAGTCATGGAGGGGTGTTTTTTTCTATTTTTTTATTTTTTGGCATAGTTATGCCATGGAGTAGGGGTATATAATAGGACATTTCTTGGATTTTGAAACCCACGACATTGGGGTTCCTCCTAAGTTGTGGTCCCTCTCATGGTTTACTAGATCTATGGAGTTGACATCACCATGTTTCTTAGATGTGGATTTGAAAAGAACATCTATATCATGGCCCCTTCTCTTACACCATATTATTTTCCATTTTCAATAGTTTTATGTTGTGGTCAGTTGTATTTCACTATGGTATTGTGTTTTCTATACTTCCTATAAAATCATTAGTGCCCCTGATCCCAATATTTCTTCTGGATTTAGTCTCATTTCTTGGGAGAACTATGTGTGTCCCTAACATAAATGGAATGATTCCACCTATATTACTAGAATTTCTTCTCCCTTGAAAAGTTACCTCCCTATATCTAGGGTTCCCCATCCTCTATCAATGGCATTTCCTTCATCCTACTCGGAATTCCTCAGGTTTTATTCTTACCCACATCTTTTCCCTCCCTCCTTCCTTGGTGATGGTTTACTTACATCGGCACAAGCTTCATGTAGGGTTCTCCCTCATTTTTCTCTCTTTTAAGTCCCTTTACTAGACTTTGTTCCTTTTTCTTCCTCTATATGATTGGATCATTTGAAATCATGGTAATTTTTCTCCCCCATATTCTCTTTTCATCTTCCCCCACCATGCTTGACCCCACCTTCGTCAAGAACGATGGCACTAAGGACTGATTGGGAGTGTATTGGGTCAAGTTTAGTTGATTTTATTGCTTCATTTTTTGGTAGATTTTAATATGGTTCTATTTTTATTCATCAAGTTCAATGTATTCATTTGGTGATTGGGGTTTTGTGTGTTATTAATGGTTTTTGGTTCATTCTAGTTCCATTCGTCTTGGTTTTGATTTCCCGATGGTTTTCTTTAACTCTTTTATTTAAAGTTTTTTATTTTTTGGTTGAATTAATATACTCGGTGTCACATCAATGGTGGTTCTAAAGAGTGTGGTATATAGTCTAGTCAAAGTTGTCCACTCCCTGATTAGGCTTTCCCTCTCACAACTCTGCTCGGGCCTCTGGTTCCTTCTCACCAAGCCAGGTCGATCTGGTGTGTCGGATCCTGGTGAAGTTTTGGGATGGTGTGGTTTGAGGTGTGGTTGGCGTCTCAAGAGGAGTGACCTAGAAGATAATGGAAGCTCTGATGGTCATTTGTTTGTTCAAAATGGTGATTCTTCAAGCTGTGTGCTTTTGACATTGATGTTGGTGCTTATCGTCGACAATGATTGATCATGGGGTCTTCCTCACTAGATACTGGTGATGTGTGGTGATGAAGATGGTGGATTAACAATGTTGTTTATGGATTATAGAAGATGTTGTGACTCTAGCTCACTCAAGTGACATCTTAATAGAGGCATCAGGCTCTGTGCTATTTTTTAAATTCAAATGTTGCAACTAGTTATGTGATGTATTTTACAACTTTGGATTCCCACTTGGTGATTTAGTATCTTTTGGGACTTTAACATTGGTTACTGCTTATCTATAAATTAGATCTTTTGAAATAAAAAATTGAATTTTTAGTCAATTGTGTACCTAGGAGGTATTTTGGTTCCTTTTCATTTGCTTCCAACCCCATCCTTGGGAGATCAAACCTTGGTGGTTTTAGGTGAGTAACCCTATTTTATTCTCCCAATTTTCTCCCAGTTCTTCATTCAGAGAATTATTTTTCAATGTAACCATTTATTTTGGTGATGATATGGCATGGAAATGACTTTTTATATTGTGTGATAGGTTGATCAATTTATTTTAATTCATTATTGTGTTAAGTGGTTGTCTCCCTCTTGTTTCAACCTTGGGAAGTGCTTCAGAAATATTTGTTTATCGTAGGGGGTCATTTATCTTTATTCTATTTGTACATTTGGGAGGTATCATTATTTTCCCCTTGGGGGTATCATGAATCAGACTAATAAAGATAAATAACAAGTTAAATTAAAATTTAATGGTATGTGGAATAAAATACATGTTTTTCCTATTTTTATGTTATTGTTATTGAGATTACACATGCTTAATGCCTTATTGAAAATCATAGTCATTGGGGACCTTGTTTATGTTTTATTTGATATGATAATGGATCTCTTGTTGTGTGACTATTTTTTATCACATTGAATCAAATTTGATAAGAATATATATTTGGTTAATAAATTGGTTTCCCAAGGAAATTTTGGTTTATGTGAGAATACCCTTTAAAAATAAAGTAAATGTGATGAAAATACATGTGTCAAATCTGAAATAAATAATGTGAAATGTGTGAAATTCGTTTTTTATGTGTGATTTTATTGTATAATTTGTATGTGATGAGTTTTACGTGTGATACATGGACATTTTGATGATAAATTGGTTTTGATATGTGGGGTTGGTAATGTGGGGGGTGTTGACATGGGGAAAATGAGTTGTTTATGATGGGGATGTGTTATTCTAGTTTCCCAAAAGTGATGCAATAATTTTTAATGATGAAATAAAAATTCAATGGGTTATAATTGTAAATGAACTCTTGAATTAAAATGGGAATTGTAACTTAAATGGTTGTTTTAAAATATGTAATGAATGGGATGGAAAATTTGAAGATGGTTGGAAACTGGAAATCTGGAAATTAGATTAACTTGAAAATAGAGGTCGATGTGGATTGTATTTTGTGGCATACATGTGTGGGGTTATTCATTTAGTGGTGGAAGTATATATTGAATAGTTTTTTATGTTTTCTGGTGATGTTTTCAGTTGGTATGGTACTATTATTATGAACCCATAGGTTGGGATTGTTTGTGTGGATATTATATATACATTGTATTTTCATTTTGATTTCCATACGCACCCCACCAGTGTAAAAAACTATGTCTTGACACCCAAATATTTTGAGGAGTGTGTTTTCTAAAATCTAAATAGTGAGGATGGATAGCTTGATAACTTCTATTCCCCACTCTCTCCTCCAAGTGAGTTTGATATGCGTACTTGTGATGGAAGGAAATCAAAAGTGAACTACTAGTGATATTTTATGAGATTATGAGGTGGTTCGTGGTGGGTTCATTCATGGTAGGAGGAAAGAACAAGGTTTATATCATTCATGTTAATCATACCCAAGTAGTGTGGTTATACGATTGTGATGTGATGGACTAGATGTTTGTGGGAAATATGTGATGTGATGTGACCACCCAGGTGTCTATAGGCAAGATGTGTGTGATTTGATAGCCCAAGTTTCTTTGGGAAGCATTCTATATGAAAGAGATGGGATCTCCCATACGTATGATATTGGGGTGTGAGAGTAGTAAATCTATGGTAAAGATTTGTGTGGTACCCTTTTATCGATATGATTCTTATTATGTTATTATACTTGGATGTTTTTTTATGATCGTTCCTTGGTAAGGATGGGATTGATTATTTGACATGTTTAGGTGTTATTTATTCTATTGTTTTCTCACTAGTGCATTGGTATTATCTTTTCATATGTGCATGATATAATTTGGGAATTATCCTATTGAGTATACTTTTATGATCAATACATTTATATACAAACAATTTTTTAGTATTCTATGAGTATTTCATGGATCGTGGAAGACATTACTAGCAATGACATTGGCATCATTGCGGTGTCAATGCCTTGGGAGTTTCTTTTGGTATTTGTTAGTGAATATTTTTATCTATTTAATTTATATATGAATAATGGGATGGTATTATTTATCATTATTTTATCTTATGTCATGTATTTTATTTTTTTGTTTTTTTAACCTATCTGATAATTCTATAACACTAAACAATAATGGCTTTTATATATGAGATTTTCATACCCTTTGTGTTTATCGCAAACCCAGGGCCTACTAAATGTAGGACTCAAAGTTCATTATCACTCTTACTTAATTTATATAATACTAGGGGTACCTCTAGATATAGTTTATTTTTAAATCAAAACCATTTTTCACCCCTTATCCATTAAATAAGAAATAAAAGTATCACTCAGGCAAACATGTGGACTACAGCCTCTATGCAACGATATAATTCATTTTCCATCAGAATATCTAATCAGTGGTTATAATTATTGATTTAATTTTTATATATAATATTTTTAACATAATAATTCTTCTATAATTTTAAGATCTTATATACCTTTTTACCTTATGATCTATTGGTAAATAGTATCTTCACTCGTTCATATGTGTGGACTAAAACCTCTCAGAAGTGATGTGATTTTTTTATCATATCCTCATTATTTTTCTAGTAACAAGGATAAATTTAATGAAAATATATGATATTTATGAGAAAATAATTATTCATTATATATGAATTATCATTTACCTTTCTTTCTATATATCTCGTAAAAAATGTAAACATCACTCGTGCGTGCTTACAGACTATCATCTCCACATAGTGATTTAATTCATTTGTCATCACCCTGTTATATAAATTGTTGAAATTTTTTATATAAGGAATATATTTTATATTTATATCATTATTAATATTATCAAGATTTTTTAACTGTGATCAAAGTGAAATGATCATAACTGATGAACAAACATACATGAAAAACATATAAATTAACACCACAAATGACAGATTTAATATATAATTGTTAATAAATGGATATTAAAATGATATAATTGGATAAAATATGATATTATATATATATATTAATATATATTATATATATATTTATAATAATTTTAAATTTATTATAAACTTTTTTATATTTATTACAAAGCAATATAGTCTTGATATAAGGGTTTCATCTCAATTTCTCTTCATTGATACATGTCTTAATGTTATGCTCTAATTTATTACTTCTATGGTGTATGTAATTTCAAAGAATGTATTTTGGAATAATAAATCATTTAGTTCAATGTATTTATAAAACCGTGTTATTTTCAATATTCCAATTGCCTTTGATTCAAAAAATATTAAATTCATAAGGGTTATTCGTCTTAATTTTTTTTCATTTCGATGTGTTTGATTATATACCCTGATATTGTTTTATGAGGTGTATTCACTACCTGATTGATACGTTGTGTCAGGAATGTCCTTATTTTCATCATATTAAATGTTTCATTTTAATTTATTTTATTCATGTGTCTATGATTGCAAAGTTACCACAATGGTAAGGTATTTTTGTAGCAATCACATTTTTATCGAGATTATTTATGATTAAATTTTCTAATGATGAAAATATCTAATTGAACTCTCCCAAGTATTATTTATTTTATTCCACTCTATTTATTATTGTTGATTTCATGTTTTCATTTAATTTTCCTCTCTTAAAGTACTCAATATACAAAAATAATGTTTTTAAGGAAAACCAACCATGTTTTCTCTTCAGTCTGAAAACTTTTCATCCATGTACATATTTTCTTGAAAATATTTCAGATATTGTTTTTACAATTATAAAAATATTATTTAAAGTTATTTTTACCCATTTTTGACCTTATATAAAAAATTTAGGAATCTTCTTTTTTTTTAATGAGTTTCTTATGTATTTTTAATGAAAATAAGTGAAAGGGGGTTTTATTTTAACATACACCCCATGAATGGATTTATCCACCATCATAAATATTCTTTTATATGAAGATAAATTCATAATTTTCATTTTTTATTTTAAAATAATTTTTTTTACATGATATTTTCGAAATTTTTAAATTCAAAATAATAGATTTCAAATAAAAAGTTTATTTTCCTCAAGAAATGTTATAGTGATCTATTAAATGTATTTTTATCTATAACAATATCCTTTGATGTTTGTTATGATTTATTAGGGAAATGATCCATTGTTACCATAATTATTTTTTATTTGGATGGTTTATTATTAAGAAAATAAAGTTTTTATGAAATTCATATCTTTTCTATGGATTATAATTTTCTGATATGATGGATTTTTTATAATTGCATAGAAAAAATATGTATTTTTCCATTATGTGATGGGTGGGAGAAGAATTATATAGCCCTATAATGCATTAGGTAAACAAGGATATCTCATGAGATAATAAGGATTAGAATGGGGAGTGAACCTAGTTCCATAAGTGAATTTTTCAAATAAGATGGTCTTGGAAGTAAAATATGGATAAGGAAATGATGGAATGGAAAGTGAACCCAATAGAATATGATAGTCTTGAGAGTCATCCTTGTCTAAAAAAATTATTCTCTACTCTTATATTCCTTCCACAAACTTATATATTATTTTTATGATATATTTTTAGGGATTATAATTTATTATTGATGATTATGCACTCGTATGTCTAATGTATTTCTATTGATAAAAATTTATCCCATGTTTCATGATTATGGTATATGAATTGATGGTTATGATTTTATAATGTTTATCTCATGTTCTTATACCCTTGGGATTATATTTTGATCATTTATTGATATCTATTATGTTTACAATTTCTAAGAATCTGAGCTCTCCCCTTCTTATGTTTCTCTTCCCCGGGTTATGGAGAAAGGTTTTAAGTATTTTATGTCTAAGGGTGGTAGTTGTGAAGTAAAAAATTGGAAATTATGTAGATATTTTATGTACCAATTTCTTATATATTAAATTTTAAAAATACAATAAAACTATATGGTCCTCAGCCATGTATTATTGTGGAATGTATTGATCATTCATATAAAATAATGCAATATGTATGTATGAAAAGTACGAGTCACTATAGTTGGTATCGCTAGAAAGTTTTAGTAACTTTTTGAAACTCATATGAGGAAACTTTAGTGAGAACCCTTAGGATAAGCCTAATTATATGAGAATATTCTAAGTTAGGGTAAGTAAAGGATTGTTCCACCCCTAAGAAAATACATCCCTGTATTGATATTATATGTGGTTTTGGTTTTGGAACAGATATATCTAGGGGTAATAATCCCAAAAAGAGTTGGTTAATTATAATGGGAAATACTTATTTTAATGCTCACAAATCATGAATAATTATGTTACTAATTTCTTTACTATTTTATGATATAATTTTATAATATAATAAAATCTGGTGAAAATTTGGCTAAGTGTTGGGATGATTCACCATTTGTTCAACTTAACTCACCACAATGAATGAGTCACCACTAGATGACATACCCCCAAAAAAGAGTCACCATCAGACTTCACCTACTACTAGACATTACATAACTCTAGATGTTACCTAACATCAGAAAATATTCATTGCTAGACTTTACCTACCACTAGAAAAGAGTCACCACCAGACTTTACCAACCACCAGAGATAACTCACCACCGTAGAAGAGTCACCGCCATTTTGACTCACTACCAGGAATGGGTTACCATCAGCATGTTCCACTTCCACTATTATAAGTAATTTGAATTAAATTCTACCAAGAACTATATTATTGAAGTTAATGAAAATTATTATATAATTATTATTATTATTTAAGTATTCCATGAATGCATTGAAGACTAAGTCAGATCCCAGTATGAGGTTTCAGGTGATATTCATGATTATCCTTCAATCGTTATTCATTCCTGTAGATATATATATTTCTGAAGGACTCTCTCTATCTCTATCTCGGTAAGGACTGGGGATGTAATACACACCGATTAGGATTAATCGAGATATACATAGAAGACATTGAGATAAAATGAACTCATTCAAGGTTTCTTGAACCATGAAATAGTGAATCATCCCAAATATCTATACGATACTCTATTTTACTACTACTTTCAGAGAAATGGATTGATCTCCTCACCAAGACACATCCGAGGAGACTCGAGAATCCTAGGGACATCAAATAGAGTAGCACAATATTTTCATATCTTATTGATTTCTTTTTTCAATGTTTGATTTTATATTCTATAAGTGTGTTTCTTTCTCTGTATATCAATAAAAATTGTATCTATCCCTTGAAATGTAGAATATAAGATATTATTACCTATCTATTTTCATTTTTTACCCATGTGTTTGTGGAAGAGGCACTTATGTGGCATGTGTTTGTTTTATTCTCATGTATAATTATGGAAGAGGCCTTTGAGCCTAGATAGATTGTAATTTGTTTTCTTTGTACTTGATCTAGTTTTTGTATCATATTATAGTTATATAATCATCTTTGAAATGGGTGATTTCCATGTGGAGGGAATTAAGTCTTAGATTTGGGTTGAATACCTTGTTTTATTATGTTGTCTAATTTATTTTTGTTTTCTATATATCTAAGATTTAAAAATGAATTTAATTTAAAATGTTAACAAAATCTATACTTCAATAGTTAATCTTAATTAGTTTGTATATAAGTATTTGATTAAGTAAATTGATTGAAAAAGTTAAAGTAATTATCTTATTGTTTTAACTGAAAAATAATCAAGCTTTGAGGAATGTTTTATAAGATCAAAATTATATCAAACTACTCTTTAGATTAACTAGTAATTCTTATTTTAAACTAGAGGATTATATTTTAACTTGATTTTATCTAAAAAAAATATTGGGAACTCAATTCACCCTCCCCCCTCTTGAGATACTCACCCCGACCAACATTTGGTATCAATGGGATTGCAATATCTTGTCAACTATGATTTTGGTTTCACATTAAAGATTCTCAATTTATATGAGTTATAAATTTATTTCTTTAATTTATAATATATAAAAAGGTTATACTAACAATAGACCTCCCTTATTTAATGGCACAAATTTTTCTCAATGTAAAATCAAGATGAAAATTCACATTGAAATAATGGGTTCTAAAATATGGACTGCAATTGAGAATAAATATGAATTATCTAAGACTAATATAAATACATGGGATTAGGATAATAAATTCTCTTATAACAATAACTATAGATCTATGAATTCTCTTTATTGTTATTTGGGTGATGAAGAATTTAATATAATATCTTCTTGCACTACTGATTTTGAAATCTTGGGCACTTTAGCTATTTCTCGTGAAGGAAAACCTAATGTTAAAGAAACACAATTAAATACATATACAATTAAATATGATACATTTAATATGAAACCTAATGAGATTATTTCTAACATATATCTCAGGTTAAATGAGATAGTAAATATTATGAACTACTTGGGGAATCTTGTTTCAGATAATGATCATGTTATGTGATTGTTAAGATTCTTACCTAAATGATGGAGAGGAGTTCAGTCCCAATTATAGAATCATGAAATATTAGAAAACTACCTATTAAAGAGCTGATAAAAAATTTAGTTATGTATTTATAAGAACTAAAAGACAATATAGATGAGGAAGATGACCCTAAAAGTAAGTTTATATCATTCAAATCCACTGATTCAGAAAATAAAGAGAAAGTTCAGACTCAAAGATCAAGTGATGAGGAACTTTCTATTGATAGTGATGAACAAATGGACCATTTATCCAGAATATTCAAATAATTTTATAAAAAGAAAAAAATATTTAGGAAACCAAACTACAAAGAAACATATGATAATATAGGAAAATGGAAAAAATATTGGAAACGAGATGACACTCAAAATGATATTATCTTCTATTAATGTAAAAGGAAAGGTAATTTCAAAGATGACTATCAAAAATAGAAATATAAAAAGTAATATGATGATAAGGATAATAGGTACAAGAAATACATGAAAAAAACTTGATTTCTTTTTAAGATAGATCTAGTGACTCAGACTCTACCCATGAAGATAGACATAACAGAGAAAATATGTTCTTTTTTACAAACACATCGGAGGCATATGATATCTTTCTTACTTATCCTATGCATATTTCAAATCATTCTGAAGATGAAAATATTTATAATGAGAATATTTTTTAATACTATAATATGATGGAAGAAACATTTAATGAGATTAAAGATAAGTATAAAATTCTAAAGAAATAACATTATTTAATTCTTAATTTCAAATCTATTATTATTGTATAAAAAGAGAAAAATTCTCAAATATTGAAGGAAAAAATGAATTGAAATTTTATAATGAGAAACTAAAAAAATATTTTTAAAGATTCACTAAATGGAGATATTCCCTCACTCATATACTTGTAAAGTTTATAGCACTTAAGTACATTTTTTTGGGTTATCAACCTAGAAAAATTAGAATTTTTTAGAATAGTTTTATTCCTAAATCCAATTCCTGAAAATATACTACCAATTTTGATTCAACCGGACTGAATACAGTTTTTATATCCAAAAGTTTAAAAACTAATTATAGGAACCCTATTAATAAATTATGGGTTCCTAAAACCTAAATTATTGAGATTTTTGGACCCAATGTGTTTTGGTTTCCAAAACCATTTTTGGTAAAAAAAAGTATAGGGAACCTTCCTAAAGAGATCCAGTAAAAGTCAATGGTACCTGGATAGCAGATGTTCTATAAATATGACTAGAGATTACAAAATATTAAAAAATTTAATAATGTTTTATGTTGGACATGTCACATTTGGTGATAATGATAAAGGAAAAATAATTGGTCTTGGAAAATTTAGTAATTCTAACTCTATTTTAATTTTTAAAGTAATGTTTTTAGATGGTTTAATATACAATATTCCTAGAATCTCGTCATTATATGATTATGGTTTTCATTTTAAATTGTAAAATAATGTTTGTAATGTTTTTTATTATAAAAAATCTTTATTATTTACTGCTTTCAGAAATGAAAATGTTTATGGTTTTAATTGAGATGCTTTATTTTCTCAATACATTTCAAGTTTCTTTGACAAAGAATATTGGATTTCAGATATGATACTATGATATTAAAAAATTCATTTACTTAGAAATATAACTAGAAAGGGTTAGTATAGGATATACCTAAACTTGAATTCTAAAAGGATAAAGTTTGGAATCCATGTTTAAAAGGGAAGTGTAAAATGATATCTTTCCAATCAAAGAAAGAAGTTTCAACATCTAAAACCCAATAGTTGGTTCACATGGACTTGTTTGGACCATCATTAGTTTCTAGTTTAAATGGTAAGCACAATTTATATGTCCTTGTATATGACTTTTCTAGGTATACTTGGTTATTATTTTTCGCTCACAAAAGTGAAGTCTGCTCTCACTTTATCAAGAATGCTAAATCAGTAGAAAACCATATTGGAATTATGATTAAGACCATAAGAATTGATCATGGTCATGAGTATAAAAATCAAGAAATTGAATCGTCTAAATCACTATATGGCTATAATAATAAATTTTCTACTCCTATGACCCCTAGAAGAATGGTTTTATAAAAATAATAAATAGGAAAAATCAAGATATTTCATTAAAAAAATTTAATGAATATGATCTACCTGTTTAATTTTGGGTAGAGGCTATGAATATAGATTGTTATTTTATTATTACAGTTTTAATTATACCTATCATAAATAGAAACCCATATGAAATTTTGAATATTAGGAATACTAAGGTTAATTACTTTATATTTTTTTGGTTTCAAAGTCTTTATTCTTAATATTAAGGATAATCTTGAAAAAAATTATTCTAATATTGATGGTGGAATATTTATTGGTTATTAAACATCTAGTAAATCCTATAAGGTGTTTACCAAAAGAACAAAAACTATGTAAAAATCTATTCATATCAAATTTTATGAAATAGATAAACATGATCCTAAGACCCCTTTATAAACCTTGGGAACGATTTACCAAATTTGAACATTAATGCCAAACCTTTTGAAAATTCTATGAAATAAGAAGAATAATCATCCAATTATGAGGAACATCCCAAAAATTAATATGTAGAAGACCATGAGATGAAAAGAACTTCTTTTTAAATATTTTTTAGGACTCATAGATATTTTACTCTAGATTCTATAGTTAGATACCTAGATTGAGGTACACAGACTGGATATTCTATTATGAATAAGGTTGAACATCAAGAATTATTATCTTATCTTGAACCTAATAACAAAACTGATGTAATTAATGATGTATTCTCAATGATGGAGATGCAAGAAGGACACAACCAATTTTAAAGAAAGAAATTTTTGGAACTTATAGTTTTATCTAAAGAATCCTTGACTATTGGCACTAAATGGATGCTTAAAAAGAAGGTGAATGAGTTAGGAACTATAGTGAGAAATAAGTCTATGTTAGTTTCACAAGGATAGAGTCAATAAGGGGGGGTGTTGACTTTATGGAATCTTGTTCACATGTAGCCAGACTTGAATCCATTAGAATAATTATTAACTATATAGCACATTTGAGTTTAAAAATATATTAAATGGATGTTAGAAGTTCATTATTAAATGGTTATATAGTTGAGGATGTTTTTATTGAACAACCCCCCATTTTTCAAAATCATCATTTTTAAAATCATGTCTTTAAATTAAAAATTTCTTTATATGGTTTAAAATAGGCTCCTAGAGAATTGTATGGTAGGCTTGGATTATTTATATTTTCTAAAGGTTTTTCAAAAGGTACGGATGATCGAAATTTTTTCATGAAAATAATTTCAAAAGATGTTTTAGTTTTTAAAATCTATGTAGATGATATTATCTTTGAATCATCTAAAAATTATTTGTGTAATAATTTTTATAAAATAATGAAAAATTAATTTGAAATGAGTTTAATAGATGGACTTAAATTCTTTATTGGTTTTCCTATTTTTCAAAATAAATAATGAATTATTTTAAGTCAAAGTAAGTTCACTAAATACCATTTAAAATGTTTTGGTTTGAAGGGAACTAAAAGTAGTGAAACTCCCATGAGTACCACTTTTAAGTTGGATCTTGATGAAACTAGGAAATCAGTGGATCAAACCAGTTATAGAGGTATGATTGGAAGTCTTATATACATAACTACAAGCTAGACTGATATTAGGTTTATTGTGTGTGTGTGCTCATTTTCAAGAAAACCCAAAAGAATATCATTTACTTTCTATTAAAACTATTTTAAAATAACATAAGTATAAAAACAATTTTGGATTTTTCTATCCTAGAGGAGAAGAATTTGACATAGTGAGTTACTCAAATACTGATTTTGGTGTTTTTAAGAAAGATAGAAAAATAACCTCTAGAAAATTTCATCTTTGAGGAAGTCTTTAGTATCTTCGAGTAGTATAAAACATGATTTTTTTTAGTATCCACCGATGAAGATAAATACATATCTATAGTTAGTTTTTGTGGAAAAAATTTCTGGATGAAACACATATAATAGACTATGGATATCAATTCATACATGTCCCTATAAATTGTGAAAACACAAGTGAAATAAATATTTCCAATAACCTTGTGTCTCAATCTAGAAAAAAACATATCGATATAAGAAATAAATTTTTGAGATATAATATTTAAAAGGGTGATATAACCTATAAGTTCATTGGAACTGAACATTAGCTTACAAATATTTTTACTATGTCATTGAATTATGAGAGATTTAACTACATCAAACATGAATTAAGAATGATAAATTTTGGATAAAATTGAATTTTGAAAATTACCTACAATTTTAAATTACCCACTATTTAAAATTACCCAATGTTATAAATGACCCACCATTATAAATTACGCACCATTGTAAATCACCCACAAATGGAATAAATCCACCGTTGATAATTTTATTTCTCTAGGATAATATTTTTAATATAAATAGTTATTTTTTTTCATTTATCAATTTCAAATCACTAAATGATATAAATTAGTGCTTAATCATATTTTTCAATTCAATCTATCCCTCATGAATATTTCATTTCATACCCCTCTACTACCCTTTATTTCCCAACATTTATCCTTCCTTATTCCTCACAAAAACCATCACTCCATTTCAATGATGAGAGTAAAAGGGAAACTGAGTCAACTCTTGAGTATTTATACCCTTTGAATAATCCTAAATAATAATTTAGAATACTAGTAGCTGAGCCATAGAACCCTAAACTCATAAATAGTACAATGGTTTCTAATTAATAATTCAATGTCTAATGGTATTTATCTAGAAAATAGATGGTTCTCAGGGTGATCTGGGAAAAGGTATGGATAGAAAAGTTATCGAGAAAAGTGAGATTGTTAAATCCTATGTTATTTCATTAATTTTATCAATATTAAGAGTTTATTTTTGGAAAATATAATGATTAGAATAAAATAATAATCAATGTTCTGGAGGTATACTTTTCTTTAAAATAGTGGGATATGTTCATTAAAGTGCCTCATAAGGAGTATCGAATGACTACCAAGGGTATTTTCCCAGTGAAAGTGATTATTTTATGTATGAGAATTACTTGGTAGAGCTGAAAGGAGATGGATATCTTAGAAGAACTGATGAAACCTAATTATATGGTGAGTTCAAATTGTTATTTAAGTTTAAACACCACATGTTATTCCCTAATAAAAAAGACTTCAACTCTTTGAGATATCAAGATGTAAATCTTGTATACATTTCAAGGAGACATAATCAATCTTTGAAAATATCTAATGATGGATATTCACAAGATATCATCTTGGTCTAATTACCTTATCTATCCTAAGTTTATTTTGGCATAAGGTATTAGTGGATGATTATGGGTAATTAAAAGTGAAATGTGGTGTATTTTTCTAGTCTGTATTCATCTATAAAATAATAAAGGTAAACTCAAATTCCTGGTTGAAGAAGTTATTTAAGGATGTTGAGAAGATCTATGTGGATTTTAATCCCATATATCACCCTAAAAGACCAAAGGATATTGTTGATCCTGGCTTTGATCTAGATAAGGTAGTGGAGTACTCATATGAAGAGCTTGAATAAGAAGATGTGGATGCACCTGGTGATGAGATGGAGTTCCCATTTGTGGAGGGTAGTTACCCTGACATACCTAAGAGACCAGTGGTTTTTTTATTCTAGTTATTCCTTCAATATCTCTAGCTTCTAGATAAATTATTTGAAGTGATTAAGATGAATAAGTTCAAACAAAAGTTTCAAGAGAGAAATAGTTCAGGTTTTCATCATCTAGATCTAATAAGGAAAGTGTGGATATTTCTGATAATGGAAATGATGTAATTGAGGAAGATGATAAACAAGAAAGAGATTTTGATGTGGATTGTGGTGATGATGGATCTGACCATGATTTCCCTGATGATCATGTGATGGATCAAACACATATTTCTTCTCCATTTGTTTTTTGTTTCTACTAGGTCTAATGATATACCAAGTTTTTTTCCAGATGTTTATGAATATATGATTGATAGATATGAGATGAGGGAATCTATATAAGGGTAGAAATCCCCTAGTTTTTTTATCAACTGAGTTGACCCTAAATATGTTGACCAAGCTATCCTATCTTCTTTGAGGATGGATGTTACAAATTTTGATGAGTGGGAAAAAATACATGGGTATGTGAGGCTTGATTTAGACTACTCTAATTTAGATGATGATGATGAGAATAGACCACCAAAGAATGGTGGAACTTCATCCCCAATTTGAGTTGAGATAGATTCTAAGGGATCCTTGTTTGAGAAGATAGATGTTTTAAGAGATCATCAGGGATTTTATTTAGATACACCTGCTTGACCTAAGCTAGAATAGACTGGTGTACCTCATGAAGAGAGACATGATACACCCCTTCCTACTTTTGTTGTACGTGTTCCTTTAGAAACTATTTCCAAAGCTGATATGTAATATTTTATAGAGAGGGTTCTTTCTAATTTTTGTTGGATTATAGGGAATCGAGAACCTCCAGTTACACCACTCAATGAGGTCGATGATAGGAAACTATTTTAGTTGGTTGTGTTCCACATTCATATGATAATGATTCATCACATTAAGGAGGTAAATACTTAATAATAGATCAATATCTAGGGAGATATAGTCTTTGATATCAGAGATGGAGGATACTAGGACCTCTTTTGATGCTAGTTTGGCTACTTTGTTTGAGAGGTTGGAGTTTTTACCATCAGTAGCCACTACTTCTAGTTCTCCACCTCCCCCATATCCTTTGATATAGATTTAATACTGTCTGTTTTTAGGGAGGAGATTTATGTTTTTATGGGAGATGTTTATACTACCCATCGGTATGATCTAAGACAGATTAAACAGCTTAGAGATCATATTTATAAGATTGTCATGGAATGTTTGAATGATTACATAAATGATAGAGAATACATCACCAAGGATGTTAAATATTACCTACCCAGAATTTACACTAAACATGAACTGAACTCCGAAATCAAGTTTTTAGCTGAGAACCTTTTGATGCTAAAAGTTACCCAAGATTTTAAGGAACATGTCAATCAGTTGAAGGTGATGAAACAAATAATTCAATTTTTTATGGAGGAAAAGAAATACTTATTTAGTTCCATGGAGAGTGGATGCAATGTCATTATGGATTTCTTAAATCTCATTAAGCCATTGTTTCTTGTGTTTTGTACCACAAAAGTATTTCATGAGGTCATTCCAGTGACTCTTCATCTATATACTCCATCCACTACCCCTAAATATTTCAAACTAGTTGTTACTCGGGATCCAAATGTACCTTTACCTAATCAGTTCCATCCTCTCAGTTTTCCACCCATAGAATTAGTTATGAATATTTGACTAGTGGTTATCAAAGAGATATCGGCTTCTAATTCAGTTCACTCAGCGTCTAGCTTTGTGTCCCATGTCTCTGACAATGGAAAAGAACATGTTAATCCAAGTACCCATGCTGAGATTGGATCCCATTAGACTTTTTTTTATAAGTACTCCATTGTATTATCTTTATTTCAACATGTAATACAATCATTTTTTTGTAAATGGAATTTCTCTTATTATTCATCCTTTTCTTCTTTTACTTTCTGGTTTCTTCTCTTAACATTTTTATAATCCCAAAAGGGGAGGATAATTATGGAATTTATGTTATGTGTTTTACCTATTTACTTGTGATATTATAACTATGTGAATGTATTATAAGTATGTGAATGACATTCACTTATATCATTTTTATCCTCTCATACCATATCTTTGATATCATCTTTATATATCAACAATTTTCAATTTTTGTTCAAACTCTCTCATTCACTTTTTATAGAGTTAATAAGATTTGATTAATTTTTTAAAATAAATATATTTTGTGCCAAATATCATTCTATACATGACTTCTAAAATTCCATGATTTGTGATCATCAAAAATGGAGATTGTTAGACCTTTTTATTTCAATGCTCACAAATCACGATTAATTGTGTTTCTAATTGATTTACTATTTTGTGATGGAATTTTATAATATAAGGAAATATGTTGAAAATTTGACTAAGTACTGGGATGAGTACCCATTAGTTAAACTCAACTCACTACTAGGAATGATTCACTTCCATATGACTTACCACTAGAAAAGTGTCATCATCCCAAACTTTACCTACCACCAAAAGAGAGTCACTACAAAATTTTACCTACCACCAGAGATGACTCACTGCCATAGAAGATTAATCACCATCTTGACTCACCACCATACATGATTCGTCGTCAACATGTTCCACCATCACTATTTTGATTCATTTGAATTAAATGATACCAACAGATATATTATTGAAGTTATTTTCAATGATTGTTTAATGGTTATTATTTAAGTATTCGATGGATGCATTGAAGACTGAGGCAAAGCCTAGTATGATGTTTTAGTAGATCTTCATGATTATCCTTCAATGGTTGTTCGTTATTTTAGATATATATATATATATATATATATCAAAGACTATATATCTCTCTCTCTTTAGGTAATGGTTGGTGATGTGATACACACATATTAATATCAATTGACATATACATAGAATACTCTGAGATACACTGAACTCATCTGAGTTTTATTAAACCGTGAAAGAGTGTAGCATCCTGAAGATCAATATAACACTATGTTTTTTTGCTACATTCAGAAAAATGGATCGAGCTCCTCACTAAGCCACATCTGAGGAGACTCAAGAATCTGAAGCACTCTAGATGAGGCTGCATGAGTACCCAGGATGACTGCATGGTCTCTTCTAACCGTGTGGTGCCCATGCACCGGTCTAAAACTCATCGCAACTCCCGATAAAAATAATAATGATAATTAATAACATTTTTATTAAGATCAATAATAATAATTATAATAATAATAATAATACTAATAGTAATAATATTATTAATATATAATATCATAATGACAATAATAATAATAATAACAATAATAATCCCAATAAAATTACTAATATTATCATTATTACTATAAAAGTGGCACTTTCCAATTTTTATTATACCTTTTTCTTATTTTATTTTTAACTTTCATTTCAATATTATTTTAAATTTATAACTTATTTTTAATACTAGTTTGGCCACACGATGACCAGGGAATAGTCACACAGTGACCTGGGCATATCTGAACAGTCTCTGAACCACGTTCTTCCCACGTGCTAAAGGCCTCTAAGCCCAAAACACTCATTTTTAGATAAAAACTCAAAAATTTAAATAGGGACACATCTGAACCCTCAACCGGGCCGGAACCAAGGAAAAAATTAAATCTAGGTGTGACATTCAAAATAGCACATGAAACTATTTTATTGTATAAAGAAAAAGTTTGAGAGACTAGTTCCCTTTGGATATTTCGATTAATCTCTTAAAAGAAATGGTCAATATTTCATGCTGTGTTGTGTTGGTAATCCATAGATTACCTAGATGACCCTGTAAAGGTAGCTTCATACTCTGTAATAATTTCTTCTTCCTTTTTATTTAATCTATGTAACATTCTCTTCATCTCAATTTTTTTTCATGAGGGAAGTATTTTTCAAATAATGTATCCTTAAAAGATTTCCATTTCATGAGTTCTATTTACTATTTATCCCCAGTATTCTAGATCAATTACCACTATTGATCAGCATCACCATTGATACAATACAATGTAAGTGTAACATTTTCCTTTTCTTCACATCCCAAGTTTATAAATACTTTCTCCAAATACTTAATCTCTTACTCAGATAACATTGGATTAGTAGTCCCACTAAATTATGGGGGTTGTTATCGTATAAAGTGATCCAGTGTTGGAAAATATCACTATGGATAATATTGCTCCATCCGAGCTAGTTTATTTCTCATAACTTGATTAAGGTACCCTAATATACCCATAACATTCTTAGTTCTAATATTATCTATATTTGATTCCTCAACAAGGAAACCTTTATATTGGTGATGAGTATTGATACCCTTTTTCCTTCCAGGTGTCATTTATAAATAATGGCATACACTACATTAGATCATAACATTATGAAATATAATTTATAATCCCAAAACTAGTGAAATACTTATCAAAAATTGAAAATTTTATGTGTAGCTAATCTCATAATCATAAACAAGGTTTATTTTTTATGTTCTTCTATGTTTATTCTGAAATTCTATCATAGGGTTATGTTTTCTAATCTGTGTATCCTAAATCAGTTTCCAAGGTTTCTATAAGACATCCTCTAATACCAAATGTAGAGACCAGACCCTAGTAAGCCTAGAGTTGGTGCATGTTATCATTACATTGGAATAAGATATTAGGATTCGCATCCCGGAGAACTGATCAGTTCAGTAGTCTTGATAAACTAGATACATAATTGAGTTTTAAATTACATTTGAATACACAAATTACAAAATAATTTTTTTGAAAATAACTTTATTACCAATTAGAATATCCTTTCATATATTTACTATTAAATTTCTTTGATTCCTAGGGAAAGGAAACAAAATAAGGGTGGTCTTAAATGCTCAATAAGGGTTAAGTATAGTGGAATTTATCATGAATCGATAAGCATAATTCATATGGAATGTAAAATAATTGAAACACATTACATTTAATCAATTACCTGAGAAAAATAAGGTAGTAATAATAGATGAACAAATAAATTCATATAAATAATCACATGAGCATGAAACTTAACCATGGATATTCTATATAATTGAATAATCACATGGAATATCAATAATATAATTCATAATGATGGAATTCATAATGATAGAATTCATAATGATGGATATCTAAAACTTAACATTGAGGATTCATGTAACACTATGAGAAAATCACCACATTGTGGTGGTTTTTCTACATATAGAGGTGTTTTAAACTGTTGTAATATGTTGTTGTAGCGGTTTCAAAGAATATCTGCTAAATTGTGTGTCAACGTACAATATGTGGTGGTTTCTTCAATTTAGCATCATTTTATGGTAACAGTCATAGTGAATGAATTTCTCAATAGTATTTTGTGGTTTTAGCAGCAGTTTTAACCACTTTTAAATATGATCCATTTAGTTAGTGGCGGTTTGAACCGCCACTAAAGATAGATTTAGAAAAAAAAACACAGCTGATTCTGCAGCCCCAGTACTAGTGCCCTGGAAAAAAAATCATTCCAATTTCACATGTACATACATCCTACATCCAAAAGAATATAAGGAAACCAACATTTTCATAAGAAAAACAACTTTCAAATCCACATGTAATTGTCTGAGTATCACTAATTTCTTGGTTTAATAATCTAGTCACCGATCACATCTATGTGTTCTCCCTTGGGAACTAGTGTTACTCATATGAATCTAAGTAACCCAAACATTGTGATCATATATGATATAACATGTATCACCACTAATGTACAAAGTATCAAAAACCTATGATCTCATACTTAGTATTCCATAAAGAGGAAAACAAGTGTCTTTTAAGGTGTAACTAATAAATTGATTTTCTTTAAGTTTTAAATACTAATGATGCCATGTGTAGATCCATGACATCTTATAAATCAAGTAGATTTAATGTGGTTTACACCCATAATACATTTAAATTATAAATTCATAAGGTACATGTAGTAATCAATCCATAACTTATACCATTTAATTTAATTAATTAGGTAGTCCATTCCTTAATTAAAGGTTTCTGATAATTGGATAAAAGTAATAGGTCCATGTGGACTACCCATGGTAGTTAACACCATACATAAAAAGGTATGTGGTAGGCCATGCTAGCATGCATTCCATATGAGAACATCTAGTTCTCTCAATAAGACTTAGGCCCTAACCACCTGAAAGAGGTTTTGGTCACTAAGGCATACATAGGGGGTTGTCACGTCCTCCTACAATTCATTTGAACTTCACTTTGATAGTTTAGAAAATAATACACTTAAAAGGGGGTTCTATTAGAAAAAAACTAATTATATTAAGTCATTCAAGGATTAGACTGTTATTTTAAGTTCAAATTTGAGGTTCATGGTCCTTAACGTGGCCAATTTAATAAACAAGGGATACTAATCCTAATGAACTATGTTCAACAAATTAAACAACAAATTCACAAGTCACCACATGGAAGTCCCATCAGAAATCATATTAACATAATTTATAAAACATCAAGACTCTAAGGGAAATTCTATAAACCACCTACCAAATACCACGGATGACCTACATGACCAATATCAAGGAATTTTTCTATACATATCGAGATAAATTTTGGAAATAGATAAATTCCCTACTAATATGGTGAATTTAGTTGCACCAAAATAATGCATCTAGAGAGGAGATAAATGTAGAAAGAAGGAAGAAAGATTCCTAGAATCACAGAGTGATATAAAAATGAATTGACAGAGGTTGAATTCAACACTAGATAATGGGTATCAATCCAACCCTTTATGGGAGAGGATAGTAGGAGCATGGGTGGGAGCCACCTTGAGAACACAAAGGAGAAATAAAGACATGGTGAAAAAAAATAAGGACGGAGGGGATTTTTTGTAATTACTAGCATGTTTAATGAGGTGCATAGTTGTTATACATGATTATCCATAATTTGTTCCAACCATTATCATGCCACTGATTATGGAGGGTGTTCACACGATTCATGAGCAAGAATTGGGAAACCATGCACATACTGTTCATTCTACCTCTTTTCAATACCTACGTCATGTTGTGCTGGTGAAGGGATCTTTGTTTGTTTTCTCTATAATTATGAAACTATTTTGATGATATTATAATGATCTAGTGGGATGCTGTCATGTTTGGTATGTACCATATATGGATACATGTATGAAATTTCCCCTATTGTATTCATACCATGACACTCATGGGTCATATAATCTTGGTGAAATTCAAGATCATGCAAGAACTAGCCTTTTGTTTTTCAAGGTGAAACTTGTAAATCTTTGTGTCTCTTTTGTGTGAGTATTGAGTTGTGTTGATCTAAATAAAAAAAGATAAATTGAGTGAGAGAATAATAGAATCACTCACCTAAATGTGACAACGTAAAATTTAAGAAGGATTAAAAATTATTAAGTGGACTCCAACACTGATTCAATCCCCCTATTAGTATTGATCATATCCCTCCTCAGATCATATAAATTGGTATTAGAGTGTAGGTTCATATCTTATTGGGTTATCTATTGGAATTTTATTCTCTTTTTAATGTTTTAAGTTTCTTTCATGATTTATGATGAATTTTATTTTTAGATAAGAATGATTTGACTTTGATTAGAATTTAGTTTCTTCCATAACATTAATAAATATGAAAAATAAAGAGAAGAAGAAAATTAGAAATATGTCCCTATTGAGTAAGGAAGATGTTTCCCCATAATAAAATTATAAATATGATAGATCTAGTTTATAAGTTGAATTGATGGTGGTTGATTATAATACTAATGAAGTGTAAAATCCATATACCTTAACTGGATCAAGACACTCAAGTGTTCAACAGATATTTGTAAATTCTTATCAAAACTATTTTGAATAATAGGAAAGCATAAGTGGGAGTGATTATATGCCAACTATAAAACATGAAAATATAATACTATAAAATTTTAAAAAATAAGGGTTATCGACTAGAAACAAGTTGAAGGGAGTTGGAAAACTGGATATTCCCATTAAAATAAACAAGAAGGTTGATCATTCATCCATGGGTAAAAAACCTAATAAATTTAGGAAAAATTAATCATAAAAAATGATTCATGAAAATAAAGAAACTTAGAAGATTCCATGTGGGAAGTCTAAAAAGGCTATAAATATACCTGAATACATTTTAATGATTTTAGAAATAGCACCAAAAACCTCCTCCTGGTCCTCTGCACCGTGGATATAACAACTTAGAAATTTTTACACATTATTATGTGATTCATAAAAATAAATATACCTTAATAAAACATAAGGATCATAAATTCCTAGTGTATTTGGAAGACTGGTTTCATAATACATAAAAGGAAATATAAGAAATCAAGAAAATGTTAGGTTGTGAAAATGTTTGGTGGAAACTCTATGCCACATATGATACATATACAAACCGAATGTTACCATATTTGTCCAATATATCAACAATAAAACTAATCATTGTCCAATGATGAACACAGATCATCACCCTCTCCACCTCCATCTCTACTTTCTACTACCACCTGTAAGAACATTATCTTGAAAATTAAATAATGTTGTATATTTATATTTAAAATTAAAACCAATAAATGTTTGCAAACTAAATGATTTTTAATTTTTTTGATTTACCTTCTCACCACTAGTCGATGAAACACCATCGGGTGTAGATCTGGTCATCTTCTAATATAAATCAATCAATACATTCTATAAAGTGGATATCTGAGCCCCCAATTCATGAACTGTGTTTCCTAGAGAAACAATATCTCTCTAAGTATCTCAGGGTATGGATTGACTAAAACCATAAGTAGATGCAGCTACAATACCTGGTGTCCTGCCAAAGACCTCAGATGGTATGGGTCCCAAACTCATCCTTCGCACTCTACCAGGATGCTCCTTCCCAAGGACTAGCAACTGGGTCGTCCTGGGAGACAGAGTAGGACTACACAGGATTGGCATACCTTAGTTCTTTAATTTTTACCTATAAATAATATATCAGCCATATTATAAGTAATATATATTAACATAGTAATAACTGATAATAAGTTATTATAATTAAAAATGAGTTCATACCCCAACTTCTTTGGCAGGCTCATTAATAAATCTTTAATCAGATTTTTTGTGAACATTCAACCACACTTCTGTTCGGGGTGCTTAGTGCATTAAACTATGTGACTGCATTAAAAAAATATCAATCAAAAATTTAATATATTAAATATATAATATTTTCTTATAAATATTTAAAATAATGAAAAGTTTTTTAGAGTTTATCGGCTTCTAGAAAAACTCTTCAACCCCGCAGTGTGAGGGATGACTTGCTTAGTTCGTCTTGATGCATTATTCCTTAAAATATCCTTAAATAAATAAGTTTTAATTTAATATTAATTTATTCAATGTTATATCCTCTTAATATACATGTATAAATGTAAAATGAGATTAATATAATAATATATATTTAAATACCAACTTCTTCTCATCCCGATGTCTGTCATAAAAAAAAACTTTTCATTGCTTTTTGGGAACCCCATCGGGTAGCTATTCATACATATTTAGGGAGGTCAATGAAGTATCATTGAAATCGCTCCATAATATCCATTTAAATTCTTTCCATTTCTTTCCCATATTTTTCAATCTCCACTTTTTTGCTAGCACCTCAACAACGGTAAATTGGAAAAACATCTGTATATAGAAATTCATTTTGGAAATATTATAATTTAATAACATAACATTCAATTACACCATAATGTATTAAAATTACCTTTATTTGGGAATCAAAAACTTCATTTTTCAAAGTTAAAGGCATATGCCTCCAATAATCATATGAGGTTTTCTTCTTATAGTAACTCAATACCATCTATGAGATCATTTTCTTGTAATAACTCAACACTTCTTAGGAGGGTGTTTGCATTTTTAGAATCAATACTACCTGATAATAATTTTTCAAACCAATACATATAACAATATCATTTTCTAAGAGCAATTTCAATCTACCCCTTTAACATCCTTTTACAATATTCATCCCATTTCACATTTTTAACATTTACTAATTCACATTAAATTTTCATTTAAATTCACAATCTATCCATTCACATCATAACATCTATCTCTAACTTCATAACCCAAGGTTTACCAATTTTCTATGTCAATTTAAATCATAATATCACCATTTAATTTCATAATACCATGCTAATAATAATTCATAATTTTATATTATAACACTTATCAATTTATTAGGCCCAACACAAGTGTTTCATCCCAATATTTGGCTTCTCCTTAGATTCAACCTTCATTTAATAAAGATTTATAATGATTTCAATTACATTTAGAACATCGATGATTGTGAAATTCCATTTCATAACCATTGATTTATATCACAATTTATTTTTAAACCCCATAAACATAGTGAGTAATATAATGATACCAATCCAAAACAAGGTCAAGGTTTTAACTAGAGTTATCCCTTTAATATTATCCACTTGCTTTTTAAAAAACACAACTTACCATTTTATTATCCAATTCTAGGTTCAATTAGTCATTATGGAATTCCATTGGGAATTTCCTTTTTCTAAGGTCCATGGTATGTGAAAGGGGGTGTTTAACTAAGGAAATAAAAATTAAAACTTTAAATTTAAACTAGGTCGATACATGGATAGGCCGGTATGATCACAAATGCATCACTCAAAAAATGTCAAACTATGGGTTAATTTTAAGGACCACCTACCTTAGCCTCATAGACTTCCACTCATCTGATATCAGCCTTTGGTTCAATCTACAATAAGAAAAGAGTGGTAAAAAGGCTTGTAAATAGGGAATATTATACATAAATGAAAATAGCTCACTTAACATTGAGATAAGCAAATAAGGGAAGGATACAGAGTTGTAGATTTACCCTAGGCTCACCAACACCTCAAAAGAAATTCGATTCAGAAAAGGGATGAGTAAGATCTCACCATGGAAGAGAGGGAGGAGGGTAGGGTTAAGCATGAGGGGATATTGGCCAAAAATGGGAGGAAAATGAGGGGTATTGGATTATAAAATCATAACGTAAATAGTAATATTCCACATTTTAAGGGTTGCATGGCTTGGATTCATAGTTCACCAAATCATGCATAAACCATGTGATAATAATTGTATTAAAGACCCCTCCTCACATGGTTGGTCTATATAATTTACCAACCATGTGAAAAACTAACACTAGCCATTGTGATAAGAACTGTATTTAACTAAATGTTTTAATGATTGAACTATGAATCAATCCATATAGAATACTTTATATGGAATGTAACATAGATATAAAGACTAATAACATGAACATATTATTCCTTCTTATGGGAACCATAACTATATCATATCATATAACATGATTTTGAATTCAAGTTATATAAGTATACCATAAATTGTATCTATATCAATAATTTTTTAGGTTCATAATCAATATTGTTTCACATCCCATTAGAATATATTATTTCATTGAACACACCACTTGAACAAAACCACTCAAAAATTTTAAACAAATGAATTTATGTTACATCACATGTAAAAAAATTGAAATAATTAAGAAAACACTAGTGGTGATGGACCACAAGGCATGGTGAGGGTCGGAGATGTGCAGAGAGGCACAATGAGGGGTGGCGAGACACGTCAAGATATTTGGGGGTCACCGGGGTCATGAGGGTCATTGGGGTCACGGGCTCCTAGGGCTTCACGGGGGTTTTGGGGGTCGCTATGGGAGGTGAGGCACGGTGAGGGGTGGCGAGGCACGATGAGGGCTTAGGGCGGTTTCCGGGGTCGCACAGGTCTCATGGGTCCCTGGGGTCCTAGGGTTTTAGGGGGTCGCTGGGGTCGGGTTGTTAGGGGAGTTGCGGGAAGAAGTGTCGCGGTTGTAAAAAAACACGTTTTGTGGCGATTTTTTAAAAACCATCGATAATTTATTTAAAAATAATTTAGAAGTGGTTTATTAAACCACTCTTAAAGGCTAAAAATGTTGTAGTGTAATGTCCCAACCCAACTCACCACTCATATGTTATCCAGACCAGGTGCCACATGACCTCAAGTGTGTGTCCCCGTATGCCAGAGGCTGCCGACTAGTAGTGAGGGTGTAAGGATAGTCAGTGGGGAGACTATACCCTCTTATCAGATTTTCGCAATGGTATGATAGAGTAAATAACAATTAACAGTGGATGTAGTAATACATAATTGATAAATTAGAAGAAGATATAATTCATATAACAAAACAAAAGTCATCAATTCATATTTATACAATAGATTAGTGAATGACATAGTATCGATACATGACAGAAAGTAGTAAACAGTACAACATGCTTTTCAATACAATAAAATGTAGGACTCAAGTGAAGAACAAAACTAAAATCCCAAAGGTGATCTCTACAAGAATCATGGGCTTCAGCTCAATCCTTTTCCCCTAACTCTCAGGTATAAGAAAACAACAACAAGAAAGGTCCAAGGCCCTAACAAGAAGAAAGTTTACCCGGGTACCCTAGTGCAATGGTGGCCTGAGTAGGGTGTGAGATATAAATCTCAGCAAGCTGGAAGCACCAGTGTCTAGCCTAATCCCAACAGTGTAATATAAATTAAATAGTGTTCAAACATGCATAAATAAAGTAAGAAGTACAAAGTAACTAGAAACTCAAGTACCCGCTTCATCCCTATGCTGGTGTCTGAACATGTAACCAGTTCATTAATTTAGTAATTACCATTTTATGTTAATAGGTCAAGTAAGGCATATCCAGCACTAATATCACCTTGTGATAGTATAAATATTGAGGGTTCCAAGATGTAACAAGGCAACCTGAAAATGATATCTATTGAGGGAGTTTCAAGGTAATAACCAAGGTAACGTAGATCTCATGGAACACTAAATCAATAGTATCTGAGTCTAGATGAGGGTTAAGATAGTAATTCAAGGTTCATAATCGAATGCATTCCACAAAAGGAACCCATCGATTCCAAGGTGATCTACCAAAGTAAAATGGGGGAAAGCAATGATAGGGCCTGATGGGATGTAACCATGGCATATACATATCAATGATGGAACCAAGGAGTGCATTCAAGGAATCCTATAATAATTTAAGAATAGACAAGGATCAGAGTCTAGGTGGGTATTAACCTAAGAAAACCACATCCTTGAATTAGAATGGGGTTCCCGAGTCCCAGGGTGTTCTCATCTCAGAATCCAAGGTGAGGTCAGGTCAACCCATTCCTTTTGATAAAGAAATCATGTAGTATTCATTTGGTCTAAGTCTTGTCACCCATTAGTGAGGATAGGTCAAGTATATTTGAAACCATTTATTTATTGGTCCAAGTCTTTTCTTACATTTGTGTGGATAGGGAAAGTAGAATTGTATCCATTTAATCAAGTATTAGTTAATCATTAAGTTCATTTGTTCCAATACTAGCCTTTCATTAGTGTTATAAGGCTAAGTAGAATGCAACCATTTAGTGAAATTTATTAAGGCATTTTCAAAGGTCAATGTCCACACTTCTACCTTCCCTTAACACAGTAGGGGTTTCTATGAACGTATAACCAATTATTCTCTCATGAACCCAGGTCCTTCCATGGAGTTCCTACATGGGAATCCATGTATCTCCCAAGGTATGATTATGAAAACCCATTGAATCCATCCATAGTATTATAACATGGGAACCCACATGTCACCCAAGGTTTTATTAACATTAAAAACATTTGAAAAAAATTTGGTAATTTGTTTTGATGGTCAGTCATTAAGCCTTAACTATTCATCTAACTCAACTCATTCCATTTTCCAAAACATGTCAATTTCAATTATAAGGCTCCAAGTATCCATGGAAAATGGAAATTAACTACATGGATAATTCCAATCTAAAAACTAGACCAAACACTTAGATATTTCCTTGGTCCTTTAATCATTTAAAATGAAAACTCAATGTTTCTAATGCTATTAGGGCCCTGTCCAAAACATGCCATATCTTAACAGAACATTAAGGCATAAGAATCATAAACACAAAAAGTCAATCAATCAAGCTCAAACCACTAGTTTTTATCTTGAAGGAAATTCACCTCGATTGAGGGTTTTTATTACAAGAACATGATATTTATTGTCACACAAATCATTTATTATATTTAACATTTAAAACAGAACATGATGAATTCACATTTAAGAGGCATTCAATATAAATACTTCACTGCATGGATTTAATTTCTAAAAAAATTACATTAAGAAAATTATTAATGAATTTATAAAATTGAGGACTTGTAAAGGGACCCTACTTCAATTAGAACTAATCCATCCACTTTGGTCCTTTGTGCTTTCTAACTAAAGTCTGATGCTCCCCCACTGAGCATACACACATTCACATACATGTGAGGACACCAATCCCCTATGCACACACCCACATGTCCATAAGTATGTGGAAGGGTATCCTCACATATATAATTAAATGTATATACCATTCACCACTCACCTACACATGCATTTTTATATATATACATGGGAACACTAGGCTCTATACATGTGTAATCAGTGCCATGGATATTCACACACGTAACAGGGAACCCACAAACATATATTTACTTACCTATGTATACGCTGGGAGTCACCCTTGACTTGGAAACTTGATACCCACAAACAGGTACCAACACACTACACATTTAACACTACAAACCCTAAAATAATTAAAGAATACAATTTAAATGGTGTGAGACCAAGCAATAAAGTAAAACCATCACCTTGTGTGTTTGTGACGAACCAAATCGAAGTGAAACCACCTATAACAATTTAAATCCATACCAATTTATTAAAAGGGAGTCAAAGACACATAAAGATATTAATCAAAGAGGTTATAAACAAGGAAGAAGGTATAAACCTTACCCTAAAACATTTTTGGTGGATCGAAATCGTGCGAACTACCTCGCCTTTGGTGGAGGATACTATAAACCGCCCCCTCGGCTCCTAAGAGACCAGTTTTATAACCTAGAATTGAAGTAAAAAGTGAATAAAACATTAACCCCAAAACTTAAGGCTAGGCCGAACCTAATCGGGTGCCGATTAGGTTGAAGCGAATCCATAATAAGGGAGGAGAAGGGAGGAGAGGACTCATTAAGATGGATCAGCCAAGTAAATTGAAGGAAATTGAATAGAGATCGAAGAGGAGAGGATTACTGGGAATGCATTGAAGGGGATACCCCTTTGAGGGTACTGTGCACTACAGTTCTAGCTAAGGAGGGGGTGAGTAGATTGTTTAATTTAGGTTTAAATTTATTTTTCTTTTATTTTAATTTAATTTAATTTTCTAAAATAGGGTGTCACACACGGTTTAACTCACACGGTCTTCCAAACTATGCGCAAACCATGCAGTGTCTACTACCTCCAATACACACCCCGAACGGGCTAGGAGCACGGTTTAGGAAACCATGTGTAGCTCGTACACAGAGCCACTTCCCCTTTTTTAAACAGGGTCACACAGTTACCTGTAATGGGCCGCACAGTTTAAAAAACCTTTTTCCAACCGTGAACTCTCTTCTTTCTTTTAAAACTTGAAGTTTTTCAGGTCCAGTACCCCCCATGAAACTTCTCGAGCCACTCAGGAGACTTCTCATACCTTCACCCCAAGTCCGAAAACAACACATATAAGTGTTATAACACTTGGAATTCAGTTCTAAAGCTTGGTTTTAAATATTACCAGTCCAGCAATTGAAAAAGTTCAAAAACTGTTTCATTTTAGTTCGGTTCAAAAACACATGATTCTATAATCTACCCACACTAAAAACTTCTCATACCTGAGAATCCTTTGGGAAAAATGTAAACTCTAACCTACCTACAATGTTTTTGAAGTTTTGTTTAGACGGTTTCATTGCGTTCTCAATGCCTGATGCACCTTAAGAATTTCCTATGCATTCTACACTTCAGCCTTTTCAACCCGATCCAGCACTCAAAGTTCAACTTAAATAGAGAAACAGATCTTACTTGAGCCCATTTAGGTAGAGACACAATCAAGTTAAAGTCTTGATAAACACTCGACCAAGGCTGCTTCCCATTATAGGTCTTAACTTTAGGAAGGGTAAATTCCAAGACACGGTACCTCCATCGTTGGAATTTTGGTACAAGGCACAACTTTGGGTGTTATTATGACATCCTTCGATTGATTTTGTTAAAAATAAATGGTTGAATAACTATTGACCTAATAGAGACTAGTCATGCAGGCTTTCTCAGAAGAAACCACCGACCTTAAAACCCCACTTTCCTTCACCTAGAAATGTGCTTTAAAATGGTTTCATCACCAACCGTAAAAATTAAACTGAAAATAAAGATAATGAGTTAAGTAATTTGGACAAATTATCTCAAAGAAGTTTGGATTAGGAATCCAGCACAATTCAAAAGAAATGGCTGGAGTATGTGAGTCTGAACAAGGCATTCCTACTTGGGAACCTAGGAACTCAAGACTTACAAAGCACCAACATAAAACAACACCTACAAGCCTCATGGAATTCAAGATAACCTGACCATTTATCAATGGTCCCCTTAGGTTGTGATCTTTCTAGATGGAAGGACGCATTTACTAGGTTTAAAATGAAACTAACCACCTTAGGAGTGTCCTAGCCACAAAAGGAAGGAAAACTAACTACTCATAAGCATGGTAGATTATAACAATGAGACCAGCATGTCAAAGCACCCGTGTCTTTTGAAAACCATCCCGAGTAATGGGATGAAATTTATTCTTTAACGCTAAAGTCACTCTACTTAGAGATGACCTGAGACCATACTCAACAGTACAAGAATATTAATTTCATAGTCATATTTCCTCATATGACTATCATTCTGGACAATTCCATAACCAGTCATCCATTACTAAGAAAAAGAGAGTGTCAAACGACCAACAAGAATCCAACCATGCTCGAGGAATGTCTAACCTGCTACAAATGAGTACTACCTGATGCTCAATCCCATAACAAGGTCAAGAAAAACATGACCACCCATATGAACAATGGTTTCACTATAAAATTGAAATTCTTACAGGGGAAAACAGCACCCAAATTGCACCAAAAGTGAGAAAAGTCCCAGCGCTAGAAAGGCATTTAAGTTCTCAGCGCACTACCTACCATGGGTTATCCCCTTACTAAGAACAAGTATCAACCCTAAAACTAGGTCACATCAAAAAAAAGTCACTAGGCTCAAAATCCAATAATAAATCCATTTCTAAAGAAAATAATGCCTATGGAAATTACTCGTACTTTTGTTCCAAGGCAACTCAAGAGAAGTCTGAACTACCCTTTAAATGACAATTTTAAATAGTGGACACCACTACAGGTTCCATTTCCATGCCTCTTATATTTAATCACATTTAATCATTAATCATAAAAAGATTTAATTAAAACCTCAAGGTACCATTTTTCAAAACAATCACAAGGTACTTGATTTTAACCAACTCCCCAATGGAAAAATAGAAAAGTTTTATAAAACTTACTTTTAAAACATTTACATTTATTAACATTCCATCATAATAGAAAATTTAGCATCTAAATTCCTTTTCAAAAATTAAGGTGACCTGAAAGGGTCCCACTAATCCAACCTAGGTTCATTATCATGCAACCCAATAGCAGTTTCTGAAAATCATTAAAATTAAAACACCCAAATGGGTCATCTCATAAAAACATTTCCCAACTAGCCTACTTTGGTACAGTTTCATTTTAAAATATAATCATTTTGATTTCAAATAAAAACTAAACATATTTCACATTTATTATCATTTCACAGGGTATCATGTAATCACATTTAATATGGGTTTCCATTTCCAAATTCATGAAGCACCCATACACTTCATGGATTGAAAGTTAGCTCTCATTAATCAACAGCAATGTCAATTCAGAATTTAATAGGATTAGACATAATGGTATAAATTATATGGGTGTCTATCTACCAACCTACAAAGCGCCCATACACTTTACAGTTTTTCATCCAGGTCCCTTTAGTCCAAACCAACTTCACTTAACAATGGAATTTAGCAGTATTTTTTCAATGGTTCAATTACACGGATTACCTTTTCCCAGCTATAAACTACCCATAAACCTTATAACTGAAAAATGGATCTCTTTGTAACCAAAACCAATAAACTTATCCCATGCAACCATTTACATATATTAAAGTAATCTAGCATGTCACTACAAGCAAGTAACAGAGAGAAACAAGCTTAAATCATAGTAGTATGATATAACAAGCAGTAAGCACATAAGGAATGCTAATGTATTAACTAAATAGGTATAAATATAAACATGGAATATCTATAAGGCACAGAATCACACATAGCATACAACCTACTAATTAAACTACATGGCATAGAATATATGCATGGCATATGAATTTCTAGGTGCCTAATATGATGTATGTATGTTTCATCCTTTCTATAATAGGACATGGGTAATATTCATAATTCCATAAATCATAAGAAGTGGAATGTACACTAATCACTCTAGATGAAATCATATCAATTGTAATAGTGAACAAAATAAACAGTAATCCCATCCCAAGAGACTTAGTCATTCCCTGTATGTGGGGTGATCAATCCCAAACACAGATATTAACAAAGTGCAGGCACTTTCCTAGTCTCTTGTCAACCAACCAAAAATAGTAATAAAAAAGGAAAACCACCTTTGATACCACTTGGTAACATCCCGACCCAGATCACCACTCAGACGGTGGTCGGACCGAGCACCACATGACCTCAAGTGCACCACCCCGTACGCTAGAGGCTTCCGACTAGCAGTGAGGGTGTAAGGATAGTCAGGGGAGACTATACCCTATTATTAGAGTTTTGAAGTGGTATAATAGAGTAAATAACAATCAACATAAGAATTAGTAATACATAATTGAAAAGGAAATGGAAGATATATTTCATATAACTGAACAAAAGTGGTCAATACCAGTTTATAAAATATATGATTTCATGGTATGGTATTGATACATGACGGAAATAAGTAAATAGTACAAA
Source organism: Viscum album (assembly GCA_963277665.1). NCBI lineage: Eukaryota > Viridiplantae > Streptophyta > Magnoliopsida > Santalales > Viscaceae > Viscum > Viscum album. Next base: position 1,833,474,971 of record OY728160.1, read on the forward strand.
ATTATTTTTAATACAATACAATGTAGGACTCAAGTAAAGAAAAGAACTAAAATCCCAAAGGTGATCTCTATGAGAATACTGATCTCTAGCTCAATCCTTTGCTAGTAACTCATGGGTACAAGAAAACAACAACAATCAAGGTCTAAGGCCGTGAGAACTAGAAATTCTATTGGGATACCCCAGTGAAATGGCATCCCAAGTAGGGTGAGGGATATAAATCTCAGTAGAATGGAACCACCAGTGTCTAGCCCAATCTTGATAGTGTGATATAAATTAAACACTGTGCAGGCATGCATAAAAAATGTAAGTAGAAAAAAGTAACTACAAACTCAAGTACCTGCTTCATCCCTCAGCTGGTGTCTAAACATGAAACTAGTTAATTAATTTAGTAATTACCATTTTATATTAATAGGTCAAGTGAGGCATATCCATCACTGACATCACCTCATGATAGTATAAATAATGAATGTTCTAAGATGTAACAAGGCAACCTGAAAATGATATCTGGTGAGGGAGTTCTAGGGTAATAAAAAAGAAAACGTAGATCTCATGAAATGCTAAGTCAGTAGTATTTGAGTCTATCTAAGGGGTAAGAGTGTAATCCAAGGAGCATAATCCAAGTCATTCCACAATAAGGTGCCTATCGTGTCCAAGGTGATTGACTATGGTAAAATGGGGCTAAGTAATGATAGGGAACGATGGGATATAACCATGGAACCTACATGTCAATGCTGGAACCAAGGAGTGTATCCAAGGAATCCTGTAATAATGTAAGAATAGAAAAGGGCCACAATCTAGGTGGGTATCAACCTAAGAAAACTTCATCCTTAAATTGGAATGGGGTTTCCAAGTTCCACGGTATTATCCTATCAGAATCCAAGGTGAGGTCAGGTCAACCCATTCCTTTAGATAGGGAAATCATGTAGTATTTCATTTGGTCCAAGTCTTGCCTCCCATTAGTGTGGATAGGTCAAGTATAGTTTCAACCATTTATTTATTGGTCCAATCCTTGTCTTCTATTAGTGTGGATAGGCCAAGTAGTACTGAAATCATTTAATCAAGTATTAGTTAATCATTAATTTCATTTGGTCCAAGCCTAGCCTTTTATTAGTGTGACAAGGCTAAGTAGCATGCAACCATTTTGTAAAATCCATTACGACATTTTCGAAAGTCAAGGTCCACACTGCTACCTTCCCTTAACATGGAAAGGGTTGCTATAAACATGGAACTAATTATTCTCTAATGAACTCGGGTCCATCCATGGAATTTCTATATGGGAATCCATGTATCTCCCAAGGTATGAGTATAAAAACCCATTGAGTCCATCCATGTAATTCCTACTTGGGAACCCACATGTCACCCAAGGTGTTATTAGCATTCAAAACATTTGAAAACAATTTGGTAATTTGTTTTGAGGGTCATTCATTAAGCATTAACCATTCATCTAACTCAAATCATTCCATTTACCAAAACATTTCAATTGCATTTATAAGGCTCCAAGTATCCACGGAAAAGGGAAATTACCTACATGGGTAATTCCAATCTTAAAACTGGACCAAACACTTAGACAGTGCCTTGGTACTTTAATCATTTAAAAGAGAAACTCAGTTTTTCTAATTCCATTAGGTCCATGTCCTAAACGTGTCGTATCTCAACATAACATCAAGGCATAATAATCATAAACACAGAAATTCAAGTAAGAAAGGTCAAACCACTACTTTTTAGCTTTAAGCCAGCACACCTCGATTGAGGGGTTTTATTACATGAACATGATATTGCTTGTCACACAAATTATTTCTTAAATTTAGCATATAAAATGAAACATACTGAATTCACGTTTAAGAGGCATTCAATAAACATACTTCACTAAATGGATTAAATTTCTAATAAAAGTGTAGTAATAAATTTATTAATGCAATTATAAATTTGAGAACTTGGAAAAGGACCCTACCTCAAGTGGAACTAAGCCATCAACTTCGACCCTTGGCTCTTTCTAACTAAAGGTTTTTTCTCCCCCACTACATATACACACTTTCACATACATGCGAGGACACATATCCCATATGCACACACCCACATGGCCATGGGAATGTGCAAGGGGATCCTCACATATATTCTTAAATTCTTATACCATTCTCCACTCACCTACGCATGAATATATATATATGGGAACACCTAGCCCCATACATGTGTAATCACAACCATGGATATTCAAACATGTAATGGGGGAACCCACATACATATATTTACTTACCTATCCATATGAAATTGAGTCGGCCTTAACATGGAAACTCGATACCCACAAACAGGGACCAAAACACTACACATTTAACACTAAAAACCTTAAAAGAATTAAATAACACAACTTAAATGGTGTGGGACCAAGTAATAAAGGAAAACCATCACCTCTGGTGTCGGCAATGAACCAAATAGAGTTTAAAACACCCATAATTACTCAAATCCCTTCTGATTTGTTAAAAGGGAGTCAAAGAAACATAAATATCTTAATTAAATAGGTTTGAAACAAGGAATAAGGTACAAACCTTACCCTGAAATGTTCTCGGTGAACTAAAATCACCTGAACTGCCTTGACTTTGGAAGCGGTTACTATAACCCACCCCCTCAGGTACTAAGAGGTCAATTGCACAACCTAGAACCAAATCCAAAACCAAAGAAAACATTAAACCCAAAACAAAGTTCTTGGTCACACCTCACAGGGCTCCAATTAGGTCGAAGTGAAGCCATAAGAAAGAAGGATAAGGGAGGTGAGGACTCACCGAGATAGATCATCCAAGAAAATTGAAGGAAATCAGACAGAGATTGAAGAGAAGAGGAGGTTGGGAGGTGAATCAAAGGGGAGCCCCCTTTGGGGGTGTTTTGTGCTATGGTTGGATCCAAGGATGGGGTGAGAAGAGTTTTTATTTTATGTTTAAATTTATTTTTATTTTATTTTAATTTAATTCAATTTTTTTAAAATAGGGTGTCGTGCATGGTTTAACCCACACAGTTTTCCAAACTATGCATAAACTGTGCGGTGTCTACTGCCTCCAAGACACACCCTGCACGGTCTAGGCACATGGTTTAGGAAATTGTGTATAGCCTGTGCATAGAGCCACTACCCATTTTTTAAACAGGTCCACATAGTTACCTGCAGTGGACCACACGGTTTAGCCAATCGTACGCAAACCGTGTACCCTCTACTGTCTTTTAAAAGCTAATGTTTTTCGGGTCTAGAACCCCTGAAACTTCACGAGATACTTGGTATACTTCTAATTCAATAACCCAAGTCCAAAAACAACACTTATAAGTTTTTCAAAACTCATAATTACATTCTGAATCTTGGTTTTAAATCTGACCCATCCAGCAATTGAAAAAGTTCAAAAACTTTCGTATTTTAGCCTGGTTCAAATACACAGGATTCTAAAATTCATGACAAGAAGATAATACTATCAAGGATTAATTTTAATAATATAATATTTTCAAGTCTTCATTTTAATGATCTAATATTATCAAGAATTCATTCCAAAAATCTAATAAATGGGTAATTCCTTGGCCAAAAACATATCTAGTTTTTCTCATGAAACCAACAGATCCATTGAGGGGAGATAGCAAGTTCATCCCATCATATATGAAATCAAATGAATTCCTCGTATTAAAGGGGTGAAATATAATCAACATAAGCATTCATATTAAAAACTAGCATATAAAATGTGAATACTTTCCTCAATCAATAAACATAACCATAAATCACCACGAGTAATATGGAAAATTGTATAAAAATAGAACATTCACATTCAAAATGATCATAAATAATCTATATAAATAATAAGGATGGTATCAATACAACATATACCCATTGAAGTAATAATAAGTGTTATTTTCATTGATGAAATAAAATAATATCTTTAAAAACATTCTTAAGGAATATATTGTTTTTATTTTGAAAAACATTTTGATAACCTTTTCTTTGAATGTAACTTTTAAAAAAAACTTTTTCAAAACTGTGAAATTAATTTGATAAATCATTTTGAAAAGGTTAAAAATATTTTTTAAATCATTTTTAGAAACATGTTTTTGAAAGAAAATAGGTCTCAAACTAAAGAGACAAATGATTTTGGGTTTTCTTAAAAACAATCTAAAACATTTTAAGTGTGAAAGAGTATAGAATGGTACTTTTACATAAAAAATATCATAAATAAAAAAAGTATAAAATTAAATGGTTTATTAAACAATTATTAAATAATTTCTTTTATTTTAAATTTAAGAATAAATAGTCTCGATTAAAATGATATTATGGAATAAACCCATAAAATGGTCATAACATTGATGTGAAGATTTATAAATGAATTAATTATGTGTATAAAATTTAAATGCACATAAAAAAAATTAAATATGACAATAGATATTCAAACTAATTATACAAATAATCATTTAATATTAATGACAATGAGGAAATAATATAACCCAATGAAAAGGAATTGAGTTATGAAATTTATTTACCACTTGGAAACTTTAAGTTCAAATCTCCTTAGATGAAATAATTCAAATTGAAACCCAAAATACAATGAATAATAAATTATTCATGATAATACATTTCAAATAGGTATTATATACACCATATAAAAGTAATTAGGTGCATAACATTTCAATATGCCTTAATGAAATGAAATTATGATGAAATCCCTTACCACATAGTAACTTTTGAATCATAAGAAAAATGAAATAAATAACATAAAATGAAACATTAAATACCATTAATATATATTTATTTATGATATAAAATAAAATTATGTCATTATATGCACCACACTAAAGAAATAAGTGGTGAATATGTCTTATGCCTCACCAAAGTAAAAGTGAGACAAGAATTTATTTCCTTACACTCCCCTTTTTGGTTGAACACCCTTTAAACTATTTTATAATGGTTTTAAGAATGTTTTTAACTTAAAATATAACCATAATAATATTTATAATATCATTTATGGTTATTTTATAAAATCTTATTGCCTATTTGTTAATAATATTTCATTATTTTCACTGTTTTGGGTGTTAATTGCCTTGTTTTTTGAGTATGTTTTGACTTGTTATTTTTTTGTTCCTATTACTTAGATCATGATTTAATAATATATAGAATATAAAACAGGACGTAACTATCATATATGTTCAGTATATATTTATTTATATTGGTCCATAAAATATGGTTATAGGAAATGAAACACATTGTTCATGGAGACGCTAGGACATAGGTACGCATAAATGTTGTTTCCATTTTCTTATCGTATTGAACAAAGAAAATAAAATGATATTTATGTATATTATAATTACAGTATCATATTAATTTCTTATTTAAAAAATATTTTACTTAAAACCGTACTTAATATATTCCATGTAATTTGTGAATGAATCACATCACTTTGAGGAGGCGGTAGTCCACACATCCACAAAATATGTTTTCGTATTCCCACAAAATGGAAATCATGAAGGTATGTGTTATATAAGAATTAAAAAAGAGTAAATAAATCATTAATATCATATATATCATATAAAAACAGTATTTACATAATTATTCCCAACTTTTATTGGTGGTAATGGAAAATGTAATGACATCAGTTCATGAGGCGGTAGTCCGCCGTACACACAAACAGTGATTGTGTATCCCATTTGATTTAAGTGTGTGTAATTTTAGGTAATACCCTTAAAATAACAACATATGTGTTTATTTAATATATTGAGGTTATTATATAACAAAGATATAATAATAATTTAAGGGGTGTCAAAATAAATAAAGCAAAAGTGCTTGTTGAAGAACGTTACCTCTTCTTCAGGTAACTTTTTTGGTTTATACCAAAATCCTTCCTTGGATTGCTTTCTGAAAAAATTAGGCCACTATTATGAGTTTAGTATTGTTTTCAAGATATTATTTCACTATATATATGATCCAAATATCTTGAGACGTATGAATATGTGGAAGGGTGAGTTCCTTTTTATAGTGGAGGAGGAGTGGCATTCTTGTAAATACCAAAAGGTAAATAGTTGGGAGGTATCACATACATCATGTACCTTAGATAATGAAACCTTTTCATAAATTAGTTAATATGGCCGAAATATTTCCAAATAAATGTTTTTGGATAAATATATGTGTCATTTTTCCCCTTAATATTAAATTTTAAACACTAAGTAAACTCATTTTTACCTTAATTATTGTAATTAATTCTAATTGTCTTTGCTAATATTTTTGGTAAAAAACAAAGTTTAAATTTATAAATATTATAAATTATAATTATTAAAAATATTTAATCTATTTTTCCAAATTAAAGTTATATAAGTGGTAGAAATTAATTTAAAATTAATTTAAAATTAATCCCATATAAGGGATGGGAAAGCGAGTTTTTAAACTGAAAATGTTCAAATGTTCAATACATTTTTTTATCTAAATTAAATATAAAAAATTATTCTAATGAAAAAAATTATATTAATAGATTTATTATTTATCTAATATAACTTTAAAACCAATTCAACATATAATTAACATTATAAATTTTTTAGATGAAAAGTCAGTTTTCAATTAAATTGTATATTTTTCACTATTCATCAAAAACTGAAAATTCTAAAAAGAAATACAAAAAATTCACCCTAAGATAATTGTTACATTATTATTTAGAAAATGAACTTTGTTTTTTCAAATAAAATTTATAAAATTTTCCAAATTTAGTTTTAAAATTGATGCTCAATTAAAAGGTGGAAAAACTGCCTTTAGAAAATTATAGCTTTTATTCATAATAAATAGATTTCTTCTTATCTTATGTCTATCAAATATATTGGATGTATGTAAAAAATATTATATTGAATATATAATATATAAATTTCATTAATATAATTCACTAATAGTAATTAATTTAATTTATTAAGATAAAACGCCTTTGGCGCATAAAAATAATTTTTTATAAAAATGTTTCCTTTATATTTAGTCGTTTTTATATTCATTTATAATTAATTGGTAAAAAATTAATTCAAAAATATATTTTAATAATTTATTTAATACTATTTATAACTGAAAATTATTGGCTTTGAGATAATTTCCATTTAAAATAATAATGTTAATAGTATTCGGTAAAACTAGGTCTTGTGTGTAACGCAAGCCATCGAAGAAAGTTCATGTTGAGTGTAATGAAAGATAAATTCGGTGTTTAATGTATTGAAATCCATATATCATGTGTTTAATTTATTTAAAATAGTAAATAAATTTAAATTCTTTGGATTTTATACTCCCTTCTACTCTTGGTGTTGTGTGTGATACACACAATTGAATGAAATGTTATTCTATTAGAATTTTCAGGTGTTATGTATTCTATCCCTTATTCCATTTGATATCTCTACCTCCATTTCCTATTAATACCTTATATACAAAGATTTAATTCTCTTATGGATTCATCATTCAGTTACCATAGATTCTATTTTCATAAAATCTCATGTTCAATTTCCATTATGATCTAATTTTTTACTATGTTTTCAGCACTTTCATGGGCCTCTCAAACTATTCTCCTTCTAGGGTGGTGAATCTAAGGCTCGCCTTTGGATGATCTCCCTCTAGGTGATTGAATAAGTTTTTAATAATTGATCTTGAGTTAATTCCACACCCACACATTTTGGATTTGTGTTTTCCCATTGGGGTCACAACATTAACCTCTCTTTGTTATGATATATGTTCTCTAAATTAGTTAGGGGTGTCATATTTAGATATTATAGGAATAGGGATCACTTATTTACAAAAATAAGTTGGTTAAAACCCTTTATTTCTATCATACAATCATATTTTTATAATTCTTGGTGAATTTGGTAGAGTAATGGATACTTAGATAATGGTTTCCATCCAAAAACAATTATAATAAATTTTATTCTAGATAAAGAAATTATAAATTACATATCCCTCATTGTTTATTAGAAGAATTCTGTCCTTGATATGATTCTTTGATTTTTACCTTGTATACTACTATTGAGTAACCCATGGTATAAGTTTACCTATATTATTTGTTTGGTTTTATAACATGTTTAAGGGATTACTTGTTATAGTTCCATGTTTAAGTAATTTCACTAATATGAATTTGGCCTTATTACACCATATCATGTTCCCTTAGTTTCTATATTTTCGTGTTATGATAATGGGACTATGTTTGAGATTTATATAAATACTATGAATGATTAAACCATAATAGGGGTTATCTTATAGATCTTTCTTATTTTATACTTTCACAAATATTTAAAAGTTAAATTCATCCCTAAGATTACATATTTTATGGATTCCATCATCTCAAGTAAATTATAGTATTCCCTTTTGACACCAAATGTTACATATGACATTCTTCATCTTGAGTTTGATTCTATGGTGAGTTTAGGTTAGACTTTTTGTTTGATAAGGATATTCCCATGCTTCTATGTTATGATTTTGGCATGATTGAGATGTTTATTTTCTTCCCTGTTGTTATGGAATATATATATATCCTTCTATTGATATTTATTTAATATACCAGTATGTAAACCTACTTTTTCAGGTTTTGACTTGTGATTATTGTACACCACACACCCAATATTATATATATAAATGATATGCTACTCTCTATGAGTTAAGAGTCCTTATATAGATAAGGTACTATATATATGTATATGATTATGGATAAATATACATATGTATGTTTCTTTCTATAAGAAGATGAGGCTTCCAAGGAAAGGATATTGTTGATGTGCATGATATGTTTCTCCCAATGAGTAGAGAGGACTCCATATGAGGCATCCACTTCTCAATGGACAGGTCCCTTATAATGGATAGGTACCCTATCTAGATTATAAGTAAGGCTTGAAGTATGTTTGGAAGATGTTGTTGAAAATTGTTTATGTTTGTTATAGAAAGACTATTCTTTTACCAAACTAGTATAAAATAATGTCTAAATTTTACACTTAACTCTTGTGTAGGCTTATTATTGATTTCATATTACCTACCTAGTTTGTATTCCTACTTTGTACACTTGGTTTTATGATATACTATCTAAAGTCAGGTGGTGACTTCCATGGTGTATATTATACTCACACCTTATATGTGTTCTATCAAGATGTGTTACGACCTTGTTTTTCATGACATGGGTAAATTCTAAGTGCCTACATGTGAGGACTTAGGGTACTTGTGCATGGTTAGTTGATTTACTTGGTTTCTAGATTTAGGATGGGCACTTTTAGAGTTCTTGGTGGATATATGGAGCAGACATAGTGGGTTTACCTATAGTTGTTCTCTTAGAGTATCTCACCCTAAGACATCCTATTTTGGGCCCTATAAAGGATATTTTGGTGGAACCTGTTGTGTATATTTAGTTTTTATCTATTTTTACATGTACAGTGTATTGTACAAATTTTTTTATACTATTTATGTGTGTTGATTCATTTAATATAGATTTGACATTATAGATTATTTAGGTACCCCTGGTGGGTTGTTACCTCAGTGGAAAGTAGGTTTTGTTGTATAGTTGTCTTTCATATCCAAAGGTTATACCAAAAATTTTAAATGACTCTCTATATTTTCTATGTGATTATATTATGGGAAAACCATCTCCCACTCATATATCTTCTATCCCTTATCATTTATGGAATCTTTTGTAATTTTGGAGGTATGCATAAGATCTTATGGAAATATTACTCATGTTTATTCAAAAAAAATGGTCGAATGACTATAAAATGGTATCAAAGAGACTAATGGGATATAGAGTATGGTATCAAGAGTAATTAGAAGATATTACTGTTAGGGATCAATAAGTAACATATAAATATGCATGTATAGTATACTTTTGGTGGAATATTCAGGTACTAGGGGTAGTCTAGGTTTTATTTATACCTTCTTCTTGAGTTAGACTTCAATTATTTTCATGCATCATGAACAAATGAGTCTAGGTCGACATAGGTAGTATGACATGACATATTAGGGGATTTATTTATTTTTTGATCATGTAATGTTGGAATTATTTAAATTTTTGTACAAACAAAAACCTTAGTAATAAATAAATTTTTTTCCTAATTATTTATTAATGACGAGTATGTTTGTATAATTTATTTCATTAAATCAATTAGTTTAAATATCACTTTTAGTAACTTTTATATTATTTTTTAAAATTGTGGTTTTTAATTATTTTTTTAAAATATTATCTTAAAACCTAGAATCTTGGATAAATCAAAATATATTAGAGAGAGGAATTTTTCATGATATGATTAATGCAATATAGGGATAAATGAAAAATTCCCATTTTTCTTGAAATAAATATGATGTTTTTCTCTTTATCAAATTATACTATTCCATTATATCATCCCCCTACTACTCCTTAGGAAGGATCATGAAAACACAATCAATATGCAAGAACTTCTGTTAACATTAAATATTTTTGGATTCTTTCTCAGATGTTGTATACAATTGGGAAAGGGTTATCTCAAAGGGAACCCATTACTATCGAGGTTACACTAATCTATATTGGTGTAATCACCTATTAATATCTTAAATAATGGATTTAGAATATCATTTTCCCCATGATAAAGTTTAATTGCTAAATTGGAACGAAGAATTATTAGCTAAATTCATTATTTAAAGGTTTGATTGGTGTTGGTCGGAACTCGTGATAGAAGAAGTGTAATACTATGTGTTGGGGGACAAAAAATACTATTAGGGTTGGATATAAGGTTGAGTATAAATGGGTTAAGCTAAGATATTTTAAGGGAATCAATGTGGGGGTGTCTTGGTTTCTTCCTGTTAAAGGAGGTCGCTTATGAGATGTCATTAGTGTGGTTATTTTAGGCATACAAGGCATCATCGACTAATTTAAGAAAGTTGGTGTTTCCATTATAGTTTTATGGGAAAAACTAGACTCATATGTACCTCTAAGCCAAATCCATGCCACCAGTGTAGTGGGTATGGCCATCATCAAAGGTTTTATAAGTCTATACCCTTGGAGGCTGTTATCCAACAACAACATTAGAGACAAAAATCAATTGTTCAGACTAGTGGGCAAGTTTATGTGGAAAATTGACCACTATATTGAATATATATATGGGGTAGAAATAAATAAAGTCATAATAAGTAGTGATTGGTACCATCACTAAGACATGGATCATAGACTAAATTTTTTCATGAGGGATTAGGTGGAGTCTTTGTAGCTGAGTAATGGATTCTTGGTGTTGGTGAGGGACCTTCATCAAGGAGAGGTACTATGTTGGTATCTTTTACCCTCATTTATTATTTATTTGATATCAGTGCTTCCCATTAATTTATTTCAGATTAGCAAGTATCTCACTATGGATTAAAATGGAAATGACTCTGAACCTCATGATTATTCATATGTCATTAGGTATGATGATATAGAGTAGTAATTTGGTTCTTTATTATCTTCTTATATTGGGATTGTTTAAACACATTTAGTATTTTTTCCATCATTGATATAAAAATATTTAACATCATTTTTGGTATAAAATATCTAGAATATTTTAAATCCTTCATGGATTTTCATAATAGGGAAGTCTCATTTTCTACCCCCGATGAAACTCAGTACACCATCATTAGAGAATGGGAATTCCAAGAAAGTATATTTCAGGGGTATTGAGAGAAGGTAAGAATGATCACCTCTCATATAGAAAGTTAGGTTCTTAAAGAATTTGAAATGAGGAGACATGAAGCATTGCCTCTTATGGTAGGCTTCTTTTCAGATATATTTTATAACGATTTCTTAGGCTTGTATCCTAAATGTGAGGTGGAATTATTGATTGAGATAATTTTGGAGTTGGTTCCCTAAAACCAACTTAATTTTTAATTTAATTTATTTATATATTCAAGGTCTTGAATATTAATAAATATTTTTTTACATGATTATTGTTATTCTATATAAAATTAATGTGATAACTTCATAAGATTATTTATCGCAACAAAAGTTTAGAGAAGTTCCCCATTATGATGAGAACTTTGAAGTTCTATGAAAATACTATTAAGAATATGCTTTATAACTAGATGACTTCCATATAATGGGACACAGATGATATTGTATATCAGGCATTAAAATCTCGTAATATATTGATACTTCTTCTCATAAAGTTTACACTTGGTAATCTCTAAGAGAGGAGGTTATCGTAAAAAACATTCCCATAGGAATTTGACATGTTTTATATGCCATTGGATATTCCTATAAATTGGTATGTGCATTTTTCCTTATAAATAATAATATTATTAATTAATATCATGAGGTGTTCGCATATATGTATTGATGAGAACCGTGAGTAAATATTTTCTTGGTGAGGTAGGATGTGTTGTGTGATTCATGAGTGAATGGAATTAATGAATTATTCATGAGAGGATTTATCCCTTTCAAGTTAATATAAGTATATAATGTGTCCCTTTGATTGGAATAAAAATATATGATAAATCCATGTCCATAGTAGTATATTGATGTATTTATTTCAAGAAACTAAAAGAAAGATAAATCAATCATATTGGTTGATGGATAAATTAGTGCAACCTACTTGATGAGATTTTAACACAAAGGTATTATATTACACAGTGATCGTCTGTAGGAGGTTATTTTCATTTCAGCATTAACTTCCTTCTCTATATGTGCCTTGATATGTCTCTATATTCTGAACTTTTACTTTATGATAGTTAGCTTAATTTCACTGAGAAAGAGGCCTAGAGGGTCACACACTGAGTGTATTCATAATCTGAGTTAAATTTTATTTCAATTTAAAAGTTTGAATAAATATTAATCCTGACTAATGGTTTAATAATTATTCAGGTTATATTGATCACATATATTTAATCACTAGTTATATGAAAGCATGTATATGTGAGTTGAATAATAAATAAATATTTATTTTCAAGGAAATTATTTATTTATTTATATGAATATACAGTATTTATTTATATCCTTTTAATTTTAAAGGTAATAGATAATTATTTATTTCGTTACAAAAATATTTAATAAATATTTATTCCCCACTTTATTCAATATAATATTTATTTATTTATTGAATGAATAATGTAGTCACATTTATTTATTTAAATAATTATTAATTATTTATGATTCAATAAATATCAAGGATTATTGAGGAATAGAGTTAAAGTATCCATAAGAAATGATATATTCTATTTAATATCATTGAAATAAATATTGATTTTTTTATTTAAGAAATGATATTAAAATTATTAATGAATTTTTAAAACATCAAGGAAATAGTAATGTTAATATTATTATTTTATGTGGGGTTTTATTTAGGATTAATATATTGTCTAAGAGACCATGTGAAATAACATATACTCTTACTTAATTAAATAAAACTTGTTAAATCATTTTAGAGGGTATAGAGAATTGTGTGTATAATGAATTCTTTAGTGAATTTGTTCAAAACCTTTAGAGAAATATCAAGAACTCTCTTAAGAATGGAGAGTGAAGATTCTAATCCTACTACTCAAGGATCAAGATAATAAGATAGAGTCTTTCACATGCAGAAAGACTCTTATTGTGATCAACGATGAAAAAATAAAGTGGATCGGATCCAATACACTAGCACTTGAAGTTCCAATAGTGTCGTTTCGAGATTCATGGAATGTTTTGGATATTGAAAAATAAATTATACCCTTGGATAATTCATTGTAATAATGATATGAAAATATTAGTCAACAGATTCGATAATGAAGAAAGAATTTCAATTGAAAGTAATTATTATCTATATAAATTAATTATAAATTATATGTGATAAATATCCTCTATTTAAATCTAATGGGGTTCCATTCATTTGGTTTTTAGTATTTATCCGAAGAAACCAATGAAAAATAGATTCTTTATCCAAATGTTGAGATATAATGATCGTATACTTTCATATGACAAATAATATGAAAAGAAAAAGTTGAATAATTTTAATGATACCATCTAGAGGTGTTGAAGTTTATGAGTGAATAACATGGATACCCATCATGTAATAAAAAAAGTACACATTGTATACCCATGTTTACTGGATATACATTAACTATGTATACCATGGAATGTAATTTAAGATAAAAATATGTTGTTTCATTACACACAACATATTTAACATCTATATAGCACATGGATTGAAGGGTTACATAGTGTGTAGTTGGCGTAAACACCATTTAACCTTACATGGTTTGGCCATGTGGTAATCATGGAAGTTGTGTGGTAAATTTATATCGCATATATTAATTACATATCATGTATTTAATGGAATAAAAAAACTTGGTTCATATTAGATTATATGGAATTTATTTGTAATACACTTCATGTAACTCATTGATGTCTATATAGAAAACATGTCAATTCCCAAAGCATGTAGTGTGAAAGGGGAGGGAGTAGAATACATAGTGTGTAGCTGGTTTTACATGTTGTGTGATGCATAAATTTTCTCACATAACATATACCAAACTAGCTTGTACACATCAGTAATTAATTATGAATAATTAATAATAATTATAACATTAAACCAATCTAAAAGGTTTGTAACTAGTTTACACACTGTATAACATGGTTTTCATAATATTAAATTCTTAATTAATTTTTTTCTACATTTTTTAAACTAAATTTTATGTGTGGTCATCATAAATGGCATGTAATTCACAAGAATTTATATAAGTACATGTCGTGTATATAAATAGCATGTTTTGCAGTCATACATGTTGTACAGACTATACGGTTTGACCCGCAGAACTACACATTGTGTAATATCATAACATGTAATGTATACTTATATGTCATGTAAGTTAGCTACACACAATGAGGACTATACAGATAATAATAAAAAACATTTTTGTGGTAGTACACTTATTATAGAAGGATACATGTCTCATTTCCTATATAACATGTTGTGTTAAATTTGGGATAGAATTTAAGACTAGCCATAAGAGTACACTTTGTTTCCCTTATCAATACATATTATTTACATACTAATTCTAAATTAAATTATTTATTTAATTTATTAAAAATTATCGTAGTTGGAAATATCCAGGACTATTTAGATAGAAAATTAAGATAATTGAATTAATTAATAAGATAATTAATGTATTAATTCAATAATTTTATCATGTTAAAGTGATAATTGAAATGAATGATATCAAGTTTTATGTGTGTACTTGTTGGATGCATGGATGATCGTAAGTTTTATCTACCTATGTATATATTGGGTTTCATTTAATTTAATTATTATTACATAGGTTTTTTATTATTATTATTAAATTAAAATTATGGTCTATGAATCATACCCCCTATTTATTAT
Organism: Viscum album; assembly: GCA_963277665.1. Classification (NCBI taxonomy): domain Eukaryota; kingdom Viridiplantae; phylum Streptophyta; class Magnoliopsida; order Santalales; family Viscaceae; genus Viscum; species Viscum album. The sequence continues at coordinate 1,833,490,268 of OY728160.1, forward strand.
ATACGGGCTTGTGTGTCCATAGTTTCTTTTATGTAACATCATACCCTTTGTTCCCCTCATCTGTGTGTGAGTGAGTATATGTAAATAAAGGATGAATCGGGTGAGTGGAGGTGGGGATAAGGTGAAACTAACCAAGGAGATACATATGTGGATAGGTGTAACTTTGTAACTCAAACCATGTTCGGTTTAAGAAGTATTCCTCTATCGTTAAGGGTTGATTTGTCATATTCTATATATTACTAGCCAGTATTAAAGATCATAATCATGCCTCCTATATTTATTTTATTTCTTTCCAATTCATTAATTTTTATTTATGTTTATTGGATTCTTAAATGTGATCAGTTAAAATAAATGAAATAACAATAATGTAAGATAGAATAAAATAAATGGACTGTGCATAAACTATTTTATCAATACATAGTTAATTAATTATATAAAACCCACAAAATATTAAAAATATTTTAAAACGATAAAATAAATAATATTTATATATAAAGATAAAAATAATACATCAAAAAATATATTAATTCATACATTTTCTTCCATTACTTGACTTAGAATGAAACCATATAACAAAGTGTCGGTCTAGCCCTTTTCAAGCTACCTCCAATTATCAAGGAGTTATAATTATAGTTTTTGTTAACTTAACCAAGTTAGCATTAGGATTAGTTTCCCTTGAAATACATGGTGTAATGTGGAGGCTACTGTTGAGGAAATCAAAATCTAGGATTTTAGGATTGAGGAATCCACTCGATGGATCAAGGAACTGTGAGTTAATGCAGTTGGAAGGATTACTTACCTAAATACCCTAAATTAATTAACTAGCCCCTTGTCTGAGTTATGAGAATAGAAATATATGTCATTTATAATAGAAAATCCATGAAACAAGATAATATGAATCTAGTGATTAGGTATATTGGGATTTAATAAAATAGTGTGAGGATAATAAAAAAAATATTATATCACATTTTTTGTAATAAAGATAAGGTACTAAAATCATCTTTTACTTAATATAGAAAATCGAAAGTGAAACAATAGGAACAACACAGTCGTTTCTGGAAAAATACCATGTCCACACCAGAATAAATTTCCAATAATGGTATATATATTTATACACTATGCTACTATAGGAAAATTTGTACTTTGTTTTGGGTTCTCATATTCTATATCATCAACATTGGTGAGTGAGTTAAGGTGATAAGGATTCACGTGGGAGATATATAAAATATTTTTCTACTATATTTTTTAATATGATATTAGTTATGCCTATAGAGATGAGGATAAAACATATATAGATGGATTTTCATACCATGATATCTCATCTCATATATCTTGAGAAAGAGAAAGATACTCTTAAGATGAATGAGATTTTCACTACACTATACTAGTGAAAATTGGAAGAGAGGTACTTGGATAGTGATCTATCCCTCAAGATGTTGAAGTACAAAGATCACTTAGAAAATTTGGGCTTATGTATGGACAAGAAAGAATCTATAAATATTATATTATCATCAATGCCTCTCAGGTTCTCCATATCCATCATGAATTATAGGATGAAAATATGGAGAATCTGCTTAGGAATATTTTGACTATGTCTCATTGATTATATAAGGATTGGTGGGAACATGGTTTATCACACCTTATAGTGAATTATGTGAAATACTAGGTTGAAAAGCCTATGAACTATTTGGATTCGATGGTTCCTTTGAAAAAAAATCAAATAGACAAAAGATTCAGAGGTAGAACACTGAATAAGATGATATTTTCTTCTCATGTGGATGGAAAGGTCATTAGAAGAGTAAGTATCACAGATCAAATAATAATCAATTGAAATATTTTACTTCAGGTATATTCATAATTTTATATTGTATTTTTTTACTTCTTGGGTATTAAATGCATTATATTCTAACACAAAAACTAAGGAATTTAAAAAATATTAAAAGAAGTAAATTTAATTCTCATAGTATATAAAAATGGGTAATTCCTACATTATCAATGAGAAACACACGACTTCATATTTCCTAGTGTATTGATTCTAGTTATACTATTATTTTTATTGATTGTTACCATAAAAGATAATCTCAGTGTTCTTTTATACATATTTAGACATTATTTTTTTTTTAAATGAATATTTTTATGGTATTTAAGACTTATTTAATAGTTTATTTACACTATAATAACATATATCTAATACCAAAAATGAATGATGGATATAAAATATAAAACTCATACCCAGTTGTTTCAAGATAATTATTTTTTCAAGTAAAAAAAATTATTTATCAAGGATATACCTAAAAGGATATTTAGACTCCTTACACTTAAAACCCTTAGGTACTATTAGCATAATTATTAATTTTTAGATGAAGTAACCTTAAAAATAAGACACAAAGCTTCTATAGTAAGTTTATCTAGAGATAATGATCAATTCTAATTAAAATCTAGAGTAAAATTAATATAATTTATGTGATTCATTTAATAAATTTTAAGATTTTAAAATGGAATTAATGAATATAGTTGGTAAAACATATAGGATCCTCTGAGTGGGATTGTAGAAGAATATCTTAACAAAGTAATTATAATTTATTTAAAATGTAGAGTGATGGTTTTACTTGACACACATTAACTTATTCACATAAAAAGTTAATGTTAGTATAAATAAAATCAATGAGGAATCTTGTATGTATTTCTAGTCTTACATATTCTTTTAAGACATGTTTTGAAAATATCATTGTAATAGATAACCATAATCCAACTAGATTGACTAATGTATATCATAATTTATGATGTTATGGGAGTTCATTATGTCTCCACCATAGGTGTTTGATGGGAACTATTTGTTTAAATATGCTTAAACAATAATTGTGCATCAAGGAAACAAAAATTTCATCTTATTTAACCATTCTATAGCTACTCATGATATTAAAATCCACAAGATAAAAGTTTTTTTATATTATATAAGCACATATCTTTTGATATAGTGGAAGAATGCTTGATTTTTATGAATTCTAGGATCTAGGTACACATGAGTTTCATAGGAACACTAAACTCTACTAGTCTTAAGAGGAAGAATTTTTTCAAAAACACATACTATGTAGTAAAATAAAAACCATATGGATGGGTTTTTATTCTCTAATATAGGTGATATATTATTTGATAATAATTTTTAATCATTTATGTAATTAGTAAATGGAAAAAAATTGGATTGAAAAGTTTAAATAAAATCAAGATAGATTCCATGTACCAAAATCTAGTTTTTTATTTTTTAAGGTTCTCCAATTGATGTAAATTCAATGGTTGGTATTCTAGAAAAAATGGATGGTATGAAATAGTATTAATAAATCTTGAAAGTTTACAAAAGTTTTATGTGATTTCTAGATATAATCTAAGATAAATACAACATATCAATTTTCATGTTGAAATATTTTATAATTATATAAGTTATAGAAACTTTTTATGATCATTAAATTTGGAATTTTATGTAAATTACATCTTCCCTAGTGTAAATGTTATGAAAATTTCTATATGTCATCATCAGAACTATTGGTGAAACCAAGGAATTCCAATAAAGAATGTAAGCTATAAAGATCCATTTAGGAATTAAATAAATAAATAAATATAATAGAATATTTTTTTGGAATGAATTTTTTACATTTGTCTAAAAAGGTGAGTGGGATTTTTTTAGTTTTCAAAGACATATATTATGATAAGATAAGGAAAAAATATGTTTAGCCTTACATTTAATGAAGACTAAAGAAAATAATTTCTCTAATAATGACATAAAGTAGTAATCTAATTTCTATTGGAATAGGATCTATTGATGTAGATTTTGGGGTTTCTAAGATCAATTCATAGTACATAGTTTGACATGGTATTGAAAAAAAATATGGAACAATTAAAATATGAATTTTTGTTAGTCTTATGTGGCATATGATATCTCCAGTTCATGTGTGAAAATTTTTAAGAAATTATTTTTTATGATGAAGGAATATATATTCCAATATTACATTGGAAATATATATTTTATATCATGATATATACTGAGGTATGATATTTATTATGAATAAATAGTGAATAGTGAATATAAAATAATCCTAGGAGAACTAAAAAGGATGTTATTTAGAATTATCAAATAGCACTTGATAAACTAAAATTGGTTGATTTATTGGTATTTGGATAAATGAGAAAATTGGTTTTCAAGGGGATAAAAACTATATTTCTCAAGATTAATTTGATATAGTATCATAATAAAGATAAGTTAATTTTCTAAAGAAAACTTATTACAACCAATGGTTTTTTTTTACAAGATTGAGTATGTCACTGATTTTGATGTATCAGTGTTTTAGCATAGATTTTTCTAGATTTTAGATTTATTCCAGGATAGTAATCTGTAGTCGTATTTTGATGAGATTTAAACTATGGTATAATCCAATATTTCTAGGATGAAATAGGATAAGAGGTATATACTTTGTGTTATTATCTCATAAGGGGTTTTCTCAAAATGATGATGTCACAGTAAGTAGAAAAAACATTGGAACATGGTAGGACTTGTAGTTATAGCCATACTCAGAATAATAATGTTCATCATGTAAGGATAACTATTTTAGTTAATAATTCACTATAATACAATTGGGATTATATTGGAATTGGTTCCCTAGAACCAAATTACTTTTTACTTTTTATTAAAAATATACTCTAGGTCATTAATATTAATAAATATCTTATCACATGATAATTTTTCATTCATGTAACATTAATATGATAATTTTCTAAGAGTATATATCACTTTAAGAGGACATAGTAGTTACCCTCTAAAATGATAACCTTGAAGTTCTATGGCAATATTATTAAACATATTCCATATTTTCAAATGAAATTTATATGATGGGATATAGATAATACAGTCTATCAATAGTTGGTGTCTCATAATACATTGAGACATATTCTCATGATGTTCACATGTGCTAATATTTAAGAGAAAAGTTTATAAGAATAGACCCTCTCATAATAATTCTATGTGTTTTATGTGTCATTGCATATTTCTATATACTAGCATGTGTATTAGACCTTAGACTTGAGATTATTATTAATTCAAATCATGAATAATATATTTAAAAGTATTAATGAAAACCATTACAACATATTATTGTGGTGATTCAGGATATGTTGGGTTCACCACAAGTGATATGGAATTAATTAATAAGTTAAGAAAGGATTTGTGCCTTCTGAGTTAATGTAAGTGGTTATATTTGGACCTTTGATTGAAATTTAACTATCTACTAAATTCATGTAAATAGTGGTATATCGACGTGTTCATTTTAGTAAATTCAAAGAAAGATAAATATAACATGTAGGTTGATGGTAGAAGTAGAATAACCTACTTGATGAGATATTGAGACAAGGGAATTTTATTATATGGTGAGCATATGTAGGTGGAATTTTCATTACTACATTAACTTCATTATCTATGGGTGCCTTGACATGTTTATAGATGTTGATCTAGTACTTCTGGCTAGTTATCATAATTACACCAAGAAGAAGGCCTAGAGGTTCACACACTAAGTGTATCCAGAAATTTAGTAAATTATATTTGAAGTTAATAGTTCTAATAAATATTAATCATGGATTATGGATTAATAATTACTCAGGTCATGTTGATTGTATTTATTCAATCACTAGTTATTCAAAAGAATATATGTGTGAGTAGAATAATGAATAAATATTTATTCATATGTAAAATATTTATTTAGTTACATGAATATACATTATTTATTTATCTCTTGTAAATTCACAAGGTAACAAACAATTATTTCTTAGACAACATGAATATTAAATAAATATTTACTCTCTATTTTAGTGAATATGATATTTATTTATTTAATGAATGAATAATATATGCACATTTATTAGTTAAATAAATAGATATTATTACAAGGTTCGATAATTGTCGAGGAGGATTGACAGACTATATTAGAGGGACAAAAATAAATAATTCTGTTTTGATATCATTTAAATAAATATTAATTTATTTATATAAGATATAATATTTAAATTATCCATTAGTTTTATGAACAAAAAGGAAATAATAATAATATTGTTGTTGTTGTTGTTATTATTATTATTCAATATGGGGTTTTATTTAGGATTAATAGATTGGTTATGGGATTGTGTGTAATAACCTATTCTATGACCTAATTATATAAATATTATTATACAATTTTAGGGGAAATAGCTAATTTTGAGAACAATGTATTCTCTAGAAAATTATCTCAAACCCTAGAGATAAATCTCAATATTTCCCTTAAGAACATAGAGTGATAATAATCCTCATTTATCTCAAGGATGAATAGAAAATGAGAGAGCCTTACACACATCAAAATATTCTTGTAGTGATCAAAAGAATAAAACAAAAGTGTCTTGGATCCTACAAGATATAAGCCTCAATTCCAATGGTGATGCTCTAAGATTCATGGATCACATTTGGATACTTATAAAGGGATTATACTTTTATATCCTTTATTAAAATGATGGTACAAAAATAGTAGTCAACTAATTCCACAATAAACAAATAATCGAAAGTGGAGGTGATTATTATTTATAAAAATTAATTATAAATTATATAGGAAAAGATCCTCTATTCTAATTTTACATGGTTTTGTTCACCTGATTCTAAGGATTTATCTGAAGAAACCAATGAAAAACTATTTTTGGACTTGGGACAAACCACTTTTGTTGCACCTCGAAATAATAAAATAGTTCTTAAAACTAAGATTATTTGAATTTTTTCTTATTTTATGGAAGAAGAAGATTTAGGAGAGATAAAATTGTAAATTTAGGAGCCAGATTACAATGGTTTTATATGGACTAGAACTTCTCTTTGAGCTCTCTCATTTCTCTAAGAAAATAAATCCATTGGGATTATACATATCTTTGGAGAATATCAGAATTTGAATTATGTAACCATTAAGAACCAGTACCCATTTCATTGAATTGATGGTTTTTACCAATTTAAAGGGCCCAAATGGTTTTCAAATATTGATTTTATATCGAGGTTCCATCAACTATGTGTGAATCCTGAAGATATTTTGAAGGGCGGGTTTTTAACTCGATATGGGAATTATAAATATCTGGTTATAATTTTAAGATTTACTAATGTACCTATAGTTTTATTGGCTATCATGAACAAGGTATTCTGTCCACCTTTAGACTCATTTTTTTGCAGTCTTTGTTCATAAAATCCATGTGTACTCTAAAACTTATGAAGATCATGGAAAATATCTTCTTTTGGTTTTGGGTACATTATTGGGAAAAACTCTATGATAATATCTCTAAATTTCCATTCTAGATTCATAAAGTTAATTTTTTGGTCCAAGTGGTTTCGTAAGTTAACATTTCCATCAATCTAGAGAGATTTTAAGTGTTAATGTCTTGAGAGGTACCTAAGAACATCTTATAGCTTCAGAAATTTTTAAGCCTTTTAGGTATTAAAATATCTCTATTAGAGACTTTCCCATATATCTTCTCTTATGAATGCTTTGATAAATTAGGGAGAGAAAATTGATTGGATAGAATGTTTTCAAATATATTTTCAAAATTTGAGGAAGTGGATTGTATTGATACTCATAATATATTTTGAAGTTTGGAAAATGTTTTGAATTATATGATGGTACCACTTCTATGGGTCTCAGGTGCATGTTAATGTAAGTTCGTCATGTAGTGGCCTGTGGTTATAGGTAGTTACTATTAAATGTAGTTCCCTAGAACCAACTACTTTGTACATTACATTACCTATATATCCAAATACATGAATATTAATAAATATCTTATAATGTGATATGTGTTCTTTTATGTAACATTAATGTGATAATGTCCCTAATGTTTTTTTCACAGAAAAAGGTTATAGATGTTCCCCACTATAATGATAACCTTTACGTGAAATTATAATATTCTAAAACCTATGTTCTATAGTCTATATGAAATTTATTAGATGGTCATAGATGATCCTCAGACTATCAAGTGTTGGATTCACATAATCATATGTGGCTTTGACTCATGAAGTTTCACAGTGGGTAATCTCTAATAGATGACATTATGAGTATAGACTCGTTAATAATAATTACACATGTTTTATGTATCATTGGATTTTCCTATCTACAAATGTGTATATTGTTCCTTAGACATGATATTATTAATAATGTATATCAAGAATCATATAATTTTATGTATTGATAAAATATGTGATGACATATGCTTACGAAAAGGTAGGAAATGTTGGGTGCATCATAAGTGATATGAAATTAATGAATAAGTCATTAATGGATTCAATTTTTATAAAATATGATATATTAGGCCCTTTTATTGGAATGGAACTGTCGGATTTAAGTCCATGTCCATGGTGGTTTATCGATGAGTTAATTTCTAGAAATCAAAGAAATATATGTCAAATATATAGGTTGATGACACATGTATTAAAACCTTCTTGATGAGATATCAATATAAAGGGATTATATTTCATAGTAAGAATATGTCTGAGGCTGTTTTAATTATAACATTAACACCTTCTCTATGGGTTTCTTTATTGTGTTTCTAGTACCGAATGTTAGACTTTCATCAAATTTGCCTAATGTCACTAAGAAAGAGGCCTATGGGGTCAAACACTATGTATATCTACAACATTATTTAAATTTAATTTGATTCTAATATTATAATAAATATTACTTTTACCAAGGAATAATAATTTTCAGGTTATGTTCATCACATATACTCAATATCCAGTAATTTAAAAGAACATATATTTGAGTTGAATATTAAATAAATATTTATTCCCTGATTGGTGAATATAATATTTATTTATTTATGGAATGAGTAATAAATTGGTATTTATTTATTTATTTAAATATTTATTATTCAAGGTTCATAAATTTCAAGGGGGATTGATAGGACGAGTTAAGGGTTTGGATGAAATGATATATTTTATTTAAAATCATGTAAATAAATATTGATTTATTTATGTAAGAAATGGTATTTAAATACTCTTGAGTAAAAACATGTTATGGAATATAATAATAATATAATTATTATTATTTTACATGGTGTGTATTTAGATTTTATAATTAGACAAGGGAATATGTGCAATTATTAATTGTCTAACTCTAACACCCTGGGATTTTAAAATGTAATTATTCGTTAAATAAATACTATGTAGAATAGATTATAGAACACACAACATTGAGCTAAAATGAACTACACTGTATTTTAAAAAGTTGGACAAACATTAATACATCAGGAGAATAAAATGTAAAATATCATTAAGAAAATTAAAAGAGTAAACCCTCATGTAAATAAAATGATAGTTAAAATGATTTATTTTAATTCCTTAAATATTTTTATTATTATTTTAAATAATAATTTGATGTTATCTAATATCAATTAATTGAGGAAATTTACTTGTTTTAAGATAAAGAATTTTTTTCAATAAGATGTAATTAAAATCAGTTAGTGTTAAAATACCTATTTTACGAAGCATTATATTTTTATGTATATTTTGTATTTTATATGAAAAAAAAATTAAACAACTTTAAAATATTATTATAATAAAATTTTTAATTTTCATGCGACAACCTCTAACTTTGGGTACTCTCTATTTTAACGTTTAGTAGTTGGTAGTAAGAAACATGAAAGTTTTGAATATGATATTTAGTTTTCTAGTTTTTGTGGAGGGAGTTGCACCATGGAATATATAGGTTGTGGTGTAGTGAATGGATAGTTGTAGTGTGGGTGAGTCGACTTCACTGTGGAGTCCTGGTGGCAATATTTCGGTGCCTATTCCATTTTATTGGGTAGTTTCATTTTGGATAGGCAGTTACGGTGTATCCATCTTCTGGTAGTTTGGTCATGTAATATGGAGGGGAATGCTATAGTGTAGAGGGTCAAGGGGTGGTTTTGGGCAGTTCTTCCTATTTTAAAACCCCTAAAACTTAGTGTTAGGTTACGACGTAGTTCCTAAATCAACAATTGTGAGGTTGCAGCATGGAAGGGAGGCTGCAACATGGACTCACCCTCTATGTAAATAGGATCTGGGCACACCCTGCACTATGGTTTCTAGAGGGTAGTTGATTAGGTTCACTACAGTGTGGGTGGGGTCTATGCAGAATGTTCAGGAGGTTCGGAAGCATGGTCCCTCAAGTTTCACCATGGTCTTCTTTTTTATAGTTTTGGTATAAATTTTCAGACCCTCATCTAAACCGTAACTTCTTTCAATTTTCTCTCTCAGGATTTAGGTGCCTAAGAGATCATTTCAAAGATCATCAATCCCCTTTTTGATTGGATTTGACCCCAATCTTTGGTAGGTAATTTCTTAGTGAATCCTCTTCATTATTGAGGTAGGTGTCTCTATAAAAAGGTTATAATTCTTTAATAACTTGACGTTCTTGTTCAATCCCTTAGTGTGTGTGATGAAAAGGTAAATTTTTTTATCAAGTTGGATTTTCTTCATGATATCTATATTTTTAAATGGATTTTTCTTTAAAATAGTTTTTAATTATAAATAACTTTTCAAGTATAGAAGTGGTAATGTTTTTATATGAAAATTATTTATAAAATGTGAGAAATATTTTTAAATGGTTTTTGAAAATCATAGCACATTGGGAACCTTAGGTTCATTAAGAAATGAACAAGTCACTTTAGTGTTTGTAACTCTGCTAGAGGTTTTTTGATATCGATAGACTATGGTAGGACTCAATATTAATTGTATCCAAAATATACCTAGTTTATCCTTCTTTAATGCCTAGTACATATTACTATAGGATAGATTCAAAATGGTTTGTTTTTAAATTTACACTTGGTTTGATGCATGATGGTATATTTCATGTTTGGTTGATCACATGTTTATCTTATAGTGTATCAATGGTTGGTTTTTCTTATGATCACATGATTTCTTATATACACTTTTCATATTCCATGTTGTGTGAATATAAAAGGCTTTTATGAAAAACCAAATGATTTTTTAAAAAATGTTTTATCTTATTAAAATTATTTATCAACTATGTTTTTTTAAATCTAGAAAAATGTTTTTTTAATATTATAATATGTATAGATTCTTTTGTAAAATCCTACTAGGCCCTCTACGCACACACTAATTTTCCATAGATGTTTGTAGATGTGGTTTTTCAGGACACAGGTAAAGGGAATTGAATCATACTGTGAGTCGGCTTCTCTTGAGTGTTGATGTCTCTATAGAGGGACAGTTCAGTGGTGATGGATGGTCACATAGAGTTTTGTCTTTCAGTTGTCTGTTCCTTTTAGGATTAATTGTTTGTCTTTTATTTTTAAATCTCATGATTATTTTATTTTCTTCTAAATGTTTATGTTTGTTTTTATTCAGTTATAAAAGATATTATTTTATTTGTTTGTTGATTCTCACTATGCAGTGGGACAATGTGAGTGATGTTTTTGATCGACCCGGGTTGGTTTGTTAGGAAATGGTATTAGAGGGAATACCCGGCCTGATTTATTATTAAATTGCTTGGGTTTGGTTTAGGATATTTGGTAGATGTAAGTTTGGACCATCGGAATCCAATTAGTAGGTATGGGAGGGTGCCTAGACAGATCAATTCTATGTATGAACTTGAGTTACCATGGGGGTATGGTATTCTTTCTAAGATTGAGAATTGGTTTTTGAGGTTATTTAAATAAACTAGATTTGGTGTTTATTTAAATGAACCATTTCTAACCTAAAGTTTTTTATTTAATTCTAATAATTCATGATTACTTTAGATTCTTATTATTTAAAGGTATTTACATGGATTTGGGAAGTTGGTTTTTTTATCTTGAAATTGTTCCTAAGATGATTGGTTATTATATTTTGTTAATTAGAAAATTCCTCCAAGAAGATATTTTCTGAGTCCAATGATGAAGCTTCAAGACAAGTTCCATAGGAAAATCCTCCAGTGGACCCCTCTTTGGGGGAAGCTATAATCTGTACTATTTTGACTCTACGACGAGTGGGTGCTAGAAACCAGGGGTAAGCAATGGATCAGGGCTCTGAATTTACTAAGTAGAATCCACCCATATTCCATAGAGATAAGGGACCCCAAGAATCTAAAGAGTGGATTTAGTGGATTGAAAGGATATTCCATTTTCTAAAAACTCATTAGTAATATAGGGTGGGTTTTTCACGTATATTCTTGAGGGATCGGGAAGAAGATTATGGGACTCTAATGTACAAGATAAGATTAATAAGGATATCATCAGGATTTTTTCAAGAAATAACTCAATCAGAAATTTTACCTTGAGACATTATGTATGGTAAAGACCTAGGAATTTATACCCTCATAGTTTGGGGAGCATATGATTTTATATTATTACACCCAATTTGTTGAGTTAGTTCACTTAGCACCTGATATTTTTGAAAATGATTACTTAAAGGATCAAAGGTTTGAGATGGGTCTGAGGAATAATATTTGGTCAATGTTAATTCTATTATTTACACTATCATTTTTATAAGTGGCCGAAAAAAGTGGTTATGGATGAGGTAGACATATCCAGGAGAACAGGTTTGGGTGGAGTTTTGGTTGGTGCAGTTGTTATCCATGGTGTGTCTTCTAGCCTGAAAATGAAACACATGGGTGCTTAGTTTTCCTTAGGACTATTTTTAGGTGCTTCATCCAAATAGTTGTGGTTTTTTCTTCAATAGGGTGGTAGGCATACTCATACCAAGCATAATTATATAGAATACATGAAAAAAATTTATCATTGTAGACAATATTGTCATCTCAAACATTTTTTGGATGAACATCCTAAGGTAGTAAGGATGGATCCACTCTCACAAAGGGTTTACAGGTTTTTCTAAAGATTCCAAGGGTTATGGATCTTATCCTTGGGCCTAGGGGAGGTATTCATGTAGCTAAGAAGTCTTAGGGAGGTTTTAAGATAGGATTTCTTTATGTAGTAGAGTATGAACTATAGAAATTTGAAGTAGGTCTGGATAATGTTAGATGTGTGGTGTTAATTTCATCCTCTCTAGTAAAAGATTTGTTTCATACTAGTGTTACTCATTCTTTCATATGATCAAAGATAGTTTTGTGTTGGTATTATGATCAGAATGTATGTCATTATTTTTTGATCTTTCCATGCCTTTAGGAATGAGTTCCAAACAAGATTTCAAATGATTCATGTTCCAGGTGACGATATCTAACATCGAAGGTATGCATGATTTCTTGGTTCTTGATCTTGATATCATCAACTTAATTATTGGAATGGATTAGATAATAATCATAAAATCCCAAATCAAATATTATCATAATTTAGTTCATTTTAAATCTCCTGATTGAGTCACTTGTGTATTTTAGGGTGAGTGGGATTCTATAACTAGGAGAGTTGGTCCTCTTGTTACTTATTCTAGAGTGATATCATGGTAATTATTAGAGATTTTCCATGATTCCATTGAATCTATCTTATGCAGTACACTTACCACAGTAGTTAATGTGTACCCCAAGTTCTTTCCTGGTGATTTTTCTAGGTTAAACCCATAGAGAGAGGTCAATTTCATTATTGACATACTCATTGATACGATGACCATTTCTATTCCATATTATCTCATTGAATTTACTGATTTTATGGAACTTAAATTCTATTTTTTAGACCATTAGGATAAGGTAGATCTGACCATGCCACATTAGGCTTCACATGTCCTCCTTTATTTTAAAGAGGATAGAAGCCTCAGGATTTTCATTGATTATTGGAAGCTAAATAGGGTAACCATTATGAATAAATATTCCTTGTAAAGAATTGATGATATCTTTGATCAAGTTATATGGGATCATTGGTTTTCAAAGATTTAACTCTGGTTGGGATACCACCAGTTGAGGATCTAGGAAGAGGATATACCTAAGATATCATTTAAGAGATAGTATGGGAATTTTGAGTTTATAGTTATGCCATTTTGTCTCACTAATGCTCCTATGTTATTTATGGAATGGATAAACAAAATAATTCATTGATTTTTTGACTCATTCTTGGTCATATTTTTGAATAATATTTTGGTTTACTCCAAGTTAGAGTAGGATCACTAAGACCATTTGGATATCATTCATAGAACCTTGAAAGAATGTATCTTGTATGGTAAGCATTTTGAGTGTGATTTTTTTATAAGGGAAGAAAAAAATTATCATTTTATATCTGATAGTGTAATATTGGTGAATCCTGAAATGATTCAGAAAGTAGTATCATGGGAGAATCTAAGAAATGTGTTTGAGATCTGGAGTTTCTTGGGATTTTCAAGTTATTAAATGTTTTTTTCAGTATTTTTTCAATATTTTATATATAATGATAATTTTGAATCATAAGGGGGTAAATATTAAGTGTAAGGAAAAGTTTTAGAGATATTTTGAGGAATTTAAGGTGATTTTTACTTCAAATCTGGTTTTGATTCATCCAAAATTGGGTTCAGGATATGATGTTTTTTACGATGATTTGGGTACAGGATTGGGTTGTTTCTTGATGTTGGGAAAGTAAGTGGTGGCCTATGTATCTCTCCAGTTATTCCCTTATGATAAAAACTACCCTAACCATACATTTTTTTATGGTAGTTATGAATGCACAAAAAATGTGGCACCACTATCTCTTTGGGGAGTGTTTTATGGTATATTTTGATCGAAAATTATGAATTATAGTTTAACTTAGAGGGACATGAACTTGTGATGAAGATATTGGATTGAGTATCAAAAGAATTTTGATTTTGATATTGATTAAACCCCAGAGAAAGGGAACATGGTTTCTGATGTGTTGAGTAGTAAATTACTAACTTAATACTTAAATAAAATAGTGGAAGAGTAGTCTATGATGAGATTGTCCATTGATATTATCTTGGGAGTGGAATAGGTTGGTGGTAAGGTTTCCTTAGATTCAGTGAAGGCTAACTTATCATTTAATGGTCAGGATTGTCTTGAGTAAGTTTTAGACACCAATTTCAAATCTTAAATGATGGGGAGACCTCATGAGAGTTGTATTGGTCTCCCACCAGTGCCTTTTGATTTTGAGGAAGTCTGGTTGTTCCTATTTCTCTATGGAAAGATTTTCTAGACAATGGACATAGTTCTTGATGGTCTATACAACCTAGGACTATAAAGACGTATCATGGTTTTAAACATCAATATTGGTGTTCGTGGATGAGGCATTTGATTATAGCTTTCATTTCAAGGTTCCTGACTTGGTAGAGGATTAATTTGGACCACTAGAGACTTGTTGGTTTGTTTCAACCTTTTCTTATTCTGGTATAGAAGTGGGATGATATTTTTATGGACTTCATCATTGGTTTTCCTCAGAATACTTGTGGGAGATATTGTATATGGTTAATCAATGATTGAATTATGAAATCCGATCATTTCCCCTTTATCAAGGATACAAAAAAGTCAGAATAGCTTGAGAACTTGTATATCTGAGAGATTGTGAGACTTCATGGGGTTCCCTCTAAGAGTATTTTTGATGGGGGGAGAAGGTTCACATCTAGGTTTTGGAGAGGTTTTCAAGAGGATATGAGTTCCCAATTGAAATTTATCATGGTATATCATCTACAGATGGATGGGAAAATAGAGATATATATTAAGATTCTTTAGGATATACTCCAACCATGTGTTATTGAATTTGGTGTTTCATGGGAAAAGCATATTCTGCAGGTCAAATTTGACTATAAAAAATATATCAGCCTTTGATTAATATGGATCCCTTTGAATAATTATATGGGATTAAATGTAGGTATCCCTTATTCTAGGAAGAGTTGGGAGAGTAGTCCATGGTTGGACCAAGCCTTATTTGGGAGATAATGAAAAAGGTGTGGTTGATCTAGAATAGATTGGTCACGACACAGAGTCATCAGCAATCATATGCATAAAATCATTGTGGATTTCTAGATTTTAAGGTTGTTGATTATATTTTTCTCATAGTTTTATATTTCTTGGTACATCATCAGTTGGGTAAGTAGGGTAAGTTGGCACTGAGTTTTTTATACCCCTTTGAGATTATTGAATAAATTTAAATGGTGTAATATTAGTTGGACTTACCATCTCATTTGACATTAATTAATGACATATATCACATTTATAATATGAATAGGAATCAAATGTACCCATCCCATGTGATTTAATGGGAAGATGTCCATCTTGAGCCCAACAACACTATGTTGGAGAAATCAGTTCAAATTATGGATCATCAAGATAATTTACTATGTGTTAAAATGATTCATTTGGTTTGTGTAATATGTAATTGTGGATAAGATATCCATGATACATGGTAGCGGGAATTGTTGTTGGGACAGCAGTGGCCTTCTTTTTTTGTAAGTCCAAAGTATTGAGAACTTTGTGGGTATAAAAATTATTTATGGTGGGGATAATTTTGATATTGTAAGGGTTTTTTAAACTCTTTTTTAATCTTTAAGATTTGGAACAATGATTCGTGAATATTCTGAAGGTGATGTTGATTTTTTTGGTTTATGTGTAGGGGTTTCACCATGGAGTGTAAAGTTTGTGGCATGGTGAATGGTTGGATATATCAATGGTGATCCGACTACACCATAGAGTCCTAGTGGTGAGATGTTAGTGCCTATTCCATTTTAGGTGATAGTTTCATCATGGAAAGGAACATTATCATAGCCCTATTCTAGGGGTTTGGTCTTACAGCACGGAGGGATCTATTGTAGTGTAGGGGATCAAGAGGTTTTTTCAGTTTGGTATGTTTGGAAACACTTATGGAATAATTTTGGGTTGTGGATTTGTGCCTACATTGACAACTACAAGGATGCGGTGTGGAAGGGAGGTTGTGGTGTGGCCTCACAACCCGATTAAAGAGGATCTTGGCACACTCTACACCATGGTTTTCAGAGGTCAGTTGAATGGGGTTCACTACAATGTGGGTGGGGTATCTACTACATAGTCTTGAGGGTCTATGGAGTGGTCTCTTTGGGTACATTGTGGTCTTCTATTTTACAATCAGGGTACAAATTCCCAAACCCTCCTCTGAACCAAAACTTCTTCCAATTTTTTCTCCTGAGATTTAGTCTCCCAAAAGATCATTTTGAAGACCATTGAACCCCTTTTTTATTGGATTCAACCACAAGCTTTGGGATGTCATTTCTTGGTGAATCTTCTTCATTATCAAGGTAGATTTTTCTATATAAAGGTTATAATTCTTGAATAATATGACGTTCATGTTTAATTCCTTAGTTTGTGAGGTGAAAATTTTGAATTTTATATCAAGGTGAGTTTTATTCATGAGATATATGTTTTTAAATGGATTTGGATTTCAAAATATGTTTTATTCTAAAATAGGTTTTCAAGTATATAATAGGTAATTATTCACTATGAAAATTATTTAAAAAATGTGAGTATGGTTTTCAATTGGTTTTTTGAAATCATATCACATTGGTAACCTTTGGGGCGTTAGGAAATAGACATGTCACTTTAGTGTGTGTAAATCCAATATAAGTTTTGTGATATCAACAGACTATGGTAAGACTCAATATTGTTTGGGTATAACTCATTACTAGTTTAGGATTATTTTATGTCTAGTACATATTCCCACATTCTAGATCCTAAATGGTGTTCTTTTTCATTTATACTTGGTTTGATGTGTGATGGAATACTTTATGGTTGGTTGCTCACATGTTTATCTTATGGTGTATCCATGGTTTGTTTTTATTATTCTCACATTATTTCTTATATAAACTTTTTATATTATTTTTTCTGTGAATATAAAAAGATTTTATGAAAAACCAAAGTATGTTTTTAAAAAAATACCTTCTAAAAATGATTTATCAATTGGTTTTATTTTAAAGCTAGAACTGATGTTTTATAGAGATTGTAATTTATATATATTATTTGGTGAAATATTATTAGGCCTTATTATCACAACCTAAATTTTTATTTGGAAATTTTTAGGTGTGTTTTTTATGGACACGGGTAAAGAAAAGGGTGTCATATAGTTATTTGGCATCTCTTGAGTGTCAATGTCTCTGTAGAGGGACAGTTTGGTGGTGACGGATGGTCACGTGGAGTTTTGACTTTGGGTTGTCTATTTTCCTTTTGGTATTAGCCATATGTATTGGCTTTTTTGTCTCATGATTATGTTCTTTTCTTCTATTGTGTACATTATTTGTTCTTCATTTATGCATGAAACTATTTTAGTTGTTGGTTTATGCTCACCTTGTGGAAGACCAACTCAGGTGATGTGTTCAATTTACCTGGGATGGTTCATTACATTAAAAAAATATTAACTCTAATTTAATTGTTAATTGATATTAGATATTATTAAAAACACATAATTTGTGAAAAATATTATTTTCCTATGAAAATAGATTTTCATTGTATCTTATGTTTCCATTTAAAAGTTAAATTCCTAAATTTCAGAATTTTAGCTTAAAAAAGGAAATAATTTTTTTATTAAACATTTAAAAATTTATATTAGGGATAATTTCATGGTTTTTTATAAAAATGTTGAATTTTTAGTTGTATAGTAAAAAATATTATTTTTACACTATCACTTTTATGACATCATCATGATAAAATAATGATATAAAAGTTTATGAAACATTTTTTTATAGACCAATAATATGTTTAAGATTAAAATTAACCATTTAAAAATATTGTGTTGAATTTCAAAAACCTATTTTTGACATTTTAAAACCTAAGTGATGTTACAATTTAATAAAAACTATTTTTTATCATTTTCATTAATTAAGTATTTAAAATTTTACATTTTATTTTGGATTA
This sequence comes from Viscum album, assembly GCA_963277665.1. NCBI lineage: Eukaryota > Viridiplantae > Streptophyta > Magnoliopsida > Santalales > Viscaceae > Viscum > Viscum album. Next base: position 1,833,509,026 of record OY728160.1, read on the forward strand.
GTTTTAAATTCATGGAATTTTAATTTTTTTAATCATAAAACATTAAATACCATGGGAGTTGATACAAAAACTTATTTTTATATAAATTAAAATTTATTCTTAAAAAGAATTTTTTTCTAAAAAAATTATTGCATTAAGTGCAAATTTATTAAAATTAAATTTTAACACCTATAGAAATTAAATCTGAAAAAATATATTATTTTGAATCATCATATCAAAATTAGTTAATAATGGTTATTTTGTCTTTAGGCATAAAAAATAATTTACCGTGGTAAAAAAATAAGTTGTCCTGGTAAAAATAAAATATGGTTAAAAGTTAAATCAAGGGGAAAAAGACTACAATATTTCAAACATAATTCCTTATTTCTTTTTATGAGAGGTTTATCAACCAAGGATTACCCCTATCCATTATTTTCTACTTTTTAAGCCACTTTCCATTGAAATTGATTTGTCTTTAACATAAATTTATGTTCATTTACAAAAGTTTCACCCCTCTCAATTTTAAAAGGGGAACGTCACCACCCCACTTATCCTCACATATAAAGCCTATTAGATAAACTAAATTATATAAAAAACAAGTTTTTAAATCTATTTTTCAAGTTATATATGTCTTTATCTCACAAAAATACTAATCTAAGATGGCTTAAGGAGTTTTCTGGAGGAGTAAGACAAAAACTCTTAATCACTTCTCTTTCATTTCTATTCTTTTCATTATTCTTATAACTCAGAAAAATATTTTCAAAAACAATAATAAAATTACATAAGTATCATTATTATTTTAAATTTTATTATTTTTATGTAATAATTATTTTCAATCTTCCTCCAAACCATTCAAAAAATAAAAACGTTGCACGTGCGTAAATGTATACTACCTCCTCCATGGATGACATGTTTTTTTCATCACTACCCTAAATGGATGGTTATAATAATTTATTTAATGAATAAATATGTTATTAATGAAAAAATTATAATTTTTTAAATATAAATCATTATCTACTTTCCTTTATTTTCATCCGTCAAAAAATTAAAATGTCACTTGTACGTGTGTGCGGACTACCACCTCCATAGACGACATGTGTTATTCCCAATCACCACCTTAAATGGATGGTTATAAGAATATATTTAATGATTAAATATTATAGTTATTAAATAATTATAATCCTTTAAATATAAATAAATATATACCATTATTTATTTTCATCTGTTGAACAATGAAAACATCATTCATTTATACTTGGGGATTAACACCTCCATGGATGATGTGTTTCATTTTTCATCAACACCTTACATGGATAGTAATAAAAATTTATTTTATGAATATATATGATATTAACGTGTAATATATGTCATGTATATTATTTTATATTAATAAAATAATAATTAATGATCATTACAGAGTAACTTATTGTTATCAGAAAATTACCAGAAACAAGCTCGTCATGGATTCCATTCTCGCAAACCATACCCATAATTTCCAAAAAAATGAACATGGTGACACATAAAAAACTTAAAATAAATTATTTAAACAAATTTTATAATATGATAATGATGAGATTCTGTTTTGATAAAATGGGGACCGACATTGCCATTATGAAACATGTATGAAACAATCTAAATTACTAACATCTAATATTGAAAATAAATATTAACTAACTAATATATTTATAAGAAGTGATTATAATTGAAGAATATAAAAGTTAATATATATGAATATGATTTTTAAATAATTTATTATGATGGTTATGTTTATTATACAATAGGCTTAAAATATTTCATGAAATTTGAAAGTAAAAGGTAAGGGTTCTTCATCTCGAACTCCCTTCATTGAGACATTTTTTATATTATGCACCAATTTTTATTTTTATGGTATGTATATCTTACCTTCAATATATTTTACCATTAATATAGTTAAATATTGTATTTATATTTATATTTAATTTTTTCTATGTCAATTTATTTTTATTCAAAAGTGACCAAAGTTATAAGGGTTTCTTTTTCAATCATGCCTTTTTTGGTCAGCAATATTTCTCATACATATCTATATTCTTCTTCCTAAAAATTTTCCCCTATATTATTTTGAATTAAAAATATATATTATTTATTTTAAATATCATATTTTTCTTTATAAATTTTTAAAATTAATTCTTATTATATTTTTAATGATGTGGGTTTCAATAAATATATTTTAAAGTATTATTCACATTCGTATCCTTTATCATCCACTGCAAATTCATAGAATTTTCCATTTATTTATTTTAAAAATTCCATTTTTTTAGATTTTTCTTTTCAAATTATGTTCTAAAAATTATTTTAGTTATCTTATTGAAATTGATCTTTAAAATTGACTTGTAACTTCATTTTCGATTAACTTTGAACTTCTTTAAAAAATGTGAAAGGAATATTATTTTAAATGTTTTTTTGTACTAACACATTTTATGGTTTTCTTCGTAATTTTTATTTAAGAAACACACCCTATGATTTTTCATGGTTTTTTAAAATAAATTTTTTTCCCTTTTCTTTATAAAATATTTTAGAAAAATGGTACCAAAATTTAAATGGTATTTCTTATTCTTTCTCCTAGTAAAATTTTAATACTCTTGTAAAGGTTTTTTCATATATGACAAAATCTTTTAGATTTTATTATAATTAACTAGGGATATACTCTAATGATACAATCTACCTTCTTTCTCTAGATTTATTATGACCATGTTATTCTATTTTTTAACTAGGGAAAGTATTGGTATCCCATATGTGTGTTACTCTAATACAAATATTTAAGGATTACTATTGGATGTTAATTATGAATTATATTTTTATTAATTTCTTACATATGGTTAATGCATTATAATTAGTTAATTTATTAGTGGTAATGGAATTATATATCCCCTTAATGCATTGATTAGTCTCATGTGACAAACTGGATTGAGTATTTTGGTGTCTATTTGCCCATTTATTAATATTTCTTTTACACTGGGCCTTGATGGTATGATCATGATGTTTTGTAAATGATGTATTCATGTTAATATCATGATGTATTTATTTTAGGCATTGATGATAAAGTTAAGATGTATGTAATTATGCATTCCATCACTATAAAATCATTAATTATTATCCATTTGATTATTTCAATTGTTATGTAATTCATGGATATATTATATGTTCATATTATAAATTATATGGAATTATTTTACTATAATTTATTTAATTAATATTATTAATTTCTTGTTTATTACATGATATATTCTTTTGCACATTATCCCTTATTTACCATTTGATCTTAGCATTCTTATGTTTTCTTTTTCCCCAAGTTAAGATGAAGAGTATTAAGTGTGATATTTCTAGATGGGCATGATATGTGGTGAATTTGGTGGGAGATGTTGAAGACTTTTTTGTAAAATAATTCTACCATTATTTTAGTGGGAAAATTTCACATTTTATAGTAAATATTAATAGTTTAAGGTTTTTTCATAACTCTCTAAAACTGTAAACCTAAAAGGTCCTTACTATGTAAGTGAATAAATATTTATTATTGATATTTTAATAATGGAGGATTAATTTTGGACCAATTCAATGTATTTCAATATTGGTATGTAATGTATGTGTTTATTCACACTGGAATTGGGCATTACTGTTCTAGGACATCAAAATTGATGTTAAAGAAGGGTTTATATAACTTTAGAGGTTTGGAAGAGTACATGATCAAGGTATAGGAATCCCTTAGGGTTGATATGTGGTTTAATTTTAATTAAATTTATAATATTTTGGGAAAATATTAATACCTTTTTAGATTTTACATTATTAATTTATATATTGATTTTTATGTTATTTCTTGTTATTTGGATATTAATACTAGATAACATTATTAAAAACCCTATGTATAAGATTAAATGTAAGAAAAATCCTAAAATTTTGGTAATGTATTGAGTGTGTCATTTCATAGAAATAACATCCTTGTATGGATACAAACAAGTCTATACAGGCCCTGACACAGATTACCCTTGGGGTGATAACCCTAAAAAGAGATTTTAAAATGATAACTCAATATTCACTCAGTGCACAATAAGTGGGCCTGACTACAAACCTAGTTTGACACTCCTGAGAGATATGGTTTGGTGATTCAAATGCTCTTTATGAACTATTATGAATTATTTTTTATAGAATTTTAGGATTTAATATATATGTAGTAAGGTTATAGAACCTAATAGGAAAATCATTATTGAAAACCTAGGTTAAACTGAAAGAGTTATAGGTTGGTCAAATAATATCATGGTTGAACCGAAAGTATCAAAGGTAGGAATGAATGTGTAATAAGAAAAGACATATTATGATTTATTTTACATATTCATGTGAACATTTACTCTGATTTTATTGGATATTACCATAACCATTTTTGTTTTTTGTATTTTTTAAGAAAAAGGATCATGAAAATTAATTTCTAAAACGTATGTGTCTAGATAATTTTAACACTTATAAATAACTAAGGAGGAATATTTTAAAAAAATGGTTGATAATCTCAATATATGAATATTATAAAGTAAAATATGAGTTTTATTGTCTTTATTGTGACCCATCCTTTTCATAAATAGATATTACATCTTCATAGATGAATATTAATTATATAACATTTCAATACACTCAAGAATCATTTAGGTTTAGTATCTTTGGAAACATTGAAACATAAAAAATTGGTTCATAAAATATCTACATCATCTCCCACTTTTTTATTCATAACTAGAACCCTTATTAGACATATCATAATTAATACCATTCTTCATAACTTGGGTAAAGGAAACATAAAAAAGGGTGAGATCAGATACACAGTAAGGGTAAACAAGAGAGATATCAATGATCACTTGATTATAACATGAACATAACAGTATGAGAACATGAAAATGGAATTTTATAATCATACCCTGCTTATCATATTTCATAATCTTTATAAATGTCACAAAACTTAATAATTCAAAATACATGAATCATAAAATAATCAAAGAACATGAGCCATGATAGCATAACATCGGCATAAGACATAAGTTTATGGAAAACACATAAGAATATAAAATCATTTAATTAGTAGTTAAGGCTCATTTAAAAAACTATCATAGTGTAATGGGTTCACTCCCCAAACCATCAGAGTAGTCATGGTTCACTCCCAACACTATCATAGTGGACAAAGTCCCTTATTGTATAGGTTTCACTCCCCATTCCATCCCTATTTATCTCATGAGAAACCAATCTTTACGCAATTTATTGGATGGATATATATAGGTCACAACCATCACATAATGAAAAATCATACATATGTGTGCCAAAATATCATAAAAAATAATATTATTAGAACCCATAAAAAGAAACAGATTTCATAAACCTTTCATCGTAGCATAACTTGTGGAAAAGAAATAGGTTTCATAAAGATCATATCAACATATACATAAACCATCTAGATAAAGAATAATAATGGTTCCATGGAACATATATCCAATAAATCATAAATAAAATCAAGGGTTGTTGTTACAATTAATATATTATTAAAACATTCTTGAGGAAAATAACCTTTCCATTTTAAAATCGCCAATTTAAAAAATTATGCAAATATAAAGGAGAAAATTTATTTAAAAATAATATTGTAAACTAGTAAATAAACCATCAATGAAAAAATTAGTCAGGATGGTGGGAAAATCCATTCATCTCATATAAGTTTAAAAAATATTCCTTTCACAATGTTGATAAAATTTAAAAAGTACCACCTTTGGAAAATGAAAAGAATATTACTTTCAATCCATTTGAAAAAAAGTAAAACGTGGTTAAAAATGGATTTAAAAATCATATTATAATATTAAAAACCATATTTAAAATATTTTTAGAAAATATTTATATGGAATAAAATGGTTTTTCGACCAAAGTGGGAAATGAAGTCAATTTTTCTTAAAAACATATTTTTGGTATCTATAGTACAAAAGATGAAGAAAATTAAAGGAAAAATTTTAGTTTAAATAAATATCTAGAGTATAATAAAATTAATAAGTTTTCTTTGGTTCTATATCATAATATTTCATTATCATAACTTAATTATAAACAATCCTGATAAATAATGAGATTGTAACATAAAACCCCTTACTGATTTTGAAACATTTGAATCTTAATTACCATGAAATAAATAAGCATAGATTAATATTTATATCCCATAATTTTCATGATATCAATAATAAAATACATTCGTGGTAATTATATAGAATACACAAAATAAAAAATTGGTGTCAAAGGCATGTGTCCCACAGAAATTAAAACGGGGAGAAAATCTCTTTCCATATGTCCAACTTCCTTCATACGCATTGGAACCTCCAATATAATAAATATTTATTTAATATAAATATATTATAGAAAAATAATCATATATATCATACCATATATGATTTACTTATAACCTTTTATCACTCATTTTTCAATAGTTCTTTATTAAAACCATTGTTCCTAATGATATTTGCTTCATTTTTCAAGTATGTTTGGGTTCATAAGTTTTGGTCCTTGTACTTTTATCATGTTTCCATATTATTAAAAATGTTAATAATGATATAAATATCATATATATTCATTATATACATATTTATAGTCATCCATAAAATTTATAGTAAGAAAAATGAATTTCACAGTTCATGGAGATGATAGGTCGTATGTACAAATGAACGTTGTTTTCATTTTTTGATGGATGGGATGAAAGAAAGGTAAATATAAATTAAAATTTATAATATCATTATCATATCATATATATTCATAAAATTAATCCTCATTACCATCCATGTAAAATATAAAGGAAAAAATGAATCACATCGCTTCATGGAGGTGGTAGTCCACACGTATGCGTGAATGGCGTCATCCTTTCCCAAGGATTGTATGGTAATTAGGTAGTTGTGATATTATAATTAAAAAATTATAATTATGTCATAAAAAATTAAACCCATCATATTACTCTTCCATAAAATATGGTGATGAAAAATTAATTGTATTGCTATGTGGAGACGATAAGCTTTCACTTATCATTTGATGGGAAGGAGTGTTTATAATGGTGTTTTCATAATCATAATAAAATTTAAGAATATTTGTGGAAACTGAAGTTATTATTTTATATAAATACCATATATTTAGATAAGGTAAATAATAGTAGAAAATAAAGTGACCCGTCAAGGTGATTACCACTTCTTTGAAATAACTCCTTTATATCTCCTCTAAAAGGCTCTAGGGTTAGTCTTTTAGGAAGACCAAAACCTATATAATGTGTCTATAAGAGAATTTGGTATACTTGAGTTGATATAGAAGGATCAATATGGTGTAAATAAGTGAGGTAGAAGGTTTCCTTTTATAATTTAGGTGAGGGGCACTTGTGTAATTTCTCAAAAGATTAAATTATAATAAATTCATTTTCAATTTAAATATCTCCAAATTGTCATGGATTTAAAAATAAATTACGATAGGGTTTTAATCTCATCTACCAATAGAATTTAGAAAAGTTTTTAACTCATTTTAAACATTATTATTTTTTTAACTTTTAATTATCCAATTTTAATTTTAACTACGGTAACAACATTTTCAATATTAAAGGTAGTAATTTTTACATATAAGATGAAAATTGTCCCATAAATAGAAAATTCATAACATTTTTTACCATATAATATCCACCTTGTATTATTTTAATATTTTTAATTTAATAAAATATTATTTTGATAAAATATAATTATTATTAATTTTGACATTATTCATTTAATTTCACTTAAAGGATATAAAGACAATGTTTTAATTAAAATATAATATTTTAAAACAACACTAATATGTAATATTCACCTAAAAAATTCATGTAACTCTATAACTTACTCAAATTATATATCTTTTAAAATTTTCAAAATTGTTCATTTTATATTTTCATTAATTGAATAAATACTATTTTAGTGTTATGTAATGATTTTAGGTAATTATATAATACCTATAAATTATAAATAAATTACCATCATGAATATAATTTCATTATAAATAAAATTAATATTAATATTTTTCCATACCTAATTATTTTCCTATGTAAAAACATAAAGGATATTTAAAACTGAGAGAGTGAAATTTTGTAACTTTCTTTGATTTAAATATTATATAAGTTATTTTCATTGAAAACAGTCCATTAAAAAACTCAATTTTGATACTAAGTTAATAATATTAATATTACCTTAATCCAATAAAAATTAGGATTAAATATTATTAACTTTTCAATTAGTTTTAACCTAGATTATTCTGATTTACCCTTTATTGAGGTGATAAATTTTACCATGGTACTATTCATATTGACAAAAAAAGTAGACTATTTACCAAATTTGAACACCCTAATTCCAAATATGGAATAAATTTTTTCAAATTAAATACCTATAAGTTTCATAAATTAATTTTAAAATAAGTGTGTAAAATGAAATGAAAATTTCTTTTAGAAAAAATATAGTTTTAAGAATAAAAACTAGATTTATTATTATCTCATGCATAGTAAAAAATTTATAAGAATGTTTAAAAAAATTATTGAATATATAATATATAAATTTCATTAAAATCATTCAATCATAGTGATTAATTTAATTTATTAATATAAAAATATATTGAACACATAGTAAAAGTTTTTTAGGAAAATGTCTTTCTACGTTTAAGAAAGGTTTTTATCCAAAATTTAAACATAAAATTTATTTCATTGAACTTAATTTGATTATTTAAAATATAATAGAATTAGTTTTACTTTTAAACCATTTTAAAATGGAACTTTTTACATGCCTAAAACAAACATAAAATTTTCAAAAAAAAGCATTTTTCACTATTCAATAGAAAGTCAATCTTTTCAGAAAATTCTCAAAAATCAACCTAATAGAGTTTTATTGTAATGATTAAAAAAATAATTTTAATTTTAAAAAAATATATAAATTTTCCTGAATTTAATCATAATATTTTATCACAAAAATAAATTAATTTTTTTTTAAGAATATATATTTTTTGAATTATAAAATAACTTTAATAATAATTGAGTGATTATTTACTAAGAATTTATCAATATATTTATTTTGAGTGGGAAATTTATATTTATTTAATAAATTATTTAATTATATTCATACCTTTCAATTTAATATCTAGGTAATAACTATCACGAACAATAATTTTTTTATAGTATATCGTGGTTTGTTTAGACTCTGTGTTGTGTAGACTAATCTCTCAAAGAAATTAAATTAGTTCAATAGAAATATATTCAAAAATATTGAGGTGTTTCATCCCCCTCCCCCTTAATAAATTGTGTCCCATAAATTTGAACTTGTGATTGGTAATCAATGGTTTGATATTTTATAAGTACTTTGTTGAAAATCCACATTGTAAAAAGGGTTAATAAAACTTCCCCTTAAAAAGAGGGAAAGGTAAATGTGAATGTCAAAATAAAACTAGGTTTCCAAATGTAATAAAATCAGTGGGAAGTGAAAATATGGAAATTTAAGAGAAAACTAACTCCCAAAGACTAATAAATAGTGACAGAAAACATTGCAATGAGAAAGTTAACAACCACAAAACCATGAATCAATGAGGGGTTAAAAGACCATCAATTCATAAAAATTTAAGGTTATAGGAAACATTTTTTATCTTAAGATTCATTTCCAAGAGTTGAGTCATTCCTTTACCATCTATACTAAGAACCTAAAAAATATATACTTACTTGACAAGTATAATTTCATACTTTAACCAATTTCCACCATAATCTAATTTATTTCTCCAAATGATGAGTATTCGAGTTGAATTTTATTTATTTCTAAATAATTGAAATCAAATTCTAATTAATAAAAAAATTATATCAGGATATTTCTCTTATAATTAGGAATTAAACAAAATAAAAAAAATGTTATCACAAGATAATTACTAAAATGAAAAAACCAACATATGAAGAAACAAAACATTAGTCTCCAAAACATTAATTACATCAATAACCTAAACATTAAATAATGTTTTAATCTTAATGGTTATATCATACCCTTCATCTTTAGAAACATAATTTCATTCTTCCCAAATAATCTTTCATGTTAAATCACTTGTTAAACCTAAGGGTAACATATACCTAAACCTAATGAAACATCTCCCAAATATCATTAATCACTGTGATTAATCACTATATAATATTTTATTATAACAAATGTCTCCAAAATATCATGAATCATATTTTTATACTAATATAAAAGGTGATCCTTTACTTGAACATAAATATATCTAAAAATATAACCTTGTAAATAAATCTGTTTTAAACCACTAAGATTATCTATATCCCATAATCCAGTAGACCATAATTAACTTGACATAAAATCATATACCAATCCAAAATAATTATTTAAACCTCAATAGATTAGTCTTCCTAATAACTAGTAAAAGTTTGAAATCACTTTCAATTCCCATAATAAAAACATAAAAAGGGTGTGTTGATGCCTTTGAACTTATAATAAATTTTAAACTTATAAACCCATGATGGTATCAATAAATTTTAAGTTAACTTAACATTAAAACATATATGATTACAAAATTTAAAAAATCCTTATTCCTTAAATAAGTTCACAACTAGTGAATATTTTCCATAAATCCAAAAATGTAGTGAAATTCATCAATGGTGACCTAAATCACATTTTATCCAATCAAAAACCAATTTCAAGGTTACCAATATTGTCAATGTCAAACATTTATTTATCCAAACTAAGAGTTATTAACTCAAGATCAAACACATATTAAGGTTTAACTTTACCTTAATCATGTGTTCTTCAAAACAAATTACATACTACTAAATCAGTTTTCTTGGTTATTAGTACCATTCAAAATATGTTTTCAAATCCTTAAATAAAAACTACTATGTAATAATCCTTAGATATTTCATGATTTTTTATCAATATAATATCATTAGTATAACACTTATACAACATAAATACTAAATAAAAATATGTAGACACTTAAATAATACCATTTCCTTATTAAACCATAAGCTATGCTTAATCATCTTATTCTTTAATAATGTTTTCCCAAAATATGAAATATAAATCATGTCTTAAGATTCATCAACTTCTATTTAATCATGATTCTTACTTTTAACATATGAAATTCTATTAAAATATCCCTTACCTTTCATATGTCATTCATAGTCTCTTCATTACCATTGGAAAAACCATTACTCATAAAACCCTTCTAATTATCTTCTCGATATTTTCCCCTAGGACATAAATTTACATAATTCTCATACTTTATAAATTTAAAACATTCAATAGTTGAGGATACTTTAGGGAGACCATTATTCTCATCCATTACATTAACCAATATTTTCATTTTTCCTCGACAATTACATACTTTGTATCCTTTTTTCCATGCTGAAAACATTTTCTCATTCCTCTGATATTTTCACTTGAGTGCTTCCTGCCACATTTTGTACATGTTGGAAGTTGAATATTCTTTTCTTCATGTTCATTGTGAAACTCTATATTTCTCTTATTAGGTGTGTCAGGAAACTCACCAATGTTGATATTTTTAATCATATAATGAGATAAATGACTAGGAATAATTACTAGTTTTATCATTCCACATCTTATTTGAATTGGTTTCTCAGGAGGACATTCATTCTATTGATTGTCACATTCAACATTAACACAATTTAGTTGGGTTTAATCCATTGACTAAAACCAAAATTCATAATGTGATAAACAATAATCATAGTGGGAAACCACATAATAATTTAAAATAATTTAAAATATATCTAAATAATGAAATTTTCTTTTATGAAACCTTAGGTTTAACCTAGTTCATTCATTATTTTTACCAAAACTTTAGGTTTTTATCCTTACTTAGACTTATCCCCAAGGATCTCATTAAATTTATCTCATCATAGTTTCCAAAAGTTAAATAAAAATTTATATGATACCAACTATAATGATCAATACATTTCATACATAGATATTACATCTTAATAGATGAAAATTAGTTATATAACATTTCAATCCATACCAAAATAGTTTAGATCTAGTGTCCTTGGAAACTTGAAAACATAAAAAAATGGTTCATAAAATATCTACATAATCTCCAAATTATTTATTCATAACTTTTAATCTTTTTATAAATATCATACTTAATACATTTCTTCATAATCTAGGGAAAGGAAATAAGAAAAACAGGGAGCTGAGATGCTCGGTAAGGGTAAAGAAGGTATATATCATTGATCACTTGAGTATAAAATGAAAAAAAAAGGTGTAAAAACATGAGAATATAATTTTAAAATCATACCCTTAATATCATAGATCATAATCATGAGTCATCGCATAAAAATTATTAGTTTAAAAGACACAAATCATAAAATAATCAAAGAACATGGGCCATGATAGCATAAAATTGGCATAAGACATATGTATTTTGGCATACACATAATAATATAAAATCACTTCCTTGGTATTCAAGGATCATTTATAAGACTAAAATAGTATAATTTGTTCACTCTCCAAACCATTTTAGCACACAAGGTTCAATCCCAAGATATCATAGTGGAAACATTCCCTTACTAGATTGGGTTTACTCCCCATTCTATCCCTGTTTATCTCAGGAGATATCAATATTTAACCAATTAATTGGAGGTAGATATAGTTTCCACCTATAACATAATTAAAATAATACAAATGTGTGCCAAAATATCATAAAACATTCATTATATCAAAATCCATAAAATATGGGTTTCATAAACATTTCATCATAGTGTAACTTTTGTAAAATAAATGATTTTCATAAACATTGTTCCATCATATTCATAAACCATAAAAATAAATAACAATTATGGTATACATGTATCATATTCCCATTAAATCATAATTGAAGTCAAGGATTTTTTCTTTGTTAAATATAAATACCATTAAAAGATCATTAAAACATTCTTGAGTAAAACAACCATTCCATTTTAAAATCACTTATTAAAAACCACTATAAATATAAATGAAATCATTTTATTTGAAAATAATTGTATAAAATGTAAATTAATATTCAAAAAAATATTCATAATGGTGGTAAAAATCATTGATGTCGTGTAGGTTAAAAAACATTCCTTTCACACTGTTGAAATTTTTTAAAAAAGTACCTCATTTGGAAAAAAAATGAATATTTATTTCAAACCATTTTATAAAAAGTCAAAGAAGGTTAAACATTACTTTAAATAGTCATATTATAATAAAAAAATATTTAAAACATTTTAAAAAAATATGGATATAGAAGAAAAAATATTTTTGACCGAAGAGATAAATGAAGTCAATTTCCCTTAAAAACATATTTTTGGTCTATTGAGTACATAAATGAAGAAAACAAAAGGAAAAAAATTAATTTTAAATAAATAAATAAATGATAATAAAATTCATATGTTTTCATAACTGTTATATTATAATAATTAATCATCATAACATAATCATAAACAATTGTGATAAACAATGAGATTGTAACATAAATCCTCTTACAACTTTGGAAACTTTTTAATCGCAAGTCCCATGAAATAAATAAACATATTTGGATATTTATATCCCATAATTTTCATGAAATAAATCATAAAATACATTTATGTTTAATATATACACCACATAAAATAAAAAAGTGGTGTAGAAGGCATGTATCCCACAAAAATAAAAATGAAATGAAAATCCCTTACCTTAGGTCTGACTTCCTTCATATACATAGAAAATTCTTGTATAATAAATATTGATTTATTATTCATATATTATATAAAAATAATCATATATATATCATACCATAAATTATTTACTTATAACCTTTTATCACCTATTTGTTAATGGTTCTTTATTAAAATCATTTTTCCTGGTGCTATCTGCTTCATTTTTCAAGTATGTTTTGATTTGGTAGGTTTGTACCTTGACCTTTTATAATTGTATAATAATATAAATAATTAAAATAATTATATAAATATCATATAAATTCATCAAATACATATTTATATTCATCCATAAAATTTAGAGATAGAAAAATGAATTATATCCTTCATGGAGATGGTAGGTCGTACATACACATGAACATTATTTTCATTTTTCAAAGGATAGAATGAAAGAAAGGTAAATATTAATTTAACTTTAAAATATAATTATTATATAAAATATATCATATATATTCATAAAATTCATCCTCATTACAATCCAATAAAAATATAAATGAAAAATCAATCACATTGTCACATGGAGGTGGTTGTCCACATGTACACAAGAACGACGTTATCATTTCCCAATGATTTGATGGTAAGTATTTAGTTGATATTATAATTACAGAAGTATAATTATGTCATAAAAACATTAAACCCATCATAATATTAATCCATAAAATATGGTGATGAAAAATAAATTGGATCAATACACATATATGGTATGTCATACATACGCACAAGCGATACTTTCACTTCTCATTTGATGGGAATGGGGATTTATAATGGGTTTTTCATAATCACAATAACATTTAATAATATTTAGAATACTGAATTAATTATTTAATAATAAATACTGTATATTTATATGAACTAAATAAGAGTATAAAAGAAAGAGACTGGTTAATGCAAATACCTATTCTTTCAAATGACTTAGATCTCCTCTAAAAGGATCTAGGGTTTGTATTTTGGGAAGATTGGAACCTATATAATTTGTATATAAAAAGTTTATAATATAATTTTTTAGTATTTTTTTGAGAAGGAAGGGTCAATGTGCTGTAAATAAGTGAGGGAGGGGGTTCCCTTTTATATTTGAGGTGAGGGGCACTTTTGAAATTTCCAAAAATATTAAATTATAATAAATTAATTCTCAAGTAAAATGTATAAAAATGTTCATGTATTTGAAGATCAGGTATTATATAGTTTTAATACCATCAAAAAATGAATCTAGATAATTTTTTGTCTCATTTTAAACCTTATAACTTTGATTAACCCTTAGTTAATCAATTTTAATTTTAAATATGGTAACATCTTTTTCAATATTAAAGGTTGTAATTTTAACTTATAAGGTAAAAATTGGCCCATAAATGGAAAATTTATGAAATTTTATACCACATCATGTCCACCTTGTCTTATTTGAGGATTTTTATTAGTTATAAATAATTTAATAAAATAATATTTTGATAAAATGCTATTATTGATAACTTTAAAACTATTCATTTAATTCGACTAAAAAAACATAAAGATAAAGTTTTAATTAGAATATAATGTTTAAAGAAATAATATATCATATTTACCTAATAAATTTGGTTAACACTATAAATTAGTCAAATTATATCACTTTTAATATTTTAAAAATCATTTATTTTACTTTTCCATTAATTGATTAAATATTGTTTTGGTGTTATGTAAGAATTTAAGATAATTATATAATAACTAAAAATTATAAATAAATTCCCATCATGAATATAATTTCATTATACAAAAAATTAATATTAATATTGATTCATAACTAGTTTTTTCCCTTATGTGAATAGAAAGGGGATATTTAAACCTAAGAGAGTGGTATTTTGTAACATTCTTTGATCTAAATAATATATAAGTGATTTTCATGGAAAATTTTCCATTAAAAACTAACTTTTGAGTCTAATTTAATAAGGTTAAGATTAAATTCATCCAATAATTATTATTATGAAAAATTGTGGCCTTATCACTTATTTTTAACCTCGATTTACCCGATTTACCCTTTACCGAGGTGATATTTAAACCTATTCAGAAAATTTGAACCAAATGATTAAAAATATGGAATCCATCTAGTAAAATTAAATACATATAATTAGAATAAATTAATTTTAAAATAATTTCATAAACCGTGATGAAAACTTCTTTAAAAAAATACAGTTTTTAAGTATGAAAACTAGATTTATTTTTATCTCATGCATAGTAAAAATATTAGATGAATGTTTAAAACATTTAATTGAATATATAATATATAAATTTCATTAAAATAATTCTCTAATATTTATCAATTTAATTTATTAAAATTAAATCACATTACGTGCGTAAAAACAGTTTTCCATGAAAATGCCTTTTTACGTATAAAAAATTATCCAAGATTCAAACATAAAATTTATTCCAATAAACATAATTGGGTTATTTAAAATATAATAGAACTAATTTTACTTTGAAAACATTTTATAACTATCACAAATAATAATATTTTAACAGTATATTGTGGTTTGTTTAAAATCGGTGTTGCATAAAGCATAAGCTCTTGAATAAATTAAATTAGTTAAAGATAAATATTTTCAAAAATATCAGGGTGTTGCAATATTACCCAATATAATTAATTTTAAATTATGTCTTGAGACTTTTATTTATTATATATTCCCTTAGCTAATTTCATTAGTGAACCATGATTAAATTTGTGAGGATGTAATTTATTTATAGGGGGAATGTAACACCCTAAGATTCAAATATGTAATTCTCCTTTAAATAAATATTTTGTTGAATATATTTTAGAACACATAATATTGAACTAAAAAAACTATGATATATTTTATAAATTAAGATAAATTTTAATACATCATGAGAATAAAATGTAAAATATCAATAATAAAAATACCAAAAATAGTAAAACATCATGTAAATAAAAAGAAAGTGAAAATGATTTAATTTAATTTCTTACATATTATTATTATTATTATATAGAATAATTTGATATGTTCTAATACCAATTAATTTAATACAATTAATTGTTATAAGATAAATAATTAAGTTCAATAGGATGTGATTAAATTCGTTTAATGTTAAAAAGGCCTATTTTTTGAAGATTTTTTTATGTATATTGTGTATTTTTATCTTAAAATTTTAAATTGAAAATTTTAAAATATTATTATACTAAAAAAATAAATGTAAAGTTAAATATATTAACAATATTTTAATTAATAATTGATCTGAAATAAGATTAATAACACTTGAGGCTTTAAAAAATCATTTTCTTATAAAAATGGTTTTCATTATATTTTATGTTTCCATTTAACAATTAAATTATTAAATTTTAGAATTTTAATTTTAAAAAAATAAATATTTTTTCAATTAAATATTTCAAAATTATCTTAGGGTTACTTTTTGGGATTTTTCTAAAAAAATGTTGAATTTTAGGGTGGACAATGAAAAATACCATTTTTATAAATACTATAACTTTTATGAAATCATCATGATATAATAATGTCATAAAATTTTATGAAAAAATTATATACCAAATATATTTCCAAATATTAAAATTAAGCATTTGAAAATATTATTGTCAAGACCTATCCTCGGGACCCATGTTGTGACTACCCCAAGCCCGCCTTCCATAGGCCAGGGGCTGGAAACTAGCACCAAAGGCATAAATCTCGACAAAAAGGGGAAGGCATTGCCTTTATAAAGTAAACAAACACCACAGAGTAAGCAAGAAGAAGTAAACACTAAGTAAAACTGGGTACAATAGTAAGTGCGGAATGTAAATGGGCCAGAATATAAACCCAAACTGGAAAGAAAGTACAGCAACTGAAAGTAAAGCAGCAACATGGAGCCATCCATTAGAAGTCCCACCTGAAGGGTGGGTACAGATATCCTCCTCAGCTCCTCGAGTCCAGCCGTCCGTTCCGTGTACGTCTCGCCCAGTGGTCCACCTCCAGGTACCGACTTGCTCTACAAGCCTCATCCATGATCAGCGTTGTCCGTCGTCTGCATCCAACACAATGTAGTGCGGGCATAGCCCGTGCATGGGTGAGTATATGCTACTCAGTAGGGACCCTGAGACCCCCGAAGATATCCCAGAATCCACAAAGGATAATCCACAAAGGAAAGATACAATCACGAAGTAACATCCAACACTACTTAGGTATATGCCCATACATATACCTAAGTCATCAATTCCAGTTCGGCTCCAACGTCTGAGCCCAAGTTCGATCACGTCCACACAGGATAGTACAACCCAATCCACACAAGAAAACACAACCCAATCCACATAGGAAAGCAAGTCAATCATATCGAAGATAATGATCAAAAGTCAAGACTCATCTCACACAGGTATACTTCTTCGTAAGGTGATAGAGATGATCAGATGTAGCCACTGATTCATCTAAGCTAGGACCCACATAGGATACAAAAACTAGCTACTCTGCCAGACCCACGTAGGATACAAGAACAGAGTCAAACACTGTCGTACCCACGTTGGATACATGAACAGTAGTACTGCTAGACCCACGTAGGATACAAGAACAGTAGTCTTCGCCGTCGAACCCACGGAAGATTTCAGTACGGTCTTCATCGCTGCTGAACCCACGGAGGATTTCAGTGCAGTCTTCATCGCTGACGAACCCACAGAGTATTTATGTGCAGTCGTCATCGCTTCCGAACCCACGGAGGATTTCAGTGCAGTCGTCGTCGCTGATGAACCCACGAAGGATTTTAGTGCAGTCATCATCGTCGTCGCACTCGCAGCCAGCTCTAGGGTTCCCGCACACAGCATGCTCGATTCCGGGATGGTCCTCTCCACAAGCCAAGGGGGTCGATACATCAACTGACATGTATTCTGGTGTTGATGTATCCCAAAGTTCTGTCTCGACAAAAGGAACTCAACATGACAGAGGGCACGTCAATGGGACGCCCGGTCTGAGAGTTATTGGCTTTTTCGTTCCAGGGGCCTGGTTGGTTTTTAACTCAAAACCAACCCGACTGCACTCCAACTATGTCCAAACCTTGAGCAGAGTAATCCAAAAAGGTCCGTCTCACTAAGAGGAATCCAACAAAGTCGATGGAACATCAATCGGACGTCTGGAGCTCAAGTTATAAACATTTCTGCTCCGAGGGCCTGGTTGGTTTCGTGCTCGATCCAACCTGTACATACACAAAGTTCTTTGAAACAGTGATTGTAATATACTGAAACGACTGTATCGATCCAAGGATCGCATCACAACTGACGGTGCGTCGATCGGAGGTCCGTAGCCCAAGATACGAGCGTTTGAACAGAACTTTCCGGAAAAGGGGGGTTTTGGGCCCAGACCGACCCGGCCCAAGAGCCCCTAGGTCGGCCCGAACCGGGTTCGGGTCTAGCCCATTAGGGCACGGCCCGGCCCGGTGGGTGGGGCCCGGCCCCGCCGGTGCAGCCCGGCCCGGCCTGGGCGGCCCGGCACGGTGCGGCCTAGGCGGCCGGTTGGCCTAGCGCGGGCGCGACCCTTGTGTGGCCAGCTCGGTGCTAGCCGAGCCGAGCGGAAGGGGGGGGGGCACTGCCCCCCTGATTGAAACCGTGGATCCACGTGGGGGCCGCTCCTTTTCCAGCCAAGGGTTACGACCCCCGGTCTTCCTTCCGAAACGGACGGCCCGGCCCGGCCGGCCGGCGGTTCCAGCCATCCCGCCTTTCACTACCGCAGCTTTGAGCCAGGGCCTTGTCCGACCGGCGCGGTGCAACGGCGCCGTGCCCCTCTGCTGAGGCCCCGCTCCGTCCGCGGCCTCTTCGTGGTTCTCTGGTGCGGCGCGACGGCATCGCGGCTTTGTTCGGCCTCAACAGCACGGCGCGACGGCGCCGCGCTTCTTCGCCCGTTCCTCTTACTTCCACGCGGTGTCGTTGCACCGCGCTGCCTTTTCTCGTGCCGCAACAAGTACAACGTCAAGGGGGGAGGAGGGTCGGTCGTGTTCGTGCGGTCCGACCTCCTCCCGTTATAATGATAATAGGCGGTGCAAGAATAATATTCGATGAATGGAAAATAATTCAAGAAAAAAAATTAACCCCTACCTCAAGGTGTTTTCGAACGAAGGTTCGTCGTGGGAAAAGGACGTCGCGAAAGACGGCGTCACGGAAGGAGGCTCTGTAAGCGTCGTCGACGTCGCGGTACACGGCATCACGGAGAAGAGGATCATTGGCGTCGTGGTACATGGCTTCGCATCGTCGATCTCCGAGGAATTAGCATTCTTCGTCGTCCTTCGTCGGAGGTCGGCGTTCTTTGTCGGTGTCAGTGCGTTATTTGCGTTCTTCAAGGAGGAATTTGAAGTTTCCCAGGCTTGAGCAATTCTTCTCCAATCCTCTCGCACAACGAAACAACCCCCAATGAAATAAGACTTTGTCTTATTTAATTAACACACACAAGCCAACATTCCATTTGAAATTCAAAAGAATTCATTCAATAAATTGAATTAATTAAAGAGTCTTAACAGTCCAATTAATGTGAGAGTTGACTTGGAATTTAATAAGGGGGTGCATGTGTGTTACAAAATAATGGGGGTTTGTGGAAGTTGAATAGGTGGGAATAATGTGGGGGCCACCTAACTAATATCCTATCAAGATGGGGTTATGATATAGTGGGTCCCACCTCAACTTCCATAAGTAGGTTTAAACTATTTAGAACATAAAATAAAAATTGTTGCACAACTTTTATTTTATTCATTAGTTAGCCCTTTTTTTTAAAACACACCCGAGAAAACGCAACTCCAGAAAAGGTGTTCCTAAGTAATTACCGGTGCTGCGGTTTCATCGGTGCCCTCAGATTTCGATTCCGAACACTAGTTCAAAAGTTAGGAAAAACCCACTTGTTCGTTCACTGGATGTACCCGATCTAAACTTAGGAAATTGATTCCGGGCACACCGGGCCTCGGAATCAGGTTCCGTCAAAAACTGAGTTCTTGTAAAATCCCAAAGAAAATTAAGAAAAAATTTCCCTTGAATTTTACAGGTCTTTAAATTACTCCCACCTCAGGGCTTTACATCCTAGTAAAGATACATCATAAACTAGGGGAACAAATGTGGGTACTATGCATGCATCTGAGCCTCCTGCTCCCACGTTCTCTCCTGGAGGTTCTTGTGCTGCCATCTGATGTGCACTAAAGGAATCAAACGCCCATATAGGACATGCTCCTGTCGATCCTCGATCTCCACTAGGACCTCCGCAAAAGTCTCCCCATCATCAATTTCCAACTCCCCATGGTCGATGATATGCGTCGGGTCGTGCACGTATCTCCTCAGTTGAGATACGTGGAGAACGTCGTGCACCCAGTGCAACTGAGGTGATAGAGCCAGGCGATAAGCCACCATTCCTATCCTGCTAAGTACCTGAAAAGTTCTGATGAAGCGCAGAGACAACTTGTCGCCTCGACTAAATCTCTGTAATCCACATCGAGGTGAGACCCGTAAGAAGACGTGGTCGTCATCCTCGAACTCCAGTGGTCTCGGCCTCCTATCAGCATATGACTTATGTCGGCTCTGAGATGTCCTCATCCGCTCCTGGATGACCTGGACCTTCTCTGTCATAGCCTGGACCATCTCTGGTCCCACAAGTGCTGACTCCCCATGGTCTGTCCAGCACAGAGGTGATCTTCAAGGTCAGTCGTACAATGCCTCGTATGGTGTCATCCCGATGGTGGAGTGGTAGTTGTTGTTGTACGTGAACTCCACCAAGGGTAGGTGGTCCTCCAAACTATGACCAAAGTTGAGGACACATGCACGGAGCATGTCCTCGAGAGTCTGAATGGTCATCTCCATCTGACCATCTGTCTGAGGGTGAAAGGCGGTGCTCAGTCGTAGCTGCATCCCGAATGCCTCCTACAACCCCTTCCAAAGCTGAGAAGTAAAGCGAGCATATCGATCGGAGACGATAGAGGATGGAACACCATGAATCCATATTATCTCCTAAACTTAGAGGCATCCCAGGCTCTCCACTGAGCCCTGCTCTCTGATGGGTAAGAAGTGGGCCGACTTGGTGAGTCGGTCGACAATCACCCAAATGGAGTTGTGACCTCTGGAAGTACGTGGAATTCCAGTCACTAAGTCCATAGATATCCCATCCCACTTCCACTCCAGGACCTCCAAGGGCTGCACCAAGCCTACTGGTACCTGGTGCTCTGCCTTCACCTGCTGGCAGGTGAGGCATCGAGAAACGAACTCTGCCACGGCCTTCTTCATACCCGGCCACTAGTGCTGTCATTTGAGATCCTGGTACAACTTCGCCACACCTGGATATACCGCTAAAGGGGAAGTGTGAAACTCTCTCATACCCTCCTCCTGTAAAGCAACGGGTACCATGGTACGTTCTCTGAAAAGGACAACGTGCTCTCCTCCCACAGAGAATCCATTAGGTGCCTGTACTGAGGATATCTGTGCACGTCGTGTCTCACAGTCAATGTCTCCACGTTGTGCCTCTCTGACCTGTTGTAGAAGTGGAGGAGTGACTGTGAGTGACTGAAGAAAGTCTGATCCATCTCTATCCACGAAGGATATCTGCAAAGCGGCTAGCTGCTCTATCACCTCCCCGAGTAGCTGAATGCCCGTCCTCCTGCTGAGAGCATCGGCTAATACATTCCCCTTTCCAGGAGTATAGACTATCTCAAAGTCATAGTCCTGGAGGAACTCGAGCCATCGTCGTTGTCTCAGATTCAGTTCCTTCTGCGAGAAAATGTACTTGAGACTCTGGTGGTCAGAGTAGACTATAAAGCGCTCTCCCATTAGATAGTGTTGCCACATCTTCAGAGCGAAAACCACTACTACTAACTCCAAGTCATGGGTAGCGTAGTTCTACTCATGCTGCCTCAATTTTCATGATCCATAGGCAATCAATGCTCGCTCCTGCATCAGGAGACATCTGAATCTGGTCCCTGATGCATCGCAGTAGACTACGTACCCTACTCCCTCCTCTGGTAGCCTCAAGATAGGTGCGCTGGTCAATCTATGTCTCAGCTCCTGGAAGCTCTGCTGACATCTATCTGACCACACGAAGGGTTTCCCTATCTTCGTCAAAGCTGAAAGTGGTGTTGTAACTCTGGAAAAGTCTGGCACAAACCTCCGGTAGTACCCAGCTAGACCCAAGAAACTCCGCACCTCCGTCACGCTCCTGGGTGGTTCCCAAGATAGCACTTCCTCGATCTTCGCAGGATCCATTGCAACTCCTGCCTCATAGATGACGTGTCCCAAGAAGTGGACCTCACGTAACCAGAACAGACACTTCGAGAGCTTTCCATAAAGCTGGTGCTCTCAGAGTGTGTCTAGTACAACATGCAAGTGGTATGCGTGCTCCTCCTCAGTGGTCGAGTATATCAATATGCCGTCGATGAAGAACACGACAAATCAATCGAGGTATGGCTGAAAGATCCTGTTCATGAGACTCATGAACACTACTGGAGCATTGATTATGCCGAATGGAATAACCAAGAACCCATAGTGGCCATACCGACATCGGAAGGCCGTCTTCTTCACGTCCTCGTCCGGAACTCTAAGCTGATGATAGCCTGACCTGAGGTCTATCTTCGAGAACCACCGTGATCCCTTGAACTGATCAAAGAGGTCGTCAATCCTCGGAAGCGGATACTTTTTCCTCACGTTCACCTAGTTCAAGCGACGATAATCGACAAACAATCGCAAGCTCCCGTCCGCATTCTTGGCGAACAATATCAAGAAAACCTAGGGTGAAACACGGGGTCGGATGAATATCTTGCCCTGCAAGTCCTCCAACTATAATTGTAGCTCTCAAAGCTCATCGGGGGCCATTCGATATGCTGGAGTGGATATCGGGGCTGTCCTGGGGTACAGGTCAATATAAAAGTCTACCTCTCTGCGAGGAGGTAGTCCTGGAACGTCCTCAGGGAAAACGTCCGCATACTGATCCACCACTACATGAAAACTAGGACTTCACACGTCAACTGCTCCTAGGATGAGGCTATCCAACTGATGAGTGATCAGTTGTCCTCTCCTCTGCGTGAGTCCATCCTATGTTGCTAAGGCTCCCTTATCGCCGGTGAAGGTGAACCTACTCCCATCGGTACGAACACATCGCACCTTGTGCCTAATACAGTCGATCTGATCATGGACTGTAGATAACCAATTCATGCCCAAGATGACATCATAAGGACTCGACGCTGCTACAAGAAGATCCTAGCCGAAGCTCTCGCCTCCTAGAGTAAGCTCACACTACCGGCACCAGTGCGTAATCGTCGAGTCTGCTCCCGTAGGAGTCTCTAGCCGTAAGGATCGAGCAAATGGATCCGTCGGAATCTCTGAGCTCCGAAAAAGGGCAGCGGCAATAAAATAATGACTCACTCCTATGTCTATAACAACTGCAGCAAGGGTGGAGTAGACACAGATAGTACCTCGAATCATCTCTGGCGCGTCGTGGTCATAGGCCTCTGCTGCCTGAAGCTGAGCCTGTCTCTGCCTGCCTACTCCATGTGGTCGGGGTGGCCCTCCTGGTGGTGGTGGTGGTAAAGCCTCAAAGCGTCGCCCACCACCCGCTGCTTGGCCAGCTTCTCTGCCTCATCTACCTGCTCCCTGCGGACCGCCACAGTCAACCCTCTGCCTCTGCCTGGGTGGCCCCTCAACCGTCTGCTGCTCCTCTACATGGCGGGTCGGGCAGTCACGAGCCATGTGGCCCTTCCCGCCACATGCATAGCACTGTCTGCTCCCCGAAAGGCTGGCTCTGCGCCTTGTGCCCTGCACCTCTGAGCCAGTGTCCTGAGGTTGTCTGCCTGAAAGTCTGGTCCGCTTGGACCCCTGTGACGTCCGTCGACTGCCAGCTCCAGATGAATCTTCTACATGCCGCCCTACGGTAGGTCTCACTACTGGTGTAGGCTCAGCAAGAAATCTCTCTATGAGAAGGGCTCGCTCCAATACTGAGGGAGATCATTGATGTCCTGATCTCATTCCTCAGTCCCTTCTCGAAGGTACGGGCCTGGAAGAATGGGTCCCGTACCATGTTCGTCGAATAGCGTGAGAGATCGGTAAATCTCGCCAAGTACTGGGCGACCGTCATGCTGCCCTACCGCAGCTGTAGTAGCTTCTGGATGTGCACCGCACGGAGGGTGGCTGGGACGAACTCCGAGCGGAAGAGGATCTCAAAGTCCTCCCAGAGGAGTGATGCCTCGTCGTGCACTTGGATCATCAAGCTCCACCATCTGCCTGCTGCCACGTATAGGAGGCTCGCTGCAAGGATCACCATGAGTTCAGCCGGTGTCCCCAATAACCTAAAAACTCGCACAACCGCCTCTAGCCAATACCCGGCTGCTTGAGGGTCCGTCTCCCCGCGGAACCTATGTGGTCTCTGACGCTGAAACTCGTGCAGTGCACTAAGGAGACGTGCACTCTCAGCGGCTGGGGCTGGTGGCATCGGTGGCTCAGCAGGTAGAGGTACCTCCAGTGACTCCGCTGAAAAAGGGCCCTACACCGAGGCCTCGTCGCTCGGTGGGTTGTCGTCTCGCACAAAGCTCGAAACCCAAGTTGGTTGTCGTCGTGGGGCCATCCTGAAAATAAATAGGTACACCATGATCAAACAATATAAATGGTGAGCTGACACAAAGTAATCATGAAGAAAACTTTTGAAACACACATGCAATTAATGTTTTCATGCATTGAGTTGGAAATCAGAGGTCATCGTCCTGGTGTACGGATACATCGGTCGCCGCACCAACACTGGACTCCCTGGAATGATAACCACACTCAATACCCTTAACACTATTTCATCACATAGCAGAAATATCAGAGTCCTGAGTTCTACGGTAGAACCGAACTCCTCTTATACCAATTTGTCATGACCCGTCCTCGGGACCCGTGCTGTGACTACCCCAAGCCCGCCTTCCATAGGACAGGGGTTGGCGACTAGCACCAAAGGCGTAAATCTAGACAAAAA
Organism: Viscum album; assembly: GCA_963277665.1. Classification (NCBI taxonomy): domain Eukaryota; kingdom Viridiplantae; phylum Streptophyta; class Magnoliopsida; order Santalales; family Viscaceae; genus Viscum; species Viscum album. The sequence goes on from OY728160.1 coordinate 1,833,534,661, forward strand.
AAGGAAGGAATTGCCTTTATAAAGTAAACAAACACCACAGAGTAAGCAAGCAGAAGTAAACACTAAGTAAAAATGGGTAAAATAGTAAGTGCGGAAAGTAAATGGGCCAGAATACAAACCCAAAATGAAAGTAAAGTACAACTGGAAAGAAAGTACAGAAACTGAAAGTAAATAAGAAACGTCGAGCCATCCAATGGAAGTCCCACCTGAAGGGTGGGTACAGATAGCCTCCTCAGCTCCTCGGGTCCAGCCGTTCATTCCGTGTACGTCCCACCCAGTGGGCCACCTCCAGGTACCGACTTGCTCTACAAGTCTCATCCACGATCAGCGTTGTCCGTCGTCTGCATCCAACACAACATAGTGCGGGCATAGCCCGTGCAGGGGTGAGTATACGCTACTCAGTAGGGACCCCGAGACCCCCGAAGGTCTCCTAGAATCCACAAAGGATAATCCAAAATGTAAAGATACAATCATGAAGTGACATCCAACACTACTTAGGTATATGCCCATACATATACCTAAGTCATCAATTCCAGTTTGACTCCAACGTCCGAGCCCAAGTTCAATCACTTCCACACAGGAGAGTACAACCCAATCCACACAAGAAAACACAACCCAATCCACATAGGAAATCAAGTAAATCATATCGAAGATAATGATGGAAAGTCAAGACTCAGCTCACATAGGTATACTTCTTCGTAAGGTGATAGAGATGATCAGATGTAGCCACTGATTCATCTAAGCTGGGACCCACGTAGGATACAAAAACCAGCTACTCTGCCAGACCCACGTAGGATACAAGAACAGAGTCAAACACCGCCGGACCCACGTAGGATACATGAACAGTAGTACTGCCAGACCCACGTAGGATACAAGAACAGTAGTCTTCATCGTCGAACCCACGGAGGATTTTAGTACGGTCTTCGTCGCTGCCGAACCCATAGAGGATTTCAGTGCAGTCTCCATCGGTGTCAAACCCACGAAGGATTTTAGTGCAGTCGTCATCGCTGCCGAACCCACGGAGGATTTCATTGCAGTCATCGTCGCTGTCGAACCCACGGAGGATTTCAGTGCAGTCATCATCATCGTCACAGTCGCAGCCAGCTCTAGGGTTCCCGCACACAGCATGCTCGATTTCAGGAGGGTCTGCTCTACGATCCAAGGGGGTCGATACATCAACTGACATGTAGTCTACAGTTGATGTATCCCAAAGTTCCTTCTCAACAAAAGGAACTCAACGTAATACACAGCGCGTCAATCGGATGCTCGGTCTGAGAGTTATTGGATTTTTTGTTCCAGGGGCCCGGTTGGTTTTTAAGTCAAAACCAACCCAACCGCACTCCAACTGGGTCCAAACCTTGAGTGGAGTAATCCAAAAAAGTCTGTCTCACTAAGAGGAATCCAACAAAGTCGACGGCACGTCAATCGAACGTCCGGAGCTCAAGTTATAAGTGTTTCCGCTCCGAGGGCTCGGTTGGTTTCGTGCTCGAACCAACCCGGCCGTACCCAAAGTTCTCCGAAACCTAGAGTGTAATACACCTAAACAACAATATCAATCCAAGTATCGCATCGTAACTGATGGTGCATCTATCGGAGGTCCATAGCCCAAGATACGGGCATTTGAACGAAACTGTCTGGAAAAAGGGGGTTTTGGGCCCGAACCGACCCGGCCCAAGACACCCTGGGTCGGCCTAAACCGGATCGACCTGAACCGGGTCCGGGTCCGGCCCATTAGGGTGCAGCCTGGCCCAGACCAGTGGGGCCGGTCTAGCCTGGGCGGCCGGTTGGCCTGGTTGGCCTGGCCCGGCCGGCCGGTGCTGCCGCCGCGGGACCCCACGGTCCCGCCCCTCTGAGGTGCCGGTGGCTGGCGGTTCCAGCCACCCCGCCTTGCACCGCCGCGGCTTTGAGCCGAGGCCTTGTCCGACAAGCTCAGGGCGACGGCGTCACGCCCCTCCTCCACGGCCCAGCTCCGGTTGCGGCCACTTCGTGGCTCTTCGGCGCGGTGCGGCGGCACCGCGGCTTTGTTCGGCCTCAACGGCGCGACGCGACGGCGCCGCGCTTCTTCGCCCATTCCTCTTGCTTCTGCGTGGTGTTGTTGCACCGCACTACCTTTTCTCGTGCCGCAACAAGTACAACGTCAAGGGGGGAGGAGGGTCGGTCGTGTTCGTGCGGTCCGACCTCCTCCCGTTATAATGATAAAAGGCGGCGCAAGAATAATAGTCGATGAACAGAAAATAATTCGCGAACAAAAATTAACCCCTACCTCAAGGTGTTGTCGAACAAAGGTTCGTCGCGGGAAAAGGACGTCGCGGATGACGGCGTCGCGGAAGGAGGCTCTGTAAGCATCGTCGACGTCGCGGTACACGACGTCGTGGAGAAGAGGATCGTCGGTGTCACGTTACACGGTGTCGCAACGTCGATCTCCGAGGAATTAGCGTTCTTCATCATCCTTCATCGTCCTTCATCGGAGGTCGGCGTTCTTCGTCGGTGTCGGTGCGTTCTTCGCGTTCTTCAAAGAGGAAGATGAAGTTTCCAAGGCTTGAGAAATTCCTCTCCAATCCTCTCGCACAACGAAACAACCCCCAATGAAATAAGACTTTGTCTTATTTAATTAACACACACAAGACAACATTCCATTTGAAATTCAAAATAATTCATTCAATAAATTGAATTAATTGAATAATCTTAACAGTCCAATTAATGTGAGAGTTGACTTGGCATTTAATAAGGGGGTGCAGGTTTGTTACAAAATAATGGGGGTTTGCAGAAGTTGAATAGGTGGGGATAATCTGGGGCCCACCTCACTGATATCCTATCAAGAGGGGGTTAGGATATATTGGGTCCCACCTCAACTTCCATAAGTAGGTTTAAACTACTTAGAAGATAAAATAAAAATTGTTGCACAACTTTTATTTTATTCATTAGTTAACCCTTTTTTTTTAAAACACACCCGAGAAAACGCAACTCCAGAAAAGGTGTTCCTAAGAAATTACCGGCACTGCGGTTTCATCGGTGCCCTCGTATTTTGATTCCGAGCACCGGTTCAAAAGTTAGGAAAACCCGCTCGTTCGTTCACTGAATGTACCTGAGCTAAACTTCGGAAATTGATTCCGGGCACACCGAGCCTCAGAATCAGGTTCCGTCAGAAACTGCGTTCTTGTAAAATCCCAAAGAAAATTAAGAAAAAATTTCACTTGAATTTTACAAGTCTTTAAAATTATGTTGAATCTATAAACCTATGTTTTACATTTTAAAACCTATGGGATGTTTTATTCTAATAAAATAACTATTTTTTATCATTTTCTTTAATTAAGTATTTACAAGGTCAAATTAGGTTTTGGATTAATTTTAAAGATGGATAACTCTTATTTTTTAATAATAAATAAATAAATAACATGATAATAAACACTACACATTATTTTTATGTAAACCCATTTTTGCATTTAAAAAGGCATTTTTCTAAAAACTCTTTTTGTTGCATTAAGTGTAATTTTATTAAAATTAATTCTCACAACATCTAGAAGTTTAATATGATAAAAAAAATTCATATCTATAATTATAATATCCAAGTTATATGATATTGGAAATTTTTTTATGAATAAAAATAAATTGATGTGGTGAAAAAATAGTTAGCATAGTAAAAATAAATTATGGTAAAAAGTTAAATCAGGGTAAAAGGCCTAAAATACCTCAAAAATTATCCCTTATTTGTGTGAAGGTGATATTTATATACTTGTAGCTATAACCTATCTATTAATTTTTCTTCTAATTCCACTTTTCGTTGAAAGTGATAGTCTTTTACTTAAAGTCGTGGGTATTTACAAAAGTGCCACCTGTAACAACCCGAGTCCGGAGCCCCTCCACTGGTGCCCCATACCAGGTTCGCCACATGAACTTTAGTGCATTCCCCAGAAGGTCAGAGGCTGCCGACTAGAAGCAAGGACCTTGGTGAGTCGGTGGGGAAACAATTCCCTCATTCGGTAAGGTATATAAGGTAAGAAAACAACAATAAATAGCAGAAGTAGTAAACAACATGAATAACAACAGAAACCAAACAGCGGAAGCAATGTAGATATATAACTATGATGACAATGATGCAGCAGGTACAAGTATCTAAGGAAAACAGCAAACACAATAACGTGTTGAAATACAACTGAAACCAAGTGCAAAAGAAAACAAAGTAAGATCCTCAGAATCACGAGCCGCGGCTCGGTCCCATGCTCACCAGCTCCTGATGCAGTCAAGATCCTGAAGTAGAAGGGCGCTTGCCCTTATCTATACCTACAGTAACATAGTCTGCTTGGGCCCAAAAGCATGGCCCAAACAGGGTGTGAGATACAATCCCAGTAGGCAATCAACCAAAGATTTGTGCCTAACAGTCAATGAATACATGGAAGTAATAAAACAAGAAGCAGTAAACAGAAAATCACAAGCAGCTACAATCCACAGTTCTGGAAAACAAAGTACACAAGTAAACATCCAGCAAAAAAAGAAGAAACAGGTAACTCTCTAGGTAGCTCTCACAGTCTAACCCCTATGGTTCAACCTATAAGTACTGGAAACCCTCTGGGAAGCACACACAGTCTCACCCCTCTGGTTCAGCTACGTAATTAAGCAGACTCTCTGGGGAAGCACTCACCGTCAATTCCCCCTATAGTCTCGTATTGTGCTAAAGGATCTCTGGGGAAGCACTCAACGTCAATTCCCCCTGTGGCCCACATCGTGGATCTACAGACTCTCTGGGGAAGCATTCAACGTCAATTCCCCCTATAGTCTCGCATCGTAATTAAAAGACACTCTGGAGAAGCCCTTCCGTCAATTCTCCCTTTGGTCTACTACTCTATGTTCTCACAGTCCTGAGTATAACTAAACATGCTCAGCGTGCGTGTATCGTCCAAGTAAAGCTCAAGAACTACTTGGCTATCAACTAAGGCTCAACAGTATAACAAAAGAGATAGTTCCATTATCCTACAACAAGGTATGGCAACTGGAAAAACACCCAACAGGAAAAACAAGCATGGCAAAGCAACCCAAGCACAAAAACAATTACTCTAATCGCAAGCAATAACCTCTACTAAAGAAATCAAGCAAAGCAAGTAAACAACAAGGGAAAAACAGGAAACACGCAATACCCCGTTCAAGGGTATTCTTGGAATTTGCACATAATATTCATCAACATTCTATGGAAAGGAACAAACCACCTACAACAATCCTAGGAGATCAATATACGTGAACCTCGATGATAGATTCCCCTTAGAACGACGTAGATATGGGAAAACGCACAAAAAGTTCATCCCACGATAACTTGGAAACAAAGGTGAATCAAAAAACAAGGCTAAAGAAGAAGGAATAACTCACCGCTATGATTCCAATGCAATCGATCGTGCTCAAATTGGAGAATAGACGGCGAGGCGGGAGACTATCAAGGATCTGGTCGTATGGTCGCTCTTGGGCGGACGAAATTTGGAGAAGAAGATGAATTTGGGGGTTAGGCACGACCCTGGTCCGTTTAATGAAAAAAAGAAAGAAAGTACACGGCATGTACTTCTTGAGTACAAGGCGTGTACTTCAATTTTTTCCGTACTCCGAATTAATCGGCCTCCACCTCAGCCTTACACACCGTGTGTGTGGCCCGGGCACGGCCAGCACACGGCTTCGAGCCGGGGAAGAGTACACGGAGTGTACTCAGAAAGTAAACGGCCTGTAATTCTGAAATTTCTAGAAAATTTATTTTCCTTAAAAACTCCAGAAAAAGGGAAAACATACCTGAACGAAGATAAGGGTTCTTAAAAACTTCCCCCCTTAAAGAAATTTGTCCCCGAATTTCCCTAACAAGGTGGAGAAGAAGAAACACCAAACAGCTCTGGCCACTACGATCGTACATCGGCCTCCCTCTCCCAGGTCTCATCCTGTACTCGCCCGTGCTGCCATAGCACTCATACTAGAGGAACAGACCGCCCACGGAGAACCTTCATACTACGATCAACAATCCGGATAGGATGCTCCTCGAACGACGTATCCGCTTCAAGCTTAACTTCCTTGGGCGGAAAGGCGTGAGACGGTTCTGAAAAGTAACGTCAAAGCTGAGAGATGTGGAAGACGTCGTGCATGGCCCAATACCTCTGCGGTAGCTGAAACCGATAGGCGACTGGCCCAACTCTCTCCAAGACCTCAAACGGCCCGACGTACCGCGGTGAAATCTTACCCTGTCTCTGAATCCTTTTGTGTCCCAACCTCGGTGAGACACGTAGAAAAACTTGATCACCGACCTCGAACTCCAGAGGTCATCTCTGTTGATCGGAATAAGACTTCTTCCGAGACTGTTCTATAGCCATCCTCTTCCGAATCAGCTCTATCTGCTCTGAAGTCTCCTGTACAAGATGAGGTCCCAGCAAGGCTGCCTCTCCTGCCTCCAGCCAGCATAAGGGTGATCACCATGGCCTACCGTAAAAATCCTCGTATGGTACCATCTGAATGGTCACCTGGAAACTGTTGTTTTAGGCAAACTCCACTAGAGGGATATGCTTCTCCCAAGAACCGCCAAAGTCAAGGATGAAATCTCGGAGCATATCCTCAAGCACCTGGATTGTGTTCTCAGACTGGCCATCAGTCTGGGGATGGAAAGTTGTACTCAAAAGTACATGTGTACCCAAGGCCTTCTGAAGTCCCTTTCAGAACTGAGAGGTAAAGCGCACATATCTGTCTGAAACAATAGAGAGCGGAACTCCATGTAGATGAATGATCTCTCTGATGTAAAGTCATCCTAGATCATCGACACTAAAGGTCTCCTTAATCGGCAAGAAGTGATCAACCTTAGTAATCTTGTCGACGACAACCCAAACAGCATCGTTTCCCCAAGGCGATCTCTGCAACCCGGTCACGAAGTCCATCGCAACATCGTTCCAATTCCACTCCGGAATGGGTAACTGCTGTAAGAGCCTCGCTGGTCGCTGATGCTCTGCTTTCACCTATTGAAAGGTATAACATATCATGACAAAACCAGCAACATCATTCTTCATACCTGGTCACCAGTACTGGCGATGAAGATTCTGATACATCTTGGTGACGCCAGGATGAACTTCCCAAATAGAGGAATGGAAATCCCGCATCAGCTCCTCGTGTATGTCTGCTGGCACCCATACGCATCCCTAGAAATTCAATATCTCATCCTCGCCCACTCCCCATCTAGGAATAGGGTCCTCTCCTGACACACTCTCCTGCAGGACTAATCCTTCTGAGTCTGATAGCTGCCTCATCCGTACACGATCAAGTAGAGTGGAGGTAACAGCTATAGAAGATAAAAAAGTTTGTCCCCATCTGTTGTGAACCTCCAGATGCATCTCAGAGAACAGAGCCATCGGCTTCCACTCACTACTGGCCTCCTGAACTGCCTGAAACTGAGTTCTCCTTCTCAACGCATCTTCCACGACGTTGCCCTTTCCCGGCATATGGGGAAGCTCGAAGTAAAAAGACTGTAGATACTCAACCCACCTGCGCTGCCTCAAATTCAGATCACGCTGAGTGAAGATATACTTGAGACTCTTGTGGTCAGTGAAGACCATAAAATACTCTCCCAGAAGAAAATTTCTCCAACAGCGCAAGGAATGAACAATAGCTTCCAACTCCATATCGTGCATAGGGTAGTTCCTCTCATGTGGCCTCAGCTGCCGAGACCCATACGCAAAGACTCCATCTCCCTGCATAAGCACTACTCCCAGCCCGATACCCAAAGCATCATAGTAAATAGTGTAACTCTTGCCTGGCTCTAGCAAGGCTAGTATCGGTACTGACTTCAACCTCCCTTCCAACTCCTGAAAGGATTACTCACAAGAATATGACCATAAGAACTTTTCCCCCTTCTTGGTCAGACCTTTCAAAGGTGCTGCTAGATGAGAGAAGTCCTAAATTAAGCGTCTGTTGTATCCAGCCAGCCCTATGAATCTTCATACCTCAAAAACGTTCTTCATCTGCTCCCAGGAAACTACAGATCTCACTTTCTCTGGGTCCACAGATACTCCTGCCTCAGAGATGACATGACCCAAAAAGTTAATCTGATCCATCCAGAAGTGGCACTTCGAAAGTTTAGCATAAAGCTGATGCTCTCTCAGTGTGCTCAGAATGATCTCAAGATGTGTGGCATGGTCGTGTCGAGTGTGAGAGCACACCAAGATATCGTCCATGAAGACCATGACGAAGGAATCCAAGTAAGGATGGAACACTCGGTTCATCAGTGCCATGAAAACCGCAGGTGCATTCGTGAGTCCGAAAGGCATGACTGTATACTCGTAAAGACCGTACCTTCTCCTGAAGGCTGTCAGAGGTACATCTGATGGTCTAACGCGCAAATGATGATAACCGGACCTCAAGTAGATCTTCAAGAACACTCGGGATCCTCGAAGATGATCTAAAAGGTCATCAATCCGCGGCAAGGGATATCGGTTCTTGACCTTCAACTGGTTCAGCTTCCGATAATCCACACAAAACCAAAGGGTACCGTCTGCCTTCTTCACAAACAGAATAGGCAAACCCCAAGGAGAAGTACTGGGTCGGATGAAACCATTATCATGTAGCTCCTCCAACTGCTTCTTGAGCTCCTGCAACTCCGGTGTGGCCATCCTATAGGGAGGAATGAACACTGGTGCCGCTCCTGGCATGAGCTCAATAGAGATGTCTACCTCACGCTCCGGAGGCAAACTCGAAAAGTCCTCTGGAAAGACATCCCTAAAGTGATCCACTACTGGAGGAAAGTCCAACTGTGGAGTCCCTTGATCATCCAGATAAAGGCTAGAAATCTGGGTTGTCACCCCTCCTAGTCCAAGATGCTCGAGTCCCGCCCGACTCGCCCGAACGTCCCATTCGCCTCTATGAAGGAAAGATTCACCCTCTGGTGAAATGAAACTGACTCTGCAGCGATAACAGTCAACGACTTCCTAGAAGGGAATCAACCAGTCCATGCCGAGGATGACATCATAGCCTATCATCTCTAGGACATAGAGATCCCATAAGAAGTGATACCCTGCAACCTCGAGAGGGCACTCTCTACACTGGCGTACACTAGATGTCCTTGTTCCCAAAGGTGTGTCTAGTATCAACGAGTCGGAAGAAGAAAAGTTGCAGAGTCCAAGGCTCTCCACAACAGCAATAGTGATAAAGCTATGCGTAGCACTAGTATCGAAAAGGTATGAAGATAAAACTGAGGCTACAAAAATCATACCTCGAACAGTAGAAGGGATGGGATCCTGCTTATGATAAGTCTGCTCCACGGCGAAAGACTGGCCTACACCACATCCCTGCGCCCCTGACTGACCACTCTGAGTTGAACCTCCCTGCTGGTGCTAAAGGACTGGTGGCTGACCGCCACATCCTCGACCTCCACCTCGGCCCAAACGGCCGGAAGAACTCCAGTTCCCTGACTTGTGAGAGACTAGTGGGGCTGCTCCTGAATGAGGAGTCATGGAAGAACCCTGGTCACCTGCTGCTGGTGAGAAAACCTGACAGAAACGCTGAAGGTGACCCATCTTGCCGCAAGACCGGAACTCCACGGGGTCTCTCTGGCACTACGGCCTCATGTGCCCTGTCTGGCCACACTGGTATCATGTCACCTGGATGCCTGATGATGCGTCTCGCTTCCTCGAATCACCGTGTGTAGGCTCTCTACGGCACTTCTAGCTGTCATCTGGAGGCAAACTAGCTTTGGAAGCAGACCCACCCTAGCTCACAACTCCATAGTCTCTTAGATTGCGCTCCGCAATCAGTGCCTAGTTGACAATGGAAGTAATGGGAGTCAGCTGGAAGATGTTCACCTACGAGCGGATCTCCCGCCTGAGTCCATCCTCAAACTTCCTCGCCAAGAAAACCCCACTCCCATCCCTAAGGGGTGTAAAATGCTGCAGCTCAGTGAAACAAGAGGAATACTCCATGACAGATATAGTACCCTACTCTAATCTCATGAACTCTCGGGCTCGATCGGCCCTCAGGGTCTCCGGGTAGAAGTAGTCGTAGAACACGTGTTGGAACTCCTCCCAAGCCATAGCCTGCTGCTGACCCGCCTGTGAGATCACGTCCCACCACCTCTTGGCGGAGTCTCGGAGCATATAGGTGTCGAGCTTGACCTGCCTCTCTAGAGGCATCTCCAGATGCTTGAATATAGTCAGCATGGCTTCCAGCCATGACTCTGCAGCCTGAGGTCCTCCCTCCCCCGAGAACGTGGGAGGATGCTGCTGCTGAAAGACCTGCGTCAAGTCTTCCATAGACGAGGTAGGAGGTGGTGCTCCCTGGAAGGCCTGCATCATCCTCATGAAACCTTCCCTGAACTGCGCATCAGCGCCCACGTCTGGTACAACAACCGGTTCCAAGGCTGGCTCGGCTGGGGGATCGACAGGAAGTCCCTGATCATCCATGTCTGGCGTCTGATCACTGCCTGACGACAGACGTACGACCGGGGGACATCTTGGAGGCATAGATCTAAAAGATCAAAAGCACACCTTAGATCAGGAAAACAATGACAGAGAACACAAGAGTACTAAATGGAAACAGGGGAAGAAAACACACAAGATTGCAAAACACAACTACACGGTGTGTAGAAAACTACACGGCGTGTCTTCTTAAACCACTGACATGGGTGTGTACTCTCACCCTACAAGTCGTGTACACTTCAAAATACATGACGTGTTGACCCCCACACATGGCGTGTACTTGAAAACTATTCCCCTGCCCGAGTCTCCTTACACGGCTAACCCACATGGTTCGACTCAACCCGAGGCTACACGGTGTGTTCGAAACAAACACGGCGTCTACTAGACAAGGCTTTGGCGGCCCGTGTTGTTAAGCACACGGCCGTCTACACGGATGAACGTTACACAGTGTGCTCCAAACAAACACAGTGTGTATAGGTGAAGGTGACACCATCCCGTGTTGTTCGTGACACGGACGGGTGCCTGGGTAAGACTACACGGCATGTCCCAAACAAACACAGCGTGTGGAAAGGAAGGTAATGTTGGCCCGTGTTGTTCGTGACATGTCCAGGTACCTAGACAGGACTACACGGCATGTTCCCTATGAATACTGCATGTTCTACCCGAGCTTCCTCGGCCCGTGTTGTTAGTGACACGGCCGGGCACACGGCTCAGAACTCACACGGCGTGTACCAATAGTACACGGCATGTTCTCGAATTTACTCCCACGACACTGTGTTCTGCTCACACGGTCAGTGACACGGCCTGAAAACTACACGGCGTGTATCTAAAAAGTACACGCCGTGTATTTTGGGTTTTTCTGGGCAGTAGCTCAGAAACTGTGCAGAATTCCAGAAACACTAAAAACAAGGGAAAAGATGCCAAATTACAATCTGTGAGGGCCCATAACACCTCAAGAACCAAAATTTGGCATTCATTTTAAGCAAGTAACAAAACAACAGTTTTCTAACATAACAGTAGAGAATATATCAAGCATCTATCACAACAGCATGCATAATCTACACAGAGCCTATCACAACAGCATGCAATCGCTAATGCACCCTAGATGGCATGGCAAGAATGCATGGCATGTGATTCCTACAAGTATCTATATGATGCATGAGATGGAATACCCTCATCTTATCGGGTTGCGACAGAAATAGAACTGCAATATCAAAGCAGTAATAGCACAAGCCATGTGAATCACACTCGGTGAAATCAGGTCAACTATAAAATCTCAGAATCAGCAATTGCAATTAACGAGGTAGTATGGTTTTTCCTTGTACATGGGTTAGCTACTCCCGAGCACAGCTTAATGACAAGTACCGAATCTGTCCTATCCCTGGATAAGGTATCCAAACAGTAAAGCAAGAGAAAAGAACTCCTTTGATAACACTTTGCAACGACCCGAGTCTGGAGCCCCTCCACTGGTGCCCCATACCCAGTTCGCCACATGACCTCAAGCGCATTTCCTTGAATGCCAGAGGCTTCCAACTAGCAGCGAGGGCCTTGGTGAGTCGGTGGGGAAACTATGCCCTCATTCGGTAAGGTATACTAGGTAAGAAACCACAATAAACAGCAGAAGCAATGTAGATATATAACTATGATGACAATGATGCAGCAGGTACAGGTATCTAAGGAAAACAGAAAACACAACAACGTGCTAAAATACAACTAAAACCAAGTGCAAAAGAAAAAAAAGTAAGTTCCTCAGTATCACGAGCCATGGCTCAGTCCCATGCTCCCCAACTCCTGATGCAGTCAAGATCCTGAAGTAGAAGGGTGCTTTCCCTTATCTATACTTGCAGAAAAATAGTCTTCTTGGGACCAAAAGCATGGCCCAAACAGGGTGTGAGATACAATCCCAGTAGGTAATCACCCAAATATTTGTGCCTAACAGTCAATGAATACATGGCAGTAATAAAACAAGAATCAGTAAACAGAAAAGCACAAACAGCTACAATCCACAGTTCTAGCAAACAAAGTACACATGTAAACAGCCAGCAACAAAAGAAGAAACAGGTAACCCTCTGGGTAGCTCTCATAGTCTAACCCCTATGGTTCAACCTATAAGTACTAGAAACCCTCTGGGAAGCACACACAGTCTCACCTCTATGGTTCAGCTACGTAATTAAGCAGACTCTCTGGGGAAGCACTCACCGTCAATTCCCCCTATAGTCTCGTATCGTGATAAAGACTCTATGGGGAAGCACTCAACGTCAATTCCCCTTGTGGACCATGTCGTGGATATACATACTCTTTGGGGAAGCACTCAACGTCAATTCCCCCTATAGTCTCACATCGTAATTAAAAGACACTCTGGAGAAGCCCTTTCGTCAATTCTCCCTTTGGTCTACTACTCTAGGTTCTCACAGTCCTGAGTATAACTAAACATTATCAGTGCACATGTATCATCCAAGTAAACCTCAAGAACTACTTGGATATCAACTAAGGCTCAACAGTATAACAAAAGAGACAGTTCCACTATCCTAAAACAAGGTATGGCAACTGGAAAAATGCCCAACAGGAAAAACAAGCATGGAAAAGAAACCTGAGAAAAAAAACAATTACTCTACTCACAAGCAATAACCTCTACTAAAGAAATCAAGAAAAGTAGGCAAACAACAAAGGCAAAACAGGAAACACGCAATACCCCGTTCAAGGGTATTGGTGGAATTTGCACATAATATTCATCAACTTTCTACAGAAAGGCACAAACCACCTACCTTGATCCTAGGAGATAGATATACGTGAACCTCGATGATAGATTCCCCTTAAAACAACGTAGATCTGAGAAAACGCACAAAACTTTCATCCCACAATAACTTGGAAATGAGGGAAAATCAAGAAATAAGGCTAAAGAAAAAGGAAGAACTCACCGTTGCGATTCCAACGCAATCGACCGTGATCGAATCGGAGAACGGACGGCGAGGCGGGAGCCCGTTGAAAATTCGGTCGTACGGTCGCTCTCGGACGGATAAAATCTAGAGAAGAGGACAAATTTGAGGGTTAGGCGTGACCCTGGTCCGTTTAATGAAAAAAAAGAAAGTACAAGGCGTGTACTTCTTGAGTACACGGCGTGTACTTCAATTTTTTCCGTACTCCGAATTAATCGGCCTCCACCTTAGCCTTACACACCGTGTGTGTGTCCCGGACATGGCCAGCACACGGCTTCGAGCCGGGGAAGAGTACACGGCGTGTACTCAGAAAGTACATAGCGTGTACTTCTAAAATTTCCAGAAAATTTATTTTCCTTAAAAACTCCAGAAAAAGGGAAAACATACATGAACGAAGATCCGGTTTTTTACACCACCCCTCATTTCACCACCTCACTTCTCCTGACATATAAAGACTATTGGATCATAAAAATCATAAAAAACCCCATTAAAAACTATATTTATTAAGTTATATAGTTTCTTTTCTCACTAAAATACCAATATAAGAAGGCTCAAGGAGTTTTCCCAAGGAGTAAGTTAAAAACTCTAAATCACTCCTTTTTCATTTTTATTATTTTTATTCTTATTAAACCTTGACCAAATATATTCTATCCATAATAAAATTATTAAATAATTATAATTAGTGAACCTAATTTTATTATATTTATGTAATAATATTTTTTTACCTTCCTCCCAACCATTCAAAAAATGAAAACTCCACTCATGCGTACATGCAGACTACTGCCTCCAAGGATGACGTGTTTTATTTTTCATCACCAACTTACATGAAAGGTTATAAGATTTTATTTAATGAATAAATATGATATTTATAAAATAATTACAATTCTATACAGATAAATACTTATCTATATTAATTTATTTCCATCCATTGAAAAATAAAAAACATCATTTTTTCATCTGTGCGGACTACCGCCTCCATGGATTATGTGTTTTTTTCCTAACTACCTTAAATGGATGGTAATAAGGATGTATTTAATTAGGAAATATTATATTTATGAAATATTTTTTATTATTTAAGGATTAATATTTCCCTTCCTTACTTTCACTCAATCCTTTGAAAAATTAAAACATTGCTCATGCTTATTTTTGTACCACCACCTCCATGGATGACGTGTTACATTTTTTCATCATCGCATTACATGAATGGAAAATAAGATGAATTTGATGAATATATGTGATATTATGTATTAATATAAATCATGAATATTATTCCATAAGTATAACACAATAATTAATGATCATTATAACATAACTGGTTGATATCGGTAAATTACCTGAAACAAGCTCATCATGGATTCCATTCTTGCAAACCATGTCCATAATTTCCATAAAATTAATATAGGGATTAATAAATCATTAAAAATGATTTTAAAACCTTTTATAATATGGTAATTATTAAATTTTTATCAATTAATGTGGTTTGATGTCTTCTTTATGAAACACATACAAAAAAATCGAAATTACTAATATATAGTAATGAAAATAATAATTAACTAACAAATATATGTGTATTGAATGATTATAATTGAATAATATAAAAGGTTATAGATATTAATGAGGATATAAAATAATTTATTAATATGTTTATTTTTATTATACAAGAGTTTAAATAATTTTCATGAAATTCATGATTAAAGGGTAAGGGTTTTTCGTCTCAAATTCCCTTCTTTGAGACCTGTTTTGTATTACGAACCTATATTAATTTATATGGTGTATATAATATCCATTTTAAATATTTTACCATGAAAATATTTATATATAGTATTTAAATTTATATATTATTTTTTCCCTTTCAAGTTATTTTGAGTAAAATTTTACCAAAATCATAAGGGTTTCTTTTCCAATCTTTCCTCTTTTTGGTCGAGAATCTTTCTCCTCCATGTCCATATTCTTCTTTCCACCAATATTCACCTTTAATTTTTTCTAACGAAAAATATATATTATTTATTATGACCTTAATATTTCCATTTACCTATTTTCAAAATTAATTTGTATTGCTCTTTTAATGATTTGGGTTTAAAGTTATTTTAAAATATTATTCACATTCGTATTTTTTATCTTCCACAACACATTTGTCGAATTAGACTTTATTTATTTTAAAAATAAATTTTTTTGAGATTTATCTTTTGAAATAAATTTTTAAAAATTATTCTTTTCATATTATTGATAATTATATTTAAAATTGACTTGTGTCTTCATTTTTTTATTAACTTTTACATTCTTTACACAATGTCAAATGAATATTCTTTTAAATTTTTTTTGTACTAATGAATTTCCTTATCACATTTATAGATTTTTTTAAGAAAATTCCTATATAATTTTTCATGGTTTTTTCAAATAAATTTCCATTCACTTTTCTTTATAAAATATTTTCTTAAATGGGTGTCAAAATAGTAAAGGGTATTTCTTCTTCATTATACTAGTAAATTTTTAATTATGTTGTAAAGTTTTTTTATCTATGTTGACATACATTAGAGTTTTTTTTGTTTCACCGAGGATATTATCTAATAATATCATCCAGGTTTTTTCTATTGATCACTTAAGATCATGTTATTCCATTATTGAATAGGGAAATTATTGACATCCTGTATATTTCTAATACCGATATGGATTTTTATTGATTACTAAGGAAAGTAGATAATGCATTGTATTGTTATTCATTTCTTTCATATGGTGGATTAATTGGGATTAATTAAGTTAAAGGTGGGGCTTAGAATTTTATATCACATTGATTCATGGATAGGTCTCATGAGTCAATCTAGTTTTGGTATTTTGGTATATGCCTGCCCATTTATTAATATTTTCTTAACATGGGGCCTTAATGGTAAGAATAGGATGTCCCAACAATGAGGCCTTTATTGTAATATCATGATGTCTTGGAATGTGGCCCGAACGTAAGATCATGATTTGATGTTATATTTAATTTATGGTAATATCATAATGTATTGGTTTGAGGCATTTGTGGTAAGTTTAAGACACCTTGCATTATGTATTCCATCACTATGAAATTAGTTATTTTTGTCCATGTGATTATTTATATTTCTATGTTATCCATGGATATTTTATATGCACTTGTTATCAATTATATGGAATTATTTTATTATTATTTATTCCTATCATATTCTCTATTCCTTTTTTATTCAATGATATCTTATATTTTATGTTATCCCTTACTGGGTGTTTTAGATCACTCTTCTTATTTTTTTCCTTTTTGTTGACTTATGAAGAAGAGTATTATGTATGATATTTCTCTATGAGTATGATGTTTAGATAATTTTTTAGGATTTGTTGAATACTTATTGTAAAATAATTAATCCTTTATTTTAGTGAGAAATAATATCCTTGGATGGAAAAGATATGGGTTTTAATAGTTTAATGTTTTTTCAAAATATCTAAAACTATAAACCTAAAAGGTTATTGGTGTATAAGTGACTCAATATTTATTGTCGATATTATAATAGTGGATGATTAAGTTTTAGTTTCTTCAGTATATTTTAATTTCATTATATAATATATGTGTTTTCCACACTGGATATTGAGAGTGTGGGTTTAGGATATCATGCTAACCCAAGATATATAATCCCAATTATATCATGTTGAGAGATATAGATAATTTGGCACACAATGGATTCTCTAAATAATTATCTCAATACCTAGAGAGAACTTCTTAAGAACTCTCTCAAGACCACAGAGATATTCATCTTACTCCTTTATCTTAAGACAAAGACAACTAGAAGTAATACTTCAATACTAGAAGGGATTTATATTGTGATCAATAGTGATTAGCACAAGATGGTTGGATCAACCACGGTAACACTTGGAGTTCAGTCGGTAATGTTATAAGGTTTTTGAAGTGTGTGTGGATAAAAATAGAGGGATTCTAACTTCAATCCTTTATAACAATGATGATATGAAAATAAACTTTAAATTATTCAACAGTGAATAAAAATTTCCCAGTGAAGGTAATTTTTTCTATATAAAATAATTATAAATTATATCTAAAAAAGATCATCCCTATGAATATAATGGTGTTGAATTAATAAAGTTATGAGGTTTAATATGAAGAAACTGATGAAAAATATTATTGATCATGGTACCAACCATTTCTGATATTTCCTAGAATCTTTAATTGGTATCAAAGTGGTCACATATTAATTTTTATTTATTTATTATTTTATGATTGAATTATAAATTTTATGTTAGTTTTCATTTTCAGTTTTTCATTCTTAATTAGATAGTCTATATAATATGATTATTTAATTTCATACGGCCAAGAATAGGCTAATAAAAGATAAATAATGATCAAATATCTCATCTAGAGGTGGAAGAGATTTTGGCCGGATGACATGGTTACACATTGTGTAACTAATTAAGTACATGTCATGTACCCATGTTCAACCACATTAGGATGATCCATGAAAAACATGGAATTTCATGTGGGAGAACAATACATATTATCATTATATGTTTTTTATTGATGTCCAGATGGAACGTATCTTTATAGGGTTACATGATGTGTAGCTGGAGTATACATCATATAACTCTACATGGTTTGGCTCTATGCTAATATCAAAATCCATGTGGTGAAACTGTGCAGCATTTAATTATTACACACCTCATATTGACTAACATCCAAGAAACATGTTCCATATTTGATTATATGTAATATAAATAGTTCTTAATTCAAGTAACACATGAATGCCTCATGTAGAATATATTCCAAATCCCTAAGAATATAGTATGGGTGGCCATAAATTGAGTATGCGACATGTAGATGGTTGTACACATCTTATTACCTGTACCCACTCACACAATGTACACTCCAAGATAGGCATATCGAGGGGTTAAACACACGGAGAGAATTAATTAATTAAAGAAAGAACTAAAATACAAAATAACTAAATGGTTGTATAGGCCATGTGAAAAGGTTTTTTCCATGGATTTTTCACTAAGAAATTTTCAGTAGTTTGTGTGGAATTAAATTCTTAAATTGATTATTTTCTATGTTATTTTTAAAATAAATGACATGTATGGTATTTTTACACTTTATATACTTTATGGGAATCACCAACGATACACAAAACATAAATTAATAGAAAGTAGTGTGGTCATAAATGTCATATTTACAATATGGGTTGATCAACGGAACAAAACACCATGTATTATTACAACACACCATGTAGGCATACATGTCATGTAAGTAAACAATACACAAAGTGAATAATACAGAGTATAAGTCACATACCATGTAAGTGAGAGTACATGTCATGTAGAGTAGAATGGTACACACCATATTGCCTCTGATATATTCCATGCTTATTAAATTGTAGTTTGAATTTAATACAAACCAAAAGGATACAAGTCATGTCCCTATTAGTACACATCATGTGATATATAATTTTTAATTTTATTAATTCATTTAATTTATTTAAAATTACATAGTATGGGAATCTATAAGAATGTTTTAATAGACAAATAAAATAGATAAATTAATTAATTAATCATATAATTAATTTGATAATTTTATCTTAATAATGAACGAATTGAAATGAATGATAACTAGCTTTAAATGTGCAGTTATTTTACGTATGGATTATTGTGAGCTTAACCGACCCATGTATGTGTTGAATTTATATGTAATTTAATTATTATTTCATGGGTTTTTGTGACAGTTATTATTAAATTAAAATGATGATATGTGAATCATACCATCCACATTATTATGTACGAGCTTCCATAAGCTTGGTTATATTTATGTAACCCCAAACCCCAGGTTCCCCTAGGGTCAAGGGTTATTTTATTATATTCATAATAAACCAACCAATAGGTAAAATCTCATGATCATGCCACATATTTATTTTATTCTTTCTAGTGAATGATTGATTATTTATTTATGAGATGAATGTTTATTTAATGGTTTAACAAGATCACATAAAGTAAATGAATTAAAAATAAAATGAGACATTTAAATTTATTAGGGATATCTAATGAATGTTTTAGATCAACTTAACCAAATTAGTATTAAAATTATTTTTCCTCAAAAGACTTGGTGTAACTTAAAGACAAGTATTAAGGAAATCTGAATTTGGGATTTAAAGATTGGGGAGTCCACTCAATGAACCAAGGAAATAAAAATTCAAGTAATTGGATGGAATTATTATCTAAAAACCTTTAAGTAGTTTGACTAGGTCCTCATCTAGGTTATGAGAAGGGGAATATTAATACTTTCTACTAGAATATTTATGTGGTATTATATTCCAAATCTAATTTTGTGGTATATTGGGATTTGATAAAATAGAGGAATAAAATAAATAAAAAATCATTACATTTCTCTTTTTATAATAAAGATAAAGTATTAAAACATTTGTTATTTTTTATAGAAAATGGAAAGTAATATGACCTCATAATTATCCCTGTGATTGATTTTGGAGAAAGAAAGTCTCCTCACCAACATGGACTTACAAGAGTTTTATCGGTTCTTGCACATCATACTATGCCGGAAGAAAAAATTATACATGTTGAAGTCCCCATTTCTTGAGAAAGATCCTTCTAAGGAGTCTAGCGAGGAAGATCATATTATTTTTGGGAAACATATAGATGATGCATTAGATTTCTAGTTCCTCATGCTATCATCCATGACTAGTGAGATATAGATACTTCATGTGGACATGGATGCATATACCATGTTATCCCATATTTATAATCTTTATCAAGATAAGGATAAAAAAAGTTGTATGATATTTTCATGGGATTTTTAACATGAAATATCATAGAATGTGCACCATTCATACCTCATATAGTTAATATGATAGTCTATACTAAGTATTTAGAGGTTATGGTTTTCAAGATACCCAAAAAATTATACATGAATCTCATACCTGCCTCACTACTTCTGAGTTTCTCTGGTTTTATTGTGAATTTTAATATTAAAAATAGTGAAAAGTTTTTTCTAGAACTCCTTACTCTGATTCTCCAATAAGATAAGGCCATTAGGCATGAAAAACCTTCAATATTTATAGTGAACAAGAGGAGAGGTTGGGAGAAAATCCCTATAATTGGAACCAACTCTAAGGCTTATTCACTATTATTGACAAAGAGAAGGGGGTCAAGGGGTAGGTTATGGAACAATACATAGTATGATTTGCATGTGTCAATAATTTCACTAGAAGAAGAATTATACCCCAGTGAAAAAGAAGGGGGGAACCTTTTGTGATTTTTTTATCAAAAATAACCATTATATTTTTATAATTTTTTATTATATATAGATTGTTTTCATCATATTTTTATCCAAATATTGGAACCAACTAGATTTAGGAAGGTTTATAGAAGTGAGTATGATATTTTATTTACAAACAAAGCAAGACTAGATATAGTTTCTATTGGTGACTACCACCTTACATTACTAATGAGATTAATTATAGTTTTAAAAAACTATTATTATGTTTCCAATGTTACAAATAACATTATACCTTTGAATCATTTAGATATTGATGAATTTATTTTTAGGTTTTTTAAAAAAGGTTCTAATTTTATAAATATAAAATATGTTATGGTATGTAGTGCCTTAATAATGGTATTTATATACAAGAATATGAAAACCAAGTGTTTGAAATCAATAACTAATTAAGTTCACATGATTTATATCACAAACTCTTATTAAATTACCAGTTTGGTAATATAATTATAAGTATTTGAAAAAGATATATCAAGAAGGGTATTTAAATTATTTTGAACAAAAATCACTTGATATTTGTCAAGATTTTTTTTAAGGAAAAATGACCAATGATCCATTTAGTATAAAGTGTGAAAGGGCCATAAATATTCTTAAATTATTTCATACTGACATGTAAGGACCTTTTAAAGTTGAATCTAGTGATGGATATTCTCACTTCATAAATTTTACTGATTACATTAGTAAATGTGGATATGTCTACTTAATGTGGTAAAAATTGGATTCCTTTAAGAAATTTATGGAATGAAATAATGAAATATAGAATCATCTTATTAAGAAAATAAAGAAACTCCACTCATACTATAGTAGAGAGTATCTTAACCAAGGTTTCATCGACTATCTAAGGGACTTTTGGATTCTATCTTAGCTCACTACTCCTAATATACCATTTTGGAATGGTGTCAATGAAAGAAGAAATTATTCCTTGTTTAGCATGGTGTGTTCCATGATGATTCATGGGAGTCTTCCATTATCCTTTTGGGGATATAAATTATAATATGTCATATATACTAAATCAGGTTCCAACTAAACTGTAAAACAAAACCTTATATTAGTTGTGGTGTAGTAGGAAATCTGTGTTGTTGAATTTATATGTGTAGGGATGTAAAGAATTTGTTATGTATAGTTCTAGAAACATTATTTCACCCTTAGGCTCACACTGTATATTTATATGATATCCTAAGGAAATAAGGGTATATTATATATATTAACCCTTATATAAAAAATTAATAGACCATACATACTATGCTCCTTGAGATGAAGCACATCTCTAAAATAGAATAGTGGGATTAAGACTGACTGCAATGATATTGAGGCTAAATATACACAATAGTTGGAATGAGAACAAATTCCATAAGGCCCCATGAAATTGATTGTTTCATAGACAAAAATACTATGTTGGAAAACTACATAGTCTAGATAACTAGAGAGATATGGTTTTCTAGTCACTAAGGAAGTTGACTCATTATTAGTTGATAATGACAAACCTCTATCATATAAGGAAGTAGTACGAATCATAAAAAATAAAATATGGAAATAAATTAGAAATTATGATATGGATTCAATATACTAGAACCAAGTATGGTTTTTAAAATATACTCTATTGGATGTAAATACTGTTAGGTAAAAATGATTATTTAATAAGAAACTAGACATTGAAGGTAAATTTGGTACAAATAAGGCATGATTGTTTGTAAAAGGGTTTAAATAGAATCAAGGTATAGACTATAACAAAACATTTTCACCTTTTTATATGCTAAAATATATCAAAATTATTCTTTCCATATAATATTATCATGATTATGTGATTTAAAAAATATATTTCAAAATAGCCTTCCTTAATGGGAACCTTGTGGAAGTTATCTATATGACATAATCAAAGGAGTTTTTGAAACCAACGGATTCTAATAGGGTATGTAAGTTATAGATATCCATTTATGGGTTGGATCAAGAATCTTGATCATGGAACATTTGATTTGATGAATCCATTTTGGAATTTGGTTTTTAAAGAATGAATATGAGCCCTATGTTTATAAGTGGTTTAGTGGGAGTGAAATGATTTTATTGGTAGTATATGTTGATAATGTATTACTAATGTGAAATGAGATATATATCTTGTAGTTAGTTAATATTTTATTGAATAAATGATTTTCTATGAAATAATTAGGTTTATGAGCCTACATTATAGGTATCAACATCAATTGTTATAGATCTAAGATGTTTATTTGACAAAAAGGTATATATATTGACAAGGTACTGAAGAGATTCAGTATAGAATAATCCAAGATCATATTATTTCCAATTTTACATGCTATACATCACTTCAATAATATTTTTCCTCAGAAAAAGGAGGGGGTACAGTGAAAAGACACCCCCTAGATCTGTGAAAAAATCACTAATAGGGGGTTGGATCAATGATTCAATTTCTTTTTAAGTTTCATTGGGGAAACAACCCTCATCAGTGTTTAAAGTTAATCTTGATCATTTTACAACATAGAAACATGATGGAAAAATAATATTTATAAGTTTTACCTATCAAAACAAGAATTATAGTCCTTGGAATGATCCATATTTCACCGAAATCATAAGAACTACTATTTTCAACATATTGGTGCAATGAGTAGGTTTTATCCTTGTACTTTTGTTACAACAAGTCTTTGGAGTTTTATAGTGATTCCAATACTATTACAAATGATAAATAACATGATATAAATAAGAATAAATCCTTCCAAACATAGACTTCATTTGTTTATGCAATGTTGGTCTTCCTCCTCTTCTTCAACCTATAGAAACTTAGATATAATCTCTTTGATCTATACCAATTTGCATATCCCTGTATTCTTTATCTTCTCTTATTATTATATCATTATTCTTCCTCAACCTCACACACACAACTCACTTATTTTTCTTCACATACACACCACACACATTCCTTTCACAAAAATAATAGAAAATAATAAAATCAAACTCAAATTTTCAAATTCAAATTCAAACCAATAACATCCTTTAACCAAATCAACTACTCCCACTTAATTTTGAGCCATAAGATCTTGTAGGAACATTTAGACATTATAAATGCTTCCAAAATGACATCATAGATAGATTTATTGATCTAATAGATCATCCAAGAATCTTTTTCATCAAAACTTCTCATAACTTAATTAAAATACCTGACATGGGCTGCACCATGGCCTGGTGCCGAATGGTTGTCCATTTTCCCTTCAAAATGCCAATCGTCATGAGTGCGTCCCTTATTCTTATAGTTGTTTTGATATGAAACCCTGCATATTGACCATGACTAGATAGACCATGGGCGTGGTCACCTACCTTAGCTTGTTTTTTATAGTAAGACTCAACAAACACAATGGGGACCACAACAGTCATTTTGACCTTGGCATTTTCACACAGAAACACCATTAGTGCACAAAAACCAGTAAAACTCCATACCATGGACATGGACTTTAACTTTTTTTAATTAATTCTCATCAAAATTAATTTTAACATGGGTTTAACCTTCTTTTCTTATCCATCCTTTCTTCCAAGAACCTTCAACACTTCAAGAACCTTCATTCAACCATCTAGGTTCCTTCTAACTTCATAAATTACTGAATCATGATAAAATAATCATGATATATGAAAAAGAATATTATTTAACATAGAATCATCTAATTTAACATAGGATATGATTTATATATTGACAAAAAAAATCCAACACACTCAATCATATCCACTTTAATAATTATTCAACCTCGCCTATTACAACAACTATCTTAGCACATCTTGGGCTCAATAATCTCCCCATTTGGATTTTGTTATCAAACAAGGAAAATAAATAGATATGAAACTATGAAAACTTAGAAATGGATCAACATCCAATAATTATAATCCTATTTGAGTGAATTGGTGTAGGAAAAAATAACCCTAGTAAATAATACCATGTTTTCCATAATATAGTTATCTATATGAATCTTTCTATATAAGAACTTCACACCATTAAAGCATAACATCATCACCACATAAAAAAATATTTCAAACCTGAAATATTCCTATAAACACTTACAATAAACCTTTAAAATAGTCTATCACATGTTAAAATAGTATTTTACCCCTTTTAATATATCTCTCTAAATATATACTTCCTTTAAAGTGATAATACCCCCAAAGGTAACATATATCAATGGATACTCCCCTTATATTGTATACTCACCCTTTGACAAATATTAAGAAGATAAACATAAAGGAAAGATTTATGTTTTCAATTTTTCTCCCCCTTTGACAATGATATCTAAAGAAAATATGAGATAGGGGATGGATACACTATACCTTATCCTTATAAAGATGTAGATTCAACTCCTAACTCTAACCTTAGATTCTAAAATTGTTCCTTTGATAGTGGATTAGTGAATACATCTATGATCTTCTCCTTTATATGAAAAAAATAAAAATTTTACTCATTCTTCTCCACTATATCTTTGATGAATTGATATTTAATATTAATGTATTTGGATCTTAAAGATGATCTAGATTCTTTGAAATATTAATAGAACTTTGATTATCATATCCCAAAAGTAATAGAAACATCACTTAAACTTTTAAATATTCTAACTGATTATTCATCTATATAATTTGTGTTAAGGAATGGTTTGAATCCATATATTAATACTTAAAAGTTATCAAGGTGACTCAATTATACTTCCTTGAATTCTAACAAAAACATCTTTGTCTAAGAAATAAAGCTTCACTAGATGTATACTTCTTATTTTCAAGACTTCCTGCCCAATATACATTTGAAAAACAAAATACATCAAGCTTACCTTTTATTTCATATATCAATCCATAGTTTTATGTGCCTTTGATTTACTGAAAATGATATTTTTATTTAAAAAGAGAGAATAATTCAAAGAATAAAGAACAAGGAACACATCAAGGGGGCCTAAAAATATCAACTGAGAGCATCATTGATGATAAAGTTCATATCCTTCAAAGGGATGGACCCTATGCTAGTAAAACTCACATGGGAGGGATTTTGGGGAGCTCTAAAAGAAAAGTAATTAGGGGCTTTATTCCCCTCGCGATAGTTATGAGAAATAGTAACATTTCTCCAAGTCATTCTTCTATATTTATAGACATGATATGAAATTAAACAAGGGGAAGGAATGAAACCTTTCAATGCATTAACCAAAACTTGATAATCAGATTCAATGATCACTGGGAAAATATTTCTTGAAGTGCACTCTTGAAGGCCTAAGATCATCATGGTGTCCTCTACTTGAAATGAGTGACCAATGTCATAAGAAGCCGAGAAGGCAAAGAGAACTAAACCCTTGTGATCTCTCACCAGTACCCCCCCCCCCATCATTCCCAATATGCATGAACCATAAATATTGAACTTGAATCCCAAGGGGGAGGGATCCAGTTGATCCAATGACCAAGGTCCAACTAAAGACTGAGAGAATAGGTCCTTCCTGAGGGGATTAGAAATATGAGAGCATAAGACTCTTACCAATGTCACAGTGCCTACACCAGATCAAGGAGTAGACTCCTGATTCTAACAGCAATAGCTAGTGAGGAAATTTAAGCGCCTTCAAACCCTAATTTATTTATTTCTTTCCAAATAATCCAAAAACCAGCTGTGATAATAAGAGATATTACTCTCTATTAATATTTATTCTCATAAGATCCATGAAACCACTGATCAAGTAAGTAATTTCTAGAATGATCCATCATCTAGAAACCTATGAAGCTACCAAAGTGAAGCCAGACCTAAGAATCCCATTAAATCTCAAAGAAGAGGTGATTTAAGGATTCTTTGTAATGGGATATACAACAATAGCATTTGGATTCCATCTGAATACCCAAATGTTTGATGTTATCGTCTGTAGAAACTAAAACTAATCAATTTAAATTTAACTAACCAAGATATGATGAAATCTCAATAAGTTCAAAAATGCACTGCTGATCTAAGCTTAGGGTAGTCTGGATAAACTCCAGATATTGGATCGCTTGAAAGAAGAAATCGGCTAGAATTGGGAAACATGGAAATATGATTTTTGTACCACCCACTTACCATTCCCATAAAAAATGTCACCATGACCAATTATCCATCTCATGTGAATCTCTTGAGTTGGTATGAAGGAAATAATATATCGCCACAGGGGGGAAGGTCTTCCATGTTGGTTCTCCTTATTTATGCCATATTTGGTGTTGGAAATATTTCCCCATAGATAATGGCACTCGAGATCCTCCCATTCATGTTTGAAATGCATGTCTTGGACTAATCTGGTAATGTTAACCACCTTGATTCCACCTTCATAAGTGGGTTTGTCCAGCCTCGACCAAACCGCCTAGATTTCTAAGGCCTGTATTTGAAAATTAATAAAAAAAATACTCCACTTTTTCTATAAATAACAACCCATTTTTTCATTTCCTTTCAATAATAATCCATTCTACATGAATATATGGTATTTTTACCTCCAAAGGTGTTCTAAATCCCCCAATTTTCCAATCCTCAAGTTTTAGGAGTTACTTTTCAAGGTAAGGGAATTATCCTTCTTTTCCTTTCAATTAAAAAAGCTATTTTTGAATATGTATTATAAATGTTATGGTTACTCTCTTATATAAATATTTTGATAATACAACTATTGAAAAATTATTTTTATCAATGGGATACCATTTTCCCCTCTCATTTTACCCTTTTTAAGACCACTTTTTATACCCATTATGCTGCCAAATTTACTTCTCAAAATTTCCCTCTTCTCCTCAAGAAATTATCTTTTCTTTTCTTTTTGTGAATACCCATGATTCTTTATCTTCCAAGGGTATTCAACTAGATTAAAAAATTATTTATTTGATTCTAGTATTAACATACATGAAACCCACATTCCTTTTCTGTGGGATGAAAATGACATGATGATCATGTTTTTAAGCACTTTTGAAATGCCATGATTTTGAAATGAAACCCGTTTATTTTATTCTACATGGGTCATTTATGAAATTTTTAATTATTATCTATGTGGATCACTTGAAATTAATACATATTAAGGGTGATCCTTTATATCACTCCTATGCATTTGATAAATAATTTAATCTCTAGAGAATACATGTTATATGATACCATAGTGAATAGCCTAGGTAATTTTTATGAAACCTTGGTGATTAACCTTGGTGATGTGATTATGAATGTATAATTTAAATATTTTAACCACATTTCTATGTTATGAATCATTTAATTTTTATTATGATATACCTATTTTTTCATTTCTCATGCCACAATTATATTTCTCATGTTCCTATTGATATTCCACATGAATATATATAGATTGTTTCTCATACCGGTTCTTATGCTCACCCCTTTCCATTGATGTATGTCCCTAGGTTATGATATGCAGTAAATTTACTTAGAATGAACCTAAAAATAATAATTTCAAGTGTATTAGAATAATTTTTTAAGTTTTAATGTATTATGTAAATTTTTTTAAGAAACTAAACTTTAAAAGATCCTCTGTTGTATAATGTAATGAAAATTTGAGTAATAAAAAGGCAAGAATGCATAGTAGGTGTCAAAGGATGGTTTAGTCATTTATAGAAATTAGTAATTGAAAAAATTTAGGAATAACCCTATAGAAATGTTTAAATATAGAAAAATAACCTAGTATTTTGGTTAAACATTAATTAAGTGGTTTCCAAGTAAAGAAATCTCTATCTAGATATGAAAATGTGGATGTGGCTCTAACAAAAATGTATCTAGGAATAACACCCAAAAACACTGCATTGATCTAGACTCGAACAAGAACTATTTCATGACAATACGGCTTGTTTAACTCCTATTTTTACACTCCCAAGGGGATATGTTTGGTTAATCACAAGATTTTAATGAACCGTTATGAAGGATATATATAAATTTTAACTATAGTTAATGAATAACATATTTAAGTACAGTGTTTTAAGGCATAAAATTATTTTAGAATCATAATATTCTTTAAATAAACACATTTCTCACTATGTTTTTATTCTTTTAGAAAATGGCGGTAAATAGGAGGAACCACATAAATGATGAGAACAATATACCATGTGTTAATGGAACTCTGATGGAAGATGGAATAGGAAACTTCATGAGAATGATGAATCAACTAACTCGAGTTATGAACAATAACTTGAATCAATATTAGAGACCAGATTCACCTGAAAGGGGAAAACTTTATTTTGTGTCTTGTATGCATCAATGACCACCTTCTTTTAGTGGATATATTAACCCATTGATTGATGAAAAATGGATAAACTCTATAGAAAATATATTTTATGTACTTCATTATTCAGAATAAGATAAAGTCACCCTGGCTATGTACCACTTAGAGTTAAAAGTTTATCAATGGTGTAAAATGATTAAAAACATAAATCCAAGAAGGAAGATTTAATTTATGGAGTGGGAAGAGTTCATGGGATCAATTTTCAATAAATATTTCCCCTGCTTGATGTTAATAAAAATGGATAAGGAATTTGTTGAGATAAAGCAGAAGGAAAATGAATCTTTGGGAATATATGAGATAAACTTTATGATACTTTCTCATTACACCTCTAGATTTTCTATGGATCTTAATGGAAATGTTGATAGATTTTTTTATGGACTAATACTCCAACTATAGAGGAATATAACCAATAGAGACTATTATAGTTATGAGGAGATAGTACATAGTGTTATGAATTTTGAATTGGAGTTCAGAGAGGCACATTGATCACATAAATCAAATGAAAGGAATAGATATTTGAATCCAAACATGGGGAGGAATTTTGATCATGGAATAGGTGGAAAGAATGTAAAACTTTCTATATGCAAAAAATATGGGAAGAAGCATTTGGGGATCTATTTCCTCAAGAGTATAATATGTTATAAGTGTGGAAGAGATGGCTATATAGCTCAAAATATTCATAGTGATGTGAATCCTCAACATATCAAACACTAAGGACCAAGAGAAGATGGTGTAGTCCCAACCTAAAGTCTAATTCTATAAGTGTGTACAACTTGGGAACTTTTCCAATCACTATTTGAATCATAATGTAATAGAGGGGAATCACCATCAACCTTATCAGGGGATAAGGGATCAAGTTCAGAAATTTTCTATCACAATAGCTGAAGTAGAGTCTCTAAATGATGTGGTGGTCGGTACTCTCATTATTCTCTAAAATCTAAAAAGAAATTTGTTTCATTCTAGCTCTACACATTCCTTTATTTCCTCCAAGATTGAAAAGAATATAGAATCAATCACTAAAATTATAGAAGTATTGTTATAATTCAAGACTCCTATAGGGATTATCCAAGAATCAATAGTGTATATAAACTCTAGTATTGTCTTTGGAGAGCATAATCTCATTTAATATATAGTAGTATTTAACTTGCTATAATTTGACATTATACTAGGGATATCACAAAGTATAATTCTAAGATCAACTTCATAAGTAAGGAAATATTATTATTCTTGAATGGAAACCCTAGAATTTTTTTTGAAGGATATATATCGCGACCTGGTCTTGGTTTAGAAGCACCTCCCATAGCCTTCATTATGAAGATGATCGGTGAAGAGTAAGAAGAAAATAAAAGTATAAGAATATAAAATTTCCCTATCATTCAAAATTACATTGATGTATTTCCTAAGGAGTTACTTATACCTCCCCCTAAAATAGAGGTAGAGTTATCCATTGAACTCATACATGGATCCAAGATGATATCAAAGACCCCATATAGAATGGAAAATTTGGAGTTGGATGAATTAGGGAAATAGCTTCGATATCTTTTGGAAAAGGGATTTATCTAACCAATTGTGTCCATTTTGGATTGCCTATTATCTTTTTGAATAAGAAGGATGGATCAAGGTGACTATCCATTGATTATAGTGAACTTAATGGGATCATAGTGAAGAAAAAGTACCCTCTCATAAGGATATATCATTTATTTGACCAGCTTTAGGCGGCTCAATTCTTCTCCAAGATTGATCTTTGATCTAGTTGTCATCAATTGAGGGAGAATAATGAAGATATTACAAAGACTGTCTTCTAATCAATTTATGGGCATTATGAGTATTTTTTATGCCCTTAAGCTTGAATAATTCTCCTGCTACATTTATATATTTGATGAATAGAGTGTTTAAGGACTACCTTGATAAATTTGCGTTAGTTTTTATTGATGATATTCTGATATATTCTGAAATTTGTGAGGATGATGAGGATCATATAAGGGTTATATTGAAAACTATGAGGAAAGAGAGTCTATTTGTAAATTTCATCAAATGTGAGTTTTGGTTATAACAAGTTTCCATCTTTGGGAAGATTGTAACCAATGAAGGAATATCAGTTTACCTTTACAATAAAAATTTTGTGGAGGAATAGCCTCATCCTATAATAGTAACTGAGATTCATAGTTTCCTTGATTTATCAGGATATTATAGGAGGTTTTTGAAAAACTTTTCATGAATTTCTAATCCACTAACCAGGTTAACTCAAAAAGTGGATAAGTTT
The DNA here is from genome assembly GCA_963277665.1 of Viscum album. Lineage (NCBI taxonomy): Eukaryota > Viridiplantae > Streptophyta > Magnoliopsida > Santalales > Viscaceae > Viscum > Viscum album. The sequence continues at coordinate 1,833,565,812 of OY728160.1, forward strand.
ATCTTGATAAATGAGTTTGAAGATAGTTTCCAATATTTAAAGAAGATATTGGTTACTGAACCTTTGTTAAATCTACCCACTATGGGAGAAGGATTCATTATTTTTAGTGATTCATCTCTAAAAGGGCTTGGGTTCATCCTAGTGCAAAATTTAAAGTTGATTTCTTATGCATCTTGACAGTTAAATCCTCGTGAGAAGAATTATCCAATGCATGAACTAGATTTATCTATAGTTATTTTTGCTCTAAATATATGGTTTCACTGTCTTTATGGGGAGAGATGTAATATATACATAGACCACCAACGTTTTAAGTATATATTCACACAAAAGTAATTGAACATGAGACAAATAATATTATTGGAACTTCTTAGAGATTATGACTATTCAATTCATTACCACATTGAAAGATAAAACAAAGTTTCTAATGAATTAAGTTGGAAAGACCCTATTGTGCTGGAAATGATAATGAATTAATGAGATCCTTTGATCAAATACCTACTAAAACTAGACATGGTAATCGTAAGGTAAGGGACATCATCAACCCTGTCCCAAATTATTTCTCGACTATCACTACTAGAGAATATCAAGAAAGATAGAAGATAATATCCATTTTTATGGAAGAAGATATAGGATGTGAAGAATGGGAAGTTTCCTAAGTTAAATATTTATCAATAAGGTGTACTGAAATTTTGTACAATACTATGTATTCCATCTATTCTAGAGATAAATAAATAACTGATGGATAAATATCATAGCTCTACATTCTCTATACATCCTAGAAGCCCTAAAATGTATAGGGACCTTCACGATCAATATTGTGAGTTAGGTAGCATCACTGGGGTTTTTCCTTGACCAATCCCAATCCAAGATTCAACAAGGGAAGCTTGAACAAAATTGCATATGGGAGAAGCTCAAGTTAGTGGAAATTACCACTCGGGTGATGTCAGCTGAGCTAACCTCTGAATCAATCACCATCACACACCTTACCCTAAGGTCATATGTGGGTGTTATAAGGGTTATGTATCCCAGAATTAGTTACTTAAAGTGTAATTCCTTTATATAAATAAAATTTTTATTCCATAAATTCTGTTTTAATAATATTTTTTCTTAATAACAATAGGTTTAATTGACATGGAATTTGATAAATTGACTTTTTAGAAAAAAATTATACTTTTCAAAAAAGATATAAATATTTATAATAAACTATGTAATTAAGAATAATACTTATATTAATTAAATATTATGATAAAAACATTTTTATTTAAATATAAATGATAAAATAATTTAAAACTTTTTAAGTGTCATTAATTTTGCTGTGCATTTTCAACCAACTATTATTTTTAATAAATAAGGTTATTTATACTTAAAAGTTAAAATTATAATATTTATAGAATTATTATGACAAAATAAACATAATTTTTTAAATAAGCGCATTGAAATTTGGTTGGGTATAATTTATGAGAATTTTCTAAAATATTTTTTTCGTGAATAGTAGAAATACAGTTTGAGGTTTTCAGTATGTTTAATGACTTCATAATTATGTCATAATAAGGGAAAAAATAATCAAACATAATCATTGGATAAAATTATGTTATTTTATTAATATTTGGTATTTTAATAGAGTTTAGTCAGTTTTTAAACCTATAATTTAATTTCTAAAGTTTAAAATGGAAACTTTAACATTAAAAACATTACATTTTTTGAAACTTTAATTTTCCATGAAAAAAGATGTAATATAAAATGATAATATAAAATTTTAGATTAAAATAACATAAAATATTTTCCAAATGTCAAAAACCATGGGCAAAACCCATGGGTAAGCCCATGGTTTTTCATTTTCTACAACCTAGATTTCCAAGGCCTATATTTGGAAATTAATAAACAAACCCTCCACTTTTTCTATTAATACCAACCCATTTCTCCATTTCCTTTCACTAAAAATTCATCCTCCAAGAATATGTGATATTTTTACCCCCCAACCCCCCCAAGGAGTCCTCCCAAGGTGTCCTCAATCCCCCAAGGTCCCAATCCTCAAGTTGTAGGAGTTACTTTTCAAGGTAAGGGAATTATCCATCTTTTCTCTTCAATCCAAGAACCACCTTTCATATATGTATTATAAGTATTATTATTACTCTCTTTTATTACAATTTTTATAATACCCCTACTTCCAAATTATGTTTATAAATGAGATACCATTTCTTCTATCATTTTACCCTTTTTCAAAACCATGTTTTATACCCGTTATGTTGACAAATTTATTTCTCAAGATTTCCCTCTTCTCCTCAAGAAATTCTATTTTATTTTATTTTTTTGTGAATACTAAATCCTCTTTATTTTCCAAGGGTATTCATATAGATTTAAAAATTATTTATTTTATTCTGGTATTAACATGCATAAAACCCACATTCCTTTTCCATGGTAAGAAAAGGACATAATGATCTTTCTTTTAAGCACTTTTGAAACATCATGATTTTGATATGAAACCTGTTTCTTTTATTTTACATGGGTAATTTATGAAATTTTTTATTATGATTTATGTATATCACATGAAATTAATACATATTAAGGGTTATTTCTAATATCACTATAATTCATTGGGTAAATAATTTAATCTCTAGATATGACATGTAATACGATGCCTTGAGGAATAACCTTGGTAATTTTCACAACACCTTGGTGATTAACCATGATTATATTCTTATGAATGTATAAATTAAATGTTATTGCCACATTTACATGATATTAATCATGTTATTTTAATTATTATATTCCTATTTTTTTATTTATCATTCCAAAATGATATTTCTCATGTTCTTATTGATATTCCTCATGAATATATATAAACGGTTTCCCTTACTAGGACTTATGATCACCAATTTCCTTTTATGTATGTCCCCAAGTTATGAGATGTAGTAAATATAATTAGGATAAACCTATTAATAATACTTTTAAGTAGATTATAAGAATGTTTTATGTTTTCTTGTATTATGTACCTTTTTTCCAAGAAACTAAACATTAAAATATCCTCTACTTGTAAAATGTAATGAAACGTTTTGTAATGAAAATTTATGTAATAAAAAGGTGAGATTCCATATCATTAGAATCATTCTCTTTATAAAGAAAAATATAATATTTTTCTGGAGAAATTTATAAGACAATAAAGTACTTAATATCACCAAGAAAATACATTTCAAAAGGCTTATTTATTTCTTTATCAAACTCTTCACAAACTGCATCATCATTTTATAAAAAAATATCATATATATAAATGATAACAATAAGAAATAACTCATTATCATATTTGATGTAGAGATTTCTTTCAAATCTTCCTTTCCTAAAATTCAATTTCTTCAAGAAAGTGTCAATATTATAATACCTTTCTCTTGGGTATTTCTTTAGCCTATATAAATCCTTCTTTAACCTCCAAACACAATTATCATCTTTAATATGCAATAAACCACATGGTTGTTCAATATATACTTCCTCTTTCAATTCACCATTGAGGAAGGCTAACTTGATATCCATTTAAAATATATTCCATTGACTTTTTTCTAAAATGGTAAGAAAAATTCCAATGTATTCAAGTCTTGTAATCAGTTTAAAGGCCACATCGAAGTCAACTCCTTTAACCTGTGAATAGCCTTTACACACCCATATTGATTTATTTCTCACAAATTCACCTTTTCCAATCATCTTGTTTTGGAAAACCCACTTGGTTCCAATAATTGTCTTCTATTTATGCTTGGGTAACAACTCCAAAGTCATATTATTTTTAATTTGATTCATCCCTTCATTCATTGATTCAATCTAGTCTTTATGTTTCATTGCTTATTGTAGTTTCTTGGTTCAACTTGAGAAAATAATGAAAAATGAGGGGATATCCTCAAAGTTAATCTAAATTGAATCTATTTTCCATGACTTACAATGATATTTTAAGTATGAACTTTCATTCAAAACCTTGGATGTGGTGAAAAATATTTTTCTGCATCACATTAATTTTCTAAATCAACTTCTTCAACTTGAACTTATTTATAATTTTAACCATTTTTTGAAGTATTTCCTTATTATTTCATGAAAAAAGATTAATCATCCTCACTTTTGAAACTTGATTATTCATGTGAGTTCACTTTATTTTTATGTTACAACACTTTAACATCAATCAAATAAATAATATTCAATGTCTCTTTATTATAACAATTATTTTCTCTTCTATTTGATGGATAACCTAGGAACATGCCATCATCAACTCTTATTTAATATTTATCCATATTTTCACCTTTCACTTTGATGATGAAAGGGAAACTGAACACTCTTGGATACTTAAAAAATATATATTTATTATAATACATATCATATTATGACATATCATAATTTAGCCTATAAATGAAACATTTTTTAATATGAACCACTTCTCCAATGGCTTATCTCCAGGAATAATGATATGTGTCATGATCTAATAATATATTTTCATCCAAATCTATAAGACTTATTTTATTTTTTTTAGACACGCTGATTTATTTAGGTGTGTATAATGCACTAATTTCATGAAGGATAACATGTTTTTCAAGATAAGATTCAAATATTACACTGGTATACTCAACGCCATTATCTGTTCATATCATATTCGAATAGTAACTAAACTATTTCTCAGCACTTCTCCAAAAACTCTTGAACCTTTTTAGAGCCTATGATTTATGATTCATGAATATAAAATATTAAATGTGAGTAAATTAATCAATAAAATAAATAAAATAATTATCTCCATTTTTTATTATTTCCTCATGGGCCTAAAAATGTTAGATTGAATTAGCTCCAATGAATGAGTAGATTGTATTTATACCTTCTTGTGTAGATTATTCACAATCTTTCCCTTTTGAAAAGTAGAAAGCATCCAATTCCTTTCTTTTTTTCAACTTGGGAATATCACAAGTATTTCCTTTTCTAATAATCTTACCCATAATATTTTGGCTAATATGAAAAATTCTTTGATGCCATGATATATTTTCTTCTTTCATGCTCAAATAACAAGAATTATCAACATCACCAATATGAAACAAATTTACTATTCTTCATTGTTATCTTTTTAAGTCATTCCCATTTTTAAATATCTTCATAAAAACCCATCTTTGTAAAAAATAAATCAATTTCCTTCATCACGTAACTAATACATAATAATAATATTGTGTTTTAGTACTTCAATATAAAGTGTTCTCTTGGATATCAATTGATCTTTACCAATAAATTCTGATCCAATAAATTTAATTTTGATTCACCCATAATTTTAAAAGGCTTGTGAGTCTTCTTTTAATTTTTCAACATCCTTGAGAAGGTTCGGATCTCATGTCCTATGTGAGGAACAACCACTATCCCAAATCCATGGAAATTATTATTTGGATGTTTTGTAAGAAACTTCACAAACCATATATTTATCTTTAACTTTATCTTTATTTTTCAAAGAATCATCAGCACTATATATTGAGAACATTTAGGTTTTAAGAATAAAAATAAACACTTTTGCAAGATTACTAGGTTTATCAAATCTTTCACAGGCCTCTTCCAGTGGTTTAAATCTATTTTTAATTTTTAATCTAGATTTCTCAGGCTTTGTTTGAATTGTTCTTATTTTAATGGGGTGACTCCCCCAAAATTTCTTCCTTATAAACCATATAAACTTGAAATTGTATTTCTAATTAAACCAAAACATCTTTGACATGTTTTTAAAACCTCCATAGTTCTAAAAATAACCATAAAAGAGAATATTTTACTTTAAAAACATCATGTTTTACAGAACTGAAACCCTGTCTTTCAACCTTATTTCCACCATTAATCTTGGATATTTTTTGAAAAAAAAAATTTCTAAACTTATAACTCTTTATTTTTCACATATAAATTCTTTTCATCTGTTTTCCCTTCATAAATTTTTATATTTTTTTCATTAATGTAGATGTACTCATAATTTCCATAATCTAGAAAATTTCTTGGTTTTGCTACAGAATTGGTCTTCTCGATTTGATTATTCTTCTTAGAACCATCATAATTACTCTTCCTATTTTTCTCATCATTTGTTATTTATCTATTATGATACCCCTGAGGATCATCTTTAATTTAAAATTCCCCAACTTCATGAATAGATTTCTATAAATTCAATTTATATTTTTCAAGTCGAATTTCCATACTCTACGATTTTTATTATAAAATTTTGAACTCATTTTATTTCTCTTTCACTATTTATTCTATATTGATTTTTTAATTCTTATTTTAAACAACTATTTTATTCAATTTACAGACTTCTTTATACAACTTTGATTTTTCTTCAACATAAACAGAATCATTGCTTCTGGAATATTGATTTTTCTTCTTCACATTTTTTTCACTTTTTTTAAATTATAGATCATTGATAGACACTCCATGAGTTCTCTTTTTATAAATAATTTAACATAATTTTCTTCATTTTCCTCGACTTCACTAAAACTTTCACTAGTGAATTCCTCTTCATTCACAATAGCAATGAGAATTTTTTCACCAACATAAATTGAAGATTATAATTCCTCTTATTAATCACTACTATCACTTCTTTCACACTAAGATAATAAATTTACCGTCTTGAATTTTGAGAAATTATTTCTCTTACCTTCAGTAGAAAACCCTGTTTTTCAAAATTTTATGATCTCTTATTAAATAATATTCTTAGTTATTATTCTATTCCATCACTAACTCCATATTCTTTTAAATTGTGATAATTTTTAGTAAAATTTTCAATTAATCCAGACCTAAATCATTTCAGTATAATCTTACCTTTAAACCTTCCCTTTCCTCCTCTCACATTTCTAGATATTAGAGATATAATATTATCAAACGTATTATCTAAATTAGACTTGGATTTAGAAAATTTATATTCTTATTCAATAGAAACCTTATTCTTTATCTTTTCTTTCTTTGTGGATTTAAAATATATTTTCTTTTCAGCCTCCACATTCCTCTTTATAGCATAGTCTTTCCTCATTTCATACGATATTAAAACATTTTGTAAATCATCAAGTGAAATATCACTATGATCATTTTCTTCCCAATCAGTGACTTTAGAATCAAACTTATTTAGTAATATATACAAAATATTTTCAAAAATATCATCATCTTTCAATTTATCACTATAGCCTACAATTGTGCTCACCACATCATTCACTCTTGTGAAGAAGATATCAATAGTTTCATCATCTTGCATCCCGATATCTCCATACTAAAGTATCTAAAACTAAAATTTACCTCACTTCACTTTATTATTTATATAATAGATATTATGAAGTTTATCCCATATTTATTTAATATTATTCAGTCCTTTAAATTTCAAAAAAATAGTGATCATAGAATAGAATTATTTATACTTCCATCATTCTCCAAATTCCATTTATCTACTTCAGTCATAGAAACACCTTCTGCCCAAGGAAAAATCCCCTAAATTATGACATACAATACATCATAACTAATAGATAACATGTATGTAATCATTCTATCTTTCTATATGAGATATTTTTTCCCATAAAATATAAGAATCTCTTTGTTATTCACCAAATTATGATTTTCCATGACAATCACCATAAATTTAGTGATAAACACTTTGAATAGAGATAAATTTATTCTCACACGTCAAAAATAAAATCACCAATTATGGTAACTTATGGCTCTGATACAAATTAAAAAGGAACCTCCTAGATCAGTGAAGAATCACTGAGAGGGACATTGAATCAGTCATCCAATTTATTTTTAAGTTTTCTTAGTGAAACAACCCTCATCATAGATTAAATCAAATATTAATCATCATCAAACACACACACATGAAGGTAAAATAAGATTTACAAGGTTCACCTCTCAAAACAAGAAGTCTAGTCCTTGGAATGATCCAGATTTCACCAAGATCATTTGACACACTAATTTCAACAAGTCGGTACAATGATAAGGATTTATCCTTGTATCCATATTAAAAAAAAGTTTCCTGACTATGAGAGTTATTAACATACTATTACAATGATAAAGAACTTGATAAAAATAAAAATAAATCCATCTAATCATAGACTTCATTTTATGATGTAGTGCTACTCTTCCTCTTCTTCCTAAACCTATTGAAACTCAGGTATAATCTCTTCAATATATTCCAATTTTCACAGACACTTATTCTTCTGATTCTATTCTTATCTCTTGTTTTTGTTTTCATACACACCACACACATGCCTTTTACAGAAGTAATAGAAAAGGATAAAATCCAATTCAAATTTTCAATTTCAAATTCACAAAAATAACTTCCTTCAACCAACTCAACTACTCCCACTTCATTTTGAGCCATAATATCTTGTGGGGTAATTTTTACTTTGTTCATTTTTACAAAATAACATCATAGATCAAGTTAGTGATACATTAGATCGACTAAGAATCCATATCATAAAAATTTATTATAACTAAATTAAAACTCATGACATGGCTTGAACCATAGATTAGTGTAGAATGGTTGGTTTTTTTTGTAACATCTTGGTTATGGGTGCCGCCCAAAGGTGCCCTGTACCTGGTTGGTCACATGGCCTCAAGAAAATTTCCCCAAATTCTAGAGGTTGCCGACTAGCAGTGAGGTCCTTGAGTGTGATATTGGGGAAACTATGCCCTTATTAGTAGAGTAACACAGTAGAAACAAATATTAAATAGTAGTGGAAGTAGTAATACCATAAAACAGAAGTAAATAGTGGAAGACGAATAGTATAAACAACTAAAACATATATAAATAAATGAAGCAAGCCATAAGTATCTAGGAAAGAATCAAAACAATTCACAATGATAGAAATATAGTACTAAAACCAAAGTACAGAAAATAGTAAACCCCATAGCATCGTAAGCCTCAGCTTGGTCCCATGCTCTCCAGCTCCACAGCAATCAATTACCTGATAAAGAAAGATGCTTTCCCATATCTATACTTGAAACCATATAATCTATTTGGGTCCAAAAGCATGACCCAAACAGGGTATGAGACGAATCCTAGTAGGAAAACACCATAATATTTATGCCTAACTGTTAGTGAATATATATATATATCAAGAAATATGAAAAATAAAGAAATAAACTAGGAAGTACTCAAAAGTAAACAATCCTACAACTTAAAATTACATTAATTTTAATTTATTAATTATTCAATCTGTTGAATAATGTAACCTCTAGATCTAGTCTAAGCTCTGTATCCCCCTATACAATAGTAACAACAGACATCTCAGAAGACCATCTAAACAAACCAAGTAATACTGAGTCCAAGCTTGTGCTTTGGCTTGGAATACTCATCACAATCATTCAAACATTAAAATGCAACTTTATATGAAAATTCTCATAGTCTAACCCATCTAGTTTAACATATCATAAATTCCACAAATAATAAAGACGCTCTAGGAAAGCTCACACAGTCTAACCCCTTTGGTCCCACATAGCACTAATCAATTACAAATGACCACCAGGGTAGCTCTCACAGTTAGTACCCCTTGGTCTGCATAACAATAATAATTATAATGACCCCTTGGAAGCTCTCACAGTCAATGCCCTATGGTCCATCATTCATTTAATAATGACCCTCTGGTTATCTCTCATGGTCTACACCACTATGGTATATGACCACCCGGAATCTCTCGTAGTCAATACCTCTGGGTCAACATAACATCAATTATACATAAATGACCCTATCTCGGGAATCTCTCACAGTTAATTCTCCTTGGTCATGCTTTCACAATGTGAAACACATGCAACTCATATAGTCTTCAACTCTATCCTAACAACCTCAGGAATGGAAAACAAGAAAGAATAATATTCTTTCTAGACCCAACGGCCATAATCAATCAAACATGTGGAAACACATCCATAAACAAGGTATTAAACCTTATTCATAATCAATCAACCCTTTCTCATCAAAAACACCATAACAGGTCTTGAACAGGGTTAACTTCCAAAATAAATAATACCCTAAACATGGTTATTCAGAAATTTTAGCATATATAATCCAAATACAATCAAAGAAAGGAACAAGACACCTACCTTGATGTCGTATGATCAACACTATTGAACATCGACCCTTGAATCAGCCTAGAATGATGTAGATCTAAAAAAAGGGTAAAAATTATCAACCCTGAATAACTCATGAGAGAGGAGAAATTAGGAAGAGTGGCTCTAGGGGAATAGAGAACTCACCAGTGGGAATCCAACGCACCTGGAGGCATCTCAATCAGATCTCAAATGGAGGAATGGGAGGATCTCGAAGTTTCCAGTCATCTCGTCACTCTCTTGTGTGAAACATGGGATGAAGAATAGAGTTCTGAAGATGAGATGCGACCCCACTTTGACTCATAAAATAGAAAATAAAAGTACATGGAGTGTTCATTTAATGTACACACTGTGAACTAGCCTTAGCCGGACTCCACTTTAGGTGGTCTTCCAGGTCACCTACATGGCCATGTACTCTTCCGTTACACGGCTAGTACACGGATACACATGGAAGCTGGGTACATAGAATGTACTCATAAGCACACGGCATGTACTTATAAAATTTTCAAATCCTCACTTTTCCTCAAAAAAACAACCTGAAATAAATATCCATACCTAAAAAAGAGGATTCAGGTTCTTACAAACTTCCCACCTTAAAGAAATTCATCCCAGAATTTCCTTTCTAAGGGGGGTGAAGAAGAAGCTTTAAAAAACTTTGGCCACTGCGATCCTACATCAGCCTCCCTCTCCCAAGTCTCATATTTTACTCGCTCGTTCTGCCATAGAACCCATACCATAGGAAAATATTGGCCAAATATAACCTTCTTGTTGTGATCCACAATCCAAATATGGTGCTCCTCGAAAAATTCATCCACCTCTAGAACAACTTCCTCATGATGAAAAACATGAGACAGGTCCGAAAAGTAATGTTGTAGCTGATAAACATGAATGATGTCATGCATAGCCTGGTGCCTTTGAGGTAACTGTAACTGATAGGTAACCGACCTGACTCCCACTAAAACCTCAAACAGACCAACGTATCTTAGTGAAAGCTTCCCCTGTCTCCTAATCCTTCTTTGTCCCAACCTTGGTGCAACGCATAAGAAAACATGATCTCTGACCTCTAACTCCAAAGGTCGTCTCCGCTGATCTACATAAGATTTATGGAAATATTGTGCAGTATCAATCCTCTTCCAATTCAACTCCACCTACTCATTGGTCTCTTGGACAAGACAAGGTCACATCATAGTCACCTCTCCTACCTCCAGTCAACATAGGGGTGATCATAATGGCCTACCATACAAATCCTCATAAGGTTCCATCTAAATAATTTCCTAAAAACTGTTATTGTAGGAAAACTCCACTAGGGGTATATGTTTCTCCCAAGAGCCCCCAAAATCTAAGATTCATGCTCACAGAATATCCTCCAAAACCTAAATCGTGTGATTGGACTTGTCATCTGTCTGGGGATAGTAAGTTATACTAAGATTTACCTGTGTACCCAAAGCCCTCTATAGTCCCTGCTAGACACGTGAAGTAAACCAGGCATCCTTTTCTAAAATAATAGAGTGAGTAACTCCATTTATACGTATAATATCTCAAATTTAAAACCTTCCAAGATCATCAACACTGAAGTTTTCCTTGATCAGAAAGAAATGTGAAATCTTCGTGAGTCTGTCAACAATAACCCAAACCGCATCATTCCCTTGAGGAAACCTCAATAAACCCATCACGAAATCCATGACGACATCATTCCACATACACTTAGGAATGGGTAACTTCAATAAAATCCCTTCTAGTCACTTATTCTCCACCTTCATCTACTAATAGGTGGAACATCTCATAAAAAACCCATAAATATCCTTTTTCATACCTAGCCACCAATACTAATGGTGTAGATCTCGATACATCTTGGTGACACCAGGATGAACTGCTCAAACTGAGAAATGAAAATCTCACATCAAATCTTCATGTATGTCTCTTGACACCCATACACGCCCATGAAAATTCAAGACCTCATCCTCACCTATGGTCTACCTAGAAGTAGTGTCCTCACCTGACACACTCTCCCGTAGGACTAGGACTTCAGAATCTGATAGTTACCTCATTCTCACTCTATCCAAAAGAGTATAGGTAACAGTTATAGAAGAAAGAAACATATTTTTCTATCTTTCATGCACCTCCAAATTCATCTTATAGAACAAAGCCATAAGCTGCCACTCACTACTGGCCTCCTAAACTACCTGTATCTGAGCCCACCTTCTCAATGCATCAGCCATTGCATTGCCTTTACCAGGTATATAGGCAATTTCAAAGTCCAAGTAATGAAGGTACTCAACCCACCTTCACTATCTCAAATTTAGGTCATGCTAAGTAAAGATATACTTGAGGCTTTTGTGGTTAGTGTATACCACAAAATGATCTCCCAATAGATAATGTATCCAACAGCGTAAAGCATGCACAAACGCACCTAATTCAATATTGTGTGTCGATTAATTCCACTCAAGTGGACTTAACTACTAAGACCCGTACACAATGACTCCTTCCCCTTGCATAAGTACAGCTCCCATCCCGATATAAGATGCATCACAGTAAACGGTGTAAATCTTTCCCGGCTTTAGAAAAATCATTATCGGTGATGAATTTAATCTCCTTTTCATCTCCTGAAAGGCTGAATCACATGAATTTATCCACAAGTACTTTGTACCCTTCTTAGTTAGGTCCATTAGTGGCGCTTCTAAGCATGAAAAGTCCAATATAAAGTGCATTTAGTAACTGGTCTACCCCATAAAACTCTGTACCTCAAAGAAGTTCTTCGGCTAATCCTAGGAAACTACTTCTCTCACTTTTTCTGGGTCTACTAAAACTCCTATCTCTAAGATAACATGACCCAAGAAGTGAATATGGTCCATCCAAAAGTGGAATTTTGAGAGATTATCATACAAATTATTCTCTCTCAGTGTACTCAAAACGATCTCAAAATGGGTGGCATGGTTGTGTAAAGTGTGAGTGTACACTAAGATATCGTCCATGAAGACTACCACAAAATAATCCAAGAAAGGATGGAACACTCGATTCATTAGTGCCATTAAAATTTTTGGCACATTTTTAAGACCGAACGGCATAACCAAATACTCATATAGACCATACCTACTCAGAAAGGCTGTAAGAGGTATATCTGATGGTCTAACGCACATTTGATGATAATCGGATCTCAAGTCAATCTTCAAGAACACCCAAACTCCTCAAAGATGATCAAAGAGATTATAAATCCCTGATAAGGGATATCGTTTCTTAAGCATAAACTATTTCATCTTTCGATAATCCACACAAAGTCTGAGGGTACCATCCACCTTCTTCACAAAAAGGATAGGCAACCCCCAAGGAGAAGTACTGGGTCAGATGAAACCCTTTCATGAAACTCCTCTAACTTCTTATTGAGATCATGTAACTCTGGTGTAGCCATCATATAAAAAGGAATGGACACCAATGTCTCTCTTGGCACAAGATCAATAGATAAATCTACCTCATGCTCTAGAGGTAAACTAGAAAATTAGTCTATAAATACATCCCTGAAAGGATCAACCACTTGAGTAAAGTTAGTCTGTGAAGTCCCCTGGTCATCAAGATATAAGCTAACAATCTGGGTTATAATTCCTCTCATCCCAAGATGCTCGGGTCCATATCTGTTCGCCTAGACATCCCATTCTCCCTTGTGTAGAAAAGACCAGCCCTATGGTGATGTGAAACTCACCCTATAGAGATATCATTCAACAAAGTCTTGTAAGGAGACCAACCAGTCCATTCTGAGAATGACATCAACACATGTCATCTCTAAGACATAGAGATCCCATAAGAAGTGATACCCACTAACCTCAAGAGGGAACTCCTTGAACTCACATACACTAGCCATCATAATCCCCAATAGAGTTTCTAGTGTCATAACATCCTTAGATGTAAAGATACATAGCACAAGGATCTCCATAATAGAAACATATATAAAACTATGGGAATCCCCAGTATCAAAAAGAATAGAAGCTAAAATTGAGGCAATTAGAATTGTACCTCTAACAGTAGAGGGTCTAGGATCCTGCTCCTACTGGGTCTTCTCCACTGTAAAGGTTTGACCTATACTATGGCCTTACGACCCTACCTGACTACCCTAAGCTAATCCACCCTACTATCGCTGAAAACTGTCCGTCTAGACACCATGGCTATGACCACATCCTCGGCCTAAACAGCCTAAAGAACTCCAATTCCCTAACTGATGAGAAACTGGTGTTCCTGGTCCTGAACATAGAGTCATAACTGATCCCCTCTCACTAGATACTGGTGAGAAAAACCAAAAAAATGCTGAAGATGGACCATCTCACCGAAATATTGGCACACAATTGGGTTTTTTAGGTAATGTGTTCTTTCACATGAGCCTCAACCCAGTTGGTGAGGACTCCTTAAGTGAATCCAAGAGACCTAGGATCAAATCTAGCCAGAGGATAATTTCCGGTACTGTAGCAGTATTGTAGTTGTACTGTAGTAGGTATTGTAGTAGTACTGTAGTAGGTACTGTAGCAGGAACTGTGCAGAACTATAACAGGTACTGTAGTAGGAACTGTCGTAGGCACTGTTTGGCACTATAGCAGCCGGGAATATTCCCTCGTTTGGTCCTTCGGGACACCAATTTGGTCCCCGAGTCCTTTAAGGAATTTGGGCCACCCATGCCTTTGGGTCAGTAAGGCCTTTGAGCCACCTCAAGGCCTTTGGGCCACCTTAAGTGCAGATGCAAACCAGACAACCTACAAGGAACAAGCTTTAGAAGAAGGAGGATAAAGGATCTTTCACCATAGTAGAAGCTAAACGGACTGAAAGAATGAGAGGGTATGGCACCTGTCATTGGGATAAGCCTGTGCATGCATGGGAAAGCCTAGTCGAACATCCATGCGAAGGTGGAGAGCTGATTTCATGATGAAGATGCTGGGGAGGATCAGTTCTAAGTAGTTAGTCTAGGTTGTATGTAATGTTTGAAGCCTATGGGAAATGAATTCCTCTAAGTCCTATGGTCCATGTAATGATTATTCCCACGGGCCTTGTAAGGGTTCCACCTCACCCCTTTAATGGTGAATTATCAAAAAATCAATAAAAAATGAAGGCCTTTGGGCCATTGGAGGAGGCAATGTGGTCTCGTATTCCCACTCTTCCCGCACCAGTATAATAGCACATGGAAACCTAAAGAAACAACATGTGAATGCTCTCTATGGCACTTCCTGCTATTTTTCAAAGGATTACCAGCCCTGGATGTTGAACTATCCTAGCTCACAGTTCCTAACTCCCTCGTATTGTGCTCAGTAATCAGCACATGGTTCACTATAGTCATTTCCGAAGTTATCCTGAAAATATTCACCTACGATCAGATGTCATACCCGAGACCATCCTCAAATAGCCTATCCAAATACAACTCATCACCTCCCAGAACAGGTGAAAATGATAAAGCTCTGTAAAACAGGATAAGTAATCCATCACTGAAAGAGCGCCCTTCTCCAAATACATGAAATCTTGGGCTCGATCAGCCCTCAATGTATCAGGATATAAATAATCATATAAGGTCCTCTAAAACTCTTCCCAATCCATATCTCGATGACTTCCCTCCTATGAGACAACACCCCACCATCTCTTGGTAGAATCATGTATCTTGTAGTCATGAGATTCAACCACATATCCAGAGGCATCTCCAAATGATCAACGATAACAAGCATGGCCTCCAACCATGACTCTGCAACCTGTGGTCCTCTATCCTCAGAAAAGTTGAGAGGATGCTACTGCTGAAACACCCACGTCAGATCCTCTATAGATGGGGAAGGATGTGGTGATCCCTGAAAAGTCTATAAAATCCTCAAAAATCCTTCACAGAACTGTGCATCAGTACCTGTGTCTGGTACAACAGCTGGTGCCAAGATGGGCATGATGGTAGGATCTTCTAGTAGTCCATGATATATCTTTTCCGATGTCTGTTCATCATCCTTCACCTGGCGTACAACCAAAGGACTTCTTGGTTGCATGACTCTATAATTTCAATCAAACACCTCAATTCAAGATTATCAAGGAAAACAACTTAGAAGTGAAAGAAAGGATTAGGGTAAGGAAAAACATTCAATCTTTACAAAATAAAGTTACACGTCATGTATAACTGCTACATGGTGTGTTCCCTTAAGCCTTGAAATGGGTGTGTACCTCTTCCAAACCCAGTCATGTAACACCCCTAAACACAGCGTGTTCCTCTTATGACAAGGCGTGTACTTGAATTTTTTCCTCCTACTCATGTACTTATACATATCTAAACCACATGGTTCTCTCCTGAGTAACACTACATGGCGTGTTCACCATACACGTGGTGTGTACTACTTAAGTTCTAACCACCCATTTCATTAGTCACACAGTTGAAAACACGGTTGACTCTACACGGCATGCAAGAACAGAAAACAGTATATACAACCTAAGTTTCATCCACCTGTGTCGTTGGTCACACAGTTGGATACATGGCTCTTATAACACGGCGTGTATAATACAGAAATGGTATGTTCTACCAAAAGTTTCCCAATGTCATTTCTCTGCTCACACGGTCAGTCACACGGTCAAATATTACCTGGCATGTACATACAGTACACGGTGTGTAATTAAGAAAAGTTTTTTCTTCCATAACAGAAGAACACATGGTGTGTGTTCATAATACCACATGTCATGTTGTCTAGGTTTCTGGATAGTAAGCCTCTAAAACTTCTCCATAACCCCTGAAAACCTAGAATTTTGTCCAAGGAATGAAAAATTAAAACCCTTGAGAGACCATACTCCCGCGAATCAAAGTTTGGAATCCTTATTCATATCATAACTTGAAAAAATTCAATTAAAGTTCAAACATGATCTACCAAATTCTAATACAAGAGGGCCCATACACCTCAGGGACCAAAGTTTGGCATCCATACTAATGAAACTTTACACATTACAATACCCTATCAAAATAGTATGTATTCTATCATGGTATCTATCACAACAGCATGCATATCTAGCACAAAATATATCACAATAGTATGCAATCAGTAATTCACCCTAAATGGAATGATAAGAATCCATGACATGTGATCTCTAGTAAGTGCCTATATGATGCATGAGATGGAAAAACCTCATCTCATTAGGTTGAAATAGAAATAGAACCTCGATAACATCAATGATAATAGCACAATACAAGTGAATCACCCAATAGTGAAATCAAATCAACTGTAACAATTGAAAAACTAGAAAAATTGAAATATTTGAGCTAACTTGGATTTTCCCTGTACAAGGGTTAGCTACTCCTGGACACAGCTTATTACCAACTACCTATTCATTCATATCCCTATATATAGGCTCCAAATTTAAAGAAATACAAGGAAAAGAACTCCTTTGACACCACTTTGTAACTTCTTAGTTATGGGTTCCGCCCAAAGGTTCCCCGTACCCAGTTGGCCACATGGCCCCAAGCGAATTTCTCCAAACGAAATAGGATTCTGACTAGAAGCGAGGACCTTAGGTGTGATAGTGGGGAAACTATTACCTCATTGGTAGAGTAACACAATGGAAACAAATAGTAAATAGTAATTGAAGCAGTAATACCATACAACAGAAGTAAATAGGGGAAGAAGAATAGTATAAAAAACTACAGCATATATAAATAAATGATGCATGTAACAAGTATCTAGGAAAGAAGCCAAACAAGTCATAATGCTGGAAAAATAGTACTGAAACCAAATTATAGAAAACAGTAAACTCCATAGCATCGCAAGCCCCATCTTGGTCCCACTCACTCCAGCTCCACAGAAATCAAATACCTGATGAAGATGGGCGCTTTACCAAATCTATACCTAAAACCATATAATTTGTTTGGGTCCAAAACCATGACCCAAACAGGGTGTGAGATGAATCCCAGTAGGAAACCACCAAAATATATGTACCTAACTGTCAGTGAATATATATAGCAGGCAATATGAAAAATAAATCAATAAATTGGGAAGTACTCGAAAGTAAAAAATCTTACAGTTTCCAATCACATTCATTTTAATTTATTAATTATTCAATCCGTTGAATAATGTAACCTAGGGATACAACCTAAGCTCTATATACCCATGTACAAAAGTAATAACAGACGCCTCAAAAGACCATCTAAACAAACCAATTAAGACTGAGTTCAAGCTTGTGCATTGGATTGGAAGACTCGTCACAATCATTTAAACATTCAAATGAAACCCTTAGGTAAATTTCTCACATTCTGACTCCACTGGCTTAACATATCATCAATTCCATAAATAATAAAGACTCTATAGTAAATCTCACATAGTCTAACCCCTTTGGTCCCACATAGCACTAATCAATTACAAACGACCACCTAGGTAGCTCTCACGGTCAATACCCCTTGTTCTGCATAGCAACAATAATTATAATGACCCCCTGGAAGCTCTCACATCCAATTCCCTATGTTCCAACATTCATTTAATAATGAACCTCTGGGTAGCTCTCACGATCTATACCCCTCTATTCTATGACCACCCAACAACTCTCATAGTCAATACCTCTGGGTCAATATAATAGTAATTATACATAAATGACTCTATCTCAGGAATCTTTCACAGTCAATTCCCCTTGGTCATAATTTCAAAATGTGAAACACATGTACCTCATATAGTCTGAAACTCTATCATAACAACACAATGCATAGAAAAAAAGAAAGCCTAACATGCTTCCTAGACCCAACGACCATAATCAATCAAATATGTGAAAACACATCCATAAACAAGGTGTTAAACCTTATGCATAATCAATCAACCCTTTCTCATTAAACACACCATAACATTTCATAAACAGGGTTAACTTCAAAAGTACACAATACCTTAAACTTGGGTATTAGTCACTTTTAGCATACATATTCCAAAGACGATCAAATAAAGGCACAAACCACCTACCTTGATGTCATACGATCAACACTCTTGAAAATAGGCCCTTGAATCGGCCAAAAATGATGTAGATATGCAAACATGGTAAAAATGATCAACCCTAGATAACTCATGAGAGAGGAGAAATCAGGAATAGAGGTTCTAGGGGAAGAGAGAACTCCCTGATAGGAATCCAACACACCTGGCAGCGTCTCAATCAGAGATTGGACGGAATAACGGGTGGAGATCGAAGTTCATGGTCATCTCATCGCTATCCTATGAGAAACACGGGAAGAATAAAAGAGTTCAAGATGTGAGATGTGACCTTTCTCCGACTCATAAAATAAAAATAAAATTACACGGTGTGATCATTTAATGTACACACCGTATACTAGCCTCAACCGGCCCCCACATTAGGCAGTCTTCCAAGTAACCATGGCCTTCTACTCAGCTGTTACATGGCCAGTACATGACTACATATGGAAACTGGGTACACATCATGTACTCCTAAGTACATGGTGTGTAATTATAAAATTTTTAAATCTTCCTTTTTCCTCAAAAAAACAACCAGAAATAAAAATCCATACCTGAAAAGAAGATTTGGGTTCTTATAGTTTTTCCTTCAAAATATTGATCACTATGGGTGGGGTCCTTCTATTTCAAGCCATTTGGATATTCAAACTTGCATGTTGACCATTACTAGACATACCATGAGCATGGTCACATACCTTAGCCTATTTTTCACAGAAAGGATCAACAAACACTATAGGGACCACCATGGTCTTTTTTTCCTTGTATGTTTCACACAAAAACACTATCAAAACACCCTACCATGGGTGTGGAATTGCTCATTTTGGTCCTACTTCTCATCAACACACCCTCCAACTTGGGTGTGGCCTCCCTTTCTTGGTCCTCCTTTCTTAAAAGAAACTTAATCACTTAAAAAAATTCTATCAACCATCCAGGTTCCTTCCAAATTCATGAAGGCCTGAATCATGATAAGCCAATCATGATATATAAAAAAGAAGATCATTTCACATCGAATCATCTAATTTAACATAGAATAGGATTTTTGTGATGATAAAAAAATACAACACAATCGATCATATCCTCTTCACCAATTCTTCAAAATCACTTATCACAAAAATCATCTTAGCACCTCTTGGGATGAATAGATAGGATGAATATAACACTTTATACTTATATGATAAGTTCTATCATATATGCCATGATATGTACCATATTTTATTTTTTCTACGCCTTGATCATGGTATTAAAGTGTCAAGAAGACCCAAGAGACAAGCATTGGACTATTGTAAAGACTATCCTAAAGTATTAAAGGTATAATAAATAAAAATTTTGGTTTTATGTAGGAGATTAAAAACTATTCATCATATGATATATAGATATTCGTTTCCAAATAGATATGAAAGAGCCAAAATCATAGTTTAGACATGTATTTTTCCTTAATAGAGGATATGTGATCTAGAAGAGATCAAAGAAACCAGTTTTCACTGATTTTGTAGTAGAGTCCAAGTATATTGTAGCTTCTAGTATATATAAATAAGTAGTTTGGATACACAAATTTGTCCAAGAAATTTATGCGGTGCTTAGCAATAAATATGTTATCACATTATATTGTGAAAATACTAAAGTGGTGATCCTCACCAAGGATCCAAGATCACATCAAAAATGAAGAATATAATTAGAAAGTATCACCTCTTGAGAGATTTTTCTCAAATGGGTGAGTCCATAGTAAGAAAAGATTCCATGGAGGAGAACTTGGTATACATGTTGACTAAAGTCTTATCTTAGAAAAATCCTGAACACCATGTGAGAGATAACGAAATAAAATTTATTAGCAGTTGGATTTAGTGTAAGTGGGAGTTTATTAGAGTTGATGAATTAGAACCAAATGCCTTTTACTTTAGATTTACTATATTTTCAAAGACCTGAATATTAATAAATATCATATCATATGATGTGTTTTTTTTCATAAGATTAATGTGAACATGTCCTTAGATTGTTTTTCACATCGAACGGTTATAGCATTTTCCATCTACAGTGAGAACCTTAAAGTGTCATGAAAATATTCTAAAACCTATTTCCTAAGTTTTGGATGATATTTTTTAAAAATATATATATTATGTTTAAACTATCAAGTGTTTTATACTCATAATAAAATGAAACTTCAACTCATGAACTTTTTCACTTGGTAATATCCAAGATAGGATATTATGAGGAAAAACTTTATAATAGAAATTTCAAAATATTTTATGTTCCATTAGATATTTCTATCTATGGATGTGATTATTGTAACTTAGACTTAAGGTTATTATTAATGTATATCATGAATTGTGTACTTATATTTATTGATAAAAACTACAATGATATATCCTCACGATGTGGTAGGATACGTTGGGTAAATCATAAATGATATAACATTAATGAATAAGTCAATCAAGGATTTGTCTCTTCCATATTTAGGGAAGATGATATCTTGGGCCCTTTGATTATAATGGAACTATTTGATTTAATTCCAAATCCATAAAGTTTTATTGATGAATTTATTTCAAGAATTCATAGAAACATATATCAAGGATATAGGTTGATGAAACATTTAATGAAACCTTCTTGATGATATATCAGTATAATGGGATTATATTACAAAATGACCATCCATATGAGGTTGTTGACATTATGATATTAATTTATTTCTCTATGGGATCCATTACATGTTTTTGGATTCCAATCTTAGACTTGGTAACTATTCACCTAAGGCCACTCAGAAAGAGGCTTAGAGGGTCACAAACATAGTATATAAAGAGCCATAATTAAATTTGATTTGAATTTAATATTAGAATAATTATTATTCTCAAGACCAAGGAATAATAATTATTCATATTATGTTGATTTCATAGATTCAATCACCGGTTTTTTGAAATGATATATAAATATATATATATATATATATATGATTTGAATATTAAATAAATATTCATTATTTGGTTAATGAATCTAATATTCATTTATTAAATGAATTAATAATATACTGATATTTATTTATTTAAATAAATATTTATTATTTTAGGTTTGATAAATTACAAGGAGGATTGACAGGCTGAGTTAAGGGTCTAGATGAAATGATATATTTTGATTTAAAATCATTTAAATAAATATTGATAGATTTATTTAATAAATGGTATTTAAATATCTTTGAGTTATTGCATGTCATAGAATATAACAATAATACAATTATTATTATTTTACATGGTTTTTATTTAGATTTAACATTAATATAATGGAATATGTGCAATTATTAATTATCTAACCCTAGATATATAAGCCTAATTATATCATTTTGAGTGATATATAGAATTGTTCACACAATAGATTATATAGAGAATACTCTTAGGACCTAGAGAGAAATATATCAAGATCAAAAATATATTAATTCTCCTCCTCCCACTAGGGACCAAGTTAACTATAAAGAATCCTTCAAGGATATAAAGGATTCATGTTGTGATCAATGGAGAGAAAGACAAGACAATCAGATCATCTATGCTAGAACCCAAAGTGTCAATGGTGGTTTTCTACGTTTTTTGGATAACATAGGGATACCACTAGATGGATTATATATTAGATTCTTCATCATAATGACAATATAAAAATAAAAGTTATCCAATTAGACAATGAAGAAATAATTTCAAGTGAAGGTAATTCTTTTCTATATAAATTTATTATAAATTTTAAGTGAAAAAGATCCTATCTATGAATATTTCAGGGTTACTGTGGTGTCTATGCATGATGGTTTTTATAATATGTATATCAAGGGGATAAATGGAGATTATGGGGTGTGTTAGGAAAGGAAGGGTGAAACAAGGCTTAGGGGAGTGATGTTAACCCTCTATCTAACATGGTCACATGTATTTATCTTTCTGTTTTAAATTATTGGTGTACTTTTCTACTATGTCAATTTTTATATTTTTTGAAAGATTATGTAGGTTCACACTAAAAATTTAAAATTTTCCCTTCATAAAATCCAAAAAAAATAATTAGGGTTGTATTCGTCAAGTTGTGAGGATTTAACTTAAAGAAAATAATAAAAAAAATTGGGAATAAGCCCAATCGCTTTCACTGTTCCCCAGAACCCTTAGTTATGAACACATGAAATGAATTACCTAAACTATGATTTTGAAGTTGTCCATTCTAGTTAATTCTCTAAAGTAATAGAGTCTTTAATTGATTGGTGGGTGTTCAGTAGTATATATTGACCATAAGATCCGGGATTTGAATATGAAGTAATATTGATCGGTTAAATATCTATAATCTATTGATTTTGAGATTCCCTATGCACTAATAAAGGGAAAATTTGTAGTTAACTCCCCTAGTAGGAAGTATCAAGATCAAAAGGAATGAGAAGATATAGATGAATGGAGGCTCAAGTTTTTACTAGATAAACTCCACCTATATATCAATAAAGATCATTATAGGGTGTATTTGTGCCCCATTAATCTCTAATAGTTGGTTGTGGAATGGGTGAAGGCTTATCTTATCTCTAATCATGATTTAATTGATTAGACACTAAATGAGGATAATATTCATTGTTAATATATATAATTTTCATGTTCTTTATTATTCATAAACACCATTTTAGTGCATTTCACACTTTGAACATCATTTCACATTATGATTGTAATACCTTCTTAAAATGCACTATTATGTGGCACATTTTTTAAAATCCTTTAAAGTACCAAATTATTCATATAATTATACATATTTTAATCTGATGTTTTTTTAAATTGATCTAAACTCCAATATTAACATGTTTCATTCAGGGATCAATGGAGAATTCATGGAGGATGATGGAGATATTTGGCAATGAAAGGAAGCAATTCTGGAGAAGGCAGATTGGACACCATCCCACTGATGAGACTATGGGGCCCAAAATACAGGCCCAATGAATCCCAAATTTCGTGGGATGATATAAGACATGTAGAGGAAAACATAACTATTCAGGATCCAATGCTAATTAGGATTCCATGGTGTCCATTTAGGCCGACCAAGTTAGAGATAAAATTCTGGGCCAGATTCTGCGGCCCAGAAAAACATCCCACTAATTTGATCATATCTCAGAATAAATAACTCCAAATGGGCCCAAATTTTACAGTAAGTTAGAATAAATCCGGAGATCCATTTTATTATTCTATGTCCCACTCTGATTCGGCCATCTAGAGGGTAATCCAAACGCGTCTGTTCGGTGGATGAAAGCTGGCTGCCACCTCGGGTCAAATGTGAAAAAGTCCAAATTCCACAAGCTTTCCACCACCTATGGCCTACCAAAATTAATTAAGATTCTTTGTACTGTTGGAGGCTCGACCCAAGAGCTCAAAAATGCCTATTTAAGGTAGTGTTGTTGGAGGATTTAGGAATCTTTGAGCTTGTTTTCATCTTAATGTTATGCTGCCAAATTCTCTTTGTAATGTTCTTCCTTCACATGTAAGTTGTTTTAATTCATCCTTGTTTCTTAATAAAAGTTCTTCTTATCTTATAAATCTATTCTTCTCCTTATCACTTTGATAACTTTGGTTCAAGGTGTGAACTTTTTCATACCAAACCTTGTGAGATTATCACACAACGGTGGAGTGATTGTTATTTTATTGCGTTTTTTTACTTCTCCATTTCCTCCCTCATGAGTCTATTTTCCGCTTCCATTGAAACGATAGAATCAATGGAGGGATAACCCAGTTATGGTTTGATCCAAGGTAGTAGAAAGGGGATGGATTGGATGTTATTTATCACCTCATTAATGTATAATCACTTCTTTAATTGAGATTTTTATTTGATGATTTTTAAACTTCATCATCCTTGTTGAATTTAAGGTCACACACTTCAAGTGCTAATACGAACCTTTACCTTGAAGTGCTCAAAAACTTGATCCTTCAAGTGTATAGGTGATTAGTATTAAAGGGTTTAGGAATTAAACCAGTAAGTTATGATGTTGTTTTATGTCCTTAAATGAACCCATCTCAAATTTAAGAAATTGAAATCATTAAAAAGAAAATACGTCCAATCCACCCCGAGCGATAACCTAGGATCAACTCATTATTTTAATTTGAATTCACTTAAGTCTCTTAGAGTTTACTTAAACCCATCTAAAATCAACCCAATGTTGGTCACTTAATAGCCAAAAACAATCCTTAGAATGTGCATGTCTATAGGTTACTTATTAGGTCTCTGTGGATTCGATAACCCAAGCTAGACTACAAGGACCGTTCTACCTTCATCTCTTGGGTAAATTTGAGCGAGAATCAAATTTTGGCACCATTTACAGGGACCCAAGTAAGTCATCTAAACACCCATTATATTCTCCCCCATTTCATCTTTTCTCATCCAAATTCTCTTATCTTGTCCCTTTCTCGTTTTTTTTTCTTTTGGCGCATGTCCGCCTACACCCGCGATCAATCAAACCGTCTAGTTAGGGTGGATAGTCCTGGGGTTGGGGAGTCAAGTAAACCAAGGTAAATCATTTCATTAGATCATAATCTTACTAATACTATAGATTCCAAAATTGAGCCAATTTCAATGGAAGGTTTTCAAGTAAACCAACTCATAAACCCAAGTGGAAACCAAAATGGAAACCCAAATGAGGCAGCCCTAAACTGGGGGAATGCGGTCGATCAAACCATGAATGACTACCTCACACCTTCCTGGACCAATGCCCCCTCATTCATTAGACACAATTCCATAGGAGATTCCAACTACATATTTAAACCTCATGTCCTAAACCATCTTCCCACATTCCATGGAATGGAGTCCGAGATGCCATACCTTCACATTAAGGAGTTCAATGACATTGTAGAAACCATGTGTCCCCCACGTCAACTAGAATCATCTAAGATGAGGATATTTCCTTTTTCTTTAAAGTATCGAGCTAAAAATTGTCTAAAAAATTTGAGACCATCATCCATCAACTCTTGGGACCAACTACAAAGAGAATTCTACAAAAAATACTTTCCCCACCATAAAACAATTTCACTTAAAAAAAGTATCCAAAACTTTTTTGAAAAAGAGGGAGAGTCATTCTATGAAACATGGGAGAGGTTCAAAGACACTCTAAACATGGTTCCACACCATGGTTTTTCTATTCCTGAACAAGTGAGAATTTTCTATGAAGGGTTGGGTCCGGGGAACAAACAATTCATTGACATGATGTGTAATGGAACCTTTAAAAACAAAGCCCCAAATAATGCTTACGAGTATCTAGAAAGCCTTTCTGAACAAAACCAAACATGGGGAACTTCACCTTATTCTGAAAAGCCACAAAGAACTACTATAATTCATACACTTAGAGAAGAGGAAAGCCTTAGGGCTAAACTCGCAGCACTCTCTAGGAAGGTTGAAGAAATAAACCCTAGGAAAGTCCATGAAATCCAAACTGTTGACCCTGTTTGCACAATTTGTGACAAAAATGACCACAAGACAGACAAATGCCCAACCATTCCATCCATCAAGGATGTTCTCTTAGGAGGAACCCTAGTGGAAATAAATGCTTTGAACTTTCAAAAGCCTCAATACCAAAACACCTTCAACCCAAGGTATAACGACCACCCAGGCTTCCGCTGGAAAGATAACCAACAACCTAGCCAACCACAGGGAAAAAATCCTTACCCCCATCAGAACTACCAAACCCATAACCAGTTCCAAACCCAACCTATCCAATACCAACAGCCACTGGTCCATTTTCAACAAACCATACCACCTCCAAAATATCCCCCTGGGATAAACCAACCTACTCAAGCACCCACCCAAACTGTTCCACAAATCCTACTAGAACAACTGTGCAAAAAAATGGAGAGGATGAAGTCAGAAGTATCTTCCCTTAAACAATAACTTCAAACCATCAAAACATGAAAGGCACCCATGCCTACTTAGGCGGTTCCATCCTCAACTTCAAGGGGAGAGTCAAGTTTTTCTCAAACAACTCATGAAAAACTAAAGGCTGTGACTATTTTAAGAAGTGGGAAATAAATTTAGAAACCTAAAAAACTAATTCAGAACCCACCTGAAGATTAAAACTTGGATGAAAATTCAAATGAACCACAAGATCAAACTGAGGAAACTGATAACATTGTCAAGGAAACAACTCTTCAACAAAAAACCCCACAACCTGCACCATTTTCCTCAACGCATGAGGGGGAAAACCAAGACTGAACTGAGTGAAACGTTGAGAGAAATATTTTCACAAGTCAAGTTGAACATACCACTTCTCGATGCAATCCAAACCATACCTACCTACTCAAAGTACCTTAAGTACTTGTGCACTTTTAAAAGAAAATTTTTACATAAAAACCAAGTCCTTTTGGATGTTAATGTGAGTACCAACATTCAAGGGACCATTCCTCCTAAGTTGAAAGACCCAGGTTGCCCTTACATCAATGTTGAAATAGGAGAGAGCAAAGTTGTCAAGGCCTTGTGTGATTTAGGTGCTAGTGTCAATCTCATCCACTATGTCGTGTACTTCCAGTTAGGCCTAGAAGATCTCCAACCCACATCTGTCACACTTCAGCTTATTGATCGTAGCATTAGGGTTCCAAAGGGGATTTTCAAGGACGTTTTGGTAAAGGTTGAAAACTTTATCTACCCTGCTCACTTCATTGTCCTTGACAACCATCCAAACTTAGGAAATAAGGAACAAACCCCAATCATACTTTGCCATCCTTTTCTTGCAACAATCAACTCTGTTATCTGAGTCCGAAATGGGAACATGACCATCACCTTTGGGAACATGAGTCTAGACTTGAACATCTATAATGCAAGCTCACAAATAGGGGATGATGAGGACATTCATGAAGTAAACATGATAGGAAGCATTGATAATAAATCCATGGAACATCATGGAATATTTGATGGATGTTTAAGTCAGGATGAGATTGATTTCCTTTGTTCATATGAAGGAAGTTTATCTCCTTGGATTGAATCATTTTCAAATTGCTCTTATGATGAATTCTTAGGTCCAACAATCAGTGAAACCTTTCAAGAAACCAATTTCATGGAGACCAATCAAACTTCCTTCCCTAAATCTGATCAAGACAATCTAGTAGCTGAAACTTCTACATGTGGGGAATCAATCATATCTGAAACTCTAAATAAAGAAATTGATCTTGATCCAATGTCCCAATCTTCTGCTAAAATTCTGAACCAACCTGATCTTGAATTGAAGGAACTTCCTTCTACACTCAAGTATGCTTTCCTAGGGGACAATTAAACATGTCCTATTTTCATTTCTTCTTCTCTTGAAGCCAATCATGAGAGGATGATTCTAGATGTCCTTAGGAAGCATAAGAAATCCATTGGTTGGACCCTTTCTGATATTCCTGGGATTAGCCCACTTATCAGGAATCATAGGATTGTTCTGGAATCTGATTCAAAGCCATGTCGTTAACCTCAACGGCGACTCAATCCTAATCTCATGGAGGTAGTAAGGAAAGAACTTATGAAATTGTTAAAAGCTGGTATCATATATCCCATAGCTGAGAGTGAGTGGGTGAGCCCAATCCAAGTGGTTCCAAAAAAGGCCAGAATCACAGTGATAACCAATGAGGATGGAGATATTCTTTCAACAAGGGTGAGTAGTGGATGGAGGGTCTGCATTGACTATAGGAAGTTAAACTCATTCACTAAGAAGGACCATTTCCCCTTACCATTCATTGACCAAGTCCTTGAGAGAGTGGAAGGTCATGCCTTCTACTGTTTCTTAGATGGGTACTCGGGGTACAATCAAATTGATGTCTCCCTAGAAGATCAAGGTAAGACTAAATTCACATGTCCATTTGGAACCTTTGCTTTCAAACTCATTCCCTTCAGGTTATGCAATGCCCCTGGAACCTTCCAGCGGTGCATGATGGGAATCTTCTCAGACATGGTAGGGGATTTTCTAGAGGTCTTCATGGATGACTTCTCTGTGTTTGGGGATACATTTGAGGGATGTTTGAGGAATGTAGAGAGAGTCTTGTCAAGATGTGAAGAAAAGAATCTAGTCCTAAACTGGTAAAAATGCCATTTTATGGTTAAAGAGGGACTAGTTTTAGGCCATCTGGTCCCAGGTAGGGGGATTGAAGTTGATAAAGCCAAGGTTGACATCATTCGTCACCTTCCATCACCCAAAACTGTCAAGGAAGTGAGGTCTTTCTTAGGACATGTTGGTTTCTATAGAAGATTCATCAAGGACTTTAGTTCAATCTCCCGTCCCCTTTGTGATCTCCTAGTAAAGGATGCTCCATTTGTTTGGACAGAAAGCTGTGAGGGTTCATTCTCAACCCTCAAATTCTCTCTCACCTTTCCTCCCATTATGAAATCTCCAAATTGGAACCTTCATTTCGAACTTATGTGTGATTCTAGTGACTTTGTTGTAGGAGCTGTGTTAGGAAAACGTTGTGATAAAACTCCTTATGTCATTGCTTATGCAAGAAAATCCTTAAATGATGCCCAAATCAACTACACCACCAATGAAAAGGAGTTACTTTCTATTGTGTTTGCCTTAGAGAAGTTTAGGTCCTACCTCTTAGGATCCCCCATCACTGTGTTCACTGACCATTCTGCACTAAAATACCTCTTCCAAAAACAAGATTCTAAGGCTAGACTGATTAGGTGGGTCCTACTCTTACAAGAATTTGACCTCACAATCAAGGATAAAAAGGGAGTTGAAAATGTTGTAGCTGATCACCTCTCTAGGATAGAATTCAAAGACAACTCAAATCACTTTTCTGTGTCTGATTCGTTTCCTGAGGAACACTTATACTCTGTGAGTGACTGCCCTTGGTATGCTGACATAGCAAATTTCTTAGTGATAGGAGTCATTCCAAAATTCTTAGGGACTCAAGCTTGAAGTAAATTTCTTTCTGATGTTAGAAACTATGTGTTTGATGATCCATACCTATATAAGTTTTTCCCTGACCAAGTCATTAGGAGGTGTGTTCCAGAATCTGAACAAGATTCCATCCTTAAATTTTGTCATAGTGAGGCATGTGGAGGTCACTTTTCCTCTAAGAAAACATCTGCTAAGATTATTCAATGTGGTATCTTCTGGCCCACCCTCTCAAGGGACTCCTACACATTTTTTCAAAGCTGTCCTAGGTGTCAACAAGTAGGGTCCATCACAAAAAGGAATCAAATGCCACTCACTCCCATCTTAGTGGTTGAAATATTTGAATGTTGGGGAATTGATTTCATGGGACCCTTCCCAAACTCTCGGGGATACCTCTACATACTCTTAACTATTTATTATATATCAAAATGGGTTGAGGCCATTCCCACTAAGTCCAATGATCATCAAGTTGTGATTTGATTTCTGAAAGAGAACATATTTTCTCGATTTGGAATTCCTAGGGCTATAATCAGTGATCGAGGAACCCATTTCTGCAACCGCCCATTCTCTTCACTCATGTCTAAGTATGGTATTTCTCATAAAGTGTCCACTGCATACCATCCTCAAACCAATGGTCAAGCTGAGTTAACGAATAGGGAGATTAAGCAAATTCTTGAAAAAACTGTCAACCCCTCTAGGAAAGATTGGTCTGAGAAACTCTTAGATGCTTTTTGGGCCTATAGAACCGCATATAAAACCATTTTAGGAATGTCCCCATATAGGTTGGTTTATGGTAAATCATGCCATTTGCTAGTGGAGATTGAACATAAGGCCTTTTGGGCAATCAAGAAAATGGATTATGATCTCTCATTGGCCGGAACAAAAAGGAAATTAGATCTCAATGAACTGGAGGAACTAAGGATGGAGGCTTATGAAAATTCAAGGATCAATAAATCTAGAGTTCAAGCCTACCAATCTAGGAATATCAAGGTCAAAAATTTTGAACCGGGAAAACTTGTGCTCTTGTATAATTCAAAACTTCATTTACACCCGAGAAAGTTAAGGTCTAGATGGTCAGGTCCTTTCATAGTGCATCATGTATTCCCCCATGGGGCAGTAGAGATTCAAGATCCCACAACTGGTTACATTTTCAAGGTCAATGGTCAAAGGTTAAAACCATTCATTGAATCATTCAATACACAGGAAATAGAGGTTGAGTTAACTGAGCCAACATATGAACCAGGAAAAAATTGATAGATTTAGGGTCCATGTCAGGCTAACGACGTTAAAAAAAAGCGCTGCATGGGAGGCAACCCATGTTTTTCAAGTTTCCTATCATTTTGTTGTTTTAATAAAATTTATATTTTAATTAATCATTTTTATATTTAAAAAAATAGACTGTTGACATATTCTTCTATTATGAGTATGTATGGGTATGAAAGGGGAGAACTATATTCATCTGTGTCACGTGGTGTGATCTTTGAGTAATACCTTACCCATAAATTTAAAAAAAGAAGACAATGTATCATCAGTTTATTTTATTTTATATATATACTTATATTTTACTTTTTTTTATATATATATATATGCTCTTTTGTATTGTTTGTTTGTTTTTTTTTTCACTAGGGAACTCTGCAAGTGACATGGATATCAAAGGACTAAATTGGAGTAGCAAGAACTTCAAACTTCAACCACCAGGTGACTTCATTCCATGATCCTAATATTTCAATTTCCTTATTGAACTTCCCTTTTATTCCTCTACCCCCTTATAAATGTTCTTTTCCTTAAAAACTGGGGACAGTGTTATTTTAAGTTGGGGGGAGATAAAATAAAAAATTATTTCGTGTCAAAAAAAATGAATGATTTGAAAAAAAAAATTGTGTAAATGGAAGGAAGAATTCCTTTAACTTTGAACATGGTAATACACATTGCACACTTTGAAACTGAATATCAAATAATTTAGCATGACCTGATTCTGATTCTAATCCTTGTATAATTTCATGAGCATAGATTTTGGAAAGTGTGGCTGTCCAATGTGATATTTCATCGTTTATATTTTCATCCAAATAAAAAAAAGATCACAATGCACGTCCCTTGGATAGTGGGGTATTAG
Organism: Viscum album; assembly: GCA_963277665.1. Lineage (NCBI taxonomy): Eukaryota > Viridiplantae > Streptophyta > Magnoliopsida > Santalales > Viscaceae > Viscum > Viscum album. Next base: position 1,833,597,748 of record OY728160.1, read on the forward strand.
TTTGAGTTCATGGGTTCCCCTAAATAAATATCATAGTTTTGGTGATCATTTTAGTTTAATATGAGTATTCAAAAAAAATATTAAAAAAAATTGCGCGTAGAGCAATCAAATGACCTAATGCGTGGCTTTCGGCACTTGGGGGTCGTGACTCCATAGTTGTCTGGCCCAGAGTTAGTAATTTTATCTCTATTTTTGGTAATTTGAATTTGTTTTTGACTGAGTTAACTCGAGATGATGCCCGGGTATGTGGGCTTCACTTGGTGCCCTAAGGTCTTTGAGCCTGGGAGTCATCGGCAAAGTCTCGCTACAGGGGTTGACTCTTTTGAGTGAAACTTCAATTACCATGGCAAGATTGCAAAAAAACAAAAAACAAAAAACAAAAAAAAATATGATACAAAAAAAAATTGAATACTCATCTTAATATTGAAATGTGATTCCACCTAGCGCTTCCATCATTTCCCCCTTGAATAAAGATGAACCCCCATGTCTATTGTGATGCACAACACATCCTCATACTTAATTGACATTGGATGAAATATGGCAATGAATTTGAACAAAGGAATGGGCTTGGGATTGGGATCTTCTTATGAAACTATCTTGTATTAAAATATTTTGATAGGTTTCATGATTTTTTGGTATAAGGTTTTTTGGTGATCATTGTGTATTAAAATGTTTTTGAAAAAGGGAATTCGAATTTCATATTGTTGAGATATATTTTGCTCAGGACTTGCAAAACTCAAGTTTGGGGGTGTTATTAGCCACTAAATGAGGCTAATATTCATTGTTAATATATATAATTTTCATGTTATTTATTATTCATAAACACCATTTTAGTGCATTTTAGACTTTGAACATCATTTCACATTATGATTGTAATACCTTCTTAAAATGCACTATTATGTGGTACATTTTTGAACATTCTTTAAAGTACCAAATGATTCATCTGATTATACATATTTTAATCTGATATTTTTGGAAATTTATCTACACTCCAATATGAACATGTTTCATTCGGGGATCAATGGATAATTCATGGAGGATTATGGGGATATTTGGCAGTGAAAGGAAGCAATTCTGGAGAAGGCAGATTGGACACCAGCCCACTGATGAGCCTGTGGGACCCAAAATACAGGCCCAATGAATACCAAATTTCGTGGGATGATATAAGACATGTATATTAACAAATAACGCTGCATGATCCAATCCTAATTCGGACTCCATGGTGTCTATTTAGGCATACCAAGTTAGAGATAAAATTCTGGGCCAGATTCTACGGCCCAGAAAAACATTCCACTAATTAGATCATATCTTGGAATAAATAAGTCAAAATGGGCCCAAATTTTACAGGAGGTTAGAATACATCAGGAGATCCATTTTCTTCTTCTATATCCCACTCTTATTCTGCCATCTAGAAGGTCATAAAAACGCGTCTGTTCGGGGGATGAAAGATGGACGCCACCTCGGGTCAAATGTGGAAAAGTCCAAATTCCACAAGCTTTCCACCACCTATGGCCTACCAAAATTAATTAAGATTCTTTTTAATGTTGGAGGATCGACCCAAGGGCTCAAAAATTCCTATTTAAGGCAGTTTTGTTGTAGGATTTAGGAATATTTGAGCTTGTTTTCATCTTAATGTTATGCTGCCAATTTCTCTTTGTAATGTTCTTCCTTCACATGTAAGTTGTTTTAATTCATCCTTGTTTCTTAATAAAAGTTCTTCTTCTCTTATCAATATTTTCTTCTACTTATCACTTTGATACCTTTGGTTCAAGGTGTGAACTTGTTCATAACAAACCTTGTGATATTATCACACAACGGTGGAGTGATTGTTATTTTATTGCATTTTTTTTACTTCTCCATTTCCTCCCTCATGAGTCTACTTTCCGCTTCCATTGAAACCATAGAATCAATGGAGGGATAACCCACTTATGGGTTGATCCAAGGGAGTAGCAAGGGTCTGGATTGGATGTTATTTATCACCTCATTAATGTATAATCACTTCTTTAATTGAGATTTTTATTTGATGATTTTTAAACTCCATCATCCTTGTTGAATTTAAGGCCACACACTTCAAGTGCTAATACGAACCTTTACCTTGAAGTGCTCAAAACCTTGATCCTTCAAGTGTATAGGTGATTAGTATTAAAGGGTTTAGGCATTAAAACAGTAAGTGATTATGTTGTTTTATCTTCTTAAATGAACCCATCTCAAATTTAAGAAATTGAAATCATTAAAAAGAAAATGCGTCCAATCCACCCCGAGCGATAAACTAGGATCAACTCATTATTTTAATTTGAATTCACTTAAGTCTCTTAGAGTTTACTTAAACCCATATAAAATCAACCCAAAGTTGGCCACTTCATAGCCAAAAACAATCCTTAGAATGTTCGTGTCTATAGGTTACTTCTTAGGTCTCTGTGGATTCGATAACCCAAGCTAGACTACAAGGACCGTTCTACCTTCATCTCTTGGGTAAATTTGAGCGATAATCATTCATCATCATTTGATAGAGACTCATTGGTGGGGAGAACCTAGAGGTTTGGTATCAAGATTTTGTCTATTTCCTCTATGTTCATATAATATTAGTGGTTTCCAATAATATGTAGGAATATATGATGAGGAAGTATCACTCCTCTCATTGGGTTGTTCACCCAAGGATTTGAAAGATGTATCCTGACATGCATAGGAAATTTTGGTGGCATGGTATGAAATAGGAGATTGATGGATTTGTGTTGTGATGAATTCATTTCCATCAATTCAAGGAAGAATATAAAATTCCAATGATATATCTACATCTATTTCCTATACCTAAATTTAAATGGGATGAAATCAACATGGATTTTATAACAAGATTATTACACTCCCTGAAAGGAAAGGATATGATATGGATAGTTATGGATGGCCTAACCAATACCACTCATTTCCTGGCTATAAGAGAGGCATATTTGGTTGATGAATTATAGAATCTTTATATTATTGATATATTGAAGGTCCATGGGGTGAAAACTAGTATCATGTTAGACCAGGACCTAAAATTTATGTCTCATTTTTGGAAAGGGTTATAAAAATATCTTAAGTCCTAAGTAAATTTTAGTATAACTTATCACCCTCATACAGATGGTCAGTTATATAGGACCATTAAAATTAATGAATAAATTTTTCAAGCTTGAATCCTTGATTTTGGTGGATCTTGGGAGGATCATTTACTGATTATAGAGATTTATTATAATATCATCTATCTAGATAGGACAATTTATGGCAATCTCTATCAAGTAATTCCATTCCTTTTATATTAGGAAGATATTGGTGAATCATCATTGATTTCCCCTAGCATAATTTAGTAGAATACTAAATGTGAGAAATTGATCCTGAAGTGGATGACAACTTCATGAAGTCACCAAAAGACCTATGTAGGTAATGGCCCTTGGAATTTCAAGTTTATGACCATGTATTTCTCTGAGTCTATCCTAGATTAAATTATAAACAGATGGGAAATCAAGGGAATATTTCCCATTAGTTCATTAGACCCTTTTATACCCTATATAAATTTAGGGAAATGGATTTAAATTTATCTTTTCCACATCAGTATAGAGTAATGAATAAAATTTTCCACATCCCATGGCTATGGAAGTATATACCAAAACCAACTCATGTGGTTCAATGAGATAATATAGAGTTGGAGTCTAATAGATTCTTTATAGAACAATCAATTTCTAACATTTATTAAATTGAGAAAAAAAATTCAATAAAATAGAATTCCCTTAGTATGAGTATGATGGTATCATAGTCAATATTCATAAGAGACGTGGTAATGTGAAGTTAAGGTTCGAGCTCAATGGGTGAACATATTCCCTCCAAAATCTAGATAAATATTATCAAGGATGATAAGATGATGGTGAGGAGGTTTTAAATACCCACATCTCACTACTACAAAATCGGTGTTTAATAGTGTTGGTGTTTATCAATGCTGCAAAAAAGTGTTGATAAATGGAATCTTTATCAGTGTTAATAAATTTTACCTTTTATCAGTGCTTTTTTTAGCACTGATAAATGGAACCTTTATCAGCACTTTATTTTAATCATTGATAAAGGTTACCTTTTATCATCACTTTTTTGTTAGCATTGATAAAGGGTTCCCTTTATCAACACTTTATTTTCAGCACTGATAAAGATACATTTAATCAGTGCTTTTTTAGCGCTGATAAAGGTATGAATAAATAAAATGAAATAATTAAAAAAATAAAAAATAAAAAATGAGTTTATTAAAAAAATATTACAAATTTTATTAATTTAATAATTATTGATAAAAATGAATAAATTGAATATACATTATTAAATATTAAACATTTTATTAATTAGATAATTATGATAATTAATGTTAAAAAATTATATATATTAAATATATAGATATCTATTAATGTATATAAATATTATTTATATATTAAAAAATATTTATGCATTTTACATTAAATAGTAATATATTTAGTGAATAATTTTTTATAATTAAAAATTAAAATGAATTAAAAATACTGACTAATTGCATAGTGTAATGGATATATAATCGAATGTGTCATTTGATTTTTAAATTTAACAAAGATCAAATGTGTGTTATATTGATTTCACATATACGTAATTAATGGATTTTTATATACAATGCACACACACAAAAATTATCCATTTATTCAATATTGTTTAAGTGTACTTATTTTTAATTTATTCAATTTCACTCATTTTTATCATATATGCATGCATGCACTTAAATTTAGATACAAATATTATTTTTCAAAAATATTACTATAATTATAAATAATTAATTATAAAATTATAATTAGTATATTTAAAAAAGAATATATTTACTATATTTATATTTATATATATTTATTAAGTATATATATATATTATTTATAATTATAATTATAAATCCTTTATTATCTCTTAAGTAATAAATTATTTTAAAGGTAGGTCTTTATAAGCACTAAAAAAGCACTGATAAATATTCCTTTTATCAGTTCTTATTACTTAAGCACTAATAAAAGGACTCTTTATAAGAAATTATTTGTAAGCACTAATAAAAGTGTCCCAATCTATTTAAAAACCCTAACCATTTTTGAGCCTGTTGTGATATCAGAAGCTTTCCTCAAAATCCACCCATTGTCGATGTTCCTCCTCAGTTAATTGAAGCTTGAATCACACCACTCGATTGCCTCTAGTAGGTCAAACATCATCATAAATCTAGTTTTTGGTTTCATTTAGGGTTTCCTAAGTGGACTTTCTTCAACCTAGTGAGGTAGGCCTTGTGATTTTCTTTGTGTATTTTTTGTTTCATTTTTTATTTCTTGTTCGACTATGTCATGATTTATTTGTGTTCAGGTCCTTGTATACTATTTTTATTTTAAATTATGAACATAAAAATTTGTTTATGATCTATTTTTTTATTGACTACTGATTTGGATATCCTATTTTGGAATTTTTAAATTGTTGTTTTGAATCAATTTTCTTTGCTTTCTACATTTGTACCCCAACTTGCTCCACAAGATTAATTAATTAGATGTTTTGAAATCTTAGAGAATCACCTTTGGTGAATTAATTCTCATTGTTTTTTTTTAAAGGTTGGGGCCGAAGCCTCATTTTTTTTTATTAATAAAGCAAAGCAAAGACCTCTTTTTAACTGGGTAGAGGGAGACCCATTACAATTAATTCTCATTGTTAGATATTAAATAATTGATTCACATCCCCAATTCATTCTAAATTGTTCATATAGAAATCTTAAACATTTCCACCACATTTGATTTATTTTTTATAATCATCACTTTTGTCATTATGGTAAAGTCATCAATAAATGTGATGATGTAAGGATTACCTTGAGTGGAATTGTGTCTCGTGGTTCTAAAAAAATAAAAAAAGTAGCTAAAGATGATTTTTGGACTAAATTTCCACCCTTTTATGACAGCCTTTAATGATTTTCCCTTTTGGATTTTCTCAAAAATTAATCCCCTTAGCTATTTATATGAGGTGAGTCTCTCAACACATCTCAATTTTAATTTTGTCACAAAATTATTTGTAAAATATTACTCATCCTTCTATGACATCATTTTTTCCCATAAATTGAACTCAGATAGCTGGAATGGTTGGAGTCTCCATTCAAAAAGAGATTCCCACTAGTCCTCTCACATGGGTTAACAATCATTCCATATTTTATCTTTTTTAATAGGAATGTTTTCTTTCTAAATAAAACCTCATTACAATCATCACATAGATAAATTAACCTCAAAAAATTTTGTTTAAGACCATAAACAAACAAAAAAATATTCTGAATTCAAAATTAGTATAGGGTTATATTTATTTTACTATGTTGTGATACTCTATTGTAAGGTTTACATATATTTTTAACAATTTAAGTTTATTTTATAAATATATATATACATATATATATATAATTAAAATAGTTTGGGGAGGAGGATAAATACAACAAAAAATCATACTCTACACTAATAGGGAATAACTCGGCGTGACTCGAACCTGAGACCTCACCGAGACCCCTCAGAGCCGTAACCAAATAAGATGGACCCTGGGGGAATATATATCTATATGTGTGTGTGTAAATATATATCTTTCTATCTATTTATATGAATTTTCATAACTTATAATGTAAGGGTGATTTTATAATTATTTATTCACGAATTATGGTTCTGGATTTCCAAATTAGGAAGATATTTTATTTATTTTCATTACAAATTATGTTTAAATGTAAATTTTTTTGTAATTATGTGTATTATAAATTCCATGTTATATATATGTGTGTGTGTGTGTGTGTGTGTTTAAATGTGTAAGGGATAGATGTTGCAAGGGTTGTTGTGTTTTTCTCTATTTTTTTTGATATATCTTATTGATGTGTATTATTGTTTTATGCCAAGTTCTTTATGGACCTCCCTAGAATCTCAAGGATGGGTGAATGTGTATTAGATAGCCTCCCTATAATCCTTCAGATGGGTAGATATGATGTTAAAACCTCCCTATAATCCTTGGGATGTGTTGGTGTAATGATATGACTTACCTAGAGTCTTGAGATGTTTTCAAATATTTGGTATGCCATTAATTTTAAATGTAATAATTCCTTAGGTTACTACATCACTTGTTCTAAAAAATATAATGGAAGTTTTAAAATTCTATATATTAGAAATTATTTTAATTTTTTTATTGAGAAGCATCCCCTATATCTTTTATATACAACTTTCATCCTCATCACCTTCATATATCGAACAACCATTATTTCAATTTTTTGCTTGAAACTCATCCCCCATATCTTTTATGTCTCTTGTACTACATTGAAGCCCAAAAAAGAAATTATTAGAGATTTAATCCTATAAAAGGATGTAGGATGGATATAAAATACACATAATCAAGAGTTTATATGATGGTTCAGAGATAAAATTTATAAGGAGCTATCTGAAAATCTAAATTCAATTGTCGAACGACTTCAATGGTTAGTTAGAGAAATGAATGTAAATGTTATATCTTACACTGGTTTTGTAATCAATGGTAATATTTTCTATACAAAATAACACTATTACTTTAGTACGATGAAAAATAATGGTTTTATGCTTGTGTATTAAGTGATGCACATATATGGTTCTAAGAATAGAAATCTAATTTATGCAAATATGTTATATTTTGGCCTTATCGAATAGATATACGAGTTGTTTTATAAAACATTTCAAGTGAATATTTTTCATTGCAAATGGGTTGACAATATTAATGGATTTAAAGTTTATGAAATTGGATTTGTGAAGGTGAATTACAGTATGGAAGGGGAAAAATAAGAGTTGTTCATAATGGCATCACAAGCAGTGCAAGTATTTTATGTCTCTAATCCAACAAATAATAATTGGTCGATTATCATGCTGGTGACTAAAATAAATGTCAAGTTAGATGAAAATTCAATTGAGGATGACCCTTTCATTGGGAAATCACAATCAATTCATGTTAGTCCCAATATTGAAAATGTCTTTTATGTTAGAGGGGACCACAAAGAGGGGATTTGGATTGTCGGTAGAGGAACCAAATCCTTGAAACCTTTAAAAAAATATATAGAGAACAATAAGAAGGTAAAAGTGTTTTTTAATATATTATGTTTTTCCTCATAATATTATATGTTCTATACTGCATAAACATAATATAAATTAAATTTTTGACTACTCATGCAGAAAATGTCTTCTACACATGATGTTGTTACCAATCCCTTGGAAGAATAAACTATAATGAAGTAAACCCATAGGAAAGATGTAAAGGTAATGTTATGGTATAATTTCTCTATTTTAACAAAAATATAATGGAACATTGATTTAATTTTTATTATTCCTTGCAGAGTTCATTTATTTTAGAATATTTTTTTCCATGTGTCATGCCTTTTCAAGAAGATAAACGATGTTGTATCTGCTCAATCACAGAGGTAATCTTGATGTTTTCATAGTAAAATCATTGTCCATAGAATTAATGTATTGTTTCATATTTTTGTTTAATTTATTTATTTTTAGTCTTACTCACATAATAATTTTTTTCTTATACAGTTGGATTCTTTCGTTTGATATGGGTTGATCTATCTATCTTTCATTCCTTTTTACACCGAAACTTCCACAGAATTCTTCTCCCTCAAACCCTTTCACCCCTGAAGTGTTGACATTTATCACTTTCCTTCAAGTTCCCTCCACTACTCAACACATAGGTCACCTTGATATTTTCACATTAAAATAATTATACATATAATTAATGTATTATTTCATATTATGTTTAATTTATTTCTTTTTAGTATTAATCATAATAATTGTTTTCTTATACGAGTGTATTCTTTTTTTTTGATTTTATGTGTTTTATTCGAAATTGCTCATGTAGTGTTGGTGGTTCCACAAACAAAGTCAATCAAAATCATAGAAACGTTGATATTTGTAATTTTTTTGAGACTTTGGGATGTGTAGGAATTAGACACACCTCAATATGACATATTATGTGACCGGTATAACTCCAAGTTCTTATTTCTATTTAAAATTGACATTAATTTTCGCAAAAAAATTACATAATAAAAACCAATAAAACATATTCATATTGTTTTGATACTTTAATTAAATGATCCATAAGTCATTTGTGATGTTTAAGAATCATCTACACCTTAATTCGATACAAAATGTGCCTGATATGACTCAATGTGTCTGTTATTAGTTTAAATTCAACATTTGACTTTAAAAAGTTTCACTCATTGAACACCAAGAAAATGTGCTCATATTTTCTTGATAATTTAGGGTATTGATTAATAAATCATTTTTGAAATGTAATAATAGATCTCACATCAATTCGATACATGATGTGACCTATATGAGTCAAAGTATGTATTTTAAGTTTAAAACGACATTTTAGTAAAAAATACAAGTGACGTACTCAAAACTATTAAAAGACATTAATATTGTTTTGATACATTAGTAAAATAATCCATAAGTGATTTTGAATGTGTATGAATTATCTTCACCTTAATCTGAATCACGGTTCGACTGGTATAACTCTAAGTGTGTCTTTATTTAAAATTGGCATCAATTTTAGTAAAAAAACAAACTGAACAACTCAAAACCAAAAAAAACACATTCATATTATTTTTATACTTTAGTAAAATGATTCGTGAGTGATTTTAGATATGCATGAATTAGATTCACCTCAATCTGACGCACGGTGTGACCGGTATGACTCTAAGTATGTGTTTTTATTTAAAATTAACATCAATTTTAGTAAAAAGGACAAATGAACTACTTAAAAACAATAAAGCACATTCAAATTGAATAAATAATTCAGTAAAATGATTCATAATTCATTTTGGATGTGTAGGAATCAGTCTCACCTCAATCTGATACACAATGTGATCGGTATGAGTCAAAGTGCATGTTTCAATTTTGAAATGGCATTTTATTAAAAAAGAAAAGTGACGTACTCAAAACTAAAAAAACAAATTCATATTATTTTGATACTTTATGAAAAAAATCCATAAGTCATTTGGGACATGTAGGAATCATCCTCACCTCAATCCAACACATGGTGTGACTAGTATGACTCAAAGTTCATCTTTTTATTTAAAATTGTCATCAATTTTAGTAAAATGGACTATTTTCCTACTCAAAACCAAGAAAAACCCTTTGTAATGTTTTGATACTTTATAAAAAATATCAATAAGTAATTTTTGATGTGTAGGAATCAACCGTTCCTCAATATGATACACGATGTGACCGGTATGACTCAAAGTGTCTTTTATTAGTTTACAATTGATATTTTAGTTCAAAAGTGTCACTCACTGAAAACCGATCAAATGCGCTTGTATTTTGTTGATAATTTAGTACAATGATTAATAATTAATTTATGACATGTAGGAATATATTCCACATAAAATTGATACATGATGTAATTTTAATGAGTCAAAAGTGTATGTTTCCAGTTTAAAATGACATTTTCGTAAAAAAGACAACTGACGTACTCAAAAACAAGAAAACACATTCAGATTGTTTTGATACTTTAGGAAAATGATATAAAAAAAATTTCAGATGTGTTTGAATTAGTCGTACCTCAATATGATGCACAGTGTGACCAATATGACTCCAAGTGTGTCTTTTTATTTAAAATTGACATCAATTTTAGTAAAATTAACACTTTCTGTTAATTTATTTCTTTATATTATTACTAACATAAGAATTTTTTTCTCATACAGGTGCATTATTTTACTCAAGAAGGAGTGGTTTTTTCATAAATTTCATGATTCAGGTCATTATTAAAAGATAAAGGATCATTAATGTTTTTGAATGTATGTAATAATTTTTATTTATGTAATTTTATAAACCAATGTTTGAAATTTCGATACTATAGTGTTTTTTCTTGTTTTTGTGTTATGAATTCCATTTTATTTAAATACTATATTAGGAATTGTTTTTTTGATATCTGGTTTGTTTCTAGTGCTATGGTGTGTTGTTACATCACATTGTAGTGGTGTTGTAGTGTGATGTTATAGCACCCTAAAGTGTGGCCCTTTATCAGTGCTTTTAAAAGCGTTGATAAAGGACACATTTATCAGTGATTCTATGAGAGCTTATAAAATGTATTTTATTATCACTTTTATAAGTGTTTATAAAGTTATAATTTACCAGTTCTTCTATAAGTTCTAATAAAAGACCCTTTATTTACACTTTTATATGTGCTGATAAATTGTTCCTTTAGCGGCGCTAAATTAAAGCGCTAATAAATGGTTCCTTTATATGTATTTTTAAAAGTTCTTATAAAATTCCCATTTATCAGCACTTTTTTTAGCACCGATAAAGGACCCCTTTATCAATGCTGATAAACGACCAGGGATTTTAACCTCTCTCATGTAGTTAGTGCTTTTCTAGCACTAATAAAGGCCATTTCTAGCACTGTTAAAGGCCGGTTTTGTAGTAGTGTCCCTTTATATGAGTTTCCATATTATTTCTAGAATTAAAATTCATTTTTATTATGATTATATGTTATATAGGTATTATAGTCCTTTAGGATAGATATGGATGAACAAAATGGGGGCCATGGTGTTACAGTGTCATAGGGTACCCGGTAGGTGGGTACCAATAATATGGTGGGCCTAGGTGGCGTGAAGGACTTTTTTATGCCCTATCAAGTAATCATTGGACTTATACTAGGTATTATATTGCTCTATTTGTTTTAACTTGAGGTAAAATACATCATTTTACCCTATAGTATTTCATCTTTAATCCCCAAATCAGGTTTTAACCTCTCATTTCAATCTTTTCCCCATTTGAGAGCTCCCCCTATATTTACACTCAATCCCCTTCAACTAAAGCTTAAATTCTCACTCAGCTTCATCGCTAATTAGTCACAAGAGTCTTATATTTTCAAAGTTAAGGTGAGATATTCCTTGTTCTATAACTTTTTATTTTGATTTCAATAGTTCCATAGTCCTCTCAACCTATCCTCCTTATAGGGTGATGAATATAAGGATCTCTTTTGTTCATTATTCCTCCAAGTGATTTTGGAAGGTTTTAATAAATTATTTTAAGGTAAGGCTGCACCCATACATGTTGGATATTTTTTTTTATAATTAGGTGAATAACTTTAACCTCTCATTAGCCCAATTTAGGATTTTTGTATCAATTAAGGGTGGTGTATCCAACTCTTTTAGGAATAGGGACCGGCTTATATATAGACTAAAGTGGGTGACGTCTTATATTTCTCTCATATTGTCATGGTGTTATGATTATAGGTGCATGGGGAAGGGTAAGGAATACTTATATAATGGTTTTAATCCCAAAATAATTCTAATAAAATGTTTTCTTAATAAGGAAATTCTAAATTGATTATCCATCATTGGGTTTTAAAAGCATTGTGTCCTTGATTTACTTATTTTATTTTTCCATTTCATATTATTGTTGAGTAACACTTTTTATGAGTTTCCTTACATGATTTATGTTATTTTATAACATTTTTAAAGGATTCATTATTATAATTCCATGTTTATGACATTTCACTATTATGAATTTGGTATTGTTATACTCTATCATTCTCCCTTATTTCCTTGATTGTATTTTTTATAACAATGGGACCATGTTTGAGAATGATGTACATGTTGATAACAATTTAACCAGGATAATTTATTTCCTATAGAAATTTTATATTGAGGATTTTATCATGGACTTTAATATGAAATTCATTCAAAAAAATCTATTTTTTAGGGATTCCATTATATAATATAAATTGCATTGGTCCCTTTTCTTACTAAATGTTACATATGACATGTTTATCCTTGATTTTAATTCCTTAGTCCATATTGGTTAGAATTTTTATTTTATAATGATGTGACCATGCTTCTATGTTATGATTTAGGTAAGAATAAGATTTTTAGTGGCTTCCTTGATGTTGTTTCATATGTATAACCTTGTATTTCTATGTATTGAATATGTAGGTATGTGAAACTTTTTTTGTAGGATGTAGATATATATTGGTGTATAATTAATTCTTAACGTTATATATATATATGATATGTTCCTCCCTGTGAGGAAATAGGCCTTGTATAGAGGAGGAATTACATGTATTTTTATAATTATGGATATGTATATATAGATATATACATTCTTTCCTTTGAGAAGTTGAGATAGCCTAGGCAAGGATGATCTTGATTCACATAATATATTTCTCCTTATGAATAGATAGGCCTACCTAGTAGGATGATTATATATATATATATATAATTACATGTGTGTGTGTGTACTACCTTCTATAGAAGATGGTTTCCTACAGACACCCTCGACAGACATATCCCTTTTGATATATAGGGACGTTATCTATATTTTGAGCATGGATCAATATAGTTTTCCTAATGTGGTGGGAAATTATCATTGTATGTTATAACATGACCATTTTTTTACCTAACTAGTAGAAAAGCATGTCTAAATTTTGCGCTATTATTTTTGAATGTGTATAATTATTATTAATTACATATTACCTAACTACTTTATATTTATGCTTTATGAACATAGTTTTATAATAGACCAGTTGAGGTCGGGTGGTGAATTCCATAGGGTATATTATACTCAAACCTAATACGTGTCCCACTAAGACATGTGTAGACATTTTTGGCATGACTCGGGTAAAGGAAAAGCAACTAAACATGAGGGTTGAGGGTACTGGTGCATGGGTAGTCAAAGTACATAGTGTCTAGAGTCATAATGGTAACTTTTAGATTTTTTTGTGGATTTATAGATCATTCACTATGTGGTTGTCCAAAATATTTCACTTAGAGGATCTTTCCCTAGGAATTCCAATTTTGGCCCCTATAGGGCATGTTTTATTAAGACTTATTGTGTATACTTAGTTTTTTTCTAGTTTCTCATTTATAGTTTATTTTATGGATGTATTTGGAATAATTATTCATGTTTTTTCATTTCATATTTATTTAACATTATGGATTGGTCAAGTACTCTTGGAGGACAGGTACCTCATTGGAGAGCAGATATTAGTGTACGATTTTCTTTTGTACCCAAATTTAATGTTGGAATTTAATCATGAATATCTATAGTTTTTATGTTATTATAATTAATTAAAATGATCTCCCATATATATAAATTTTTTCCCTTGGTGTTTAATCCAACCTTTGGTTATTATGAGTTGTTCTTGAGGTCTTGTGGAAATCTAGTTTGGGTTCATTCTGGAATCCAAGTTAGTTTTTTACAATACATTTGGTTCTTGTACTCATAAGATAGATAGTATCCATTGAGGATTTAATTAAGGATATTATACTTGATACTTGAGTTATTTTTATCATTTATTTTATATCCCTTTTTTCATGATTCTGATAGTGGTGAATTATGGTGAGGAAGTAGGTGGGAAGTCATTGATTTATCATGAATTACCATGATAGTGAGTGGTCGATGTTCTTCATTTATTCATAACTTTACATATACTCCCTTTACTAATTTTCATGGAAAATTTTATAATTGGTGTGAAATACTCTTGTTTTAATATTAAATATAATTTTTTGAGCATTATTTGAATTAATCCAAATTCAAGTCAATTTACTATTTTAATCATATCTATCTCTATAAAAATTATAATTATGTGTTTTTTATTTTTTAGGGTTTTTTATTTAAATTAATATAAATAATTAAATTGAATATTTGGAAATTTTGGACATTTGATGGTCCATATGGACCACACAAGATGGACCACTAAATCTTTGATTAAAACTAGACCATCCAAGATGATTGAATTTATGGGCCAAATATTGATACCAAAATTTTATCAAACTCCACAATATATTCTAGGATATCCATTTACATCTTGGATAAAAATTATAATTCCCAAATCACCCAGTAAGTGTCCCAATTTATACATTAAAGTCCACCCCACAATTTTGGATTGGATTCAAAAACATCCCAAAATATAGGACTTTTGTCCCAATATATAACTCCAATTGAGATATAATTTTGTGGGAAGAAATAAAAGATATAGTATCCAAACTTTTTAGAGGAAATAGTTTTTATTGGATGACACATTCATGGTATAAAACCCATTCGCATTTAGTACATGGAAAATTTTTGGATATTTCTGAACATGAGTACGTGGTTTGGAAAAACAGCCATAACTTTTGTTCTAAAAGTCCAATGGCTTTCAAATTTATAGTTTGTACTTTACACATAAAAATATAAAACTTTTTAGAATAATATACCAAAATATTCTACTGTATAAATAGTCAAATGATCAATCCAAGTTGAGGGACAATTTTGGAATGCAAACAGTTCACTACCTTGGGCTATAAATACACTCCCCTCTTCTCCTTGAAAGAGGTTGGAACTTAAGCACATATAAGGATATATTGGAATAGAAATTCCTAAAAAATTATTTTCAGGACCTTTAAAACTCTTTTTTTTACTTTATATACCTTTCCTCCATGCTTTATTTTCATGCACTTCAACTGCTTTCAATTGTAATTGTGTAAGTTGTTTTAAACATAATTTGAAGTTTAATGCATGAATCACCATCATCTTATATTATTCTCATCCACCTTAAGTTGTGTAATATTAATAGTATTAAAATATTTTAAATAAATATGAAAACCATTCCCTTTTCTCACTTTATTATTCAATCAAAATCAGGAATTTACCTCTCTTCATGTTTTGTGTGTGTGTTCGGCCCACCACTCTTTTATTTTCCCAATATTTTTCTTCTCTTTACAACTCATCACCATAATAATCATAAACCAGGTTACTAATGATCTCAATAGATGAGTAAATATCTCATTGGGGTGAGTCATAATTTGGGGATGTTAAGTGATTGATAGATTTTTATTGTTTATTGTTCTTTGAATTAAGATTGCATATGAAAACAAGAAATGTTATGGATTAATAGCATGTTTTTTTTATATGTAGATTACATATAATATTGTAACCAAAAATTCACATGATTTCATGAAATATTAAACCTTTCATCAATGAGAATT
Organism: Viscum album; assembly: GCA_963277665.1. Lineage (NCBI taxonomy): Eukaryota > Viridiplantae > Streptophyta > Magnoliopsida > Santalales > Viscaceae > Viscum > Viscum album. The sequence continues at coordinate 1,833,613,754 of OY728160.1, forward strand.
TATGCTGATCATAACCCTCATTAAGGATTAAATTAAAGCTAAAACTTGGAATTTCGATCAATATCATCTTGTGAAGTGGATGTTAATTAAATGAAATGTTTTTCAAAGCTCAAAGATATCATAAGATTACATCCCTAATAATAAACTCACCCCAATATTTATTAAATTGTTAAATAAAACTTCTTCAATGAATTATTTCACCAAAACTCTGAAAACAAATTCTATCCCCCATTAAATAGACAAAACAAAAACAATCGACTCTAAAAATTTGGTACTATCACTGAGGATTTGAACTAAGTGTCACTATAAACATAATAGTAGATAATTAGACATTTGAATAGTTATAAGGTGATAATTTTCTGCACTTCAAATGGTTCTATTACTAAGTATGTTTCAATTGGTAGTTTTTTTTGTAAAAAAACAAAAAAAACCCAAAAAATTATAATCAAAACATAAAGAAAAACCCTCCTTTTTCATTCTTTCAAAATTTATATGAATTATATATATCCTCTCAATCAATCCATTAGATTTGTTTGACCCATAAATTGGGTGAACACTTTGATAAATTAAGAGGAACATTAAGGATAATAAAATCACTCCAATCCCATTAATTTCCCATATAATTGAACTAGATATGTCTAATCATAGGGAAAAACCCTTAAAGAACTCGTTGCCCCTTATATGAATTACCAACCCCTTAGCATTCAATATTAAAATATTGATTCTAATTTCAAACTCAAATTAGGTTTGATTCATATTTTTTCTTATTTCCATGTGCTATTTGGTAAGGATCTGCATCTTCACCTCAAATAGTTCCAAGCGGTGTGCTCTACCATGAAGCCTCTGGGGTTTTTTGAATAGCAAATCAAACTTCAATAATTTCCTTCCTCCCTATCTGAATCTTACAATTCACGGATCTATTACCTCCCTCTTGGTCCCATAAACACATGGAATGGCATGAAGTGACTCTTCTTAGAGAAATTATTCCCTCCTCAAACCAATTCTATTCGAAAAGAAATAAGTGGTATCCATAAATTCCCAAATGAATCACTACATTAGTATTGGTAGATGTTCAAAAATATTTTTGAAACCTTCCCACACCACCAAATACCTAACCAACTATTGATCTAATACTTCTATGAGGGTTTATTGTATATGGATTGAACTCTCATTGATGTCTCAAGTGGAGGTTCTCTTGTTGAAAAAACACTTATAGCTACATGAGATATCATAAGAAACATGTATTCCAACACACAAAAATACCATAATGGATATCATGTTCATGTTAAACAATTCCAAAAGAATAAATCCATAGATCCCAACAAGATGAAAAAATGGATGAGTGGACTTATAAGTCTTGTGTGATAACTAGTTGTGGATACCAAATCCCCAACCTCATCTTATCTACAATATCTATTAACTAGACCTATCAAAAATCATAGAATTTGTATCCCACCATCTCACCCAACTGAAAAATGTCCACAAATTCAAGATGGTACATCATATTCTTTTGGTCTAATGGAGCTCAGTGCAGCATATTATAAGTGGAACACCAACACTCAAAAACTAGTTCAGTTCATTAGAAACTCCAACCAAACCCACTATGATCCCTTTTCTTCTATATATAACCCTAGATTGAGGTATGGTAATCTCATTTTTCATCTCCCACGATTACCTCCTCAAAATCCAAACCAATTCCAATATAGTAATGGTGGTGGTAACTTCCAAAAACCTTACCCTTTTGTTACTCAACCTCAAATGATAAATCCCCCTCTTTATCCTCTTGAATTCCACTATCTTACTGATCCTTATCAATTCCCAACCCAATAAAATCCCTTTTCCAAGAACCCAAATCAAGTAAATTCTGATTTGGGACATGCCTCTTCTTTTAAACAACTATGGGAAAGTGTTGTGGAGGATCTTAACTCCATCGCATGTTCTAGCCTTAAAAATATTGAAAACCAAATTTTTCATCTTGAATTCCATCTATGTGTACAACAATAATCCAATTCTTTGTAACTCCTAGCTCAACCATTGCCCAACCCCAAGGGAAATGTAAGTGAGATGTCACATCGATCTAGAAATAAAATCGGTATGCCTCATGATGAATCCAAAAAATTCCCTTTAAATGTTGATTTGGAAAAATAAGAGATTAAAAATCTAGAAAAGGAACTTGAATCCACTCCCTCACCTCCTTATATATTTATAAGAAATCCAATTCCTTTTTCTCAAGCCATCTCTAAGCCAAAGAATCCCTTTGGACCTGATATTTAAATTCTCAATAAGTTCATACATGTTGAATACAAAATTACCCTTTTGGATTATATCAAAAACATCCTAAGTATTAAAAGTTTCATAAATAATTGATCACCCATAAGAGACATCTTAGGAACATTGAAAATATTTCAACATAATAATTCATTCCCATGAAGTGAAAATATCTCGAGACCTTTATAGTTCCATGACAAATAGGTAGTTCCAACTTTGATGATGTACTCATAGGCCTAGTAGGCTCGATAAATGTCATTCCAAAATCCATATTATCCAACCTTGTAGTTACCTTAATTTTCATGAAAGCACGCACACTCAATTAGTGGAAAATGCTCTGTTGAAGTTTCTTTTTCACCTGTAGATGAGGTCTACTTTTCTGCATACTATTAGTTAGAATAAATTTCTTTTGAGAACTGTTTACATCCCTTTGTGAACCACCTACTTATTCCATGAACCGCATAGAAAACATGCTTCATGGAACACCTCTTCCATGAACTACCTCCACTTTATCCTTTGTGTACCACCTCCACGAACTAACTCTGCATACCACCTCGGCGTAATGCTTCTACATACTGCCTCCTCTTACCACTTCTGATTCTATATAATTCCTTCTTATAAGGACTACTTCTTTGGTGTACCGAATTCTCCTACCTATACCACTTTATTTTTTTAGCTGTAGATCCCTTCAAAAACACTTTTTATGATTGTTCTTGCAAACTACTTCACTTCACAAAATTCTTCCTCACGAACCACTTTCAGACATAGCCAAATTCCTAGAGAAAAGATATTTTCTTATGAAAATTTCTCTAAGTAATGAAGGTATTAGCACTCCTTATATATTCAAATAGATCTGAAAAACTCTCTAATCCAATCTCCTCAAATCTTTGATGTGGTATAGCCTTCACAGTGTACTGATTCTTATGCGAACCATTTCCCTACACAGTCCACGTACTCCCTTTCTTCCTTTGCAGAATCCAAAATCACTGTCTTGTTTTAGATAATGAAAAGTCATCCCATGTACCACAATCCTTCTTCATACTATTGGCCTCCCACGAACTACAAGCCTCCTCGCGAACTGTTTTCTATTCACGATCTTCATATTACGCTTCGCTCTGTTCATGATCTGCGTACCATGCTTCACAGTTCACACAGCACTGCTATGAAAAAATATTCCTTTACTGAATTCCTTCACCATTCTGTGTACTGACTTTACGATACATAGACTATATTTTTTGGTCTGTATACTATTCAATCCTATGTATAAAACATCTCTTTTCCAAAAACCAACTCCCAATTTTGAGGCCCAAAAATTTGGCAAACACTGGTAAACTGCACCACCTTAAAAACCTGCTTTAAAAAACACCAACCATACTCATTCATGGTCATCTATCTTTTTCAAAAAACACAATCACACCCAAAACATACCAAGAGGACACCTTGTGGTATTTTTTCACAAAAATCTCCCCCTTTGGGTTTGTTTACAACACTTTAATAATTTGATATCTCATTAAATCTTATTAAAACTTCTACCACCATTCATTTTTTATGATTAAGATAGCAATCAAGTATTAAATCAACATATACTCTAAGGACACATGATCCATGATCAGTATGAGAAACAAGAGTATAATGAAAATTTCATCAATGAATCACTTCATTACATTCCAAAACCATTCTTATGATTTCATCATGATCCTCAGCAATCTTGATATGTATCCTTTGATTGATAACTTCAACCATTATCATATTTAATACTACCCCTATGTAACTTCTCCCCCTAACATCTTCAACTCCCCTTATCTTGCTGCTCCACCAAGCAACTTTTCCCTATGTCTTGACTAATACATTTTCTCCCTTATGTATCCACAATTTCTCCCCCTTTGTCAACAAACCTAAAGGCCATTCTTTTGAGGTCTACAATAGGGTAAAGAATAGAGATTGTCACATTAATGGAAAACGCACCATACTTCAATGAGAGGGGGTCCCACATCCACACCTTTTCAAGTGTGGGGAGTCGACTTAACTCACAGATCCAGTCGATGCCTTTTAAATTCTTCTTTGGGTAAGGCCTTTTTCAATATTTCTATAACCTATTGTTCTATAGGCACGTACTCTAAATTCACAAGCACTTGATCCATTTTATCCTTGATAAAATAATACTTTATTTCAATTTTCTTTGTCCTTTTGTTATGGAATGGATTTTTACTAAGATTTGTAGCACTTGAATTATCCTAATGGATTCTGATCGGAGATTTCACTTCAAATCTCATATCCTCAAGTTACTAATTCATCTAAAATAGTTTCATGAATGCTTGAGTTGCCTCAATATACTCATATTCAATAGTTCTCAATAAAAGAAAATCGTGTTTCTTGATTATCCAATAAATACACAATCCACCAAGATAGAACAAACCTCCTGACATTTATTTCTTATCATCTACTGATCTGGCTCAATTTACATCTGTATATCCCAATAAATCTTATTGAGATTTATCATTACACAACAAACTAAAGTTCATTGTGCCCTTGATATACTAAAGTATTCTTTTTACTCCAAACAAGTGGATTTCCTTGAGATTGTTTTTATACTACATATCCTAACATGTGGAAAAAAATATGGTCATGTTGCTATTAAGTATAACTAGATTCCAATGATCTACTTGTATTTAGTGACATTAATTGTTTTACCTTCATCATCCCATGATAGTTTTATCTGAGTAGCCACCAGAGTTGTCATCTCCTTGGAATTTTCCATTCCAAACTTTCTCAATACCTCTTTTTCATATTTAGATTAATAAATGAATGTGTCATTATTTCCTTGTGTGTCCTATAAACCAAGTAAAAAATAAGTTCACCAATCATTAACATTTCAAACTCAGTTTTCATGAATTCAGAAAACTATCTACATTATGCTTCATCTGATCCACCAAAAATTATTTCATCAACACACACCAGCACCATCATCCTTTGATTACTATCATTGTTTAAATACATGTTGTAATAAACTCCACCATGATGAAAATATATATTCTTCAGAAACTGATCTAACCATGAATACCATACTCTCGGTGCTTGCTTTAGCCCATAAAGTGCCTTTATCAGCCGACACACTTTGTTCTCATCTTCATGGATGAAAAAAAATCTAGATGCTCAATGTAAACTTCTTCTTCCAGAACCCCATTTAGAAATTTTGACTTAACATTCATCTAGAAAACTGTAAACTTTCTTTGCACTACTTTATCCAAGAATAATCAGATTGCCTCTAGCCTTGAAATAGGTTCAAATGTTTCATCAAAATTGATACCCTCTATCTAGGAGTACCCTTTGCACAATAGTCCTTTATTTCTAATAACCACACCATATTCATTAAATTTTTTGTGAAATACCCATTGAGTCCCAATGACATTCTTATCGGTCGTCCTCAAAACAATCTCTCATGTTTGATTCTTCTCGATTTGTTCAAGCTCTTAATTCATAGCCTAAACCCAATTCTTATCTCCAGCTGCTCATTAAAACATTTAGGCTCTATCTATGATAAGTATGATGCTTGTTGTAGAGTCTTCATCCTCCTTGTCAGCACTAGAGTTGTCTGATCAACAATTATGTTTTTTCCAATCAATTTTGGTTATTCTCTTTTTCCTTTGTGCAGATATTGAATTCTTCTCATCCTTTTCATCATCTAAATCTTCTTCTAAATCATCCTATGAAATTGGAGCATCCCCTGATCTAATTATCTCATCATCACTATCCTCCTAATATTGATCATGTATTTTCTGAAGATTCTTCTCATTCTCTACTATAGTTTCATCATGACTTTCAACTACCTTTCCTAGACACTTGTCGAATCATTTATATGATTTTATTTTTTTATTATACAATAAATATCCCTTCATCTCCATAGGATTAAAACTTTCTTTATTTCTCCTTATTTAGAATCAAACACTTACTTATGAAGACTTGAAAGTAATTCAATGATGAACTCTTTCCATACCATAGCTTATATGAATTCTTCTATTCTTTTAGACATAGCAACACTCTATTTGAAGTGTAGACTACTGTCATCACTGCTTATTTCCAAAATTTCTCTGGAAGGTCATTCTCAATGAGAATTGTTCTCGCCATGTTATTGATAATTCTATTTCTTCTCTCAACTACTCCATTATGTTTTGGAGTTCTAACATCTGAAACTTAATGCCTTATCCCATGTTTCTTGAGATAATCCTCCACTTGGATATTTTTAAACTCTGTTCCATTATCTGTTTGGATCTTCTAGATTTTTTGACCTAGAATATTTTCAACTTCCTGTTGATATATTGTAATGAAACCGAACACCTTATAATTGTGGGTAATGATTGATACCCATTCCATTCTTCTATAATCATCAATGAAGAGAGCATAATATCTCTTCCTATCAAGAGTTCTTGGTGAATTGTTCCACACACATCAATATGAAGCAACTCAAGAAATCTTGCTGATCTTTTCTCTTTTACCTTATATTCCTTTTGAATGATCTTACTTTGTTGGTAGTAATAACACATATGTGTACGATCATGTGATAATCTAGGGATATCTCGAGTAGTATCATATTTCACATGATCTTCCAAGGACTTTTGGATCATGTGGCCAAGACATTTATGCCGCAAATTATTTTCTTCTTCCTTAGACAAAAAGCATATATTTCCTTCTTCACTCATGAGGTAGAGATTACTTTTTGTATATTTTCCCTACAATACAACAAAACCATCATTTTCCTTGATGACACATAATTTCTTGTAAAATCATATGTCATGTCCTAAGTCACACAGTTGACTTACACTTAATAAGTTGTGACTAAGACCTTTAACAACCAGTAAATCTACACATCTCATGTATTTTACCCCAAACTTTTCTTTCCTAGATCCAATAACGTTTAGACATTCATCATTACCAGATCTTAAGATACCTTATTTATTGTACCTAATTCTCATCACTATATCCTTGTTTCCTATCATATGGTAGGTGTATCCACTATTAATGATCCATATCCAAGTGTGATATGATGCCTTGAATGCAATTTATGAAACCACTGCCTACTCAGATATTTTATTTTTAATTTATGTTTCTGAATTCATACCAAGTATGGATTGATACTATTTACACTCCTTGGAGTATTATGGACTAGATTCATCTTGTAGAGATGCAAAATGATTTTTTATTTTCATATCATTTGATGATTCATTTGCATGCAGCTTATAACCAACCTTAGTCTACTTCAACACATTCCTATATATTGCTGATGAGAAATATCTTGCCATGTGTTTGAATACTCCACACCTGAAACATTGACCATCAAATGATGACTTGGAAAATTGAGCTCTATATGACTTCCTCTCTTATTCATCTTCTCTTTGGTACCTATTTTCTATGGAACAAACATTTTTTTAGTGTCTCATATTTCCACAAAAAAAATAGCATCTTATGTGGGGTGCATTCATGTGTGGTAATACTACATCACTGGTTGTCCCTTGGGTTCTTTGAATCTTATGATTATACTTCATACCCAAATCAATCTTTAATCTCAAATTTGGTGCTTTTAGTCTAACTTAAACCATTACTACTTTCTGATTTCAATCAAGACCCATACCACCATATTTTTATTTGATTGTTGCTTTTGTTCTACTAGAAAACTATACTCCACTTTTATATTTTCTTTAGTTTGTGTTATCTATTTTCCCAATGTTGTTCTGAGAGTAAACATTTTTTCTTGACCCTTAACACTTTGTCACAAACCTAAAAATTACACTTCAAGTTATTAAATACATTTGATTTGATCTTTTATAGTTTTAGTCAAACAATCGATCTCTCTTTTCTGTTCTTCAATTTTGAGTTTTTACTCAACCACATTTTCTGAGATTTATGGTGTTAAAGACTTCAGTTTTTCAATTTATTTATTTATCTCAGAATTCTCTTCTTCCTTCTACTATAGATAGAGTTTGCATCACGAACCACTATATTGGATTTCTTTGTTTCTTCTATCCAAATATCTATTTCTTCAAGTGAAACTTCTAATTAATTCTGAAGGTCAATTCTTCCTTCTACTTCTCCTTTTTCATTATCACTTTATTCTTTTATTAAGTAATTTTTAACAACTACTACCAGAGCAGCTACTTCATGATCCCTTCAATCCTCTAACTCTTCTTCCTTAGATTCTTATGAACATTCATCTTCTTTTGAAAGTAGATTCTTCTTTTTGAAGAACTTTATCTTTGCACTTATACTACCTTTCACATTGGATGAATACTTATTTTGGGTAATTTAATCATTGCTTTAATCATCATATTCAATCTTCTTGGGGTACTTTGCCGCAAAATGTCCAATATTTCCATATCAAAAGCATTCAAGTGGAAGTTTACCTTTGAAATTTCCTCTTTCTCTTTTCATATTTGAGGAGATAAATGACATGAAATCATCCAAATTTTATTCCTCCAGACTATCTTCAATAGAGAGATTCTTAGTGGCCTTGAATTCCAATTATTTGGATTTCCCCTTTTCTATATCATCGTTACCATCATTTCTCATGTAATTTGAAACAATAGTACTATGCAAGTTATCCAATGTCATCTCCTTCAGATCCTTGTCTTATAATACAGAAACCTTCATATTAAACCAAGGGGGATTTTTTCTAAATAAGCGCTTGACAATATTTATATCTTCAATGATTTCTCTAAGACCACGCATTTCTTCAACAACTACATTCACCCGATCAAAGAATGTATCAACACACTCATTAGGGTGCATTATGAGATCCTCATATTTTTTCCATAGAACCTGTAGATTTTATTCTATGACTTTTGAGTTGTCCTCATAAATATTTAGCAACTTTTCCCATATATCATGTGATGACTTACATGACATCACCTTTGTGTAAATTGAATTTGATAGGGAACCCCCTAAAGCATTGATCCCTTTAAAATTAGCATCCAATTACCTTCAGTCATCTTCTGATAAAGCACCACTATTGATATTGGATGATATTCCATGCATAGATATTGTAAATACATCCATTCCTAATGATAAAAAGTAATTATGCATTTGATTATTCCATAGATGAAAATGTTGTACCTCTCGTATCCCCTCGTGGTTTAATTTTCATGATCACAATCACTTTCATGTTTATCTAACATTGTTTGAAGTGTTTTTGATTGAAAGGCACAAGGTTGCCAAGAAGTTGGCCCAAGAATGGACATCAAATGGACTGAAATTCAGTCCACCGGCCAACCGGTGTGATAGCACCGGCCAGCCGGTGGAACTGGCAGAGGGATTGCCCACTGCCAGGTTCCACCGGTCGACCGGTGGCTCTGTCACCGGTCGACCTGTGGCACCCAGCCCAAATAGTGTTTGCTACTGTCTTGCCACCGGCCAGCCGGTGGCTCCTCCACCGGTCGACCGGTAGAGCCTGGATCAAGACTCTTCTTCTCTACCAAGGCACCGGCCAGCCGGTGGAGATGTACCGGTCAGCCGGTGGCCCCTGGACAGGAATCCTATGCCATTTTGCAAACACCGGCCAACCGGTGGGACTGTACCGGTCAGCCGGTGGACACAGTCAAACTAGCCGTTGGAGCTTTGACCAGGCTGCTCCACTTGCCTCCCAACGGCTCCGAAAGCCTTTCCAACGGCTCCAAAGGCCTCCAACGGCCATATGAGGGTTCCCCCTCTATAAATAAAGGACCTTGAAGCCCCGGAACAATTGCCGGACCATAATTAAGCATTGTGAAGCCAACGAACACAATTCTCCTCATTTGGCAAACCTCCGGCGGATTGCTCCAAGGGAACCACAATTGCTCCAATCCATTTCCAATCCAAGGAGCACCACCATAGAAGCTTGGGAGTGCACGTCTTCAACTCCATTCAACCTTTGGCGCCCAAGGCTTCTCAACAATACGGTTTTTATTGTTTTATCTTTTTGATCTTTAATTTTGGGTTTGTGCCTACAAACCCCAACACCTTTTCTCTTCCCCCTTTCTTTTGGGTTATCACACCACCATTAAGGTGTGAAGAGGTTTCTTCAAGCCTTTCCTTTTAAAAGGCTTGTGTTTCGGTGAGCTAGCCTTCACCCGTTAAAAAGGCTAGTGGGTTCTTGCTATTCCATTGAAAGCAAGTGGGTTCTTGCTTAACCATCAAAAGCAAGCTGTAATAGGTCCTAGTGCTACCTCAAAGCCTAGTGGGTTTCTTGCTAAAACCATTGAAAAGCAAGCGGTAGAATCTCTCAACGGTTGAGTTGGGAGCGGAGACGTAGGCCGGGTTTTTGGCCGAACTCCGTTATCAATTTGCGTGTCTTGCCTCTTTATTTCCGCTGCATTTATACTTTGATTTTTAAATTGTTAATCAATTTTTTTAAAAGGCAATTCACCCCCCTCTTGCCATCTTTTCCTCGTGTTTCTTCCGACCTAACAATTGGTATCAGAGGACGTATTTGAATAATTCCCTAAAACGGTTTCAAATTAAAGATCCTATTTTTTTTTATGGCTTCTACCGCTTCTTCCTCTCAATCCCCCGAAGGACATTCTTTGGATCGTGCTCCATTCTTTGATGGAGCCGATTATTCTTTTTGGAAAACCCGCATGACCACATTTCTTAAAAGCATTGGTTATCCTATTTTTAAAATTGTCATGCATGGTTATTCACTTTCTACTCTCGATGAATCTCAATGGACCCCCGTTGACATTGCAAATTTCGAGCTTGATGGCAAAGCCATGAATGCTCTACATTGTGGGTTAGATCGTAATGTTTTTGATCATATTTCTTCTTGCACTACCTCTTATGCTATTTGGAAATTGTTAGAACTAACCTATGAAGGTACTAGCGAGGCTCCAAAGCAAGAATCCGATCAAAAGAGAGAACTCGTCAAAAAGCAAGAACCCGACGAAAAGTTCAAGCCCGTTTGCCCACTTCACAAGAAAAGGGACAAGAAAAAGAAGGGAAAGAAGAAGGCTTCAAAGGCAACATGGAGTGATAGCTCCACCTCTTCATTCTCCTCCTTTTCCTCGAGCGACCAAGGTAATAATTGCCTAATGGCAAAACATGAGGTATCTTCCTCCTCTTCCTCCTCTTGTTCCTCAAATTCAAATTCTTTAAATCATCTTTCTTCAAAATTTGTTTCTTTAAAAAAGTCTTTCAAAAAACTCTCCTCCGAAAAAGACCAACTTCTCAAAGAGAAGGAGGAACTCTCCCGAAAAAACCAAAATTTTCCAAATGTTGATTCTATGGAATCAACCATCAAAGATTTAAAAGATTCCCTAGCCAAGTTCACCCAAGGTGAACAAAATTTGTCCAAACTCTTAGGTTCCCAACGAATATCTAGAACCACCCAAGGGCTAGGATATACCAACCAAGCTTCCTCCTCCCATGCACCCACTGTTTTTGTAAGGGGGAGCTCTAGTTTTAAATTTTGCAATTATTGTAAAAAACTCGGGCACCTTATTTATGAATGTAATTGTAAAAATGCCCGGTACGGCCAACCCAAGTCTATTTTTTATTCGGACGAATTCTATAGGAGAAGACCCGCTATGAGACAAGTATGGATTGAAAAATCCCTCTTAGCGAGTCTCTCCGGGCCTAAAATCATCTCTTTTCAAAATCCCTCTCCCCGGTGATTTTTTGTTTTTATTTAGGGGGAGTTAGGTTCTTTTAAGCTTTTTTTGTAATTTCAAAATTTTCGATTCCAACTTTCAATTTCAACACTTGGTTTCAAAATTTTCAATTCGAATTTTTCATTTCAAAAATTTCATTTGGTTTCAAATTTCAAATTTCAATTGGATTTTTGATTCAAAACTTTCAATTCAAACTGTTATTCAATTTTCAATTCATTCAATTTGTTTTTTCAATCTTTCAATTTCAAAAATCTCAATTGATTTTTCAAATCTCCATCTTGTTTTTCAACTCTTTCCCTCAATCAAGTTTTATGCCCCATTCTATTTTGATAATCACAAAGGGGGAGAAATTCCTTGATTGATTGGGGGAGAGTCTTCTCTATCATGCTTTGATTTATTTTCAAATTATCCTTTAAGAATGTCTTTAATTTCAGTATTTTACTTTGATTGTTTCGGTGATTGTGATCATCAAAATAGGGGGAGATTGTTGTACCTCTCGTATCCCCTCGTGGTTTAATTTTCATGATCACAATCACTTTCATGTTTATCTAACATTGTTTGAAGTGTTTTTGATTGAAAGGCACAAGGTTGCCAAGAAGTTGGCCCAAGAATGGACATCAAATGGACTGAAATTCAGTCCACCGGCCAACCGGTGTGATAGCACCGGCCAGCCGGTGGAACTGGCAGAGGGATTGCCCACTGCCAGGTTCCACCGGTCGACCGGTGGCTCTGTCACCGGTCGACCTGTGGCACCCAGCCCAAATAGTGTTTGCTACTGTCTTGCCACCGGCCAGCCGGTGGCTCCTCCACCGGTCGACCGGTAGAGCCTGGATCAAGACTCTTCTTCTCTACCAAGGCACCGGCCAGCCGGTGGAGATGTACCGGTCAGCCGGTGGCCCCTGGACAGGAATCCTATGCCATTTTGCAAACACCGGCCAACCGGTGGGACTGTACCGGCCAGCCGGTGGACACAGTCAAACTAGCCGTTGGAGCTTTGACCAGGCTGCTCCACTTGCCTCCCAACGGCTCCGAAAGCCTTTCCAACGGCTCCAAAGGCCTCCAACGGCCATATGAGGGTTCCCCCTCTATAAATAAAGGACCTTGAAGCCCCGGAACAATTGCCGGACCATAATTAAGCATTGTGAAGCCAACGAACACAATTCTCCTCATTTGGCAAACCTCCGGCGGATTGCTCCAAGGGAACCACAACTGCTCCAATACATTTCCAATCCAAGGAGCACCACCATAGAAGCTTGGGAGTGCACGTCTTCAACTCCATTCAACCTTTGGCGCCCAAGGCTTCTCAACAATACGGTTTTTATTGTTTTATCTTTTTGAGCTTTAATTTTGGGTTTGTGCCTACAAACCCCAACACCTTTTCTCTTCCCCCTTTCTTTTGGGTTATCACACCACCATTAAGGTGTGAAGAGGTTTCTTCAAGCCTTTCCTTTTAAAAGGCTTGTGTTTCGGTGAGCTAGCCTTCACCCGTTAAAAAGGCTAGTGGGTTATTGCTATTCCATTGAAAGCAAGTGGGTTCTTGCTTAACCATCAAAAGCAAGCTGTAATAGGTCCTAGTGCTACCTCAAAGCCTAGTGGGTTTCTTGCTAAAACCATTGAAAAGCAAGCGGTAGAATCTCTCAACGGTTGAGTTGGGAGCGGAGACGTAGGCCGGGTTTTTGGCCGAACTCCGTTATCAATTTGCGTGTCTTGCCTCTTTATTTCCGCTGCATTTATACTTTGATTTTTAAATTGTTAATCAATTTTTTTAAAAGGCAATTCACCCCCCTCTTGCCATCTTTTCCTCGTGTTTCTTCCGACCTAACAATTGGTATCAGAGGACGTATTTGAATAATTCCCTAAAACGGTTTCAAATTAAAGATCCTATTTTTTTTGATGGCTTCTACCGCTTCTTCCTCTCAATCCCCCGAAGGACATTCTTTGGATCGTGCTCCATTCTTTGATGGAGCCGATTATTCTTTTTGGAAAACCCGCATGACCACATTTCTTAAAAGCATTGGTTATCCTATTTTTAAAATTGTCATGCATGGTTATTCACTTTCTACTCTCGATGAATCTCAATGGACCCCCGTTGACATTGCAAATTTCGAGCTTGATGGCAAAGCCATGAATGCTCTACATTGTGGGTTAGATCGTAATGTTTTTGATCATATTTCTTCTTGCACTACCTCTTATGCTATTTGGAAATTGTTAGAACTAACCTATGAAGGTACTAGCGAGGCTCCAAAGCAAGAATCCGATCAAAAGAGAGAACTCGTCAAAAAGCAAGAACCCGACGAAAAGTTCAAGCCCGTTTGCCCACTTCACAAGAAAAGGGACAAGAAAAAGAAGGGAAAGAAGAAGGCTTCAAAGGCAACATGGAGTGATAGCTCCACCTCTTCATTCTCCTCCTTTTCCTCGAGCGACCAAGGTAATAATTGCCTAATGGCAAAACATGAGGTATCTTCCTCCTCTTCCTCCTCTTGTTCCTCAAATTCAAATTCTTTAAATCATCTTTCTTCAAAATTTGTTTCTTTAAAAAAGTCTTTCAAAAAACTCTCCTCCGAAAAAGACCAACTTCTCAAAGAGAAGGAGGAACTCTCCCGAAAAAACCAAAATTTTCCAAATGTTGATTCTATGGAATCAACCATCAAAGATTTAAAAGATTCCCTAGCCAAGTTCACCCAAGGTGAACAAAATTTGTCCAAACTCTTAGGTTCCCAACGAATATCTAGAACCACCCAAGGGCTAGGATATACCAACCAAGCTTCCTCCTCCCATGCACCCACTGTTTTTGTAAGGGGGAGCTCTAGTTTTAAATTTTGAAATTATTGTAAAAAACCCGGGCACCTTATTTATGAATGTAATTGTAAAAATGCCCGGTACGGCCAACCCAAGTCTATTTTTTATTCGGACGAATTCTATAGGAGAAGACCCGCTATGAGACAAGTATGGATTGAAAAATCCCTCTTAGCGAGTCTCTCCGGGCCTAAAATCATCTCTTTTCAAAATCCCTCTCCCCGGTGATTTTTTGTTTTTATTTAGGGGGAGTTAGGTTCTTTTAAGCTTTTTTTGTAATTTCAAAATTTTCGATTCCAACTTTCAATTTCAACACTTGGTTTCAAAATTTTCAATTCGAATTTTTCATTTCAAAAATTTCATTTGGTTTCAAATTTCAAATTTCAATTGGATTTTTGATTCAAAACTTTCAATTCAAACTGTTATTCAATTTTCAATTCATTCAATTTGTTTTTTCAATCTTTCAATTTCAAAAATCTCAATTGATTTTTCAAATCTCCATCTTGTTTTTCAACTCTTTCCCTCAATCAAGTTTTATGCCCCATTCTATTTTGATAATCACAAAGGGGGAGAAATTCCTTGATTGATTGGGGGAGAGTCTTCTCTATCATGCTTTGATTTATTTTCAAATTATCCTTTAAGAATGTCTTTAATTTCAGTATTTTACTTTGATTGTTTCGGTGATTGTGATCATCAAAATAGGGGGAGATTGTTGTACCTCTCGTATCCCCTCGTGGTTTAATTTTCATGATCACAATCACTTTCATGTTTATCTAACATTGTTTGAAGTGTTTTTGATTGAAAGGCACAAGGTTGCCAAGAAGTTGGCCCAAGAATGGACATCAAATGGACTGAAATTCAGTCCACCGGCCAACCGGTGTGATAGCACCGGCCAGCCGGTGGAACTGGCAGAGGGATTGCCCACTGCCAGGTTCCACCGGTCGACCGGTGGCTCTGTCACCGGTCGACCTGTGGCACCCAGCCCAAATAGTGTTTGCTACTGTCTTGCCACCGGCCAGCCGGTGGCTCCTCCACCGGTCGACCGGTAGAGCCTGGATCAAGACTCTTCTTCTCTACCAAGGCACCGGCCAGCCGGTGGAGATGTACCGGTCAGCCGGTGGCCCCTGGACAGGAATCCTATGCCATTTTGCAAACACCGGCCAACCGGTGGGACTGTACCGGCCAGCCGGTGGACACAGTCAAACTAGCCGTTGGAGCTTTGACCAGGCTGCTCCACTTGCCTCCCAACGGCTCCGAAAGCCTTTCCAACGGCTCCAAAGGCCTCCAACGGCCATATGAGGGTTCCCCCTCTATAAATAAAGGACCTTGAAGCCCCGGAACAATTGCCGGACCATAATTAAGCATTGTGAAGCCAACGAACACAATTCTCCTCATTTGGCAAACCTCCGGCGGATTGCTCCAAGGGAACCACAACTGCTCCAATCCATTTCCAATCCAAGGAGCACCACCATAGAAGCTTGGGAGTGCACGTCTTCAACTCCATTCAACCTTTGGCGCCCAAGGCTTCTCAACAATACGGTTTTTATTGTTTTATCTTTTTGAGCTTTAATTTTGGGTTTGTGCCTACAAACCCCAACACCTTTTCTCTTCCCCCTTTCTTTTGGGTTATCACACCACCATTAAGGTGTGAAGAGGTTTCTTCAAGCCTTTCCTTTTAAAAGGCTTGTGTTTCGGTGAGCTAGCCTTCACCCGTTAAAAAGGCTAGTGGGTTCTTGCTATTCCATTGAAAGCAAGTGGGTTCTTGCTTAACCATCAAAAGCAAGCTGTAATAGGTCCTAGTGCTACCTCAAAGCCTAGTGGGTTTCTTGCTAAAACCATTGAAAAGCAAGCGGTAGAATCTCTCAACGGTTGAGTTGGGAGCGGAGACGTAGGCCGGGTTTTTGGCCGAACTCCGTTATCAATTTGCGTGTCTTGCCTCTTTATTTCCGCTGCATTTATACTTTGATTTTTAAATTGTTAATCAATTTTTTTAAAAGGCAATTCACCCCCCTCTTGCCATCTTTTCCTCGTTTTCTCCGACCCAACAGAAAATTATTTACATCAAATATTAGAATCCCTTTGTGATTAACAACCTCTATTTCTTCTACTGAAAGAGAACCACTGACTTTCAACCTTTCCTCTGATACTAATTGTTAAGTCCACTAGGTAAATTACCCTTAGAGGGGGGTGAATCAGGGTATGAAAAATTAAAACTACTTCCCCTTCGAATCATGTTTCATTGTTAAAAAAACACACTTCTCTCTTTCTCCTATAACAATATATGAATAGAAATTAAATCAGGCATAGGACGCAATGATTTTATTTAGTTCACCCTCAGTGGGCTACATCCAAGGAACATACAACGTTGATGTTATAATGTACCAAAACCACTAAGGATCACTACCAATTAAATGGTTTGGTCTAGAATACTTCTATGCCTAGGCCACTTTAAAAGATTTAGGGTTTTCTCATTGCATTCTCAAGGGTCACTCCCTATGTCTCTTTCTCTAGATCACTTTCAATGGAAAGGATCACCATCTACCTCTTCCTTTGATCACTACTCTTGGAAGGGATCCAATAAAAATTTATGTACTTGTAGGTACCTTCATTTGTATGAAATAACGAATCCTCAACTATAGGTAGATGCTCTGTTGAGGTCCCATTTTCACCAATAGTTGAAGTCCACTTTTTCGTGTATTGTTAGTTAGCAGAAACTATTTTCAAAAACTATTTAATTCACTTTATGAGCCACCTTCTTCTTTTGAGAACAATGTAGAACATATGTTTTATGGACCACATCTTCTGCGAACTACCTCCGCTTCCACCACCACATACCACCTCTGCGAACTGCATATGCGTACCACCTTTGTGTACTGCTTCTACGTACTGCCTCCTCTTAACACTTATGATCCTTCTTCCATAGACTAATTCTTATGAAAACCAAATTATTATCCATATACCACTTTCTTTATCAAGCTATAGAGCCCTAAAAAACACTTTTATAGATAGTTCCCATGAACTACTTCACTTCACGAAATTCTTCCTCACAAACCACTTTCAGACTTAGTTGAATTCCTGGAGAAAAGATGTTTTCTTATGAAAATCACTATAAGTAATGAAGGGATTAGAACTATTTATATAGGAAAATATATCCAAAAAACTTACTAATATGATCTCCAAAAATCTTCAATTTGGTATAGCCTTCACTGCATACTACTTCTTCTGCAAACTATTTCCCCACACGGTCCACATACTGCCTTTCTTCCTTCGTAGTGGCCCAAATCACCATCTTGTTTTCAAAAATGACAAGACATCCTGCATATCGCAAGCCTTACATGTACCTTTGTCCTCCCATGAACTACAATTCTCCCCGAAAACTATTTTCCATTCTCGATTTTCATACCACGCTTCGCTCCGTTCACGATTCGTGTACCACACTTCACGGTCTGCATAGTGCTGTTATACGAAAACCTTCATTTGATTAATTAATTCACCATTATGAATACTAAATTTTCAGTCTAAGAACTATATTTCACGATCTACATATTGTTCAACCCAACGTGAAAAACTTCCCATTTCCAAAAACTAACTTCTGATTTTGAGGCCCAAGAAATTGGCAAACACTGGAAAATTGTGCCTCCTTAAAAAACTGCTTCAGCGAACACCAAACATACTCATTTGGGGTCATATAGTTTTTTCAAAAAACACAATCACACCCAAAACATATTGATAGGAAACCTTGTTGTATTTTTTCCCAAAAATCTCCCCCTTTTTGTTTTTTACAACACTTTAATAATTTGATATCTCGTTAAAGATTCTTCCAAATTATGCCAATATTTGCTTCTTGTAATTAAGATAGAAATAAAGGATTTACTCAACATGTAATCTAGGCCCACATGATCCATGATAGGCATGATAAATATTAGTATAATAAATATTTCATCAATGAATCACTTCATTCGATTCCAAAACCATTCTTCTACTTTCATCACGATCATCAGTTGTTGTGATATGTATCATTTGATCGATCGCTTCAAGCATCATCAGATTTAATACTCCCCCTATGTCACTACTCCCCCTAACATCTTCAACTCCCCCTATCTTACTTCTCCACCTATAATCTTCTCCCTGTGTATTGAAAAAGACATTTTCTCACTTCTGTATCCACAATTTATCCCCTTTTTCAATGAACTTGAAGGCCATTCTTTTGAGGTCTGTAATAGGGTAAAGAACACAGATCAACACATTAAGGGAAAACACACCATACCTCAGGGATAGGGGGTCCCAAATCCTCATATTTTCATGTAAGGGGAGTCGAATGAACTCCCATATCCATTCGGTGCCTTTCAAATTCTTATTTGGGTAAGACCTTTGTTAGTATGTATGCAACCTGTTGTTCTGTAGGCACATACACTAACTTCATAGGTCCTTGCTCTACCTTATCCTTGATGAAATGATACTTTATTTCAATGTGATTTTTCCTTGAGTTATGGACTCAATTTTTTCTATGATTTATAGAACTTGAATTATCGCAATGGATTCTGATCGGATATTTCACTTCACCTCTCATATCCTCAAACTGCTACTTAATCCATAATAGTTGTGTGAATGATTGAGTTGTCGTAATATACTTAGCTTCTATGATTCTCAATGAAATAAATTCTTGTTTCTTGATTAGCCAAGAAATAAACAATCCAACAAGATATAAAGCACCTCCTAACATTGATTTCCTTTGATCTACTGATCCAACCCAATCTGCAACTGTATATCCCAATAACTCTTGTTGAGATTTGTTATTGTACATATAACTAAATCTCACTATGCCCTTGATGTACCAAAGTATTATTTTTATTAAAAGTAAGTGAATTTAATTGGGATTGATTTGATACATCACTTCCTAAAATGTGGAAAAAATAATATCTGGTCATGTCACTATTAAGTACAATAGGATTCCAATGATCTAATTATATTTAGTGACATTACCGATTTTCCATCATCATCCTGTGATAGTTTCATCTGGGTAACCACCGCAATTTTCATCTCCTTGGAATTATCCATTAAAAACCTTTATAAGATCTCATTGGCATATTTTTATTGAGAAATTAATGTGCCATTATTTCCTTGTGTTACCTATAAAACAAGGAAAACATCAGTTCACCAATCATTGACATTTTATACTCAATTTTCATGAAATCAGAAAACTCTCCTCATTGCACTTCATCTGATCCACCAAATATTATTTCATCAAAATACACCAGCACCATCATCCTTTGATTACTTTCAATATTGATATACATAATGTAATCAAATCCACCACGATGAAAATCAAGCTTCTTTAGAAAATGTTCTAGCCCTGAATACCATGCTATTGGTTCTTGCTTCAACCCATAAAATACCTTTCTCATCCGACACACTCGGTTATCATGTTCATGGATGATAAAACCATCTAGATACTCAATGTAAACATCTTATTGTAGAACCCCATTTAGAAATGATTACTTAACATCCATCTAGAAAACTTTAAACTTTCTTTTCACTATTATGGCCAAGAATAATCTGATTGTCTCTAGCCTTGCAACAGGTGTAAATATTTCATCAACATTGATACCCTCTATTTGGGAGTACCCTTTGCACACTAGTCATGATTTATTTTGAATAATCACACCATATTCATTCATTTTGTTGAAAAAGGCCCATTTAGTCCCAATGACATTCTTATATGTTTTCCTCAAAACAATCTCCATTGTCTGATTCTTCTTAATTTTGTCAAGCTCTTCATTCATAGCATGATCCCAATTCTTATATCCAGCTACTTCTTTAAAACATTTAGACTTTACCTGTGATAAGTATGATGCTTTTTTAGATTCCTCTTCCTCTTTGTCTGCACTGGAGCTATCTGATAACCAATTATGTTCTATCTATCAATTTCAACTCTCCTCTTCTATCTTTGTGTAGATACTGAATTGTGCTCATCCTTTTCATTATATGAATCTTATTTTGAATCATCCTCTGGAACTAGATCATACCTTAATCTTCTTATCTCTTCATCACTATCCTCCTGAGACTGATCATATATTTTCTAAATATTCTACTAATTCTCCACTATAGTAACATTATGACATTCAACTACCTTTCCTAGCTGCTTATTGAAGCATTTATATGCTTTCCTTTTCTTTGAGTATCCAAGAAATATCCCTTAAGCTTCACGGGATTAAAACTTTCTGTTTTTCTCCTTATTGGGAATGAAACAATTACTTCCGAAGACTTAAAAGTAATTAAATGAAGACTTCTTTACATACCATAACTCATACATAGTCTTCTATTATTTATGATATAGAAACACTCTATTTGAAGTGTATACTATTGTCATCACTTCTTATTTCCAAAATTTATCTGTAAGGTCTTTCTCAATGAACATTATTTTGACCATGTTATTGAATATTAGATTTCTTCTATCAACTACTCCATTTTGATGTGGAGTTCTAACCAATAAAACTTGATTCCTTATCCCATGTTTCTTGAGATAATCCTCCACTTGGCTATTTGTGAAGTCTGTTCTGATCTTCTATATTTTCTGAACTAGCATCTTTTCAACTTCCCATCGATATCTTGTAGTGAAAATGAACACCTCATACTTGTGGGTAATGATTGATACCCATTCCATTTTGTTATAATCATCAATTAATAGAACATAATATCTCCTCCCATCAAGAGATCTTGGTGAAATTGGTCCACACACATCAATATGAACCAACTCAAGTAATCTTGTTGAACTTTTCTCTTTTACCTTATATTTATTTCGAATGATCTTCCCTTATTGGTAGGCATCGCATGGATGTGTACGATCACATTATAATCTAGGGAGATCTCGAGTAGCATCATATTTCACCATATCTTCCAAGGAAGTTTGGATTTCATGTCCAAGACATTTATTCTATAACTTATTTTCTTATTCCTTGGATAGAAATAACATATCTCCTTCTCCACTCACAAGGTATAGATTCCCTTTTATATGCTTTACCCTTAATACAACAGCACCATCTTTTTCCTTGATGACACGTACTTTCTTGGAAAATCTTATGGAATATCCTAATTCACACAATTAACTTACACTTAATAATTTGTGACTAAGACCTTCAACAACCAAGACATCTACATGTCTCATGTATTTTTTCACAAACGTTTCTTTCCTAGAGACAATAATTTTCAACCATCAATCATTAAAAAATATTATGATACCTTCTTTATCATACCTAATCCCCTTCACTAGATTCTTATTTCTTGACATATTAAAGTGCATCCAATTTCAATGATCTATATATCAGTTCAATTTGATGCCTTGAATGCAATCTATAAAACCACTAACTTTTCATATCTTTTCTTTTTGATCCATGTTTTTTACTTCATACTCAGTATGGATTGATACTCTTGAAATTTCTTAGAATATGATGGACCAGATTCATCTTGTAGAGCTATAAATTGATTTTTTATTTTCAGCTCATTTGATGATACATTTGTCTTCTAATTCTAACCAACCTCAGTCTACTTTAGCACAATCCCTTGTATTATTGATGAGAAATATCTTTACATGTGTCTAAATCCTCTACACCTAAAATAGTGACCATAAAATGATGACCTGGAAAATTGATATATGTATGACGGCCTCTATTGGTCATGTTACCTTTGGTACCTCTTTTCTATGGAACAAAAAATTTGTGAATGTCCCATCTTTCCATAACAATAGCATCTTTTATAGGGAACATTCCTCTATGGTAATACTGCACCACTGGTTCTCCCTTGGGTTCTCTGAATCTTCTAATTCTACTTTGTACCCAAATCAATCTTTAATGTTGAAGTGGGTTCCTATGGTCTAACCTCAACCGTTACTTCTTTTTGTTTTTGATCAAGCCCCATAATATCCTTATTTGTATTTGATTGATGATTTTGTTCGGTTGGACAATTATACTCCACTTTTATCTTCTTTTTTGCATGTGTTATTTGTTTCCCCAATGTTGTTCTATGAGTCAGCATTTTTTCATGATCCTTAACACTTATTTATAGACCTAAAACTTCCTATTCAAGTTATTTGATACGTTTGAATTGATATTTTTTAGTTTTAGTCAAACTATCGATCTATCTTTTCTATTCTTCAATTTTGAGTTTGTACTCAACCACCTTTTTTGAGCTTTCTGGTATTGAATGCATTAGTTTTTTAATTTCTTCATTTATCTCAGACTTTTATTCTTCTTACTGCTACATATAGAGTTTGACATCATGAACCACTTTGTTGTATTTATTTTATTTTTCTCAAAATGTCTATTACCTCAAGTGAAGCTTCCAATTCAACCTGAAGGTCAATTATTCCTTCAAATTATCCTTCTTTATTATTGCTTTCTTCTTTTTTTAAGAAATTTCCAACAACATCCACCAGGGAATCTACTTCATGATCCTTGCAATCCTTCAACTCTTCTTCCCCATATTCTTCTGAACATTCATCTTCTTTTGAAAGCAGATTCTTCTTTTTGAATAAATTTCTCTTAGCACTTCTCCTACCATTCACATTGGGTGAATACTTTTTGGGGGAATTTTATCATTTTTTCATCATCATCTTCAATATTATTGGGACACTTTTATGAAAAAATTCCAATATTTCTACATTGAAAGAATTCAAGTGGAAGTTTACCTTTGAACTTTCCTCTTTCTCTTTGTAGATTTAAGGAGAGAAATGGCATGACATCAACTGAATTTTCTTCCTCTTAACTATCTTCAATAGAGAGATTCTTCATGTCCTTAAATTACACTTATTTGGACTTACCCTTTTCCATAGAATCGTTATCATCATTTTTCATTTCATATGAAACAAGAGTACTGTGCAAGTTATCCAATTTCATATCCTTCGGATCCTTGTCTTCTAATACAGATTCTTTGGATTAAACCAAGGGGGAATTTTACTCAAGATTCTCTTGAAAATATTTATATCTTCAATGATTTCTCCAAGACCATGCATGTCTTCCAAAACTATATTCACCTGAAAAAATAATGTGTCAACTGACTCGTTAGGGTGAATTATGAGATCCTAATATTTATTCCATAGAACCTGAAGCTTTTCTTATTTGAATTTTGAGTCTACCTCATAAATATTCAGAAAGTTTTCCCACATAGTATGCGATGACTTAAATTGAATCACCTTCATATAAATTTCATTTGATAGGGAACCCCCTAAAGCATTGATCCCTTTAGCATCATAATCCAATTCCATTCGTTCAGCTTATGATAAAGCACAGTTATTGATATTTTCTGATATTTCATGCATAGCTACTATAAATACATTCATTCCTAATGATTAGAAGTAATTTAGCATCTGATTCTTCCATAGATGAAAATTGTTTCCATCAAAGATCAGAATCCCTTTGTTATTGACAACCTCTATTTCTTCTACTGAGAGAGAACCAAGGAATTTCAACCTTCCACTCTGATACCAACTATTAGGTTCACTGTGTCAAATTCCCTGAGAGGGGGTGTGAATCAGTGTATGACAGATTAAAACTACTACCCCTTCATATCTTGTTTCATAATTAAACAAAACACATTTATCTCTTTCTCCCATAGCAATAAATGAACAGAAATGAAATCATGCACAGGACACAATGATTTTACTTGGTTCATCCTCACTGGGCTACACCCAAATAGCATACAACGATGACGAACTGATGTGACAAAGACACTAAAGCTCACTAACAATTACATGTTTTGGTCCATAACACTTATATGCCCAGGCTCACTACCTTTACAAGATTTAGGGTCTTATCACTACATTACCAAGGGTCACTCCCTATGTCTCTTTCTCTGGATCACTGTCGGTGGAAAGGATCTCCATCTTCCTCTTCTTTTTCTCACTACACTTGGAATGGATCCACCCATAGTTTATAGAATTGTAGGTCCCTTCATTTACATGAAATCACACATCCTAAACTGTAGGTAGATGATCCATTGAAGTCCCTTTTTCACCCGTAGATGAAGTGCACTTTTCCACATACTATTAGTTAGCATAATTACTTTTGTGAACTGTTTAAGTCCCTTTTTGAACCACATACTTCTTCCAAGAACCACGTAGCACATATGCTTTGTGAACTACCTCTTCTATGAACTGTCTCCACTTCTGCCACCACATACTGCCTCCGTGAACTGCCTCTATGTACCGCCTCTGCGTACTGCTTCTATGTACTACCTCTTCTTACCACTTATGCTTCTACAGAATTCCTTATTTTGTGGACTACTTCTTCCACGGACCAACTTATCCACCATATAAAACTTTATTTTGTGAGTTATAGAGCCCAAAAACACTTTTTTGGACTGTTCTCATGAACTACTTCACTTCACGGAATTCTACCTAGCAAACCACTTTCAGACTTAGCCGTATTCCCGAAGAAAAGATGTTTTCTTATGAAAATATCTCTAAGTAATGAAGGTATTATCACTCCTTATATAGTCAAATAGATCCAAAAAACTCACTAATATGATCTCACCAAATCTTCTATGAGGTACAGCCTTCACTGCGTACTGCTTCTTCTGTGAACATCTTCAACTCCCCCTATCTTGTTGCTCCACCTAGAAGCTTATACCTATGTCTTGACTAAGAAATTTTCTCCCTTATGTATCCACAATTTCTCCCCCTTTGTCAATGAACCTGAAGGCCATACTTTGGAGGCCTGCAATAGGGTAAAGAACACAAATCATCACATTAAGGAAAAAACACACCATACCTTAGGGAGAGGGGTCCCACATCCACATTTTTTAAAGTGTAGGGAGTCGACTAAACTCCCATAGCCAGTTAGTTCCTTTAAAATGCTTCATTGGGTAAGGGCTTTGTCAGTATGTCTACAACCTATTATTTTGTAGGCACATAATTTAACTTCACAATCCCTTTCTCCACCTCATCCTTGATGAAATGATAATTTTTTTGAATTTTATTTGTCCTTGAGTGATGGACTAGATTTTTGTTAAGATTTATAGCACTTGAATTATCGGAATGGATTCTAATACGATATTTCACTTCAACTACCATATCCTCAAGTTTTTACTTCATCCACAATAGTTGTGTTCATGCTTGAGTTGTCGTAATATACTCATGTTCTACGGTGCTCAATGAAATACAATCGTGTTTCTTTCTTAGCTAAGAAATACACTATCCACTAAGATAGAAAGCACCTACTAACATTTATTTCATGTCATCTATTGATCCATCTCATTCTATGTCTATATATCCCAATAACTCTGTTTGAGATTTTTCAGTGTACATCAATATGAAGTTCATTGTTCCCTTCATATACCGAAGTATTCTTTTTTACTACAATCAAGTGGCTTTCCTTGGTATTTCTTTGATACCGCACTACCTAACAAGTAGAAAAAACAATATCAGCTCATGTCACTATTAAGTACAACATAATTACAACGATATTCTTGTATCCTATGACATTAACCACTTAGACTTCATTATCCCATGATAGTTTCATCCATGTATCCACTGGAGTTATCAGCTCCTTGGAATTATCCATTCCAACACATATCAAGACCTCCTTAGCGTATTTGGATTGAGAAATGAAAGTGTCATTCATTACTTGTGTTACCTATAAACTAAGTAAAAACATTAGTTCATCAATCATTGACATTTGAAATTCACTTTTCATGAATTCATAAAACTATCTTCATTTCACATCATCTAATCCACCGAAGGTTATGTCATTGACATACGCCATCACCATCATCCTTTGATTACTGTCATTGTTGACATACAAATTACAATCAACTCCACCATGATGAAAACCGAGCTTCTTCAGAAACTGATCTAGCCATGAATACTAAACTCTTGGTGCTTGCTTCATCCCATAAAATGTATTTCTCAACTGACACACTCTGTTATAATCTTCATGGACGAGAAAACCATCTAGCTTCTCAATGTAAACTTCTTATTCCAAAGCCCCATATAGAAATATTGACATAAAATCCATATGGATAACTTTAAAATTTATTTGTACTACTATGGACAAGAATAATATTATTGTCTCTAGCCTTGAAACAGGTGAAAATGTTTCATCAATATCAATTACCTCTATCTGGGAGTACCCTTTACACACTAGTCATGATTTATTTCGAATAACTACACCATTTTCATTCATTTTGTTGCAAAATACCCATTTAGTCCCAATGGAATTCTTATCTGTTGGCCTTGAAATAATCTCCCAGGTCTGATTGTTCTTTATTCGTTCAATCTATTCATTCATAGCCTGAACCCAATTCTCATCTCTAACTATTTCATCAAAACATTTAGGCTCTACCTATTATAAGTATGATGCTTTTTGTAGAGTCTTGCCTTCCTTGTCTACACTAGAGCTGTCTGATCACCAATTATGTTCTGTCTATCAGTTTTGGATCTTCTCTTATATCTTTGTGCAGATAATGAATTATGCTCATCCTTTTCATCACCTGATTCTTCTTCTGAATCATCCTCTAGAACTAGATCATCCCCTGATCTTCCTATCTCTTCATCATTATTTTCCTGAGAATGATCATGTATTTTCTGAAGATTCTACTCATTCTCCAATATAGTTACATCATGACTTTAAACTACCTTTCCTAGCCTCTTTTTAAATCATTTATATTTTTTTATTTTCTTTGAGTAGATAAGAAATATCCCTTCATCTCCATGGGATTCAAATTTCCTATGTTTCTCCTTATTGAGAATGAAACACTTACTTCTGAAGACTCGAAAGTACTTAAATGATGACTTCTTCTTATACTGTATCTCATATGATGTCTTATCTTCTTTTGTACATATAAACACTCTATTTGAAGTGTAGACTACTATCATCACTACTTCTTTAAAAAATTTCTCTGGAAGATATTTCTCATTAACATTTGTTCTGGCCATGTTGTTGACAATTCGATTTCTTTTATCAACTAATCCATTATACTGTGGAGTTCTATCCACTGAAACTTGATTTTTTATCCCATGTTTCTTGAGATAATCCTCCTCTTGGCTATTTTTGAACTCTGTTCCATTATCTGTTTGGATCTTCTGTATTTTCTGGCCTAACATCTCTTCAAATTTTCGTCAATATCTTGTAATGAAACTAAACACATCAAACTTGTGGGAAATGATTGATACTCATTCCATTCTGCTATAATCATCAATTAAGTGAACATAATATCTCCTCACATAAAGATATTTTGGTGAAATTGGTCTGCACACATCAATATGAACCAACTCAATCAATCTTTTTGATCTTTTATTTTTTACCTTATATTTATTTTGAATGATCTTCCCATGTTGGCAGGCATCGCATGTATATGTACAATCATGTGATAATCTAGGGAGATCTCATGCAGCATCATTTTTCACCAAATATTACAAGTACGTTTGGCTCATGTGGCAAAGATGTTTATACCAGAACTTATTTTCTTCTTCCTTGGATAGAAAGCACATATCTCCTTCTCCACTCATGAGGTAGATATTATCTTTTGTATGTTTTCCCTACAATACAATAACACCTTCTTTTGTCGTGATGACACGTAATTTATTGGAAAATATTATGGAATTTCCTAAGTGATACAATTAACTTACACTTAATAATTTGTGACTAATACCTTCAATAATCAATACATCTTCACGTCTTGTGTATCTTCCCCCAAACCTTTCTTTCCTAGAGCTAATAATTTTCAACCCTGCATCATTAACAAATCTTATGATACCATATTTATTTACCTGATTCTCATCACTAGATCCTTGTTTCTTGTCACATGAGAGGTGCATCCACTATTAATGATCCATATCCCAGTGTGATCTGATGCCTTGAATGAAATCTATGAAACCACTACCTACTCATATCTTTTCCTTTTGATCCATGTTTTCTGAACTCATACCCAATATGGATTGATACTCATGAAATTCCTAGGAATATGATGGACCAGCTTTATCTTATAGATATGAAAATTTATTTTTCATTTTAATCTCATTTTATGATACATTTGTCTGATTTTTATAACCAATCCCAGTCTGCTTCGACACATTCCTCTATATTGTTGAAGAGTAATATATTTCCATGTTTCTAAATCCTCCACACTAGAAACAGTTACTATCAAATGATAACCTTAAAAATTGAGATATATATGAATTCATTTTTTATGTTCCCTTTGGTACCTATTTTCTATGGAACAAACATTTTTTGAATATCCCATCTTTCCACAACAATAGCATCTTATACAGGGTACATTCTTGTGTGGTAATACTGCACCACTGGTTGTCCCTTAGGTTCTCTGAATATTTTAATTCTACTTCATACCCAAATCAATATTAAATCTTAGAGTGGGTTCTTGTGGTCTAACTCCAACCATTACTACTTTTTTTTCAATCAATCCCCATACCAGCCTTATTTGTATTTGATTGCTGCTTCTGTTCTACTGGAAAACTATCCTCCACTGTTATCTTTGTTGTTGCTTGTGTTATCTATTTTCCTGATGATGTTCTGTGATTAAACAATTTTTATTTATATTTAACACTTTTTTTATACCTAAAACTTCTTATTCAAGTTATTTTATAAGTTTGATATGATCTTTTCCAGTTTTAGTCAAACTATCGATCTCTCTTTTTTATTCTTCAATTTTTAGTTTTTACTCAACCAACTTTTATAAGATTTCTAGAATTGAAGACTTTAGTTTTTCAATTTCTTCATTCATCTTAGACTTCTCTTCTTCCTACTACTGTATATAGATTTTGGAATCATGAACTACTTTGTTGGATTTCTTTATTTTTTCTATCCAAATATCTATTTCCTCAAGTGCAGCTTCTAATTTAGCCTGAAGGTCAATTCTTACTTCAACTTCTCCTTCTTCATTATCAATTTCTTCTTTTTTTAATTAATTTCTAAAAACTACCAATAGATTATCTACTCCATTATCACTATAGTCCTCAAACTCTTCTTCCTCAAATTCTTCTGAACATTCATCTTCTTTTAAAAAAATATTCTTCTTTTTGAAGAACATTCTCTTAGAACTTATCTTACCTTTCACATTAGATGAATACTTATTTTGGGTAATTTCATCATTTTTTCATCATCATATTCAATATTCTTGGGACACTTTTCTACAAAATGTCCAATATTTCCCCATCAAAAGCATGCAAGTGGAAGTTTACCTTTAAACTTTCCTCTTTATCTTTGCAAATTTGAGGAGAGAAATGACGTGACATAATCCAAATTTTCTTCCCCTTAACTATATTCAACAGAGAGCTTCTTCATGGCCTTGAATGCCACTTATTTGGACTTCCCCTCTTCCATAGAATCTTTATCATCATTTATCATTTCATATGTAATAAGAGTATTGATCAATTTATCCAATGTCATCTCCTTCGGATCCTTGTCTTCTAATACAGAAATTTTTAAATTAAACCAAGGGGAAGTTTTATCAATATGTGATTGAAAATATTTATATCTTCAATGGTTTCTCCAAGACTACGCATGTCTTCCACAACTACATTCACCTAATAAAATAATGTATAAACAGACTCATTAGGGTGCATTATGAGATCCTTATATTTGTTCCATATAACTTGCATCATTGCTTCTCTGACTTTTGAGTCGCCCTTATAAATATTCATAAACTTCTCCCACATAGAATTTGATGACTTACAGGACATCACCTTCATATAAATTGAATTTGATAAGGCACCCACTAAAGCATTGATCACTTTATAATCAATATCCAATTCCCTTCAGTCAGCTTATAATAAAGCACCACTGTCAATATTGGCTGATATTCCATGAATAGCTACTATAAAGACATCCATTCCTAATGATCGAGAGTAATGTTGCATCTGATTCTTCCATAAATGAAAATTGTTTCCATCAAATATAGTAATCCCTTTGTGATTGACAACATCTATTTCTTCTACTAAGAGAGAACCACAGACATTCAACCTTTTTATTTGATACCAATTGTTAGGTCCATTAGGTCAAATACCCTGAGAGGGGTGAATTGGAGTATGATATATTAAAAATACCGCCCCTTCAGATCATGTTTTGTTATTAAACAAAATACCCTTCTCTCTTTCTCCCATAGAAATATATGAATAGAAATGAAATAATGCACATGGCACAATGATTTTACTTGATTCACCCTCACTAGGATATGGACAAGGAGCATACAATGGTGATGTTCTGATGTACCAAAACCACTAAATCTCACTACCAAATACAAGGTTCGAGCTAGAACACTTCTATGCCCAGTCTCACTACCTTTACAAGATTTAGGGTCTTCTCACTACATTCTCAAGGGTCACTCCCTATGTCTCTTTCTCTAGCTCACTATTTGTGGAAAGTATCACCATCTTTCTCTTCTTTTTCTCACTGCTATTGAAAGGGATCCACTCACAGTTTATGGACTTGTAGGTCCCTTCATTTTCATGAACGAACACATCCTCAATTATAGTTATGTACTATTTTAAAGTCCCTTTTTCATCCATATATTAAGTCCACTTCTCTGCATACTGTTAGTTATCGAAAATTACTTTCACAAACTATTTAAGTCCCTTTGTGAACCACCTGCTTATTCCATGAACCATGTATCATATATGCTTTGTGGACCACCTCTTCAGCAAACTGCCTACACTTCCTCCACTATGTACCACCTCTGCGAACTACCCCTACATACCGCCTCTGCTTACCACTTCTGCATAATTCCTATGCTTACCACTTCCTCTTCTGTGTAATTCCTCCTTCCACAAACTACTTCTTCCATAGAACAAATTCTCCTCCACATACCACTTTCTTTTGTGATCTGTAGAGCTCTAAAAAACACTTTTGTGGACCGTTCCCATGAACTACTTCACTTCACGGAATTTTTCCTCGCGAACCACTTTCAGACTTAGCTGAATTCGCGAAGAAAAGATGTTTTCTTATGAAAAACACTCTAAGTAATGAAGGGATTTCCACTCCTTATATATTAAAATAGATCCAAAAAAAACTCACTAATCCTATCTCCCTGAATCTTCGATGTGGTACATCCTTCAACATATATTGCTTCTTCTGCGAACCATTTCTCTATGCAGTCTGCGTACTATCTTTATTCTGTCACGGTGGCCCAAATATCAATATTGTTTTCTCCAATAAAAATCCATCCAGCATACTGCAATCATTTCATGTACTATTTTCCTCCCATGAACTGCAAGCCTCCCCGCAAACCATTTTCCATTCATGATCTGTATACTGCGCTTTACTATATTCATGATCTGCGAACTGCGCTTCGTAGTCTGCATAGTGTTGTTATGTGGAAACCCTCCTTTTCTGAATTTCTTCACCATTCTGAATATTTAATTTGTGGTCAATTAACTATATTTCACATTCTGCGTATTGTTCAATCCTACACGGAAAACATCCCTTTTCCAAAAACCAACTCCTGATTTTGAGGCACAAAAATTTATCAAACGCTAGGAAACTACGCCACCTTAAAAACCTACATCAACAAACACCAACCATACTCATTTTTGGTCATATAGATTTATCAAGAAACACAATAAAACCCAAAACATATTTAGAGGACACCTTTTGGGATTTTTTTCCAACATTTTCCATGATCACTCTTTTACTATCATTGTATCTGTTGTACTTACTAAAACTGAGGAGTCCAAACTTTTTTAGGTGTTAGAGGAAAACATAAATGCCTTAGATTGGACCCTATATGACATACTAGGAATCAAACCTACCCTTTTCATGAACCACATCCATCTAGAATAATCATCCAAACCAATTAGGAAACCTCGAAGAAGACTCAATCCACTCATAATTGAGGTAGTTAGAGATGAGATTACCAATATTTTTCAAGTTGGTATTATATACCCAATTTATGATAGTGAATGGGATCATCCAATTCAAGTGGAACCTAAGAAGGGTGGGATAATAGTTGCCATAAATGAACATAGAGAGGTGGTCACAACTCTAGTGAAAAAACCAAGGGCATGTGTGCATCAATTATCATAAATTGAATACTGAAGAAAGAAAAAATCACTACCCACTTCCTTTCCTTAATCAAATACAATAAATATTAGTCAAAAATTAGAATTATTTCTTTATTGATGGATACATCGACTACATACAAATCCCAATCTAACCTCGGGACCAAGAAATACTACATTGACTTTCCCCTTTAGAATATATGCATATAGGATAATGTCTTTTGTCCTTTGCAATGATCCTGCAACATTTCATAGGTGTATGATGATTATATTTTCTATATTAATTTATCATTGCATAGAGGTATTCATGGATGAATTTACCATTTATGGTGATTCATTTGAATCATGTATGAATTCACCATCTCTCGTAATACAAAAGTGATTCAAATGTAACCTTGTGTTAAATTTTAAAAAAATTCACTTCATGGTTTCAAATGGTATTTTTCTTGGACACATAATTCAATAAGATGGTATTAAAGTTGATATTACCAAAATTTAAGTAATCCAATCACTTCCTAAACTAATAACATTTTGATACATTCATTCATTCCTTGATCATGTTGTTTTCTATCAGCAATTCATCCATAACTTTAGTAGGATTTCCCTCCCACTCACTCATCTTCTCAAAAATGATTTTACATTCCATTTTTATGAATTTTTCAAGAGATAATTCATTGAAATCAAATTTTTTATTACATATTCCCCAATAATTTAACCCCTAGATTAGTCCTTACCCTTAAAATTGAAGTGTGATTCTACCGATAGGTCCATTGGGGTTGTACTTAGTCAATGAAGATTAAAAATACTCATGCCATCTATTATGCCTCAAAAACACTGGATAAAACTATATTTCACTACATTATCACTGAAAGGGAACTTTAAGCTGTGTTTTTTTATTTGGATAAATTCCAACCCTATCTCTTAGGTTCCAAAATCATCATCTATAAAGACCACTCAGATTTAATGTTCTTTATCATGAAAAGTGATTCAAAAATGATGGTGATAAGAAGGATCCTAATGCTCCATGATTTTTAACTTTATATCAATGATAGACCTAGAAAAGAAAACCTTATGGATGATTACCTGAATATACTTTCTAATTCTTCTCATTATAAAATCATTGATCCTAAATTTCCTACTGAGCACCTATCATATATCACTCCAAAGTCACCATGGTATTCCCTAATTATAAATTACTTGGTTACTCATGTTTTCCTAAAAAAATCAAAATAACAAAAAGTGAAGTTGAAAAGTGATTCAAAATACTATTTTTGGGAAGATAATAAACTTTGGAAAACTGGGGATGACATGGTGATTAGGATATGTGTTGATGAATATGAACATTCCTCTATCTTGTAATTCTACCACTCAATGCCAGAAGGTGGAAACTTTAGACCACAAAGGACCTACAGAATGGTTCTAGACTCTAGATTCTCATGGCCTTCACTCTTCAAGTATTCACATGAGTTCAATCATTCATGTCCCACTTTCCAAAATTTTGGTATGATTTCCAAAATAAATGAAATTCCCCAAAATAATTTAATCTTCTATGAGATATTTTATGTTTGGGGTATCAATTTCATGGGAACCAAACCCCCTTACAATGGATTCTCCTACATTATTATCAGGGTTTACTATATTTCTAGGTGGTTTGAGACCAAACCCACTTAAAAGGATGATGCACATACTATTACCAAGTTCTTCAAAACCCACATCTTCCATTGATTTGGAACTTTGTGTGCCTTTGTTGGTGACTTAGGAACTCATTTATATAATCAAACCATGGAATCACTTTTGAAAAATAATGGGGTTTTACACAAAACATCAATTTCATATCACCCTCAAAAAAATGGAATAGATTAACTTTCCAATAGATAAGTCAAAATAGTTCTTAAGAGAATTGTTAATACCACAAGAAAATACTGGTCTGAGAGACTTGGTGAAGCACTTTGGGATTATCAAACTACCTATAAAACACCCATTTGGATGTCTCCTTTTAGGATATTTTTTGGTAAACCATGTAATTTACTATTTTAAATCCAACATAATTCATTTTGGGTTGTAAAAAAAAGTAATTTTGATTGTGAAAAATCTAGTAAATAGAGATTGTTGCGGTTGAATAAACTAGAGGATCTTCGGCTTGATTATTATGATAATTAAAATCTCTATAAATAAATAGATAAGTTACTCCATGAATAAAACATCCTTTGAAATATATTTCATGAAGGAGAAAAGGTAATTCTATGAAATTATCGATTTTGGATTCACCTAGGTAAGCTTAATTCTCATTGGGAAGGTCCTTTTATTGTTACCAATTTTTACCCATTTAGTGTAGTTCAATTCCAAGAAACCTATTCCAAAAGGAAATTAATGATTAATGTACATCAGTTAAATCATCTCCATGAGAGGAAACACACCCTGGGAACCACATAAACTTCCATTGAATCCCCAACCACTAGAGTCAACCCAACATTAAATAGAGACAACGACCCACTAAATCCAAACTAGGGGAACCTATTTTACTTTACCCCCATCTCCATATCTCTATCCTCCTTCTCATCCTCTCTCTATTTATCTACCTCTATTTCTATCTCTCTTTATCTATCCCTTTATCTCTCTATTTATCTCTTTCTTTTTTGACCACTCTCATTTTCACCTTTTTACTCTCATTTTTACAACTTTTTCATAAAATCCCCTTTTTCCTCTTTCTCTTTTTTGTGGGTGTCTATTTACAAAAAACAAAATGTAGTGTCTCGCCCTAGATGTTTCTTAGAGGTCCCATAAGATAGTGTATAAAAACCCTAAAGTGAAACTCCCTATATGACAGAGGCTTCCATCTAGTAGTGAGGGACTAGGGTGTGTCCATGGGGAGACTATGCTCTAATAGATCATAGTGGAGAACAGTGGTAAATAATAAATAAGAAACATCAGAAATAAACACTACGAAATAGGACCAGTAACCCACCTTAGTGGAATTAGTAATAACA
Source organism: Viscum album (assembly GCA_963277665.1). Taxonomy (NCBI): domain Eukaryota; kingdom Viridiplantae; phylum Streptophyta; class Magnoliopsida; order Santalales; family Viscaceae; genus Viscum; species Viscum album. Next base: position 1,833,649,441 of record OY728160.1, read on the forward strand.
AATAGGATTTTAATAACAATAATCCATGAAAAATAAATAAACAAGCGGAAGACGAATAATAAATAGTTACAAAAAATAATGATGATGATAATGTAACTATACAAAAATGAGCACATGGGGAAAATGGAATAAAGGAATATACTAGTATCACGAGCATGGGCTTGGTCTAATTCCCCCATACTCCATCTTAGAATTTTTAATCAAACATCAGAAATTGGTTGCTTCCCTTTATATATTCCTATAATCATAAAGTATACTTGGGTACCAAAGGCATCCAAAGAAAGGCATGAGATATCCTCAATAGGCTACCACTAATGATTTATAGAACAATCCATTTTTTGCATATAAAATGAACAGTGTTCCAATAGTAATAAAAGCAATGTAGTAAATAATTAGGTACAAAGGACTGGGTTTCACTTAGTACACCCATCCATCTCTACCTACTTCAGCCAAAGATAGATGTCTATATACTTAGGTAACATGAAAAAGTGTTGGACCATCCCCATGTATGTGATTTGGCTTTGTGGGTGCATCCCCATAGTTCTATTCCACATTACTATTCTTAATTTAATTGATATATTTTAAAATTATTAAGGGGCTCCCTAAGATCATTTGAGGTGATACCAAGGGAATCCCAAGTATCTCTCTAGGGGATCTTCATAAGTCCAATTCCATAGGAGTCTATCCAAGGAGACCCATGAATGAGATTCCAAGTTTCACTCTTGGCATGGTGTGTAAACAACAAGAAATAACATTTGATTTCATCCATGGTATTTCATGTAGGGGTCTAAGTCTCTCTCATGGAATAGTAAAACCATCGCGCCACTGATACCTTCTATGGGGTCTCCCCTAGGGAACTAGCTTCACTCATCTGGAGGTAAAATATAAAATGCACGGTGATCCCATCCCAGGTGTAGTTAGTATCACTCTAAAATATTTACAAGTCCATTATCAAAACAAACTATAAGGAACTATGTGCCCATCCAAGGGGTCCTTAAGTTAGAACCCCTTGTATCTCCCTAGAAACATGGTGAGGGTATGATTTGGTTAGAAAACCCATCCTATTTAGCAAACAAGTCATTTATAACATAATTAGAAATTCGTCCAATGCATTTAATTATGCATTTCATTTATAAAATAAGGCATATTTCATAAGGGCCTAACTCAAGGCTATCCAATTCTCTTAATTCAATTTATTATTTAAAACATTTGTTTCAAGGGATTCTCACCTAATGTGGTATTTAAGACATCTTTGGATAATGGGATAATTAGTCCTCTAAGGTAAAACACACCCATTAGGTTGGATACAATCAAGAAAATCAACCAAAGGGTTGATTATCCATATTCTAGGATCATACTAAGCATGTAAAACATTTAGTTTAATTTATTAAACAATTTCAGGTTGTTACCATAAGGTTATGGTGCGCGGAACAATGGTGCATGATATAGGATGCAACAAAACATGGTGAAAGAAGATAGACCACCTACCTTAGGTTCGTAGCACTCTCCTCCTCCATCATCGTCCATTGAATCAATATACAATAAGAGTTATTGAAGAAATCATCAAATTCCCTGAAAATGGGGTGAATGAGGTCACACCTAAATATCACAATATAGGTGGAGAGAAACTAGAAAAGGATATAAGAGGATTAAAGAGATTAGCTCAATATTTATAATTCATATGATAGTGAACGATTTGGAGATCATATAAAGTAGATATAAAATCCATAAGTACAGGATAAGGGGATCTCTTTGGAAGTTTCTTTTAGAGAATAATGAATAAGGAAAGAGTTTTAGGGATTAAAAACATAACAAGGGAAAAAATTTATTTTCCCCTCACTTATTAGGATGCATGGTTTGTCTGCACGGTTTTCCAAACTCTGTGCCCGATTCTACTCAAATGGGAACCCCATGTGGGCTAGGTTCATAGTTTGGACAACCATGTGCATCCCATGAAAAACTCCACTACAAATTGTCTGAGACAATTTTCATGGAATGTAGGCCTCCTAGCATAGTTTCATATAAACTGTGCAGAGACCTACTCCCCATTTTCTCACACCACACGGTTAGGGAAACTATATGGGCTAGGTGGCATAGTTTATCATAACCATGGAGACCAATCTACTGATCCAAACTTTAGGGTTTTGGGCTCTAAACAAGCCTCAGACTCCCTCAAAACCTCCATTACTCCATTAGGAAACATTAAAAGGGACAAAAATTAGAATTTAGGTCAAAAAAATATGTAACTTTGAGAAAACCATGACATTTAAACCTCCCCACCATAAGACAACACATCCTTGATTTTCCCTTTCGAAGGTGATAAGATGTTGTTTGAAAAAAGTTTCATCCACTTCACATGCACATCAACCTCCCATTCTTGGGTCTCATATTGTTAATGTTCATGCTTCCATAGCACTCATACCAGTGGAACCGACCTGCCTCAAAGAACCTTCTTGATTCTATCAACATTAAATATTGTATGCTCCTTAAAGAATGCATCCACCTCCAATGCAATATCCTTGGGGTCAAATGAATGAGATGGGTTAGCATGATAGTATTGAAGTTGTAAAGCATGGAAGATATCTTGAATTTCATGGTACCTCTGAGGTAACTATATCCAATAGGCTACCATGTCAACTCTCTCCACTATCTTGAATGGCCTAAAATATTGAGGAATAACATTCCTATTCTCCGAATTCATCTATGACCCAATCTAGGTGATACACATAGAAAGACCATATTTCCCACCTCAAACTCTAGAGGTAAAAGGTGAAAATTGGTATAATAATTTTGTCTGGACTAAGCTATATCCATATCCTTCTAAATTATATCAACATGCTAAGATGTCTCCTAAATGAGAAAAAGACCTAGTAGTGCTTCCTCCCTCACTTCTAACCAGCACTGAGAAGAACTACATGGCCTACCGTAAAGGGTCTCATACGGATCCATCTGAATTGTTTCCTAGAAAATTTTATTGTAGAAAAACTCAAAAGGAGGTATATGTTTCTCCCATAAACCTCCAAAATCAATGACGCATGCCTGGTGCATTTCCTCCAACACCTGTATCATATAATCGGACTGCCCATCGGTCTGAGGGAGATTTGTTGTACTCAAGAGCATCTATGAACCTAGTGCCTTCATTAACACTTGATAGAACTGTGATGTAAAATGGGTGTCTCGGTCTGATATGATAGAATGGGTAACACCATGAAGGAACACTATCTCTTGAATATAAATCCTCTAAAGTTCATTAACTGAGAAGTTTTCTTGGATCTGTAGGAAGTGTGTGACCTTGGTCAACCTATCGATGATCACCCATACTACATTACTGCCTTGAGGGGATCATATAAATCTTGTCACAAAATCCATGGTGATTTAATTCCATTTCTAGTCAGGAATGGATAGAGTCTACATAAGTCATATTGTTTGTCAGTACCCAGCCTTTACCTATTAATAGGTGGAGCATCAAGTAATAAAACCTGAAATATACCTCTTCATACCTGGAAACCAATACCGACGATGGATGTATCAGTACATCTTGGTGAGACTATGGTGAACTACCCAAATAGAGGCATGAGATTCCTGCATCAACTCTTCTTGTGCATCTGAAGGCACCCAAACATGCCCAAGGAAGAGTAGGATCTCATTACCATCAAAAAACCAACCAGGAGGTGGGTTCTCACCAGAGACACTTTCACTCAGGATGAGGCCCTTGGGATTAGATATCTGTCTCAACCGCACCTACTCCATAAGAGAGGATGTCACCACTAGAGCTTCTAAAATAGGCTGTTAATGTTGTTCCTGAGCCTCCAGGTGCATCTCAAAAAAATCATCAACTTCCACTCACCGTTGGCCTCATGGATGTCTTGAGTATGATTTTTTAGGCTCAGGTAATCATCCATGGAATTACCCTTTCCAGGTGTATAAGCAATCTTGAAGTTAAATGAATTCATGTATTCAACCCACCTGAACTACCTCAAATTCAAGTCTCACTATGTGGAGATTTATTTGAGACTTTTATGATCCATTTAAAAAATTAATTGCTTTCCAAAAAATTTGTTCCTCCAATAGTATAGAGCATAAACCATGGATTATAGATCAAGTTCATGTGTAGGGTAGTTCTGATCATGAGGTCTCAACTGGAGGGACCCATGTGCTATAACCTGATCACCCAACATCCAAATTGCACCCAACCTAATTTCTAAAGCATTATAATATATTGTATATATCCTAACCAGCTCTAGTAGGATTAGGACCGATGTTGAATTTAGTATCCCCTTTAACTCCTGGAATGTTTTATCACAAGATTCAAACCAAACAAATTTCACACCCTTCTTGGTCAAGTCTATGAGAGGTGCTTCCAGACATGAGAAATCCTGAATGAATTTCCTATAATATCCAGATATCCCCAAGAAACTATGTATAAAAAACACATTCTTAGGATTCTCCCAACAAACCATGGTGCTCACCTTTTTTGGGTCAATAGATACACCTACCTCTGATATTATATGACCTAATAAGTGAACCTTACTAATCTAAAAGTTTCATTTATTGAGATTTGCATAAATTTGGTGCTCTCTTAGTGTACGCAGAATGATCTCAAGATGGTTGGAATGGTCATGTATGGTGAGAGAATACACTAATATGACATCTATAAAGACTACCACAAATTAATCCAAGTATAGGTGGGAAAAATTGATTCATCATAGCCATAAATATATTCATCAAATTCATAATGCTGAATAGTATAACAAAATACTTTTACAAGTCACACCTTCTCCAGAACATTGTACGTGGTATGTATGACTACCTCACATGAACCTGGTGGTATCCCAACCACAAATTGATCTTAGATAAAATGTTCTCTCCTCATATTGGGTTAAATAGGTCCTCTATATGAGGCAGCAGATACCGATTCTTCATCATAATCTAGTTCAATTGGTGGTAATCCATTTAGAACCAGAGAGTATTGTCTTCCTTCTTGGTGAAAAGGATAGTTGAACCCCAAGGTGATGTGTTGGGTTGGATAAAACCCTTTACCTTTATATCTTCAAAATTCTTATTGAGTTCCTGGATCTCTTTAAGTTTCATCCTATAGGGAGGAATGGACACTGGTGTTGCACCTAGCACTAGATCAATGGTGAACTCCACCTCTCTCATATGAGGTATACCAAAAAATCATTAGGGAAGACATACTTGAATCAATCCACAACACGATGGAATTCCATGAGCTACATTCCCTGATCACTCATAATGAGACTCTCCATCTGGGTTGTCACCTTACCCAACCCAGTGGGATTAGGCCCAGCTCAACTAGCCTGGATATTCCATTCACCCTTATGAATATACGTACTACCCTCGAGTGATTTGGAAGAAACCCACTAAAAATAGTGATCCACATGATCTTGATAAGGTAAAAGTCAGTCTGTAATGAGAATTAATTTTAAGCTGGTCATCTTGAGGATGAATAAATTCCATAGAAAATGGTACCCACCTATCTCAAGGGGCACTCCTTGTACTGTCATATACTCTCAGAACGAAATCCCAATGGTGTATCAAGACTCATAACTTTATAGAAGTATTCTATTAAAAAACCCATACTTTCTATAATTGTAGAATATATAAAGGAATGTGATGAACCTATATCAAAAAGGGAATAAACTAGAGTAGAGGCAATTAGAATAATACCTATAATCATAGATGGACCTAGACTCTACTCCTTAGGGGTAGGTTGCACTGCATATACATGGCCTGAACCATGGTCATGAGATGCCACCTGACTAGCCTGAGCAGGTCCACTTTACTATCGATGAACCTACGAAGCTTGATCACCTTGGACATGATCACCACATTGACCTGATCTAGCAGTAAACGTTCAACACCCAGCCTGACATGGAGTCATGGATATCATTCTATAGATCAACACTGATAATAATCCCTATTCACTAGGTACTAAAGGAAAATATTAGTAGAAACATTTGAGGTGACCCATCTTTCCACAATATTGGAACTCGATCGGGTTCCACATACACTGAGGATTCTTATGCCCCAATATGCCACACTAGTGACACACCATATAGCTATTGGTGTATTCCACTTGGCTGGTACAACCACCACATGAACCACCAAAATGATGTTTTAACCACTAGATAAACCACTTCCCTACCTAGAAACTAAACTACCCTAGACTGCATTATCATATTCCCTCAGGTTCCGCTCAGTGATGAGGTCCAAGTTCATTATCGCTGAGATGGTGGTCAGTCAGAATATGTTCACCTATGATCAGACAGTGTATTCAATCCCATCCTCAAATCCCCTCGTGTTATTCATCTCATTACCAGTCAATTTTGATGAAAAATGTTGGAGTTTGGTGAAGCGATCTGAATACTCCATCACTGACATGTCACCTTGCAGTAGATGTAAGAACTCTTGATCATGGTCTGCTCACAACTTTTGAGGAAAGGAGAAGTCAAAAAAGGTTGTTTGAAAGTCTACCTAGACCATACCCTGATGTCTAATATACTGAGCAAGGATATCCCACCAACACTTGGTGGATTCACATAGCATATAGGTAGTGATCTTGACCCTCCGCTCTGGAGGCATCTCTATATAGTTGAAGATAGAAATCATGGCCTTTATCCATGACTCAGTATCCTGAGGTCTTCCATCCTCTGAGAAGGTGGGAGGATGTTTCTTATGGAACTCATAGGATAGCTCTACCAAGGTAGGGGTGGTTTGAGGATCTCCCTGCACTTATTGTATGAAATGGAAAAATATTTCATCAAACTAAGCAACAACGCCCAGTGAAAGATCTATAGGAAGTTACTTAAGTGGAACTATAGGAGGTATCACTAGTGTCTTAGGGCCCACCACCTTCTAAGTATTCTCATCACCAATTTCTTGGCATATGGCATGAGGACTTCATGGTGGAATAGATATAATATTTACAAGAACACTCCTCGGATAAGTTTTATAATAGTTCGGAAAAGTGATAAGGGGAAGGATGGGTACAATGCCATTCTAAAAATGAAACTCACCTCTCTGCCTACTCCTAAATCCAATTCTAGGTGGTAAGAAAAGTTCATAGAAGGATCAAGAGACACATCCTACTACCCACTACTAGGTCGTTCTAGGGTCAAGATCTCGTATCATAGTATAGGTTCCAGTATATGGAGTGTCAAATGCAAGGTATAGAGGAAAAAACCCGTTACTTTGCATTTAAAATCTTTATCTAGCAGTGAAAATTTTCATTTTAGATATTTAATTTATTGAAACTTATTTTTTATTTATTTTTTTATATATATCTTAGTCCAATTAATTGTGTCACCAATTAAAAATTTATAAGGGCCCATACAGCATATAAAATAAAATTGGAAAGTCAAGTAATTGAGACCTAGCCTACACATTTGGTATGAGGATGTAACAGGACATGTATAGTGATTTGATTGATTTAACTACCACTTACAATTTATAGAATTACTTTCCTCTTAAATATCCCTTGGTATTCATCAATCAAATCAACTAGTGTGTCATAATTTGTTAATTAAAGTGTCACCATAAATCTATACAGGAAAACACCATTTAGATTGATATTGGAACTTTAATTAGGCTAACTATGTCATTATTTCAAAACACTAGCACACTAAAATACATAAAAAACAAGGCACTACAAAAACAACATGAAATACAGGCAATTCATGTAGGAAAGTATACATGACATGGAATATGAATGACATATTAATACTATGGTGCCTAGTATGATGCCTGAATTTATACGCCCTCATATAATCGGTTCAGGATAAAGTAACCCTTACTAATAATATCAATAATAATAATTACTCAAAACAAGTACATCACCCAATGGTGAAATCTATAAAACTATAATAGTGAAAACTATAATAGAATTTACCCAACCCATGTGATTTGGGTTTACCTTGTATGTGGGTTAGCCACTCCCATGAATAGGTTCATTACCAAATTCCAATACTCCTAGTCTCATTTCTAATACCAAAATAGTAATTTCAATGTAAAAGAAACCTCTTATACCACTTTGTAGTGTCCCACCCCAGATGTCACTTATTAGTTCCCTGAGATAGTGGCCACAAGTCCTCAATTGTTCCTTCCTATACTCTAGAGGATTATGACTAGTAGTGAGGGCCTAGGGTGTGTACATGGGGATAATATTCCATCATAGATCATATTGGAGCACAGTGATAAATAATAAATATGAAACAGTGGAAGTAGACACTATGACATGGGACCAGTAACCTACTATAACTGAAGCAGTAATAACAGATAGTAGTGGAATAACAATAACACATGAAATATAAATAAACAAGTTAAATATGAATAATAAATAGATACAAACATGATAATTATGATCATGTAACTATAAAAAAATGAGTACATTGGGAATAGGGGATATAGGCATATACCACATGCTAACAAAAATACAAAAAAGGATAAAAAGTAGCTACAACTAGAATCATGAGTATAGGCTCGGTCCTCTACCCCCATACTTCATCCTAGAATAGTTAATAAAACATCTTGGACTCTTCCCTTTATCAATACCTGCAATCATAAAGTCTTATTGGGTACTAAATACGACCCAATAAGGGTGTGAGATATCCTCAATAGTCCACCACTAATGGTGTATAGATCAATATATTTTTTTTTAATAAAATGAATAGTGTTCCAATAATAAAAAAAGAAATGCAGTAAATAATTAGGTACATAGGACTGGGTTCCACTTGGGACACTCATCCATCTCTACCTGCTTTGGACTAAGATGAATGTCCATGTACTGAGGTAAACTATACAAGTGTGAAATATGATAATAGCTACTATAATCCAAGTTCCAAAGGAATGAACCTTCCCTAGTCATGTGATTTGTCTTAGTGGTCACGTCCCAGGAGTTTTGTTCCACATTCTTATTCTTAATTTAATTAACATCTTTTTAAATTATTAAGGGGAACCCTGAGCCCATACAAGGTGATCCCAAGGGAATCCCAAGTTGAGAGGACCAGTTTTGAATATACCTAACACTAAGAGGGGGGATGAATCAGTGTTGGAGACTTTTTAAACCAATTCCAACTTTCTATCCTTGTACATATTGACCTATTGGGATCTTTATTCTCTTATTCTCTTTTCCCTATCGCATGAAATAATAGAAATTAGTAACAATATGCACACAATATTTTTACAAGGTTCATTACTAAATAAGAGAAGCTACATCCTTTCCATGCATGGGAATGACCAATGCATGGATTCTCCACTATAATGTGATAACTGTTATAGTGGTTGACTAGGAAAACAATCTGATAGTCAGTGTAGCTCCCTACACCTGGAAGAGGGAAGGAGATAATCACTTCCTAGTGTGAGTCCCTACACTTGGAGGGGGAAAGGAAATAATCCTCTTCCAACTTTAAACAAGTAGGATATTCCCTTACACTTATTAGTTCTTTATACTTCCATATTGGATAGTCTTATTCCTTCTTCAAAAAATAGGTTATGATCTTGATCTATTTTAGTGCTCTTCACTTGATTACTTTCAAAGTAGTAGGAAAGAAATTATCTTATTTCTTTATCTTCTTCTCTAGTACAAAACCAATTGCACTAGTTCACCTTATTTCTTCTTCTTAGTGCAACAACTAACTGCACTAATCTTTTTCTTTATTTATATAGAATCACATACACCAATGTGATTATTCAAACACTGAGGATTGGCTCACTTGGTATCATCAGAGTTAATATGGCCTGAATATTTGAATATACAATGGCCACACTCCTTATTCTTCTCATGTTCCCTACACGAACTACCTTGCTCCTCTGTGGACTGTGTACTAGGTATGGTTTACGAATTGCCTCTCCACAAATCGTTTATCCTTTGTATACTATCCCCACTTTGCTTCCACGTACCACCTCTATGTTCTTCCTTCACAATCTTCTTTCGTGTACTGCCTCTGTGCACCACGTCCGCATACTGGATCTGCTTCTACAGACTGTGCCTCCTCTACGTATCGAGCCTTCTCCACGTACCGAGCCTACTTCGCATATTGTGTCTACTTTTCATACCATGTGTGATATGCATACCACCTACTCTGAGTACCACCTCCACATACTACCTTTTCATACCACCTCTATGTATCGCCTCTGTGTACCGCTTCCATGTATCACTTTGGTGTACCGTTTTGGCTTCTGCAGAATTCTATCTTCTGCGTACTTCTTCTTCCTATTTCGCATAGTATTTTTTAATTATGTATACTAATTCTTTCATGTTATAAAAAATTCATTCTTCTTCAGAACATTTCTCATAATTCTGAAAAACATTTCATCTTCTTCATACCACTTCATCCAATGTGAAATCTCTTCCACGGACAGCCCTCTTCGCAGAATTCTCCCTCGCAAACTCTTTCAGACTTAACTGAATTATTCCACCAGTGATGATATTTTTCATTAAATTTAGATCTACTTAATGATGGTATTATCACTACTTATATAGTAAAATAACTCTACAGAATTTTTTAATCCATTTTACCCAAATTTTCAATGTGGACAATCTTCACCGCAAAATGAACTCCATCCACGTACAGTAAGCCTCCACCGCGTATTGTGACCCTCCTGTGAACTGAAAAACTTCACCGCATACTATTTTTTTCATATAACATTGACCTTTCATGTACTGTAAATCTGCTAGTCCATATATTGTATTTATTTTTCCAATGAAGATCCATTCTTCGTATCGCATCTCCTTCCACCGCAAACCATTTTTTGGTTCCGCGAACTACTCTGCGAATCGTTCTTGCTACCTCATACACTGTACGTGTAACATTCCTATAACATGGTATGTGGTACATGTACCATGGTACATGGTTCCCCTACTTTTCCGATTTCCTTCACCATTTTTCATCTCGTTCACTCCTTCAATATCTTCTTCAGCAAGAACACTCATGTTGCTTCACTATCATCTTCTTTATTCAACAAATATCTGCATTCATCATGAACCTTATCTATCATGATATATATTCTTTGACAGATCACATTTAGTATCATCGTATTTTCAATGGAAATCACTGCAACTTTCCTCTCTTCCAGCAACATCATTATTTCTAATCAAAAATTAATATAACTGGAATTAGTTTTTCTCCCCCTTTACTTTATAAGGTTACATCACAATTTCTCAAAAATTGTGATATTTGTGAAATAAAAATAATAAAATAATCATCTGATTTTGAAAGATAAGCACATTAATACTTTCTCTTTTCCTCTTCATCTTCAACCACCATGCATGGCCATCGTCGAATATCAAGCTAATGCACCCTTTCTCTTTTCCTCCTCTTATACTATTTTTGGAACATGACTTCAAAAGAAATTCAATAGTACTCACATGGATGATACTCCATCCATATTCATTGTTGTAAAAAATGTGTCACCTTTTACATGGGTTATTTGAACTTAGGATGAGTGCATAAATCATCTGATTTGTCCAACATGGATAATTTCCCAAGCGCGGCATCTAATGATATGAATACATAATAATTCTCCAGGTATCTTCACTTCAACCAATCTCCAATCACTTTGGATTTCCTTCTTCATTTTGACCATTATTGACAAATTTTGACTAAAAATACAACTTATACAAAAAGTGGTCTCAACAATATCCCCATTTGGATTTGTTGGAAATACTTCAAAGTTATCTCAAATGAATGTGTCAATATAAAAATGAAAATATTATTTATCCCATACTTTCATTTCACTTCTCTCTCCCTTATTGATAAGAAATACAAAGTTCATGGTAGAGAGGGTATCAGTTAATACTTAAGCAAGGTTTCATAAATCATTTCACTCTAAGTATACTTGAGCTATGCTCGGTGTAGAAAACAAGAGGATTTGATTTATACAACAAAGTTTTCCATTATCCACTGATCATGATACCTCCTGAGATGAGAACTCGTGTACTTTTCTTCAAGGGTTTTCCACTTTCATTTCAGGATGAGGATAAAAAATGTGATATGAAATAATAAACTTGAAACTATTGAATTCACTTAAACAAATGGATAAAAAATATTCAACTACAGTAGGTAGGATAAGTGACCTTGGGGCACTTCGATTCATCATATGTCACTGATTGACTTAGTTAATCCCTCTTTGTAAAAAGATTTTTTTTAGTAACCAAGGATGAGAGATTAAGGAGTGAAATACATTTACCAATGACATGATCCTCATATAATATTCAGAGTAATTGAATTTAATACCAAATGAAGTTGATACTGATTTGGATAATGACTTTGGAAGCTTCTTCATGTGTCTCCCACTCAAGGGAACACTTCTCGTCACTAAATCTCATGTCCTCCCCCTAAGATCTTACTTTACCTTCAATTGACTATATTATAAGAATAAATACAATACACAAAGATTTAAGGGAATAAGGTGGATCATCCTTTCTCCATAAATGTGAAAAACAAGGTTGAGATGATTTTCTTAACCCATGTGATCCATTCTTCACACTTTCACAACTAATCTTCAATGATGATTGTGATTTTGTGGACCACAATATTTCTTTTATCTCTTTGTGTGTGAATCTTATTTATTCAATAGATTTCAAAGCATTAGAATCTCCTAGTGCAACTTTGATCTTCTTGAGGAACTCTTGTTGGGCGTGAATGAATTAAAAACACTTTCTAACAGTATGACCATCCTTGTTTCACCTCACACACAGAACTTCTTTGTCTTCATGTAGAATATTCTTTTTTCTTTTTTCACTAGCCATAGCCTGTGAATCTTCCATTTTCCTCATTCTTTCCAAATATTCTGGCCAGATAACTAATATTTCATTAGGAACTGAGGCATAGATATTTGATCTTCTACATGGATTATTGTGAGTGACATCCTTCTTAGGTATTATTTTGGATGCACCACCCTTAACCTTATTGGACTTAGAGTCCAATGACTTCTCAATTTTCCCAAGGTAGCTTCTTTATTCTCAGCCAGTTCTTGTGATATTATTTTCTTATCATCTTTGGGTACCGGTTGATATGAACATGCACCATTCATGTGATAACTCCTATTGCATACATCATAGATGTTATCTAACATTCCAAATCTGTTGGCAATGTATAAATGTTTATGAATCTATGGATGTTGTTTCTTCTTTTCTGTATTTCTCCCCATTGATATAGGCTTTATATGTTCTTTTTCATTTAAGGTATTATACCAACAATCAATGCACAATTCCCAAATATATTTCAGCACCAACATTGACCAACAAATCTTGTCTTCTTGATGTCTTCTGTATAAGGTTGTTGAGCCTTCTTATTGATTTTCTGTGCTCTCTGTGGGGAATCATCTTCTAAATTCTTCTTCCTATCCACCCTAGCTATGGTGGTAGGTATCTCATCACCTTTCCTCATCCATACTTGTTTCTAATTTTTCTTCCACCCTACACTTTTTGTAGAAACAAATTTAGAAACATGAGTAAAAGATGGCATGGGTGGTACCTAAACTTTCTTAGTTGAATGTGATAGATCAATGAGTGAATTCATGATATTCTTATCACATGTTGGAGTTATTTCACCCTTAGAGTCCTACAATGAACATTAAATACCATTAGAAACTGTCAAATTCTTTTGTGAAGGCTCAATATGTGTTTTCTCAAGATTGGAACACTAAGCTTCCAATTTTGGACATTCTATATTGAGGGTGATCTTCTGGTCTTCAATCATGATCATATTCTATTTAAAAGTCTTCTTTAATATTTAAACATATTTCTCATGCATCAGAACTTTGTTTTGTAACAAAGTGTCAAATTCCTTGATCTTCTTGGAATCTTCTTCCAAATATAACTCCTTGACATCAGTGCTCCTTTTTAGCTCATTTTCAAGTGCATGGATATTCTCTTGTAGAGTCTTATTAACTCCCTCTTTCTGCTCAACTTCTTTGAGCCATTTTGAGGAACTTATTTGAAATCCCCTATTTGTATCCTTAAAGGTTCCAACCTTTCTAGATAGCTTTAGACATTCAACAATTTTTTATTGTAATCCTTTCTTCAAAACATCAATTTCTTCTTCCAACTGAGTGATATTTTCCTGCATACATTGAAATACTCTACAAACCAGGGATGTAATTTCTTTAGGAATACCATGTATAATCATTCTTAATCTATCAACTGATATTTCTTGATATCATGTAGATTTATCATCATCACTTGTTCTATAATTTTCATCATGAGAATAATTTCAAAATGTACTAACACATACCTCTAGATCACTTGAGGTAGCAAGGTTATCTATATTCTTTGTGGAAACATGAACCACATTCTCATTACTTTTAAAGTAGGGTATGTCTTTATTGTCAGAAAGGCATGGAGATGTAGATACTTACTCTTCTTTAGACAAGAGGGACTTCTTATTCAACTTTATCTTCTTCTTATTTTTCCTATTCATCGTGGTATTGGTAGATATGGTATTCTGCTTAGAGACAGCTAACTAGTCAGTGAAATTGCACTTCATTGATTAATCGGGAAATAAAATCAACTCTTTAAAAGAGAATAACTTCACTGTAGAGAATCCAACATAGGTGAACCTAGCTCTGATACCAATTGAGAGGACCAGTTTGGGATACACCTAACACTGAGAGGAGGGGTTGAATCAATGTTGGAGACTTTTTAAACTAATTCCAACTTTCTATCCCTATACCTCTTGACCTATTGGGATCTTGATTCTCTTATTCTCTTTTCTCTATCAGATGAAATAATATAAAATAGTAAAAATATGCACAAAATATTTTTACAAGTTTCACTACTGAATAAGAGTAGCTACATCCTTTCCATGCATGGGAATAACCAATGCATGGATTATTCACTATAATGTGATAATTGTTATAGTGGTTGACTAGGAAAACAATCTGCTAGTCAGTGTGGATCCCTACACTTGGAGGAGGGGAGGAGATAATCGCTTCCCAGTGTGAGTCCCTACACTCAGAGGGGGAAGTGAAATAATCCTCTTCTAACTTGAAACAAGTAGGATATTCCCTTACACATGATGGTTCTTTATACTGGCATCTAGGACAGTCTTTTTCCTTCTTCAAAAGGTAAGTTTTCCTCTTGATCTATTTCAGTGCACTTTACTTGATTACTTGCAAAGTGGTAGGAAAGAAATTATCTTCTTTCTTTCTCTTCTTCCCTAGTACAAAACCAACTGCACTAGTTCATCTTCTTTCTTCTTCTTAGTGAAACAACCGACTGCACTAATCTTCTTCTTTCTTTAGCTAGAATCACATACACCAATGTGATTATTCAAAAACTAAGGATTGGATCACTTTCCATCATCAGAGTTAATATGGCCTGAATATTTTAATATATGTTAGCCACACTCCTTCTCATATTCCCTACATGAACCACCTTACTCCTCTGAAAACTGTGTACCAGGTATGGTTCACGAATCATATCTCCGAAAATCATCTCACCTCCACATATTGTCCCTGCTTTGCTTCCATGTACCACCTCCATGTTCTGCCTCTACGGTCTACCTCTGTGTACTACCTCCATAAACCACGTCTGTGTACCATGTCCGTGTACCGGCTCTACTTCTGCAGACTGTGCCTGCTCTGCATACCGAGCCTTCTTTGTGTACCGAGCCTGCTCTGTGTACCGAGCCTCCTCTGCATACCATATCTGCTTCGCGTACCATGCGGGCTTTGTGTACCACCTTCTCTGCATACTGCCTCCATGTACTGCCTATGCGTATCACCACTGCATATTGCCTCTGTGTACCACTTTCATGTATCACTTCAGTGTACCATTTTTGCTTCTACAGAATTATTTCTTCTGCACACTACTTCTTCCTATTCCGCATATTGTTTTTTAATTATGCATACTACTTATTTCATGTTCTATATAATTCCTTCTTCTACGGACCGTTTCTCCCAATTCTACAATTTTTTCATCTTCTGTGTACCACTTCATCCTATGAGAAATCTATTCTACGGGCTGCCCTCTTCACGGAATTCTCCTTCACAAACTCTTTCGGACTTAGAAAAATTCTTCCACCATCGATGATCTTTTCAATTAAATTTCTCTCTACATAATTATGGGATTATCACTCTTTATATAGGTAAATAACTCAACATATTTCTTTAATCCATTTTTCCCAAATTTTCAATGTGGTATAATCTTCACCGTAAATTTAACTCCATCCACATATAGTAATCCTACACCACATACTATGACCCTCCTGTGAACTAGAAACCTTCACCACATACTATGTGTCTACCACATACCGTTGACCTTCCGTGTACCATAATTCTATCAGTCTACATACTGCATCTCTTCCTCTAATGAAGAGGCATTCGGTGTACCTCATCTCCTTCCACCGCAAATGATTTTTTAGTTCCATGAAATACTCCACGAACCATTCTTCTGCCTTGTACACTATCTACGTACCATTCTTAGAACATGGTATGTGGTCCATGTACCATGGTATATAGTTCCCATCCTTTTCCAATTTCCTTCTCTATTCCGCATCTCGTTAACTCTTTCAATATCTGCTTCGGCAAAAAAAACACATGATGCTTCACTGTAATCTTCTTTATTCAATAAACATTTGTATTCATCGCGAACCTTATGTATCATGATATATATTATTTAACTGATCACATTTAGTATTGTCATGTTTTCAACAAAAAGTACCGCAACTTCTCTCTCTTCCAATAACATCATTCTTTCCAATCAAATCTTAATATAATTGGAATCACCTTTTCTACCCATTTCCTTTATAAGTATTACATCACAAGTTCTTCAAACTTATGATATTTGTGAAATACAAATCAGAAAAGCATCATCTTATTTTGAAAGCTAAGCACATGCATGCTTTCTATTTTCCTCTTCATCTTCAACCACCATGATGGCCATTGTCGAATGCCAAGCCAATGCACCCTTTATCTTTTACTCATATTCTACTCTTTTTTGAACATGACTTCCAAAACACTTAAATCATCCTCACATGGATGATATTTTATCCATATTCATTATTGCAAACAATGTGTCACCTTTGACACAAGTTCTTTGAACTTAGGATCAGTGCATCAATTGTCTAATTTTTCCAACATGGAAAATTTCCCAAGCATGGAATCCAATTATATGAATCCATAAAAATTATCCAGGAATCTTCACTTTAACCAATATCTAATAACTTTTGATTTCATTCTTCATTTTTACTATTATTGAAAACTGTTGACTACAAATACAACTTATACACAAAGTGGTCCCAACACAAGTATCACTCTAGGGCATCTACATATGTCAAATTCCATAGGTTTTCATCCAAGTAAACCCATGAATGATATCCCAGTGTCACTCTAGGTATGGTGTGTAAACAGTGAGAACTAACCTATATGTTTTCCCTCATATCACACATCGAGGTCTAAGTCTCTATCGTGGCATGTTAAACCATTGTTCCAATGAGCCCGTCCACAAGGTCTCTCCTAGGGAACTAGTGTAATTATTCTAGAGGTAAAATATAAAAGTCATGGTGAGCCCATCCTCGGAATATCTAGTATTTCCTCTGGTATATTTAAAATTCCATTAACAAAGCTAATTATAAGGAATGACGAGCCTATCCAAGGGGTCCTTAAGCCAAAACCCTTTGTATCACCCTCGGCATAAGGTGAGGGCATGATTTTGTTATAAAAACCATTCCATTTAGAAAAAAAATCATTTATAACATAATTAGAAATTTTTCCAAGGACTTTAATTACTCATTTAATTTATCGAATAAGTTATATTACATAAGGTCCTAACTCAAGGCTATCCAATTTTCTTAATTCAATTTATTATTAAAAACATTTGTTTCAAGGTCTTCACTCCTCATGTGGTATTTATTCTATCATTGTATAATGGTAAAAATATAAATTTAAGCTAAAACATACCCATTGGGGTGTCTATGATCAAGGAGATCAACCAAAGGGTTGATTCACCACACTCTATGATCATACTGAGCATAGAAAAGCATTTAGTTTAATTAATTAAACAATTTCAGAGCATCTTTGGAAGGGTCCAATAAGTGTCAAAATAGTGCATGATATAGATGCAAAGAAACAAGGGAAAAGAAGCTAGACTACATACCATAGGTTCATAGCCCTCTCCTCATACAGTTATAGCCTTTGATACAAGATATAATAAGAGTTGTCGGAGAAATAATCAAATTCCCTGAAAATGGGGAAAATGAGGTCACACATAAATAGCACAACAGATGTGGAGAGAAACTATAAAGGAGAGGGGGAGGGAGTCTCTCAGGAGGTTGTTGTTGGAGAAGAACAAATAAGGAAAGGTTTTGAGGGTTTAAAAACATAATATGGTAAAATCATAATTTTCACCTTACTTACTAGGCCACATAGTTTGGCCACATATTTTGGAAAACTGTGTGCCAACCGTGCACCTGGTTCTACTTAAAGGGGCACCCCACACGGGCTAGGATCATAGTTTGGCCATCTGTGCCCAGCCTGTGAAAAAAACCTCTGACAATTTTCTAAGACAAGTTTCACTCCATACCCAGTCCATTAAAAACACCTCTACAACTTTTCTAAGACAAGTTTTAATTTCTTGCAGGCCTCCTATCATGTTTTTATAGAAATAATATGGAGTTCTACTCTATATTTCCTCACACCACACAGTTAGGGAAACTATGCAGCCAAGTCTTCTTCTCCAAACTTTAGGGTTCTGGGCTCCGAACAAGCCCCAAATTCCCTCAAAAACTTCATGAATCCCTTAGGAAACATTTAAAGGTTCAAATAAATGAATTTAAGCCAAAAAAATAGTCCGTACCTTTGAAAAAATATGTGATATTACACAAAACAAAAAAATAAAAAAAACAACTAAAAATTACAAAAAAAGGGAGTCATAAAATACTCACCATTGAATTTTAAAAAAAATATAACCATTTTGGGGAGTCAAAAGACTTATTTTCATCTTAAAACAATTTTATTTTCATCATAAACTTATAAAAAAATTATTTCAATACCAATAAGTTTTTAATACTTAATTTTTGATTGGAAAATGTTTTTCACCTACTGTGAGGAACAACTTCATCTTTCATGTAAGAACCCGGATCTTCTTTTCAGGTACGTTTTTCCTTTTTCTGGAGTTTTTGAGAAAAATGAATTTTTTGGAAATTTCAGAAGTACACGCCGTATAATTTCTGATTACACGTCGTGTACTCTTCCCCGGCTCGAAGTCGTGTGTTGGTCGTGCTCGGGCCACACACACGGTGTGTAAGGCTGAGGTGGAGGCTTATTAATTTGGAGTACGGAAAAATTTAAGTACAAGCCCTGTACTCAAGAATTACACGTCGTGTACTTTCTTTTTTTCATTAAATGGATCGGGGTCGTGCCTAACCCCCAGATTCGTCTTCTTCTCCAGATTTCTTCCGTCCGAGAGCGACCATACGGCTGGATCATCGACGGGCTCCCGCCTCGTCGTCCGTTCTCCGATTTAAGCACGGTTGATTGCGTTGGAATCGCAGCAGTGAGTTATTCCTTTTGCTTTAGCCTTGTTTTGTGATTCCTCCTCGTTTCCATGTTATCATGGGATGAAAATTTTGTGCATTTTCTCAGATCTACACTGTTCTAAGAGTAATCTGTCATCGAGGTTCATGTATATCGATCTTCTCATATCGAGGTAGGTGGTTTGTGCCTTTCTGTAGAAATTTGATGAATATTATGTGCAAATTCCACCAATACCCTTGAATGGGGTATTGCGTGTTCCTGTTTTCCCTTGTTGTTTTCCTGATTTTCTTGATTGCTTTAGTAGAGGTTATTTCTTGTGAGTAGAATAATTTATTTTGTGCTTAGGTTTCTTTTCCATGCTTGTTTTTCCTGTTGGGCGTTTTTCCAGTTGCCATGCCTAGTTGTAGGATAGCGGAACTGTTGTTTTGTTATTACTGTCGAGCCTCAGTTGATGGCCAAGTATTTCTTGAGGTTTACTTGGATGATATACGCGCTCTGAAAATGTTTAGTTCTACTCAGGACTGTGAGAACCTAGAGTAGTAGACCAAAGGGAGAATTGACGAAAGGGATTCTCCAGAGTGTCTTTTTATTACGATGAAAGACTATAGGGGGAATTGGAATTCAGTGCTTCCTCATACAATCTCTAGATCCACGACGCGGGCCACAGGGCAAATTGACATTGAGTGCTTCCCCAGAGAGCCTTTAACATGATACGAGACTATATGGGGAATTGACGGTGAGTGCTTCCCCAGAGAGTCTACTTAATTACGTAGATGAACCAGAGGGGTGAGACTGTGTGTGATTCCCAGAGGGTTTCTAGTACTTATAGATTGAACCATAGGGGTTAGACTGTGAGAGATACCCAGAGGGTTACCTATTTCTTCTTTTGTTGCTGGTTGTTTACTTGTGTACTTTGTTTTCCAGAACTGTGTATTGTAGCTGCTTGTGATTTTCTGTTTACTGCTTCTTGTTTTATTACTGCCATGTATTCATTGACTGTTAGGTACAAATATTTGGGTGATTGCCTACTGGGATTGTATATCACACCCTGTTTGGGCCATGCTTTTGGGCCCAAGCAGACTACGTTGCTATAGGTATAGATAAGGGCAAGCGCCCTTCTACTTCAGGATCTTGACTGCATCAGGAGTTGGGGGGGCATGGGACCGAGCCATGGCTCGCGATGCTGAGGAGCTTACTTTGTTTTCTTTTGCACTTGGTTTCAGTTTTATTTCATCACGTTTTTTTGTTTTCTATTTTCCTTAGATACTTGTACCTACTGCATCATTGTCATCATAGTTATATATATACATTGTTTCTGTTGTTTGGTTTCTGTTGTTATGCATGTTTTTTACTGCTTTCGCTATTTATTTTTGTTTTCTTACCTTGTACACCTTACCGAATGAGGGCATAGTTTCCCCACCGACTCACTAAGTCTCTCACTGCTAGTCGGTAGCCTCTGGCGTTCGGGGAAATGCTCTTGAGGTCATGTGGCGAACCGGGTATGGGGCACCAGTGGAGGGGCTCCGGACTCGGGATGTTACAAAGTGGTATTAGAGGGGTTCTTTTCTCTTGCTTTCTATTTAGAGACTTTATCCAGGGATAGGATAGATTCGGTACTTGGCATTAATTTGTGCTCAGGAGTAACTAACCCGTGTACAGGGAAAAACCATACTACCTCGTTAATTGCAGTTTTCTGGTTTTGAGATTTTATGGTTGGTATGTTTTCACATAGAGTGATTCGTATGACTTGTGCGGTTATTTTTTTGATATTTTGGTTCTATTTCTGTCGCAACCCAATGAGATGAGGGTATTCCATCTCATGCATCATATAGGAACTTGTATAAATCACATGTCATGCATTCTTGCCATTCCATCTAGGGTGCATTAGTGATTGCATGCTGTTGTGATAGGCTCTGTGTAGATTATGCATGCTGTTGTGATAGATGCTTGATAGATTCTCTGCTGATTATGTTATAAAACTATTTGTTTTGTTCCTTGCTTAAAATGATTTCCAAATTTTGGTTCTTGAGGTGTTATGGGACCTCATGGATCAGAATTTGGCATCTTTTCCCTTGTTTTTAGTGTTTTTTGAATTCTGCACAGTTTTTGAGCTACTGCCCAGAAAAACCCATAATACACGGTGTGTACTTTTTAGATACACGCCATGTAGTTTTTAGGTCGTGCCAATAACCGTGTGAGCAGAACACGGTGTCGTGGGAGTAACTTCGGGAACACGCCGTGTACCATTGGTACATGCCGTGTGAGTTCAGAGTCGTGTACCCGACCGTGTCACTAACAACACAGGCCGGGGAAGCTCGGGTAGAACACGTTGTGTCCATAGGGAACACGCTGTGTAGTCCTGTCCAGGTACCCGGCCGTGTCACGAAAAACACGGGCCGGTGTGACCTTCTTTTCTGCACGCCGTGTTTGTTCGGAACACGCCGTGTAGTCTTGCCCAGGCACCCGTCCGTGTCACGAACAACATGGGACGGTGTCACCTTCGCCTATACACGCCGTTTTTGTTCAGAGCACGCCGTGTAAGGTTCATCCATGTAGACGGTCATGTGCTTAACAACACGGGCCACTGAAGCCTTTTCTAGTACACGCCGTGTTTGTTTCGAACACGCCATGTAGCCTCGGGTTGAGTCAGACCGTGTGGGTTAGCCATGTAAGGATACTTGGGCAGGGGAATAGTTTTCAAGTATACACCATGTTTGGGGGTCAACACGCCATGTAGTTTGTAGTGTACACGACTTGTAGGGAAGGATCACACGCCCATGTCAGTGGCTTAACTAGACACGTCGTGTAGTTTTTATACATG
The DNA here is from genome assembly GCA_963277665.1 of Viscum album. Classification (NCBI taxonomy): domain Eukaryota; kingdom Viridiplantae; phylum Streptophyta; class Magnoliopsida; order Santalales; family Viscaceae; genus Viscum; species Viscum album. The sequence continues at coordinate 1,833,671,759 of OY728160.1, forward strand.
CCGTGTAGTCGTTTTTTTTTGAAATCTTGTGTGTTTTTCTTCCCCTATTCCCATTTTGTACTCTTGTGTTCTATGTCCTTGTTTTCCTGATCTAAGGTGTGCTTTTGATCTTTCAGAGCTATGCCTCTAAGATGTCCTCCGGTCGTACGTCTGTCATCAGGCAGTGATCAGACACCAGATATGGATGATCAAGGACTTCATGTCGATCCCCCAGCTGAGCCAACCTTGGCACCGGTTGCTGTACCAGTCGCGGGTGCTGATGCATAGTTCAGGGAAGGTTTCATGAGGATGATGCAGGCCTTCCAGGGAGCACCGCCTCCTACCTTGTCTATGGCAGACTTGACATGGGTCTTTCAGCAGCAGCACCATTCCACATTCTAGGGGGAGGGAGGACCTCAGGCTATAGAGTCATGGTTGGAAGCCATGATGACTATATTCGAGCATCTGGAGATGCCTCCAGAGAGGCGGGTCAAGATCGCCACCTACATGCTCCGAGACTCTTCTAAGAGGTGGTGGGACGTGATCTCACAGGAGGGTCAACAGCAGGCTATGGCTTGGGAGGAGTTCAAGCGCATGTTCTACGACTACTTCTACCCAGAGACCCTGAGGGCCGATCGAGCCCGGGAGTTCATGAGCTTAGAGAAGGGTACTCTATCTATCATGGAGTATTCCTCTTGTTTCACTGAGCTGTAGCATTTTACACCCCTTCGGGATGGGAGTGGGGTGTTCTTGGCAAGGAAGTTTGAGGATGGACTCAGACGGGAGATCCGCTCGCAGGTGAACATCTTCCAGCTGACTTCCATTACTTCCATCGTCAACTAGGCATGGATTGCGGAGTTCAATCCGAGAGACTCTGGAGCTGCGAGTCAGGGCGGTTCTGCTTCCAGAGTTATCTTTCCTTCAGATGACAGCAAGAAGCGTCGTAGGGAGCCTACACGCAGTGATTCGAGGAATCGAGACGCATCATTAGGTAGCCAGGTGACATGCTACCAGTGTGTACGGACAGGGAACACGAGGCCGCAGTGCCATAGGGACCCCGTGGAGTGCCGATCTTGCGGAAAGACGGGTCACCTTTAGCGTTTCTTCCAGGTTTTCTCACCAGTAGCAGGTGATCGGGGTTCTTCCATGACTCCTCGTTCAGGAGCAGCCCCACCAGTCACTCACCAGTTAGGGAACTAGAGTTCTTCCATCCGTTCAGGCCGAAGTGGAGTTCGAGGCCATGGCGGTCATCCACTAGTCCCTCAGCACCAGTAGGGAGGTTCAGCTCAAAGTGGTCAGTCAGGGGAGCAAGGCCGCAGTGCAATCTAGTCTTTCGCCGTGGGGGAGACTTATCATGAGCAGGATCCCAGCCCTTCTAATGTTCGAGGTATGATTTTAGTAGCCTCAGTTTTATCTTCATCCCTTTTAGATACTGGTGCTACGCATAGCTTTATCTCTATTTCCATTGTGGAGAGCCTTGGACTCTACATCTTTTCTTCTGTCGACTCGTTGACACTAGACACACCTTTGGGAACGAGGAAATCTAGTGTACGCCAGTGTAGAGAGTGCCCTCTCGAGGTTGCAGAGTATAACTTCTTATGGGATCTCTATGTCCTAGAGATGAAAGGATATGATTTAATTCTCGGCATGTACTGGTTGATTCCATTCTAGTCATTCATTGACTGTTATCGCCGCAGAGTCAGTTTCATTTCACCAGAGGGTGAATCTTTCCTTCCTAAAGGAGAATGGGACGTTCGGGTGAGTCGGGCGGGACTCGAGCATCTTGGGATAGGATGAGTGATGGCCCAGATCTCTAGTCTTTATCTTTATGATCATGGGACTCCATATTTAGACTTTCCTCCAGTGGTGGATCGCTTCAGGGATGTCTTTCCATAAGACTTTTCAAGTTTGCCTCCGGAGCGTGAGGTAGAATTTTCTATTGATCTCATGCCAGGAGCGGCACCGGTGTCCATTCCTCCCTATATGATGGACACACCTGAGTTGCAGGAGCTCAAGAAGTAGTTGGAGGAGCTACAGGCTAAGGGTTTCATCCGACCCAGTACTTCTCCTTGGGGTTCGTCTGTCCTATTTGCAAAGAAGGCAGACGGTACCCTTCATCTTTTTGTGGATTATCAAAAGCTGAACCAATTGAAGGTCAAGAACCGATATCCCTTGTCGCGGATTGAGGACCTTTTCGATCAGCTTCTAGGATCCCAGGTGTTCTCGAAGATCGACTTGAGGTCCGGTTATCATTAGTTGCATGTCAGACCATCAGACATACCTCTCACAGCCTTCAGGAGCAGGTACTGTCTTTATGAGTATACAGTCATGCCTTTCGGACTCATGAACGCACCTGCAGTTTTCATGGAACTAATGAACCGATTGTTCCATCCTTACTTGGATTCCTTCGTCATGGTCTTCGTGGATGATATCTTGGTGTCCTCTCACACTCTACACGACCATGCCACACATCTTGAGATCGTTCTGAGTACACTGAGAGAGCATTGGCTTTATGCTAAACTCTCGAAGTGCCACTTCTGGATGGATTAGATTCACTTATTGGGTCACATCATCTTAGAGGCAGGAGTATCTATGGACCCAGAGAAAGTGAGAGTTATAGTTTCCTAAGAGAATCCGAAGAACGTTTTTGAGGTACGGAGCTTCCTAGGGCTAGCTGGATACTACAGACGCTTCATTTGGGACTTTTATCATCTAGAAGCACCTTTGACAGGTCTGACCAAGAAGGGGGTGAAGTTCTTATGGTTGGATTATTGTGAGTCATCCTTTCAGGAGCGGAAAGGGAGGTTGACATCGGCACCGATACTAGTCTTCCCAGAGCCAGGCAAGAGCTACACTATTTATTGTGATGCTTCAGGTGTTAGGCTAGGATTTGTGCTTATGCAGGGAGATGGAGTCGTTGCGTACGGGTCTCATCAGTTGAGGCCACATGAGAGGAACTACCCTACACACAATCTGGAGTTGGTAGCTGTTGTTCATGCCTTGCGCTGTTGGAGACACTATCTTCTGGGAGAGCACTTTGTGGTCTTCACTGACCACAAGAGTCTCAAGTATATCTTCACTCAACATGATCTGAATCTGAGGCAGCGCAGGTGGGTTGAGTATCTTCAGTCTTTTTACTTCGAGATTTCCTATACGCCGGGAAAGGGCAACATCGTGGCAGATGCGTTGAGCAGGAGAACTCAAATTCAGGCAGTTTAGGAGGCTAGTAGTGGGTGGCAGCTGATGGCTCTGTTCTCTGAGATGCATCGAGAGGTGCACGACAGACGGGGACAGACTTTTCTATCTTCGGTAGCTGTTACCTCCAAGCTACTTGATTGGGTACGAATGAGGTAGCTATCAGACTCGGAAGGCTTAGTCCTGCGGGAGAGTGTGTCCGGAGATGACCCTCTTCCTGGATGGGCAGTGGGTGAGGATGAGATCTTGCATTTCCAGGGACGCATATGGATGCCAGCAGACATACGCGAGGAGCTGATGTGGGATTTCCATTCCTCTGTTTGGGCAGTTCATCCTGGCATCACAAAGATGTATCGGGATCTTCATCACCAGTACTGGTGGCCAGGTATGAAGAAGGATATTACTGGTTTTGTCATGAGATGTTCTACTTGTCAGCAGGTGAAAGTAGAGAATCAGCGACCAACAGGCCTTTTACAGCAGTTACCCATTCCGGAGTGGAAGTGGAATGATGTTGTGATGGACTTCGTGACTAGGTTGCCGAGATCACCTCGATTGAATGATGTTGTTTGGGTTTTCGTCGACAGACTTACGAAGGTTGCTCACTTCTTTCCGATCAAGGAGACCTTCAGTTTCAATGATCTGGGATGACTTTACATTAGAGAGATAGTTCGTCTGCATGGAGTTCCGCACTCTATTGTTTCAGACAGAGATACGCGCTTTACCTCTCGTTTCTGGAAGGGAATTCAGAAGTCCTTGGGTACACAGGTACTTTTGAGTACAGATTACCATTCACAGACTGATGGCCAGTCCGAGCGCATGATCCAGGTGCTTGAGGATATGCACCGGGATTGTATCCTTGACTTTGGCGGTTCTTGGGAGAAGCATATTCCTCTGGTGGAAGTGACCATTCAGATGGAGCCATATGAGGCTTTGTACGGTAGGTCATTCTGATCACCCTTGTGCTAGCTGGAGGCAGGAGAGGCAGCTTTGTTGGGACCTCGTCTTGTTCAGGAGACTTCAGAGCAAATAGAGCTGATTCGGAAGAGGATGGATACAGTGCAGTCTCGGAAAAAGTCTTATGCTGATCAGTGGAGAAGACCTCTAGAGTTCGAGATCGGAGATCAGGTTTTCCTGCGTGTCGCACCGAGGTTGGGACACAAGAGGATTCGGAGACAGGGTAAGCTTTCACCGCGGTACGTCGGACCGTCTGAGGTCTTGGAGAGAGTTGGTCTGGTCGCCTATCGGTTGCAGCTAACTCAGAGGTATCGGGCCATGCATGACGTCTTCCACATCTCTCAGCTCCGACGTTACTTTTCAGACCCTTCTACGTCTTTCAGCCCAAGGAAGTCGATCTTGAAGCGGATGCATCGTTCGAGGAGAATCCTATCCGGATTGTCGATCGTAGTACGAAGGTTCTCCGCGGGCGGTCTGTTCCTCTGGTACGAGTTCTATGGCAGCACGGGCGAGTATAGGACGAGACCTGGGAGAGGGAGGCCGATGTACGATCACAATGGCCAGAGCTGTTCGGGGTTTCTTCTTCTCCGACTCGTTAGGGAAATTCAGGGACGAATTTCTTTAAGGGGGAAAGTTTGTAAGAACCTCGATGTTCTTTTCAGGTACGTTTTTCCTTTTTCTCGAGTTTTTGAGAAAAATGAATTTTTTGGAAATTTCAGAAGTACACGCCGTGTACTTTCTGAGTACACGCCATGTACTCTTCCCCGGCTCGAAGTCGTGTGTTGTCCGTGCCCGGGCCACACACACGGTGTGTAAGGCTGAGGTGGAGGCCGATTAATTCGGAGTACGGAAAAATTTAAGTACACACCGTGTACTCAAGAAGTACACACCGTGTACTTTCTTTTTTTCATTAAACGGACCAGGGTTATGCCTAACCCTCATATTCGTCTTCTTCTCCAGATTTCATCCGTCCGAGAGCGACCATACAGCCGGATCTTTGACGGGATCCTTCCTCGCCATCTGTTCTCTGATTTGAGCACGGTCGATTGCGTTGGAATCGCAGCGGTGAGTTCTTCCTTCTGCTTTAGCCATGTTTCTTGATTCCTCCTCGTTTCCAAGTTATCGTGGGATGAACGTTTTGTGCGTTTTCTCATATCTACATTGTTCTAAGAGGAATCTGTCGTCGAGGTTCACGTATATAGATCTCCTCAGATCGAGGTAGGTGGTTTGTGCCTTTCTGTAGAAAGTTGATGAATATTATGTGCAAATTTCACCAATACCCTTGAATGGGGTATTGCGTGTTCCTGTTTTTTCCTTGTTATTTTCTTGCTTTTCTTGATTGCTTTAGTAGAGGTTATTTCTTGTGAGTAGAATAATTTATTTTTTCTTCAGGTTGCTTTGCCATGCTTGTTTTTTCTGTTGGGCGTTTTTCCAGTTTCCATGCCTAGTTTTAGGATAGCAGAACTGCTGTTTTGTTAATACTTTTGAGCCTTAGTTGATATCCAAGTAGTTATTGAGGTTTACTTGGACGATATACGCGCGCTGATCATGTTTAGTTATACTCAAGACTGTGAGAACCTAGAGTAGTAAACCAAAGGGAGAATTGACGGAAGGGCTTCTCCAGAGTGTCTTTTTATTACGATGTGAGACTATAGGGGGAATTGACATTGAGTGCTTCCTTAGAGAGTCTTTAGATCCATGACATGGGCCATAGGGGGAATTGACGTTGAGTGCTTCCCCAAAGAGCCTTTAGCACGATATGAGACTATAGGGGGAATTGACGGTGAGTGCTTCCCCAAAGTGTCTTCTTAATTACGTAGCTGAACCAGAGGGGTGAGACTGTGTGTGCTTCCCAAAGGGTTGCTAGTACTTATAGGTTGAACCATACGGGTTATAATGTGAGAGATACCCATAGGGTTACTTGTTTCTTCTTTTGTTGCTGGTTGTTTACTTGTGTACTTTTTTTGCCAGAACTATGAATTGTAGCTGCTTGTGCTTTTCTGTTTACTACTTCTTGTTTTATTACTGCCAGGTATTCATTGACTGTTAGGCACAAATCTTTGGGTGATTTCCTACTGGGATTGTATCTCACATCCTGTTTGGGACATGCTTTTGGGCCCAAGAAGAATATGTTGCTGCAGGTATAGATAAGGGAAAGCACCCTTCTACTTCAGGATCTTGACTGCATCAGGACCTGGGGAGCATGGGACTGAGCCGTGGCTCGCGATGCTGAGGAGATTACTTTGTTTTCTTTTGCACTTGGTTTCAGTTGTATTTCAGCACATTTTTGTGTTTTCTTTTTTCCTTAGATACTTGTACCTACTGCATCATTTTCATCATAGTTATATATCTACATTTTTTCCGCTGTTTGGTTTCTATTTTTATGCATGTTGTTTACTACTTCCGCTGTTTATTGTTGTTTTCTTACCTTGTACACCTTACTGAATGAAGGCATAGTTTCCCCACCGACTCACCAAGGCCCTCACTGCTAGTCGGCAGCCTTTGGAATTTGGGGAAACACGCTTGAGGTCATGTGGCGAACCGGGTACGGGGCACCAGTGGAGGGGCTCCGAACTCGGGACGTTACATTTCGTACCAAGGAAACATACAACCATCCTTTAATATTGCATTTTTTTTTCACACCCAATTTCAAGTCTTTATTTTTTGGACCTTCAAGCTGAATTTCCTACTTTGGTTTGAATTAATATGATAGAGGAATTTTTTTAACCACATGAGAATAAAAATATCCATATATCCTCCCATTACCCTTACATTATTCCTCCTTTTAAAATCCCCTTAAAGCCTATGAAAACTTGTTTCTTGATAGCCACATTAAAATCCAAAAACCTTGTCCCATCCAACATATACATGTATTTTCATTTCATGATTTATTGAAATTTAAGTGTGGGGGGAATGATTTTAATTTTGGTCCTACTTTCATTGATTTTAAATATGTCATAATATTCTTGAGGGAAAGCATACATTTAAGTGCAGGGGATAATTTTTCATTCAGTGAGGTTTGGAAATGTGTATATGTTTATTTCATTTTGTACAAAATTTATTGAAAAGTGTTAAAAAATTAAAATAGTGGCAAAAAACCAAATAATAATAATAAAATTATGGGTTGTGTCTTGGGTGGGTCAAAAATCACTCTTCTTTAACCTTTGATGTTGTTATAGCTATTAAAATTGGTTTCTTGAGGAGATAAAACACAGGTTGGGAGATGAGTGTGAAATTTGTTCCAAGTTTAACTTTCTGAAAAAAAAAATCACTTGCATCATATTTTTTTGTGTCATTGAGACAAGTTTTGTGTTTTTTATATATTTCATATTTTTATACTCTTCTGATTTTTATCTATTTTTTGTCATCTTTCACAAATTTGTTCCCTTGTAAATATGGGTTTTCATAACCTTCCATATCTTATTTCAAAAATTGTGCATTGTTTTTCCCATTTTTGGGTTTTCCCCTTCTTTTCCTCTCTTTTAGACATTATATTCCTACCATACCATAGCCACTAAAAACCCCTAAAAATACCTCTTGATCTTGTTCACTTTATAATTTGGAATGTAATATTATATCTCTTATAGACTTTATGATTTCACTTTTGGTTGGTGAATGAGTGAACCACTTTCAATAAATTTACATCATCTTAAGAGGAGTAATTTTTGAGTTCCCACATTTTCCAATTCAAATTTTTAACATGGAAAATCAATTTTATTGAAACATGATTGAAGTAACAAATTTTTTTGTAATTTTTTATAAATGATTCAACTATTTTTGACCTCCCTTGTTTGGTGAAAAAAAATTAATATTTTTTGGTGAGTGAAAATTATTTTGTTATGTTTTTGTATTTGTTGTACATTAGGAAATTCACAAGACTAAGTGTGGGGAAGTTGATGTTATTAATTTATTAATAAATTTATATATAATAAAATTACTTATTTTAAATTAAAATTTAATAATTGGTGTAAAATACTCATGTTTTAATATTAAATATAAATTTTTAGCATTATTTAAATTAATCCATATTTAAGTCAGTTTACTATTTTAATCATAAATCTATCCCTAATAATTAAAATAATGTGATTATTATTTTTTAGGGTTACTTATTTAAATTATTACAAATCATTAAAATGGATTTTTGTCTAATTTATTCATTTTATAGTCCATATGGACCACATAAGAAGGCCCACAAAATATGTGATAAAAATTGGACCACTCATGATGATTGAATTTATAGGCACAATAAAGAATAAAAAAATTTATATAACTCCATAATATATTCTAGGATATAAATTTACATCATGGATAAAAAAATTTAAGTCCCAACTCAACCAATAAGTGTCTCAATTGATGCATGAAATTATATCCCACAATTCTAGCCATGATTTGAAAATAGCCCACAATTATTGACTTTTCTCCAAATATAGAACTCCAATTGAGCTATAATTTTGTGGGAATAAATTCAAGATATAGGATGCCAAATTTTTATAATAAATTTTTCATATTTTATGGAATATTCCTAGAATAAAATCTACTCACATTTATGCCATGGAAAAATTCTGGATATTTCTGGACAGCGGTACAAGTTTTAGGAGAACAGCCATAGATTTGGCTCCAAAATTCCAATGGTCTCCAAATTTAGAGTGTGAACTTTCCACATCAATATCTAAAAAATTTAATAAAATATATCTCTATATTCTATTGTCTAAATATTTAAATTTTTTATCCAAGTTTAGGGGTAGTTTTGAAATGAAAATAGCCCACTGCCTTGGGCTATAAATACAACCCCCTCTTATCCTTGAAATATGTTAGAACTACAACACATAGGAGGATATATTGTCACAACCAAACCCATTAAAAATCCTTTGGAGGAATTTCTAAACTAAATTTTCTAATTGATATACCTTTCCTCCATACTTTATTTTCATGTACTTTGACATTTTTCAATTGTAATCACGTAAGTTGTTTTCAATTTCATTTGAATTTTAATGCATGAATCACCATCATATTCTATTATTATCATCCACCTTATGTTGTATAATATTAATGGTCTTAAAAAAATTAAATAAATTTTAAAATCATTCCATTTTATAACTTTCTTATTCAATCAAAATCTCGTATATCCCTATCCTCATGTTTCGTATGTGCGTTATGTGAACCACTCTTTTCTTGTCCCGTTTTTTCTTCTATTTATAACTCATCACCATAAGTATCATAAAAAAATTACTAAAAATATAAATGGATGATTAAATATCCTATTGGGGTGAGTCATTATTTTTTTATGTTAAGTTATTGAGATCTTTTTCTCATATAACATTATTTAAATTAATATTGTGTATTAAAAACAAGAAATATTATGGATTAATAACATGTTTTGTTTGAAATATGGATTCCATGGAATATTGGAACCAAAAATACACATGGTTTCATAAAATATTAAACCTTTGATCAATTATAATTAATGATGATTAAAACCCTAATTAAGAATTTTATTAATCCTAAAACTTGGAATTGTGATCAAAATCATCTTGTGAAGTAGATGTTAATTAAATGAATTTTTTTTAAAAGATCAATGATATCATAATCTTACATACCCAATAATGAACTCAGCCCAATATTTTTTAAATTTTTAAATCAAAATTAATCAATCAATCATTTCACCTATGTCCTACAAACAACCCCCCCCCCCATTAAAAAGATAAAACTAAAACAATTAAATCCAAAAAAAATTGTACCATCACTGAGGATTCGACCTGAGTGTTGTTGTACACATTATAGCAGAGCTCCAGACCATTGAATGGTTAATAGGAGACAATCACTCCTGATTCAGTGGTGTTAATGGAGATGATTAGGGATGTCACTCTCTACTCACATTACTCATATATCATATTTCCCTTCTTTTTTAGACACTTATCACCCCTCATTAATCACACTTTACATGTGGTCTATTAAGGTGAGTGATATAAGAGTGTGGTTCATTGTTATTACTACAAGAGGTGGCACATTAATTTTTTTAAATGATTGGGTATGGTTAAAGAAATGGAATATAATGCAAACATTTATTGAGTTAAGAGTGTAATTATTATATGTGGATGATGATTTAATTGATTGGTAGTTTCCAAGTTTTGACTCGCATTATTTAATTTCATTAATTTTAGAAATTTCTTTTCATGATTTTATTCTATTTTTAAACAAATCTTCAATTATACTTGCTGTGTTTTAAAAATTATTTTATTAACAAAAATTATAAAAAATATATTAAGTGGTTTGAAGGAACATTTTGTAGAGTGTTCCTCCTCATGTGACAACTCAATTCTTAAATTATACTACATTACCATGTTTTTTAAATGATAAGTTGAAAAACTAGCAACAAGCATGTATTAGTCCTCCATCGGTGGAGTATGTTATCCCCCAATGACTGGGGTGTGAATCCTTTATAAGTGGAGTATTTATTCCCAAAAATATTGGGGTGTAGTTCCACTATTAGTGGAGTAGGTACACCCCCCCCCAAATATTTTCATATGGGTTCACCACTAGGGGGTTTCTTACTCACTCAATTGATACATATTTTCCTCGATGAGGTGTGGGTATTCCACCATAACTCATGGATTAGTGAGAGATTATCTAGAACTAAATTATTTTTTATCATCTCATGGATAAGGGTGTGATCATGGGAGTTCCATTGTTTAAAACTATGTGGCCCATCAGGCTCTACCATTCAGGAATTAGTTGTGAGTTTTAGGAAAAGAAAACGATCCTTGATTGATTGGGACTGATTGAGATGTTTTCCAATGGTTTTTCATGAAACATACTTTATTAAAAATCATGTCTCAAGAGTTACAGGTATAGTAAAAGAATATATTATTGTAGCAATTTTATTCTAATTATCAACATTTATTTGAATCCCCAGTTTGATGTTTTTGGTATGATATTAATCTACTGAGATATTTTGAGATGAGATTTAGATTGTTGGATGTCTAAAAAATATTATTTATCCTCATGTGGTCTCAGTGAAGGTTTCCATAATAACTTTATAATCCTTACTATAACTTCATTTATTTTCTTATCATGACTTTTAATGTTATCCATACAATTGTTTGGGGAAGAACAAACTTTTTCATAGAGGGATAATGTAATTCTCATGATAGGTGGAGCAGGTAACATTTATGGGTCGGTCAATGTGAGTTCAGCTATTGCAGGAGGATATTATATAGGTATATTCTCTTTTTTTATATTGGGGTATCCTAAAAGGTGATTAAATCTGAACTCATATCAATTTTTCATGAATTTTTGATGTTATATGACTGACCGGGTAGTCAATTGTCTTTATTATGTGGAAGATTTAGGTATATGGTGGAGTTTTTATGGGTTATTATTTATGATATATCAAAATTGTGATAAATAATGACCCATGGTTAGGGGTAGGAATTATTATTAGTTTCTTTGCTGATTTAAGAAACATTAAAGTATGTCCTTGATAGTTGGGTATATGGTTTATCAGGTTATGGTAGGTGTTATATTGGGTTCTATAGTTAAAAATTTTGGGGTCATTTGAATATTTTAAGACCATACACTTAAGATTATAGTTGAATGAGTAATAGGTGAGCTGAGATAGGGATGCATGGTGATTTGAGGAGGTAAATGCATTAAATAATTTCTCTTCAGTGGATTCTAAAAGGTCATGAAAATGAACAACCATAAAATCAATGATAGTGGATGATAACCTAGCCAAGTTTAGAGGGAAATTACTTGTTTCCCTTATGGAGTTTGGAAGGAAAAGAATAAGGATATTTATTTTTTCCTCATGTTGTGAGATAGTTGTATAGATATGTATTTATTATTAGAGATATGGAACTAAAAAGGAAAAGGATCATGCAATATATGAAATTGTGAATCTCTTATGATGAAAGTGTGGTGCGGTCCCTAATCTATAATGAGATAGTGGTTCATGAAGTGTTTTCATCTCTCTTGACCAGTCGCGCCAGCCTTGATTAGTATATCATCCCAACTGTGAGGTCAAGCATGTCCATTACCCCATCCCAGCCCATCTAAGTAGTGTGTAGGATAGATAGTTGATGGGCCTCCCTTTAAGTAGCTCAAGGGGAACACTAGTTGACCTCCTTCCTCTGCTTTGGCCCAAATATTCAGCTAAGTGGGGAAGAAGATCCTTAGGTATATTCCACACCAACCCAACCCATCCCCCCGAGTGGGTGTGCATGATACCACACATTGTGCCCCATACCTATGCATAGGTCTTCATGTGGCTTTGGGTATAATTATACCCTTCTTCCCAGTGTCATGTGGAACACCCTAAAGGGCCTCCACAAAGTCCTATACAATCCTTTTTAATCATTTTCACACTTTTTCACATGATTTCTGGAATTGGAAAAACGAATATTCCTTTTAAAACATCTTCCCACATAGATCGTGATAATAGGGTAATTTTAAATATTGTTGGTTATTAATTAGACATTTTGGGTTATTTTATTATATTAGCTTTGTAAAGCTAACAAATGGGTCCAAGTGAGACATTAAAAGTGGAAACAAGGTTCAATACTCCCCTAAATACATACTAATGATAGGGCATGGGTCCCTCACATGTATATTGAAGTTTGATACTTTTTGGGAGTTCATTGGAAGCTATGATGGATGGTGAAATAGTCGTTGATGTAGAAACGTGAGGACATGTCCTATTGGGTGTCCTTATAGTATCATGGTAAAGGTTTTAGGCACAAAATAAGTGCATGATGGGTAGTTTCCAACTTGGATTTTTTTTATAATAAATTATTATTCTAATATTTACATGATGAAGAACATCATGACCAATGAAATTAAATCGAAGATTATTTGATGAAATAACCAGAACCAAAAAAAGAACTTTTCACATATAATTTATAATTAATTTATTTAAATAATGAATTACCTTTTATTGAATTATTTATTCATTGTTGATGATTGGATCAAGACCTATTGTTGTATTATCATTTAATAAAAGGAATCAAGGGTTAATTCCTAATAGGAGTGATCCACACATGTTTTTCAAACCTCTAACCATCATCATAGAATCCTCTAAGTGCTGACACAGATGGTTCTACTTCTTACAACAATCAATGGTGATCTTAGCATAATCCTTCAAGGAAATAATGAATCGCACTAGTGGAGGAGAACAATTTCTCTACATTCTTGAGAGAATTTTAGAGTAAGTACTCCCTAGGTCTTGAGAAAATACCCTCTATAACTCATTGTAAACAATGATTAAAATGTGGATAGGGTTTTGAAAAATATCATAACCATGTTTAAATAAAGGTAGGGTTAGAAAATAAAAATTTCACAAGGAACCTTATTATTTTTATAATCCCTGACAAACCCCATGTCTAAATAATAATAAAATTATTATTATTTACTTGACATGCACTAAACTCACAGATAAAATAAATATTATTTCCTTGAATAAGTAATTTAATATTGATCCAAATAATATTTAATATAAAAATTCATGTTGGACTATTAAACATGGTCTGTTAATCCTCTTCAATATTTATCAGACATTAAATAATGACTATTTATTTAATTAAATAAATATCATTGTATTATTTTTAAATAAATTAATTAATATTATATTCAAAAAAACCAATTAATAAATATTTTTTAAATATTCACATGACCAAATAAATAAATATTTTTTACCATGTGAATAAACTAGAATAAATAAATATTATATATTCACATAATTAAATAAATAATTACTTGGTGAATAAATGTTTATTAAATATTCAAATCACATTTTTTTTGAATAACCGGTGACTAAATATTTGTGATCAAGCTAACATGAATAATTTTTAAACCACGCATGAGAATAATATTTATTCAAAATGTTAAATTCATATATAATTTAACTGAGGTTATGAATACACTTAGTGTGTGACCCTCTAAGACCCTTTCTTGGTGGAATTAGGTTACACCACCCCAATCCCAATATTAGCATCTAGCAACACTTCAAGGCTCCCATAGAGAAAAAATTTGATGTTGAAACTACATACAACCTCATATGAATATAAAATGTATAATATAATCCTTTTATCTTGATATCTCTAATCAATAAGGTTTATGCTAGTGTCATCAACCTATATTATCAATGTAATTTTCTCTAATTTCCCAAAAAAGAACTTTCCAATAGAACGTCATGTATATGGACTTAATTAGGTAGTTCTATTCCCATCAAAGTTCCTAAGATATAAACTTCCATTAAATATCAGAAGTTACAAATCCTTCCTCGCATTATTCATTAATGTAATATCACTCATGACGCACCCAGCATACCCTACTTCTTGCAAACATATAACAACACAGTTTTAGTCCATGAATCAAAGTATGAGACTCATGATATGAATTAATAATAATCTTAAAGTATAAATATAATTAAACATTCCCACATATAGGAATATCCATTTACACATATAAATGAAGATTTCCTATTGGTAGTTCATATTCTCATATTTTTCTACTCTAAAGATTACAAAGGGCGTACACCATGGGAAAGTGTCTCAAAGTCCTATGAGTCCCCATCCCTAATAGCTTGTTTCATTTGTTTCATTTCAAATTATATCATATGGATATAGTATTTAAGAATATTTTTATGGTAAAACTAGGTTATCATCAGAGTGGGAACTTCTATGACCTTTCAATGTGATAGTTACCCTTAGGACATTATCACATATAATGTCATGTGGAAGAAAAATCATTATGTGATAAGAAATTTATTAATATTCAAAACAACGAATACATGTAATCATAAATTAAATATAATTTGGTTCTAGGGAACCAACTTTAACACATAAAATTTGGAGGATACTAATAGATTGACATGGAGCTCATATGTATTCATTCACCCCATGGTGGAGGGTCATGCATATGGTCATAAGAAAGAATATAAAGGGGATTGATCTTTGTATCTTAGTATGATTCAGAATTTGAGAAAAGATAAATATGTGGAAGGTAAAGTGGTTACTCTCATCTATCATTCTCATGGGATGGTTATGGGAGCTAGAGAGTGAGTCTTTGCTTAGGAATATCCTTGATGTTATAGTTTCTCCGAATTCTCAGTGGTTTTGAGGTAAAGAGAGGTGTGATATCAAGGTAGATACTCCCTTAGTTGAGGTATCATTGATGATTTTTGGTTTTTACTTACATTTTTAGAGTTATTACTCCCCCAAAGATCAACTTATAGATTCTATATGAAATGCATGTGTTTTTAAAGACTCGTTCTATCATTATTCTATTAATGAGGTGTGGGTTCCCATTTTATATGATGGTTTAGGAATATCCCCCCGTGTGAAGGGTATGGGTCCCCTTTCTATGTTTTTGGTACTCCCTTGACTGGTATACATATTTCCTGATTAGTTGAAGGTACCCCACTAGAATCAAAATTTCAATGTGAGATTCTTTGGGTGAGATTTTATTATGGGTCCTCTTGGAAGAAGATATTCCTCTAGGGACAATGATGTGTTGGTCTATCTGGTTAGTTATTTTTATTGTAAAATAATAAGTGATCCAAGTGAGTATAAGTGTCTCACATATTTTCAAGATCATATACATGAGTTCTGATCTACTTTTTACCCCTAAGAATGATATGAGGGTCTAGGGTTATGGTTACATCATGCGGGTTGAGATGACTTGTACCCTTTTTGAGTCAAGAGTGAGTAGTGAGGTAAGTTATCTTTCCTTGAGGTGTGAGGGGTTGGTTATTGTGTTCTTTATGTGATTAGTCAAGTAGTTTATTGGTTTTCTCTTTTTTATCTCTTAGAATTATGGAATGGTTTTTAGGAAGTTGGTTAGTTCAGATATTTCAGTTCTTATGATTTTTTTGGGTATCTCAGTTTTCATATGAATTTTATTGTTAGGGTTCTAGGATAGTGATGATTTGGAAATATCTATGTCCTTAGTTCTCTATCCATAAATCGTATTTAGGTTTTATTTTCCCTTGTATTTGGTTTCGATTTAACTTGTCATTCAGTCCTCTCTATTGTGATTTTGGGGAATCTTACTAGGTATGTTTATTCACACCCATGCATGGTCATTTCACTGACATGTTTCATGTTTTATATAGACGACATATAATATGGGGATGATCATGAAGGACATAGAGTTGGTTAATCTAGTTTTTAGTGGTACATGGTAGTGAAGGCTGCAGTTGGTGCTCATATTAGGATTTTATGAGATGAGGTGTACTTTCACATGTTTTATTTCTATATACACTTTAGGATATTGTTCTCTTGTTTCTACCTTTTATCCCAAATATTTCAATTTTATAATTCTTATGGATTATTTTTTAGTGCATTCATTTTATTATAAAGAAAATTTTTTGTGTTTATGGATATTGGCTTCATTTGGGATGTGGAGATATATGGTTTTGTTGCAGGTTCTTAGGTTAACACCTCTTGTAGAGTGTTATGAATTCTTGTTGAAAGTCACAAGCCCCTGAACTATTAAAGAAGGGATTGGGGTGGAATTATCATCTTAACTGATGGTCCATGTGGGGCCCCAGTTGTAACACCCTAAGTTTTTAAAAATAAAACTTTGTTTTATTATGTACGTGACATGCAACATCGAGCCCAAACAAACCATGATTATTTAAATATGATCATTAAAACCTTGTAGTTAAATTTTTTGGTATGAATAATATTATATTATTTATGAAATATATATATATAGGTCCTTATAAATATAAATTTATTGATAAATTATTAGTAAATACACACTCAATTTTTAATAAATACATTTGATTCTTTAAAAAATATGTTTTCTTCAAAAATGATTTTATTACATTTTGTGAGAAAATATTATAATTAATTCATAAAACTTATAAATTATTTATTTAAAAAAAATTAACTTCATTTTTTAAATAATTATATCAAAATTAACTTAAGGTGAAATTTTGAAATATTTTGGAAAGTATTGATTTTTCATTAAATAGTAAAGATACCGATTTTTTGTAAAATTGTCATTTCTTTTCAATTAATTAAGTAATTTAAAAGTATAGTTATGATTTTAATTTTATTTAAAATTATAATAAGTATTATTTAGTTTTATTTTATCCAATTAATTTCATTTTAATCATATTTATATCATATTTTAGTATAAGTTTATTTTTAGGGTTAATAATGTATTTTTCTGAAAACTGTTTTTAAGTGCATAATGTGTCTCCATTTTAATTAATTAAAACAACCCCTAATGAGGAATGATTTAAATTAAATTTATAGATTATATATCTATATATATGAATTTAAATTCATATAATAATTATTACTATTAGTAGAGTTAATATAATATCATCTTATTCTTGAAAAATACATTTCTTAAAAAATGTTTTTCGATATGTTTTGTAGGTTTATTTTTTAAATTAAATTATACCACTTATGTGAATTGAGTTTAATAAAATTGATTAAATATTTTTTATCAAAATAATTAATATTAGGTAATAATTTTAACTTAATTTTTAGTCATAATGAATTGTAAAAATAGTAAAAATTAATAACTGCAGTTAAGGTTAAAACAGGTTTAATAGGGGTTAAACCAAAAGTTAAGATTATTTTTTCCAAGTAAACTTCTCTAAACCCTATTTTATATCCATATTTAAATATTATCCTATACCAACTTCTAATATATATCCATTTGGAATCATTTTTCTTGGGAATGACTTTATCATTTGGTATTCTTTTAAGAAATTTCCTAGTGGGTCCTCTCCCCTACTTATAAAAGGACACCCCACCTCCTCTCCTCTTCACACTTAAATGTGATTTTGGTTTAGCCAATCCATAACCAGATACCTTACGTACATACCTCCCCATTTATTAGAGTCCATTTATTGATCATAAAACCAACCTATGGAATATTTTAGTGTAAACCTTAAGGGGTTTCCTAAAAAAGAGGTATAGTTCTTAATCAAGTGTTTTTATTTTATTTCTTCTTCCACCTCCTTAAAATATTATTCAACCATGAAGATATAAAAACACTGGTATATCACATATACTAATATTTTATTATGTTAATTTAATAACCTAAATTCATCTTCTCTTCCATCATATTGGAAATAAAACCATCATTTTTGTGTACAATAGACTACCACCTCGCGAATTGATGTAATTCATTTTACATCATCACCTCTCATAGTTGTTTATGATGATGGATTTAATATATATATATATATGATATTTAGGAAATATTTATAATTATGTAAAATTAATATATCATATATTTTCTTACCTTTACATTCATTAAAATATGATAATGTCATTTGTGCACACGTGTAGATTACCACCTTCATGAAGTGATGTGATTCATTTTTCGTTACCACATAAAATGGATGGTATATATAAATATAGTTAAAGAAATAATCTGATATTTATGATATAATGATCATTATGTGAAGATTGAAGGACCCCAGAACACCCTGAGAGGGAAGGGGTGAATCAGGGTGTTAATTTTTCTTTTAAACTAAAGGATCTTGTTCCCACATTGGTAGGAACATGTTAAACCTATCTAATGAGAAAGTGCAGAAAACAAACAATCACATGAAATAAAAAGACATAGAAATTTTACTTGGTTCACCATGAAGGGTTACATCCAAGGATCATACACCAATAGGTTTTTGTTCGTACCAAATTCCACTAATCTTCACTAGTTGTGGAGTAAAAAACTTTACTGAAGTCACTCTATTCCAGACACACTGCCTTTACAAGGTTTTAGGGATAAAACACTGCATCCCTAAGATCACTTCCATTAGATCCCCCTTTCTCACTATGTTGGGAAGAATCTAAACTCAATTTATTTACTTGAATTTTGATTTAATTGATTAGTATTAAATCATGAATTCTTAACTGTAGATGGATGATCTATTGAAGTTATGTTTTTACCCATAGATGAAGTTCACTTTTCCATATACTTATAGTTCGTGAACTACTCCTCTGTGAACTGACATTCTTCCTCCGCGTACTTCACTGCACCGCGTACTTCATATACACCACATACCAGATTCATATCCTACCTTAGTGAACCATCTATGCAATGTACCTTTGCATTCTACCCCTGTAAACCACCTTCCGTGATCAACCCCTACTCTGCGTACTACCTCCACTCTAAAAACAATCTCCACTATGCAGATTGTCTCTGCTTCCTCTCCACGTACTAGAACAAATTCATGGATCGAGTTCTTCCTCCGCATACTGGATCTCCTACACAAACATTTCTTCCTACAAACTGACCTTCTTCCTCTGCGTACTATCTTCCATGAACTATTCTATAATTCACTGAATTCCTTTTATATTTTTAATTAAAGTATTTGTAGGGTTTTCTTCCCACAAACTACTTCCAGATTTTTTCGAATTCCTCTCAAATTTTTAATCTCATATCCACACTGTAATGAAGAGATTATTTCTCCTTATATTGGAAAATATATCCACATAATTTGCTAAACCAGTATTTACCAAATCTTCAATGAAGTACCACCTTCAATGTGTACCACACATCTCTTGTAAACCATTTTCCTTATGCGGTCCACATACCACCATTCTCCCTACACGGTGGCATAAATCACCACCTCGTTTCTACAAATTACACCCTTCATAATTTCTCAAAACTCCAACTTGATTTTTATAATGACATGCCATCCTGAAAATCGTCATTCCTTCCACATACAGTGAGCCTTCCTGTGAATCGCAAGTCTTCACCGCTAACCTCCTTCGCTCCATGAACTGTTCCTCCTACACAGTCTGTATACTATTCCCACATCATGGTTCTGGTTCACCATTCCACATACCAAAATTTATGATTTGCAAACTATTCCTGAAACATGGTCTGTGGTCTACGACTCTTTTTTTGAAACTCTTCCTTTTCCAAACAAACTCCCAATTTTGTGGCCCAAAAATTTGGAAAACACTGGGAAACTACGCCACCTTCAATACTAAATTTAGCCTCAATCATAAGACCACATTCCTTGAAACTCCTTGATCAACCCAATGGGGACTAACAGAAAACAAAAACCATACTCTATTTCCAACAAATAATAGCCTTGGTTCCAACAATATTCCCCTTTGGGTTTGTTGGAAATCTATAGATAAATTCAATGAAGCAACTTCAAAAATCAAAACCTAATATGAAAGAAAATACTTAGCCAAAAACAATCTAATTTTAAATGAGAAATTCTCATTTTAGAAAGAAATATGGTAAGCATGAATTGGATTCTCATATATTGGAATTCTTTAAATATGTCCAAGTAAGCTCCAATGGTTTTCTCAAAACACTGAACTATGTTTTTTTCATTCTCATTATCCCCCATTTTAACTCATTTAATTTCTCATGTAATCAGAAAAACACTTCATAAAAACATTTTATCCTCCTCCATTCTCTATTATCCATTCTCTGTTCTCCATTCTCCATTATCCATTATCCATTATCCATTATCCATTCTTTGTACTATTGAATTTATCCATTCTCCCCTATTGGAAATAAACCCAAAGAACCAAATTTTGACTTGTAGAACTCAAAGAACACTCCCCCTAGATCGTATCTACCCCATAAACCTACATCACTTTCACAAACAGATTAAAACAGTTAAAACAACTGGTGAGAGGGGAATTTATAACCTCCTTATGCACAGGGAGGTGGTTGAACACCGAGGTTCAACCGATGATTATCGAACACATGTGCTGACAATGGCTTGGTCAGTATGTCAGCCACTTGATCGTCAGTTCCAACATGATCCATTTTAATCATTCCTTGTTCCAATTTTTCCTTAATGAAGTGATATCTGATTTCAATGTGTTTTTTATGAGAATACTAAACAATATTATTCATAATATCAATTGAAATATTGTTATCACAGTGAATCGCTATTGGTTGTTTCACCTCATCACCAATATTAGTTAATTTTTGCTTCATCCAAAGTATTTGAGGGAAATACTTTATACTAGAGATATATTCAGTTTCAGTAATACTGAGAGAAGTGATTTCCTATTTCTTACTCAACCATCCCCCACATTTCTTGATAATAAAGAATGATCCACCAATTGTGGATTTTCTATCCACCACATCTCTATCCTAGTTAGCATCAGAAAATGCTAAAAGTTCATTATATTTTCCTACAGCAAAGTATAATCCATAATTGTGAGTACCTTGAATATACCTCATGATTATTTTCACTACTTCCATATGTTCTTCCTTCGGATTACTTTGAAAGAGAGACTCTATGCATTTTTCAAATACAATATCTGGTTGTGTCGCAGTCAAGTACAATAAGATTCTAATGATTCTTATATACATTGTGGGATCTATAGAATTCCCATCTTCATGATTACCCAATTTTGTATCAACCACAATCAAAGTAGACATTAGTTTGGAATCATGAATATTTAATTTATTCAACAAATCTCTTTCATACTTTTATTTAGAAATGAAAGAGTAGTCTTTCCTATAAATCTCTTACATCCCTAAGAAGTATGTGAGTTCTCCAATCATAGACATTTCAAATTATGATTTCATGTGATTGGAAAATTCATCCATCGATCCCTATTTTCTTCCTCCAAATATAATATCATCTACATACACCAGAACCATGAACTGGTATTTTGGAGAATTATTTACATAAATATTATGATCCACTCCTCCTCTTTTAAATTTGATCATCTTTATATAAGAATCCATCTGAGAGTACCATTATCGTGGTGCCTATTTCAGACCATATAAATCCTTATTTAATCTAAAAACCTTCATTTAATCATTACCAAGAAGAAATCACACTAGTTGTTAGATATATTCTTCTTCTTCAAGAACATCATTTAAGAAAGTTTTCTTGACATCCATTTGATACACTATGTATCCTCTTTGAATTTTCATGGAAATAAACAGTCTGATTGACTCCAGTCTAGCCACCAGAACAAATTTTTCTTCAACATAAACACCTTTAATATTTGAATAGACTTTACACACTAGACATACCTTATTTCTAATAACATTTCCATGATTGTAAGGTTTATATTTGAAAATCCACTTCATACCAATCACAATTTGGGTTTTGGGTCTCTTAACTAGATCCCATGTTTGGTTCTTATCGATCTGATCTAATTCTTCATTCATGTCCTTGACCCATGATTCATCCTTTGTAGCTTCTTCAAATGAGGATGGTTCCACAATTGAAAGAAATGAATATTTTTCTTTATTACTCATTCTTATTATTTGTGTCAGTGCAGTCTAATCCCCAATGATGTTGGATTGATCAATTTATACTCTTTTATTTCTTCTTTGGGGTTCAGAAAAAATTTCTTTAGTCATGGTTTCCTCTTCTGATTATTCTTCTGAGTCAACATAATGATGTGATTCTTGGGTGTTTTTCATGAATTCCTCTACTTATGTGTTTTAATCTGTTCCATGTCCACATTCTTCCTCTTCATCAACCATATCTATAGATGAATTTCTTGAGACATTTGTGGTTTTATCTTCAATTATCTTCACATAACTTATTTCCACAATTTTTCCAAGAAATTTATTGAAACATTTCTAGGATTTTCTATTCATTGAATATCCCAGTAATATTCCTTAATCTGCAGCATCAAAATACTTTCATTGATTTACTTCTTTGTTTCGAATAAATCACTTACTTCCAAAAACACAAAAATACTTCAACGAGGGCTTCCTTCTATGCCATAGATTATAGAGTGTATTGGTTTCCCCCATATAAAGCCCTATTTGGTTTTGAATATAAACTTCAACTTGAATAGCCTCTTTCTAGTAATAGTGGGAGATATGACTCTCAATCAGCATAGTTTTGGCCATACTATTCACCTGTTGATTCTAGCACTCAACAACTCCATTTTTTTATAGGGTTATCACAGCATCCACATGATGTTGTATTCCATGTTTCTCTAGGTAATTTTCAAATTCAATGGATGTGTACTCCCCTCCATTTTCAGACTGCATAAATTTGATTGTCCATCCAGTATCATTCTCGTCTATTCAATGACAAGTTTTCATGCAATAAAGCACTTGTCATTTCTTTTGTATAACCATCAAACAAGCCATTATATTATAATCATCAATGAAAAGGATGAAGTTTCTTTTTTCATATGTTCCAAAAACATTTATTAGATCACATACATCTGTATGAATGATATCAAGAAAATTTTATGCTCTTTTCTTCTTTGGATAATATGAACTGCACACCAACTTTCCTCGCATGCAAGTATCACAATTCTTATCTCGTTCATGCTTCAGATTTGGGATATGAGTGAAAATATTTAGTTTATATATATTTTTTGTATCTTGTTGATTGATGTGACCCAACCTCTGGTTCCATAAGTTGTTTTCTTCTTCTACTGTTATGAAACAAATGTTCTCTTTACTATTAACCTGATATAAGTTTCCATTTATTCTTCATCTCTTCATGAGAAAATTCCATATTCTTCCTTTTATAGTTCACCCATTTTGATTCAATGTCACCATAAGTCTTGAGTCATATAGTTTTATCACACTCAAGATATTGTGACGCAACCCGTCTATATAAAGAACTCCAGTCTTCTTCATCTCACAATTTCCCAATTCAGTACTTCCACTGCCTTTGATTTTCAATGTACCATCATTACCAAATATCACTATTCAATCACCTTTTTCATGATATTCATTAATATTTCTTCATTTCCCATCATATGGTATGAGCATCCACTATCAAGAATCCAAGTGCTACTGTTTTTGGTAGCTTTGAGAGCTACTTCTTCAAGGTTGGATTTTTCAATTTTTTTCTTTTCCTTCCATGAAATATTAGATTGTGTGGAGGATAAAGATATCCTTTCAAATTTATCTTCCATGTTAGTAGTTTCTTCATACTCATATTCTTCCTCTATAAGAGAAAATATTTTTGTAAGAGCAACATCGTTTGGTTGGTGAGTATTGACTTGTCTCTGAGTTCTGTACAAATTGTTGCTACCATTTCTCTGCTTGCAATCAACAGCTTTATGGCCAAAGTTAGAACACTAAAAAACAATATTCATAGAAATGGAATCTTCTATACAAATTATGATATGAATTCATTATCCTTTGTTAACTTTCTATCTCTTCCCCCATTTAATTATCTATGTGCCTCTTTATAGTATGACATGTTATGGTCCAGATAGCCACAGAATTTACATTTCATAAGTGGAAATTTCTTTTCACTTATATTCCTTCTCATGTTAATTTCCTTGGGAGGGTAGTTTGATTTCCTATCATCTCAAGATGCATGAGAATAGTTTCTATTTCTCATTTTAGTTTTAATTAAGGGTTTCTTATTCGTCACTTCATGTGACTTTTCAACTTGTACAACTTTCATCTTGCCTTTATTTTGACTCATTTTATTTCCAAAATTTGATGTTTTAGCATCACAATTGATTCCACTGTTACCCATGCTTGTAGGTCTTTGTTCATTCAAAATCTTTTCAAATTCATTGGAACCATGCCTAGATCTCTCCAGTAACTCAGAATCTAATAATTTTCTGAATTATATTTTATTATTTGTTTCTTTTGAGATTTATTCACTTTCGAGTTTACTCCTCAGAGTAAAAAATTCTTCCTATTGGCCTTAAATAGTCTTATACTTCCCTTCCAGTTTGGAGGTAAGGTCATTGATGAACTTTCCCTATTATTCAATTCTAATTTTTAGTTACACTTCATTTTTTGTTCTCTAAAGGATTGATGACTATACTTTCACAAATTCTTTCATTCATTCAATTTCAACTTCAAGCTGATCATTATATTTGGATGATTCTTCCACAATTTTTCTCCACTTATTTCATCTCTTACATTGATCCTCAATCTTACCAAAAGCATCCTTAAGTTTAAACTTGGGATCGACATTAGTGGTCAACTGATTATCTCCAGCATTATCTATTGATGGTTCTATTTTTTCAATTTTATCCATTATGGAAGCATGATTTCCAAACTTAAATTCTTCTTCTTATTTCTCAAATAATTAATTTTCATCTTCTTCTTCTTCAAAAATAAAACTCTTCCATTGTAATTTATTTTCATATTTTAAGTCTCTTGTTTTGAAAAACCTTTTTTGAGGCTTCTAAATGTCTCTAGTTTCACTTTCTTCATCATCAAACTTTCTTGGGCATTGAGAGGAAATGTGACCAACTCTTCCACAATGAAAACAAGCCATAGGTAACTTTCCTTCAAATTTTCTTATTCCCTTCTTGAATTCCTTGGAAATGATATAAATGATTTCCTTTTCCTCATTATCTTCATCAAAAATATCTCCTAAAATTTCCATTTTTTCCATGGATTTGAATTCAATTTCCTTGCTTATAGGAGTCGTTGTATCTTTAGGTTTGACTCTAATTTCATAAGCCACTAGAAAACTCAGCAAATCATCCAAAGAAAGTTTAGAGAGATCCCTTTCCTCAAGGGATGACACCATTGTATTGTAAATAGGTGGAAGTATTCTCAGGATTTTCTTTATAATATCAATGTCTTTTATTTATTCACCAAGTCCTAATATTTCTCCAGTAACTTCAGTAATTCAGTTAAAAAAACAAATCTATGTTTTCATCTGGATGCATTTTCAGATCATCGAACCTATTGTGAAAAACTTGGAGTTTTTCCTCCTTCACTTTGTTGTCTGCTTCATATATGTTTTAAAGTTTTTCCCACATAAACTTTACTGATGTATAGATTATCACTTTTAGATATATCTTATTAGAAAGATCTACAGTGAGGGCATTTTGTGCTTTGTCATATTTATCAAGTATTTTCCTGTCTGTATCAGTCATAGACATCTCAGTTGGATCAGTGACATGTATTCCTTATGTAGTGGAAAATAGGACTTCCATTCCAAAAGATATTAGATGATATATCATCCTATTCTTCCAGATCTAAAAGTTTCTTCCATCAAAGAGGGGTACTCCCCTAAAATTTATTGTATTATCTATTGTATAAATGAAGAGAATATTTAACACCAACAACATTTACACCTCTGATACCACTTGAAGGACCTTGGAACACCCTGAGAGGGGAGGGGTGAATTAGGGTGTCAAATTTTTATTTTAAACTGAAGGATCTTGTTCCCATGTTGGTAGAAACCTATTAAACTTTTCTAATGAGAAAGTGAAAAAAACAAACAATCACATGTAAAGTAAATACACTATAATTTTACTTGGTTCACCATGAAGGGATACATCCAAGGAGCATACACTGGAAGGTTTTCATTAATACCAAATTCCACTAATCTTCACTAGTTGTGGAGTGAAAAAGTTTAGCATAGTCACTCTTTTCTAGGAACACTGCCTTTATAAGGTTTTAGGAATATCACACTGTGTCCCTCAGATCACTTTTGTTGACTCCCCCTTGCTTAGTGAATTGGAAAGAATCTAAACTCAGTTTATTGACTTAAATCGCACTTCAATGGATTGGAATTAAATCATGCATACTAAACTATAGATGGATGCTTGTTTGAAGTTTCATTTTTAACCACAGATGAAGTTCACTTTTCTGCGTACTTATAGTTCATGAAATGCTCCTCTAAGAACTGATCTTCTTCCTACACATACTGCACTGCACCATGTATTTCATGTGAACTACGTGCTAGCTTAGTATCCTACCTTCACAAACCGCCTTTGTGATCCACCTTCACATTCTGCCTCTATAAAATGCCTTCTGAAATCATCCCCTTCTCTGCATACTGCCTCCACTCTGTGAACTGTCTCCACTCCATGGACTGTCTCTACTTCCTCTTCACATGCTGCAAGAAATCCATGTATTGAGTTCTTCTTCCGCATACTATATCTCCTATGCAGACATGTCTTCTTTCAAACTGAACTTCTTCCTCCATGTACTTTCTACCATGAACTATTCTATACTTCACCAAATTCCTTTTATATTTTTAATTAAAGTCTTTGTGGGATTTTCTTCCCATGAAAAACTTCCAGATTTCGCAAAATTCCTCTCATATTTTTAATCTCATAGACACACACTAATGAAGGGATTAGTGCTCCTTAAATATGAAAATAGATCCACATAATCCTCTAAACCAAGATTTATCAAATCTTCATTGAAACATTTCCTTCATCACATACCGCACATGTCTCGTGAACCATTTTCCTTATGCAGTCTGTGTACTGCCATTCTCCATACGTAATGAAAAAAAATTACCGCCACGTTTCCACAAATGATACCCTTCACAATTTCTCAAAACTCCTCCTTTATTTCACAAACAAAATTCCATCCATTGAACCATCATTCCTTCTGTGTACATAGAGCCTTCCCACGAACCGTAAGTATTCACCACAATCCTCCTTTGCTCCGTGAACCGTTCCTCCTACATGGTATGCATACCGTTATCGCTTTGTGGTTTGCGGTTAACCATTCTGTGTATAAAAATTCTTGATCCATGAACTATTCCCATAACATGGTTCATGATCCAAGATTCCTTTAACGAAACTCTTCTTTTCCCAAACAAACGAACTCCGGATTTTGAGGCCCAAAAATTTGGCAAAACTGGGAAATTGTGCCGCCTTTAATACTGCTTTCAGCCTAAATCGTAAGACCACATTCCTTGAAAACTCCTTGATCAACCCAATGTGTATTGAAAACAAACACAAAACATAATTAATTTCCAGTAAAGAACAACCTTGTTTTCAAAAAATATAATATAATACTTACCTTCTTTGGAAACTTTACTCATGCGTACGTAAGGCCTACCATCTCCATGATTATAACATAGTTAATTTTTCATAATCATCCTTAATTATTGTTTTTAAAAGTATAATTGATGTATAAAAATGATCATTATTCTATGATTATTATTCTGGAGATGATGAAATAATAATCTCTTTGACCTTAGTAAACCTTCCAAAGTGATTTTGGACATATGAGCCGAACATCATCAAAACGTTTGACTTGAACCTAAATGATTAAGTAATTGAATATAACATGATAATAAATAAAATAAAATTGAAAATTTTTATAAAAAAATTAACATAATTAACATAATTTTATTATTCATGAATATAAAGAACACACGTGACGAATTGGGCTTGAGGTAAGGGGTCTCTCTAAATCATCCTTCTTCTTCAGGTTATGACCATTATCTCTATAACTCACTTTATCAATCTCTATTTAAAGTTATGGAATGCTTATAAATTATGTATATATGACTCTTACATATATACCTAGCTTATTATCCATTCATTTTATGGGTTAATACATTTCATCTGTTTATTTCTCAAATGCCTTTATTATGGAATTTCCTTTGATTATGATGTGAGGCAAGATTATTCAAACCATTTTCTTTCCATGGGTAATTATTATGTTTACCTTATGATCAATTTCCTTTTTGTGGAACACATAATCATGAACATGTAATGATGGGTGCACCCAGATAACACACCAATGCATTTTTTAAAGCTTTAATCACATGAGACGTTATGTATGGGATTAGGGAGTAAAACTAATACATTATGGGACTTTTTACACCATGTGATACTGTCTAGGAAATTAGACTTGACTCATGTTTATGTCATTTTATATGTCGCTACAACATTTCCTATATTAGTATGATCTTATGATACCATGTTATTTATGTTATGTGTAAAGACCCGGAAAAATTCAATGTAATTTTTTTTAATTATATGGAATATTACAAGTCTTTGAAAATTGACGGCGCGTGATTCCAAGGCCCGGTGTGCCCGGAATAAATTTCTGAACTTTTCATTAGGTATGTTCAGTAAATGTGTGAGTGGGTTTTTGTAACTTTTGAACCGGTTCTCGGAATTGAAATTTGAGGGCACTATTGAACTCACATTGCTGATATTCTCTTAAAGAGACCTTCACCTCGACCACAGTAGGTCGAAGGAGGAAGATAGTTTTTCAGTTTTTTGTGGAAGAAGAAAAATAAAATATTTAACATTTTATTTTTCTTTTCGAACCCCTCATTTTTAATTCTAGTGGTGGGGATCACCTGAACCCCTCTTTAATGTGGAGAAGTCCCTTGTAATCCTCCCATTTAATTGTGCCAACGTAATACAATTAATTGTTCCATTTAATTGTGCCACCGTAATACAATTAATTGTTCCATTTAATTGTGCCAACTTTAATTGTGCCAACTTTAATTGTTCCAACATAAATTAAATTGATAAAACTATTATAATTTTTTGGCTCCGCATTTTCTTGGGGAAATCATTAGTGAAAGGGAGGCTTAGGGAGAACTTTGGAGAAACTTTTTCTCCAACGAAAAATGCCCTCTCCAACGAAGAACGAGGAACCAACCTCGAGCCTGTATCGGAAGAAACAAACGTCGATGTTTTTCAAAAAATTCATCTTTAAACTCACAACACCTCCAACAAACCTTCGAAAGAGGGATTATTTTTTTGAATACCCCCTTACCCATTCTTGACGTTCTTCATGATTCAAGAATAAACAAGCCGCTTGATACCGTTCTAACGTGGAGGTTTCGGGCCAAACGAACACGGACCGGCCTCTCCAAAACCTTTGTGAATTTTGATGGTCTTGAAACGATGGCAATGTCCCGAGGAAAGGGCGTAAATTTTCGGAATGAAGAACAGCCCACCGGGGCACACTCGGTGACCCGAAGAACGTCGCCGGCAACCGTGTCAGCGACTGACACTGGTGGAACTCGAGAGCGGCGGTCGGCACCCCGGCTGGCCGCGACAACAGTGGTGGTACGACCGTGCCACCGAATAAGGGTTGGGCCTATCAGCTACGGTAGATTGAGGGTGGTGGCCTGTGCACGGTCGGCCACGTGATGGGGGTGGTGGCGTGATTCTGTGCCGCCCAGTGTGTAGGAGCCACGGAGCGAGGCCACAGTGGCGATGGAGGGGTGGCCGGCTCACTACTTGTCATCGGCGATGGCGCGGCGTGTGACCGCGCCATGCGTAGGAGGGCTGGTCGTTTGGCTAGCCAGGAGCTAAGTGGGATGCCCATCACGGGCCGCACCGTGGGCCGCCCAGCGGGCCGGGCCGGGCCGGGCCGGACCCCATGGACCGGGTTGGACCCAACGCCAAACCTGGGTCAGACCGGGTCAACCCAAAACGGGTCGGGTTGGCCCAGGCCGGGTCAGGCCAGGTCGGACCGGACCCGGACCAGTTTCAACCTTTTTCGCTCTTTCTGCCATAACTTGAGCTACGAACATCCGTTTGACAAACCGTCTATGGGACCCAAAACCTTGGATCGATATGGTCCTTTTGATATACCACACTTTAGTTTGGGATAAAGTTAGGGTATGTCTAGGTTGGATCGAACATGAATCCAACCGGTCCCTCATAACTAAAAGGCCAATAAATTACGGATCGGGCGTCCAATCGATGCATTGTCTCTTGCGTTGAGACCCCTATCACCTGGAGTTACTTTGGGATACTTCTTTGTGGTAATTAGTGGAAGTTGGAGTATTGACCTTTGGATTGAGGAGCGGACCCTCCTGGAATCAAGCAATCTTAGTGCGGGAACCCTGTAGCTGACTGTAACATGAGAAAGGGATCCTATGTGGGTCTGTGATTTTGGATCATACGTGGGTCTATGTTCGAGAGTCTCACCTGGATCCGCTATAGAAATCCACATGGGACTACTCTAGGATCCTACGTGGGTCTGCAGTATTAGGATCCTATGTGGGTCTGATGATTTAGGATCCTACGTGGGACTGATGATTTAGGATCCTATGTGGGTCTGATGATTTAGGATCTTACATGGGTCTGATGATTTAGGATCCTACATGGGTCTACCTCTTAACAAAGTAAGATGATTCACTAGTTGCATCTAATCATATTTTCTACCGTACCTAAGTTATACCTGGTGTGAGATGAGTCCTTACCTTAGGGGTAATACTTTTGTGGTATTCTTCTGTGTGGTGTACCTTTGTGGTACTTACCTTCATGGTGATACTTTTGTGGTATTATTCTATGTGGTGTTACCTTTGTGGTACATACCTTCGTGGTGTTACCTTCATGGTATTCTTTCCTTCATGGGACAGTTAAGCTTTGGGCTTATGATTTGGGCCTTGTGTTTCCTCATAATCAAGATGGGTTTACTTAACAACTTAGGTATATGTATGGGCATATACCTAAGTAGAGTTGTCAGTTGTTTTAATGATTTTTGGTTTATCCTTTGTGGATTTTTGAGACCTTCGAGGGTCTCAGGGTCCCTACTGAGTATCTTTATACTCACCCCTGCATGGGCTACGCCCGCACCTTGTTGTGTTTGGTGCAGATGATGGACAGCATTAATCAAGGCTGAGGGTACTAGGATTGGAGGTAGCTTGGAGGTAGACATTAGACGAGGCGTACCACAGAGAAAACCATTCGAGAGATGTACCTACCCTTCAGGTGGGATCCTTGGAGGGTGTTCATATGATTTGTTCCAGTTTACCTATACTTCCCAACTTTCTTGTACTTTCCAGTTGGGCTTGTATTCTGGCCCCTTTTTCTTACTGTACACACTCTTTTTACTATACAGTTTACTTATGATCGTATCTTGTTGTGTGCTTGGTTTCATGTGTTTATAGGTTATAAAGGCAATGCCTTCCCAGTTTTAGGGAATACGTCTTTCGGTTCTAGTCGTTAGCCTCTGGCATATGGACGGCGGGCTTGGGGTAGTCACAGCACAGGCCCCGGGGGACGGGTCATGATAAATTGGTATCAGAGGAGTTGGTTCTACCATAGAACATTGGAATCTTATCTTTTTAACAGTAATAGTGTTAATTTTAGTGAGTGTGGTTGTCAGTTTAGGGAATCCATTGTGGGTGCGGCGGCCGACGTATCCATACACCAGGACCCTGAATTCTGATTTCTGACTCAGTGCACAAAAAAACTGATTGTGTGTGTGTTTTGAAAAGTTTTCTTTGTGATATTTTCAAGTTATCTCACTAGGTATAACTTATTGCCCATGGCACACCTGTTTCTTTTCAAGATTCCTCCACACAGATAGTCAGCTAGGATGTAAGAACCCGGTTCTTATATTTGAGGTACGAGCTTCTTATTTTCTCTTTTCCTTAAGTGTTTTTGAGAAATATGGAAAAATAGGGAACAATCCTAATTTTTGGAACTACACACCATGTACTTTTCCACACGCCATGTACTTCTGGTCGTGTGGGATGAGTACACGGGGCGTGTGGCCATGCTGGAGATGAAGGGTGTAGAAACCGACTACATGCCATGTAGTGGTACTTTACACGCCGTGTAGTCAGTCGGCAGACCAAAATAGTAAGTCGGTGGAGCATCCGCCAGCTGGGAGACAGTACACGCCATGTACTCAGAAGTACATGTCATGTACTCATGTTGACGGGTGAACAGTATGGTGGTGCCACCAGAGGAACAGTTAAATGAAGCAAGTACACGTCGTGTACTTGGAAGTACATGCCGTGTACTTTGTTTTTTTCACTTAAAATGGGTAGTTTCCTCCCCTGTTCATATGGAAGGCTTAGAACGGGAAGAGATATCGGGAGAGGATGGTCGAACCTTTAGAGATCCACCGGGCGCACATCTGGAATCCATTTCTTCTTCGGACGATCTCGTTGGAACCGCACGGGTAATCCCTCTCTTCTCCTGTAGCTTTTCTTACTAATTATTTCCCTAACGAGAGTTATTTGAGGTTGAATTAAAGTTTTCTTACCTCATATCTATGTCATTCTTGGGCGTTTTTGGAACAGACGTTCTCATATATCATTCGTTGGGTATAAGGTAGGTGGCTTGGTGTTAATTTTTTCAACTGTCGTGTGTTTTGTTCGTTTTTGTGCCACGAATCCATGTTGGGGTGTCGTGTGGCTGAGGTCGTGGCTATTTTAACTACCTAGAACTGTATAGGTAATTGAATAAATTGTAAAACTGCTTTTTAGGATCATTTCTTGGATCCGGAACCACCCCGGGGGTGTGTCCCACTGTTTAGTCGTTTGGCCAGGATACCCGAGGGTATGCCTTTAAAGTAGTAATTGTAGAATTTCCTTGAGGAATTTCTTGTTTACTGCTTGTTTACATGTTGGGCATGGCCTGGTTACCTATTTAGCCTGAGGGTGTTGTTGTGATTAGCCTGTGGGAACTACACTGTTTAGGCTGAGGGCAGTAGTTATTTCATCCTGAGGGAAACTTCTTCCATGCCTAAGGGTAATAGACTATGTGCCTGAGGGTGACACTACCTATGCCTGAGGGAAAAATTCTATTACGCCTGAGGGAAATTACATGCAGGTTGGATTCTGATTACCTAAGGGTAAGGTTTGTGTGTCTGGGGACACTGTCAGTCTACTTAGAAATGCACTGGGGTGTTTTCTTATATTAAATGGATTAAATGAATAATTAAATGGAAATTTAACTCTTAAGTTAGTTACTTTTGAGTACTTCTTACTTTATTGCATTTTACTATTGCACACTGTTGTTGCATGATTACACGTAGTTGGGCACGGGCCTTTGGTGGGTGCCTACTGAGATATATTTCTCACACCCTGTTTGGGTCATGTTTTTCATCCTAAACAGATTACGTTTCTACAGGTGTGGATAGGGGAAAGAGTCCCTATACAGCTACTTGACTGTTGTTGAGTAGTAGGAGGGCATGGGACCGAGCCTAGGCTCACGATGTCGCTGCCAGCTATTTTGCTTTGTTTTGTTGTACTCTGATTTTTATTGTACTGTATTGATGTATAACATGTTCTGGCTGTTTTCTTAGAACTTGAGAGATGTAGAATCATTATTTATATCTTGTTGGTTGTATCCACTGCAGTTTTTTATTTCAGTTGTGTATGGTTTACTGCTTCTGATGTTCATTGTATGTTTTATTTTGTATTCCGATGCACTGCACTTTGACAAATGAGGGCATAGTTTCCCCACTATCAGACCTGGGCCCTCGCTGCTAGTCGGCAGCCTCTGGCGTTTTAGGGAAATGCGCTTGAGGTCATGTGGCTAACCGGGCTCAGGGCACCCGTTGCGTGGCACCCAGGTCCAGGACGTTACAAGGTGGTATCAAAGGGAAGGTTCTTTTCTTTGACTTACTATTTGGAGCCGTAGTCAGGGATAGGATGAACAGTATTTGGTAATAAGTTGTTTTTGGGCGTAGCTAACCCGTGTACAGGGAAAATCCAATTTACCTCGTATTGCAATTTTACTGATTTTGCAATTTTACAGTTGAGCTGTTTTCACCGTTATGTGACGCACTTGGATTGTGCTATTTATATTTTATCTATGGGTTCTAATTAGTAGAAACCCGATGATATGAGGGTATGCCGTCTCATGCATCATATAGGCATATGCTAGAAATCAAATGTTATGCATAGTTCCATGCCATGTAGGTGCATTAGAAATTGCATGTTGTTGTGATAGTTTTTGTGCTAGAAAAGCATGTTGTTGTGATAGCTTCTTTGATAAATACCTACTGTGTGATAGGGTAATTTTATTTGAGACTATTATAGAATGGACGCCAAACTTTGGTTTTTGGGGAGTATGGGCCCCCATTGACCGGAATTTGGTGGATCATTGACTGTTTATTTTTTATAACACATATAATGTCAAACTTTAATCTGTGGGGAGTATGGGCCCTCACAGGTCGTAATTTGACACTTAGGTGTTGTTTTTCAGTATTTACTGGGCTCTGGGGAAGTTTCTAAGGCATAATGTCTGGAAAACTATTATACACGCCATGTAGTATTTATACACACGCCGTGTATGGCCTTCTGTTCGGGAAGGAAAATAAACTTTTTGAGTACACGTCGTGTACCCCGAGTACACGCTGTGTAGTCTCTTCCCGTGTCACAAACCGTGTGGGCGGCGACATGGGGTAGGGAAGTGCTTGGGTAAAACATGTCATGTACTAAATATACACGTCGTGTAGTGTTGACCCAGGGTCCGTCCATGTAAATAACAACACGGGTCGGTAAACTCCTTTACAGAACACGCCGTGTCATTTATGAACACGCCGTGTAGTGTGACCTGGGAACTCAGTCATGTAACTAACAACACGGGCTGGTGTAACCTCTCCTTGAACACGCCATGTACCTGTGGGACACACCATTTAGTCTTTTCCGAGGACAGACCGTGTGGACTTAACCATGTGGCAGAAAACAGGGTGGTGTACAGGCCGTGTACGGGTGTAACACGCCGTGTAGTTGCAAGCTGAGTAGTCGGCCATGTCACAAATGACACAGGCATTTGTAAAATAACACCATACACGCTGTGTAGATATTATACACGCCATGTAGTTTTGTTCAACGGGAGTCGTGTGGCTTAGCTGTGTCGAAGGGCCCAGGCAGGGGAAGGGAAGTCAAGTGCACACCGTGTAGTCATTATACACGCCGTGTAGTCTTGTTTTGCAAATTTTGAAATGTATTTTACTCTTGTTCCCTTTGTGGTTCCTTAGTTTCAGCCTTTATAATCTTGTTCTAAGGTGTGATTTTGACCTTGTAGTGTCATGCCACCTAGACGACCATGCGTTGTTCTCCAGGAGAGCGGCGACAATTATACTCCAGAGATGGTGGTCCATGGGCTACCAGTTGATCCTCCAGCAGAGCCAGATGCGGCGCTGGCTGCTATACCGGACACAGGCGCGGAGGCGCAGTTCCGTGAAGGCTTTATGCGGTTCATGCAGACCTTTCAGGGAGCACCGCAGGCTGCCACATCTATGGATGAGCTGACACGTATCTTACAGCAGCAGCATCCGCCTACGTTTTCAGGGGATGGCGGACCACAGGCTGTGGAGTCTTGTCTAGGGTCGATGTAGACTCTTTTAGAGCATCTGGAGATTCCTCCAGGGCGGAGGGTCAAGCTCGCGACCTATATGCTGCGTGATTCCGCCAAGAGGTGGTGGTATGTTACCACCCAGTCAGAGCATCACACGGACATGGCATGGGAAGATTTCTAGGCAGTCTTCTATGACTTCTTCTTTTCGGAGATGCTGAGAGCAGATAGGTCTTGAGAGTTCATGAATTTGTAGCAGGGCGCCATGTCAGTGATGGACTATTATGCTCGTTTCACCGAGCTTCAGCGTTTTTCACCCGTATTGGTGGGTGATGAGACGTTAAGGGATAGAAGTTTTGAGGATGGTCTTCGTTATGAAATATGAGCGCTGTTGAATGTTTTCAGGTTGCCTTCAGTACATGCTATTGTGAACCAGGCGCTGATTACAGAGAGGAACCTACGGGAATCTAGTGGTGTGGGACAGGGTGGTTCGGCACCAGTTACTGGTACTATTTCTACTGGAAAGAGGAAGAGACAGATGGACTTCCCTCAGGGTGGCAGTACCAGCCAGGCAGCTTCTTCAGGTGGCCTGGTCAGGTGCTACCA
Source organism: Viscum album (assembly GCA_963277665.1). Taxonomy (NCBI): domain Eukaryota; kingdom Viridiplantae; phylum Streptophyta; class Magnoliopsida; order Santalales; family Viscaceae; genus Viscum; species Viscum album. The sequence goes on from OY728160.1 coordinate 1,833,708,181, forward strand.
GTGTGGTAGAGAGGGACACAAGAGACCGCAGTGTTCACGAGACCCAGTGGAGTGCCGAGCTTGCGGAAAGATGGGTCATCTGCAGTGCTTTTGCAGGGTGTTTCCACCAGTGGCTAGTGAGAGGGGTTTTGTGCAGACTCCATGTGCGGGAGCAGGACCAGTGGCTTCTTACCAGTCAAGAAACTGGAATACATCAGGGCGTGCAGGCAGGGATGGTGTTCGTGGTTGTGGTAGCTAGACACCAGGATCTCAGAGGCAGCAGGGTGGGACAGCTCAGGGTAGCCAGGCTGTGTTGCAGGGCCGCGGCACTGGGCAGGCGTATGCAGTGCAACAGACCCAGCAGGAGCAGGATCCCAGACCTTATGCAGTCATAGGTACTATTCTAGTAGCTTCTGTCTTATCTTCAGTACTTTTTTATACGGGTGCTACACATAGTTTCATATTTGTGCCTGTTGTGGAGAGACTTGGGCTTTGTGTTTCTACTTCTTCTGATATCATGATGCTAGACACCCCATTGGGGACTATAATGGTTGGTGTGCGTCAGTAAAAGGAGTGCCCCCTTGAGTTTGGTGGGTTTCACTTTCTTTGGGACCTCTATATCTTAGAGATGACGAGCTATGACGTCATTCTCGGGATGGACTGGTTGGTTCCCTATCGAGCCTTTGTATACTGTTATCATCGCAGGGTGAGTTTCATGTCACCAGAGGGCGGAGAGTTTCTATACAAGTGTGAATGGGATGTTCAGGCGAGTCGAGATGGACCAGAGCATCATGGGTGAGGTGGAGTCACAGCCCAGATTGTGAGATTATATCTGGATGATCAGGGGACTGGTCAGACAGATTTCCCTCCAGTTTTTGATCGTTTCAGGGATGTCTTCCCGGATGACTTTTCGGGTCTACCTCCGAAGTGAGAGGTGGATTTCTCCATTGAGCTCATGCCAGGAGCATCACCTGTGTCCATTCCTCCTTATAGGATGGCCACGCCCGAGCTGCAGGAGCTCAAGAGGCAATTAGAGGAGTTACAGGTGAAGGGTTTCATCCGACCCAGTACTTCTCCTTGGGGTTCTCCGGTCCTTTTTGCGAAGAAGGTGGATGGTACCCTCAGACTTTGCGTGGATTATCGGAAGTTGAACCAGTTGACGGTTAAGAACCGATATCCCTTACCGAGGATTGATGATCTTTTTTATTAGCTTCGTGGATCACGAGTGTTCTCGAATATTGACCTGAGTTCAGGATATCATCAGTTGTGCATGAGACCATCGGATATACCGCTTACAGATTTTTAGAGAAGATATGGTCTGTACGAGTATTTGGTTATGCCGTTTGGACTCACGAACGTGCCAGCAGTTTTCATGGCTCTGATGAATCGTGTGTTCCATCTGTATCTTGACTCTTTTGTGGTAGTATTCTTGGACAACATCTTAGTGTACTCTCACACTCAGCACGACCATGCCACCCATCTTGAGATCATAATGAGTACATTGAGAGATCATTGGCTATATGCTAAGCTCTCAAAGTGCCACTTCTGGATGGACCAGATTCACTTCCTGGGTCATATCATCTCATAGGAAGGAGTTTCCGTGGACCCAGAGAATGTGAGAGCAGTAGTTTCCTGGGAGAATCCTAATAATGTTTTTGAGATACGGAGTTTCTTAGGGTTGTCCGGTTACTACAGATGCTTCATATAGGACTTCTCCCGCTTAGCAGCACCGATGATGGGTCTGACTAAGAAGGGTGTGACGTTCGTTTGGTCAGAAGCATGTGAGACAGCATTTCAGGACCTGAAGGGAGGGTTGACATCAATGTTGATCGTGATACTCCCATATTAGGGGAAGATCTGTACAATTTACTATGATGCATCATGGATTGGGCTGGGAGCAGTGTTGATGCAGGGAGACCGAGGTGTTGCATATGGGTCTCGGCAGTTGAGGCCACATGAGCGGAATTACCCGATGCATGATCTCGAGTTAGCCGTAGTTGTTCATGCGTTGCGCTGTTGGAGACATTATATATTGGGGGATCAGTTTGTGGTTTTCACCGACTACAAAAGCCTCAAGTATATCTTTACTCAGCGTGACTTGAATCTGAGGCAGAGAAGGTGGGTCGAGTACCTATAGTCATTCAATTTTGATCTTTCCTATACACCTGGTAAAGGAAATGCAGTAGATGATGCACTGAGCAGGAAGACTCAGATGTAGGCAGTGTAGGAGGCCAGTGGTGAGTGGCAGCTTATGGCTTTGTTCTCTGAGATGCATCTGGAGGTGCATGACAGTCAGGAGTAGACTTATCTTTCATCTTTAGCTGTGACTTCTACCCTCCTGGATAGAGTGAGAATGAGGCAGTTATCTGATCCAGAAGGCCTAGTTCTACGGAAGTCAGTGGTAGGTGAGGACCCTTCTCCTGGTTGGATGATAGGCAATGATGAGGTATTGCGTTTCCATGGAAGATTATGGGTTCCAAGGTATATACACGAGGTGATGATGCGAGAGTTTCATAATTCAGCTTGGGAAGTTCATCCTGGGGTTACCAATATGTACCGTGACTTGAGACGTCAGTACTGATAGCCGGGTATGAAGATAGATGTAGTTGGTTATGTTACGAGATGTTCCACCTATCAGCAGGTGAAGGCAGAGCATTAGAGACCATTTGGAATGTTACAACAGTTACCCATTCCGGAGTGGAAATGGGATGATTTCGCAATGGATTTCGTGACTGGTTTGTCGAGGTCCCCTAGGGGGAATGATGTCATGTGGGTTTTTGTGGATAGACTCACAAAGGTAGCTCACTTTTGTCCGATCAAGGAGACCTTTGGTGTTGACGATCTCGGAAGGTTGTATATCCGAGAGATCGTACGTCGTCATGGGTTCCCTAGTTATATTGTTTTTGAAAGGGATGCATGCTTTACGTCTCATTTCTGGCAGAGTTTTCATATGGCACTGGGTACACAGGTGCTTCTGAGCACATCTTACCACCCTCAGACCGATGGCCAGTCCGAGCGTACGATACAGGTGCTGGAGGACATGCTGCATGCATGCGTCCTAGACTTTGGGGGATCTTGGGAGAAGCATATAACCTTAGTTGAGTTTTCCTATAACAATAGATTTCAGGGGACTATTGAGATGGCACCATACAAGGCTTTATATGGTAGTCCATGCCGATCACCCTTGTGCTGGTTAGAGGCAGGTGAGGAAGCTTTACTAGGACCACAGCTCGTGCAGGAGACTTCTGAGCAGTTCCAGTTGATTCAGAAGCGGATGGCTACCGTGCAGTCTCGTCAGAAGTCATATACTGATCGCCGAAGACGACCTTTGGTGTTCGTGTTTGGGGATCAGGTTTTTCTACATGTTTCGCCGAGGCTGGGACACAAACAGATCAGGAGACAGGGTAAGATTTCACCATGATATGTGGGGCCATTTGAGATTCTGGAGAGAGTCAGGTTGTTTGCCTATCGGTTGCGGTTACCGCAGCGGTACCGATCCATGCACGACGTATTCCATGTGTCTCAGTTGCGTCGCTATCATTCAGACCCGTCTCACATCTTTCAGCCTGAGAAGGTTGAGCTTCAGATGGATGCGTTCTTTGAGGAGCATCTGATTCATATAGTTGACAGGAGCACTAAGGTTATCTGAGGCTGGTCAGTTTCTCTCGTACGAGTGCTATGGCAGCATGGCCGAGTGCAGGACAAAACCTGGGAGTGGGAGATGGACATACGTGCTCAGTGGCCAGAGCTGTTCTGAGCTTTATCTTCGCCACCCCTAGAAGGGAAATTCGGGGACGAATTGCTATAAGGGGGAAAGTTTGTAAGAACCCGGTTCTTATATTTGAGGTATGGGATTCTTCTTTTCTCTTTTGCTTAAGTGTTTTTGAGAAATATGGAAAAATGGGGAACAATCCTAAATTTTGGAACTACACGCCGTGTACTTTTCCACACGTCGTGTACTTCTGGACATGTGGGATGAGTACACAGGGTGTGTGGCCATTCCGGAGATGAAAGGTGTAGAAACCAACTACATGTCGTGTAGTGGTACTTTACACACCATGTAGTCAGTCGGCAGGCCAAAACAGTAAGGCGGTGGAGCAGCTGCAAGCTGGACGACAATACACGTCGTGTACTCAGAAGTACATGTTGTGTACTGATGTCAACGGGTGAACAGTATGGCGGTGCCGCCAGAGGAACAGTTAAATGAAGGAATTACACACCGTGTACTTTGTTTTTTTCTCTTAAAATGGGTAGTAGCCTCCCCTGTTCACAGGGAAGGCTTAGAATGGGAAGATAGCTTGGGAGAGGACGGTCGTACCTTCGGAGATCCGTCGGGTGCACGTCTGGAATCTTTTTTCTCTTCGGACGATCTCATTGGAACCGCAAGGGTAAGCCCTCTCTTCTCCTGGAGTGTTTATTACTAATTATTTCCCTAACAGGAGTTATTTTAGGTTGAATGAAAGTTTTCTTACCTTAGATCTACGTCATTCTTGGGTGTTTCTGGAACCGACGTTCACATATATCATTCGTTGGGTATAAGGTAGGTGACTTGGTGTTAATTTTTTCAATTGTTGTGTGTTTTGTACATTTTTGTGCCACGAACCCATGTTGGGGTATCGTGTGGCTAAGGTCATGGATATTTTAACTACCTAGAACTGTATAGGTAATTGAATAAATTGTAAAACTGCTGTTTGGGATCGTTTCTTGGATCCGAAACCACCCCGGGGGCGTGTCCCACTGTTTAGCCGTTTGGTCAGGATACCCGAGGGTATGCCTTTAAAGTAGTAATTGTAGAATTGCCTTGAGAGTAATTTCTTGTTTACTGCTTGTTTACATGTTGGGCATGGCCCAGTTACCTGTTTAGCCTGAGGTCGTTGTTGTGATTAGCCTGTGGTCACTGCACTGTTTAGCCTGAGGGTAGTAGTTATTTCGGCCTGAGGGAAACTTCTTCCATGCCTGAGGGAAATAGACTTTGTTCCTGAGGGCGACACTACCTACGCCTGAGGAAAAAATTCTGTTATGCCTGAGGGAAATTGCCTGTGGGTTGGATTCTGATTACCTGAGGGTAAGGTTTGCGTGTCTGGGGACACTGGTTGTCTACTTAGAAATGCACTGGGGTGTTTTCGTATATTAAATGGATTAAATGAACAAATAAATGGTAATTTAACTGTTAAGTTAGTTACTTTTGAGTACTACTTACTTTTTTACTATTGCACACTGTTGTTGTATGCTTACACGCAGTTGGGCACGGGCCTTTGGTGGGTGCCTACTGAGATATATTTCTCACACCCTGTTTGGGTCATGCTTTTCGGCCCAAACAGATTATGTTTCTATAGGTGTGGATAGGGGCAAGAGTCCCTATACAAGTACTTAACTATTGCTGAGGAGTAGGAGGGCATGGGACTGAGCCTAGGCTCGCGATGCCGCTGCCAGCTGTTTTTCTTTGTTTTGCTGTACTCTTCTTTTTGTTGTACTGTATTGATGTATAACATGTTCTGGCTTTTTTCTTAGAACTTGATACATGTAGCATCATTATTTACATAATGTTGGTTGTATCCACTGCAGTTGTTTATTTCAATTGTGTATGGTTTACTACTTCCGTTGTTCGTTTTATGTTTTATTTTGTATTCCGTTGCGCTACACTTTGAAAAATTAGGGCATAGTTTCCCCACTATCAGACCTGGGCCCTCGCTGCTAGTCAGCAGCCTCTGGCGTTTGGGGAAATGCGCTTGAGGTCGTGTGGAAAACCGGGCTCGAGGCACCCGTTGCGTGGCACCTGGGTCTGGGATATTACATAGGGTTTCGGGTATAGTACGCGATGATAGCCCACCGATCGATGAGGCCTTGGTGTAGGGCTCCTTATCAGTAGAGGCACCAGTGGAGGCACTAATGGTACCATTACCCATTGGCCCACCAATGCCACCAGCCCCAGTAGTAGAGGGTGCACGCCGCTTGAGCATGTTGCACGAGTTCTAGCACCAGAGGCCACCCAGGTTCAGGGGTGAGACGGACCCACAGGTGGATGAGTATTGTTTGGAGGTTGTGGTGAGAGTCTTCCGACTAGTGGGGACACCAGCTGATCTCATAGTGATCCTTGCTGCCAGTCTTCTACAGGCAGTAGCAGGCAGATGGTGGATCTTGATGCTCTAGGTTCATAACGAGGTGATATTTCTCCGGGTAGACTTTGAGAGCCTATTTTGGGCAGAGTTTGTCCCAGCGACCCTTCACGCAGTGCGCATACAGGAGCTTCTTCATCTGCAACAGGGCAGCAGGATTGTGGCTCAGTACTCAGGGAGGTTCACCGAGCTCTCACGCTACTCCACTGATATGGTGTGGGACCCATTCTTCAGAGCCCAGACCTTTACGTAGGGACTTGGGTGGGAGATCAAAGCTTTGATGATTTCTCTCAGCATCTCGATATAGGCGGGGGTGTTAGAGCGAGCCCTATTAGTAGAGAATTTTCTTGCTGAGCCATCACCAGTAGTGAGACCCGCCACCGGGCATCAAGTAGTGTAGTCTTCTACTGCTGACAGTAGACAGATGTCACAGAGGTCCAAGAGGACCAAACCTACAGGTGGACAACCGCAGGATTCAGGGACTATTGTGCGTGGCACCAGAGATAGAGCCAGTCATGCGAGGAGCAGGTAGTGTTACGCATGCGGCGGGAAAGGTCACATGGCTTGTGACTGCCCAACCCACCGTACGTAGGATCAACAGATGGTCAAAGGACCGCCCAGTCAGAGACAGAGGTTCGACCGAGGAGGTCCGTAGGGACCAGGCGGACATGGACGAGGAGATGGCCATGCAGTTGATGGTGGGAAACGATTCAATATGTTACCGCCACCACCACCAGGTGGTCCACCCTGACCATAAGGAGTAGGTGGACAGGGGTGAGCTCAACTCCAGGCAGTTAAAGCCTATGATCATGGAACTCCAGAGATGATATGAGGTATGATATGTGTATACTCCACCATAGATTCAGTACATATAGACATAGGTTCCATTCATTCCTTTATTGCCACTTCCCTCATTTAGATCTTAGAGATTCTGGTGGAGCCCTTGGCTTGATCCTTACAGCTAGAGACTCCTATGGGAAAGGATTTGACGATTACACACTGATGATGGTAGTGTGAGCTTACTCTAGGAGGTGAGAGATTCGGCTCGGATCTCCTAGTAACGGTGTCGAGGCCTTACGAGTCATCTTGGGTATGGAATGGTTATCTACAGTCCATGATCAGATAGACTGAATTAGGTGCAAAGTGCGGTGTGTCCGCACATATGGGACTATGTTTACCTTCACTGACAAGAAGGGAGCCTTTGCAGCACGGGATGGACTTAGCCAAAGGAGATTGTAGCCGATCACTCATCAGTTGGCTAGCCTTACCCTCAGAGCGGTTTATGTGGAGAGTTCAAGTTATCCTGTTGTGGTGGACCAGTATGTGGATGACTTTCCTGATGATTTTTCGGATATACCTCCTCGCATAGAGGTGGAATTTTACATTGACTTGTACGCCGGGACAGCACTGATATCTAAACCAGCGTATTGGATGGCTCCCGCGGAGCTTTGTGAGCTGTAGGTACATCTAGAGGACTTACAGGGGAAGGAATTCATCTGGACCAGTGTTTCTCCTTGGGAAACCCCAATTTTGTTCGCCAAGAAGGCGGATGGGAGCTTGAGACTTTGTTGTGACTATCGGTGCCTAAACTAGGTGACCCTGAAGAACAAGTACCCACTCCCGAGGATTGATGACCTCTTTAATCAGCTGAAGAGAGCACGGTGGTTCTCAAAGATAGACCTCAGATCGGGCTATCACCAGCTCAGAGTACGAGATGAGGATGTGCAGAATATGACTTTAAGATATCGATATAGCCATTATGAGTTTTTGGTCATGTCGTTCGGCATAACCATTGCTCCAGCAGTGTTCATGGGACTCGTGAATAGGATCTTTCAGCCATACCTTGATCACTTTATAGTAGTCTTCATCGACGACATTCTGATCTACTTGGCTACTGAGGAGGATCATGCCTATCATTTACAGATAGTTCTGGACACACTTTGAGAGCACCAACTTTATGAAAATCTCTTGAAGTGCCAGTTATGAATCTGAGAGGTTCACTTTCTGGGACATGTCATCTCAGAGGCTGGAGTTGTGGTGGATCCAGTGAAGATTGAGGCGGTACTTTCTTGGGAGCCACCCAGGAGTGTGACAGAGGTACAGAGTTTCCTAGGTTTGGTTGGATACTACTAGAGGTTTGTGCTAGATTTATCCAGAGTTTCAGCACCTTTATCAGTGTTGACGAAGAAGTGGCAACCCTTAATGTGGTTGGAGAAATTCCAGAGGAGTTTTCAGAAGCTGGGGAAGAGGATGACTAGTGCCCCCATCTTGAGGCTTCTGCAGGAGGGTGTTGGGTACGTAGTCAACTACGATGAATCAGGGACTGGTCTCAGATGTGTCCTGATGCAGGAGCGAGCAGTTATCACATATGGTTCTCGATAGCTGAGATAGAATGAGTATATCTATGCTACCCATGACCTGGAGTTAGCAGTAGTGGTCTTATCCTTGAAGATGTGGCGACATTACTTGATGGACAAACGTTTTATAGTCTACTCTGATCACAAGAGTCTCAGGTATATCTTCTCTCAGAAGGACCTGAACCTGAGACAATGACATTGTCTTGAGTTCCTCCAAGACTATGACTTCAAGATAGTCTATAATCCTGGGAATGGGAATGTTGCAGCATATTCACTCAGTAGGAGATCTGGTATACAGCTGCTAAGTGAGGTGACGGAGCAGCTGGCTGCTTTGCAGATATCCTTTGTGGATCGAGATGGAGCATCCTTTCTTAAGTCTCTTACAGTCACTCCCCTCTTCTTCAGCGAGTTAGGGAGGCGCAGTGTGGGGACACTGACTGCGTGGCTCAACGTGCTCAGATATCCACAGGACAGGTGCCTGGTGTATTTTCTGAAGGTGGGGAGCACGTCATCCTCTTCAGAGGATGTACCATAGTACCAGTGTCTCTTTGGGAGGGAGTTTTGAGGGAGTTACACACATTACCTCTAGCGGTACATCTAGGAGTGACGAATATGTACCAAGATCTCTGACGACATCACTGGTGGTCGGGAATGAATAAAGCAGTAGCAGAGATTGTCTCTCAGTGCCTCACTTTTCAGCAAGTGAAGGCAGAGCATCAGGTACCAGTAGGCTTCGTTCAGCCTTTAGAGGTCCCAAAGTGGAAGTGGGATGGAATATCTATGTAATTTGTGATAGGACTTCCACATACATCCAGGAGTCATGATACTATCTGGGTAATCGTCGACCGACTCACCAAGTCGGACCACTTCCTACCGATCAGAGAGTAGGGTTCAGTAGAGAGCTTGGGACACCTCTATGTGTAGGAGATTGTGTGGCTACATGGAGTACCCTCGATGATTGTCTCTGATCATGATGAACGTTTCACTTCTCAGCTATGGAAGGGGTTGCAGGAGGCTTTCGGGATGTAGCTTTGTTTGAGAACCGCCTTCCATCCTCAGATTGATGGCCAGACTTAGTGGACCATTCAAACCCTCGAGGACATGCTGCATGCTTGCGTCCTCGACTTCGATCGCAGCTGGGAGGATCACTTTCCCTTTTTGTAGTTTTCATACAACAACAGTTATCACTCCACCATTAGGATGACACCCTTAGAGGCTTTGTACGGCTGACCTTGTCAATCGCCTTTGTGCAGGACTGACCCAGGGGAGTCATTACTCATGGGACCAGATATGGTATGGGCTACCACGGAGAACGTTCATATCATCCAAGAGATGATGAAGACTGCATAGAGCGTACATAAGTCTTATGCTGATAGGAGATGAAGACCTCTAGATTTCGAGGATGGCGACCACGCCTTTCTACGGGTCTCACCCCGATGAGGTTTGCGGAGATTTGGTCGGGGCGGAAATTTATATTTGAGGTTCATTGGACCCTTTTAGGTCCTCAGCATAGTTGGCGAGGTGGATTACCGCTTAGATCTTCCACCTCAGCTGCACCAGGTGCACGATATTTTTCATGTATCCCAACTGAGGAGATACGTGCATGACCCATATCACATCATCGATCACAGTGAGCTGGACATCGATGATGGGGAGACGTTTACGGAGGTTCCAGTAGAGATTGAGGATCGATAGGAGTGATTCCTTCGTGGGCAGTTGATACCTTTGATGTGCGTATGTTGACAGCATGGGAACCACCAGGAGAGCGCATAGGAGCAGGAGGCTCAGATTCGTGCTCAGTACCTCCACTTGTTTTCATAGTTTTTGTGATATAGCTTACGAGGACGCAAATCCCTTAAGTGGGGAGAATGTAAAGACCTGAAAAAATTCCATGTAATTTTTTTTAATTATATGGAATATTACGAGTCTATGAAAATTGAAGACACGTGATTCCAAGTCCCAGTGTGCCCAGAATGAATTTCGGAACTTTTTTTTAGGTACGTTCAGTAAATGTGAAAGCGGGTTTTTGTAACTTTTTAATCGGTGCTTGGAATTGAAATATGAGGGCACCTTTGAACTCGCAGTGTCGATATTCCCTTAATGATACCTTTACCTCGACAGCAATTGGTCGAAGGAGGAAGATAGTTTTTCAATTTTTCATGGAAGAAGAAAAATAAAATATTTATAATTTTATTTTTCTTTGGAAACCCCTCATTTTTAATTCTAGTGGTGGGGACCACCTGAACCCCTCTTTAATGTGGGAAAGTCCCTTGGAATCCTCCCATTTAATTGAGCCAACGCAATATAATTAATTATTCCATTTAATTGTGCCAACTTTAATTGTTCTAACATAAATTAAATCGATAAAATTATTATAATTTGTTGGATCTTCATTTTCTTGGGGAAATAGTTGGCGAAAGGGAGGCTTGGGGAGAACTTTGTAGAAACTCTTTCTCCAATGAAGAATTCCCTCTCCAATTAAGAACGAGGAACCGACCCTGAGCCCGGATCAGAAGCAAAAAATGTCGACATTCTTCAATGACTTCATCTTCTAACTCGCGACACCTCAAATGAAACTTTGAAGTGGGGATTGTTGTTTTGAATACCCCCTTACTCGTTCTTGACGTTCTTTATGATTCAAGAATAAAAAAGCCGCTTTCTACTGTTCTAACGCGGAGGGTTCGGGCCAAAAGAACATGGCCCAACCTCTCCACAACCTTTGTGAATTTTGATGGGCTTGAAAATATGGAGACGTCTCGAGGTAAGTGTGGAAATTTTCAGAATAAAGAACGGGGAATCGGGGCACACCCGGTGACCCAAAGAACGTCGTTGATGACTGTGCCGACGACTGGAAATGGTGGAACTCAGGAGCAGTGGCTGGAACCTTGGATGGCCGTGATTATGGTGGTGGTGCGATCGAACCACCGAAGAAGGGATGCGGCCCGTTAGCCGCGTCGGAGCAAGGGCGGCGGCCGGCTCACGGCCGACCGCTTGATGGGGGTGGTGGCGCGCGTCCACGCCACCCTGTGTGCAGCAGCCGTGGTAGTGATGTAGGGGTGGATGACTCGTTGTTGGCTTCTAGTGATGGCACAGTGCGCGACCGTGCTGCACGGAGGAGGGATGGTCGTCCGACCAAGCGTGAGCCGAGCGGGTCGCCCATCACAGGTCGCCCAGTGGGCTGAGCTACGCCAGTGGGTCGGGCCGCACTAGCGGGCTGGGTCGGACCCCACGGACCGGGTTGGACCCAGGACCAGACCTGGGTCGGGTCAGTCCAGGCCAGGTCAGACCGTACCCAGACCAGTTTCGACCCTTTTCGCTCTTTTATCCATAACTTGAGCTATGGGTGTCCGTTTGATGAACCGTCTATGGCGCCGAAAACCTTGGATCAAGATGGTCCTTTTGATATACCCCAATTGATTTTTGGATTAAGTTGGGGTATGGGTGGGTTGGATCGAACACGAATCTAACTGGTCCCTCGGAACTAAAAGGCTAATAACTTACAGACCGGGAATCTGATTAACACACCATTTGTTTCATTGATACCCCTATCACATGGCAGTCCTTTGGGATACTTATTTGTGGAACTCCATGGTAGTTGGAGTATCGACCTGTGGATTAAGGAGCGGACCCACCCGGAATCAAGCTAGCTTAGTGCGGGAACCTTGTATATGGTTGTAACATGAGAAAGGGATCCTCTGTGGGTCTGTGCTTTGGGATCCTATGTGGGTCTGTGTTCGAGAGTCTCGTCTGGATCCACTCTAGGAATCCACGTGGGACTACTCTAGGATCCTAGGTGGGTCTGCTGTATTAGGATCCTATGTGGGTCTGATGATTTAGGATCCTACGTGGTTCTGATGATTTAGGATCCTACGTGGGTCTGATGATTTAGGATCCTACGTGGATATGATGATTTGGGATCTTACATGGGTCTACCTCTTAACAGAGTAAGATGATTTAGTAGTTACTTCTAATAATCTTTGCTACCGTACCTAAGTTATACCTGGTGTGAGTTGAGTCCTTACCTTTGTGGTAATACTTTTGTGGTATTATTCTATGTGGAATAACTTTGTGGTACTTACCTTCATGGAAATACCTTTGTGGTATTCTTCTATGTGGTGTTACCTTTGTGGTGTATACCTTCGTGGTGTTACCTTCGTGGTATTCTTTCCTTCATGGGACATTTGAGCTTTGGGATTATGAGTTGGACCTTGTGTTTCTTCATAATCGAGATGGGTTTACTTGACAACTTAGGTATATGTATGGGAATATACCTAAGTAGATTTTTCAGTTGTTTTCATGCTTTGTGGTTTATCCTTTGTGGATTTTTGAGACCTTCGAGGGTCTCGGGGTCCCTAATGAGTATCGTTATACTCACCCCTGCACGGGCTACGCCCGCACCTTATTGTGTTTGGTGCAGATGATGGACAACATTGATCAATGCTGAGGGTACTAGGATTGGAGGTATCTCAGAGGTAGACATTAGACTAGGCATACTGTAGATATGACTATTCGAGTTTTGTACCTACCCTTCAGGTGGGATCCTTGGCGGATGTTCACAGGAGCAGTTCCAGTTTACTTGTACTTCCCAGCTTTCTTGTACTTTCTAGTTGGGATTGTATTCTGGCCCCTTTTTCTTACTGTACACACTCTTTTTACTATAAATTTTACTTGTGATTGTATCTTTTTGTGTTCTTGGTTACATGTGTTTATAGGTTATAAAGGCAATGCCTTCCCAGTTTTTAGGGCATACGCCTTTTGGTGGTAGTCACCAGCCCCTGGCCTATGGAAGGCGGTCTTGGGGTAGTCACAGCATGGGCCCCGGGGGACGAGTTATGACATTATGATTCCATGTGATTACTCATAATACTTCTCTTTTATGATATCATGTTATAATTTTGACTCACATGTTATGTTTCCTTATTATGTTTATTCTCTTATTGGGATTTTTATACCACCCCTTTCTATTATGTATTCCCCAGGTTATCATGTGCAGTTTTGGGAGATTAAATGTATTTATGATCTCATTATAGAGAATAAAATAAGGATGTTAGGTTTTTGTTTCCTTTTGATGTATTATGAACCTAGTCTTCCCAAGAAACTAGGCCTTGAAATATTAAGGTTTTACTTATTTGATATTTATATTTAAAAATAAAGTAATAATGTGTGTAAAATGATTAGGTCATTATAGTTGGTATCAGAACATGGTCTAGTTATTTTGGGGGATTATGAATAAATGATTTATTGAGAACCCTGGGGATAATTCTAAATATAGGAAAATATCCTAGAATTTGGTGAAGGATAGAGTGAGTGGTTTCAAGAAATTACATACATGTTTGGATACTACAAATGGATGTGGCTCTAGAATAATTATACCTAGGAGTAATAACTCCAAAAAGGGTGCATTGGGAATTGACTCATTCTTCACATGGTGCATGAAAAATAGGTCTTATTACACACTGGGTTTGACACTCATGGTGGATGTGTTTTGGAAATTCATAACCACTTTATGGGCCATTTTAAAGGACTTGAAATAATTGTTAAGTTATAAAACCTAATAGGAAACATTATCATGGATAACCTAGATTGAAACATAGAGAATCATAAGTCAGGATATACTTATAATTTATATATTATTTATTCTATGTTTATAAGTTTTCCTTTAGTATGTTAATTTAATCTCATGTTGTTTCTGTTTTCTTTTAGTTAATGGTAGAAAATATGAGAAATTGTGCCAAAAATCAACATGAAAGCAATGAGATGATTTCCCTAATGATATTTCTAAACTTATGGTAGCAGGAGATGAGAACTTCATAAAAGTACTAGCTCATCTAGGTCAACTTTTGAATAATAACTTGAATCATGCAGAACATCCTCCTCTTAAGAAGGAGCAAGTTGGAGTCAATAATTTTATGCAACAAAGGTTTTCTACCCTTAATGGATCTTTTGATCCCCTCATCAAGGAACAATGGATTAACTCCATTGAGAATATATTTTTTATCCTCCAATGATCAAAGCAAGAGAAAGTTTTGTTATCCATTTATCGCACAGAGGGAGAAGACGATTAGGGTTGGACACTGATCAAGAACACAATGTCTAATGAGTATATTGATTCCATGGAATGGGAATACTTCAAGAAAATATTTTTCAATAAATGTTTTCCTCAAACTCTCCATATTAAAATGGAGAGGTAGTTCCTCATACTGGAGAAAAATTAAGATGATTCTATAGGGGTGTATGAGGTTAACTTCACAAGGATTTCATAGTATTCCTTCATCTTTGTCATAAAAATTGAAAGTAAGGTGGAACACTTATTCATAGGATTAAATCCAAGTCTATGAAAATATTTGGAAATTCTAGGCTTTTATAGTTATGAAGAGATTGTCTGTTTTTTTCCTCAAAGTTGAGATGGAGATCAGTGACTATCGGCGGTCTTGTGGGATTGGAGAAAAAAACATAAAATGGAGTTTTCTTTGGGAGTATCAATAGACAAATATCATAGAGGAGAGAGAACCCAACATCCCACATGAAAAATTTATTGCAATAAGAACCCTATAAATTGTATCAATGGAACTGGAAGATGTTTTAAATGGGGAAAATAGGGGCATAAAGCTAATCAGTGTTGAAGGGAAATGTGGAAGAATAAAAGAAGGTTCAGATAAATACTCAGCCTATGGGGTAGTGTTTCAACTTTAAGTAACATGGTAATTATGAAATCCAATTCTCTATGATAAGGGTTTTCAGATACAATCAATGATAACAACCTCCAAGGCCTAGAGAACAAGGAAGGGAATATGCTATCACTAATGTTGATATGGATCACGACAACGATGTTGTGATAGGTATTCTATTTATTCATTCAATAATATATAATTTTCTATATGATTCTCGTTATACACATTCTTTCATATATTGAAATTTTAGTATAACTATTCAAACACCTCATCAAAACATGGAGGTTGAGCTATCTATAAGAACAGAAAATAGAGAATTTGTTGCATCCCAAGTATATAACTCCTCCCTAGTCAATGTTTGTGTATTGAATCTTCTAGGAAATATTATCTTACTTCCTTTAGTGGAGTTTGATATTAAATTGGGAATGTATTGGTTGTCTTTATATAAAGACAACATCAAATATTGAGAGAGGGAGATTACTCTTTACATCCCAAGTCATCCTATGATTATGTACAAGTGTAAAGAGGAGGATAAATCTCCCATGGAATCTTTTACTCAAGTGTGGACATTATTGTATTATGAGAAAGTATATCTAACTTAAATTATTGAGACAAGGGAGATAATCATGCTTGAATACATGCCTATTGTGAGGTATTATACTAATGTATTCCTTGAAGATTTGTCTTGTCTTACTCTTGACTAAGAGGTTGGGTTCTCAATCAAACTTATACCAAGATCTTTACCCATATCGATGAATCCTTATAGAATGGATACTGTTTAGTTATATCTAGAAAAGTAGTTACGAGAGAATTTTGAAAAGTGTTTTATACGTCTGAGTGCTTCATCATGGGGTGTGTCAGTCCTCTTCATCAAGAAGAATGATGGGTCAATGCACCTCTACCTTGATTATCATGAACTCAAAAAAACATGATAAAGAACAAGTATCATCTAACATAGATAAAAGACTTGTTCAATCAAATATGTGGGGCCCATTATTTCTATAAGGTGGGCCTTCAGTCAGGATATCATCAATTAAATTTGAAGAAGGAATATATTTATAAAACTATATTTTAAATAAGGTATGAACACTATGAGTTCATAGTGATGCCTTTCAAACTCACTAATTCTACAAAAATATTTATGGACTTAATGAATAGAGTCTTTAGAGATTACCTTGACAAATTCGTGGTTGTATTTATAGATGATATTCTGATATAATCCAAAAGTAAGGAAGTGCATGAATAGAATTTGAATATTGTGCTAAAGATTTTGTGAAAAGAGAAGCTATATGAAAAGTATAGTAAATGATAGTTATATATAAAGGAATTATCATTATTGGGGAATATTATCACCATAAAAGGGATATATGTGGACCCTTCTAAGAAAAAGGAAATTAGGGGGTGTCATAGACCAACATATATAATAGAGATGTGTAGTTTCCTTAGACTAGCTAGATATTACTGACAATTTTTGAAAAACTTCTCATGAATCTCAATCCCACTAACCATGATAACTCATAAGTGGTAAAGTTTTTCCAGACCAGTGAATGTGAATAGATATTTAAGGAGTTGAAGAATATGCTTATCACTACACCAGTCCACACACCTTCCTCATGTGGGGAACTGTTTTTGGTATATTGTGATGCTTCAATGAAGGGTTTGGGTTGTGTACAAATTCAAAATGAAAAAGTGATAGCCTATACCTCAAGGCAATTGAATGTTCATGAGAATAACTATCTAACACATGATCTGGATTTGGTTTTAGTAATATTTGTGTTGAAAATATGGGAAAATTATCTCTATGGGGAGAAGTAGGAAATATATGTGGAACATAAGAGCCTAAAGTATATATTTACACAAAAGGATCTTAATATATGACAGTGAATATGGTTATTATTGATCAAGGACTATGACTGATCAATCTATTACCATCCTAGGAAATAAAATAATGTGGAAAATGATCTAAGTAGAAAGGATCTAGAAACATTATCAATGATAAAAATTGAGAAGGATCTAATATTATTAGACTTGAAAAGGATGGACATAGGAATAATAAAGGAAGGAATGTCATCATTCCTTTCTCAACCATCCCTTATGGAGAAGATGAAGGATACTCAAAGAGATGATGTGGAAATTCATAAGATGGTGGAACCTATAATAAAGGATAAATCCTCTGAGTTCAAAATTGATGAAGAATGAGTTGTAAGATTTAGGTCATTACTATGTGTACCATCAAATCCAAAGATAAATAAAGAGTTATTTAATGATGAACATACCTCAGCCTTCTTCATCCACCCAAGGATCACAAAGATGTATCGAGATCTTTGAGAGAACTATTTATGAGAAAATATGAAGAAGAAGATCACAGGATATACATCAAAGTGTTTAGTATGTAAGAAATTGAAGTGTAAAAGTAAAAAGTCTAAGGGGGTGATGTAATCATTACCCATACCAACATGGAAATGATAAAACATCACTAGGGACTTTTTTATTGGTCTTCCAAAGACATCAAGAAAAAATAATTCCATATGGGTTGTGGTGGATCATCTTATAAAGACTGCTCACTTCATTAAAATTTGAGAGGACTTCTCACTCTATTAACATACAAGGATATATATAAAATAGGTAGTGAGGCTACATGGAACACCAATATCAATTGTATCTGATCGAGATCCTAAATTTACATCTATGTTCTGGAAGATCCTTCAACAAGCTCTAAATACTGAGTTAAAATTCAGTATGTCTTATCACCCCCAAACTGAGGTCCAATGTGATTGGACTATTCAGACACTAGAATACATGTTGAGAGTACGATCAATGAACTTCAAAGGAGGATGGTATCAACATCTTCCCCCTGTCGAGTTCTCGTACAATAATATCTTTCACTGAAGAATCAAAATAGATCTTTATAAATCCCTTTATGGGAAGAGATTTAGAACACCTATAGGTTGGGATGATATTGGTGAACACAGACTATTGGGACTTGAAATGGTTAAGGAAGTGGTAGAAAAGGTAAATTACATTTAGTAACATGTCAAGACTGCTCAGATTTTATAGAAGTGTTATGTTGACAATCATCGATGAGACCTGAAGTTTGAGGTTAGGGATAAATTATTTCTTTGCATATCTCTATGTAAGAGAGTCATGAGATCTAGTAATAAGGGAAATAAAATCCCTAAGTACAACATCCATAATGATATTCTTGATCACATTAGATCTTTTCCCTATTGAGTATCATTCCCACTAGCCCTTTCTCAAGTACATGAAATATTTCATGTATCCTTATTGAGGAAGTACATACCAGATTCCACACATGTACACAATTCATAGGTGGTTCAGCTATAAAATAACATCTCTTAAGAGGAGAAGCTGATGAATATCTCAAACCGTAGAGATAAAGTTATATGTAACAAGATAACTCACTTGGAAAAAGTACTATGGCAGAACCATAAATACAAGGAGGCAACCTAGGAACTGGAGGAATCCATGAAACAGAAGTAGCCTCATCTTTTTTCACATAATTTTGTAATAAAAAAAATTAGGGATAAATTCCTTAAGTGTGGGAGAATGTAACACCCTGATTTTTTTAAAAATAAAACTATGTTTGATATCATATACAACACACAAAACTGATCCCAAACGAACCATGATTATTTAAATATAATTCTTATAAACTAGCTATTAAATTAGAAGGTATAAATAGAATTAACTAATTTATGAAAAAATATATATATTGGTCCTAATAAATATAAATTTATTGATAAATTTTTATTAAATAATTACTCAATTTTTAATAAAGACATTTTATTCTTCAAAAAAAATACTTTTTCTCCAAAAATGATTTTTATTGCTTTTTATGAGAAAATATTATAATTATTTTATATATATCTTAGTAAATGTATTTTATAAAATTAAATTAATTTTTGAAATAATTATATCAGAATTAAATTAGGGTGAAACTTTGGTATTTTTTATAAAATATTGATTTTCCAATAAATAGTAAAAATACTGATTTTTGTACAACAATCGTTTCTTTTCAATATATTAAGTAATTTAGAAGTACCATTATAATTTGAATTTGATTTTAAATAAACATAATTATCATTTAGTAATATCTAATCCAATTAATTACATTTCAATAATCCTTATAACTAATTTTAGCATAGGTTTATTTTTATGCTTAAAATGCATTTTTCTAAAAACTGTTTTTAAGTGCATAATGTTTCTCAATTTTAGTTAATTAAAATAACATATAATGAGGAATGATTTAAATTAAATTTATATATTATATATCTATATATATGAATTTAAACTCATATAATAATGATTACTATTCATTGATTTAAGATAAGATCATCTTATGCTTGAGAAATACATTTCTTGAAAAACCAATTTTCGACATGTTTTGCAGATTCATTTTTTAAAGTAAATTATTCCACTTGTATGAATTGAATTTGATAAAATTGACTCTATATTTTGAATCAACATAATTAATATTAGGTAATAATTTTAACTTAATGTTTGTTCATAATTAATAGTAACACAATAAAAATTAATTATCATTATTAAGGTTAAAACAACTTTACCGGGGGTTAAACCAAAAGATAAGGGTATGAATGTCAATTGAAATTGTATAAATACTATATTATAACCATATTTAAACCTAATTATATCCCAAATTCAAATATATTTCTATTTAGAATCATTTTAATTGGTAATTACTTTATCATTTCGTATTCTTTTAAGAAATTTCATGGTGGGTCATCTCCACAACTTATGAATGGACACCTCCTATCCTCTCCTATCTGCACTTCAAGATCCATTTTATTCAACCAATAATTGACCAAATACCTTCCTTAAATATCTCACCATTCCCTAGATTCATTTTTTTGATCATAAAACCAACCTAGGGAATCTTTTGGTGTAAACCTTAAGAGGTTGTTTGAAGAAGAGGTATAGTTCTTAATCAAGTATTTTTATTTTATTTATTATTCTATATCATTAAAATATAATTCAACCATGTTTATATAATAACACCAATATATCCCATTAATAATATGTCATTATGTTAATGTAATAACCTAAATCAATTTCCTCTTTTATAAAATGAGAAATGAAACTATCATTCGTGTGTACAGTGGACTACCGCCTCGCGAAGCAATGTAACTCATGTTCCATCATCACCTCTCACATTTTTTTATGGTGATAGATTTAATATATATATATTATATTCATGACATATTTACCATTCTGGAAAATTAATATTTCATATATTTTTATACCTTTTCAATCATTAAAATATAATAATTTTGTTTGTTCGCACATGTAGATTACCACCTCCACTGAGTGATGTGATTCGTTTTTCATTACCACATAACATGGATGGTATATATAAGTGTATTTAAAGAAATAATATTATATTAATGATACAATTATCTTTATAGAAAGATAAAATAACACTTACCTTCTTTCCATCATGATCATTGAAAAATGGAAATGTTACTCATGCGTATGTATGGCCTACTGTCTTCATGATTGTAACATAATTCATTTTTCATAATAATCCTTAATAATTGGTTTTAAACGTATAATTTATGTATAAAAATGATAATTATTTCATAATTATTATTTTTTAGATGTTGAAATAATAATCTTTTTGACCTTAGTCAACTTTCCAAAGTGATTTTGGACATATGAGTCAAATATCATAAAAACATCTAACTTGAACCTAAATGATTAAGTAATTAAATATAACATAATTTTTTTGGAGTTATTATCTCAATAGGGGGTTAATTGAGTACCAAATAAAAATTTCTGTTCAAAATAGATTAAAATATATTCCCCCAATTATTTTAAAAATGGCCCATTTAACCAAAACAATATATCGTTATAAATATCAATATTTCAAAATATTGTTTAGAATATTGTTTAGGTCTCTGATAAAATAGTATACAATATTACTTAATCCTTTAAAATCAATTTACTTAATTAAAAACTTATCAAAACACTAATTAAGGTTAACTATCAAAGTATTAAATTTGTTTACAATTTAAAACAATTTTTAATTTTAAAGAATAGATTCAAAATAAAACAAAATAAAACATGTAGTGGAATTTTGAATACAATAGGTTTAGTATAAAGTTGAGACTTAGTCCTCTCCACTTGGTGGTCACCTACCACCAAGAATTTTATATAAATAAATAGTTTTATCCACAACCTAGATTGGGTTTTACAACAATATACAACTGTCCAGACCTCACAGAGCCTCTGCCACTGTTATTTGTGGAAGTAAAAAATAAAAAAGGTCATATAGGACCTCTGCCATAGTTTCCATGGGAGTACAGGTATAAAAAGAGTTAAGAAGATATCTATGTATCTTACATTTATAGCAGTAGACAGTGTGTTGTGAAGTAAATAGAGTAACACACACACTACTCATAATTTAAAAATACAATAAGAAAACTCATTAGTTAAAAGTATAAAGGGATAGAGATGCTCTGTTTGTTATGCAGTGTATCTTGTGACACTTGATTTTGATTTGCAATGCAAATCGTGTCAGGTTATCATGAATAATTTAGTAGAAAAAAGTGTCTTAGACACTTTTTTTCTTAAATGTAGGAAGGTACTGGATGTGTAATATTCTTAGGCTTCCTCAATCGAGTGTATTCATGTAAGTTCTTACAATCATGTTGAGATTTGAGTTCACGTGTGAAGCTAACTAATTGTATCGGCTCATTTTCCACATGGGGGATTTTTCTTCCTATTTTATCAATAGCAGCAAAAATAATCTTCTTAGATCCTCTGTATCCTCATACTTCACATCTCGAACATATTTTAATGCATCTTTTTCAAGAAATACGGAAACAATCATTAGAATAATTAATGGAATTAAATTCCATAAACTGCTTGTTATAAATATTTAATTCAAAATGATAAGTTTGATAAACATTGGTGATGAGTCCTAGAATGGTGACTCATAGTTTAGAGGGGTCTTATTCTAGTGATGTATCAGGATGACGGTGTCATGAACTAGCCCGGGTACCCTGGTAACCCGATAACTGAGTCGGTCTTAACATAACCCGAAGGGTGTTCCCAACCCCCACAGGTCAGAGACTAGCACCTAGCACCATACAACATACAAGTGGGAATGATTTCTACCATAAGAATGCATAAGAAAAATATAAAATATAGTATGCATATCAAAGGAAAACTCCACTATGAGTAAATTACTAGAATACAACTAGTCATAAAGGCCAAAGTACTGAAACCCAAGTACTTAAAATAGGAAAACAACCCCAAAGTCCCTAAGGACACAACTCACCACATTCAAAGATCAACAGCTGGATCCACCTCCAAGAATCCCTTCCCTTTTCTCGAGCCTGGAAGGAGAAAGTCTACAAATAACCAAAGGAAAAAATTAGGGTGTGAGTCTAAGCCTAGTAGGATACCACCAAAGATTACATAACATTTTCCAAATATAGATTATCCAAAGAAAAGATTTCAATTTTCAAAATAAATAGGTTTGGAAATTCAAAATAATATTTAAACAAAACATGCTATGCATTTTCAAAATGAAGGAAAATAAATTCAAAGCACAGGCTTTACTTTAAAATATATAGAACATTTCTAAAATAATGGATTATGTAAAACATTTATAGAAAACAATTTATATAAATTCAGCAGGCATGTAAAGCAGTTCAAACAACATTGGCATACATTTATATCTCAAATATAAATAAACAATTGAGCAACATGGTCATCTGCCAAAAGGTATGTTAGTATTAAACAACTATGGGATTCCACACTCTCTATGTGAACTTAGAAAAATATGTATACACACGTCCCTATGACACTGGCCAAAGGTGACTCATCACCAACCCTTCGGGGATGTGAACCATTGCATGTATGTTTTAGAAATTTGTAATAGCGTAGAGTGTATCCAAATAACTCACTAACTACCTAAGTCTTGTATGCACTCTTACATGATGGGCGAACTATTTTAAGACTACTTCAAATATGATCAATCCCATTCTTCCATTTTAAAAATTTCTATTTATTTACATTTAAAATAAAAACAGTTTTTATTCAAAAATGTTCCTTTTTTACAAGATAAAACCACTGGGTTTCTATCAAATCATTTTAATCCATTTTATGAGTTTTAAATCCTTTCAAAACCAATTCCATTCTTTTCATAATTAATTTTCACAATTAAATTAAATAATTTAATTGAAAACATTTCCATAAAAATCCACCATTTAAATTCAACAATTTAAATCAATTAACTTTCCACAAACCCACCCCAATTCATTAGAATTGGGGGTTTTCCAAATCCCCATGCCAAAACCATTTCAAATCATCCAATTAATTGGAATTGGGTTTCATTAAAGAAATTGAAAGTAATTTTAATAAATTTAATTTAAATCATCGATTGAAATAAATCAAGCAAAGCTATGGTAATCAATTTGGCATATCGGTACAGAACCACCTACCTCTTTCCCAAAGAATGACACTCGCAGCAGCACCCGCCAACAAGAACGAAGGTGAATGAGACCTTGAAACACAACCTAGAAGCATGATCCAACACCACCAGGCATAGATCAATAAATTCCTAGATGATCCATTGAAAAACCAAGAGGAGAGAAGGAGATAAACTTGAAGAATGAGGGAGAACCCTTACCCGGGAATCGCACCACAAGTGAAGCAATGATCCAAAGCTGATCCAATCAAACTGGAAATAGGGTCACCTCTAAAAAATGACTAGGAAGGGTCTAGGGTAGAGATCCAAGAGGTCTAGAATGAAAAGGACCGAGTAGAACTACTGATCTTGCATTTTAAAACTGGACATAGGACGGGTCACGACATGTACCCCAGGGTCATGATGTGTAGTCCACATAGGATAAGTTACGCCTAAAAACCCATCACCTCATATTAAAAACTAACATTTAACCCCTACAAAACATGTACCTCGGGTTCATGATGTGTGCCTACTCACGACATGACCTCCCAGTTCATAACATGATCTCCTAGTCCACGACATGCAACTGGCACCAAGTACATGACATGTACTTCAGGTACATGGCGTGTACCTATTCTACAGTCTACAGTATACCCATAAAAATCACATAAAAGGATTTTTAACTGAAATGAAACTTAGAAAAGGTGGAAAATTACCCAATCAAGGTAAGAGGATTTTACAAACTCCCCACTATAAAAACTTTCTACCCCCATAAAGCCTATGAAGAAGATTCCATGCCAAAGAGATGAGGTCACTTCCCTCTCATCGGTGCCTCATGTTCCCACATCTAATGACTATAAAATCCATTTTTCCAAATCACATGAACCAAATTTATTTTATTCCCACGAAGCACCTTGGTCTCAGAATCAACTATCATAACTAGTTGCTCAGTCAAAGATAAATCAGGCTCGATCTCAAGATCAATCCAGCTCAAAATGTGAGATGGATCAGATAGATACTTTCTAAAATGAAATACATAGAACACGTTATGAATCAACGTTAGCTGTTATGGGAGTTCCAAGTGGTACGCAACCTTACCCACCTACTTAACAGCCTAAAAAGGTCCCACAAAGTGAGGAGCAAGCTTCCCTCTCCTACCAATTCATCGATGACCCAACCGGGGTGAAACCTTTAAGAAGACCTAATCTCCAACTGAAAACTCCAAAGGTCTATAGCATCGATCAACATAATACTTATATCGGATTTTTACTATCAACATCCTCTAATGTGTCAGTTGAATCTTTTTTTTCATCTTCTGCACCAATCTTGGTCCAACCAAAGAACTTTCACCAACCTATGACCAACACAATGGAGATTTACAAGGGTGACCATGCACAGCCTCAAAAAGTTCCATTAAAATCGCGGACTGGTAATTATTGTTGTAAGAAATATCAACCAGACCTAAGTAATCATCCCAAGACCCGTTGTAATCGAGGACATGGGCGTGAAGCATATCCTCAAGAATCTGTATATCTCTTTCTGTTTGGGCATTCAACTGTGGATGGTAAGTCGTTCTCAAACAAACCTGAGATCCCAATGCCTACTGAAGGCCTCTCCAAAAGAAAGAAGTGAACTGAGGATCCCTATTAGAGAATATATAAGATAGAACTCTATGAAAATGAACAATATTTTTCACATAGAGATTTCCCAACTCCTCAAATTTGGTTGTATCGCGAATGAGTATAAAGTGATCTAACTTTTTCAGCCTATTGATCACAACCCATATTGCATTATTCTTTATTAGGGTACAATACAACCCAACCAAAAAGTCCATAGATATATCATCCCACTTCCAAGTAGGGACTGGAAGTGGTTTAAGAAAACCCGAAGGTTTATGGTGCTCGTCTTTCACCTGTTGGCACATATAGCAATGAGAGACAAACTTAGAAATGTCTTGTCGCATACCTGGACACCAGAACTTCCACCTCATGCCATAGAACATTTTTTTGGTTCCTAGGTTCATAGACAGCTAAGAATTATGGAAATCCCCCATCACTTCCGTTCTTATCGCTAACGGGACAACGAAGAGGTTTCGATAGCATAGAACACCCTCTTTGGAGAACAACCACTGGGAAACTATCTCCCCACCATAAAGGGATTATCTAATGCTGCAAAACTCATCATCAAGCTCTTGATCTTGAAGAATCATTTCAATAAGTGTAGACATCAACTGCACACTGGCTAAAGAAGCATCAACCCCTTCCTACTGAACTCCAATATGCAACTTTGAAAAGAGAGCCATCATATTCCACTCTTTTGAAGACTCTTTCACTACCTAGGTTGGAAGTTTCTTGCTCAAATCATCATCAACAACATTCCCTTTCCTTGGGGTATATGTGATGTTAAATTCAAAAGACTACAGGTACTCCACCCAATGCCTTTGTTGAAGATTAGAATCATTTTTAGAGAATATATAACTCAGGATTTTATGGTCTAAATACACCGTAAACCTTTCACCAAAAAGGTAGTGCCAATAACTCTTAAGCGCGTGCATCACAACTTCAAGTTTCAGGTAATGTGTAGGATAATTCTTCTCATGTATCCTAATCTGAAGAGATTCATATGATACTACATGATCACCCTATATAAGAACGCAGCCCAAGACAGAACCTAATGCATCACAAAAGACCACATAACCCTACCCGAGTTCTGGAAGAGTCAACATCGGTTCAGTATTCAATAGAAATTTCGAATCAAAAAAAATTAATCTGACATTTATCATCCCACACAAACTCCACCCCATTCTGATTCAAAGTAGTCATTAGAGAAGCCAACTTCGAGATGTACTTCAGAAACCTTCTGTAATATCTATCTAAGACCAAGAATATCTAGATCTTGAAGAAATTTTGTGGTTGATCCCATGTCATAACAACCTTCCCCTTTTCAGGATCAATTGATACACCCCATTTAGACACCATGTCTCCTAATAATTTCACTTTCTAAATCCAAAAACCACACTTTGAAATATTGTCATAAAGGTGGTGATTTCTTAGTAGACCCATAACTATTCTCAGATGTTTCCTATGATCCTCATCAGACTTGGAATAGGAAATAATTTCATCCATAAATACTACCACAGAGGTATTCAGATACTCGTGGAATTTTTTTTTCATTAAATCCATAAAAATAGCAGGAGCATTTATCAAACCAAAGGGCATAACGAGGTACTCAAAGTGCCCATACCTGCTCTAAAATGCAGTTTTTTGAATGTAAGCTTCTTTTATCCTCAACTAATGGTAACCAAATCGAAGGTTGATATTTGAAAACCACTTTGCCCCTTTTATTTAATCAAAAAGATCATCAATCTATGGAAAAGGATATTTGTTCTTTATCATAACTCGATTGAGCTTTCGATAATCAACACATAAGTGAAGCAAAGAGAACCAGTGCTGCCCAAGGTGACACACTTAAATGAATAAAGCCTTTCTCAAGAAGATAGTACAACTAAGACTTCAAATATTTCAGATCAGCTGGTGTCATACGGTAATATGGGATAGAGACTGGTTGAGTACCAGGCATTAAATCAATGGAAAACTCAACCTCTCTCATCAGTGGGAGTAGAGAAATATTAAGGGAAAATGTTTTAAAACTCAAAAACAACTGGAGGAATATCACCACCCAATGAATCTCACTCTAGATCAAAAGAAAAAACTGATATCACTTTCCCCAACTCTGGATAAGAAGGTCCGGCTCTTCTCGACCTTGGATCCCATTCTCCTTGAAAACAAGAGACACACAACTGGGAGTAGTAAAGTAGACCCGTCAAAGATAACAATTAATTTGGTCTTTGTTGGAAATGATTCAATCCTTCATGAATACGATGTTAATAGATTTCATATCAATAACTAAGAAACTCCAAGCTAGATCAACCTCTGATAGAGAGAAGACACATGCAGGACTACAGAGGCCCTACACTCTCTTCATACCAATGGGTGTAGTAATATCCATTGCACAAGATAGTTTCTTCATAGGAATATTTAGAAGATTAATGATATGGGTTGAAATAAAAGAGTGAGATGAACCAGTATCAAAAAGAGTAGTCCATAATGACAAGGCAATAGTAATGGTACCTCTCACAGTCATTGGACCCGTGTCTGCTTCATCTACAGACTCTTCCACTGCGTGAAGAATCTTTGTTCCAGATGTTTGTGGCTTGAACCCTTTTATCATCGAATCATTTGATTTACCCATAGTTTTAGGAGGATCTGATGATCCTTCCCCACTACGCAGAGTAGATAAGTGATGGAATATCCTTTTCAAGTGCCCTGAACGTCTGCAGGAGCTATAGTTATTGGGTGCCTCAGTGAAAACCCTCCTAGAATTTCCTATCTTACCACATTGATAGAAAGTCAACAAACTTCCTCTTAGAGCTGTAAGAGGTTTGTAATGACTTTGTCATTGAGAAATATCATGAGGATCATCACACTTCCATTTTCCTTTGAAGGAACCAATGCTGCCACTGGGAGAAAAAAGAACTCACGTCAACCTTGACTTGCCAGCCAAGTCCATCTCAATCATCATTTCCCTATCCAAAACATCAGAATAAGTGGGTAGCTTTAGCGAGAAAACCTAAGAACAGATATCTAATTGAATTCCAAACTTGAACCATCAAGCCTTCATCCTCTCATTAGATACAATCTCAGGATCAAACTGCACCATCTCATAAAAGATATTTGAATACTCAGCCAATGTTTTGTCGGCTTGCTCAAGCTTGAAAAACTCTATAGCCTTGGCCAACACCATCGACTCTAGATATAACTGATTGGTGAAAATAACTTTGAATTATTTCCACTATAAGACCTCATGTTTGTTTATCTTCACCATCATGTCCCAATATCTCCTGCTCAGTCCCTCCAACAAGAAGGTGGAACACTTCACCCTGATCACTTCTGATGTCTCCAAGAACTCAAACAGACATTCTATCTTGCCCAACCATTCCTATGCATATTGAGGATCAATGGATCCTTTGAAGACTAGTGGCTTCTTGAGAAGGAACTCTTGAGAATGATTCCAAATAACATCCCCCTGAGGATCCATAGATGGAGCCTGAGTAGGAACTGGAGGTGATGCATGTCCTAGAGCTTGGACAGTGCGCACAATCACCTCAACTAGATTTGGATCAACAATAGGATTTTCTTGCTGAGTTTCAACAGCAACCTTTTCCTATATTTGATTTTCACGTCTTCTCGGAGGCATGATGTTACACAACATCAACAAATAAAAGTAGAACATTAGATTAATACTCAAACTGAGTAGAAATAGAAAATATTCTCAACATAAGGGACAAACAAGATTTGGATTTCAACTTATTTAATTATCTATAGAGAAAAACTAAAACTAATCCACAAGACGTCTTTCCTTAACCACCCTTAGCAACTTAAGGTTCATTGTAGTGAGAGATGGACATACACTCAATCGCAACTACCTCCTAAGTCCCGAAAAGATTTCAAAAATGAAGACTGACTTCAAAGAAAAGATCAACAGCCTCCTCTGATACCAATTTTTCATAAACCAGCCCAGGTACCCTGGTAACCTGATAACCATGCCAGTCCTGACATAACCCAAAGGGCGTTCCTGATCACCATGGGTCGGAAACTATCACCTGTCGTCATAAAACATACAAGTGGGAACAATTTCTTCCACAAGAATGTGGAATAAAAAGATAAAATACAGTATGCATATCAAAGGAAAAATCCGCTATGAGTAAAGTACCAGAATACAACTAGGAGTAAAGGACAAAGTACTGAAACCCAAGTACTTAAAATAGGAAAACAACCCCCAAATTCTTTAAGAATGAAACTCTCCACATCCAAAGCTCAACAGATGGATCCACCTCTAATATATCCCTTACCTTTGCTCGATCCTGGATAGAGAAAGTCTACAAACACCCGAAGGCAAAATTAGGGTATGAGCCTAATCCCAATAGGATACCACCAAAGATTCTATAATGGATTCCAAATATAGATTATCCAAATAAAATCTTTCAATTTTCAAAATAAAAAGGTTTGGAAATTCAAAAGCATATTTAAACAAAACATGTTGTACATTTTCAAAATGATGGGAAATACATTCAAAGAACAGGCTTTGATTTACAAGAGATGGATCATTTCTAAAACAATGGCTTATGTAAAACATTTATATAAAATAGTTTATATAAATTCAGAAGGAATATAAATCAATTCAAACAACATTGACATACATTTATATCTCAAATATAAATAAACAAGCAAGAAATATGGTCATCTTCCAAAAGGTACTATAGTATTAACCAGCTATAGGATTCCACACTCTCTATGTGAACGCAAAAAATGTGTATACCCAAATCCCTATGACATTGGCCAAAGGATACTCATCACAAACCCATCAGGGATTTGATCCACCCCATGTATGTTTTAGAACGTTGTATTAGCGTAGAGTGTATCCAAATAACTCACTAACTACCTAAGGCTTGGATGCGCTCTTACATGATGGGTGAACTATTTTAATACTGCTTAAGATACAATAAATCCCATTCTTCCATTTCAAAAATTCACATTTCTTTACATTTAAAACCAAAACAGGTTTTATTAAAAAACATGCCTTTTCACAAGATAAAACCACTGGGTTTCTATCAAATCATTTTAAGTCATTTTCATGAGTTTAAAATCCATTCAAAACCAATTCCATCCTTTTCAAAATTCATTTTCACAATTAAATTCAACCATTTAATTTAAAACATTTCCATCAAAATCCACCATATAAATTCAACAATTTAAATCAGTTAACTTTCCACAAACCCACCCCAATTCATTGGAATTGGGAGTTTTCCAAATTTCCATGAAAAACCCATTTCAAATCATCTAATTTATTATAATTGGGTTTTATTCAATCAATTAAAATCAAGTTTAAGAAATTGAATTTAAATTAGTGATTGAAATAAATCAAGCATAGTGATGGTAATCAATTTGGAATGTTGGGACAAAACCACCTACCTCTTTCCTGAAGAGCGACACTTGCAACGACACCCGCCAATGAGAATGAAGGTGAACTATACCTTGAAAAATGAACTAGAATCATGATCCAACACCACTAGGAATAGATAAATCAATTCCTAGATTATCCATTTAAAAACCAAGAGTAGAGAAGGAGAGAAACTCAAAAAATGAGGGAGAACCCTTACTCGGGAATCACACCACAAGTGAAGAAACAATCCAAATCTGATCCGATCAAACAAGAAATAGGGGAGCCTCTGAAAAAATGACTAGTAAGGGTCTAGGTTTGAGATCCATGAGGTATGGAATGAAAAGGATTGAGAATAACTGTTGATCATGTGTTTTAAAACTAGATGTGGGCCAGGTCATGATGTGTACCCTAGGGTCACAACATGTAGTCTACGCTGGATAAGTTACGCCGAAAAACCTATCACCTCAGATTAAAAACTAACATTTAACCCCTATACTACATGTACCTCAGATACACAATGTGTACCTTCTCACGATATGATCTCCCAGTTCATGACATGATCGCCCAGTCCACGAAATGCAACCAGCACCAAGTACACAACGTGTACTTCAGGTACATGGTGTGTACCTATTCTGCAGTCTACAATAAACCCATAAAAATCACATAAAAGGTTTTTTAACCGAAAGGGAACTTAGAAAAGGTGGAAAACTTACCCAATCAAGGTAAAGGGATGTTACAGATGGAGTCTCATTATAGCATTATGTCAAGTTGGTGATGTGACATTTTGTACTTAGACAAATTTATATGTTGGCGGTGACTCAACTAATAGTGATTCATCCATCTGGAGGTGACTCCTATAATGTTAGGTTAGGCTGGTGGTGTCTCATACTTTTCCAAAATTTAACTCTGATGTCATGACATCCTAGCGGTGAGTCATTATCTGGCAGTGAGTTAGTCTCGATGGTGACTTATCCTCAGTGGTGGACCCTTCTACCCATCCTTGACAATGTTGTTAGATTAGACATTCTTTTTTGATGGGAAACTTTTTTGTAATAACTTTATTATTCCAACCTTTGGATGAATATTGTTTCTCTTTCTTAATGATTTATTTTTTTGTTCTTTATATTTTCTTTCCTACTGAGTTTATTGTTTTTATTTTGGTTATGTTTTACCTTTTTTATAATCCCAAAAGGGGGAGAAGGAGAAAAGTATGGAATTTATTTATTTAAAATAATTCCTTCTTTATTTTGAAAAATTTTAAATCCAAGAAAGAATTTAAGTTCACCCACCAAACTAATTTCAAACTCATTTTTCATCATTTTAGAAAAATTAGTAAAAAAGAGAATTTCTTGAAGATCCAAAGATAATATTATTAATATATATTTGAACAACTAAAACATCTTTTGAAATTTGTTTTATAAAAAGAGTAGGATCATCAATACCTTTTGAAAATACTTTTGAAATAAGGAAAAGTGTTTAGCATATCATACCAAGCTCTAAGAGCTTGTTTTAAACCATATAAAGCTTTAGTTAATTTAAAAACTTGTTTTGAAAAATGGGGATTTAGAAAACCATGAGGTTGTTCAACATAAAAATCCTCAATTATAAAACCATTCATAAATTCTATCTTAACATTCATTTGATAAATTTTTAAATCTATATTAGTTGTATATGCAAGTGGTATTATAATGGATTCAAGTCTGGAAATTGGTGTAAAGGTCTCCTCATACTCTATTCCTTCTTATTGACTATAACCTTGTGCAATAAGTATTTCCTTGTTTTGAACTATTGTTCCTGACTCATCTACCTTATTTCTAAACACTCATTTAGTGCCTATAGTTAAGGTTTCCTTGGATCAATCTACTAGTTCCCACACTTTTTTTCTTTCAAACTGATTTAATTCTTCTTGCATTGGAATCACCTAGAATTCATAATTAAAGGATTAATTGGTGTTCTTAGGTTCTATCTGAGACAAGAATGATTGATTTTCAACCTAATTACTAAGATAATTTATATTCTATGTACCTCTATCTAGATATCCTACAATATCATTTAAGCGGTGATACTTAAGGGTTTTAATAGCTCTATAAAAAGTATGGTTTTTCAATTCAGGATTTTCTATAGGTTTGGGTTCAAGAAGTTCTGAGAATTATTTAGAAATGGATTTTTTTTATGTCTGTTTAACAATAGAATATAACGGTTTAGAATTTAATTTCAAATTTGATAAATCATTCTCAAGGTTTTCTAGGGAATTCTTAGGCTCATGTCGATCTATCTCATCAAATTTTACATGAACATATTCTTCCATAGTTTTGGTTCTCTTATTGAAAACTCTATAGGCCTTACTGAAAATTGAATAACTCAGGAAAATTCCTTCATCACTTTTGGAGGCAAATTTTACCAAGCTATTCTTAGTGTTAAGAATAAATACTTTGCAACTGAAAATTCTAAAGTAGTTAACCTTAGGCTTTCTATTTTTTCAAATATTATAAGGGGTATTCCTCAAAATATTTCTAATTAAAACTCTATTTATGATATAGTAGGAAGTATTCACATCCTCTTCCCAAAAATAGATAGGTATGTCACACTCATTTAACATGATTCGGGCTATCTCTTGTAGTGTTTTGTTCC
Source organism: Viscum album (assembly GCA_963277665.1). Lineage (NCBI taxonomy): Eukaryota > Viridiplantae > Streptophyta > Magnoliopsida > Santalales > Viscaceae > Viscum > Viscum album. The sequence continues at coordinate 1,833,741,392 of OY728160.1, forward strand.
TTCTATCAACAACTTCATTCTGCTGAGGGGTCCTAGAAGTAGAGAAGTTATGAATATAGCCATTTTTGAGCAAAAAGATTCAAAGTCATGATTTTAAAACTCACATACATGGTCACTTATTAGGGTCTTAATCCTAATTCCACTTAGGTTTTCTACAGATCTAACATACTTGGTGAAATAAGAACAGGCTTCACTTTTGTGAGCTAAAAATAACACCCAAGTATACCTAGAAAAGTCATCTACTAAAACATATACATAGTGCTTCACATTAAGACTAGAAACTCTATAAGGTCTAAATAAATCCATATGAACCAACTAAATAGTTTTATAAGTTGAAACTTATTTGTTTAATTTAAAAGAAACTTTGTATTGTTTTCCTTTTTGACATGGGTTACAGACTTTGGAATTTGGGAACTCTAGTTTAGGTAGATCCTTGACTAACCCATTCCTAATAAGAATCCTAAGTGAGTGGATGTTGTAATGGCTCATTCTTCTATGCCAAATCCAAGATTCTTTGTGAAAAGAACTCAATCATGAAACATTTTGAGATATTAAATAATTTAAATCAATAGCATAAACATTTTCACTTCTTAAAGCAGTAAACACTAAAGAATTTTTAGAATCATAAACATTTCATGCATTATTTTCAAATTTAACATAAAAAACATCATCACATAATTGTGAAATACTAAGAAAGTTATATTTCAAACCATCAACAAATAATACTCTAGAAATTAAAACAAAATTACTATTACCAATGTGGCCAAGACCGATGATTTTCCCTTTAGAATCATCACCAAAGATGACATTCCCACCATCAACCATAATAAGGCTCTTGATGAAAGAATAGTCTCTTGTCATATGTCTTGAACAACCATTTTCCAAGTACCATAGACTCTTACAGGGGGTCTTCAAACAATTTTCCTACAAAACAGAATTTATACAAGGAATGACTTTGGTACCCAGATCTTCTTGGGTCCACAAGTGTAAGTGATTAAATCTTTATGAACCCATGTTTGTTTGATATGTTTCCTATAAACATAATAAATAATTTTTAAAATAAATACTTTAGTGGGTCCTTTAAAAAATATGTAGCATTAGAAATTTTAAGTTTTGACTTAGGTACAAAAGTAATCTTTACTACTCTCCTCTGTACAGGTTGATATCCTAGACTTGTCACATATTTAGGTGCAACTTTATTTATTAAAATATATGTGAGAGTTTATCTACCATTAGTGAATTTTTTAAAGTATTTATTTAGTTTATCATTTGAAAGTTTAATTCCAATATTCTCTTTCAACAGTTGAGAATTATTTTCCTTTTCAATAGACATGTCAAATTTAATGTCTACAGATAAAGCGTGTTGTCTTTTCAGAGTTTTATATTTGTCTCTTAGTTCATTGAAAGTTACTTCTAGAATATTACAATATTCAAAGATTTATTCTTGATACATTTAATTTTCATTATGTTAATTCTCAGAAATATCAAAATTAATCAAAGTAAAATCATTAGAAACAAAAGATACCTTAGAGACATTAGTCGTGAAGCACATGTTGGTACTGTCTAGTTTCTCTTCAGGAGATGAATTGAAATCCCTAGAGCTATCTTCTGAGGAACTCCATGTTTCTTTCATTGCTTTCTTGTGCCTTCTATATTTTTCATCATATCTCTATTTTTACTTCAACTTTGTATAGTCCTACTTTACATGACCTTTCCTTTTGCACTCATAGCAGGTGACTTCATTATCATCCTTCTTGCGATCTTTCTTCCAAGTTCCTCTAGAATCATACTTTCCTTTATAACTAGGTTTTTTGAAGAATTTATTTTTCCTATAAAAATTCTTGAAACGTCTGGCCAGATGGGTCATCTCCTCATCATTATTTGACGGTGACTCAATGTCACTTGAACTGATATCTTGAACTTTCTCCTTTTCCTTTTGTTTAGATGTAGTAGTCTTAAAGGCTACAGATTTTCTATTTTGATCTTCATAAAATTCTCGATTAAAATTTAATTATTCTTCATACATCATTATTTTACAAATCAACTCTTTAATAGGTAGTTTTCTGATATCACATAACTCTCTAATTGACACAGATGTGCCTCTCCATCTTTCAAGTAAACATCTAAGCAGTCGCATGATCTTGTCCTTGTCAGATATAGGATTCTCAAGTGATCTAATTTTTTTCACAATCTCATTAAACCTGAGGTACATGTCAAAAATAGGTTCATCATGATCCATATTAAAGTTATTATACTTAACATTGTATGTATTAAGTATCATCTCCTTAACATTAGTTTTTCCCTCATGTGAAATAGATAAGGTATCCCGAATTTCATATGCAGTTTTGCAAGCATAAATTCTATTAAATTATTCATATCCTAAAACACAGTAAAGGGAATTAATTACTTTAAAATTATTATTTTAGGAAATCTTTATAGCAACATACCAAACCTTTCTAGTAATAGTAGGTATAACATATTTTTCTTTTATAACAGTCCACATTTCGAAACCCATACTCTCTATATGCATTTTCATTTTAATTTTCTATTGAGCATAATTTTTTCCATTGAAAAATGGAAATTTTTTAGTATAAGAAGCTTCTTTAATATTATCCATTTAAAGAACTAAATTTTGAAATGTCATAAATTTAAGATCTTTAAAATTTAACTAAAATCACAGTTAAAAAGATTTGAAAACTTGAATACCAAAGACAAAATTCCTTGGATACCAAATGTTGGTTGGAGTGAGTATCTCAAGAAGGGGTGAATTGAGTACATAATAAAAATTTCTATTCAAAATGGATTAAAATATATTCCCCCAATTAATTTAATAATGGACCAATAAACCAAAACAGCAGTTCTTTATAAATATCAATATTTCAAAAGATTGATTAGAATATTGATTAGGTCACAGATAAAATAATATAAAATATTACTTAATCCTTTGAAATCAATTTACTTAATTAAAAATGTATAAAAACACTAATTAAGGTTAACTATCAAAGTATTAAATTTTTTTACAATTTGAATCAAATTTCAATTTTAAAGAATAGATTCAAAATAAAATAAAATAAAACATGCAGCAGAATTTTGAATACAAGAGGTTCAATCTCAATCTGAGACTTAGTCCTCTCCACTTAGTGACCACATTCCACCAAGTAGTTTATATAAATAAATAGTTTGATCCACAACCTGGATCGGGTTTTACAACAGTATACAACTGTCCAGACCACACAGGGCCTCTTTCACTGTTATCCATGGGAGTACAAAATACAATAGGTCACACAGGACCCTTACCATAGTAATCATGGGAGTATAGTTGTAAAAATAGTTAAGAATATATCAATGTGTCTTCCAATTATATCATGAGATAGTGTGTTGTGAAATAAAGAGATCGACACACACTGATCAAAATTTAAAAATACAATAAGAAAACTTAGCAATTAAAAATATAAAGGGATAGAGATGTTCGGTTTGTTATGAAGTGCATCTCATGACTCTGGATTTTGATTTTCAGTGTAGCTCAATTCAGGTTCACATGAAAACTTTAGTAGAAAAAAGTGTCGTAGAAACTTGTTCTTGACTGCAAGAAGGTATTGGATGTGTAATGTTCTTTGACTTCATCAGTCGAGTGTATTCATGTAAGTTCATGAAATCAGGTTCAACTTTGAGTTCACATGTGAAGCTCAATAAGTGTATTTACTTGTTGTCCACATGGGGGAGTTTTCTTCCTCTTTTTTCAGCAGCAGTAGAAATAATTAGCTTGGATCCTCTGTATCCTCGTATTGCATGTCTTACACGTATTTTAATGCATCTTTGTCGAGAAAGAAGGAAACAATAATTAGAATAATTAATGGAATTAAATTCAATAAACTGGTTTCTAGAAATATTTAATTCAAAAAGATAATTTTGAGAAACAGTGATGGTGAGTCCTGGAACGGTGACTCATAGTCTGGCGTTGTCTTGTTTTAGTGGTGTCCTAGGCTGATAGTGTCTCGTTCTGGTGGTATGTCAAGATGGCAGTGTGACATTTTGTACTTAGCCAAATTTCTATGTTGGTGGTGACTCAACCAATGATGAGTCATCTGTCTGGAAATGGCTCCTCTGATGATAGGTCAGGTCGGTGGTGTCTCATACTTTTCCAAAATTCTGTTCTGATGGCATGACATCCTGGTAGTGATTCATTGTCTGGCGGTGAATCAGTCTCGACAGTGACTTATCCTCAGCGGTGTCTCAACCTCAATGGTGACTCATAGGTGATGGTGGTGTGATATGGTTAGCGGTGATTCATCCCTTTAGGTGTCTCATACTTAGAAATTTTCATCACCTGTCTCAGATTATAAGATGCTTACAGAAAACATTAAACTTATTAATATCATTAGAAGCATGATTTAGTGATCATTAAAACAAGGAGGTCAAAAATAATAATAAATAATAATAAAATAATAATGAACATGAAAATAATTCTTAAGCAAGTAAATAATTAACATAAGTTTATTATTTAGAAAGATAAATAATGCATGTGATGAATCAGGCTCGGGGTAAGGGATCTTCTAACCCGCCATTTTCTTCAGGTTATAACCATTATCTCTCTAACTTGATTTATCTCTCTTTAAAGTTATGGAATGTTTATAAATTATTTATATATGTCTCTTGAATATATACCTAGTTTATTCTCCCTTCCTTTGATGGGATAATATATCTCTTATGTTCATTTCTCAAATACCTTCATTGTGAAATTTCATTTGATTATGATATGAGGCAAGATTATGCAACTCATTTTCTTTCCACAGTAAATTTTTAGGTTTATAACTTATGATTGATTTCCTTTTTGTGGCACACATAATCATGAACATGCTATGATGGGTACACCCAGATGGCACTCCAATGCATTGGGTACAATTTTAGTCTCCTGAGACGTTGTGTACGGGATTAGGGAGTAAAACTAATTCATTATGGGACTTTGTCCACCATGTGATATTGTTTAGGTGGTTATCCTTGACTCATGTTTATGTCATGTTATATATTTCTGCCACATTTCCTATATTTTTATGATCTTATGATATCATGTTATTTATGTTATGCTTCCATGTGGTTACTCATGAGCCTTCTTTTTATGATATCTTGTTATACCTTTGACTCACACATTATGTTTCCTTATCATGTTTCGTTTATGTATTCCCTAGGTTACCATGTGCAGTTTTAGGAGATCAAATAGATTTAGAATATCATTATGGAGAATAAAATAAGGATGTCATGTTTTAGTTTCCTTTTGATGTATTATGAACCTAGTCTTCCAAAGACACTAGGTTTCACGGTCTTTGAGTTGTACTTATTGGATATTTATGTTTAAAAATCATGTAATAATATGTGTGAAATGATTAGGTCGTTATACCAGTAGTCAATAGACATTTCAACTCGAAAAAAGAACTCTAACATTTATCATCCCACACAAACTCTACCCCATTCCGAGTCAGAGCAGTCATTGGAGAAGCCAACTTTGAGAAGTCCTTCACAAACCTGCGGTAATACCCGGCTAAGCCCAAGAAGCTCCAAATCTTGAAGACATTTCATGGTTGCTCCCACGTCATAAAAACCTTCACCTTTTCAGGATCAAATAATACACCCCATTCAAACACCACATGTTCTAATAATTTCACTTCTTGAATCTAGAAACCACACTTTAAAAGCTTGTCATAAAGGTGGTGATTTCTCAAAAGACCTGGAACTGTTCTCAGATATTTCTTATGATCCTCCTAAGACTTAAAATAAACAAGAATTTCATCCATAAATACTACCACAGAGGTATTCAGATACTTGTGGAAATCTTGTTCATTGAAACCATAAAAACAGCATGAGCATTTGTCAAACCAAAGGGCATAACAAGGTACTCAAAGTGCCCATACCTAATCCGAAATAAAGTTTTCTGAATGTCAGCTTATTTTATCCTCAACTGATGGTAACTAGATCAAAGTTCAATCTTTGAAAACCACTTTTCCCCTTTTATTTAATCAGACAGATCATCAATCCATGGAAAATGATATTTTTTATTTATCTTAACTCGATTGAGCTTTCGATAATCAACACATAAGCGAAGTAAAGAGAACCGGAACTACCCAAGGTGAAACACTTTGACAAATAAAGCCTTTATCAAGAAGATCATCCAACCGAGACATCAACTCTTTCAGCTTAGCTAGTTTCATGCGGTAAGAGGGGATAGAGACCACTTCAGTACCATGCATTAAATCAATGGAAAACTCAACCTCTCTCACCAGTGGCAGACCAGAGAAATCCGAAGGGAAAATGTTAGAAAACTCGGTGACAACTGGAGGAATACCACCACCAAATGAATCTTTCTCTAGATAAAAAGAAAAAACTAATATCACTTTCCCCAACTCTGGATAAGAAGGTTCAGCTCTTCTCGACCTTCGATCTCATTCTCCTTGAAAACAAGAGGCACACCATTAGGTGTAGTAAAGTAGACATGTCAAAGATAAAAATCAATTCAGGATTTGTTGGAAATGAGTCAATCCATCCCAAATATGATGTCAATAGATGTCATATCAATAACTAGAAAACTCCAATCTAGATTGAACTATGATAGAGAGAAAACACAGGAAGGACTATGGAGACCCTTCTCTCTCCTCATACCAAGGGGTGTAGTAATATCCATTGCACAAGATAGTCATTCCATAGGAAGATTTAGCAGATTAATGATATGGGTTGAAATAAAAGAGTGAGATGCACCGGTATCAAAAAGAGTAGTCAATAATGACAAGCCAATGGTAATGGTACATCTCACAGTTGTTGGACCCATGTTTGCTTCCTATGGATACTCTTCCACTGCATGAAGAAGCTTCATTCCAGATGCTTATGTCTTGAAACCTTTTATCATAGAAGCATTTGATTTCCCCGCAGTTTTAGGAGGAGTTGATGATCATGTCCCACTATGTGGAGTAGAGAAGTGATGGCAGAACCTCTACAAGTGCCTTGAACATCCACATGAGCTACAGTTCTTGGGTGCCTCAGTGCAAACCCTCCTAGAATTTCCTGAATTACCACACTGATAACAAGTCAACGAACTTCCTCCTAGATTTGTAGGAGTTCTAGAATGAATCTTCCATCGAGAACTACTGTGAGGATCATCATGATTCCATTTTCCTTTAAAGGGACCAACGCTGCCACTGGTAGAAAAAGGAACTCCCGTCAACCCTGACTTGCCAGCCAAGTCCATCTCAACCATCATCACCCTATCCTACACATCAGCATAAGTGGGAATCTTCAGAAAGAAAACCTGAGAATAGATATCTGATCTAATTCCCAACTCGAACCATTAAGCCTTCATCCTATCATTAGATACAATCTCAGGAGAAAACTGCACCAGCTCAGAAAAGATATTTGAATACTCAGTCACAGTTTTGTCGACCTGATCAATCTTTAAAAACTCTACATCCTTGGAACATTTCTAAAACAATGGATTATGTAAAACATTTATATAAATCAGTTTATATAAATTCAGAAGGCATGTAAAGCAGTTCAAACAACATTGGCATACATTTATATCTCAAATATAAATAAATAAGTAAGCAACATGGTCATATTCCAAAAGGTACGATAGTATTAATCATCTATAGGATCCCTCACTCTCTATGTGAACTCAACAAAATGTGTATACACATGTACCTATGACACTGACCAAAGGAGACTCATCACCAACCCGTCAGGGATGTGACCCGCCGCATGTATGTTTTAGAACATTGTAATAGTGTAGAGTGTATCCAAATAACTCACTAACTATCTAAGGATTTCATGCGCTCTTACATGATGGGTGAACTATTTTAATACTGCATAAGATATGATTAATCTCATTCTTTCATTTCAAAAATTTCTATTTCTTTACATTTAAAACCAAAATAGGTTTTATTCAAAAACAAGCCTTTTTCACAAGATAAAACCACTGGGTTTCTATCAAATCATTTTAAGTCACTTTCATGAGTTTGAAATCCATTCAAAACCAATTCCATCCTTTTCATAATTCATTTTCACAATTAAATTAAACAATTTAATTGAAAACATTTCCATCAAAATACACCATTTAAATTAAACAATTTAAATCAGTTAACTTTCTGCAAACCCACCCCAATTCATTGGAATTGGGGGTATTCCAAATTTCCATGACAAACCCATTTCAAATCATACAATTAATTTAAATTGGGTTTAATTAAAGCAATTAAAATAAAGTTTAAGAAATTTAATTTAAATCAATGATTGAAATAAATCAAACAAATCGATGGTAATCAATTTGGCATGTCGGGACGGAACCACCTACCTCTTTCCTCAAGAACGACACTCGAAACGACACCCACAAATGAGAAAGAAGGTTAAGGATACCTTGAAACACAACCTAGAATCATGATCCAACACCATTGGGAATAGATCAATCAATTCATAGATGGTCTATTGAAAACCCAAGAGGAGAGAAGGAGAGAAACTCGAAGAATGAGGGAGAACCCTTACCCAGGAATCACACCGCAAGAAAAGCAATGATCCAAAGCCGATCTGATCAAACTGGAAATATGGGCGCCTTTGAAAAATGGAAATGAAGGTTCTAGGGTTGAGAGCCAGGAGGTATAGAATGAAATGGATCGAGTAGAACTGTCGATAATGCATTTTAAAACTGGACGTGGGTCGGGTCACGACGTGTACCCCAGGGTCACAACGTGTAGTCTACACTGGATAAGTTACGCTGAAAACCCCATTACCTCAGATTAAAAACTGACATTTAACCCCTACATGATTTGTACCTCAGGTAAACGACGTGTACCTGCTCATGATATAATCTCCCAGTTCATGACATGATCACCCAGTCCACAACATGCAACCAACACCAAGTACATGACGTGTACTTCAGGTACATGGTGTGTACCTGTTCTGCAGTCTGTAGTAAACCCATAAAAATCACATAAAAAGGATTTTTAACTAAAATGGAACTTAGAAAAGGTGGAAAACTTACCTGATCAAGGCAATGAGATGTTACATATGGTGTCTTGTTATGGAAGTATGTCAAGCTAGTGATGTGACATTTTGTACTTAGACAAATTTATATGTTGGCGGTGACTCAACTGACAGTGAGTCATCCGTCTGGTGGTGACTCCTCTGATGGTAGATCAGGCTGGAGTTGTCTCATAATTTTCCAAAATTCCACTCTCATGGCATGACATCCTGGCGGTGAGTCATTATCTGGAAGTGAGTTAGTCTCGACGGTGACTTATCCTCAGCAGTGGACCCTTCTGCCCATCCTTGGCAATGTTATTGAATTAGACATTCTGTTTTGATGGGAAATTTTTTGTAATAACTTTATAATTCCAACCTTTGGATGGCTATTGTTTCTCTTTCTTAATGCTTTATTCTTTTTTTCTTTATATTTCCTTTATTACTGACTTTATTGTTTTTATTTTGGTTGTGTTTTACCTTTTTTATAATCCCAAAAGGGATAGAAGGAGAAAAATATGGCATTTATTTCTGATTTAAAATGATTCCTTCTTTATTTTGAAATTTTTGAAATCCAAGAAAGAATTTAAGTTCACCCATTAAACTGATTTCAAACTCATTTTTCATCATTTTAGAAAATCAGTACAAAGAGAATTTCTTGAAGATCCAAAGATAATATCATCAAAATAGATTTGAAAAACTAAAACATCTTTTGAAATTCATTTTATAAAAAGAGTAGGATCATCAATACCTTTTAAAAATCCTTTTGAAATAAGAAAAGTGTTGAGCCTATCATACCAAGCTCTAGGAGACTGTTTTAAACCATATAAAGTTTTAGTTAATTTAAAAACTTTTTTTGGAAAATGGGGATTTTGAAAACCATGAAGTTGTTCACCATAAACATCATAAATTATAAAACCATTTAGAAATTCCCTTTTAACATTCATTTGATAAATTTTGAAATCTATATGAGTTGTATGTGCAAATGGTATTCTAATGGATTCAAGTCTGTAAATTGTTGCAAAGGTCTCCTCATAGTATATTCCTTATTATTGATTATAACCTTGTGCAATAAGTCTTTCCTTGTTTCTAACTATTGTGCCTGACTCATCTACATTATTTCTAAACACTCATTTAGTTCCTATAGTTAAGGTGTCATTGGGTCTATCTACTAGTTCCCACACTTTGTTTCTTTCAAACTGATTTAATTCTTCTTGCATTGGAACCACCTATAATTCATCATTAATGGATTCATTTATGTTCTTAGGTTCTAGCTGAGAAAAGAATGCTTGATGTTAAACCTAATTTCTAAGAGAATTTCTTGTCAATGTACCTATATCAAGATCTCCAACAACATCATATAAGGGGTGATACTTAAGGGTTCTAACAACTCTAGAAAAAGTATGGTTATTCACTTTAGGATTTTCTATAGGTTTGGGTTTAGGAAGTTGTGGAGATTCTTTAGAAATGGATTGTTTTTCTAGCTGTTTAATAATAGAATCTAATAGTTTAGAATTTAATTTCAAAGTTGATAAATCATCCTCAAGAATTTATAGGGAATTCTTAGGCTCATGTGGGTCTGTCTCATCAAATTTCACATGAAAAGATTCTTCCGCAGTTTTAGTTCTCTTATTTAAAACTCTATAGGCCTTACTGAAAATTGAATAACCCATGAAAATTCATTCATCACTTTTGGAGGAAAATTTGACCAAATTATTCTTAGTGTTAAGAATAAATACTTTGCAACTGAAAACTCTAAAGTAATTTACCTTAGGCTTTCTATTTTTCCAAATATCATAAGGGGTCTTCTTCAAAATTGTTCTAATTAAAAATATATTTATGATGTAGAAGGAAGTATTCACAACCTTTTCCCAAAAATAGATAGGTAATTCATACTCATTTAACATGATTCGGGATATCTCTTGTAGTGTTTTGTTCCTTGTATCAACAATTTCATTCTGCTAAGGGGTCTTAGGAGTAGAGAAGTTATGACTATGGCCATTTATTGAAAAAAAACTCAATGTATTGATTTTAAAACTCATAGCCATGGTCACTTATTAGGGTCTTAATCCTAAGTCCACTTAGGTTTTCTACAGATCTAGCATACTTGGTGAAATAAGAATAGGCTTCACTTTTGTGAGCTAAAAAGATCACCCAAGTATACCTAGAAAAGTCATCTACTAAAACATAGACGTAGTGATTACCATTAATACTAGAAACTCTAGAAGGTCCAAATAAATCCATATAAACCAACTTAAGAGGTTTATAAGTTGAAATTTCTTTTTTTAATTTAAAATAAACTTTGTGTTGTTTCCCTTTTTGACATGGGTTACAGACTTTATCATTTGGGAACTCTAGTTTAGGTAGATCCTTGACTAAACCTTTCCTAGTAAGCATTCTAAGTGAGTGAATGTTGTAATGGCCTAGTCTTCTATGCCAAATCCTAGATTATTTGTGAAAAGCACTCAATCAGGAAACATTTTGAGATATTAAAGAATTTAAATCAATAGCATAAAAATTTTCACTTCTTAAATCAGTAAACACTAAATCATTTTTAGAATCATAAACATTTCATGCATTATTTTCACATTTAACATAAAAACATCATCACATAAATGTGAAATAATAAGCATTTTATATTTCAAACCATCAAAAAATAACACTCTAGAAATTAAAACACAATTACTATCACCAATGTGGACAAGGCCGATGATTTTCCCTTTAGCAGTATCACCAAAGGTGACATTCCCACCATCAACCTTAATAAGGCTCTTGAAACAAGAATAGTCTCTTGTCATATGTCTTGAAAAACCCTTGTCCAAGTACCATAGACTCTTGCAGGGGGTCTTCAAATAGTTTTCCTACAAAACAAAATTTATACAATGAATGAATTTGGTACCCAGATCTGCTTGGGTCCATAAGTGTTAGTGATTAAATCTTTAGGAACCCGCATTTGTTTGATATGTTTACTATAAACAGACTAAAAACTTTTTAAAATAAACACTTTATTGGGTCCTCTAAAAAATATGTAGCATTATAACTTTTAAGTTTTGACTTAGGTACAAAAATAATCTTTACTACTCTCCTCTGTATAGGTTGGTATCCTAGACCTATAACATATTTAGGTGCAACTTTCTTTCCTAAAATTTGTGTGAGAGTTTCTCTACCATTAGTGAATTTTTTCAAGTATTTATTTAGTTTCTCATTTGAAAGTTTAAGTCCAGTATTATCTTTCAACATTTGAGAATTATTTTCCTTCTCAATAGAATGATCAAATTTAATGCTTGTAGATAAAGTGTGTTGTCTTTTCAGAGTTTTATATTTGTCTCTTAGTTCATTGAAAGTTCCTTCTAGCACATTACAATATTCAAACATTTCTTCTTGATACATTTCATTTTAATTATGTTCAATCTCAGAAATATCAAAATTAAGCATAGGAAAATCATTAGAAACAGTAGATACCTCAGAGATATTAGTCATGAAGCACATGTTGGATCTGTCTAGCTTCTCTTCAGGAGCTGAATCGAAATCCCTAGAGTTCCCTTCTAAGGAACTCCATGTTGCTTTCATTGCTTTCTTGTACCTTATATATTTTTCATCATATCTCTTTTTTTACTTCAACTTCGGATAGTCAGCCTTTACATGACCTTTCCTTTTGTACTCATAGCAGGTGACTTCATTATCATTCTTTTTTCAATCTTTCTTATGTGTTCCTCTAGAATCATACTTTCCTTTGTAACTAGGTTTTTTGAATAATTTATTTTTCCTATAAAACTTCTTGAAAAATTTGTCCAGATGGGTCATCTCCTCATCACTATCCGACAGTGACTCACTGCCACTTGAACTAACATCTTGAACTTTCTCCTTTTCCTTTTATTTAGATGCAGTAGTCTTAAAGGATACATATTTTATATTTGGATCTTCATCAAATTTCTTGATTGACCTTTAATTCTTCTTCATACATCATCAGTTTACCAATCAACTCTATGATAGGTAGTTTTCTGATATCACAGAACTCTCTAATTGACACAGATGTGCCTCTCCATCTTTCAGGTAAACATCTAAGCAGTCGCATGATCTGGTCCTTTTCAGATACAAGATTCTCAAGTGAGCTCATTGTGTTAACAATATCATTGAACCGGAGGTACATGTTATAAATAGGTTCATCAGGATCAATCTTAAAGTTATTATACTTAATAGTGTATGTATTAAGTATTATCTCCTTAACATTAGTTGTTCTCTCATGTGAAATAAATAAGGTATCCCAAATTTCATATGCAGTTTTGCAAGAATAAATTCTATTAAATTATTCATCTTATAAAACACAGTAAATGGAATTCATTGCTTTATAATTATTATTTTAGGAAAGCTTTATAGCATCATCCCAATCCTTTCTAGCAATAATATGTATAACATATTTTTCTTCTATAACAGTCCACATTTCGAAACCCATACTCTTTATATGAATTTCCATTTTAATTTTCCATTGAGCACAATTATTTCCATTGAAAAATGGACGTCTGTTAGTAGAAGAACCTTCTTGAAGATTATCCATTTAAAGAACTAAATTTTGATATGTGAGAAATTTAAGATATTTAAAACTTAACTAAAATCACAGTTAAAAAGATTTGAAAACTTGAATACCAAAGACAAAATTCCTTGGATGCCAAATGTTGGTTGGAGTGAGTATATCAAGAGGGGGGTGAATTGAGTACATAATAAAAATTTCTGTTCAAAATGGATTAAAATAGATTCCTCCAATTAATTTAAGAACAAACCAGTTAACCAAAATAGCAGTTTGTTATAAATATCAATATTTCAAAAGATTTCTTAGAAGATTGATTAGGTCTTAGATAAAATAATATACAATATTACTTAATCCTTTGAAATCAATTTACTTAATTAAAAACTTATAAAAACACTAATTAAGGTTAACTATAAAAGTATTAAATTTGTTTATGATTTAAAACAATTTTCAGTTTTAAAGAATGGATTCAAAATAAAATAAATTAAAACATGCAACAGAATTTTGAATACAAGAGGTTCAGTATCAAGCGGAGACTTAGTCTTATCCACTTAGTGATCACCTTCCACCAAGTAGTTTATATAAATAAACAATTTGATTTGCAACCTGGATCGAGTTTTACAACAGTATACAACTGTCCAGACCACATAGGGCATCTTCCACTGTTATCCACGGGAGTACAAAATACAACAGGTCACACAGGACCTCTACCATAGTAATTGTGGGAGTATAGGTGTAAATAGAGTTAAGAAGATATCTATGTATATTCCAATTATTGCATGAGACTGTGTGTTCTGAAATAAATAGAGCAACACACACTGCTCGTAATTTAAAAATACAATAAGCAAACTGAGCAATTAAAAGTATGAAGGGATAGAGATGTTTGATTTGTTATGTAGTGCAGCTCGTGACTCTGGATTTTGATTTTCAGTGTATCTCGAGTCAGGTTCACATGAAAACTTTAGTAGAACAAAGTGTCGTAAACACTTTTGTTCTTGACTGCAAGAAGTTACTGGATGTGTAATGTTCTTCGACTTCCTCAGTCGAGTGTAGTCATGTAAGTTCATGCAATCAGGTTCAGCTTCGAGTTCGCATGTGAAGCTCAAAAAGTGTATTGACTCGTTGTCTGCATGGGGGAGTTTGCTTCCTCTTTTGTCACCAACAGCAGAAATAATTAGCTCATATCCTCTGTATCCTTGTATTGCACGTCTGACATATATTTTAATGCATCTTTGTCGAGAAATAAGGAAACAAACATTAGAATAATTGATGGAATTAAATTCAATAAACTAGTTATTAGAAATATTTAATTCAAAAAGATAATTTTGAGAAATAGTGACGGTGAGTCCTGGAACGATGACTCATAGTCTGGTGGTGTCTTTTTCTAGCGGTGTCCAAGGCTGACGGTGTCTCGTTCTGACGGTATGTCAAGATGAAAGTGTGACATTTTGTACTTAGCCAAATTTCTATGTTGATGGTGACTCAGTCGACGGTGAGTCATCTGTCTGGCAGTAGCTCCTCTGACGGTAGGTCAGGCCGGTGGTGTCTCATACTTTTCCAAAATTATGTTCTAACGGCATGACATCCTGGTAGTGATTCGTTGTCTGGCGGTGATTCGGTCTCGACGGTGACTTATCCTCAGTAGTGTCTCAACCTCAATGGTGACTCATAGGCAATGGCGGTGTGATATGGTTGGTGGTGAGTCATCCTTGGCGATGTCTCATACTTAGCAATTTTCATGACCTGACTCAGATTATAAGATGCTTACAGAAAACATTAAACTTATTAATATCATTAGAATCATGATTTAGTGATCATTAAAACAAGGAGGTCAACAATAATAATAAATAATAATAAAAGAATAATAAACATGAAAATAATTATTAAGAAAGTAAATAATTAACATAAGTTTATTATTCAGAAAGATAAAGAACGCACGTGATGAATCAGGCTCGGGGTAAGGGATCTCTCTAAACCACCATTTTCTTCAGGTTATGATCATTCTCTCTCTAACTCACTTTATCTCTCTTTAAAGTTATGGAATGTTTCTAAATTATTTATATATGTCTCTCACATATATACCTAGTTTATTCTCCCTTCCTTTGATGGGGTAATATATGTCTTATATTCATTTCTCAAATACCTTCATTGTGAAATTTCATTTGATTATGATATGAGGCAAGATTATGCAACCCATTTTCTTTCCATGGGCAATTCTTATGTTTATAACTTATGATTGATTTCCTTTTTGTGGCACACATAATCATGAACATGCTATGATGGGTACACCCAAATGGCACTCCAATGCATTGGGTAAAACTTTAGTCTCCTAATATGTTATGTATGGGATTAGGGAGTAAAACTAATCCATTATGTGACTTTGTCCACCATGTGATATTGTCTAGGTGGTTAGCCTTGACTCATGTTTATGTCATGTTATATATTGCCACCACATTTCCTATGTTGTTATGATCTTATGATATCAAGTTATTTATGTTATGCTTCCATGTGATTACTCATGAGCCTTCTTTTTATGATATCATGTTATACCTTTGACTCACACATTATGTTTCCTTATCATGTTTTGTTTATGCATTCCCTAGGTTACCATGTGCAGTTTTAGGAGATCAAATAGATTTAGAAGATCATTATAGAGAATAAAATAAGGATGTCATGTTTTAGTTTCCTTTTGATGTATTATGAACCTAGACTTCCAAAGACACTAGGTTTCACAATCTTTGAGTTGTACTTATTGGATATTTATGTTTAAAAATCATGTAATAATATGTGTGAAATGATTGGGTCGCTATACCAGTGGGTCAGGTTATGTTAATACACTCCTCTCTATTTTGTAAAAACTCCTCCATTATGTTGCTAATATTATGGGGAAAGGTTTACATCTAACCATATCTGATGATCTTCATTTGGTCATGGATACTCTTGGAGGCACCACTCCCAGATTTGTGCTAAATCCAAAGAAAACAAAGATATTTTTGGTCACCAAACATGAAATCTTGATATCTCAGGATATGAATACATTTAAAAAAATTACTTGACATGCATGTACAATCCTTGTTCGATCTAATATATGATTTCATGGGAATTTTATTATTCTGCATCTCAAGAATAACATATTCTCTGCCCCAAAATTACCTTCACTTGCATTGACAAGTATGCATGTACCATAATTTTTTCCTTTCCATTAAGAACAATTTGACCACTTAGGCCTTCTGGTTTTTATTCTTTATTCTCCATGAATTTTTTTTATTTAAAGGTAGTATATGGTATCTTCTTTATCTTTTTTACAACTTTATCTTGATTTTCCCCAAGCACTTAAATCATGTTTTTCAAGGGTATGGTTTGTTTTTTGTCCATAATATAGTTCCTTCTTGTTCAAGGTCGTGATATCCTCCTAATTTCTCTTTTGATTCTCCTTTAACAAGATAGGTCCTTGCATCCATAATTAGAAAAACTAAAAGAATATTCATTGCATTTATACCTAAAAGTTTAAAGCATGTTGTGTATAGACTTGATGTGTCAACTTTTATAATTTCATGCTCTAACATATTATTTAGCAAGTCCATGATAGTTTGTGATCTTCCCAATATGACAATAGAAATATCACCTTTCTTCATAGGCACTCATAGTTGAATTCCTTTCTTGATTCTTCAGTAGCTTTCGCTTGTACAACTATTTCAAAAACACTCCTGTTATTTTCAATAATTTGAATTATCTCAGTATATTTGATTTTTAACCCAAAAGCCGATATTTGATTCCACTTCTTATCATAGCATTTGATATTCAAGTCTTTAAATAATTTTCATGCTCCATTGAAGCTTCAATACTTTTAACCTTTGCAATTATAACTCAGTCTCTATTTGTCTCCTGGTAGATACCATAATACATTCAAGATCATCAACTATTTAATATGTTTATTGAAGGCAAGAATTGATGTACTAAACTATTATAGACCGTTCTTCAATTTTCAACTTCATCATGGTAACACAACTAAGAAAACTCATTTTAAAAAAAATATCTCCCTTGCCACTTCCTTTAGATTATGGATTTTTTTCCTTTTATATTATGAGAAGTAATTATTACATTATTTTGATAAAAGATAAGCCTTATATACCTTCTTTCATTACACTAAAATTGTCTCAAGATAAGCCAATATTTTAGTCTCCAAATCAACAAATCCATATTCATTATTTCATGAATTTCCCATGACTTATTAAGACTTTGTTTGATCAATCATAGCTTCTTTGTTTTCTTACCCATCTTATTTGCTTCTAAATCCATTTCCTTGAAATCCTCTTTCTTTCTTGTTAAAGGAAGCCTTCCCACTAGATAACATTGAAGTAGATTTTTTTTAAAAACTTTTGGGATATTCAACTTCATCACCCTTGTCGTGTTGTTCCTTAAAACATTTTTTATTCATGCATTTGATGTATCATCATATATTGTAGATGATTGTCTAACTATAATCTCATGTCACCAATAAAAATTTGCAAATCGTCAAAGGGGGCTAATTTAAATCCCTATTTTAAATATTTAAAATGTTTAGAATGGATAATTCTATGAGTGTTTTCAAAATTAGTTTTATCAAACTAACTAAGAAATGCCCTCTCAAATGTCTCTCATGGTTCCAATCCTAGTGATGAAGTCATCAATAGATTCTTCTTTTCTTTTTCTCCGTCTAGTATTCAAGCCTATTCCTTTAAATTTGAAGCTTTGTTTTGCCCACTTTTAAATCAACTAAAAAAATATTGTATAGCTTTTCACACATCTCCATGGTAGTAGAATTATTCAAAATATTCATATGTTCCTTATTCGATAAAACAAAACTCACACCATTTTGAGTTTTTGAGTCGCCATCCATGTTCTTATTTTCTCTGTCATTAAAAGATGGTCCATATTGTGTCAATAAATTGTAACCGTCGTAAAAAAAATACACTTAAAGAGAATTGAAGGGTGAAGACATGGTATTGTTCTAAATTTGATAATCTCTGCCAAAAGGGGAAATCCCTTGTTCATCAACATGTTTGTGAAAGGAAATTTCCACTCAAAACAAACCTAAATCAAATCCAAACAAACCAACCCAAGGGTTCTAATACAGATTGAAGGGGATCTCGTATGCAAGGACATGATGCTAAGAGGGGATGTAGATCAATGAGGTACCAAAACCTAATTATTTATTCTTAATGTTTAAACCCATATGAGATAAACCACACATGTGATCATGTTGATAGATTAGTAGAAATTAGGGATGCTTAACGGGCCTTGGATCCATGAACCAACCAACCTAAATTTATAGGGCAAACTGAACCAACAAAAAACTGTCCACATTCAAAATGGACTTCAACAAACTAGGGGAAAAAAGTTCGCTAACTAGGCAGATCGGCCTCAGCATATGTAGCTCGACCCACTAACCAAGAATATTGTTTTTCTTTTTTCTTTTAATGTTATTTCAATTTAATATATCACTTTTATGTCAAACATATATATATATATATATATATATTCAAGTATGGCATGAATACATATATAAATTGACATTTATATGATTACTATTACATGTTTGATATTTAATATTCTTTAATGTTATGAATTGGTTCGCAACCAACCTATAAAGATCACTACCAATTCATGTTTAGACTCACTGTCTATGAAATAGTAACAAGAATCAAAGCACAAATTACTACAATGACTAATGATAGAGATAAACAAAATTACACCAAAACAAGTGGTGCAGAATGGAACCAAAAACTTCTTCTGATGTAGAGAAACAACCCCTACTCATTCCACACCATTCTCTCTAGGGAAGTTGTATCAGACCTCTTAAGAATTACACATAAGACACACAAATCCCTTTTGGTTAATGACGCTTTTATAAGCTCCAAAATTTAGGTTAACCCAGCCACTACTGACAGGCATGGATGACTTCAGACTAAAAACTAATTTACTAATGAGAGGATTCATCATTGATTGGCTCCTCATTGTCTAATAAACCCACCAAACTGATGGCAACAAAACAAAACTGCTGACAAACTTAGTCTTCTCTGATAACTAAACATACATACTATCAACAGACATTAACCATTGCTCACTAAATACAACCTTTGTTTGTGGTTTCCCTATGTCCTTATGTTTGTTTTCCATTTATTCGGTTTATGCTTGTTTTGGGTTTTTTTTTTTTGTGTGTGTGTTGGTGATTTCACTTTCATGCTTTTGTTTATCCATATTGTTTGTACCCTGTTTTCAATATATGGAATGAAATAAAAATTTTCTTCCAAAAAAAAAAACACCCAGCAGAAAATCAATTACAGAAACATCACCTTCTTTGAAGTTGTTTCATAGCTCCCAGCCTTTGCATTCATTGAACAATTGATCAACAATCATCTTCAGCAGACATGCACTTAGATATTCGTTAGTAATGCCAATTCTGAACACCCAATAGTTCCATTAAATAAGAACATAAGACGAAATCAATAAGGAAAACCGTGCATTAGTCTGTGCTGCAGGTCCTGGGAGCAGAACCAGCACACTAATGCTAATCACTCCCCTGAACTTACAGGACCAACAAGGACTCCCTGTGCCGCGGAGGCTTCCTTCCGGCCACCCTCCTCCCTGGCATCATCATCAGCTTTCCGGATCCTGATTTTGTATTTCCCCTCAAACTCGGCGATCTCTTTGCCCTTCTTCTCCAACGTCTCCTTGAGGCGGGTAATCACTTCTTCGAGCCCCGCCTTGTTGCGCTCCACCGCTGGCACGACTTCCCCAACCGTTCGCTCCACCAGCACCCCTCCGATCATGCGGTAGCACCGCCGAGACTGATCCAGGGGGCTGATGGCTCCGATGACCAGCGAATGCTCACTCGCCTCCATCTCTAACTCTGTGATTTTCGAATAAATTTGGTTCAATTCGGCCCTCATGGCGCCGTACATGTTTGCGATGACTTGCTCATTGATGGGTTCCTTCGAACCGCCTTCTGCTGCGCCGCTCATCTCTCTCTAAATTGTAAGAGCAAAGGTCGTCCGCTAGGGCTCCAAAACGCGGAAGAAGGGAAAGCTGTGATACAGAAAGGGCGATAATGTTACCCGATTTTTACAAATATATATAAGTAATATCTTCAACACTAATCATTAGACATTATATACTTAATGGTAAAAACAATTAAAATTGCCCGCTAGAAACATCAAACCAACTTAATTTTCTTTATTGTCTTCACTTTTTTTTCTTTTGCACGCCTAATTTGAAGTGACTCATCATCGCCACCGCCACCCACACACGCCACGTGATAAGACTATTTCACACAAACATTGTTTTTTAATATTTAATTTAATTAATTTGCCCAATTATATATTCATTGCTTTATTTATGGGTAAATAATATTTTAATAAGATTTTTGAAATATGAAAAGAAAAAGGAATAAATTTTATAATTTTAAAGGTCTTTACTTTAGAAAAAATGTGTGTTTTTATGTGCACAATTTTGGCAAAAGAATAACAGATTTGGATGAAATTGACAACACACATGTTAACCAAGGCAAGCCACCTAGCCGCCCTAAAGGGGCAACCAACCAAGCACCAAAGGAGGCCTCCCAAGGCACGACAAAAGAGAGCACATGTCAAGCGAGGCGCACTTAGGCAAGCACGTGCACGATGTTGATAGCATCTCACGTGCAGGTCACCACAAGAGGCTGATATGTGCCCATCGGCTCCACTCAAACTTGTTATGAGCTAAGAATGTCGCGGAATGTATTATTAATGAGTGTACGGACCTGTGAAACTTTGATGTGGGACAAAATGTGCATGAGGCATTGTTCATACTTACCGAAATGACGTCGCTTTGCTTGGTGACCACGTCACCCACCCCGGACACACTCCGTCGTCATCGAAGCACGTCGCCCGCTCGTCCCCACTACATGATATCACAAGAGAACCTCCATGAACATCGTTATAAAGCTTAGGCTCGAGCACTATGGCCACTGTGAGGCGAGTGAATGACATGGAACACCATTGGAGCTCAACGCAAACCTCTATGTGTCACAACTCGTCCCCCAGGGCCCGTGTCGTGACTACCCCAAACCCACCTTCTATAGGTTAGGGATTGACGACTAGCACCAGAAAGATGTATCCCTGAAACAGAAAGGTTTTGCCTTTAAACTTGTACAAACACACAATCTAAGAATACAACAAGATGCAATCACGAAGTAAAACTGCAGTAGTAAAGGTGTGTACTGAAAGTAAAGGGGCCGAAATACAAGCTCAACTGAAAGGTACAACTGCAACTGAAAACCAGAAAACAACTCATGGAATCGTCCGAGGAGGATCCTACCTGAAGGGTAGATACAACCTGTTTCCACTGCTCTCCATGTCAGCCAATCTCCTATGTGTACCACCTGGTCCT
Organism: Viscum album; assembly: GCA_963277665.1. Taxonomy (NCBI): domain Eukaryota; kingdom Viridiplantae; phylum Streptophyta; class Magnoliopsida; order Santalales; family Viscaceae; genus Viscum; species Viscum album. Next base: position 1,833,763,317 of record OY728160.1, read on the forward strand.
GGCTCCCTCAAGTCTCAGCCAAGCTGTTCGTCGTTTGCACAAGACACAACAAGGTGCGTACGAAGCCCGTGCAGGGGTGAGTATAACAATAACCAGTAGGGACCCCAAGACCCCCGAAGGTCTCTCAGAATTCCACAAAGGAAAACCATAAAGCATGATCTCAATCACAAAACACGAAACAAAAGACATAGCTCAAACCAGGTATAAGTAAAGCACAAAAGTACATGGGATTAGTCGTGAAGCTAGATCATCTTATTCTGTCGATAGACGATGTTGTTGACCATACAGAGTCTGACCCACACATGATCGATAGGTACTAACCCCCGCTGACCCACACAGAATCCGACTCACTCAAGATAAATAGGTAATAACCCCAGCTGACCAACACAGGATCTGACCCACACATGATCAATATGCGCTGACCCACACAGGATCGGTATGCGTTGACCCACACAGGATCGCTAAATGCTGACCCACACAGGATCTGACCCACACATGATCGATAGGTGCTGACCCACACAAGATCGCTCAGTACTAACCTCCGTATGATCCGTCTCCAACCTCCGCCTCACTGCCAGCCGCAGGATTCTCACTCATAGTATGCTTGATTCTGGGAGAACCACTCCTCAAGCCATCAGTCATATTTCAACCGGCACGAAGTCCCACGAAGGAGTTACCCTATGATCCGTCATGTCATAAGGGTTCCAATGCTACAGACGACGCGTCAACCGGACGCCCAGTCTGTAAGATATTGGTATTTTAGTGTCGAGGGCCCAATTGGATTCGGAGTCGATCCAACTTGGCCGTACTCTAACTTTCTTCAAAACTCTCACGGAGTATCTCAAAAGGACCGTCTTTCTCTAAGGATCCCAGCATCGGAGACGGTTTATCAAACAAACATTAGGTTAGCAAGTTACGGTCACTTAAGCGTATCTGGGCCTGAGAGGGGTCTGGGTTCAGGTTCGACCGACTTGGCCCGACCCGACCCGACCCGACCTGCCCCGGCTCAAACCGGCCTGGGCCGGCCCGACTCGGCGGGCGGTCCAGCTTGCTGGCTGGTGCGACCCGCACGGGGTCGCGCGGTCCGCTGCTCCCGAACGTCTCAAAGGAGGAATGACTCCTTTATTGACAGTGCCAGGTGGCACTGCTTCGTCCCCCACGGGACCCGCAGGGAGCGGGTCCCTTGCATCGACGTGACTCCCTTTAGTGCGGCACACGACGGCGCGCCGCCTCCACCTCTGCGGTCGGCCGTTGCCGACCGCCTGTCCGACTACTGCGGCGTCGAGCGGTGCCGCTCTTCCACTGCGGTCGACAGTTGCGGGCCACTGATCGTACCACGATTCACTGTGTCATTTTCACCCTTACACCATTGTATTAAACTGAATTTGTATTGTAAATTCCAAATATAATAACAAAATGCACTTCGTGTTTGATTCAATTATTTTGTGTTTATCGCTGTTAAAAAGGTCAATGTTACTTGTTTTGAAAATTTCATTGAAGGTGGAGGTGATTTGGAGGACCCATGATGAAGTCCAAGAAAAATGGGTCAAAACTGCGTAGGATCCAAGCACACCAATGGATTAATCCGCACACTTCTATTAGACCGTGTATCCAAATGGGATGAAATTTTGTGGACTGATCCAATATTTAATAGACTACATTTCATCTCAGGGAACCCAATCCCGATTCGGCTTCTAAGGGTCCCATGTGAACTGATCTGTCCAAGCCACCGAATATGCACAAAGTCAAAAGTGGCATTCTGTAATATGTCAATATCTCGGGCTTTGATTATCCAAATGGCACCAAACTTTCGGTGGATATATCCAGGAGATGGGGCTACAACTTTGTAGTTTTTTAAAAAGTGAGATAAGACTGTCTGGCCATCAAAAATCATGAACCAAGTGGTTTCTCGAAATCAGGATGCTCAAAATCACCTTCCACTTTGCCTAGAAAATGGAATCTTGGGCTCCCAATTTGTAAGTTTGGCCAGGAGGAAAAGCTCTGGTATTTTGGAAACCCAAAGGAGTCCTATCATAATCCAAGGAGTTATGGAGGCCCCTATCCTTATAGGGGGATCAAGGATGAAGGCGAAGTTCCACCCGAGCTTCCTCCTCCTCCCGATGTCGAGCTAAACGGTGGACGATCATTTTGAGGGAGATACACACACTTGGGAGGGAGTTCCAACACTTGTTCTTCTTTTGGATTTGTATAATTTTTGTGCTAAATATTTCACTTATTTCTTATCTTGATATTATTCTCCTCTGATTTCATTTTTATTATTATAATTAAGTGAAACACTTTTTATTTCAACACCGATTGGGTTGAGATTTCAAGTGGGAATCTTGGGTTGTTCTGATTGGAAAAGACAAGAGTCCTATTTATCTCACACATACATAAGATTTCAGTATGTTTTGGTAGCCATTCTTTTCTATGCTTGATACCCAAACCTTGAAAATACGATTGTTTTATCAAGGGGTAATACTTTGAGCATTGTTTAAGAGGCAAGAGGGAAGTTGAGATCTTGATAACCCTCAACCAAAGGATTCCATTAAACCATGTGTATTTTTCAGAATGATGAACTCACCAAGATTTGTAGTGAACTTTAAATGATCTCTTTATCTCATAATTTTAAAACACCGCTTTTATTTATCAACTATTAAACTCTTTAAATCAAGTCATTTTCTTTAAACTGTTTTAAAACCACCCCCTCTTTTAGTATTTTTTATTAAAAACACACACTCTAAACCCACCAAATCTCCTTGAGATATGACCTAGGGTCTTCCCTAGACTATAAATCAACCTTAAAAAAACAATCAATTTGACGTGTCATGACATCACAGTCATATTTTGGCGCTGTTTTTGGGGAGCGCTTCGGTTTTTAGTGCGTGTTTTTGAATTTTTTTTGTAAATTTTTTGGATATTTATTTGTTTTATCTTATGCCTTTACCTATATCTTTGTGTTCTGATTTATTTCTTGTGTAGGTTTTGTTCATGACGCGTTCTAATCCTGGATATTTACCACCTTTAGAACCCGAACCAGAGAGGATCTTATGTCAGTGACCCCAAGATGTACAAGAGAACCTTTTGAATGAGGACACACAAGACAACAACACTCTTCTTGACCCTTCATCTTCTTCTTCTAGAACAAACATAAAAACTGAAATAAACTTGTATAACGTAGCTGAAAACAATAGAACACTAAAATAACTAACCTCACCTGATATTGATATCCAACCCACATACATTCAATTACAAGGTGAGGCACCCAATTTTGAACTAAAATCCAGTATTATTCATCTATTACCAAGATTCCATGGACTTCCTAGAGAGGATCCACATAAACATTTAAAAGAATTTCATACTATGTGCTCTACTTTAAAACCTGCTAATACAGATGAAGAACAATTAAAGCTAAGAGAATCCCCTTTCTCATTAGAAGATACTGCAAAAGATTAGCTTTACTATGTCAATTCACCAATAAGAGGCTGGGCAGACATGAAACGTCTTTTTCTTGAAAAATATTTCCCAGCCTCTCTAACTACAACTATAAGGAAGGAAATCTGTGGTATAAGGAAATCACAAGGGGAAACATTACATGAATATTGGGAACGCTTTAAAAGGTTATGTTCAAGTTTCCCACACCACCAAATATGTGATCAAATTTTAATTGAATATTTTTATGAAGGTTTAATTCATATTTGATAGAAACATGATTGATGCTGATGTAGTTGGTGTGTTGGTAGATAATACCCCAATTGCTTTAAGAACCCTAATTGAGAACATGGCACATAACACCCAACAATTTGGTACAAGATCCAATGTACCCATTAGAGGTGTCCATGAGGTGAAATGTATCAAATTCGAGAGGAAGGTGGACACAAAGTTCGAAGAGGTAAGTACCCTTCTTCGACAACTTGCTCTTTCCCAAGGTAAATCTCAATCTCCTCTTCTCATCCATTATAGAATCTGCTCCTCTAACACCCATTATTCTGACTAATAGACCCAATTGAGAGAAACTTCTGAGATTTGTGAGGCAATCTTCCCAGGACGCCCCTATAACCAACCCTTTAGGCAGGAACCATACTATCCTTCCAACTTTGGGTGGAAATAAAACCAAGCTTATATGTAAGCGGGTTATTCAAACCAACCTCAACAACCATGGAACCAACAAGGTCAGAGTAGTCATCCACCACCACCACCCATAAATCCTCAACCACCCCAAAGGCCTTTCCAACTTCCCTTCCCAAACCCGAGCCTAGCCTAGAAGATATGATGAAACAAATGGATTCCAACAATCTCCAATTCCAACAAACCACCCAAGCTATCATACAAGACCTCAAAACCCAATTAGGCCAACTATCTAACTCGGTGGGGGAAATTCAAAGTCATGGGTCGGGTAAACTACCCTTTCAACCATTAGTTAACCCTAGAAATAAAGGAAATGTTAGTGACATCACCCTTATGAGTGGAAATCATATTCAAATCCAAATGACCCCTCCAATAGAGTCATCCCCTCCTGAGAAAACCACCACCCCAACCACTGCTAAAAATGATCCAAGAGAAGAATATCCTTGTCCCAAGAGAAGTCCTTCCAAAGGAAAGAGTGTTTATATAGATGATTCTCTTATCCCAACCATCCCTCTTCCATTTCCCCAAAGGTACACCCAACCTAGAAAACAAAATGAAACTGAACTTGATAAGGAAATATTGGAAACTTTCAAAAAAGTGCAGGTTAACATCCCATTGATTGATTCCGTGAAGAAAATTCCACTATACGCCAAGTTTATGAAGGAGATGTGTATACACTAAAGGTGATTTCATGGAGATGAGAAGGTGAGTTTGGGGATGAATGTTTCAGCATTGATAGAGCCATCACTTCCCACCAAGTGAAATGATCCTGGAACATTATCAATTTCGTGCACCATAGGGGAGTATTCTTTTTCTAATGTTATGCTTGATTTAGGTGCTTCTATAAATGTGATTCCTCACTCCATTTACTCTACATTGCAGGTCGGGGAACTGAAGCCCACTGGAATTGTTGTTCAACTGGCTAACCAGAGTACCGCACACCCCTATGGTGTGTTAGAGGATGTTCTTGTGAGGGTTAAAAATTTAATTCTTCCTGCTGAATTTTATGCGCTTAAAATGGAGGATGATGGGATGAATAAACATGCACCGATTATATTGGGGAGACCATTATTGAAAACTACCAAAACCATAATTAATGTCTGCAATAATATATTATCTATGGAGTTTGGTGGTGACATTTTCCACTTCAATATCCTTGATGCCATGAAGCACCCCTCAAAAGAACATTCCTCTCTCTCAGTAAATTCAATTGATGTACTCCCTTTCCCTAAAAAGAAATATTTTATTTACCTCGATCCCTTTTTTGAATTTTCATCCTTGATTGAAATTCTTGGTAATGAATCATGCATTGATTTTTTTAGCAGTTTAGATAAATATAATGTATGTTTGTTAATTGATGATTTCTTGAACACTGAGGATCCAATGATCATCAATGATACTACTAAGATCGTAAAAGATCATTTCTCATCTGAGGATGATGCGATTGAGCAGTTATATGAGATCAATGACCTCTAAATTTCACACACAATCCCATTAATCCAAAATCCACCTAAATTGGAACTAAAGAAACCGCCTAAAGATTTAAAATATTCATATCTTGAGAATGAAAACAAGTTTCCCATTATCATTTCTAGTTCACTCCCTCCTGAGCATGAATTGCGACTGCTTGAACTTTTGAGGGAGTATAAAAAATATTTGGGATGGACACTTACTGAATTTCCTGGTATTATCCCATCAATTTGTACACATCATATTTTGTTAAATGATGAGGCTAAACCTATGAGGTAGGCACAATGTCGACTGAAACCAAACCTCTTAGAAGTTTTGAAAAATGAATTAACAAAATTATTGGCTGCTGGAATCATTTAACCCATCTCTAATAGCCAATGGGTCAGTCCCATTCAAGTAGTTCCTAAAAAAACTGGCCTTACAATAATTAAAAATGAAAACAATGAATTGGTTCTAACTCATGTGCATAATAGTTGGTGTGTCTGCATAGAATATCGCCGACTAAACCAACACACTAGGAAGGACCATTTCCCCTTTCCATTCATTGACCAAATGCTATAGAGGATAGCGGGTAATTCCCATTACTATTTTCTTGATGGGTATTCTGGATATTTTCAAATCTATATTTCCCCTGGGGATCAGGAAAAGACGAACTTCACTTGCCCCTTTGACACATTTGCATATAGGAGGATGTCATTTGGTCTGTGCAATGCTCCAGGTACTTTCCAGCGATGCATGGTTAGTATTTTTTCAGATTACTTAAAGAATTGCATGGAAGTATTCATGGATGATTTCACTGTTTATGGCTCTTCTTTTGATGAATGTTTGAGTAGTATTGCTTCAGTCCTACATCGTTGTATTGAAAATAATCTCGTATTAAATTATGAGAAATGCCATTTCATGGTGCGATAAGGTATAGTTTTGGGGAATTCCATTCTTGGGGATGATATCCAAGTAGATAAATAAAAAGTGGATTCCATTTCTTCCTTACCATTTCCCAAAAATGTATGGGATGTGCGGTATTTCCTAGGTCATGCTCGATTTTACCATCATTTGATTTGTGACTTTAGTAAGATTGCACTTCCACTCTCCTAATTACTCCAAAAAGAAAAAGAATTTGTTTTTGATAAAGAATGTGAGGAAGATTTTAATAAGTTAAAATGGAGTCTCATAACACCCTTAGTAATCCAACCACCTCAGTGGGATTTACCATTTGAACTCATGTGCGACGCCTCTAACTATGCAGTTGGGGAAGTCTTATCACAAAGGGTCGATCAAGCTCCACATGTCATTGCCTATACCTCACGTACTTTGGACCCTGCCCAAGCAAACTACACCACAACTAAAAAATAATTCTTTTCCATTGTGTTTTCCTTGGAAAAAATTAGGTCATAACTTTTGGGGTCCAAAGTCATTGTTTTCTTAGACCATGTAGCCCTCCGACATCTCCTTAAGAAACTAGAAGCCAAACCATATCTCATTTGTTGGATGCTCCTCCTTCAAGAATTCAATCTAGAAATTAGAGATAAAAAAAGAGCAGAGACTGTGGTGGCCGACCATATCAGTAGGATTCCCCCATCCTCAGACATTGACTCATCCCCCTGTATTTCTATTAATGATATGTTTCCCGATGAGCAATTGTACCGAGTGCAAGATATTATCCCTTGGTATGCTAAAATTGTAAATTATTTTGTAGCATCTTGCATTCCTACTGATTTCAACAAAAATCAGGTCGAACGTCTAAAACATGAGTCATGTTGGTACATTTGGGATGACCCCTACCTTTGGCGCACCTGTAGTGATCAAGTCCTTAGGCATTGTGTTCCTGATAGTGAGTTTTAGTCTATCCTTAGATTCTGCCACACTCTTTCTTGTGGGGGCCACTTTGGTCCCCAATGGAATGCTCGCAAGGTCCTCAATTCTGGTCTCTTTTGGCCAACATTGTTTCAGGATGCCCATGACTTCTGTAAATATTTTCCTCGCTGTCAAAGAATGAGGAATGTATCTAAAATAAATGAGATGCCACAAAAACCCTTACTCTTCCATGGAATTTTTTATGTTTAGGGCATTGACTTTATGGGACCATTCCCCAATTCATTTGGTAACCTATACATTCTGTTGGAAGTGAATTATGTTTCAAAATGGGTAGAGGCACGAGCTACAAGGACTGATGATTCTAAGGTAGTTGTGGAATTTTTGAGAACCCAAATTTTCTGTAGGTTTGGATTACCTAGGTTCATCATTAGTGACCAGGGTTCTCATTTCTACAATAGAACAATGCAATATCTTTTGCGTCGGTATGGGGTCCGTCATAGAGTATCTACTGCATATCACCCACAGACCAATGGTCAAGCCGAGGTGTCAAATAGAGAGGTAAAATAGATTCTTGAAAAAATTGTTCAACCCAATAGAAAATATTGGAGTCTTAGACTTGATGATTCATTATGGGACTACAGTAAAAATTTCCAAACTCCCATTGGAATATAACCCTATCAGATTGTGTTTGGAAAGAGTTGTCACCCCCCTATTGAGATTGAGCACTGGGCCTACCGGGCCATTAAAAATGCAATTCTAACCTTTCTGGTGCAGGTTCTTAGAGGAAGTTACAGATTCAGGAGCTGGAGGAAATGTGTAGAGATGAATATAAGAACTCCAGGATTTATAATAAGCGAACCAAGGCTGCCCACGACCATCTCATCCTTCATCGTTAGTTCCACATTGGGAAGAAGGTCCTCCTCTACAATGCAAGGCTGAAGTTTCATCTAGGTAAGATTCATTCCCACTGGTTTGGACTATACACTATTACTAAAGTCTCTCCATTTGATGTTGTCTAGGTTCAAAATTAAGAAACCAAGAAAAACTTCATTGTCAATGGGAAATGGCTGAAGCACTTCCACAAAGCCCTTTCGGAGTCCCCAATGGAGGAACTCCATGTTGAAGAATCAACCTACGAATAACACCCACTAGGTTTTATCCTTCCTTACCACATTCTATTTTATTATAGTGAGGAAAATGCACACTCTAGGTGCAGGGGGATAGGTATATTCCTGGGTTAGTTAGGAATTTTCATCATCTTTCTTCTTTTTCTCTTTTTAGCTTGCTGAATAGTATTGTTACTTTCCCCCCTTTCCCTCCCACTCAACTTTGTGTTGGAATATTATTTTTTTTCACTTTATCATGGAAAATAATTCCCATTTAATCATGAAAGTTATTGAAAATTCTTGACGAATGTTTGTATTTCATATTGTTTTAACATTCAAAAAAAAATTCTGATGAAATGTGCATTTCAGCAATAATTCAATACTCTGGTGTGAATTTCTTTTTAAATTTAGTTCTTTGTCTATGATATAAATGGTTGTATCATTTTAAAACCTTTGAGAAGAATGGTTCCTTTTTTTGTGAATATTTTAAAGAAAAATTGTGCCACTTAATCTCTCCACACATTTTTTCTCACCCAACCACGATGTGTGAAAATTTCTTACTTAATGGAAGGTAAATATAAGTTAGGTTGATTTTTCTTTACTTTCCAAAATCATTTTTCCATTCCTTCGTTCCTTATCCGATCTATTTCATTACTATACCAGATTGACCTATACGTGTGTACCTGTTATCCGATTGTTATACGCCCTCATATTTGAAAAAAATTAAAAAAAATTAAAAAAAGGTTTGTATATTGGGAAGGTCAAAAACCACCCTTCCTCGACCTTTGATCTTGTTATAACTATTATAATTAGTGTCACGAGGAGATCAAACATGGGTTGGGAGAAGAGTGCGAGATTTGTTCCAAGTGAAACTTTTGGAAGAAAATAATAAATGAGGGGAGTGAAGAAATGTAAAACATATGGGGATATCTAGGTTGAGATATTATAGTTTGACTTTTAGTAATGCTTAAGTGAGTGGGTCTTGAAATTTGACTGCAAAGGATGTTGGACAATTTCGGTGGAAAGGATCTTGTAAGTAGACAATTATTAAAATAAATTATATTTACTTGATAAAAAGTGGAAAGAATAGCATGAAATGGTTGTCACACACACACATGGAGAATTAGTGACATGATTAACTTTTGAATTATTTTCTTTGATTGGTATCATGAATCTCTTGTAATTTCATTTGGATACAATTTTTGAGACATCTTTTTCAATGACCGTTGAGAATTACTCCTCGGTATAATTTTTGCTTTGATCACATTTCTATTAGGAATTAATTTTCATTGAATGTTAAATATTTATGAAGTTGGAAATATCTACATGCATAATTTTTGGAAATACTAATTTTCCCATGAGTGCAAATGTTTAGGTGTGAGGGTGTGATCGTACCACGATTCACTGTGTCATTTTCACCCTTACACTATTGTATTAAACTGAATTTGTATTGTAAATTACAAATATAATAAAAAAATTCAATTAATTTTTGATTCAATTATTTTGTTTTTATCACTATTAAAATGGTCAATGTTTCTTGTTTTGAAAATTTCATTAAAGGTGGAGGTGATTTGGAGGACCCATGATGAAGTCCAAGAAAAATGGGCCAAACTGCGTAGGATCCAACCACACTCATGGATTAATCCACACACTTCTATTAGAATGTGAATCCAAATGGGCTGAAATTTTGTGATCTGGTCCAATATTTAATAAGGTACATTTAATATCAAGGAACCCAATCCCGATTCGGCTTCTAAGGGGCCCATCTGAACTGATCTGTCTAATCCACCGAATATGTAAAAAGTCAAAAGTGTAGTTCTGTAATATGTCAATATCTTGGGTTGTGATTGTCCAAATGGCACCAAAATTTCAGTGGATATATTCAGGAGGCGGGGATACAACTTTTTAGTTTTTTTTCAAAAGCGAGATAATATTTTTTGGACATCGAAAACCATGAACCATGTGGTTTCTCAAAATCAGGATGCTCAAAACCACCTTCCACTTTGCCTATAAAATGGAAGCTTGGGCTCCCCATTTGTAAGTTCGTCCAGGAGGCAAAGCTCTGGTATTTTAGAAACCCAAATAAGTCATATCATCATCCAAGGAGTTCTAGAGTCCCCTATCCTCATAGGGGGATCAAGGATGAAGGTGAAGTTCCACTTGATCTTCCTCCTCCTCCCGATGTTGAGTTAAACGGTGGACGATCATTTTGATTGAGCTAAACACACTTGGGAGGGAGTTAAAACACTTGTTCTTCTTCTGATTTTGTTTAATTTGTGTGCTAAATATTTTACTTATTTCTTATCTTGACATTATTCTCTTCTAATTTCATTTCTATTGTTATAATTAAGTGAAACACTTTTTATTTCAACACCGATTGGGTTGAGATTTCAAGTGGGAATCTTGGGTTGTTCCGATTGGAAAAGACAAGAGTCCTATTTATCTCACACATACATAAGATTTCCATATGCTTTGATAGCATTTCTTTTTTATGCTTGATACCCAATCCTTGACAATATGATTTTTGTGTCAAGTTATGGTACTTTGAGCATCGTTTAAGAGGTAAGAGGGAAGTTGAGATCTTAACAACCATCAACCAAAGGATTCCATTAAACCATGTGTATTTTTTAGAATGATGAAATCACCAAGATGTGTAGTGAACTTGAAATAATCTACTTATCTCATAATTCTAAAACACCACTTTTATTTATCAAATATTAAACTCTTTAAATCAAGTCATTTTCTTTAAACTGTTTTAAAACCACCCCCTCTTTTAGTACTTATTATTAAAAACACACTCTCTAAACCCAAAAATGCTCCTTGAGAGATGACCTAGGGTCTTACCTAGACTATAAATCAACTTTAAAAACATAATCAATTTGACGTGTCATGACAGCGCTGTTAGCCACCGCCCTCGTCCGTCGGCACCGGTCACCAGTGTCGCCGCGCCAGTGCCGCACCAGCGGTTCTTCTGTGGGCCACCGGGTGAGCTTCGGTGGTCCGTTCTTCCTTCTGGACGCGCCTAAGGTCTTCTAAGGATGTTTACATCATTGAGAACCTCTCGGTTTCAAGGTTCTATCAAGTTAGAATAATCCGTCTTCAAAGAATGCAATGAAAAATCAAGCGGTGGAGGGTCCGAGCCTTATTCGTTTGGCCCGTACCTTCCGCGTTAGCGTTACAACAAGGGAGTAATTTATATATAATATTAAAATAATGGTAAACCCCATTCAAAATCTCTCGCAATGACCACCTACAAAATCAAGAACAAGGAGAAGAATCGTGGGAATTTATTGAATTAATAAAAAACCCCTATCTTGAGAATTTTTGAAGTCGTCATGATGGTGGAAGGAGAATTCGTGCTTTGATGAAACCACCGATGTTCATCGCTCCCAGTTTGATGATGCTCGAGCTTCCATCTCCATCGGTGTAAGGTTTCGTGTCACTTTGCCAGAGGTTTCTTGCTTGGTGAAGTCATGTCAAAACTCCACCCCAAGCCTCACTTAAATAGAGGGGGAAAAGGTGAGTAATGCATCGAAAAATTAATGAGGTTCATTTAATGAATAAACCTATTAATTCCCCAATAGTGCGGTTAAAAAAAAGGAGATTCAAACCATTAATTAGATTGAAAATTCACCGATCCCCACCACTGCTGCTCATCTTCTGGAGAAAAAGAAATAAAATAACTTGTTAAGTTATTTTATTGTTTTTCTGTAAAGTCCAAAATTTAACCTTTTCTCCTAACTTACTATAGTTGAAGTGAAGCTTCCCCTAAGAGAATCCCAATGCTAAAAATTCAATGGTGCCCTCATATTTTTAATCCGATCACCGGTTCAAAAGATAGAAAACACCGCCCGCACGTTTACAGAACGCACCTTTAAAAATTTTAAAATTTCATTCTGGGCACACCGGGCCTCGGAATCAAGCACTTTCAATTTTCAAAGACTCTTAATAATCCCAAATATTTTTTAAAAAAATTATATGGAATTTTTTGGGTCTTTACATTCTCCCCACCTTAGGGATTTTTGTCCCCAAAAAATACAACAAAACTAGGGGAACAAATGTGGGTACTGGTTCACGCCCAAATTTACCCAAGAGAAGAAGGGTAGAACGGTCCTTGTAGTGTAGCTTGGGTTGTCGATTCCACAGAGACCTAAGAAGATACCTAAGATACACAACCTAAGGGATGGATTTTTGGCTATGAAGTGGCCAACTTGGATTGATTTTGGATGGGTTTTAAAGATATATAATAGATTTAAGTGGATTCAATTTAAAAGAATGAGTTGATCCTAGGTTATCACTCGGGGTGGATTGGACGTATTTTCTTTTTAATGATTTCAATTTCTTAAATTTGAGATGAGTTTATTTAAGGAGATAAAACAACATCATCACTTGATGGTTTAATGTCTACACCCTCTAATACTAATCACCTATACACTTGAAGGATCAAAGTTTTGAGCACTTCAAGGTAAATGATCGTATTAGTACTTGATGTGTGTGGCCTTAAATTCAACAAGGACGATGAAGTTTAAAAATCATCAAATAAAAATCCCAATTAAAGAAGTGATTATACATTAATTAGGTGATAAATAACATCCAATCCAGCCCCTTTCTACTCCCTTGGATCAACCCATAAGTGGGTTAGCCCTCCATTGATCCCATGGTTTCAATGGAAGCGGAAAGTAGACTCATGAGGGAGGAAATGGAGAAGTAAAGAAAACAACAAAAATAAAATGATCACTCCACCGTTGTGTGAATAATTTCACAAGGGTTGGTGTGAATAAATTCACACCTTGATCCAACGGTATCAAATTGATATTAAGAACAACAGAATAAGAGTATAAGAAGAACTTTTATTAAGAAACTAAAGTGAATTGAACAACTTACATGTGAAAGACAAAATTGAGGCAACAAAAATGCAGCATAACATTACAATTGAACAAAGCATCCAAGATCTTCAACTCCTTCACCACCACTGTCTTAAATAGGAATTTTGGGAGCCTTGGGTCGAACCACCAACAGTACAAAGCATATTAATTAATTTTGCTAGGCTATAGGTGGTGGAAAGCTTGTGGAATTTGAACTTTTCCACGTTTGACCCGAGGTGGCAGCCATATTTCCTTCACCGAACAGACGCGTCTGGAAGACCTTCTAGAAGGCCGAATAAGGGTGGGACATAGAATAAGAAACTGGAGATCTGGATGTCTTCTAACCTCCTGTAAAATTTGGGCCCATTTGGAGTTGTAGATTACGATATATGATCAAATTAGTGGGCTGTTTTTCTGGGCCGCAGAATCTGGACCAGAATTGTATCTCTAACTTGGGCCGCCTAAATGACCACCATTGAGGCCGAATTAGCATTAACTCATGAAGAGGGATTTGTTCCTATACATGTCTTATAGCATCCCACGAAATTTGGGATTAATTGGGCCTGTATGTTGGGCCCTACAGTCTCATCAGTGGGCTGGTGTCCAATCTGCCTTCTCCAGAATTGCTTCCTTTCATTGCCAAATATCTCCATCATCCTCCATGAATTCTCCATTGATCCCTGAATGAAACATGTTCATATTGTAGTGTAGATAAATTATAAAATTAAAATATGTATAATAAGATGAATCATTTGGTACTTTAAATGATGTTAAAAAATGTACCACATAATAGTGCATTTTAAGAAGGTATTACAATCATAATGTGAAATGATGTTCAAAGTGTAAAATGCACTAAAATAGTGTTTATAAATAATAAAGAACATGAATATTATATATATTACCAATGAATATTAGCCTCATTTAGTGGCTAATCAGGTACTGAGCATGTATCTGAGCCTCCCGCTCCCATGTGCTCTCCTGGAGATTCCCATACCGACAACGAACTCAAACCCGAGGAATCTACCACCCACAAAGGACCCACTCTTGTTGATCCTCAATCTCCACTGGGAAATCCGCAAACATCATCCCATCGTCGATTTCCAGCTCACCCCAGTCGATAACATGTGATGGATCATGCAATTATCTCCTAAGCTGCGACGCGTAGAAAACATTATGCACCCAATGTATATGTGGGGGAAGAGCTAGACGCTACACCACCTTGCCTACTCTGCTGAGGATCTGGAAAGGTTCTATGAACCTCAGAGATAACATACCGCCCTAGCCAAACCTCTATAATCCTTGTCGGGGTGAGAACTGTAGGAAGACATGGTCTCCCTCCTTAAACTCCAAGGGTCTCCATCTCCTATAGGAATAAGACTTCTTCCAGATCTGTGTAGTCTTTATCCACTCTTGGATGATCTACACCTTCTCTGTGGTAGCCTATACAAACTCTGGACCCATAAGTGCTGACTCCCCTGGGTCTGTCCAGCAAAGAGGTGATCTACATGGTCGCCCGTACAAAGCCTCAAATGGGGACATGATGATGGTGGAGTGATAAATATTTTTGTATGAAAAATACACCAGGGGAATGTGGTCCTCCCAACTACGGTCAAAATCGAGGACAAAATCACGAAGCATGTCCTCGAGTGTCTGTATGGTTTGCTCCATCTGACCATCTGTCCGAGGGTGAAAGGCGGTGCTCAAGCGTAGCAGAGTTCCAAATTCCTCCTACAATACCTTCTAAAAGCAGGATGTAAAACATGCGTCACGATCTGAGATGATCATCAATGGCACTACGTGAAGTCTCACTATCTCTTGCATGTAGAGGCATCCCAATCTCTCTACTAATCCCTACTCTAAGATGGGTAGAAAGTGGTCCGACTTGGTGAGTTGGTCAACGATCACCCAGATGGAATCGTGGCCCCTGGACGTACGTGGTAGCCCTATCACGAAGTACATGGATATACCATCCCACTTCCACTCTGGTACCTCAAGTGGATAAGCTAAGCCTGCTGGTACCTGATGCTCGGTCTTCACTTCTTGGCAAGTGAGGTATCAGGATACAAACTTTGCCACTACTTTCTTCATCCCTGGCCACCAGTACTGATGCCGGAGGTCCTGGTATATCTTCTCCACTCCAGGATGTACCGCTAAAGGGGATGTATGGAACTCCATCAACACCTCCTCTCGAAGAATCACTAGTACCATAGTGTATCCTTTGAAGAGGAAGACGTGCTCTCCATCTTCATAAAATCCCTCAAGAGGCTGTCCTGTGGATATCTGAGCACGTCAGCCCTTGTATTCAACATCCCTAAGCCGTGACTTTTGAACTCACTAAAGAAGTGGTGGAGTGACAGTTATATATTGGAGGTAAGATTCTCCATCTCTATACACAAAGGATATCTGCAACATGACTAGCTGCTCTGTCGCCTCACTCAGTAGCTGTAGACCAGACCTCCCACTGAGTGCGTCTGCTACTATGTTCCTCTTCCTAAGAGTATAGAATATCTCAAAGTCATAGTCCTAAAGGAACTCTATCCATCATCACTATCTCAGGTTCAGGTCCTTCTATGAGAAGATATACCTGAGACTCTTGTGATCAGAGTAAATAGTAAACCGTTCAACCATAAAGTAGTGCCACCACATCTTCAGTGCAAAGACCATTACTGCTATCTTCAGGTCATGGGTAGTATAGTTCTGCTCATGATGTCTCAATTTCCATGAGCCATAGGCAATCACCACTCGCTCCTACATCAGGACACAACTTATTCTGGTTCCTGATGCATCTTAGTAGACTACATACCCAACACCCTCTTTTGGTAGCCTCAAGATGGGGGTACTTGTCAACCTCTACCTCAGCTCTTGAAAACTCTTCTAGAACTTCTCCGTCCACAAGAAAGGATTTCCCTTCTTCGTCAAGGCTGAAAAGGGTGATGCTACCCTAGAGAAGTTAGGTACAAATCTCTGATAGTACCCAAACAATCCCAGGAAACTCCGCACTTTGATCACACTTCCAGGTGGCTCCCAAACAAGAACTGCCTCTATATTTTCTAGATCCACTGCGACTCAAGCCTCTGAGATAACGTTCCCCAGGAAGTGGACTTCCCGTATCCAGAATTGGAAATTTGAGAGCTTACCATAAAACTGGAGCTCTCAGAGTGTATCCAGAACTATCTGCAGGTGTTTGGCGTGCTCCTCCTCTGACGCTGAGTATATCGAGATGTCATCAATGAAGACCACCATGGAGCAATCAAGGTATGGATGGAAGATCCTGTTCATGAGCCCCATGAATACTACTAGAGATTTTTTCACACTTAAAGACATCACCAAGAACTCATAATGGCCATACCTACATCTGAAGGCTATCTTTGGTATGTCCTCATCCCGTGCCCTGAGTTGGTGATATTATGATCTGAGGTCTATCTTAAAAAACAAATGAGTTCCCTTTAGCTAGTTGAAAAGATCATCAATCCTTAGAAGTGGATACTTGTTCTTCACGGTCACCTGGTTCAGGTGCCGATAGTCCACACAAAGCCTCAATCTTCCATCCACCTTCTTGGTGAACAAAATTGGGGATGCCCATGGAGAAACACCGGGCCTTACAAACCCCTTTCTCTACAAGTCCTCCAACTGTACCCGCATCTCCCGAAGCTCCATGAGATCCATCTGATATGCTGGTGTAGATATCAGTTCTGTCCTGGGGTACAGGTCGATGTGAAAGTCTACCTCTCTATGAGGAGGTAGTCCCAGAGCATCACCAGGGAAGACATCAGTATACTGGTCCACCACTACAGGATAACTCAGACTCCTCGTGTCAACTGCTTCGAGGGTGAGGCTAGAAAACTGACGAGTAATCGGCTGCACCCTCCTCTGAGATAGTTCATCCTATACTGCAAAGGTTTCCTCCTCACTGATGAAGGTAAACCTAATATAATCCTCACAAACACACCGCACTTTGCACCTAAAATAATCGATCTGAGCATAGACTGTGGATAGCCATTCCATACCCAAGATGACATCGTAAGGACTTGACGCTGATACTAGGAGATCCCAGCCGAAGCTCTCGCCTCCTAGAGTGATCTCACACGACCTGCACCAGTGTGTAATCATCAAATATTCTCCTGTAGGAGTCTCTAGTCACAAGGATCGAGCTAAAAAATCCATTGGAATCTCCAAGCTCCGAACAAGTTCCATGGCAATGAAATAGTGACTAGAATCTGTATTTATAAGTACTGCAGCTAGGGTGGAATAGACACAGATTGTACCTCTAATCATCTCTGGAGTGCTATGGTCATAGGACATAGCTACCTGAAGCTGTGCTTGCCCCTATCCACTTGATCCATGTGGTCCTGCTCTATGTAGTTGGGGTAGACCTCCTGGTGGTGGTGGCGGTAGAACCTCAAATCGCTTCCCACCACCTTCTGCATGGCCTGATCCTCTGCCTCGTCTATCAGCCTACGGACCTCCTTGCTCAAATCTATGCCTCTACCTTGACGGTCCCTTTACTATTTTCTGATCTTAGATACAACGGGTCGGGCATTCATGATCCATGTGGCCCTACCCGCCACACGTGAAGCACAATCTACCTCCCGGCTAACCTTCTTTGCCTCGTGAGCTCCGTACCTCTGACCCTACTTCCTAGGGTCATCCACCAGTGGGTTTAGCCTGCTTGGACCTCTGCGTCATCTACCTACTTCCTCCTACAAATGACTCAGCTACCTGTCGTCCGATGGTGGCTATCACCATCGGTGCCTACTCAGCTATGAAGCTCTCTACCAACACTACTTGCTCGAGCACTCTAGCCTGTATCAGGATATTCAACGACATTATAGACGCTATGATCTCTCATTGGAGACCCTGCTCAAAGGTCCGAGCCCTGAAGAATGGGTCCCGTGCCATATTGGTGGAGTAGCGCGAGAGGTTAGTGAATTTCACTGAGTATTGGGATACTATCAGGCTGCCCTGCTGTAAGTGCAGGAGCTCCTAAATACGCACAGAGCGTAGTGTCACTAGAAAAAACTCCACCCTGAAGAGGCTCTCAAAGTCCGTCCAGGTGAGGGTTGCCTCATCGTGTGTCTGGAGCATCAGGATCCACCATCTCCCTATTGTTCCCTAGAAATAGATAGCATCTAGAATAACCATGTGCTCTGCTGGTGTCTCAACCAAGTGAAAACTCTATCCACAACCTCCAGCCGGCCCTCAACTTCCTGGGGATCTATCTAACCTCGAAACCTCGGAGGTCTTTGTCTCTGGAACTCATGAAACACGCTCAGTAGGTGTGCATGGTCTGCTGGTGGGGATGGTGGAATATGCTACCCAACGGATGGTGGTGCTACTAGTGCACCACCCAAAGGTGCTACCATAGTAAGAGGGACTTGCACCGAAGCCTCGTTGCTCGGTGGTCCGTCATCGTGTACTCTATCGGGAATCCTAGATGGTTGTCTACGTAGTGTCATACTGAAAAGAAACATGTGTTCCATGGTCAATAAGTTATACATGGCGAGCTGACTTAAAAGAGATCAAAGTAAAAACATTTCAAAACACACGCAATCAGTTTTTTCGTACACTGAGTCAGAAATCATAATTCAAGGTACCGGTGTATGGATACGTCGACCGCTACACCAACATTAGACTCCCTAAACTGAAAACCATACTCAAAACACTTAACACTATTGCTCCATTAGAAATACCAGAGTCCTAGTTTTTTGGTAGAACCGACTCGTTTGATACCACTTTGTCATGACCCATCCCTCAGGGCCCATGCTGTGACTACCCCAAACCTGCCTTCCATAGGCCAAGGGTTGGAGAATAGAACCGGAAAGATGTATCCCTAAAATGAGAAGGCATTTCCTTTAAACCTGTTCAAACATACAATCCAATAACACAACATGAAGCAATCACGAAGTAAAATTGCAGTAGTAAAGGTGTGTACTGAAAGTAAAGGGGCCAAAATATAAGCCCAACTGAAAGGTACAACTGCAACTAAAAAACAGAAAACAACTCCTCAAATCGTCCACTGAGGATCCTACATGAAGGGTAGGTACAAATCATCTCCACTGATCTCCACATTAGCCAATCTCCTATGTGTACCGCCTGGTCCTGTCTCCCTCAAGTCTCAGCCAAGCTGCTCATCGTCTGCACAAGACATAACAAGGTACGGGTGAAGCCCATGCAGGGGTGAGTATAAAAATACCTAGTAGGGACCCTGAGACCCTCTATGGTCTCTTGGAATTACAAAAAATAAAACCACAAATAATTATCTTAATCACAAATCATGAAGCAAAAGACATAGCTCAAACCAGGTATAAGCAAATATTAAAAGTACAAATGATTAGTTGATAAGCTAGATCATATTATTCTGTTGAGAGGCACTACTGCTGACCATATAGAGTCTGACCCACACAGGATCGATAGGTACTAACCCCATCTAACCCACATAGGATCCAACCCTCCCAGTATTGATAGGTAAAAACCCCCACTGACCCACATAGGAACTGATCCACACATGATCAGTATGCGCTGACCCACACAGGATCATTGAGCGCTGACCCAGACAGGATCTGACCCACACAGAATTGGTATGAACTAACCCACACATGATCACTGAGCTTTGACCCACACAGGATTTGACGCACATAGGATTGATAGGTGCTGACCCACACATGATCGCTCAGTACTAACCTCCGTATGATCTGTCTCCAACCTCCGCCTCACTGCTAGCCGCTGGATTCTTGCTCATAGTACGCTTGATTCTGGGAGAACCACTACTCAAGACATCAATAATATTTCAATCAGAATTAAGTCCCACAAAGGAGTTACCCCATGATTCATCATGTTATAAGGGTTCTGATGCTATATATGGTGTGTCAACTGGACGCCTGGTCGGTAAGATATTTGCATTTTAGTGCTGAGGGCCCAGTTGGATTCGAAGTCGATCCAACCTGGACATACTCCAAATTTATCCAAAACTCTCATGGAGTATCTCAAAAGTACCATCTTTCTCCAAGTATCCCAACGTCGTAGACGGTTCGTCAAACGAACATCCGGTTTGCAAGTTACGGTCAATTAAGCGTATCTGGGCCTGAGAGGGGTCCGGGTCCGGTCCGACCCGACCCGGTCTGGGTCTGACCCAACCTAGAATGAACTATCCTGGGCTGGCCCAATTGGGCGGGGCTGCGGAGGGCTCATACAGATGGACCGCAGACCGGCCCAGCCCACCGGCAGGGCGCGGCCCGCCGGGCGGTCCGACCCGCTAGCTAGCACGACCCGCGCGGTCTGCTGCTTCCGAACGGCTCAAAGGAGTTGTTCGGATCCTTTATTGGTGGTTCTAGGTGGTGCCGCTTTGTCAACCATGAGACTCACAGGGATCAGGTCCCTTGCATCTCTGTGGCTTCAAGCCGCGACTCCCTTCAGCATGATGCACGACGATGCACTGCCTCCACCTCTATGGCCGGTCGCTGCCAGCCACCTGTCTGACCACTGCGGCGCCGCTCTTCCACCATGGTTGGTGGTTTTTGGCCACCACCCTCATCTTCCGACACCGGTCTCCAGTGCTGACGCTTCTTCCGTGGGCCACTGGGTGAGGTCTGGTGGTCTGTTCTTCCTTATGGACGTGCCTACGGTCCTCTCGGGATGTCGCCGTCATTGCGTGCCTCTCAGTTTCAAGGTTCTGTCAAGTTGGAACAACCCGTCTCCAAAGAACACAATTAAAACTCAAGCGGAAGAGGTTCCATGCCTTTTTTGTTTGGTATGCACCCTCCACGTTAGCATTACAACAAGGGAGTAATTTATACATCATATTAAAATAATGATAAACCCCGTTCAAAATCCCCTGCAATGACCACCCGAAAAATCAAGAACAAGGAGAATAATTGTGGGAATTTATTGAATTAAAAAACAACCCCTACCTCTAGAATTGTTGGAGTCGTCACAATGGTGGAAGGAGAATCCTTGCTTTGATGAAGCCGCCGACGTTCGTCACTCCCAATTCAATGCTGCCTGAGCTTCCATCTCCATCGGTGGAAGGTGTCGCGTCACTTCACTAGAGTTTTCTTGCTTGGTGAAGCCATGTCAAAACTCCACCCAAGCCTCACTTAAATAGAGGGGGTAAAGGTTAGTAACGCACCAAGGAATTAATGAGGTTCATTTAATTAATTAACCTCTTAATTCCCCAATGTTGTAGTTACAAATATGGAGAGTCAAGCCATTAATTGGATTGAAAAGTCACCAGTCCCCACCACCACCGCTAATAATCTGGAGAAAAAGAAATAAAATAACTTGTTAAGTTATTTTATTATTTTTCTGTAAAGTCCAAAATTTAACTTTTTCTCCCAACCTACTACAGTTGAAGTGAAGCTTCCCCTAAGCGAATCTCAGTGCTACGGATTCAATGGTGTCCTCATAATTTTAATTCGAGCACCGGTTCAAAAGATAGAAAATGTCTCCCATGTGTTTACTGAACATGCCTTTAAAAATTTCAAAAACTAATTATGGGAACACTGGGCCTCAGAATCAAGCACAATCAATTTTTGCAGACTCGTAAGAATCCCAAATAATTTTTTTAAAAAAATTTATATGGAATTTTTTGGGTCTTTACACAGTGAGGATAAATGAATGTCATGCATGATGAAGGAGCTCGATCTGGTTACCATGAAGTACGAATGATGAAAATAAAGGAAATGGTGAGTCCAATGACATGGAGTGTGACAACATGGTCGACAGGGATTTTACAATGATGAAACACCCACTATAACACCTCGAAATACATGGTCTTGTTTGTGGTTGAGTGCCGCATGCATGAACTGAAAAGAAGACTGGAAAATAGCTAGAAAACCAGTAAAGTAAAATAGAAGACATTGTGGAAAAGTTGTACATGCATAAATGAAGTTTATGTTGAAAACGACTGATGCTGCATCATAGGAGGTGAAGCTGTGGCCCACATGTGGAAATTGAACTTGAAACATCGATTATTGTGGCATGGAGGTGAACATGTGAAGATTATCTAGATGTGTTTCATGAGGAGCTATAGGAAAATATTGAGCAAAATGTTTAAGGAAATAACCCTATGATGCGTTGTTGGAAAAAAATCAAAACATTTAATCAGTGCAATTTTTTCAATGTTTTTAACTTGAACATGAGAAAGCTATTATTGAATGTGAGTCAACCATGATTTTATAGGAGAGTTTGAATAAATATAATAATGAGAGGATATGAGAGATTCAAAGGGGGATATTATGACAACTAATATCTTTAATATACTTTATTTCATGATTTATTTCATAAATATACACTTAATACAACCCCAAAAGATCATGAGGCCTGGTGTCTTTAGATAATTTGGTACATAGCATAACAATATGAAACAAAAATACAAATATGTAAACTAAAACTAAATAACATGAGCTTACATTTCCTTGATCTTCTAAAACTGTACGGGATAATATGGGGACATACATAAGAAATAGGGGTACTATAAAGGTCAGTAAGGGAATAATCAAAACATAACAAGATGAAAGTAATACATGTGAGTCAATAAACATATCAATGATACATAAAAGGGGTAAGAATCATAAAAATGAACATCAAAAAATGATATAAAATGGTAACATGAAGGCAACATAGGAATGTGGCAACGATAGAAAACATGAAATAAGCATAATGTTGTGGTTGAGTGGTGATGCAAACAGAAGAAAACAACCAAACAACAACTAAGACCAAATATGGAACTTTTCAATTCAATAACTATAATGCCAGAACCATATAAAAGAATACAAAAAATGTAGAAAACAGTAAATGACATGATTATTTACATGCTTTGGTCCCTTTGGGACCTACTGCACGATAAGAACACCACACATACACACACCTTTTATTGAACTCAAAAGAGGAAACGAATTTACAACAATCAGATGCAGCAGAATCAACAGCAGATCCATACAATTGAAATACTATGAAAAGAAATCAAGAAATTGTAAACTACTTACAATGATAGGGTTAGAAACATTCGATAGTCTTGATCTCTTCAGTTGCAAACGAATGTAAGTTGAGGGGGGGACTTAAGTTCTTTTGTGTGATGCAGAAGAACTGGATGTGCCTAGAATAAATCACCTGGATCAAATCATCTTCCACCTGGATCTGGAGCTGGAATATTCTTGTTTGAAGACTGCTGACATAGACGCTCCACCAGAAGTGATGCACGGATCAAGCACCAGGGAGATCGATAGTTGTAGAGTATCACCACCGAGGAAGGAATGAAACCGAACTTAGGGTTGAAGAACCAGGGAACTGAGAGCACCATGCCGAAAGAGAGTCGAATGACCACACCTCAGGGGGAAATGCACAGGGGTGATGAAACCCCCTACCAATGGTCGATTCCAAAAAATCGAATGCCCAATCCATGGGTTCCATGAAGCAACACAAAAAAACATAGCCGAACGAACCTAAGACAGTTAAAACAAACAGAGAAACAAATGGATAACTAGATGTAGAGGGGAAGCTAGCATAATCAAGGTCCAACAATGCAAGTTAAGTATCACAACCAGATTTCCATAGTGGTACCAGGTCAAAAAAAGAGTGGGCTAAGTCACAACCCAACAAAAGTGATCCAACTGGGAAACTAAAATCCAAAACAATATAATAATTGAGAAAAAATAAAATAAAATTTCATAAGTTAAACAAATTAAAATGGAAGAATTAATTAAATGGAAAATTCAATATGAAAATCAGAAAAATGAATACCCAATTTTCACAAATCTCTACTATTTTCATTTGAAATTTGGTGATGTTCTTGCACCTAACCTATAAATTAAATGGATAAATCATGTTAAACAACCTAAGCAAACAAAACCGACAATAAACAGTGATAGTCAAACTGTACACTACTTATGTCCAAAATGTGTATCAATGTGACACACACTTGTCCTCATCAATTACATCTAAGCTACTAATTTAACATGCTTAGAATTAAAACTTCTAAAACAAATGAATAAAATGAACTTACAGTCACATCCCTGAGTTTCCCATTTCACATACCTCAACTCCCTATTGGTCACATGCCCACCAGAGGTTCCCGAGACAACTCCAGTGCCGGTAAAACGCCAATAAGCCGAGCATTAACCATCCTCAAATCATAACAACAATACAAGGAATGAACATAAATACAAAAAGGTAATATAAAAACAATATCAGCAAAGAAAACATCCCATGAAAATGAAAACAAATAATAAAAAAATGAAAAAAACAATAACACAAGGCTCAGAGAAAGCAAGCGACCCACTCCACCTGAATCTAAGAAAAACCCAGAAAAAACTCTCCACCTAAGGAGAATACACTACCTAGAACCATGAAATAGGTGAATCCACATCCTAACGTAGACCACTGTATAACCCATACTGACCCAGTCCTAATTACCAACTCGTAACCATGAGGAAACCAACCTTGAAAGCAAGGGAAACCTGCTACTGACCTAAGGAAAACCCCCTTAAATCCATACCACTAACGACATCAAGCACCTAATTTCCAGGTACCCATCCAATGTCATCAAAGAGATACTAGAAGCACCATCATGAAGTCTGGTGATCAACCAAACATCTTCCCATGAACCTTCTTATCTAACCACTTACCAAGACCTTACTATCCTCATATCTAGTTACCTCTCGAGAATCCCAACCCTCCTAGGACATGAAGAAGGAAACAAAACCCAGAGTTTAACCCACAACTCTACCCCCTACAACACACTAGAAAAACTATAGAACATTAGAATCATCGAAAATAGGCTCAACTACATTGGATTGATCCCAATTACCCTTTGAACTATTTCTTTTAGGAAAATACCTTTTAAAATGACCTGGTTTACCACAATGATATCACTTTAGAGTCTTAAACTGACTCACACCTTTATTTTTACCCTTATCAATCTTCTTCCCTTGAGACCTATTATCATATCTACCCTTGACATTGATCCCCTCTCCCACTAATCCTAACCCTTTCTTAGACTGCAATTCTTTTAAAAGAAGAGCTGACTTAACCTCTTCTAGGGTTAGCGAGTCTCTACCATACATCACATTCTCAATAAAAGAACTATAATTATTGTCAAGAGAAATTAATAGGATCATTTCTTGATCCTTATCATCAACTGCTATATTTATATTGGCAAGATCTCACATTATTTTATTAATAGAACTACCATGTTTCATCTTAAATATAAACATGGAATGTTTTTTATATAGTCTGTCAACTAATAAAGTAGTTATATACACATTTTTATGACCCTATCCCTCTAAAGATACCCCTCCTAGGCTGGCAGTGAAGAAAGGGAGATAATGACCCCTGAGTCTCACCTCTAGTAGGCTCTGGGGCAACGACCATCACCAAGGGCACAAAGATCTCACAAGATGAGTGACATTACCATTTATAAGAAAACAAGATCGATAGATAAGAGGAATCAACCATAAACAACTCCATGAAATATATAAAATAATGCCAAACCATCCCAAAATTAATGTATAAATAAAAACTGATACATATATAAGTCTCCAAAAGAAATACCAAAAGAATAAAAGCTAAGGTAGTGACACATAAACAGATCCAAATCTCGAGCTAGAAATGTACAACATGGTCCACAAAGTCCTCTTAGAAATCTAAAAATAGCTTTCATATATGTAGGGTGAGTATAAAATTATACTCAGTGGGAAAACCAAAGTCTCTCATGCATAAGTGGGAGAAGCATACTAATGCTCCCGTGAGAAAATAAAAGAACCAAACAACACCTAACAAGGTAGAATAGAAATCCACACCTCACCAAGGCACGTTCACCAAGTAATACAAGTCAAGTAAAGTAATATAGTAAGCACATCAATAGTTTGGGTACCCCGAACCACCTTCCCAATGATTAGCCGCTCTTACACCCTAACAGAAAACTTCATGGTGCTCCCACCTCTTCCGAATCCACCACATCACAACCCACCTGCACACAATTGGGCCTCATATCTAGTCTCGCAACCTTGTAAAATGAAGCTCATCACATCCCCCCCCACAGACACCTGGGCCACAACCACATCATAGCCCACCCACACACACCTGGGCCTCACAACTATATCCCACCCGCAGACACCTGGGACACATACCACATCACATCCTATCCTGACGACACATGGGAAGCACAACACATCTCATCTCATCCTATAGTCACCCGAGAAACACAACACATATCATCTCATCCCAAAGACACCTGGGAAACACAACTCTCCCCCACACACCTAGGCCTCACGAACCACAACCTGCCTAAAGAATCTTGGGCTAGCATCGCCTGGAATAGGGAGCAGGGAAGAGTGGGTGGACATCCATCCATCCCCCCACCATGATGTTTGGGAAAGACACCATCTCCCATGACAATGGGGGTGTTCGACACATAGTTCTCAAATAGGGTGAGGTGCACATAGAAATCACAAGGAAAATGTAGTGTATATACATTTAGAGTTATAAAACACAAGTCCATCCTATGGTTTTATAACAAGGAATAACCATTTCACAGTGTTCACACAATCACTGCCACCTCTAAATGCATATATTAACACAAACAAGGCACAACCCACAATTAATTTTCAATCTTTAATCCATATTCCAGAGTTCCTGTTTTATCAAAAAATTAATCTTTATCATCCACTTGATTTATGAAATCACCATTCATTAGAAAACCCATTTTATTTATAAGGAAATATTATTTCATATTTCTAACCCATTTGTTTATACATAATCATCAACAAGCTAATAAACACAAACCATCATCAATTTACTCATTGAACATGCCCATTAGAAATTAATAACATAAAAAATTAATTACATTGACACTTGGGAGGTTGTAATAGAACCAAACAACTAGTATAAGCACAGAAAAATACAAGTAGAATATAAACCATAAGTCTCATTATACTTTAAATCCACATTTAGCTGCTTAACAAATTTCATAAATATCGAATAATCCCATATTAACAACACATTGGTTCATTAATACTCTAGTTTGTTATCATTCATTAGCTATTCACATTCCACATTCCATTCCAAATAAACTGTTTTTCTAGATTCTTCCCAAAAAATAGAATTAATTCACACAATATAATAACCAACACATGGAAAGTTTCACCACAAATAAACCCATTACCCTCTTACCAATACTCCCACATCATCACCAATTTACAACCACATCCCTTTTTTCACAACCCCACTGCATAACCATACCACAACCACCATCACAGCCCCATTGCACCATTGTACCATCAAAACAATCACAACCCCACTTCACAAACACATCTCATACACTCCCCCCCACACATCACAACATAGTCATATTCTAACCATCATATCACTAGAGCCAACCCACATCACACAATCATTTCTACGCCAAAAACTGGAAAGGGATGCGCTACCCCTTTATCAGTGCTTCTTTTAGTAGCGCTGATAAAGGGGGGATTTATCAGCACTTTTCCCGAGCGCTGATAAATGTTGAGTTTCAAAAAAAACATTTTTTCATGAAAAATAATATTTTGTTATATAAGTATATTTATATTGATATAAATACAATATATATTTTTTAAATATGTTATAGATACATATAAATAGACTATTACATTTAATATATAAGAAATTTAGTGAAAATGGCTTCAAAATATTTTAAAAAAATATTATTAATCAATAATTTTATAATTATTATCGATTAAAAATAATTTAATAACAATTTGAGGACAAAAAAAATCAAAATAATTAATAAAAGATCTAAAATACGTTGAAAATGTAACTCAAACTTCAAACGGCCATAACTTTTGATCCGAGTGTCCGTTTGAGCTCTACAACATATCAAATCGAAGCCTGCAATGAGCTCTATGCGCTAGTGACCGAGATAAAGACTTGGTCACATTTTTCAAGCCCAAAAAGGCCCAGAAGGCCTCCAAAACTGAGTTTTTAGTCGGGATACCCTGATTTTTTAACATTCAAACAAGTATAACTTTTGATCCGGATGTCCGTTAGGCCTGTACCACATATCATATCGAAGATTGTTTCATTTTCTTCAATTTGACTGGTTGTGGAATTGAAACGGAATTCTGGATTATAAGTTATGGTCATTTTAACATTTTATAGCTTTTCAAATACACATATATATGTATTTATTCGTAAATATATATGTGTCTGTGTGTGTGTGGGTTTCTATGTGTGTGTCTGTGTGTTGTATATATGTATATATTTATTTATTTATTTACTTATAAAAACACATCAGAAACATACTTTTTTTCATAAATGCATTTAAAACTAATCTTATATGTACATTCTATGGATTTTCAAATAGACATATATAAGTATTTATTTGTAAATATAAATGTGTTTGTGTGTGTGTGTGTGTCTGTGTGTGTCTGTGTGTTGTATATATATTTGTATGTGTGTTGCATATATCTATGTATGTATGCATGTATTTATTTATTTATAAACACACATAAAAAACATATTTTTTCGTAAATGTATTTAAAACTAATCTTATATGTATATATTAATATAAAAATAAATATATGTATAAAAAATTATAACTAAATATATATATATAAATATATTAATATACGAATTAATATATATATATACTAATATATGAATAAATATATTTATATTAATATGAATCTATATCAATATATGAATCAATATATGAATAAATATAACTATATATATATAGATATATCACTAAATAGAGAACAAAATGAAATGGCATAGTGGTAAAGGTGCAGCAGCGAAAGGGGGGAGGTCCCGGGTTCGAGTTCGGGTGGAAGCGAAGGGGGTGCGTGCGTATGAGGATGTGTGGGAAGGGCATCGCGCGGGAGACCTCCTAGCGCTGATAAAGGGGGTGTGAAGCGCTGATAAAAGCACTCCCTCCGTATTATATTTATTTATTTTTATTTTTATTTATTTTTTTTAATTTTTTTGACCTTTATCAGCGCTTTTCGGAGCGCTGATAAAAGGGACCCCCTATATGAGCGCTGAGCTTTACAGCGCTTTTTTAGCGCTATTAAAGCCCTTTTTTAGCGATGATATAGGCCGTTTTTGTAGTAGATGTTACAACATATAACAGAGAAAAATACACTTTCATATTTAGTAGGGCATCCATTATTCAATTTCACTTAATTTAGGGAGTTATCATAGAAACCATATAATCCTTGGACATCCATTTATTTTAATAGAATGTACGTGGTTAAAAAATTATATAATAAGTGACTTCAATAGCCACATAACATGCATGTATTACAAAACCCATAAACTAGTGAAAAAACAAGGACCCCCAACAACCACGATTTTCAGTGGGTATTTAACCCATACAATTCACAACATTGATAAAAATATTAATAAAAAAATAAGACCATGCGTCACATTAACTTTCCCCTTTAAATTCAATATAAACCAATCCATTATCTTTGTTAATCCAGTTGAGACCATGTTCACAAGATTTAACAATAATAAACCCATCTTTCATGACACATATAAAGAGAAATGATGGAAAAACCTACTTGGAAGAAAGATGATCAACATATCCTTTTTCCCAGGCTTGATGCACCAAAACAGGGGTACAGACAGGAGGAAAATGCTTCAGGGGGGAACTTGAACCAACTAAAACAACCAGGTTACACGACCTCTATGGGAAGAAGTATTTGGTACATACACATCATGATAAAGAAGAAGCAATGATTGAGGGGAAGATCTTCGACTTAGAAAGATTAGATCTGAATTTAATAGGATTTGAAATGGTTTAGTTGACCATTAATGTCACGACCCCCTCCCCACAAAGTGTACCCCTCCTGGGCTGCAATGTGAGAAGGGAGATAATGACCCCCGAGTCCCACCTCCAGTAGGCCCCAGGTTGGCGACTAGCACCGAGGGTATAGTAACACACAAAAATGGGAGACATTACCCTCTAAGAGAACACATGTAGAAGAGAGAGATAAGATAGAAATAAATCAAATCCAACTCAGACTGCAATATAAACGAAACCCAAGTACACATATTAATTTCCATGAAAAATTACTACAACTGAAATAGAAAAGCCACAAGTACCCAAAATAAAGTAAAAACAGCAGCAACCACAAGCCCAAACAGCTCCTGTAACCACAAACTAGTAGAAACCAGCTTGATCTCCAACCTGCTCCAAGTGACCTGAAAAACAGTTTATATATATACAGAGGGTGAGTATAATAGTATACTCAGTAGGATCCTCCCCGAAGCCTCTTGTGAAAAAGTAAAGGAAGCATGCTAAAGCATTGTGAACAAAAAGTGAAACTAACTCGTCACCTAAAAAGGTATACTAAGTTCCCAACCTCACCATGGCTACTCTCACCAAGTAACGCATAAAAAAATATATCGTATAATAAAGAATATCAAGGGTACCCCGCTACTACTTCCCCATTGGTTTTCTGCTTTTCCCCAACGTCGCACGTCCTGATCATCTCTCTCCAAAAAGGCTTGTCCGCAGACACCTGGGTGAAGCACCACAATATGCACCTCGTGCAACACAAAGGCTTGTTTGAAGACACCTGGGAAAAGCACCACACCATCCTCACAACCAAAAGTAACTAGGTAGGCTCTGGGAGCCACCACAACTCACATAACGTGTATCATACATCGGGTCTTATACCTCAAGCCATTATAGCCCATACACCGAGTAAGGATCCTCAATCCATCATAGCCTATACATGTTACACCTATAGTAGTCCATAGGATACTATATCCAAAATATATGTGTGTGAATAACCAAAATCCATTACATCCCTCTACAAACATATATGGGGAAAACTAACCAATGTGCCTGCCAGCACAAATAACTACCAAGATAAGAGAGCGGGGATAAAGGGGGTAGTCAGTTATTCACCCTCCCATCAGAATGTTGGAGAAAACACCCCCCCAGGGCTCAGAATCCCCGGGGTGTCAGTTTCCCTTACTGACAAGGTGGAGTAGTGTATAGAAACACAAAAAGTACAGAATATATTATATCTCACC
The DNA here is from genome assembly GCA_963277665.1 of Viscum album. Lineage (NCBI taxonomy): Eukaryota > Viridiplantae > Streptophyta > Magnoliopsida > Santalales > Viscaceae > Viscum > Viscum album. The sequence continues at coordinate 1,833,794,722 of OY728160.1, forward strand.
ACCACAATATGGGCATTACCTAGTCTTAGACACAACCACAACTAACGTCTCTCAGACTCCAGGATGCTACTTCTAAGACTAGGTATCCTATAAGCACATAACCATTTAAAGAGCTTTATTAGATTTCTTCATTCCCTTTTTATCAGTTCCATTTTATGTTAATTAATTATTTAAATGTTAATTAACCATGAACAGTTCAACATTAAGTTTCATTAGCATCACACCCAAATTCAATTGTTCCTTCAAAGATTAAAACCTCATCATTATGTTCCAGAGAACTCTAACCCCATGGGTTAACACTATTTATTCAAATATTCATTACAGAAATTACTTTCCCACATTCCCAGGCATTCTAGAAAAACATTCTAAGCTACTAAACACAAGGGGGATCAACACAGTGATTAGATGTACTACCCGTCGAGTCTTTGCCTCCTATTGCAAGAGCATAGACCCATCCTACCTTGAGAAGCTAAACATGGAAAGCATGTGGCATACCCCAAGAATCTTCTCCTCTTTCGGAATAAGGGTAACTAAGACCAGCTGCCTTGAGCAGTGGGGAAAAGTAAAGCAGATAAACAACCAAACAAAATCACCAAGCATCCAAAAATCAAATCCATCCCATTCCATTATCCCTAGTGTCCTCCCCTACACCCACATGCATAAACCGATACATCTTGCCACTCTAGGTGTCATCTTCTACCACAACCAAAAGCCTCCATGCCCCTACATATCACAACAACCATCCAGGATCACATCACAACACAAGAAATAGGAAAACCAACACCACATTAATTGGGCTCTTGGCCCTTTAACAAATAAGATGGTAACTCAGAACCCTTTAAGGAATTATCAAACAACCAGTTCTTTAATCCATATTGAATTAAAATATTTGTTATTCGTAGGTTCCAAATTCGGGAAACCTACTCAGTAAATTATCACAAATAAATAAACATGCTTACTACACTAATTTAATAAACATCAAATTACAACAAGAACCAGATTCGTTTTCATGCCTCTTTATCTTTAGCCAACAATTATCAATTAATTCCAATTTACGTTCTTTACCGATTTCCATCAAGAACAAACAGCTAATCAAAGCAAGAATAGATATCACACTATCTAGAAAAACATGAGGCAATAACATACACTCGATATCAATTTATTTATCCGGTTAAAATATTTATTATGTCAATTCCATTTTCATCCAGTGGGATTAAACATGATAACAATACAGTTGCACGTAAAATAAAAGAGAAGCAATGAATCCCCTACCTCAAAAAGTTTCTTAATGTTCTTTATATGAGAACGATCCACTCAACGGATCACGATCGCCTCCTCTCGCGTCAACTGTATCCACCTGAGGATGCCACAGTATGACCACACCAATTGAAACCCAAGAAAAGTCCATTAGGAACATGGAGATAGAATTCCATAAAAATTAAATGAGGAATAGAAGAAGATGAACCCCAAATAATGACAAAAGATCGTACCTTATATCAAAGATTGATCGATACTGTTTGGTTACACAAAAAATAGAGCGGAACTGATCGGAGGAGTAAAGTTTGATTGTGAAACTCCTACGATAAGGATTTAAAGGTTCTAGCATCTCACAGCCGAGAACAAAGAGGAAGAACAAGGGAGGATGATATATTTTACCTTTTGAAGATTTAATGGGATGACAGTTTAAGACACGCTTAATTCCCCATTAAAAGCGGATCGCATTAACCCACACGGTTTGACCAAGTAAAAACATCCCGAGCATTAGTAATAATTAATATAGTATTTATGGCCTTTGAATCGGCCTTAAGAGTCCTTAAAATAAGGCTTTAAATGTATTTTACGTCAAAGGAAATGTCAAAGGGGCGAAACTATAGGAAGCTAGAAACACTATTCACCTACTCAAAATTTGGCAAAGGAAAGAAAAGGTCACCATTAGACCTCACCATTAGAGGTTACCGATAGACCTCACAGTTAGAGGTTACTGATAGACCTCACCGCTAGAGGTTACCGATACACCTCACCATTAGAGGTTACCGATAGACCTCACCATTAGAGGTTACTGATAGACTTCACCGTTCTGGAAACACCGTACACCTACCGTTCTAGAAACACTATAGACCTACCGTTAGAAGGTCACCGTTAGGAGGTTACCGTTCTGGAAACACTGTTCAAGTCTACCATTATAAGGTCACCGTTAGGAGGTTACCATTCTAGAAAAACTATTCAAGTCTACCATTAGAAGGTCACCATTAGAAGGTTACAGTTTTGGAAACACTGTTCAAGTCTACTATTAGAAGGTTACCATTCTAGAAACACTGTTCAAGTATACCGTTAGAAGGTCACCATTAGAAGGTTACCGTTCTAGAAACACTGTTCAAGTCTACTGTTAGAAGGTCACCTTTAGAAGGTTACCGTTCTGGAAACACTGATCAAGTCTACCGTTAGAAGGTCACCATTAGAAGGTCACCATTCTGGAAACACTGTTCAAGTCTACCATTAGAAGGTCACTATTATAAGGTTACCGTTCTAGAAACACTGTTCAAGTCTACCGTTAGAAGGTCACTGTTCTGGAAACACTGTTCACAGAACTGAAAAAAATTGGAAAAGTGTTGGGAAAAAGACACACTAACCTCCCAGAACACCTCAAAAACCATAATTCAGCAAGGGAAAGGACTGGAGACATCCGGGCCATTACATCAGATACCTCTTAAAACATTATCATCCTCAAGAATTCATAACCAACCCAAAAAGGAAACTGAAAGGGGTCCGAACAACCACTCCCCAAGATACCTCTCAAAAGAGAGCAAGCCACAAAAATAGTAAAAGAAAATCATAAATAAAACATGAAAGGTCTAACCACAAAGGGAACATTGTTACATAAATAGAGTTAAACATCAAAAAAATCTGGGTACTGAGCACGTATCTATGACTCATGTTCCCAGGTACTCTCCTCCATGCCACCGTGTCACCACAAAACACGAACTAAGGGTATAGAACTCCCACACAACACCTTCTCCTTATGGTATTGGATCTCCACAGGTCGCTCCTCAAAGGTTGCATCATCATCAAAATCGATCTCTCCCCAATCGATGATGTGAGAGTCATTATGGAGATAACGACGGAGATGCGATACATGGAAAACATCATCTATCCGACTCATCTATGGGGGAAGTTCTACTTGATATGCCACAGCTCTAACATGAGCTAAAACCTTGAAAGGCCCAAAAAACTGGGGAGAAATCTTACTTCCATGACCAAAACTTTTTTGCCCATGATGGGGAGTCACCTTCAGAAACACATGATCCCCAACATTAAACTTCAGTGGTCTCCTCCTTTGCTCAGCATATGATTTTTGACGATCTTGTGTGGTCTTCATCCTCTCACGAATCACCTGGACCATCTCCGTTGTATTCTACACTAGTTCCAGTCCGAGAATTGCTGACTCTCCAACCCCAGTCCTACACAACAGAGAACGGCAAGACCGAACATACAAGGCTTCAAACGGTGCCATACCGATAGTGGAGTGAAAACTATTATTTTAAGCAAACTCCACCAAGGGTAAGTGCCTCATCCATGAACCTACGAAATCAAGAACACAAGAGCGTAACATGTATTCATTAGTCTGGATGGTTCGCTCTGTCTGGACATCCGTTTGAGGATGAAAAGTAGTGCTAAGGTATAGTTGAGAACCGAAAGCATGTTGGAGACCTCTCCACACTCTGGAGGTAAAATGAGGATCTCGATCAGAAATTATCATCCTAGGGACTCCATGAAGTCTCACCACCTCCTCTAGATACTGCCTCGACAAAACTTCCACTGAGCTCGACTCCTTGATTTCTATAAAGTGGGCCGATTTTGTTAAACGATCCACTACCACCCAAATAACATCATGTCCTCCTGGATCTTGAGTTAAACTAGTAACAAATTCCATTGAGATGTCCTCCCACTTCCACTGAGGAATCTATAATTCCTGGAGTAGACCACCAGGGACACAGTGTTTGGCCTTCACCTTTTGGCAGACTAAACATCGAGACACAAACTCCGTAACCGCACGCTTCAGCCCAGGCCACCAAAACTGACTCCTCAAGGCTCGATACATCTTTGTCATGCTAGGATGTACTGATAAAGGAGAACAATGTTACTCTCTAATAACCGTCTCACACATAATCAAGGGAATAAAAAGCCTTCCATGATACAACACTCGGTGTTGTTCGTCCTCTGACCAACCATAAGGGGCCTCACTACAAACAACTCAGTCTCTCCAAACTTCCACCTCTAGATCTCCCAACTATGACTCTTCCACCTTCTGCATCAGGGATGACTATACCATCATCTGAAAAAGGCATCCTCTACCCCCAACTTCTTCCATATCAATATTTAATGCTAACAGTTCTTCCATTAATCTCCAGGAATCACCGGATTCATGCACAGTATCACTACGTGACTTTCGACTCTGCGCATCAGCTACAACATTCCCCTTTCCAGGTGTATACGATATTTTGAAGTCGTATTCCTACAAGAACTCCATCCACCGATGCTGTCATAAGTTCAAGTCATGTTGGGAGAAAACATACCTCAAACTCTTATGATCGGTGAAAACCACAAAACACTCACCAATGAGGTAATGTCTCCACAACTTCAAAGCAAGCACCACGGATGCCAACTAAAGATCATGGGTGGCATAGTTGCGTTCATGGGGACGTAACTGCCGATACCCATAAGAAACAACTGACCTCTACTGCATGAGAACACAGCCTAACCCTAGATGTGAAGCATCACAGAAAACATCAAACTGAACTCCCTTAGCTGGAAGACAAAGGACTGGAGCACTTACTAACTTCTCCTTTAGATACTTGAAAGATTCCTGACACTGATCAGTCCATATGAATTACTGATCCTTCCTAGTCAAAGATGTCAGAGGATTCACAACTCGAGAGAAATTGGCTACGAACCTCCTGTAGTATCCTGTGAGACCAAGGAAACTTCACACCTCTGAAACTATCTTAGGGGCTGCCCAAGACACAACTGCTTCTATCTTCGATGGATCCAAAACTACTCCCTAATGGGACACAACATGCCCCAAGAAACGGGCTTCTTGAGCCCAAAACTCACACTTTGACAACTTCCCAAACAGCTGATGTTTACAAAGAACTCCCAAAACAGCATGTATATTCTCTTCATGCTCCTCTTTAGATGTGGAGTACACAAGGATGTCGTCGATGAAAACCACCAAAAACTTGTCCAGGAACTCACAGAACACATCATTCATCAATCCCATGAACACAGATGGAGCATTAATCACACCGAATGACATTACAACGAACTCATAATGCCCATGAAGACAACAGAAAGTAGTCTTCGGGATATCCTCATCCTTTACACGCATTTGATGATATCCTGACCGCAAGTCGATCTTTTAGAACCAAATTTCACCCTTTATTTGATCGAATATATCATCAATCCGTAGAAGAGGATAGCGATTATTTATTGTCACTTTGTTTAAGTAATGATAATCGACACACAACCACAAACTACCGTCAACCTTCTTCATGAACAAAACTGGTGCACCCAAAGGTGACACACTTGGCCGAACAAAACCACACTGTAACAGACCATCAAGCTATATATGTAGATCTTTTAACTTATTAGGGGCCATCCTATATGGATACACAGAGATAGGAGACACTCCTGGCTATAGCTTGATCCCAAACTCGATCTCTCGTCAAGGGGGTAATGCTACAACCTCTTCTGGAAAGACATCAGGGTACTCCTCTACAACCCTAGGAAACACCAACTGCTGAACCTTTGAAGAACTCAACATCATCTCAGCCATCATGGATGATAAGGATGGAACATCCCTATGACCCATCCAAGGATCTCTCTCACAAACAAACACCACTTTCTCTCCATCCGCACCAATGAAGATGACCTTCTTCTGGAAGAAATCCATGATAGCCTGCACCGAATACAACTAATCCATGCCGAAGATGGCATCATATGGTTGTATTCGTAAACATAGGAAATCTCCCCAAGAGCGGTGTTGGCCCAACACTAGCTCACAGTCTCTACATACTTCAAACAAATCAGCTTGACCTCCAACTGACGTAGTCAACACCAAGGGCACTGGAAGTCTCTCTACCTCAAGCCCCAAATCATGGACAAGGGTAGGTGATATGAAGGAGTGTGTCACTCCTGAATCAAACAAGGCATACACCAAGGTAGAAAACAAGAAAACGGTACCTCGAACGATGTCTGGCTCGCTTGGAGCTGGCAACGCTATAGCATGAATCTGACCACGACCTCCTCCATGACCTCTCTGACCCTGATGAAAACCACCACTATGGCCACGCTATGCTCTCTAAGGATGGGGAGTGTCATGGGGATGTCCTCTACCTGCCCCATCTATCCTCTGCTGATCTAAAGCTGGTGAAACCAGCTACTTCTGCCTCGACTAGAACTATCTTAATGGAGGAACCTGGAGCGTAGCGCCTGGTGTAAGATGGCCGCTTTGAAAGGTCGGGCCCTCCCGATGCTGATGAACATGACCACCACAATAAAAACAAGCGCCTGATCCCTTGGCATAGGCCTGAGAGTTGCTGCCTCTGGAGAAATGAGATGTGAAGGGCTGGGGCCTACCCCTAGATGAATGGAAACTCTTCTACCCTGAAAACTGAGAACCCTGGACCACAACCTTTCTTTGTGAGGGATCATGATGATCCCCCTCTCATGATGATCCTATCCTGGCCAAATTCCTCTTGACAACCTCTTCCCTTGCCAGCACCTCAAGATATGTCTCCAACATAAATGGGGTGACCTGGCGCTGGATCTCGGGACACAAAGCCTCCTTGAAATGCCTCACCCTGGCCTCCTCATCTGGTAGCAGGTCCGAAGCATATCGTAAAAGGTTCCTAAAACGGATTCCAAACTCTCGAACACTGGAGGTCCCCTGTCGAAGGGTAAGAAGCTCCTGGTGACTGGACACCTTCACAGTCGAAGAAAGAAACTCGAATATGAACCTGTCTCGGAACTCCTCCCATGAGATCGCTGACTCCTTAAAATCCCTGAGGAACAAGAACCACCACTGCCTCACTGATCCACGTAGCATTGTCACAACCAAGGACACCCAGTGCTCCTTCTGAGCACGAATCGAACTGAAGCCGATCTCGACCTCCTCTGAACAATCTTCTGTGAATGCATCTGAAACAGAGCCCTCATACTTCTGCAGACTCTGGCGATGAAACTCTCAGAGTGTCTTACTCCAAGTGTCGTTGTCATTAACCTCTACCCTGCGATGATCTACTGGAATAGCCTGCTAGACATTTTCTGTGAAAACCTGACGAGGACGTCGACCTGGATCCATACCTGTAAAATAACAACCGTTAGAGTTCCTAAACCTGGAATATGGAAGAATCAACATTAATTAATTAATTGTTTTCTTTTATTCATTTTAGGTTAACCTATCCCAAGGTCTACCCATTCAAACACAGGCACAAAGAAAAATGATGCATGATACTTTCCTAGGTCTCTACCCTACAACTAGTATCACCTTATTTAGTAGCCATTGTAAACTTAAAGGTCCATACATCAGATCATAGGGGTCTCTAAATGCCTATGTATCAGCTGATATCCAGTGTTTACCTCACTTGCTGAACATTAATGACACTATTTCCCTACCAACCCATGCAACCTCACCTATGCCTAACTCCAAACTCCATCCTATCCCTCAACCAGACCTCTGATACCACTCTGTCATGACCCCCTCCCCACAAAGTGTACCCCTCCTGGGCTGGAAATGTGAGAAGGGAGATAATGACACCCGATTCCCGCCTCCAGTAGGCCCCGGGTTGGCAACTAGCACCGAGGGTATAGTAACACACAAGAATGAGAGGCATTACCCTCTAAGAGAACACATGTAGAAGAGAGAGATAAGATAGACACCAATCAACTCCAACTCAGACTGCAATATAAACAAAACCCAAGTACACATATGAAATTCCATGAAAAAGTACTACAAATGAAAGGGAAAAACTACAAGTACCCAAAATAAAGTAAAAACAACAGCAACCACAAGCCTGAACAGCTCCTGCAACCACAAACTAGTAGAAACCAGCTTGATCTCCAACCTGCTCGAAGTGACCTGAAAAACAGTATATATATATACATAGGGTGAGTATAATAGTATACTCAGTAGGATCCTCCCCAAAGCCTCTCGTGCAAAAGTAAATGAAGCATGCTAAAGCACAGTGAACAACAAGTGAAACTAACTCGTCACCTAAACAGGTATATTAAGTTCCCAACATAACCATGGCTACTCTAACCAAGTAACGCATACAAGAATATATTGTATAATAAAGAATATCAAGGGTACCCCGCTACTACTTCCCCACTGGTTTTCCGCTTTGCCCCAACGTCGCACGTCCTGAGCATCTCTCTCCAAAAAGGCTTTCCCGCAGACACCTGGGTGAAGCACCATAATATGAACCTCGTGCAACACAAAGGCTTGCCCGAAGACACCTGGGCGAAGCACCACACCATCCTCACAACCAAAAGTAACCAGGTAGGCTCTGGGATCCACCACAACTCGCATAACGTGTATCATAAGTCGGGTATTATACCTCAAGCCATTACAACCCATACACTGAGTAAGGATCCTCAAGCCATCACAACCTATACACGTTACACCTATAGTAGTTCATAGGATACTATATCCAGAATATATGTGTGTGAATAACCACAAGCCATTACAGCCCTCTACACACATATATGGGGAAAACTAACCAATGTTACTGCCAGCACAAATAACTACCAAGAGAAGAGAGTGGGGCCAAAGGGGGTAGTCAGCCATTCACCCTCCCCTCGGAATATTGGGTAAAACACCCCCTAGGGCTCAGAATCCCCAGGGTGTCAGTTTCCCTTACTGATAGGGTGGAGTAGCGTATAGAAACACAAAAAGTATAGAATATATTATATCTCACCACCACACTATGAGCATTACCAAGTCTTAGACACAACCGCAGCTAACATCTCTTAGACTCCAGGCTGCTACTTCTAAGAATAGGTATCCTATAATCACACAACCATTTAAAGAGCATTATTAGATTTCTTCATTCCCTTTTTATCATATCCACTTTACATTAATTAATTCTTTAAACATTAATTAACCATGAACAGTTCCATAGTAACTTTCATTAGCATCACACCAAAAGTCAATTGTTCCTTCAAAGATTAAAACCTCATCATTATGTTCTAGAGAACTCCAACCCCATGGGTTAAAACTATTTATTCAAATATTCATTAGAGAAATTACTTTCCCACATTCCCAGGAATTATAGAAAAACATTCTAAGCTACTAAACACAAGGGGGCTCAACACAGTGAGTAGATGTACTACTCGTCAAGTATTTGCCTCCTATATCAAGAGCATAGAACCATCCTCCCTTAAGAAGCTAAACACTGAAAGAAGGTGGAATACCCCATGCGTCTTCACCTCTTTCGGAAAAAGGGTAACTAAGACCAGCTTCCTTGAGCATTGGGGAAAAGTAAAGCAGATAAACAACCAAACAAAATCACCAATCATCCAACAATCACATCCATCCCATTCCATTATCCCTGGTGTCCTCCTCGACACCCACATGCATAAACTGATGCATCTCGCCACTCTAGGCATCATCTGTTGCCACAACCAAAAGCCTCCATGCCCCCACATATCACAACAACCATCTAGGATCACATCATAGCCCAAGCAGCAGGAAAACGAACACCACATTAATTGGGCTTTTGGCCCTTTAACAAAAAAGAGGGTAACTCAGAACCCTTTAAGGAATTATCAAACAATCAGTTCTTTAATACATATTGAATTAACAGATTTGTTATTCATAGGTTCCAATTTCAGGAAACCTACTTAGTAAATTATCACAAATAAATAAACATGCTTACTGCACTAATTTGATAAACATAAAATTACAACAAGAACCAAATTTGTTTTCATGCCTCTTTATCTTTAGCCAAAAATTATCAATTAATCCCAATTTATGTTCTTTGCCGATTTACATCAAGAAAGAATAGCTAATCAAAGCAAGCATAAATATCACACCATCTAGCAAAACATGAGGCAATAACATACGATCGATATCAATTTATTTATCCGGTTAAAATATTTATTATGACAATTCCATTGTCATCCAGTGGGATTAAACATGCTAACAATACATTTTCACATAAAAGAAAAGAGAATCAATGAATCCACTACCTCAAAAAGGTTCTTAATGTTCTTTATATGAGAATGATCCACTCAAAGGATCACGATCGCCTCCTACCGCGTCAACTGCATCCACCTGAGGATTCCACGGTATGACCGCACCAACTAAAACCCAAGAAAAGTACATTAGGAACATGGAGATAGAATTCCATAAAAAGGAAAGGAGGAATAGAAGAAGATGAACCCAAAATAATGACAAAAGATCATACCTTATATCAAAGATTGATCGATACTGCTTGGTTACACCAAAAACAGAGCAGAACTGATCGGAGGAGTAAAGTTTGATTGTGTAACTCCTACGGGAAGGATTGAAATATTCTAGCATCTCATAGAAGAGAACAAAGAGGAAGAAAAAGGGAGGATGATATCTTGTCCCTTTTGAAGATTTAATGGGGTGACGATTTAAGATACGCTTAATTCCCCATTAAAAGCGGATCACATTAACCCACACAGTTTGACTAAGTAAAAACATCCCGGGCATTACGAATAATTAATATAGGATTTATGGCCTTTGAATCAACCTTAAGAGTCCTTAAAATAAGGCTTTAAATGTATTTTACGTCAAAGGAAACGTCAAAGGGGCGAAACTGTAGGAAGATGGAAAACCTATTCACCTACTCAAAATTTGGAAAAGGAAAGAAAAGGTTACTGTTAGACCTCACCATTAGAGGTTATCGATATACATCACCGTTATAGGTTACTGATAGACCTCACCACTAGAGGTTACTGATACACCTCACCGTTAGAGGTTACCGATAGACCTCACCATTAGAGGTTACCGATATACTTCACCATTCTGGAAACACTGTACACCTACCATTCTGGAAACACTGTAGACCTACCATTAGAAGGTCACTGTTCGGAGGTTACCATTCTAGAAACACTGTTCAAGTCTACTGTTAGAATGTCACCGTTAGGAGGTTACTGTTCTGGAAACACTGTTCAAGTCTACTGTTAGAAGGTCACTGTTAGAAGGTTACCGTTCTAGAAACACCGTTCAAGTCTACCGTTAGAAGGTCACCTTTAGAAGGTTACCGTTCTAGAAACACTATTCAAGTCCACCATTATAAGGTAACTGTTAGAAGGTTACCGTTCTGGAAACATTGTTCAAGTCTACCGTTAGAGGGTCACCATTAGAAGGTTACCATTCTGGAAACACTGTTCAAGTATACCGTTAGAAGGTCACCATTAGAAGGTTACCATTCTAGAAAAACTATTTAAGTCTACTGTTAGAAGGTCACCGTTAGAAGGTTACCATTATGGAAACACTGTTCAAGTCTACCGTTAGAAGGTCACTGTTAGAAGGTTACCGTTCTGGAAACACTATTCACAGAACTGAAAAAAATTGGCGAAGTGTTGGGAAAAAGACACCCTAACCTCCTAGAACACCTCAAAAACCATAATTCAGCAAGGGAAAGTACCGGAGAGGTCTGACCCATTACAATTAAGGAGGATCATATTAAACCATATGTTTTTTCCATTTATAATCATCCGTACAATAGAAAAATTTATGATATGATAGATATCCTTTGAAATGTATTTAAAAACCATTAAATAAGGCATTAAACCCATTTACCATCATAAAAGTCATAAAAAGGGAAAAACTGGAAAATATGGAAACACTGTTCACTACCACCGCTAGGGAGTCACCGCCACTGCCAGATGAGTCACTGCCAAATGAGTCATCGCTAGTGAGTCACTACCAGATGAGTCACCTGCAGCGAGTAACCGCGAGATGAGTCACTGCTAGCGAGTCACTTCTAGTGAGTCACTACTAGACGATTCACCACCAGTTAGTCACCGCCAGCGAGTCACCATCAAAGGAGTCACTACCAGTGAGTCATCACCAGACGAGTCACTACCAGTGAGCTACTGCGAGGATGAGCGACTACCAGGATGAGCTACCACCAGAATGAGATACCATTGGAAAATATGAATTTTGGTAAACTCTTGAAATGAGACACTATTATAATGACTCATATATCCCAAAAACACCTCGGAATTCCCCCAAACACTAGATTTCTTATAAAGTAATAGTCCAAAAAGTCTGGGCCATCACATCAAATACCTCTCAAACTATTCTCACCCTTAAGAATTCAAAACCACCTCAGAAGAATGAGAGGAAGGGTCCGAACAACTGCCCCTTGAGATACCTCTCAAGTCTCTCAATACATTTGGTACACAACAACCATTAGGGAAAGAAGTTCAAATCTACACAACACATTAAACACAATCTTCTAGGAGAGATACCTCTCAAATAAGAAAACTATCACATAGATAGGTATAAAAAGTCTAGTATGCAATGCATAATAATAAAACAACCATAATAACACCAAGTAATGGTGCACATTCAAAAAACATTTCTTCACATTGTTTTTAATATAAGTATTAGGTTTCAGATAAGAAAAAAAACATTGTTATACCTTTTTACTTCAACAAATTCACGTAGACATGCCATTGAATGAATATCTATACATGCAATTTTCTCATTTGTTAATGTATAAAATTTAAATTAAAAATATTTTAAATATATCATTCTTAACATACCATGAAGAAATAGATTACCATGATCAAGTAATAATTTACTAACAATAAAGAAAAGCTATTTAAGACACTTTATTAAACCATTTTGGTGGAGTTTAAAATCTAAGAATGATTTTTCAAATGATCTATTAATTTCCAGACATGTTTCTCAACATTTTATTTTGAAAAAAGTTATGTTTGAAATCATTCCTATTAAATTACTTTCATAAAAATTTAAAAAAAAATTAAGTAGGCTAAGAAAACCTCTTCGAGTCAAAACCCATTTTGAATCCTTTTTATAGCATAAAATTTATCAAAATACTCTTCATGAAAACACTTTCAACAATTTTTTAAAACCACTTTTCTTCAAAATGTTTCCCAATACCACTTACATAATTTGGGAGGTTTCATGCATTAACAAAATTTAATCTATTCTATTAACAAAACTCTATCATTCTCTTTACTAAGTTAATATCAATACAATTTAACATCAAATTTAGAAAACATGAATTAAAAAATGGCATGAATCACAAATATGAAATGAGTTTAAAACTTAACACCTTATCCCATTTTAAAACTCTTCCAGGTTTGTCATCAATACATTAATTACCAGGAACATACTTATGCAGGAACAATAAGGGGTTCAACATTTCAAATTTATATTTTTCACAGGTTCATGCCTTTACTTACAGGATATTAAATAACATTCCTCTAACAATATGAAAACTTATATTAATATAGATATATCTATGAAAAACATAAAAATAAAATAAACCCATCCACCATATCATGATATTTTCCACTTTGGAAAATACTGAATCACCCGTATAGTTTTAAAATGTGTTGTAATATAACGCATCTTGTTGCGGGGAAAGAGTTTCCCTCTCTTCATATGTTTGTGGTCATAACACATTCTATCAACATAAAATCAATCACAAAAATCACAACCAACATGATAGTAGCAAAAAATTACCATTAATTCCTTTATAAAAGATTTAGGCACGGGAGGCAAGCCTATCCTTATTAATTTCCTTGATCTCCCAAAACAACTAGTTTATTTTATTTATGACTTTAAGTGATTAATCCTTTCTATGAGAGGTGATGGATACCATCAATATAATTAAAACACATCACAAAAAAAAGTAATCTCTCCACATCAAATACACATCTCTTCCACCACATGTCACCATCACTCTACAACACATCCATTGGCCCAACTTCTCAAGAAACAAAAAAAATTTCCACCATACATTTTACACAACCACATCCTCACACCACTTTATCATCCATAGTCAAAAAACCTTTTCACATAACCACACTATCCATCTCATAATCCAAAAAACCCAACCAGAAATCCCAATTATCATCACACATAAAGCCCCAAGCACACAAATCAAGGAATTATCTCTCCCATGTCAAGATATTATCCTCTTTGGGTGGCACTGACTTTCCCTCACACTTTTAATCACGTAAAGTATAACGCTTCTTGGTTAGGGATCATGTTTCCCCCTCTTTGTATACTAGAAGGATTTTAAACCACATGTCACATAAGGAATCACAACAAGAACAATAACACACAACAACAACACATAGTATCTTCCGAAACTATTTATGGTCTTACATTATTTCATCTCATTATTTTTCATAGGTATATTTATAAAATATAAAATTTTCCATGAGGAACTGGTTCATTTTCCATATATAAGTGATCATCATTTTAATACATGATGTGTTTGATCAAGTAGTCATGAAAAGGGTCTCATAATCTACAACAATCACAACATAAACAAGGCTTCCAAATATTTTTATTTTCAGAAGGGTGTATAAAGACATCAATGCAAAGATAACAACACATACACAAGTAACACTCCACATCTCTAGGTTATTTCTTGTGAAACTTCATGAATTAAATTTAAATATATCTAACATGCATCCAAGTTAAAGGAAAAATTGTACACATGTTATATCACACACCTTGTTTAATATGGATTCACAAGGAATTATGGGTTCATATTATTATCATGTTAATAAACTTTCAACTTTATCTAAAAAAAATCTACATGCTATATTCTTGTGTTCAATTAAAATACTACACTACATAAACAACATGCCATCACAATCATAAAAGTAAAACATGCTTTCTGACAACAAAATTTGAAATAAACCTATTGTATTACTATGTTTCATGCTTTATAATGATCAAGGTGAATATTATTTAATCATTTTATTGATCAAGGAAACATGATTTCTAACAACAAGATTAAAATAGAACATGTTATATTAATAAATATCATGATTTATCATACTCAAGATAAACATTATTTAATAATTTCATAGTTCAAGAAAACATGCTAATATACTGAAATAATGGAAACATGATTCTACTTACATATTTAAATGTAATGTCTTAAACATTATACATGCACATGTCTTTCATACTAGAGTTTCCCTAGTTACCACACTAATGATTTTAACTTTAGGCATGCTTACCATAACAAACTACTCATGACTTAATATGTGAGGTAAGGTTATTTCAATAATTAATTTTTTTTATTAGTTATAACATAATAATTTTAATCACTTACACATTTATAAATCTAAAAAAGTTAGCATAAATAATGCTTATCATCTTACAATATTTATAAATAAATGTCACATGAATTTCTATCCTGACACATGCTTACAAGACATGGTAATATCAATACTATATAGCTGTAATTGAGGAAAAAAAATAAGAAGAAAGTTACTCTTTTAAAGGATTCAAAATTCAAAATAATTATCATTAATTAAGATAGACATTTTTAGAAGTTTTTAAATGTATAAAGCCTAATTTTATAATAATTCAGAAACACATGATTACGAGAAATGACGGATGAAAAGCAACATGATACATATTAGCTCATATTAAAACTAGAATAATTATAAGAATGGTTTAAAAGTAATTTATTTTATCATGCTAGTGTGAAATATAATTCTAGGTTACATGCTTCAAAAGGGTTTTCAAAATTAAATAATTAATTTTAACAAAATACACTATGTATGTTTCTATAAAAATTTCAAACATTATAATAATTATAAAGTGTGTTATAAATTTCTAACAAAGAAATAAATATCCAATTTATCAAGATTCATGCTATAACAGGATAGGAAACAACAAATTAAATACTCAATAAGGTTTCAAACAAATAATTCAATCCAATTACCGATCATATCACTCTTTCCTCTTGGTTTTAGAATGATTCACCAAAAAATTAATGAATTTTACTAGAAATAAAAGCATGGGAAAATTCATAGAAACACACATAAAATTTCATGATTAATTTAATCTATTTTATATTCAAAATTTATCTAATTAAAATAAGAACACAAGTCATTATGATGCATGTACCTTTCCTAGGGTCTCTACCCTGCAAACAGTGTAGCCTCACTTGGTCATTCGGTAGGCTCAAAGTCCTTGCATCGGATCATGGGGGGCCCTAAAATCCCATATCCTAGCCGGTATTATCTAGACTATGTCATAAACCAAGGTCACCTAACATTGTTTCTCTACCAAACCATGTAATACACACTATTCCTAACTCCAAACCCCGTCCTATCTCTGAACCATCAACCTCTAATATCATTCTTTCATGACCCCTTCCTCCAAAGATACCTCTCCTGGGATAGCAGTGAAGAAAGGGAGATAATGACCCCCGAGTCCCACCTCCAGTATTCCACAGGGCAGAAACCGTAACCAAGGGTACAAAGATCTCACAAGATGGGAGGCATTACCCTTTATAAGAAAACAAGATTGGGAGATAGAAGGAATCAACCGAAAAAAAATCCATAACATATATAAAATAAATCTAAACTATCTAACAATGCATGTATAAATTAAAACTAATACATATATAATTATTCAAAAGAAAGACCAAAAGAATAAAATCTAAGGCAATGACACAACAACTGCTCCAAAGACTGAGCTATAAATGTCCAACATGGTCCCCAAAGTCCTCATCGAAACCTGAAAATAGTTTTTATATACATAGGGTGAGCATACAAGTGTAATCAGTAGGAAAATCAAAGTCTCTTATGTACAAATGGGAGAAACATACTAATTCTCCCGTGAGAAAACAAAAGAACTAAACAACACCTAACAAGGTATGCAAGCCACCCCTACCTCACCAAGGTCGGCTCGCCAAGTAACGCAAGTCAAGTAAAGTATTATAGTAAGCACATTGATAGTTTTGGTACCACACACCACTTTCCCACTGATTAGATGCTATCACACCCTAATGGAAAATGTCATGGAACTCCCACCTCTTCCAAATCCACTATGTCAAAACCCACCCTCACATACCTGGGCCTCATAGCTAGTACCGCAACCTGGGTAAAAAAATCTCATCACATCCCACCCATAGACACTTGGGCCACAACCACATCACACCCCGCCCGTACACACCTGGTCCTCACAACCACATCTCACTCACGGACACCTGGGCCTCATAACACATAATATACTATCCCAAATACACCTGGGAAGCACAACACATCTCATCTCATCATGTAGAAACCTGGGAAACACAACTCATCACATATCATCCTGAAGACACTTGGGAAACCCAACTCACCCACACACACCTGGGCCTCACGAACCACAACCTGCACAAATAATTTTAGGCTACCACCACCTGGAAGAGGGATCAGGGAAGAGCGGGTGGCCAACCATCAACCCCCCACTAGGATGTCTAGGAAAGACACCCTCTCCTGTGACAATGGGGGTGTTCATCACGTAGTTCTCAACTAGGTTGGGGTACACATAGAAATCACAAGGAAAATACAGTGTATATACATTTATAGTTATAGCACAAAATCCCATAATGTGGGTTTATAATAAGGAATAACCATCTCATAAAGTTCACACAATCACTGCCACCTCTAAATTCATAGAAACACATAAACAGGGCACAACCCACAATTCATTTTAAATCTTCAAGCCATATTCCAAAGTTTCTATTTTATCAATATTTTACTCTTTATTATCCACTTGATTTTTGAAATAAAAATTCATTATAAAACCCATTTTATTTATAAGAACATTTTATTTCATATTTCTAACCCATTTGTTTATACATAATCATTAGAAAGTTAATCAACACAACCCATCATCAATCTTCTCATTGAACATGCCCATTGGAAATTACTAACATACAAAATTAATTCCATTAACACTTGGGTGGTTGTAATAGAACCAACCACATAGCATAAATACAACAACATACAATCAGAACACAATCCATAAGTCTCATTATATTTTAAATCCACATTTAGCTGCTTAACAGATTTCACAAATATCAAATAATACTATATTAACAACACATTGGTTCATTAATACTCCAGCCTATTATCATTAATTCATTAGCTATTAACATTAATAATTCCATTCAAAATAAAACACTTTTCTAGATTCTTCCCAAGAAATATAATTAATTCACACAATACAATAACCAACACATGGAAAGTAGCACCACACAACAACCCATTGCATAACCATACCACAACAACCCATTACTCTCTTACCAATACACCCACATCATCACCAATTTATAGCCACATCCCCCTTTTCACAACCCCACTGCATAACCATACCACAACTACCATCACAGCCCCGTTTTACCACTGTACCATTACAAAATTCACAACCCCACTTCACAACCACATCTCATCCAATTCCCCCTCACACATCACAACACAGTCACATTCCAACCATCATATCACCAGAGTCAACCCACAACACACAATCATGTCCACAAACATGTTACAACACACAAAATAGCAAAATACACTTTCAGATTTAGTAGGGGATCCCTTATTCAATTTCACTTAATTTAGGGAGTTATCACAAAAACCATATAATCCCAGGGCATCCATTTATTTTAATAAAATGTACATGGTTAACCAATTATATAATAAGTGACATCAATATCCACATAACATGAAGTTATTACACATCCCATAAACTAGTGAAAAAACAAGGACCCCCAATGGACAGGATTTTCAGTGGGTATTTAACCCACACAATTCACAACATTGATCAAAATATCAATAAAATAATAAGATCATCCGTCACATTCCCCTGCCCCTTTAAATTCAATATAAACCAATCCATTATCTTTCTTAATATAGTTGAAACCATGTTCATAAGAGTTAAAAATAATAAACCCATCCCGCATGATACACATAAATAGAAATCAAGGTAAAACATACTTGGAAGAAAGATGATCAAAATAGCCTTTTGCCTAGGCTTGCTGCACCAAAACATGGGTGTGTACATGAGGAAACTACTTCAAGGGGGAACTCGAACCAACTATAGCAACCATGTTACATGAATCCTATGGTAAGAAGTATTTGGTACATTCATATCATGATAAAGAAGAAGGAATGATCGAAGGTAATATCTTTAACTTAGAAATATTAGATCTGAATTCAATAGGATTTGAAATGGTTTGGTTGACCATTAAAGAGGATCACATTAAACCACATGGTTTGGCCATTTAGAATCATCTGTACATTGGATAAATTTATTATATGATGTATAGCCTTTTAAATGGATTTAAAAACAATTAAA
Organism: Viscum album; assembly: GCA_963277665.1. Taxonomy (NCBI): domain Eukaryota; kingdom Viridiplantae; phylum Streptophyta; class Magnoliopsida; order Santalales; family Viscaceae; genus Viscum; species Viscum album. The sequence goes on from OY728160.1 coordinate 1,833,814,109, forward strand.
TAAGGCATTAAACCCATTTCTCATCATAAAAGTCATAAAAAGGGAAAAATTGGAAAATCTGGAAACACTATTCACTACCACTACTAGGGAGTCACCACCACTGCCAAATAAATCACCACTAGCGAGTCACCGCCAGATGAGTCACCACCAATGAGTAACCCCTAGTGGAGTCACTGCTAGTGAGTCACTGCCAGATGAGTCACTGCTAGATGAGTCAATGCTAGTGATACAAAGCGGGCCCGTGGCCCATAGACTTTGCGGGTATGGGGTGGATGTGGGGCAGGGAGGGACTAAAGTTTTTGACTATTTAGAGTGCGGGCCAATGCAAGTTGAGCCTGCGTGGGTGCGGTCCAATGTGGGTTGAGCCCATGCGGGTGCGGGCTTGCCCGCGGGCCTGATTTAAAAAAAATATTATTTTTATAATATATGTTTCTTTAACATTCTAGTTTTTCTAATAAAAATTCTTGGTTAAATGGTGACATATGATTTATCACCATAATGATCATACTAATTCACCATTTATTCACATGTGAATTTTAAATAGGCCTATATTTATTGTTTTAATATGATATTATATTATTTATATAGTAATTATTAACCTTATTCACATGGTGTGTCAACCCATCTCTTGAAAAATGGAACTCATTGCCCCTGCACATGGTTTCAGTTCTATAAGAGTTATTATAATCATAATATTTTTTTAGTTTGATCTAATTTTGTTATTATTTAATTTTATTTTTTATTAAGAGAATATGATAAAACCTCAGGGAAACCCTAATAGATCCCTCTAAAACTGATCGTTACCTGAAGAGACTTCATTCATTCACATGTTTAGCTGTTAAAATCACCACACAACCAACATTATCATTAATCTCCCCTCACCAATCAATCACCTATAATCTATTGAAATAGTTCACCACCGCATCGACGTCGCCGCATGCCACCATTAACCCACAGAAAAATGTTCCATCACATCCCTTAAAACTCTAGTTATTGTTAATTCACACTTCTTCCCCACAAATACCATTAAGAATGATTAAAAAATATAGTATTTAAATGACTATAAATAGTATATTTTTTTTAAATGCGGGTAAGCCCGTGGGAAACCCGTGGGTTTTTGCGGGGTGGGGCAGGCTTGAAATTTTTCGTTCGCATTATATGCAGGATTTTGCGAACAAACCCACAGGGGCTCAAACCCGTGCGGGCTGGGCCTGACCCACCCCGACCCGACCGTTTCACATTACTAGTCACCACCAGAGAGTCACCATCAGATGAGTCACTACCAGTCGAGTCACCACTATGAGTCACTGCCAGAAGTGTCACTAACAGTGAGTCACTGCCAGATGAGTCACCGCCAGCAAGCTACCACCAAGATGAGATACCGCTAGGATGAGCTACCGCCAAGATGAGCTACCGCCAGGATGAGATACCACCAGACTGGGCTATCGTTGGAAAACTAGAATTTTGGAAAACTCTTGAAATGATTCATTATTGGAATGAATCATATTTCCTAAAAATACCTCGAACTTCCCCCAAACGCCTCAAAAACTATATTTATTACAAAGTAATGGATTGGAAAGTTCGAGCCATTACATCATAATGATTAGATCCGAATTCAATGGGATTTTAAATGGTTTAGTTGACCATTAAATAGGATCACATTAAATCACACTGTTTGGCCATTTAGAATCATTCATACATTAGAGAAATTTAAGATATGATGGATAACCTCTAAAATGGTTTTAAAAAAATTAAATAAGTCATTTAACCCATTTCCCATCATAGAAGTTGTAAAAAGGGAAAAAATGGAAAAACTAGAAAATCTATAAACACTATTCACTACCATCGCTAAAGAGTCACCGCTATTACCAGACGAGTCATCGCCAGATGACTCACCACCAGCGAGTCATCGCCAGATGAGTCACCACCAGCGAGTCACTTCCAGATGAGTCGCCGCCATACGAGTCACTGCTAGTGAGTCACCACCATCGAGTCACCGCCAGATGATTCACCACCAGTGAACCACCACTAGATGAGTCACCACCAGTGAGCTACTACCAGGATGAGCTACCACTAGGATGAGCTACTACCAAAATGAGTTACTGTTGGAAAACTAGAATTTTGGAAAACTCTTGAAATGAGTCACCATTGGAATGACTCATATGTCCCAAAAACACCTCAGACTTCCCCTAAACACCTCAAACACCATATTTCTTACAAAGTAATGGATCGAAAAGTCTAGGCCATTACATCAGATACCACTCAAACTATTCTTGTCCTCGAGAATTTAAAACCATCCCAGAAGAAAGAGAGGAAGGGTCCGAACAACCACCCCTTGAGATACATCTCAAATCTCTTGATACATTTGGAACATAAAAAACATTAGGTAAAGAAGTTGAAATCTACACAACACATTAAACAAAATATCCTAGGGGAGATACCTCTCAAACAATAAAACAATCACATAGATAGGTATAACAAGTCTAGTATGCAATGTATAACAATCAAAAAACCATAATAACACCATGGAAGGGAGAATATTCAAAAAAAAATTCTTCACACTGTTTTTAATAGAAGGATTAGATTTCAGATAAGATAGAAAACATTGATATACCTTTTTTACTTCAACAACTTCCCCTAGAAATGCCATTGAAAGAATATCTACACATTAATTTTTCTCATTTTTTAATCTAAAAAATTTAAATTCAAAATATTTTAAATATATCATACTTAACATATAATGAAGAAATATATTACCATGATCGAGTAAAAATTTAATAACAACATAGAAAATCTATTTATGACACTTTATTAAACCATTTTGGTGGAGTTTAAAAGATAAGAATGATTTTTCAAATGATATATTACTTTAGAGACATGTTTCTCAACATTTTATTTTGAAACATGTTATGTTTTAAATCATTCCTATTAAATTACTTTCATGAAAAATATAAAAAAAAAATTCATTAGGCTAAGAAAACCTCTTCGAGTCAACAAACATTTTTGAATCATTTTTATAGCTTGGAATTTTTCAGAATACTATTCTTGAAAACACTTTCAACAATTTTTTAAAACCACTTTTCTTCAACATGTTTCCCAACACCACTTACCAAATTTGGTAGGTTTCATGCATTCAAAAAATTTATTCTATTCTACTAACATAACTCTATCATTCTATTTACTAAGTTAATACCAATACAATTTAATATCAAATTTAGAAAACATAAATTAAAAAATGGCATGCATCACAAATATGACATGATTTTTAAACTTACCAACTTATCCAAGTTTAAAACTCTTCCAGGTTTTTCATTAATACATTAATTACTATGAACAAACTTATACAAGAACAACAAGGGGTTCAACATTTAAATTTTTATTTTTCACAGGTGCATGTCATTAATTATAGAAGTTTAAATAGCATTCCTATACCAACACAAAAACTTATATTAATATAGAAAGATCTAAAAAAAGCATAAAAATCAAAGGAACTCATCCACAAAACCATGATATTGTCCACTTTGGGTGTCACTGACTCACCCACATGGGTTTAAAATGTGTCATAATATAACGTATCTTATTGCAGGGAAAGAGTTTCCCTATATTCATACGTTTTTAATCATAACACATGATATCAATATAAAATCAATCACAACAATCCAACCAACATGATAGTAGTCAAACATTACCATTAATTCCTTTATAAAATATTTAGGCATGGGAGGCAAGCCCATCCTTATTGATTTCCTTGATCTCCCAAAACAATCGGTTTATTTTATTAATGAATTTAAGTGATTAATCATTTTTATGATAGGTGAGGGATTCCATAAATATAATCACAACACATCACAAAAAAACATAAGTCATCTCACCACATCAACCACACATCGCTTCCACCACACGTCACCATGACTGCACAACACATCCATTGGCCTAACTTCTCAACCAACAAAAAAAATTTCCACCATACATTTTACATAGCCACATACTCACAACACTTTACCATCTATAGTCAAAAACCCTTTTCACATAACCACATGATCCATATCATCCTCCACAAAACCCCAACCAACAATCTCAATTATCATCTTACACAAATCCCTAAGCACACAAAGCGAGGAATTCTCTCTCTCATGTTGAGATATTATCTGATTTGGGAGACACTAAATCTCCCTAATGGTTTTAATCACGTCAAGTATAATGAATCTAGATTAGGGATCAGGTTCTCCCTCTTTGTATAGTCGAAGTATTTTAAACCACATTTCACACAAGGAATCACAGCAAGAACAATAACAAAAAAACAACAACACATAGTATCTTCTATAACTATTTAGGGTCTTACATTATTTCATCTCATTATTTCATATAGTTATATTTACACAATTTAAAATTTTCCATGGGAAACCGGTTCATTTTCCGTATATAAGTGATTAGAATTTTAATACATGATGTGTTTGATCTTTTAGTTCTAAAAAGGGTATCATAATATACAATAATCACAACATAAGCAAGGTTTCAAAATATTGATATTTTCAGAAGGGCATATCTATACATAAATGCAATGATAACAATGCATCCACAAGTAACACTGCACATTTACAACTTATTTGTAGTGAAACTTCATGACTCGAATTTAAATATCTCTAACATGAATCCAAGTTAAAGGCAAAATTTCACACACCATGTTTAATATGGATGAACAAGGAATTATGGGTTAATATTATTAACATGGTAATAAAATTCCAACTTCATCTTAAAAAAATTCTACATGCTATGTTCTTGTGTTCAATTCAAATACTGCATTACATAAACAATAGGATATCTTAATCATCAAAGTAAAACATGATTTCTGACAACAAAATTTGAACTACACATGTTGTATTACTATTTTTCATGCATTATCATGATCAAGGTGAATATTATTTAATCACTTGATTAATCAAGGAAATGTGCTCTCTAAAAACAAGATTAAAACTACACATTTTATATTAATAAATTTCATGCTTTACCATACTCAGGATAAACATTATTTAATCATTTAATAGTTGAATAAAACATGCTAATATACTAAAATAAGGAAAATATTATTCTACTTACATATTTAAATGTAACATATTAAACATGATACACGTGCTGGTATTTCATACTATAATTTCCCTAGTTACCACACTAATGATTTCATCTTTAGGCATGCTTCCCATAACAAACTACTCATGACTTAAGATGTGAGGTAAGGTTATTTCAATACTTAAAAATTATTATCAGTTATAAAATGATAAGTTTTTTCACTTACATATTTATAAATCTCAAAAAGTTACCACAAATCATGCTTACCATATTCAAATATTTAGAAATAAATGTCACATGGATTTCTATCCTAACACATGCTTACAAGACATGGTAATATCAATACTGTATAACTGGAATTGAGGGAAAAGATAAGAATCAAGTTACTCTTTTCAAGGATTAAAAATTCAAAATAATTATCATTAATTAAGATATACATTTTTATAAATATTTAAATGTCTAAAGCCTAATTTTACAATAAGTCAATAACACATGATTAAGAAAAATTACAGACAAAAAGCAACATGAGACATATTAGCTCATATTAAAAATAGAATACTTATAAGCATGGTTTTAAAGTAATTTATTTTATCATTCCAGTGTGAAATTTACTTCTAGGTTAAATGCTTCATAAGGGTTTTCAAAATTAAACAATTAATCTTAAAAAAATACACTAAGCATGTTTCTATGACAATTTCAAACATTATTACAACTAGAAGGTGTGTTATACATTTATAACAAAGGAAGAAATATCCAATTTATCAAGAATAATGCTATAAAAGGAGAGGAAACAACACATTCAATACTCAAGAAGGTTTCAAACAAACAATTCAAGCCAGTTTCCCATCATATCACTCTTTCCTCTTGGTTATAATAATTATTCACCAATCAATTAATGAATTTTACTAGAAATAAAAGCATGGGAAAAGTTAGAGAAATACACATAAAATTTCATGATTCGTTGTTTTATATTCACAAATTCATATAATTAAAATAAGAACACAAGTCACTATGATGCATGTAACTTTCCTAGGTTCTCTACCCTACAAACGGTGTAGCCTCACTTGGTCGTTCGATAAGCTCAGATTCCTTGCATCGGATCACAAGGGACCTTACAATTCCATGTCCTAGCTAGTGTTCCCTGGCCTATATCATACACCAAGGCCATCTAAAACTATTTCCCTACCATACCATGAAATAATAACTATAAATAACAGAAAACTACATCCTCTCTCTCAACCATCAGTCTTTATTACCATTCTGTCATAAAAACCTCCCTCTAAAGATACCCCTCCAAGGATGGTAGTGAAGAAAGAGAGATAATGAACCTGGAGTCCCACCTACAGTAGGCTATAGGGAAGAGACCAAAACCAATGGTACAAAGATATCACAAGATGGGAGGCATCACCCTTTATTAGAAAACAAGATCAAGAGATAGAATGAATCAACTGTAAATGACTCCATGACATATATAAAATAAATCAAAACCATCCCACAATGCATGTATAAATAAAAACTGATACATATACAAGTCTCCAAAAGAAATACCAAAATAATAAAAGCTAAGGCAGTGATATAGTAACAACTCCAAATCCTGAGCTAGAAATGTCCAACACAATCCACAAAGTCCTCCAAGAAACCTAAAAATAGTTTTTATATAAGTAGGGTAAGCATACAAGTATACTCAGTAGGAAAACCAAAGTCTCTCGTGCATAAGTGGGAGAATCATACTAATTTTCCTGTGAGAAAATATAAGAACCAAATAGAACCTAACAAGGTATACTATCTATACCCACCTCACCAAGGCATGCTCACTAAGCAACCCAAGTCAAGTAAAGTAATATAGTAAGAACATATATTGTTTGGTTACCCCTCACCACTTTCCCACTGATTATTCGCTCTCACACCCCAATGGAAAATGTCATGGAACTCCCACCTCTTTCGAATACACCACATCAAAACCTTCCCTCACACACCTAGGCCTCATAGCTAGTCCCACAACTTGGGAAAATGAATATCATCACATCTTTCCCACATATACTTTGGCCACAACCACATCACACCCCACTCGCACACACCTGGGCCTCATAACCACATCTCTCCCATCATACCACATCACATCCTATCCTGAAGACACTTGGTAAGCACAACACATCTCATCTCATCTCGTAGACACTTGGGAAACACAACACATCTAATATCATCCCTAAGACACATGGGAAACACAACTCTCCCACACACACCTGGGCCCCACGAACCACAACCTACCCGAAGAATTTTAGGCTACCACCATCTGGAAGAGGGAATAAGGAAGAGCGGGTGGCCACATAACATGTAGGTATTCCACAACCCATAAACTAGTGTACAAATAAGGACCCCCAATAGCCATGATTTTCAGTGGGTATTTAACCCACAAAATTTACAACATTGATCAAAATATCAAAAAACAATAAGATCATATGTCACATTCCCCCACCCCTTTAAATTCAATATAAACCGATCCATTATCTTACTTAATCTGGTTGTGACCATTTTTACAAGAGTTAAAAATAATAAACCCATCCCGCATGATACACATAAATAGAAACAAAGGTAAAACCTACTTGGAAGAAATATGATCAACATAGCTTTTTTCCCAGGCTTGCTACACCAAAATAGGGGTGCGTATAGAAGGAAACTGCTTCAAGGGGGAACTCAAACCAACTACAGAAACTAGGTTACACAAATCCTATGGGAAGAAGTATTTGGTACATCCATATAATGATAAAGGAGAAGGAACGATCAAAGGGAATATCTTCGACTTAGAAAGATTAGATCCAAATTCAATGGGGTTTGAAATGTTTTAGTTGAACATTAAAGAGGATCACATTAAACCACACAGTTTAGCCATTTAGAATCATCTATACATTAGAGAAATTTCTGATATGATGGATAACCTTTGAAATGGATTTAAAAACAATTAAATAAGGCATTAAAACCCTTTCTCATCATAAGAGTCATAAAAAGGAAAAAATTGGAAAATCTGGAAACACTGTTCACTACCACCATCAGGGAGTCACTACCACCACCAGATGAGCCAATGCCAGATGACTCACTACTAGCGAGTCACCACCATATGAGTCACCGCCAGTGAGTAACTTCCAGAGGAGTCACCTCCAACGATTCACCGCTAGACGAGTCACCTCCAAACAAGTCACGACCAGTTAGTCACTGCTAGACGAGTCACCGCTAGATGAGTCATCGCCAGTGAGCCACCACCAACAAGTCACCACCAGAGAGTCATTTCCAGATGAGTCACCTCCAGTGAGCCACTTCTCGATGAGTCACTGATAGTGATCTACCACCAGGATGAGCTACCGTCAGGATGAGCTACCACTAGAATGATCCACCATTAGAAAACTGGAATTTTGGAAAACTCTTGAAATGAGTCACTATTGGAATGACTGATATGTCCCCAAAACACCTCAAACCACCCCCAAACACCTCAAACACCATATTTCTTATAAATTAATGGATCGTAAATTCTATTCCATTACACCAAAAAGATTAGATCCAAATTCAATGGGATTTGAAATGGTTTAGTTGACTATTAAAGAGGATCACAATAAACCACATAGTTTGGCCATTTAGAATCATCCGTACATTGGATAAATTTATGATATGTTGGATAGAATTTAAAATATATTTTAAAAAAATAAGACATTAAACCCATTTCCTCTCATAAAAGTCATAAAAAGGGAAAAACTGAAAAATCTGGAAACACTGTTCACTACCACCACCAGGGAGTCACCGCCACTGCTAGAAAAGGCACCACCATATGACTCACCACCAGCGAGTCACCACCAGATGGGTCGCCTCCAGCGAGTAACCACCATAGGAGTCACCACCAACGAGTCACCACTAGATGATTCATCACCAGATGAGTCACTTCTAGTGAGTCACCACCATACAAGTCACCACCAGACGAGTCATCACCAACACGTCACCGCCAGCGAGTCACTGCCAGATGAGTCACCACCAGTGAGCTACCACCAAGATGAGCTACCACCAGAATGAGTTACCATTGGAAAATTGGAATTTTGGAGAACTCTATAAATGTGTCACCATTAGAAGGACTCATATGTCCCAAAAACACATTAGAGTTCCCCCAAGCACCTCAAATACCATATTTATTAGAATGTAATGAACCCAAAAGTCTGAGCCATTACATCAAATACCTCTCAAACTATTCTCTCCCTCGAGAATTCAAAACCATCCCAGAATAAAGAGAATAAGGGTCTGAACAACCACCCGTCAAGATACCTCTCAAGTCTCTCGATATATTTGGAACACAACAACTACTAGGGAATGAAGTTCAAGTCTACACAACACATTAAACATAATCTCCTGGGGGTGATACCTCTCAAATAATAAAACAGTCACATAGATAGGTATAACAAGTCCAATATACAATTCATAACAATCAAACAACCATAATAACACCATGGAAGAGAGAACATTCAAAAACAATTTCTTCAAATTGTTTTTAACAGAAGGATTAGATTTTAGATAAGAAAAAAAAAACATTATTATACCTTTTTACTTCAACAACTTTACTTAGACATGCCTTTGAATGAATATCTATACATGAATTTTTCTCATTTGTTAATCTATAAAATTTAAATTCAAAATATTTTTAACATATCATGCTTGACATATCATGAAGAAACAAATTACCATACTCAAGTAAAAATTTACTAACAACATATAAAATCTATTTACAACACTTTATTAAAACATTTTTATGGAGTTTAAATATAAGAATGATTTTTCAAGTGATCTATTACTTTCCAGACATGTGTCTCATAATTTTATTTTGAAGCATGTTATGTTTGAAATCATGATAATTAAATCATTTTCATGATGTCATTATCATCAAAGTAAAACATGCTTTCTAATAACAAAATTTGAACTACACATGTTGTATTAATATGTTTCATGCTTTATCATGCTCAAGGTGAATATTATTTAATTACTTCATTTATTAAGGAAACATGATTTCTAATAACAAGATTAAAATTACACATTTTATATTAATAAATATCATGCTTTACTATGATCAATATGAACATTATCTAATCATTTTATAGTTCAATAAAACATTATAACATAATGAAATAAGGACAACATGATTCTACTTACATATTTAAATTTAACTTATTAAACATGATACATACACAGGTCTTTTATACTAGAATTTCCATAGTTACCACACCAATGATTTCAACTTTAGGTATGCTTCCCATAACAAAATATTCATGACTTAACATGTGAGTTAATGTTATTTCAATACTTAAAAAATTATTATCAGTTAGAAAATAATAAGTTTAATCACTTACATAGTTATAAATATCAAAAATCTCCCACAAATCATGCTTATCATATTCTATTATTTAGAAATAAATGTCACATGGATTTTTATCCAGACACATGCTTAAAAGACATGGTAATATCAATATTGTATAATTTAAATTGAGGGAAAAAATAATAATAAAGTTACAATTTTCAAGGATTCAAATTCAAAAAAATTATAATTAATTAAGATAGAAATTTTTATAAATCGTGAAATGTATAAAGCCTCATTTTACAATAAGATAATGACACATGATTACGAAAAATTACAGATGGAAAGCAACACGAGACATATTAGCTCATATGAAAACTAGAATACTTATAAGCATGGTTTCAAAGAAATTTATTTCATCATGACATTGTGAAATCTACTTTGAGGTTACATTCTTCATAATGGTTTTCAAAATTAAACAATTGATCTTAACAGAATAAACTATGCATGTTTCTCTAATAATTTCAAACATTAGCACAACTAGAAGGCATGTTATACATTTCTAACAAAGGAATAAATATCAAATTTATCGATAATCATGCTATAACAGTAGAGGAAACAACACATTCAATACTAAAGAATGTTTCAAACAAACAATTCAAGACAATTACCCATTACATCACTCTTTACTCTTGGTTATAAGAATGATTCACCAAACAATTAATGAATTTTACTATCAATAAAATCATGGGAAAATTCAGATAAAAACACATAAAATTTCATGATTCATTTAATCCATTTTATATTCACAAAGTCATCTAATTAAAATAAGAAAACAAGTCATTATGATGCATGTACCTTTCCTAGAGTATCTACCCTACAAATTGTGTAGCCTCACTTGGTTTTTTAGTAAGATAAGAGTCCTTGTATCAGATCACAGGGGGCCCTAAAATCCCATGTCTAGTATTCCCTATCCTATGTCATGCACCAAGGCCACCTTACACTATTGCTCTACCAACACATGAAATCATAAATGTACCTAACTTCAAACTCCATCCTATCTATCAACCACTAGTCTCTGATATGATTCTGTCATAACCCCACCCCTCTAAAGATACCCATCCTAGGATGGAAGTGAAGAAAGGGAGATAATGACCCCTGAGTCCCACCTCCAGTAATCCCCAGGGTGGTGACCATCACTAAGAGTACAAAGATCCCATAAGATGGGAGGAATTACCTTTTATAAGAAAACAAGATCATGATATAGGAGGAATCAACCATAAAAAACTCCATGAAATATATAAAATAAATCCAAACCATCCCACAATGCATGTATCAATCAATATTGATACGTTTACAAGTCTCCAAAAGAAAGACCAAAAGAATAAAAGCAAAGGCAGTGACACAACAACAACTCCAAATCCAGAGCTAGAAATGTCTAGCACAATCCACAAAGTCCTCCTAGAAACCTGAATTTTTTATATAGATATGGTGAGCATACAAGTATACTCAATAGGAAAACCAAAGTCTCTCATGCATAAGTGGGATAAGCATACTAATGCTCCCGTGAGAAAACAGAATAACCAAACAACACCTAACAAGGTATACTATCCATCCCCACCTCACTAAGGCATTCTAACCAAGCAACGTAAGTCAAGTAAGTAATATAGTAAGCACATTGATAGTTTGGGAACCCCACACCACTTTCCCACTAATTATCTACTCTCACACCCTAATAGAAAATGTCCTGGAACTCCCACCTCTTCCAAATCTACCACATCACAACCCACCCACACACACCTGGGCCTTATATCTAGCCCCACAACCTAGGAAAATGAAGATCATCACATATTTCCTACAGAAACCTGGGCCACAACAACATCACACCCTTCCCACACACACCTGGGCCTCACAACTACATCTCTCCCACAGACACCTGAGCCACACACCACATCATATCCTATCCCAAAGACACCTGGGAAGCACATCACTTCTCATCTCATCCCATAGACACCTGATAAACACAACACATCTAATATCATCCTAAATACACATGAGAAACATAACTCTCCTGCACACACTTAGTCCTCATGAACCACAACTTTCCTGAAGAATCTTGGGAAACCACCACCTGGAAGAGGGATCAGGGAAGAGTGGGTGGCCATCCATCCATCCTCCCACCAAGATGTTTGGGAAAGACACCCTCCCCCATGATAATGAGGGTTTTCAGCACGTAGTGATCAACTAGGATGGGGTGAACATAGAAATAATAAGTAAAATACAGTGTATATATATTTAGAGTTATAGCAAACAATCCCATCCTATGGTTTTATAACAAGGACTAACCATATCACAGAGTTCACATAATCACTGCCACCTATAAATGTATATAAACACACAAACAAGGCACAACCCACAATCCATTTTCAATCTTTAATCCATATTCTAGAGTTTTTGTTTTATCAACAATTTCATCTTTATCATCCACTTGATTTGTGGAATAAACATTCATTAGAAAACCTATTTCATTTAGAAGGACATATTATTTCACATTTACAACCCATTTGTTTATACATAATCATCAACAAGTTAATCAACAAAACCCATCATCAATTTTCTCATTGAACATGCCCATTGGAAATTACTAACATACAAAATTAATTACATTAACACTTGGGTGGTTTTAACAGAACCAACCACATAGCATAAGCACAACAACATACAAGTAGAACACAATCCGTAAGTCTCATTATACTTTAAATCCACATTTAGCTGCTTATAAGATTTCAAAAATATATAATAATACCATATTAACAAAACATTGGTTCATTAATACTCCAGTCTATTATCATTAATTCATTATATATTCACATTCCACATTCCATTTTGAATAAACTTTTTTTCCAGATTCTTCCTAAGAAATTGAATTAATTCACACAATACAATAACCAACACATGGAAAGTAGCACCACACAATAACCCATTGATATCTTACCAATACTACCACATCATCACCAATTTATATCCACACCCCCTTTTTCACAACCCCATTGCATAACCATACCACAACCACCATCACAACCCCATTACACCACTGTACCATTACAACAATCACAACCCCACTTCACAACCACATCTCATCCACTTCTCCCACACACATCACAACACAGTCATATTCCAACCATTATATCACTAGATCCAACCCACAACACACAATCATGTTAATAAACTTGTTACAACACTTAACAGAGAAAAATACACTTTCAAATTTAGCATGGAATCCCTTATTCAATTTCACTTAATTTAGGGAGTTATCACAGAAACCATATAATCTTGGGGAATCCATTTATTTTAATAGAATGTATGTGTTTAACTAATTATATAATAAGTGACGTCAATATCCATATAACATGAATTTATTCCACATCCCATAAACTAGTTCACAAAAACAGATCCCCAATGACCATGATTTTCAGTGGGTATATAACCCATAAAATTAACAACATTGAACAAAATATTAATAAAACAATAAGATCATATGTCACATTCCCCTGCCCCTTTAAATTCAATATAAACCGATCCATTATCTTTCTTAACCCGTTTGAGACATTTTTCATAAGATTTAACAATAATAAACCCATCCTATATGATACAAATAAAGAGAAACGAAGGAAAAACCTACTTGTAAGAAAGATGATCGACATAGCCTTTTTCCCAGGCTTGTTGCACCAAAACAAGGGTGCGTATAAGAGGAAAATACTTTAGGGGAGAACTTGAACCAACCACAACAACTAGGTTACATGAATCATTTAGGAAGAAGGATTTGGCACATCCATATCATGATAAAGAATAAGGAACGATCGAAGGGAAGATCTTTGAATTTAGAAAGATTAGATCTGAATTCAACTGGATTTGAAATGGTTTAGTTGACCATTAAAGAGGATCCCATTAAACCACATGGTTTTTCCATTTTGAATCATCTGTACATTGGATAAATTTATGATATGATAGATAGCCTTTGAAATGGATTTAAAAACCATTAAATAAGTAATTAAACACATTTCTCATCATAAAATTCATAAAAAGGGAAAAAATGGAAAATCTGGAAACACTATTTACCGCCACTGCCACCGCTAGATGAGTCACTGCTAGTTGAGTCACCACCAGCGATTCACCACTAGACAAGTCACGACTAGTGATTGACCACCAGTGGAGTCACTGCCAGTGATTCACCACCAGACGAGTCACCGCCAGACGAGTCACTGCCAGCGAGTCACCACCAAAAAATTCACCCCCAGACAAGTCACCGCCAGTGAGTCACTGCCAGTGAGTCGCTGCCAGATGAGTCACCATTAATGAGTCATCACCAGAAAAGTCACCGCCAGTGAGATACTGCAAGGATGAGCTACTGCCAGGATGATCTACCACCAGAATGAGCTACCGTTTGAAAACTATAATTTTAGAAAACTCTTGAAACGAGTCATTGTTGGAAGGACTCATATGTCCCAAAACACCCAGACTTCCCCAAACACCAAAAACACCAGATTTATTATAAATTAATAGACCGGAAAGTTTGGTCCATTACACAATTTATTTAATTTTAACCAAATGCCTGCAATGGTGGACTCAAATGAAACCACTCTAAGGACCTTATCTCTTAGGTAAAGTAAAAGAGAGCTATGTTCCTTAACAAGAACATCAGGGGGGACTTCCTAGTATTATAAAATGGTATGTCTAGTTTTATTAATAGTCATATGGGTTTCTTGGTCCCACATAGGGAATCAATTAAGCCTTTTTGTATGATCAAGGCCCTCATTTTAATTAGATAAATATGGAAATCATCATCTTCATAGAATTTCTTGATTTCATATCTCATAGTATACATTTTTATATAGATGAGTAGATGCTGAGTGGTTGGGGACAACGCTATGAGAACACCCCTAAGAACTGACCAATATCACTGAGTATACACGTATGATGGGATGCAGAATGAAAATACTTTTAATGAATAAAATGGTTTCAATTAACAAACACAAATCAATAAATATACAGGAATTAAACTAAGATATAAAATGCAGAAAATAAAGTCAAGAAAACCCAAATTAATGAGACTATAAATAGATTACAAGAAACTAGATTTGTTAAAGCTATAAATAGTGATCAAATTTAATAGATACAAATTTAAATAAAGAGATAAATGTGGCATATAAGAAAGAATTTTTTTTATATAAACTATAAATTGAATCCAACAAACTAGATTATCAAAAATAAATACTACAGCAATCCAAATAGGTTTTGATACCAGTTGTTGTGGTTGAGTGGTGATGCGAATAGAATCAAACAACCAAACAATGACTAGGACCGAATCTGTAACTTTTCAGTTCAATAACTATAAAACTAGAACCATATTAAAAAATAAAAAAATGAATAAAATAGTAAATGACACGAGTATTTATGTGCTTCGGTCCCTTTGGGACCTACTTCATGGTAATAAAACCACACACACACACACACACCTTTTATTAAACTCAAAAAAGGAAATATATTTACAACAAAAAGATGCAGGAAAATCAACAACAGATGTAAACAATTGTAATACTATGAAAATAAATCAATAAATTGTAAACTACTTACAATGTCGGGGTTAGAAACACTCGAAAGTACCGATCTATTCAGTTGTGCATAGATGAAATTCAAGGGGGGGGGATTAAGTTCCTTTGTGTGATATAGAAGAACTGTATTCACTCGGAAGAAATCACTTGGATCAAATCATCTTCCACCTGGATCTTAGTCTGGCGTCCTCTCATTTGAAGACTGCTAACATCAAGGCTCCACCAAAAGTGATGCACATTTTGAGAACCAGGGAGATTGGTAGCCATGGAGTATCAACCCCAAGGAAGGAATGAAACCTCACTTAGGGTTAAAGAACTAGGGAGCCAGGAGAACCACATTGAAAGAGATCCTAATGACCACACCTCAGGAAGCAACATGCAGGGGTGATGAAACCCCTTGACGACAATCGATTCCCCAAAACCGAATGACTAATCCATGGGTTCCATGAAGCAGCACACAAAACCCAGCTGAATGAAACCACAATGGTTCAAAAAAATAGTGAAACACATGGACGACTAGATATAGAGGGGAGAATATCATAATCAAGGGCCATAAATGCAATTTGAGTATCACAACCAGATTGCTATAGTGGCACTAGGCCAAAAAACGAGTGGGCTAAGTCACAAACCAACAAAAGTGATCCAAATGGAAAACCCAAATCCAAAATAGTATAATAATTGACAAAAAATAAAATAAAATTTCATGTGTTAAACAAATTAAAATAGTATAATTAATTAAATGAAAAATTCAATATGAAAATATGAAAAATGAATACCCAATTTTCACATATAAGTCAAGGCTAACTGCCAAGATGACATCACTTGGTGGACAGAGACCTATCATAAATTAGATTAACTATATAATACCATACATAATGTTTCATGGGACAAAAACATTACCCAATGCATTAAAGGGATATATAATTCTCATTCCACCCATCATATCCATGTCATGTACATGCATAAGTGTTCCACTTAGATCATACAACATAAGATCATATTTCATATTTTTTAATCCCACGATTAAGGAGTGTGGGTTACATAGATTTAATTCCCCAATAAATGAAGAATTGGTACATCTAGGTGAATACCCTTAAGTAGAAATGAGAATTGGTATTCACTACAAAAATATTAGCATGAAAAGTCACTGGATAATTTCGACAGCATAATGTGGGTATATAATGATTCATGGAAGGGTTTAATGAGAGTGAAAGGTGTCTCTCATCACTTGGAAATAATAAGGATAGTAAGACAGTCATTTAAGAACATATACCAACATTAATAATTCAAAATAAAAATACATAATATAAATAAGGTGCTTGAATAAAGATGAGAGGGAGATGATCCCTTATTTAATAATAGTAATGACTTAGGTAAATGTTATAACAAGACAAGATAAATAATCTCTCATTCATAGAACATAAAATATATAGTAAATGGATATTTATAAAGGCATGAAAACATATCAAATGAGATTCAAAAGGCTAAATACAGAGAAGGTTCTTGAATAGAAAAGAAGAGAGAGATAGAGAGAGAGAGAGAGAGATCTTATGGTTCATTGCCTCTTCCAGTTCCCAAGTTTCTTCCTAAAACTTATGGTTCTACCATAATACTTTGACCAAATGATTCATCTTGTTTTTTAGAACTTTGTATCTACAATTTAATATCTTTATTGACTTCTCCTCTTATAAAATATTATTCTCCAATGGTACCATCTATGGATTCAATACATGTGATGGGTTCTGGAATGTACTTCATAAAGAAGGATACAAGGAACACATCATGTACTTGAGATAGGTTAGGTGGGAGTTCTAGTCAATAGGAAATTACTATAATGTGATCAAGGATCTCAAAGGGGCCTATGTATCTAAGACCAGGATTTCCCTTCTTCCAAAACCTCATGACTTTCTTCCATGGTGATATATAAATGAACACTTTATCTTTGACCTCAAACTTCAAGTCTCATCCACATTTGTCTACATAGATTTTATTTAAACTTTGTGCAAATTTCATATAACGTCGACTGGTTTGAACCTTCTATGTCATCTCTTGGAAAATATTAGGTCCCATTAACTTTCTCTCTCTAACTTTATCACAACATGTCAGAGTTTGAAACCTATTCCCATATAGAGCCTCATAAGGTTCCATTTGAATACTAGAGTGAAAAATTTTGTTATATGGGAACTCCACTAGGGGAAGGTGTTGATCCAATTTTTTTTGGAAATCTATTGAA
The DNA here is from genome assembly GCA_963277665.1 of Viscum album. Classification (NCBI taxonomy): domain Eukaryota; kingdom Viridiplantae; phylum Streptophyta; class Magnoliopsida; order Santalales; family Viscaceae; genus Viscum; species Viscum album. The sequence continues at coordinate 1,833,832,344 of OY728160.1, forward strand.
CATGATCTTAGTATATAATCTAGAGTTTGAATGGTTCTTTTAGATTGAACATCCACCTAAGGGTGATAAGTAGTGATGAATCTCAATTATGTATCCAATGCTTAATGAAGGCTTCTCCATAACCTCAAGGTAAACATCAGATCTAGATCAGATACAATGGAGAATGGAACTCCATGAAGTATTATCACTTATCTTATGTATATCTTGGAAAGTTGGGCGGGAGAGAAATCCTCATTAACAAAAATAAAAAATTATTACTTTTTAAGGTGATCGACTACCACACAGATGGTGTTATTGCCTTTATATGTCCTAGGGAGTACTATGAAAAAATTCATGGTTATGTTTTCCCATTTCCATAATGGTATGAGAAACGGTTGAATCATACCCTTATACTTATATTTTTTAGCCTTGACTTGTTAACATACCCAGAATCGAGATACAAATCCCACGATCTCCCCCTTTATGTTATCCCACCATAAGTTTTTCTTTATATATCTATACATTTTAGTGCTTCTTGGATGAATAGAGAAAGATGAGCTATGAAAATAATCCATAATTTCCTTCTTCATCTCTAGTTTTTATGGGACACATATATGGATTCAAACCTTATAACTTCATCTTTAGTAACATTGAAATCCGGAATATTCACAACCTTTTTCTATAAAACCTAATAATATTTCTAGGCCTCCTAGATCCTATCAAGAATATATGGTTGAGAATTTATTTGTGTAAGTTAAGATAATGATCCTTTTATTACTCCCATGTCTATACTTTTCATTTCCAAGAAGATTGGATCCCTTTCAATCCACATCATGGATAGGGTCACAGGATCCTTTCTGATCAGATAATCTTCACTTTTTTTTTCTTTCCCAGGATGGTAATGGATTAAACAATCATAATCCTTGATTAACTCTAACCACCTATATTGGTTCATTTGATCTCCTTTTGTGTGAATATATACTTGAGAATTTTATTTTCTGTATATATGTCACACTTCTCTTTGTAGATATAATATCTCCAAAATCTTCAATGTGAAGATTACAACAAACAATTTTAGATCATGATTTGGGTATTTCTACTCATGGATACTTAATTGGTAGGGGACATAAACTATAACTTTTTCATCTTTCATGAGCACACAACCCAATCCCTTTTTGGATGCATCATTTTAGATCACAAATCCTTCCTCACTGGTGGCTAATGTGATCATAGGTGCATTATTATACTCTTATTAAACTCTTTAAATATTTATTCACATTTATCATTCTAGAAAAATATGACTCCCTTACGAGTTAGCTTGTTTAGTAGGATTGAAAATCATGAAAATTTTCTCAAAAATCAATGATAGTACCTAGATAATTCAAGTAAACTACAGATTTACATTACAAATGTTGTTCTTGTCCATCCTTCAATTGCCTTAGTTTTTGAATTATCCACATATATCACTATGCTAGTGATAAAATTCACCAAGAATGTTAGTTTCTCCATCCATAATTCACATTTATTACACTTTGCATATCAATTTTCCTTTCACAAAGTATTCAACACCGCATTAAAATGATCCCCATGTTCCTCCTTTATTTTAGAGTAGATAAGAATATCATCTATCAATACTACTACAAATTTTGTCGAGGTAACCCCTAAAGAATATACACATCAAGTCCGTAAAGATATCTAGAGAATTAGTGAGTCCAAATGGCATCACTATGAACTCACAATGCCTATATCTTGTAAAAAAACTAGTCTTGGGGACACCCTCCTTTAACTTTACTTGATAATATATTGAATGAAGATACACCTTAGATAAGTATTGGGCTCTATGTCATAAATCCATGGAAGAGGATACTTGTTATTTATCATGATTTTTTTGAGTTAATGATAATCAATTAAGAGGCACATTGACCCATATTTCTTCTTAATGAAGAGGAATAATACACCCCATGGTGAAACAATTAGGTGTATAAACCTTTTATTAAATTTTTGATATAGTTTCTTCTTCAGCTCCTAAAGTTTGAAAATGGACTTTTTATAAGGATTCTTAGATATAGAAAAATCTCCAGGTATAATATCTAATGAGAATCAACCCCATGACTTGGTGGAAGACTAGAAAATTCTTTGGGAAACACATCAGTGCATTTACTCATAATGGGCATGTCATAAAGGATGAAATTTTCCTTAGTCTCAATAATTTAATCAAGATATTATTTCTTATAGGAAAATAATAATCATACTTGAGATGATGATACCAAGGGTGATTTATCACGATCCTTACACTTTTATAGAATCGAAGGATGATTCAAAATATAGAGGGTGATTTCATTCTCTTTGAAATTTATGTTGGATCTATATAAGGAAAGCTAATACATACCCATAATTGAATAAAATTAATCTAAAGGGAGTATCACAAGGTTCTTTGGGAAGTTCAACCCACAAATATGGATAGGGGATGAGTTATATGCTTGGGATGAAAAAATTTCCCCATTTTCCAATTTCACTGATAACTCAACTTCTATATTTTGTGGTGGTGTTTGAATAGTTATACTAAACTTGTGTGATATAAAGGAATTCATGGAACCATAGTCACATAGTACATTTGAAGTTCATGAATGGATGATAATCCTGCCTTTCACTATTTGATTCTTATTCTAATCATTTACTTCATCCAATATAGGCTTAGTGATGGGAATTTTCATACTATTAAACACATAAAATGGAAACAATGAACATTTAAGGGATAACTAATAAATGAAATATATTCCTCAACCTATGAATTTATAAGTTTCAATCCAAGTTATCCATGTTATATTTCATAACTTAAAATTTTATAGGCATTATTATTCCTTTTAATGGTTTATAAAGAAATTGTGAATTTACCAAAGCATATCCCATAGGAGTGTCAAACCAAGTGTGAAACAAGGCCACTTTATCCTAAATTAGGTGAATACCAAGTCAATATCAATGTACCCTTTTTGGGGTTATTAACCCTATGTATAACTCTACTAGATCCACATCCACTTGTAGTATCCATACAAGGATGTATTTTCTTGGAAACCACATACTCTATACTTTACCAAAATTTTGGGAAGTTTCCCCATATTTACCCTTATCCCTAAGGATTTCATTAAGGTTTTATAATCCTAATCCCCCAAAATAGCTAAACCTCTATATAATACCAATTTTTACAACCCATATCTTTGATACACTTTATTTCATGATTTATTTCATAAAGATACACCCAGAAGACCATGAGGCCTAATGTATTTGTGTAATTAGGTACATAGCACAACAACTTGAAATGGAAATAGAAATAAATAAACTAAAACTCTATAATATTCCCTTAAACTTCATTGAACTTATAATATATGGGATAACTTTGGAATGTACATAAGAAAGGGGTGATCTATAAAGCTCAATAAGGGAATAATAAAATAATAACATGAGAATATTAATACATGTGAGTCAAAAAGTATATCAATGAGACATAAATGGGACAAGAATCATAAACATGAACATTGAATCATGATATATGATGATAACATGAAGGTAACATAGGAATATAGAAACATCATAAAACATGACATATGCATAAGTCAAGGCTAATTACCAAGACAACATCATAGGGTGGTAGAGTCCTATCATGGATCAAGTTCACTACCTAATAACATACAAACCATTCCATGAGAAAAAAATTGCCCAATTCATTGGAGGGATATATAATTTTGATCCCGCTCATCACATTCATATCAAGTACATGCATACATGTTCCATATAAATCATACAAAATAAGGGTGTATTCCATCACTTTAAATACCACGATTAAGAAGTGTGGGTTATATACATGGAATTACACAATCAATGAACTATATGTACATCTAGATGAATACCCTTGAGTAGAGATGAGGATGGGTATTCACTAGATAAATGTTTGACATTGAAAATTGTAGTAAAATTTCTGCAACATAACGGGGGTATATAAAGATTCATGTAAGGGTTTAATGAGAGTGATAGGAGTCTATCATAACTTGTAAATCATAATTATATTAATAGGTATGTGTAATAACATATAAAAAAAATTGACATTTGGAAAACAAAATTCATACTATAAAGAAAGTTCTTGAATAAAGAGGAGAAGGGGAGGATCTCTTACTTCGACATAATAATGGATTAGGTAAAGTTTATAATGAGAGGGAATAAATGACCACTAATTCTTATAAAATAAAATGGATAGTAAATGGATTTTTATAAAGGCATGAAAAAATAATCAATTTATATTCAAAAGGATAAATAAAAATAAGGTTCTTGAATGAAAAAGAAGAGAGAGAGATCCCTTACTTCGAAATAGTAATGAATTTTGTAAAAGTTATAACGAGAGGGTATAAATGATCTCCCATTATTAGAAAATAAAATGGATAGTAAAGTGATATCTATAAAGGCTTGAAAACATAATAAATTGAGATTTATAAGGCTAAATTCAAAGAAAATTCTTGAATGGAAAATAAGAGAGAGAGACCCCTTACCTTGAGAGGGTGATTCTAAAAGCTTTGGAGGAGCTTCTTAAGAGATTGGGGGAACCTTGGGAGTGATATAGATAGGGAAAGTAAGAGTAAATTATTTCTCCAAGGGTTTTGAGTGAAGTGTAATGAGAGGTTTTGTGTGTTTATATAGAAAAATAGAGGGAGATTTTTTATTAATTTCTAAACTTATGTTTTGGACTCTATATGATACAATAATAAATACCACAAACCTTCCCATGATTTTTCCCATAATTTCTAAAAAAGTAGAGTGGTTTTCAATATTTTATATGGTAAAAAATTAAAATCATTAAAATAATACTCTTCAGAATGTGGATGTGATCCATGTTTATAATGAATTGATTTTAAAACCTTAAAGTATAATATAGGTTTTGGAGGATTCATTAAGGGCTTATAAAATTAATTAAATAAATTCACATTATTTTAAAGGGGAAACATTATTTTGGTAATGGATACTATTTATAGTATTTATTACATCACTTTTTGGATTTTATGATGTCAAAATACTTACCGTATAATTATACCATATTTAATTTTTACCAAAAAATTCAACTGTCTCAGAAAATTATAAAAAATTCACTATTGGGTAATTTTGACATTATGATTTTAAAAAAAATATTTATTTTATCAAAATAATTCTCTAAATTTTAGAATTTACACTTTTAAATCAAATTACTCATTTTTTGAAAAATATTGTTTTTTTTGACAATAATAGTTTTTAGACCCTTATAAAAATTACATTTGAATTCATAAAATTATATTGTTATTTATATTTAAATAAATATTATTTAATTATAATATTTAAAAAAAATTAAATTTAGTTCAAAAATTATTTAATTATTCAAAAATAGTGTCTTGATTAAAACTATATATTTCCCAAAAAATATAATTTGAGTTTCATTGTATGGAAATCTAATTTTTATCAAAATAATTATTTAATAATTTTAAAAGTAATTATAAAATGGAATAAATAAAATCAATATTTTATTAGAAAGAAAATATAAAAATCCATATTACTACGGTCTAGATACATAGCCCCTTATTACACCAGGGTACGTGCAATGACCCAAACAACTAGGGCCCACCTAGCTGATGAAAGGTCAGGACGCCACAACCCCAAGCCTGTCTCCTTAGGCTAGGGGGTGGAGAAAAGCATTGAGAAGACATTACATAAATGGGAGGCCTTTTCCTAATTTACCTATACATAGGCACCCAACTATCTCCCTATAGAATTTTATAATAATAATAATAAAAGACAGTAATATCTAGAGTAAAAACCATGTATGTAATAACCTCTAGGGAATACAAAAGAGTACAAAAATGTAATCTGAAATGTAAAGAAGAAAAATAAATACCCAACCAAAAAAGGTATCCCAACCTGAAAATAACTATAAATAATAAAATATGATAGATAATGTCTCCTAATCTTCAATCTCAACCACCGTATGTGGTTAATGTACTTAAGTATCACTATCCTCTACTGTAATCACTGATGATCTGTCCATTATCTACATAAGTTACGACACATGTGGGAAAATACCATATAGGGGTGAGTATATAAGTACACAGTAGGATGCCCTGAAAATAAAAATGGAGTGATATGGAGATAAAAATATATTCAAATAAACCCAAAGAAATAGGTAAATGAAACCCAATACATATATATTCTCAAAAAGAAACCCAGATGAGAGAGAAATGGGATCTTCATATCACAATCCATACAAAGTCGATGAGTAATCGTGTAGCTACAATAGTGCATCAATAATTCCCAAAATCAATTGTATCCTCACCAGAATGTGGTGTGGAGGGGACCGATCCTTTCCACTACAATCCACAGCTGAGGGATCTATGCTCCATGGTGGAATAGAACCCCATCAAAGCTTAAAGATGGAGGAGTACCCCTCTTTAGATAGAGTAACCACACTCTGAATAGGGGAGTACCATCTCTAATCAACTAAAGAGTATGGGGGAATCATTACCTAGTGTGATATTGGAGTAATGTACCCATATATAGAGGACCCATGTCCTAAATAGGGAATTATCATCTCTACCTGACTAAAGAGAATGTGGGACCTGTGACCTAGTGCGATAGGGGAGTACCATCCCCATAAATAGAGGACCCACACCCTGAATAGGGGTGTACCATATCTACCTGACTAAATAGTATAGGGTAACCACACCCTAGTGCTAAAAGGGAGTACTATCCCCATAGATAGAGGACCCACACCCTGAATAGGGGAGTACCGTCTCTACCCAGAATCTATCTGATGATCTTTCCCAATCATTGAAATTTTTGAGTGTTCCTTAAGGAAACATCCTGATTAGAACATATCGCTTCATAAATAAAAATACACTATAAAGGATACCATCATGTTCTACATGAAAAAACACTTAGGATAGGCTAATAATAGGCTAAAATCTGAGTTCTAAAGAAGGAGATGCGAGAGGTAGAAGATTCACATAGGAGTACATGGTGTGTAGCCCCTCTCCGCTACCTGGTCGTATTCTCCCTGGAAATGGATCAAGAATCCATGTATATATACATAGTGTACCCTAAAAAATACATGATGTGTTTGAACACCTAAGGTCCTAGCTGTGCATCTCAGCCCATGACCATGTATTCCTGCCCGTGCCTGTGTACTCTGACACATGGTGTGTCCGTCCACACGGGACCCTGGGTGTTTGCACTTGACACACGAATTTGACACCTGGGTAGAGTCACATGGTGTATAGGCCCACCAATATGGTGTGTGATATTTAAATTCCCCTAAAACCATAGCACCACATCTAGGGGACTACACAACATGTGTTCTTTCAGACTACACACCATGCAGTTGGGTTTTCGACAGGTCAAACAACCTAGTTTTCACGTGTCTCCAAATTTGCTACAAACACCACAATTTCCATAGTTTTACCACCCATGATCGATGGAAAATTCCTCCATCCATCTATTCCCAACATTCGATGACTAGAAACCAGAAACTGATAATCCACTCAAAGTCTGCACCACCTCGCATCACCCGTAGCAACTTGTGTTGCCGCCCGTCATTGTTCCAGGTCCAAGATCCACAAATAATTATAAAAACATAATCCCAATCTATCAAAAAATAACCAACACAGTCATCATGAACACATCAAGCATGAATCTATGGGTCTTCTTGCACTCAGAATCACTCCAGAAAAGTTGAACCATGACCCCATAGGTCAACTGTGAAGAAGGCAAAGAAAAAATGGGGGAAACACATAAAAACAAGGGTGAAACCATCATTGGACAAGCTTTATTAGAAAAAATGACATGAATAGGAATAATAAGGGTGGAATCATGGCACAATAAGATCAAATTGAATAAAAAATTTAATTTTTTTAACAGGATCTTGAAAAGGGTGCGAAAACACAGATCATGAATAACAGATACAAATCCATGATTAAAATTTTAATCAAAGGGAATATTTTTTTTTTGAAAATCCATAAATTGATTATGGATTAATAATTGTTGAGGAATTCATTATCTAGTGATAAGTAAGACCTACTAAATTCTATGCCCATCGATTCACCTCAATATGATCATCGTTTTTTGTTTGATGTCGATCCGCCAATGAAGAATGTTCTTTTCATCCTATCAGATATAGCAAGGGTTATGTAGCTAACCCTTAGAAAATCATCATAATAGTGAATTTATAGGTGATTTTAATTAGGTTATTTAACAAAAAAAAATTATTTATTTATATTAATTAAACTCACCCACCAATGGCTACCTCAATTGGAAGTCCGGTGCCGACCAACCTTAGGTCACTTATAGGGTAAACCTCGCATCCCAGAATCAACCATGGTCTTAGATTCCCAATCTAAATCTCCATTTAGGAGTTATTCTACTTTTTTAGAAAAAAACACATGAACAATATAAATATATTTAATATTTTTATAATATCAATTCTAGGATCATAGGGTTTCATAATCTTACGTTGTCTCAGTGCCTAGATCGGAAAATATTCCTTAATATATTTCAAATTATTACAAGGAAAAAACAAGGTCACAACATTATTCCACCCTTTAAGGATTTTCATCCCCAAAAAGTAAAATATAAACAAAAAGGTGGGGATACTAAGCCTTCATCTAGTTCTCCCACTCCCAGGAGCTCTCATACTCTCTCTCATACTGCTACAATACACGAACCATGGGAATGGTCCCTCATCATAGGATCATCTCTTACCGATCCTCGATCACCACTGGGTACTCTATGAAGGTGGATCCATCCTCAATGTTCAAATCTACCCAATCGATGATTTGTGTAGGATCATGCATGAATATCATCAACTACATCACATGGAAGACATCTTACACCCTCTCTAACTACAATTATAGGGTTAAGTGATAAAAATCCCTCCAAACCACCATAGTATCTCGAACAGATCAATGAACCTTGGGGATAGCTTGCATCCCTGGCTAAATCTCCACAATATTCATTATGGGGTGAATTTCAGAAAAAAAAGGTCTCTCTTCTCAAAATTTAGGGGACTATGATGTCGATATGTATAAGATTTATATTGGATTTGGGATGTTATCATCTGCTCATGGATTACCTAAACCTTCACCATCACCGTCTACACTATCTCTGGACCAACAAGAGATGTATTACCAATCTCATTCCAACACAAGGGTGACCTGCAGGGTCTCCCATGAAAGGATTCAAAAGGTGTCATGCCTATTATAGAGTGATAGATATTATTATAAGAAAAATCTACCAATGGAAAGTGATCCTCCCATATCTGTAAAAATTTCAAAACATGGGATCTCAGCATATCCTCTAACACTGAGATAGTAAATTCAGTTTGGACATCCATATAGGGGTGAAAGACTGTACTCATACTCAATTGGGTCTCAAATGACTCTTATAGGACTCTCTAAAAATGTGACATAAACCGTACATCATGGTTTGATATAATCATATAGGGTACCCCATGTAGCCATATGATCTCCTGTACATACAACTATTCCATACTCTCCACCAAACTCTACTTCTTGGTGGAAAAGAAGTGTGTCGACTTCATAAGTCAGTCAACTATCACCCAGATGGAATCATGGTCTCTCACTATATATGGAAGCCCTGTAACAATTTACATGGATATACCATCCCATTTACACTCTAGGATCTCAATAGGCCTTTTCAAACCCACCAAAACCTGGTTCTCAACCTTTACCTGCTGACATGCAAGACACTGAGAGATGAAATCAATGACACCCTACCTTATGAAAACCCACCAAAACTACCATTGAAGGTCCCTATACATTTTACCTACACAAAGATGTATAAGTAAAGGAGAAATGTGGCACTCCCTCATCACCTCCTCTCACATTATTACCAAAAACACCATCCATCCTTAGAAAAGGATGATGTACATTGCTTCTTTAAAGAATCCATCCGGTGCATCCCCTAAGGATATTTGGTAATGAAAAATCTCATAGTTAATGTATCCCAATTAATCCTCCTTCACATTTTGGAGAAGTGGAGGAGTCAAGACCATAGAATTAAGATAATATTCACCCCTCTCCTCCACTTGGGTCAGCTAAAAAGAATCCAATTGCTTATATGCCTTATCCACCAGGCATGAATGAGGATTCCTAATAAGGGAATATTACACCACATGTCCCTTCCTTAGAGTATAGACTATATCTATATCATATTTCCATAAGAAATATAACCAGATCATCTATATCAGGTTCAAATATCTCTATGTGAAGATATACTTGACACTCTTATGGTTTGAATAAATAAAAAAATTCTCTCCCAGAAGATAGTTCCTCCACATCCTCAGAGTGAAGAATACTTCTTCCAACTCAAAGTCATAATTTGTGTAGTTCTAATCATGGGGTATCAAATGGATAAACCCACATGCGATCACTTCCTACCTCTTCATCAACATGAAACTAAGACCATATCTTGAGGCATCAAAATACACTATGTACTCCACACCCTCCTATAGTAGTCTCAACACTGGAGCACTAGTCAGCCTCAACCACAACTACTTTAAGGCTCTCTAACACTACTCGGTCCATGTAAACGACTTCCATTTCCATGTTGGGGCAGTCAAAGGGGATTCAATCCTGGAAAATAATTCCATGAACCTCTTATAGTACCCTACTAAGCCAAGAAAGATCCACACCTCCTACATTATCTTGGGTGGTTCCCAATCAAGCAATATATCAATATTCACTTGGTCCATAGCTAAACCATGATCATAAATGATATTCCCTATAAATTGAACCTCACAGATCTTGAACTAGAACTTTAAGAGGTTAACATAAAGTTGGTGCTCCTAGAGTAAGTCTAGGACCATCCTCAAGTGCTCTGGATTCTTTTCCTCTGACATAGAGTACATGTGTATGTCATCAATGAATACAACAAAAAATTAGTCCAAGTATGGATGGATAATGCTGTTAATAAAAGACATAAACACAATGGGGGAATTCATCACACTAAAAGAAATCAATGAGAACTCATAGTGTCCATAGCGATATCGTAATTCCATATTCAAAATATTAGTCCCGTGAACCCTCAACTAGTGGTAGATGGACCTAAGATAGATCTTTGAGAACCAAATTATTCCTCATAACTGGTCAAAGTGTTCATTAATCCTTGAAAAAGGGTACCTTTTCTTTATCATTACCTAGTTTAGGTGATGATAATCCACACAAAGCCTCAAGATCCTGTCTGTATTTTTCATGAAAAAAACCAGTGTTATCAAGGGGAACACACTGGTTCAGATAAAACCCTTCTCTTAAAGGTCCTCCAACTACACACACAACTCCTGGATCTTGGTAGGGGACATATGATATGCTATAGAAGATACCAGTGTGGTCTCAAGGTGCATGTTGATGCAAAAGTCCATCTCCCACCTCAGAGGTAGTATCATAACATCCTCAGGGAAGACATCCATAAAAAAATCCACTACCAAAGAAATCAAGATGTTTTAAGATTTCACTATGCCAAGGGATAAACTTTCCAATTGATGGGTGATGGGTTTCGGCCTCTGATCACAAGGACCACTCACTCAACCATGAGGTATCTCTTACCCATAAAGTATAATATCATCCCATATGTCCAAAGGAATCTGACCCACCTATGATTATAGTCAATATGGGATTGAACCATGGAAAAAGAATCCATACCCAAGATTACATCATAAGGTTTCATCGTGATGACAAAGGGGTCCCACATGAAACTCTCTCCACCAAATGATAGCTCACAATACCAATATATAAGAAATATCAAAGAATTGCACCCAATAAAATCCTCTAGAAAAGTTGTTGTGAGAAGGTCTCAATGAGGAGATCTAGATCCTATACAAGGGATATATAAATGAAGGAGTGAATCAAACATATTTCTATAACTACTGGATAAAATATAAAATAAACATCGATAATACCTCGTATCATCTTGTGAGTTGCTGAGTCATAAGACTCCATGGTATGTAGCTAACTGTGGCCCTATCCACCATCTCCCTGATCCTGGTATGAGTTTCATAGTGGTAGTGGTAGAAGTAGCTCATAGTGTCTCCCTACATCAGCAAATCCTCCTCATAAAGACACACCTACTCCTCTTCCATCCCTGCCTCCCAAGGGGTTTCCCTAGTCATACTTGGGAGAACCCGTATCATGATGCTGCCTCTACTATGACGGTCTATCCGCTGCCCGCCTACCCTTATCTTCTCAATGGGTTGAGCATTCATGGTCCATATGAACATTCCTGTCACATTCATAAAATCTCCCCTCTTTAGGCTATCCTAGTCCTATGGGCGGTCCCTATACAATATGACCATATACCCGAGTCTGAGCATGGGTATGCCTATTATGCTGAGACCTCGACATCTGTTGTTTACCTGCCACTACAGATGAATCAACCCTATAATTCCCACTATAGGAAACAACCACTAATGAAACTTTGCTAGAAATATCTATGTAACTAGAACTTTCTTCAGAACTCCCGCATTGGTGTGAATGAAAAGGGGATCCACACTAGAACCAATTTATCTGTGGAGACCTTGATAAAAATTATGTGCCCAAAAGTAACCATACAAAACCATGTTGAGGGAGTACTATGTAAGGTTAGTAAACCTCACAACATACTCAAAATTTTTTATACTACCCTTCTACAACTCCATAATATCCTAAATATGAACTGAGAACAAGCATAAAGGGTAATAATCATCACTAAACAACTATTGGAATTTGGACCGTGAGAGAATAATCTTATCATGGGTCTGTGTAACCAAACTCAACCAACGCCCAGTTACTCTATGGAAAAGACTAGCTGCTAATGAAACCATCTAGGGTCTGAATGAGCTTGAAGACTCAAACCACTAAATCAAGCCAATCCTTCGCTGCTTGGGGATCTATATTACCATGGAACCTTATCAGCCTATGGTGCTAGAACTCGTATAGTGTGCTAAGATTTCATGAATCCTTAACCTAACATACAGGTACAATATACTTCTTGATAGGTAGGGTTGGTTATACCTTCCCACTTGGAGGAAATATGTCGTGAGATATCCCATGAACTAAGGACTCATCACTCATCATATTATTGTCATGATCCTGAATCAGTAACCTAGTTAGATGTCTTTACGAATAAATCCTTAAAGTGATCAAGATGTACCATAATAAGATGAGCATATATACATGGAGAACTAAATCGAGAAGGATATTCAAAGGAATAAATCCAATATGATTCATGTACCAAGTTCCATAGAACCAATGTCTCGGTATTCCGAGTCAATAATAAGGTAGTCAGAGTACTATTATATTGATACATTGTCTGCTGCACCAATAATGGGTTCCCTATTCTGAAAGCTACACTTGAGACACTGAGACACTATTTCCCTATGTTCCCAACCAATCCTCACCAGGGGTCTGTCTCTACACCAATCCAAGGACAAACCAACTCTGATACCACTCTATTATGACCCGATACACTAGGGCCCACTGGGCCACCCGAAGGTCAGGCCGCCACAACCCCAAGCCCACCTCCATAGGCCAGGGCTGGTGAAAAGTTATGAGAAGTCATAACGTAAAATGGGAGGCCTTTTTCTAATATACCTATATCCACACACCCAAACATCTCCATGTACAAGTACAAAGGAATAATAATAAATGATGTAACATCTAGAGTAAAAACCATTCATGTAATAACCTCCAAGGAATAAAAAAGTGTAAGACAGTGTAATCTAAAATGTAAAGGGGAAAAATACATGCCTAAATAGAAAAGATGTCACAAATAGAAAATAACTATAAATAATGATATTTGAGAGAGCCTAAATCCTTATCTTTAAGATCGACCACCGTACGAGCTCAATGAACCTAAGTATCACTATTCTCTACCATAATCACCACTGATCTACCCTTCATCTACATAATAAATGACATATGTGGGAAAATACCATATAGGGGTGAGTATATACATACCCAGTAGGATTACCTAGAAACTTAAAGGGAGTGATAGATAGATAAAACTATAGCCATCTCAACCCAAAGAAATAGGGAAAAAAACCCAATATATATATATATATATCCTAAAAAAGAAACCCAAATGAGAGATAAAGGGGTTCTCTATCTCACATCCAATCCAAATTCTATGAGTAAGCCTGCAGCTCTAGTAGTTCATCACTGGTTCCCATCATCAAACATAACCTCACCAGAATGTGTGCAGAGGGGACTGCTCCTCACCACTGGACTCCACAATTGAGTAAGACATGCTCTGTGGAAGACCCACACCCCATCGAAGCTCGAATATAGGGGATTAACCCTCCGTAGATAGAGGGACCAATCTATAAATATAGGATTACCATATCTACCTAACTAAAGAGTATGGGGGACCCATGCTTTGGTGTGATAGGGGAGTATCATTCATATAGATAGAGGAACCACACCTTGAATAGGAGAGTAACGTCTCTACCTGACTAAAAAGTATGGGGAACCCACACCCTAGTACTATTGGATAGTACTGTCCCCATAGATAGAGGACCCGCACCATGAATGGGGGAGTACTATATCTAACTAACTAATGAGTATGGGGGACTCGTGCCGTGGTGAGACAGGGGAGTACCACCCCCATAGATAGAGGACTCACACCCTGAATAGGGTAGTACCATATATACCTAACAAAACAGTATGTGGGACTCACACCCTGGTGTGATAGGGGAGTACTTTCCCCATAGATAGAGGATCTACACCCTGAATAGGGGAGTAACATCTCTAACTAGAATCTCTTCGATGATCCTACCCAATCATTACCATCATCGAGAATCACCTAAGGAAACATTCTATATAAAATATCTCTCATCATACATCAAAATCCACAATGAAGGCCACTATTTCATTCTACATAGAAAAACACTTAGGATATGCTACTCTTAGGACAAAATATTAGTTCTAAAGAAGGAGATATGAGAGGATAAAGATTCACATAAGAGTACATAGTGTGTATGGGGTCCACATGGCGTGGGGCCCCACGTCGCTATCTGGCCATGCTCTCCCTGGACATGGATTAGGAAGCCATGTATCTATACATGGAATTCCTTCTAAGATACATGGAATGTTTAGACACTTGGATTCTTGACCGTGCATCTCAGTTCATTCCTGTGTATTCCTTCCCATTCCCATATACTCTGGTACACAGTGTGTCTGTCCACACGGGGCCTTGGGAGTGTGAAGATGACACATATCTTGGCCTCCTAGGTAGGGTCACATGATGTGTAGTCACACCTATATGGTGAGTGATATTTAATTTACCCAAAAACCTAGCGTCACAACAAGGGGACTATAGGGTGTGTGTTTTTTCGGACTACACATGTAGTTGGGTTTTCCATCGGTTGAACACCTTGGTTTTCATGCAACTCTAGATCCGATTCTACTACCATAATTTCTATCATTTTACTGCCTCATATTGATAGAAAAAACCTATGACTATCAATTTCTAGCCTCTGATGACTGGAAATCAGAAACCATTGATACGTTTGAAGTTTGCATCACCTCATGTCGCCTGTAGCACCTCGCCTTGCCGCCTGTCATCGCTTTGGGTTCAATATACATGAATAATAATAAAAAAACCATCTTGATATATCCAAAAATCACTGATCTAGTCATAATTTAAACATTCAATACAAATCCTAGGGTCTGATCATGCTCGGATTCACCTCAAAAATGTTGTACCATGACCCCATAGGTCAATAGTGAAGAATTCGAATAATAAATGGGGGAAAGTCACAAAAAAGGGTAAAAACGTCATTGTATAAGTGTTCTTGTACAAAAATCACATTAATAGGGATAATCAAGGTGAAATTATGACATAATAAGAATAAATCAAATAAAAAATTTAATTCTTTTAACAGGATCATATGAAGGGTGTGAAAATGAAGATCAAGAATAACATATACAAATCCATTCTTAAAATTTTATTCAAAGGAGAAAACAAAAATTGATGATACCTACCTTAATTATAGATTGATCTTTGGTGAAGAATGAATTCTCTAATGATAAGGAATACCTCTATGTTCGTTACCCATTGATTAATCTCAATCTGATCACTATTCATCGTTCAATGTCGATCCGCCAAAGAATAATTCTATCCTCCTTTTCTCATATCTAGAACGGGTTATGTGGATAACCCTTATAAAATTTTCATAAGATGGTATTTATAGATGATTTTAATTAGTAATTTTAATAAAAAATAAATTATTTATTTATTTTAATTAAATGCACCTGCTAACGACTTCCTTAACCAGACATCCTGTGCCAGCTAACTTTAGGTTTCACCTAGGGTAAACTCCATATACTAGAATTATCCATGGTCTTGTATTCCCAATCCGAGGATTCATTTAGAAGTTATTAAAATTTTTCAGAAAAACTACATGCACATGATATTAATACATTTAATGTTTTTATAATATAAATTATGGGCTCATCAGGCTTCAGAATCTCATACCATCTCAGTTACTGACTTCAAAAATATTTCTTAATATTTTTAAAAGTCTTACAAGGAAAAAATAGGGTCACTACAATATTCCCTAAGTGTACAGTGTGCGATGGTGAGGATTTCTTAGGGTGGTTCTGTGAACTTGGTTTTAGTCATGATCTTGATGAGCTTGAACTTCTCCTGTAAATGGATTTTATCATGGTTTAGTTGTTGAATCTTTTATTCAGCTTGGTCAAGGGAAAATCCCAATGATGTTATCCCCCTCGAAAGCTATGATAAATGGGATTTATAAGATATGATCCTACTGGTCAAGACCATTGCTTCATTCATCCGTATCAATTGGAATTTATCATAACCCTTAATATATAATAATCATATGATCACTATATAATGAACATACTATTAGCATTTATAATGCTTAACAGTCTTCTAAATCTGATAAGATATTACTTATAACGGTCCAAAATAACCAAAGTAGGGCATGTGTTTTCTATAATTTCATTTATTAAAAAGGAATTTACTCATTTAAAAAAAATTCATTTATAAAAGTTTGGTTCATTATAGGGATATAAGCGGAAATTATTTTTCAATAAATAAGATACAAGGTATGGTGCTAAGGATATCATCTCATAAAGGAATTGGGAGTCCGCACTTGTGTTGAATGAGGAATTTATTGTAATACCCTGAGATTTTATGAAATATATTTTTTAAAATAAATTTAATCTTTTAGATATTTTTCATTACACACAACACTAATTCAAGATTTCATTACATGAAATATTTATTTTAGCTTGAATTACTTGCAACATCGAGTTTAACTTACGTTACACACAACATTGAGTTTAAATGAAATATGACATACTATTAAAATATTATTATTTAACATGGTAGTTATCATTTAGATTTTATAATGGAGGGAA
This sequence comes from Viscum album, assembly GCA_963277665.1. Lineage (NCBI taxonomy): Eukaryota > Viridiplantae > Streptophyta > Magnoliopsida > Santalales > Viscaceae > Viscum > Viscum album. The sequence continues at coordinate 1,833,849,764 of OY728160.1, forward strand.
TGAATAATATTAACTAAATTATGAAAATATATTGTTTATACATATATATAATGTTAATTATTTTATTACCAATTAATTATAAATAAAAATAAGAACCATTTGAAAATAAAGGAAATATTTTTTTGAAAAACTATTTTTATGTGAAAAAATGTGTTTTACAAAAAGAAATTAACTAAAAAACTTTTTGTGAATTATTTTAATGAAATTTATATATTATATATTCAATTAAATGTTTAAAATTCATCTTATAAGTTTTTTTATACAAGAGATAACAATAAATCCAATTTTATGCTAAAAAATGATATCTTTCTAAAAAGAAATAATGATGAATTTTGAGCAATTATAATAAAATTAACTTTTTAAAATTTTATAATATTCATTTGATAAAATAAAATTTATTTTTTAAATCATCATATACAAATTATCTTAGGGTGGATTTTTGATAATTTTTCGAAAATATACATTTTTCGATGAATAGTAAAAATACTGGTTTTTAATAAGAATTTCCATTTATTTTAAAGCTTATAAAAAATTAATTTTTTAATATGGGTTTAAAATTAAAATTAGTAAAATTATTTATCTATTAATACCATTTTATATTTAATCTTGATATAAAAACTTTGTAAACTTTTGAATATTTTCTCTTTGAAAACCAACTTTTTCATCGCGTATGCAGGATTAATTTTAAAATAATTTTTCCACTTATGTGAATTGAATTTAGATAAATGGATTAAATATTTTAAATAAAAATAATTTATATTATCTAATAAGGTCGACTTAATTTTTTACCATAATGAATACTGAAAACAGTAAAAATTAATTAGCACGGTTGAGGTAAAAATGAGTTTACTTGGGGGTTAAACTAAAAATATAAGAGTTAAAAATGAGCCAAAAATATATAAATTCTATTTTATGGATATATTTATAAATTATAATTCACAGTTTATAATATAGGATCTTTTGGAATCTTTTTTCATGTGAATGACTATTATTTTGGATTTTTTGGGAAATTTCCAAGTAGTTTCCAAGTGGGTTCCTTTCCCCCACTTATAAAGGGTCACCACCACCCTTCACTTATTCAAAACTCTAAATCCATATATTTAGAAAAAAAACCTGAAAAAATCTCTCCCAAACTTCATTATCCATGTTTTAGGGCTTCTGGTCTTCCCAAAATACCAACATTAGGGTCCTTAATAAGAGATTCAAAGGGGGTGCTTCTAAGTGAAGTTAATTGTCTTCACTAAGATTCTTATTTTTTATTTATTATTTTTCCACCTTCAATTATGTATTAAAAATTAAAATATAATAAAAATAGTATCTAATATATATTGGGATGATATTATTTTAATTTAATAACATATATCTATCTCCACTTTCATCAAATGGAAAGTGAAACCATCACTCGTGTGTATGGCGGACTACCGCCTCACGAAGTGATGTGATTAATTTTCACTTAAGATTTACATGGAAGGTTTTAAGGATAAATTTAATGACTATAAATTTTATATATGAAATCATAATTATTTTTAATGGTAATATACTATTTACCTTTCATTCATTTCATCCATAAAAAATGGAAACAACATTCATGCGTGTGTACAACCTACCATCTCCATGAACTATGTATTTCATTTTATATCTATTACATTTATGGATTACAATAAATACATTTATACTGAATATATATTATATTTATATCATTTTTAACTTTTTTGATATGATTTAACCATGATAAACATAAGATTACCAAAAATAACAATCAAAACATACTCAAAAAATAAATCATTTATTACCTGAAACATGATTTCAACATGGAATTGTTAATAAACAGGTAATAAATGGTCATAAGTAAACCATATATGGTATTATTTATATTTATGTTTATATAATAGATTCATAATAAACCTATATTTATTATACATGAGTTTCAAATTTTTATGAAGGATGTCGATACTTAATGTAAGAGAATTCTAGTCTCTCTTTTATTTCTGGGAGACACATGAAAATTCAAAACTAATTTCTTTTGTGTGGTGTAAATAATGAAACTTTGACATGTTATATCATGAATATAATTATTTTTATGATATTTAAATTTTAATTTAATATTATTCTTTATTGGGGCTTATGATTCAAAATATTAATAAAGCGGCTAGGGATTACCGTCTCACTTTTATTTTCTGTGAGACACATGCCATATTCACCATGTATTTGTATTATGAGATGTATATAATTACCAAGAATTTATTTTATGATGATTATCATGAAAATTATTGGGATTTAATATCCATTTTAGGAACCTTCTTTCATTTGGATTCTGTTTCAAATGTTACCAAAGTGGTAATGGTTTTATGTCACAATCTCATTGTTTATCAGAATTGTTTATGATTAAGTCTCTAATATTGAAATCTTATGAACTAAATCTCAATAGTTATCATTTATTTTCTTATAAAATGGTTATTCATGATATTTTCAAGTAATAATACCATTTTAAAACTCTTTGGTACTTAAAATAATTGATAAGATGTTTTTAGGGAAATCTAACTTTATTTCTCTCTTCGACCGAAAATCCATTTTTATCAAAACCCATATATTCTAAAAACGTTTTCAAAAATATGTTTAACCTTTTCAAAATTATTTATTAAATAAATTTATAACCATTTTTAATTTTTAAAAAAAATGTTTTTAAAGGAATCTTCATTTCATTTTCAAAACAATTCCTATTTGGATTTTACCAAAAATGCGAAAAGAATATTTATTTTTAACATGCATGACAAGAACAGTATTTCCCACTCTCATGACTGCTAAATGATTTTAAGATTAAATTAAAAGTTTTAAAATTTATTTTGAATGATTTTTTCCCTTAATCTTTGGTAATTTTTTATATTTTAAATAGATTATCTCCAAATTAAAAGTTTTTTCAAAATATTTAATATTTTAAAAAGTGTTTTTCAAAGAGAAAAGAACATTTTTATCAAGAAATGTTTAAATGATTTTTAAATATTACTTTATAATTTTCAAAGTTTATTTTGAAAGATAATTATTTACAAAATATTTTATGATTTTTTTATTTTTAAAAAGTTATTTTTAAAGAAAGGTAATCTTCCTCAAGAAACATTCCAAGTGATTTGTCTTTCAAAATCATTTTCTATCTAAGATGACATCCTTTGGTAAACATTATGCTTTTATTGGGATATAAATCAAGGATACCATTATTATTATTTCTCTAAATGGTTTATGATTATAATATTTTTATAAAACCCATTTCTCTTCCACGGTTTATACCATAATAAAATGCTTATGAAACCTGCTTCTTTTCATAGGTTATGCTATGATGAAATGATGAAATTATTATGAAACCCATATTTTTTCCATAGGTTATGATATGATTAAATTTTTATGAAACCCATTTCATTTCATGGGTAATGATATGATGAATATTTTATGATCTTGTGGAACACATATATATGATTTTCATTATGTGACGGGTGGGACCTATATCTCTCTAAAATTCATTGGGTAAAGATTTATATCTCATGAGATAGACAGGATTGAAATGGGGAGTAAACCTATTTTAGTAAGTAACTTTGTTCACTATGATGGTCTTGGGAGTGAACCTTGATGACTATGATGGTTTGGTGAGTGAACCAATTCTACCATGATATGCTTGGAAATGAGTCCTGAATACTATGGAAACGATTTCCTATTCTTATTTATATTACATGATTCTATATATTATGTTAATGTTATGATCTCATAGTTTATGTTCTTTGATTACCTTATGATTCATGTCTAATGAATTGCCAAAATTTATGCTATATCTCAATATTACGATCTTTGATATGCATGGTCTATTTTTTCAAATGTTAATCTCATTTTCTCATACCCTTATTCTCATTTCATGATTATGTGATCATTGATATCTTACTTTATTACCCTTAATAAGAATATGATCTCACCTTTTCTTTTGTTTTCTTTCCCCAGGTTATGAAGAAAAGTTTTAGGTAGGATATATCTATGAAGAATACCATGTGGGAAGATATTTATGGGAGATTTTGAAAACCATTCATGAAATAATAATATTTTTTGTTGAGTCTACAAAGAAACTATACCTTTAATTTCACCAGGCATGTGTTTTTGTAATGTATTTAATATTCATCTAAAAATATGTAATATCTATGTATGAAAATCTAGGTTCACTATAGTTGGTATTAGAGGAAAAGTAAGGAATCTGATCCTTGGGAACTCTCATGTGTGATTGTTGGACAAAGCATGGCTCTCCACCCAAGTGATTCATGAGAAAAGGGATGCCACTAGGGATGGTGGTGTGTACCACCCAAGAGGTGTATCTTCCCATCGAGTTCCTTAATAAGTATCAATTATAGTCTATTGGAAATAATTCTAGTATTCTATAGTTGGTATTATTGGATAGGTTTAGTTAACCTTTGGAAACTAGGATGAGAAAACTTTAGTGAAATCCCTAGGGATATGTATAAGGATATTTCTAGGGATATGTTTAAGGATAGGTTTAAGGATGAGTTAAAGTATAGGAAAATTTCTTGGAATTTTGGTAAAGCATATAAAAAGTGGTTTCTAAGAAATTACATCCCTTTATGGATACTATAAGTGAATATAGCTCTGACATAGAGGTACCTAGGGTAAATAAATTTGAAAAGGGTGCATTAAGATGGACTGGATCATCACCTAGTGCATAAAAATCTACCTTTCTACACACTTATCTTGACATTCCCAGGGGACATGCTTTGGTAATTCACAAACTCTTTACTAACTATCATGAAGTATTTAAATAGATTATGACTATGAATAACCTATGATAAACCTAAGGTGTTATAGATTGAAAATAAGGTGTCTTGATTTAGAAATCCTATAAGTAATTTTTCATGATTATGTGTTTTCCATTATGATTATTGTTTCTCACACAATGTTCTTTGGTTTTAGCCAATGGTGGGAACTAGAAGAAACATGGTTAACTTTGAATGTGATAGACAACTTGTTAATAAACAAGTAAATGGGATAATAAATATGGTGAAGGATATTTTTATTATTTCTAATTGGTTATCATGATATATGATTAAAAACTTTCACTCTAACCTACTCTCAACCTCACCAAAGTAGAGAAGGATAGAGTTTTTTGAGAGTTCGGGTGGTGGAGACCATAGAGGAAAGAAGATTCAGTTTCATATATGTAGAGAATGTGGGAAGAAGCACCCAATTGAATGTCTTACACTACAAAATAATGGTGTTTAGAAACAGTTTCTAAAAACACCTCTAAATGTTTTTAATTTTTTTAATTTTTTTTCAAAAGAAAAATATAATTTTTCTTAGGGTTGTTTTTTAAAAAACCATCGGGAAATGACAGCTGTTTTAAAAAAACCGCCGCTAAATTAAAGGAATTTTTTCAAAAAAAATTATTTTTGATTTATTATTTATTTTTTTATTTACTCTAATATATAGTTTATTATTTATATTTTTAATTAATTATAACGTGTTAATTAATAAATATTTATAATTATTTGTTAATAATAACTTGAAACTTAAAATAAATATACAAAAAACTAAAAATCATACTTTGACATCAAATGACCATAACTTCTGATTCGGAAGTCAATTTTGGTTCAACAACCAGTCAAATCGAAATATATGAAATGATATAAAACAAAATGTGATTTAAATCATGTGATAATCAAAGGGAAAAATATATTAAAATTTTAAAAAGGTCAAAAATTAAACTCAAATATCAAATGACCATAACTTTTAAATCGGGTGTCCGTTTGGGATCTACCACATATCAAATCGAAGTATGGGATGAGATCTATATAGTGTATTTCTGGGACTAAATCTTTAATAATTCCCCCCTTCTCACCAAAAAATACCATAAGGCCTTCTAAACAGAGTTTTTAGTCGCTGACCCCGATTTCTTAAAATTCAAACAGCTATAACTTTCAATCTAGGTATTCGTTCGACCTGTACCACATATTATATCGAGTATTGTTTCATGATCTTAAATTTGACTAGTTGTGGAGATGAAAAACGACTCCCGAATCAAATTTTATGGTCATTTTAGTGTTTTTAGGGTTTTTAGAGTTTCTTAACGTTTTAGGGTTTGTTTATTTATTTATTTTTAATTTATTATTTATTTATTTATTATTAGTTTATTATTAATTTATTATTTATTCATTATTCATTATTTATTAATTACTAAATATTAACTATTTATTATTAACTATTAATTATTAATTATTAATTATATATTATCAATTTACTAATTATTAGTAATTAGTAATTATTAATTATTTAATATATATATATTTTATATTTATTTATTTATTCATTTATTATTTATTAATTTATTTTTAATTTATTATTTATTTATTTATTATTAGTTTATTATTCATTTATCATTTATTTATTTATTATTTATTTATTCATTATCCATTATTTTTTAATTATTTTTTAAATATAAAATATAAAATATAAAATATAAAATATTAATTATTAAATATGAATTATTAATTATCAATTATCAATTATCAATTATTAGTTATTATTTATTTATTAATTATTAATTATTAGTTATTAGTTATTATTTATTATTTATTTATAATTTATTTATAATTTATTTATTATTTATTGTTTATTATTTATATATTAGTTATTTATTCTTTGTTATTATTTTATTATATTATTATTTACTATTATTTATTTGTTTTTTATTAATTTACTATGATTTTACTATTAATTTATTTTTAATGTCTTACTTATTAATTATTTATTTTTCATTATTATTTTAATATTTATTTCTTATTTATTTATTTATTATTTAGTTATTTATTTATTCTTTGCTTATTATTTATACATCAATATATATATATATATATATAAGTATATTAAATTCTATTTATTTACCACATGAAGAGTCTACTGGAGTTGTAAAGTCTTTAGAGAATAAGCAATAGGTAAGGAGTTCAAATCTCACCCAACACATAATTTCTATACATGGCTTACACATGTGCATGTTCATAGTAATAAATAATAAATAAATTAATTAGTAGAATTCAATTTTTTGATAATCATTCTTTTTGTAACTTTGAAATTAATCTTGGTTGGATATTTTTTTTGAAAAACCTTGGATAAAACCTTCAAGATTCACTCTTATTTGCACCTTACTCACAACAGGATCCCCATAGATGGACATCTTCAATCGTATGATATTCAACTCTGTTCTAAATGTAGACTCTATAATTAACACAGAGAAGATACCAATCATCTATTTCTTTCTTGCGCCACTTCTTGTGCTCTTAGGAACTATATTTTTAACATTTTTGACTATAGATGGTTGACTCATGACTCTGTCAAATATCAGCTAAAGAGATGTGTGGATATGGATAGTTCTCAGCAAATTAAAAACCTTTTTCTTGCTGCTATTGCTGAGCTTCACCACATGATCTGGTATGATATAAATGTTCTTATTCACAACAAGTGCTCATTTAGCTATAATGTAGGTTAGATGCGGATCCTCATTGCCTTATGCGAAGCTGCTACAATCCAAAAGGGCCATTGCAACAACACTGTGAACAACTTTGGAATTCTGAGACATCTTCGTATTTATGGAAACTTATGCAACCCCACCACACTTTTGAAGTTTTTTGGCTTGCTCCCTTCCCTAACTAGGTTAAGGTTAATGTGGATGGTGCCTCCAAAGACAATCTGGCCCCCGCGGGTTGTGGTGCCATCTTCAGGAACCATCTTGGTCAGATCCTTAGATGCTTTTATGGTAGTTGTGGCATTGCTTCTTCGTTGGAGGCTGAAATGATTAGTATGATACATGTCGTTTTCTTTTCCAAGAAATATGGTTTGAACAACCTTTCGATTGAGAGCGACTCGACCGCCATTGTGCAAGCGACATGGAATGGCATGACACATCTTGCATGGCCTATCACCACCCATTGGATGTACTGCACCCACTCTCTTCTCGACATTAACTACATCGCCACTCATATTAATCATGAAGTTAACATGGTTGCTGATGTCCTTTCTAAAAAGGGAGTCAATCAAGATATTACCTGGCTTGATGATCTTCCTTTTGATTTACTCCCCTTTCATAATAAGGATTGTAATATGTTTCCATATTTTAGACTCTTATAACCTCTTTCTTTTTTATAATAATTGTTCCTTGGTTTTCTGGCCAATGCGCAATCCTCTTCAAAAAAATAAAAAAATAAAAAATAAAATAATAATAATAAAATAACAATGATAATAATAATAAAACAAAAATAATAATAAAATATAAAAATAAATAAATAATAAATAAATAAGTAATAATAATAATACAATAACAATATAATAATTACGACAATAATAAAAAAATAACAAATAACAAATAATAATAAAATAATAATAAAAAATAATTAATAAAATATTAATAAAAAATATAAAAATTATAAAAAATTATAAAAAATTATAAAAAAATTAAAAAACCAACGCTAAATGAATCCCCTAATTTTAAAAATAACCGCTGCTAAATCGTTATGTGACAGTTTTGAAAAACCACCGCTAAATAAATGCTGGCACACAATTTAGCAATGGTTTTTCAAAACCGTTTTAGAAAAATTTAGTGACAGTTTAAACCAACTTAAAATGAAAAAAACCGCCCCTAAATTCCTATTTTGGTGTAGTATTAGAAGAACAGGAAGAAGTTTTGAGTATGGAAAAGGACACAAAGAAATTAATTGCTGAGTAAAAATTAAAAGTTTGGTTAATGTAATGGAAGAGAATAATAGTTACCTTAAGGAATCATCAATGGTTGAATGTTATAAATGTGGAAATTTTGAGCTTTATACAAATCAATGTCCTTTGGAGAAAACTCGTGAAGATAATCGACAAGGTGGTATGATTAATGGTTATACTTCTGATGATTAAGAGACTATAAATGACATATTAATGTTATGGGTTGTTTTAACACTATTGTTTATGTTAAACATGAGAATCATGATTATATTGAGGTTAAATAATGTTAATCCATGATTCACATTTCATATTGTAGGAAAGAGGTATTAAGGAATAAGATGATGAATCCTAGTTAATGTTTTAATAATAAAGTGGAATGATTGATGTGTTTATATATTGGAATTCAAGAATTATGTTTTATGAATCATGAAATATATAAGGGTTTTTTAGTATAATTTTTTCATCAAGGATTTTTAAGAATATGTTGAATAGTACTGATAACCTAGAAATGTGATTTAATATCAAAGGGATATTTTATGAAGAAACATGATTAAGGTAAGATAACCCTTAATATTTTTCTGATGTTTATAAAATGGTGTTTAGTTGGGATAAAGTAAATCAGATAATACTGAATACCTTATAATTGATTAATGATTTTTTCATAAAGTTGTTTATTCCATCATTGATGGAGTTTAAAACATTATTGGATTTATGCGATACATTAAATAATCTATGTTTTTATTCAAGGAATGAGTAATTATTAATGTTTTCATTAATTTTTTATGGTAATTCGGGTTATTACTATCTTTCAAGAGAATACATGGTGAATACATTCACATGTTTAAGTTGAACTTTGGATGATGTTTTAGAGATTAATTTATTACTTCACCCTTTGAAGATTTATGCATATTGGAAAAATGGTTCTAACCATTTTTTTTTATAGCTAGAGATAAAAGGAATGAATTATCATTCTATAATGGATCTTGTGATCTGCTAGTGCTTCAGGCATAAAAAAAATATATTTTCATGACTAGAAGTAAGATAAGAAGTGGAAATTTATTAAAGCATAACAAAATGATGAAATTATGCTTATGACACAAAGTATATTTATGCCCAAGGTATATCGATCCCTTTGAAATTTTTGATCATATCAGGATGGTAGCCTATCGATTAACACTTCCACCAAACCTCACTCAGGTTCATGATTCATCCCATGTATCTCTCCTAAGGAAGTATATACCTTATCCAACACATTTACTAAGCTTAGAGGACATACCGTTGGGGCATGATATTTTTTATAAGGAACAACCAATAAAGATTCTAGATCGAATAGAGAAAGTTATACGAAACAATACCACTCATGTGGTTAATGTTTTTTGGTGAAAATACCAGCTTATGGAAGTTACATGGGAACCTGAGGATGAAATGAGTCATAAGTATCCTCAATTTTTAGTACAAGAGTGATAATTTTTTAGTGTAAAATTTATTTTAAAGAGGGTAGAATGTAACACCCTGAGATTTTGAGAAATATTTTTTTCCAAATAAATTTAATATTTTTGATATTTTGTGTTACACACAAAACCGAGTTAATATTTTATTTAATGAAATACCAATTTTATATTTCATTACACACAACATCGAGTTCAGCTTCTGTTACACACAACATCAAGTTTAAATGAAACATAACATACTATTAAAATATTATTATTTAATATGATAGTTATCACCTAGCCATTGTAATTATGGGTATGAATAAGATTAAATAAATTATGAAAATATATTTCTTGTAAATGTATACAAAATGAATTATTTAATTACCAATTAATTAGAAATGAAAATAAGCACCATTTGAAAATAAATGAAATATTTTATGAAAAAATATTTTTATGCACACAAATGTATTTTAAAATAATAAATTATCCAAATAATTTTTTTGTGAATTATTTTAATGAAATATATATATTATAAATTCAATCAAATGTTTGACATTCATATTATATTTTTTTTAGAAAATAGATAAGAATAAATCCAATTTTATGCTTAAAAACTATATATTACTAAAAATAAATTTTGTCACCTTTTGCACAATTCTAATAAAATTAATTTTAGAAAATTTTATAAAATTAACTTTACAAAAAAAATCATTTTTTAAATCATCATATAAGAATTATCTTATAGTAAATTTTTGATAATATTCCAAAAAGATAAAATTTTCAATGAATTTTCATTTCTTTTAAACCTTTTTAAAACTTAAAAATTGTTTGAAGATGATTTTAAAAGTAAAATTAATTCAATTATATATCTATTAATCCAATTTAGTTAATTTTAATCGATTTTATTTTGAATTTTGATATAAAAACATTGTAAACTTTTGAACATTTTCTCTTTGAAAACCCTCGTTCTCTTCATGTCTACAAGATTAATTTTAAATTAATTTTTCCCAATAATATGAATTGAATTTGAAAAAATGGTTTTAATATTTAGAATATTAATAATATATATTATCTAATAATTTTAAATTAATTTTTGACCCAAATTAATAGTGAAAACAGTAAAAATTAATTACCGCACGCGGTTAAGGTAAAAATGAGTTTATCTGGGAGTTAAACTAAAACGATAAGGTAAAAATGACTCAAAGCATGTATAAATATTATTTTAAGGGAATATTTCCATATTTTACTTCAAAATTTAGAATATAGGTTCATTTTCAAGCTTTACTCATGTGACTAATTTTATCATTTTGGATTCTTTTTGGGAAATTTCCAAGTAGTTTCCAAGTGGGTTCCTTTCCCCCAATTATAAAAGGCCACCACAAACCTTCATTTATTAACACTTATAAATCTATATATTTATTTCATAACCTTAAAGAATCCCTCCCCAACCCCATTATCCATGATCTATATCTCCTAGTCCTCCCAAAAGACCAACACTAGGGTTCTTAATAAGAGATCCAAAGGGGGTGCTTCTAAGTGAAGGTAATTATCTTCACTAAGATTATTCTTTTTCTTTCTTCGTTTTCCACATTCAATTATGTCTTAAAACTTACAATATAATAATGAAAATATATAAAATATATTGGGATGTTATTATGTTAATATAATAACCTATATCCATCTCAACTTCCATCAAATGGAAAATAAAATTATCACTCGCATGTACAACAAACCACTGCCTCACGAAGTGATGTGATTTGTTTTCTATTATGATTTACATGGAAGACACTAAGGATAAATTTAATTAATATGAATGATATATATTAAATCATAATTATTATATAATTTTAATATATTATTTAACTTTAATTCCTTTCATCTATCAAAAAAATGGAAACAATATTCATACGTACGTACGACTTACCGTCTCCATGCACGATGTATTTCATTTCATATCTCTAAATTTTATGGATTAATATAAATAAATTTATAATGAATATATATGATATTTATATCATTGTTAAAATTATTTATATTATTTAACCATGACAAACATAAGATTACCAAAAATAATAAATCAAAATATACTTGAAAAATAAAGCATTTATTACCTAAAACATGATTTTAATATGAAATTGTTAATAAAAGAGTAATAAAAGGTCATAAGTAAAGAATATATGGTATTATATATATATTTTTATTTAATAGATGTATAAAAAATCTATATTTGTTATATAGTATATTTTAATGCCTATTAAGGAAGTCAATACAGAAGGTAAGAGAATCCTAGTCTCTCTTTTATTTCAGGGTGACACATGGAGATTCTCCACTTGTTTCTTTTTTATGGTGCATATTTTGCGCATTTGACATGTTATATAATTAATATAACTATTTTAATGATATTTAAAGGTTCATTTTATTTTAACCTTTATTGGGGCTTATGATTCAAAATATTACTAAGGAGGTCATGGATTTCTATCTCACTTTTATTTTCTATGAGAGACAAGCCATATTCATCACATATTTCTTTGATGTAGTGTATATACTGCCCATGAATATATTTTATTATGATTATACAGAAAATTATTGGGATTACATATCCATTTTATTTTCTCTATTTCATGGGTATTATGTTTCAAATGTTACCAAAGTGGTAATGGGTTTATGTTACAATATTGAAATCTTATGAACTAACTCTCAATAATTCACACAGAATTTCTCATCCTATGGTTATTAAGGATATTTTCAAGTAATATTACTATTTTTTTCACTCTTTTTTACTTAAAATAATTTGTAAAATGTTTTTATGAAAACATGAATTTATTTCTCTTTACGGTTGGAACACCATTTTCATAAAAACCCATGTTTTATAAAAATATTTTTATCCTTTTCAAAACGATTTATTAAAGACATTTTTACCCATTTTTACTTTTTTTATGTTTTTTTAAATGAATCTTTATTTCCTTTTCAAAACAATTCCTGTTTGTATTTTACTGAAAATATTAAAAGAATATTTGTTTTTAACATGCACGACATGGATAGTATTTCTCATTTTCTTAAACATTAAATGATTTAAAGGTCCATTTAAAAGTATTCAAGGTTATTTTAAATGAAAAATTTTTCCTTAATATTTGGGAAATTTTTAGATTTTAAATAATTTTTTTTAAAATGAAAAGGATTTTCAAAATGTTTTATGTTTTAAAAAGTGTTTTCAATGAGGAAAGGTTATTTTCCTCAATAAATGTTTTAAATTATTTTTAAATATTTATTTATAAGTTTCAAAGTTTATTTTCAAAAAAAATTATTTCAAAATTATTTTATAAATTATTATTTTTAAAAATTTATTTTTAAATAAAAGTTATATTCCTTAAGAAATGTTCTAAGTGATTTATCTTTCAAAATTATTTTCCATCTAAGATAAAATCCTTTGATGTATCTTATGATATTCTAGGGATGTGAAATAAGGATACCATTATTATTCTTTGTATTAATGTTTTATTATGAAAATATGTTTACGAAACTCATTTATCTTCCATGGGTTATACTATGATAAAATGATTATGAAACCCGCTTCTTTTAATGGGTTATGCTATGATGAAATGATGAAATGATTATGAAACCTGTGTCTTTTCTATAGGTTATGGTATGATGAAATGTTTATGAAAACCATTTCATTTCATGGGTTATGATATGATGAATGTTTTATGATCTTGTGTCACACATACATATGATTTTCATTATGTGATGGGTGAGACCTATATCTCTCTCCAATACATTGGATAAAGATTTATATCTCATTATATAGACAATAATTGAATGGGGAGTAAACCTAGTTCAGTAAGGGACTTTGTATGCTATAATGGTCTTGGGAGTGAACTTTGGATACTATCATGGTTTGGGGGGTAAACCCATTCTACTATGATAACCCAGTAGAGATCCTTGGATATTATGGAAATGATTTTATATATTTATGTGTATGATATAATTCCATGTCTTATGTCAATTTTATGATCTCATGGTTGATGTTCTTTGATTCCCTTATGATTCATGTCTTATAAATTTCCATGATTTATGCCATGTCTCAATATCATGATCTTCAATATGTTGGGTATGGTTTTCAAATGTTAAGCTCATGTTCTCATACTAGTATTATCTTTTCATGCTTATATGATCATTGATATCTCACTCTATTACCCTAATTGAGTATCTAAGCTAACCCTTTATTATGTTTCCTTTCCCCATGTTATAAATAAAGGTTTTAATTAGGGTATGTATAAGAAGAATAATATGTGGGAATATATTTATGGGAGATGTTGAAGATCATTCAAGAAATAAGAAGATTTTCTGTCCAGTCTCCAAAGGCACTATACCTTTACAATCCTCAAGCATGTGTTTGTGAAATGTATTAAATATTCATCTAAAAAGGTGTAATATCTATATATTAAAAGTCTGGGTATTTATATTTAATTATCAATACCTATTGTGATTCTATCTTATCTTAGGATTTATTTTATTTTGAACTTATTCATTAATAGAATTAGGGGGTAATTATCTCATGTTTCAAGTGATGTAAAGAATAGAAGTGTGTGTAAGTGAAGTGTTTTTATGATTTTTAGTCTATGATTTGGGTTTTTTCACATGAAATTATTTTCTCAATACTTTTTATTCCATCAAATGATCACTGTTTTTGTGAATTAAGTGTAAAAATTAAATTCTTCAACTAATTATCTAATAATGATGCATGACCATTGTGGGTTTTTTTAGATAATTATGTTTAAATTCGGTTTTCAAAAATCTAATTTAGTAATCACCCCAAGTAGTTGTACATATGGACAAGTAATTATCGATTTGGAAATAGAATACCAAGAAAAAAGATTCTCTTAGTCTCAAAAATGATAATAAACATGGATTAAGTACTTTAATTATTCACTTCACGAGCACACAAAACTAGGATTTGTCTCTCTATAGCATATCAAAAACCCTCTTTATCCCTCTAGCATTCAATTTGTCACTTTAATTTCCTAAGTTTTACTAAAATTTTATCATGGGATCAACCTTAAACTCACCACTTATAACACCCATTTATTTTGTAATATTTTAGTTTGATATTTTATAAATTTCTATATTTTATTATCCCTCTAGGAACTATTGGTACCCTTGGAGATATGATAAAATTTCTAGTTCTGTTATTGGGGGATGATTTCTATGAATGCTTGGGATATTTAGTAATTTTTTTCATTGTTTTTTCATTTATTCTTATCTTTACACTTGGTCTTTTCATGATTTATTTTAGGATCAACTTTGACACATGAAAAATCAATTTTAGGAATATTTTTCATTGTTTTTGTATTTATTATCCTCTTTACACTTAGTATTTTCATGTTATTATTTATTATACTCTTTATAATTGGTACCTCAATATATTGTGAAAAAGTTATAGATAAATCCAACCATTACTCAAATGATCTCCAACTCAATTTAATTCTTTAGGTTGTCATATACAAATTCAAATGCACACATAAAGAGTTTTCTTGAACCATGTGATACTATTCAGTTTAATAATGTCTTGAATGATGTGTTAAGGTTGAGACCATTTCATTTTTCACTAAGAGATTTAGTGAGGGAATGGATTAAAATCCTTAAACCCCACTCCATAAAAATATGGGATGAGTTGGTAAGGAACTTCTTAACCCACTCCTTTCCCCTATCAAAATCCATGAATATTCACATTGATATTTTAAATTTTAATCAATTCAATAATGAATAATTATATAGTACATGAGTCATAATTAAAAATTTAATAATATAGTTCCCTCTTAAGGTGTAAAAAATTTTATTTGGATTCAAACTTTTTATAAAGGTATTTCATAGAAAAATAGGTCTATTATTGATGCAACAACTAGAGGATCATTGATGAGGAAGTCACCATAAGAATGTTACATCTTATTTGATAATATAGATAACAATAACTTCCAGTGAAAATCATAAGGAACTCAAATAAAGGGAGTTCTCATGGTGTAAAATAATTATATAGTTTTTAAAATGGATACCATGATGAATAATTTGGATGTGATGATATCTCTCTACAACCCCCAAAGTACATATACTAATGATATTAATTATGTTGATTATAATAGAAAAAATAATTTCTAGGGTTGGAAGACTTAAAAAAACAAGGTCAAGGATTACAACCATGTCCATAATAATTTCAACAACAAGAACCCCAAGATCCCTCACTCACAAGAAAAATTAATTACTTGGAGGAAGATTTAGACACTTTCATGAAAACCACCAAATATTCTATCAAGAAACTCAAGGCTAATTTAAAAGATGAAAAAATACTTTAAGAAACTTGGAATACCAGGTGGGTTATATTAAAAATCACCTTTATGATAGCCCTTAATAAGTTTTATTAAGTGACACAAAGGTCACCCTAAATAGAGAATTTTGGTTATAAACCTAAGAAGTTGGAAAATAATGGAGGAAAATGATGAGGAGAATAGAAAATAGAAAGATAATAAATTTGATAATGAGAATAAAATTGAGGGAAATATAAAGGGAAAAAGAAAATAAAAGGAAAAGAAGCACAATAGTAAGGCCCGCCACCCTACAAAATAATGTTTCCCTTCCCAGAGAGATTAAGACAAGGGAAATTTGAGGGAAAATAAGTTATGTTTATGGAAATGTTTAAGAAACTTTATATTAATATTACGATCACTAAAGCTTTAGAGAATATTCCAATATATGCTAAATTCATTAAAGAGATAGTATAAAACAAGAATTAAATTAGAGAATTGGGAATAATACCACTTGGGTAATTCTTAGATATGGTGTTGAGGAGTATACTAAAGAAACAATAAGAAACATGTATCTTTTCTATTCCAGTTAATTTTGGGTCTAACAAATTTTGAAAATATTTTTATGATCTAGGAGTTAGTGTGAGAATATTTTCATAATCCACATTTAGGAGCCTTAGGTTGGAATATATGAGGCCCATTCTAGTTTTTATCCAATTAGCTAATGCAACAGTGAGGCATCCACAAGGATTTATTGAATATTTCATAGTTAAAGTGGAAAACTTCTAATTTTGGGTTGATTTACTAATGATGGACATGGATGATGGGAAGGATCACCTAATTTTGGGAAGGCCATCCTTTGCTATTGAAAGATCTTTGATTGATGTCCAAAGTGGTGAACTAAGATTAAGGTTTGGAAATAAGAAAGTGATATTTAAAATTCATTGGGAAATAAAAAATTAAAATGAAAGGGAAGATGATTTGGAAAAATAAAAAAAGATACAACTTGAAGAAGTTGTTTCCTTTAAGAGAATCAAGAGTTGGATACTATCTAAAATCAAGAAAATGAATAAAAATATGAGAAGAAAAGTGGAAAACTAATATATAATATCACTAATGATAGAAAAACATCTAGAACATATAATTTTAAATAGGGACAAATTTTTTTGATGGTTCATGACTTGGATTTTTGTTTCTACGATCTAACCAAGAATTGGTGGATTAACCTGATGAAGGTTGAAAAAGTCTTACCATAAGAAAGAATGAAGATATTTTTAGAGGAAGGAAGTGGAACCATCTATGTGTTTATGTATCAAATGAGACCATTTTTGGATCTATATTGGTTTAAAATCTTCACAATCCTCCATCCCTTGAGCTAAAAAGAGGTAAGGTTGAGAAAACGACCTTAATAAAATCTCTTTTGGGAGAAAAACCTAGTTTTTTTTGAAGTTTTATATGATTTAGGAGATAAAATTCACTATCACTTACTTTTTTAATATTAATTAAAAATTTAACATTCACTTTAACCAAGTTTATTTTTATTTTTAGTTCTATGATGGAAGTCACAAAGGGAGAAGATCATAAGTGCAGTAATAAAATTGATAAGGAAATATTCAAGTGAGAAGGGGAGTAAGATTAAATTTATAGAAATTATTTATACTCCCCTACATTATTTTAAAATATGATTTTAATTTTTTAACTAAAAAATTCTTGTCCTCTATAGATTTGTGATTCATATTTTATTTATGTGATAAATAATTACTCTTCTATATTTTAAAGTTCATTGTTGGTGTGATTTAATAATTAAAATGAAGAATTAATGAGTAAAATTAGGTATAGTGGAATTAATTTAATGAATCTTGATTTAAGGTAATGATTTGATTAATGTAGATGGAATTTTTTATATATTTGGAATGACTTGAATTTCTGGAATTTGGGTTAATTTGTTTATTGTTAGTGCGCATTTCCATGAGTAATTTAATTTTTATCACTTTTTTCTATTCATGATAGGTTTATAAGATAATTTTTTATCTTATTTATTGTGTAAATTTCTTGATAGATACTCCTGGAATATTCTATTATATAATTTTATTGGTATCTAATCGAAGTTATGAATAAAAAAAGTCATTTTTAGTATAATTAATGATTTTTTATTTAACCATTATCATTGGATCCTCCATGATATTTATACTTATTTAAGCCCTTAAAATCTATTAATATCCTTAATAGGCAAGATCTACATTACAATAAAATATTATCATTTCCTAACCTACTCTTAGTGTTTTTCATGATATTCAATTGAATAAGGATGGGAGAGGGGTTGTCCATGGTGGAAGGTTATGATTAAAATTATGGAGATATATTGGGTGATTTAATAAGATTTTGGGTAAAGGTTCATGATTTTATTATTAATCAATCTTTATTTTTCACCCCTCTTGAAAAAATGGAAATATATTTTTTGAAAAATCTTGAAAAAATAGGCTGTGTCTTGGGTAGGTCAAAAATAACCATTACTCGACCAATTATCTTGATAATTTGGAGTTGGGTGGTGGATGTGATATTTTTCATAACCATATATTTAATAAAAATAGAGGGTATTCATTCATTATGTTTTCATTTTATTTTTTTGAGCCTACTTGGAGTTTTGAGGATGTGAGTGGTGTCACTTGAGGATGATATTTTCATTAATTTTATTGAATATCTTGAAACATGATTTAAGAGTTTTTCATATTTTGATATATATTATTTTCCTATCATTACCAACCTAAACTAAAGACTCATATTCATATAAACCCGAATTCTAAGTCATCATGATTATTTTTGAGCTTTTTCTTTATAGGTTCGAGATGATAGATTCCTTACAAACTTATGGGTAGAGAAATAAACTTGAGGAATGAGAAAAAATATACTTATATTTGTTTCCTTGAGTGATGAGAAAAAATAATTTAAATTCTGGTAGATTATAATGGGCATTAACATTGATAATGAAATCAGAAACCTAAGTGTAAGGAAGGAGAAACTTTTTCATTTTTAAAGAGAGAGTAAAATTCATGATTAACTTTACTTCCTTAAAAAGTGAGGAGTTGGGTAAGTTTTTTTGTGTGATACTTGAAACTTTATTTTATATTGATAATCATTTATTTTCATTTTCTTTGAAATTTAAATATTAATATAATTAAGTTCTTTTGTGAAAATTTTGGGATATTATGGCATGAGTCTATGTGTCGGTGGATTTGATAAGACCATTTTATATATACATTTTTTAGTATTTAAATTAATTAATTTATGAATTTAATTAATATTTTTCCCAATTGTATATTTATTATTTAATTATGGGTAAATAATATTTTAAAATGATTTTTTTGAAAAATAAAATAAAAAGGAATAAATTTTAATAATTTTAAAGAAGGATTTTACTTTAGAAAAAATGTTTGTTTTTAGGTGTACATTGATGTTGAAATTTTGGAAAAGTAATGAAAAGAGATTTGGATAAAAATTAGCCAACACACATGACCAACCCTCAACTAAGAAAATACACTTAGCCACCCTGAAGGGGTAGCTAACCAAGCACCAGGGAAGGATAACAAAGGGGTGATATAAGGGAGAACATTCCAAACATGACACACATAGGTATATACAAAAACAGGTTTTGGATACCTGATAAAAATAATATTATCATATTTCTACATATTTTTTTCATTGATTTAATCCTAACCAATTAATCAATTTGAGATAATTTGCATCATTTGATTATTTTTGGTGGAGTTTAGGCTTAAGTTTGAAAATTTGTTAAATCTGGACATTTAGTAGTTTTATGTTGCTTATGTTATTCAAGAATAAATTCTAAATTTTTTATCCAATTAAAGTTATTAATTTTTTTAGGCTTAAAGTTTTCATGGGATACAAATTATTCTTCTCGAACTAGAGCCCATTCAAAGTCCCACATGCCCAAAAAAGTCAACTAAGTTGAAGAGTTATTTTGGTTGGCAGAATGGACCCTACCTTATTAAATGAGGCATATATCTGGCTACCGATCTCTAAATTGGATGATTCTATCTGGCATATAAATCTTACTTGAAAGTTAATATTTAAATTAAATTTCATGGAGAAAGTATTTCATTAATTCCTCTATTGAACCAGTCAAAGTGGGGTTGGTGGAATAGTATTTTACGGCCAGAAAAAGTTAGTTCTATTAAGGTGGACATAACTTATTTGGAACCACTTCAAATGATTTGAAATTTAAATGGTATATATCCTAATCCATTTGGAACATCTTATAAGAATGTACCTAGGCATGTTTCAACCATCTAGTGGGCATAACCGAAGCAAAATTCTGGTGGATAGATTCTGGAGGAGAAAATTTATGTTCTTTCTTTTCTCTCTTTTGTTCTTCCTAATATTATAATGTATTATTCTTCACCATTATTAACAATTACCCTTAACATGGTGGGGTAATACTCTATGTTATTGGGGAATAATAGGTTTTACCTTTTTTAGTTCTTGAGTTCTTTCATCAGTGGTTTAAGATCCTTTTCTCTTTGCTATGAAGTTGGTTTCAAATTCTAATAATGGATTTTATTATCTTATGCGATCGTATTTGATTTCATATTCTGTTGTTATTATTGATTTTTTCAATGATCAATATATCCCTCCACTAGTTACTGGTTTATATATAATGTATTAGAACTGTTCTTGGTGGTGACGTACTCAACGATCGCCAGTATGTATAGGAGGGACAATGACCATTCTTGATTGTTTGGGATAAACAATAATCAATTGTGAATCACCTAAGTCAATTGGGGTTATTTTCTACAACTCTATTACACATTGGAAGTATTTTATGCCAAGATACTATTTTGTTAAGGTTTATTCTGATCATTCATATTTGACCAAAGGAGTGAGATGAAGCGATTGTGGAATCTCACTTTTATCAATATAGTATAAAAGAATTAGATAAATTAGAACTATAATAGAATTACAATTAGAGAACCAAACCTAACCTAATCATCATTATCATATATTTTAAAATCACTTGTTTAATCAACTTTTTATTAATATTATTCTTAAATTAATTTCCTTTGTTTATATTTTTTTCTTTTCAAAATCAATCAATTTCAGAAAAATCACCACTTCATTCTCTAAATTTAAAGCAACAAACTTGATTGTTTTTCACTTATCTCTGGATACAACCTAGGTTTACCACTATAATTCATTTTAAATTAGTAAATAATTTTTTTCCACACCCCATGATAGGAACATGTCAAAACTTGGAACCATTGTTGGGTAGGTAGTTCCTCAAAACACAAAAACTAAAAAAAACTTTCTTGAATGACCCATAGTTCAAATAGCCATTTAATTGAATTTGATCCTAAAATTGAACGAACAATAACCCAATTGAGAAAAAAAAAATTCAAAGAGATCTTGAGTAAATAAACCTCACAGATTCAAGTGATACTTTCAGTTATTACTATAAACCTACAATAATTTCTAAAAATACCAAACAAACTCTATGTGATCTCTGTGCACCTTAATTTTCTAATCAAAATAACCAACTCACTATCCCCACCTTAGAAACTTATTTTTAACTATGCATTAATATGATACAATTGATACAAAAATTTCATGTCCTTACAGGTGAAGACCCAAATCGACACATCCAAGAGTTCACCTATGTCTGCTCCATCTTCAAACTTGGAGGAGTTGTAGAAGAGAAAGTAAAGTGGAGGACATTCCCCTTCTCACTTGATGGAGCAACAAATGAATGGTTGTAAAATCTAAAACTAGGTGAGATAAACAATCTGGAAGATCTCAAAAGAATATTCTTGAAGATATTCTTCCCTGCATCTGGGAGCACAACAATAAAAAAATAGATTTGCATCATACATTAATCGAATAGAGATATTCTCTTTGAATACTGAGAACGTTTCAAGAAACTTTGTGCAAGATTACCACACCATGAAATATAAGAGAACAAATTCCTTGTATTCTTTTACTAAGTATTTATCAATAATGATCAAAATTTTCTAGACACCTCTTCTAGAGGAGCCCTGATTGAAAAGTTGCCTACTGATATCAGAGGTCTCATTGAAAATATTGTGCAAAAATCAGATAAATTCAGAACTAAAGGTATGAGCACTAGAGGAATCCATGAGGTAAGGACTTATGATTCTTCCTCACCCTTACTTGAATAAAAACTTAAGGAAATAACCTGTTTGATGAGACAACCTGCTATTAAAAAAGTAAAGTAACAATAAGGCCCAACTCAGGTATGTGGTTTATGCTATTCTACTTGTCATTACACTGATCAATGTCTAAAAGTGAAGGGGACCAAAAGTTGTGTTGTAGCCTATCAAAAAAATAAATTTCAACCAAATCAACCAAATCAGCCACTTCAACCCCAAACCCAACCAGGATATGAATTCCAACAAAACCAGGACAAACCACTTTTTCAATAGTTATACCAGAACCACCCTCCATTCCAACAATCCTATAAACGACCCTTCCAGTAATAAAAAGCCTTTCAGCCATCACTATTCCAATGAAATACTTATGAGGATCCTTCCACAAGTGCACTAACTATTGAATATTAGCATCTATGAACCAAAATTTTTGGTTTTGAAGATAATATTGATAAGATAACTGATCAATTTGGAAGTTTTATGGAAATTATGATAAAGAATATAAATAAAATACCAGCACAAAGAATCCCAAACCCAAAGGAGAATGTCAACATGAAAACAATAATAAGTGGAAAATATCTAATACTGTTGGTAGGAATAGAGTACTCAAGAGGGGGGGGGGGGTGAATTGAGTATCTATTAAAAATTTATATTAAAAAGTTTTCTTAAAAAGGTACCCCAATAAAAAGGAATACAACCCATTTAATCAAGGTAATACGGTTATAAAAGTTTTACTGTTCAAATAACCTCTCAAAATATTGATTAATTCTTAGTAATATCAATATGAGTTGTTGATACTACTTTTGAAGCTATTCTAATAAGGAAAAACAATTATAAATTTTATCCAAGACTAAATATCAAAGTAAAATCTAGTGTTTTCTGAAATATACAGTAAAGAATAGAAAAACTAAATTCAAAGACACAATATATAAAACAAGTGGTTCAGTCTCAAGATGAGACTTAATCCACTCCACTTGGTGATCACCTAACACCAAGAAGTTTATATTAATTAACTTGATCCACAAACTGGATCGAGGTAAAAAATAGTGCACATGACTGTCTAGGTCACATGACCTCTTCCACAGTTCTTCATGGGTATAAAATACCAGGACACACAAGGAACCATTTCATACTTATCCATGGGAGTACATAGCTGTAAAAAGATATGATAGGAAGTATATCTTGTATCCTTCAGTTTAGTGCAGGATATAGTGTGTGTTTTAATACAGACACACACACACTGATCAAAATCTAAAAATAATAGATAATAGAGAAAAGATGATGAGATAAGGTTAGAAGTGCTCTGAGTGTTATTCTATGTACCTTTATACTTATAGGATGAAGAAAATGAAAGTGTAGAGTCCTCTTGTGAGAAACAGAGTATCACAAGTCTGGTGCTATGGTTTCTAGTTAGATCTAGCTCATGTTATTCGTGGAGTTAGTACTACGAAGATGATTTTGATTCTGATCTATAGTAGTCTAGACTTTAGATCAAGAGTGATACGCACATTATTCATTTATTTCTTGTTGCATGTACTAGTTCTATCTTCTTCTAAATATGATCACATGCCTACTACTCTACTTCTATGTATATTTTCAGCCTGACTTATCTTCCTTTTTAATTTTGGGTGCACATGTTGGGGATGATAGGATGTATGTATTTTACACATCATATCTCATACTGTTATGTGAAATGTCTATAAATAAACATTAATTATGTCATTTCCTTTAAATGAATCAAATATGACCGTTATAAATTAAATTGAAAATGGAAAAATAGATTAAATAATGGTGTTATAGTCTATCTAGAAACAATGTCAATTGGAAATAGTGTCACCACTAAATGGTATATTATTATTTGCCTCTGAGAGGTGAGACAGTCATGATGGAATAATTGTGTTAATATCAAGAACCGATAGCACAAATGCGGTGTTAGAATCACGGTGACTAGTGCTTTTCCAAACTTCAAATGATGTATTAGTGATGGAAAAATGGAACCGGTGTCACAAACTTCATGAGATATGAAACTGGTCACGGTGTCTGGGTCACGGTGTCTGGGTCATGGTGTATGGGTCACGGTGTCTGGGTCACGGTGTATGGGTCATAGTGTCTGGGTCATGGTGTATAGGTCATAGTGTCTGGGTCACGGTGTCTGGATCCTTTTCTAGAAAAATAGAACCGGTGTAAAACTCACGGTTTCTCAGACTTAGCCAAATATCTATATACAGACTTATGCAGTAATATTCATAGAATTAATTATACTTAATCATTCATATAATAAATAATTACATAACAAAGTTAAACATAGGTTATAATAATAAAACATGGTTTAGGATTAACTGGATCTAGTGGAAGTTTATTTAAAGCATAAAAAAATCAACCATCTCTACACATGATTTGAGATAGATTAAATAGGATTAACAATATTTACAGGATGTAAAAGGTTTGTAATCATTAAAACATGATTAAAACATGAGGATTCCAACAATATCCCCCTTTTTTATGATCACAAATCATGTTAATGAGATATCTATTCTTAGTGTTCTGTTCTACCCCTTTTAGTATTATCAAAAAGAGTACAAGAAAGAGAAAAAATGAAGATAAATAAGAGAATAGAAAACAATAGTTCACATTGCATTAGATGGAAAAAGATTTTTCATTACAAACAATAGGAAAAGTACAAAATATCCCTATCAAGATACATTTTTTACTTTTCTTTGGAACTAGCTATCCTCTATTTTCCATTGGAATAATAATCTAAAGAAGCCATAGAATAATAAATAGAAGTTGAAGAAGGGAGTGAGGCAACAGTCAGAGAAGAAAGAGGGATTCCTTCAAAAATAGAAGGTGCCAAAGTAGGTTTGGTGGAAGACCGAGGCATGTGTTGGTCAAGGATAACAGGTCTGATCTGACTCAGATCATGAGATAAAAACATTGAGGTATAGGAAAAGGAAGTGGATGGGGAAAGAGGTAAACCAGACTGCAAGGGTGCAGATGTAGGCACCATAATTGCAGTGCTTTGCACATGAAGATAAGGCTTCAACAACTAAATAAAGTCAGTAATAATCTCACCACCATACTGCATTTCCTTCTTGAAACCATCTTTGTTCTCCATGAAGTTTTCCAATAGAGGAGTGAAATATTTCAGCTTTTGTACTTGAGTCTTGAATTCTTGAGTGATTGGGGGGATTTTCAAATTCTCTACAAGATATTAGAAATGATTGGTCATATCATGCTTAGAGAAAATCCTCTTAAAGTAGAAATCCACTTTCTTAGTAATTTCTTCCCGAGCATAATTTGCAATCTTTAAATGAATCCTCACCAAATCAAGTACTATGTCACTATTATTGACAATAGTAGATAGACTCTCCTTGTCAAAAACACTGAATACGGAATGCAGTTCTTTCTTATCCATAGTTATGAGCAGATCACTGTTAATAGATTGAGATGACTGTCCCGAGGCACTAGAAGCTGTAACCGCTTAAGTGAGGGAATTAAGTTGATTAAGAAATTTTTTTAGACATCCCTTATACAAATCAGTTTTTTTGATACCAATAACAAGATCACACATCTCTTGGAATATTTTCTTGTTTCTCTCATCCACTTTGTCAACTAATGATGTCAAGTTTGGTTGAATCAGAGAGACAACTTGCTATGGAATATGACCACTAACATTCTCAATAGGATGAGTAACAGGATCTTGTCCTTATTGCAATACTTTTTTCATATCTTCAACTATATCTCTGAGAGACTTCACTTCATCACTTAGCTTTTTTTTCTCAATTACAACCTCTTGAATTTCATGAAACATTTTTTGGCTGAATCTGCCATATGATCTTCTCTAACATCAAGGTATAATATCTTTCACTTAATTTTGTTATAGGAGAAGGTTGGATGTTGATGAGATTTTAAACACTACTGGAAATATCACCTTTCCCAATGCTTCTATACCAACGGTTTGTAAAAACCATTGGTATAGGCCCCCTTTCCCAACGGTTTGGTCAAACCGTTGGGAAATCCCACTTCGAGGTCACTTTTCCCAACGGTTTTCCAAAACCATTGGGAAAGGGTATGGATTTCCCAATGGTTTGGCCAAACCATTGGAAAAGTCTACTTTTTGTCCACTTTTCCCAACGGTTTGGCCAAACTGTTGGGAAAGGGTACTTTGTGTCCACTTTTCCCAACGGTTTGGTCAAACCATTGGGAAAGGGTATGAATGGTTTGGCCAAACCATCGGGAAAAGTCCCCCATATACCAACTTCGCTCCAAAAATCAAAGGACCTATACCAACTGTTGTCAAAACCGTTGGTATAGGTCTATCCCAACGGTTTTGACAACCATTGGTATATGTCCTTTGATTTTTTATCGAATCTTCTTACCGAAAACATTATATAAATAAAAATTTAAAATAATTTTGATAATATATATATATATATATATATGAAATTATGTTCACAAAATTCATTTTAGGTTAGTGGTTAGGTCGTTGAAAGATATACTAGAGGTCCTGGGATCAAATCCCACCGAATGTTTTTTTTGAAATAAATATACCAACGGTTTTATAGAACTGTTGGTATAGATTTTCATATTACTTATACCAACGGTTTTCAAAACCATTGGTATAGGTCTATACCAACAGTTTTCCCAAAACCGTTGGTATAGACCTATCCCAACGGCTTACTTTCCCATGGTTCTCCAAACCGTTGGTATAGGCTATACCAACGGTTTGGAGGCCTATACCAACGGTTCCAAACCATTGGTATATGGTATTTTTCCAGTAGTGAAACTCCAGCAAGTTAAGTAACTCCAAAGGCTTTCAAATCACCTTGACTCATGAAAGCATGAGGCTCTTGTGAAGGTTCAGGAACAGGAGTTGATACATGATCAAGTTCCTTTGCGGAGATTACTTCTAGAGAAAAAACTAGATTCAATTGAAACATAGTAGATAGGTCTATGAATTTAACTGAGGATTCCTATGTATCATTCACATAAAAGTATCTAGGGAACTTATACTAGGTATCCATATTTCTTTGATCAACTAAATTAGGAATTTCAAGACTTTATAGACTAGGGTTCGACTCCCCCTCAATAAGTGCATCTCTCATAGGACTAAGAGATTCAGTTCCTTGATCTAGTTCTAAAAGATAATCTACAATACTCTCACCCATTTATTTTCTTGCTAGCTATAAGGCTTGTTCCATACTTTCCTCAGCAGAAAGGATAAAATTAGGATTATCTTGTTCATTCAAATGTTCTTCAACCACAACTTCTTTCTCAAGAGAAATTTCTTCTTCTAGATACTCCTCAGGAACAACCTTTTCTTTTATATTAACAACAAATTCTTTTCCAAAAGAAGGTTCTTCTTCAAAATCAATACTTCTTTATATAACAGGTGATTTCTTCTCAACTATGTCTTGTGGAGCAGGTTCACTATCTTCCTTATCCAAGATAGTTTCTTCTAGAGGTGCAATAACTGCCTCTTCTTCCTCTTCAACAGGATAGTCAACAATTTCATCGGGTTCCAAACCAAGATTAGATATGTTCTTAGGTTTTGAATGATGCTCAAATGGATTAAAATTTTCATATAATCTTTCATTATCCTTCACCTAATCCATTTTCCATGGATTCCAACTATTTTTCATTCTTTTGAATGTAACCATTGAGATATAGAATTCACAATCCTTGATGAATTTCTCATTCGGTCCAACCATTCCTTTAGCATAAGCATAGCAGAGATTAAACTTGAGTAGAACAAGGAGGTAAAATTTGAGGTTGTCTTAATCAACTCACACATATGAAGTATAACATACTTTCATAGGTTAATCTTGCATCCATTCCTCATAATATGTATCAAAAATACATCCTGATATTTAAGGGTAGAAAAAATTCATCTTCTTGGATTAATAAAATTCTAGATAAACCTAAATAGAAACCTAGTTTCACCATCTAACTAAGTATCAATAGCTCTTATTTTCTTTTTATTTCTAGCCAAGCTTTCCAAATCCTCTTCTAAAACAAAGATATCACTAGGAGGAGGAGGAACTCTCTGGTAGTCCTAAAAAACTCTTTCATAAGCTTTACCTAGGTAGGCATCCCGTAACCTCAAGGAAAATGTGAATCTTTATCCATTAATCCATCTTATCACAACAAAACCATCTTCTGTATCAAATGAGGACTGAACAAACCGATAGAACTGAGAAACAAGCTTTGGATAAATCGACCTTGTCTCCTTTTTTAACAAATCCAGCCATCCCTCTCTTTCAGTACTTTCAACACTAAATACTTACTTGATAGCAACCACTTAGGGTAGATTTAATTTTCTGGTACCACTATTTTATCAACAAGGTTTGGGTTCAGTGGTCCTCTAGGTGTTGTCTTCATTGCTCTTTTCACTTTATTCTTAGATCCGAACTTTCTCAAGAGTTGAAGAAGATGGGAGCTTCATTCTAGGCATTCAATGAGGGGTACAAGAGAGAGAGAGATATGAACGAGGTATTAAAGTTTGAGAGAGAAGGGTTTAAATTTTGAGAAAAGAGAGCTCAAGTGAAGAAAAGAGTGAAACCTATTTCGCTTTTATCATTTTGGGATATCAAGAATCACAAATTCAAAAGCACGGGATGAATATAGTAAAATAATAAACACAATGATACGAGTAATAAAATACAAAAAAAATGAAAAAGTGTCATTATAGTGAGACCAGAACAGGTTTTCACGGTGTCACCTTTACGGTGAGTCTGCACATGGTGTAACCATAATACCCGAGACAGTAAGTGAAAGACATTAACTGAGAGATAGTAACTGTGAGACCGTAAACTTGAAATAGAAACTTCAAGATAGTAAACTATAGAACTGTGAGAGTGAGACAGTAATCTTAAGACAATGACTTATGAAACCATAAACTGTGAAATAGTAAGTTGTGAAACAGTACACTTTCTACTTAAGATTTATCATTACTAATTAATATATGATGTAATCTATCCTTTCAAAATTTAATGGTTTGGTGAATATATCAGCAAGATGATATTCAATTCTAATGAATTCCAAATTGATACCACCTTTTTGATAATGGTCTTTTAAAAAGTGATGTCTTACGTCAATATGTTTTGTCCTAGAGTGTGGAACATGATTTTTTGAGATGTTAATAGCACTTGTATTGTCACAATTTATAGGTAAATTCCTGAATTAATATCCATAATCTAGTAATGTGTGTTTCATTCAAAAGATTTGTGCACAACAACTACCAGAAACTATGTATTCATATTCAATAGTAGATAATGCAACAGAGTTTTGTTTCTTACTACACCATGATACTAGAGACTTTCCTAAAAAGTGACATGTTCTAGAGGTGATTTTTCTATCTAACTTATAACCACTGAAATCAGCATCAGAATAGCTAACTAATTCAAATGATTGTCCTATGGGATAGAACATTCCTATATTGGTTGTATGCTTGTGGTATTTGAAAATCCTTTTAACAACATTTAAATGAGATTCCTTATGGTTTTCTTGAAAACGATCACACATAAATACACTAAACATAATGTTAGGTCAACTAGCTGTTAAGTAGAGTAAACTTCCAATCATTCCTCTGTAAGTAGTTTGATCAATAGATTTTCCATCTTCATCAAGATCCAATTTACAAGTATTACTCATTAGAGTATCACTACTTTTAGTGATATAAAAAAACGTTTTAGAATATTTTTAGTATATTTTCTTTGATTTAAAATAATACCATCTTTATTTTGAAAGATTTGGAATCCAAGAAAGAATTTTAGTTCACCCATTAAACTCATTTCAAATTAATTATGCATCATTTTAGAAAATTCAATACATAAATAATTTTTTGAAGATCCAAAAATAATATCATCTATATAAATTTGAACTACTAAAACATCATTGGAAATTAGTTTTATAAAAAGGGTAGGATAATCTATACCTTTTGTAAAAACATTGGAAATTAGAAAAGTACTTAATCTATCATACCAAGATTTTGGAGCTTGTTTTAAACCATAACAAGCTTTTGATAATTTTAAAACATGATTTGGAAAGTGAGGATTTTTGAAACCAGGAGGTTGTTCAACAAAAAAATACTCAACTATATACCCATTCCAGAATGCACTCTTAACATCCAATTGATATAGTTTAAAATTCATATGGGAAGCATAAGCAAGCAGGATTCTGATGGCTTCAAGTCTAGAAACAGATGCGAATGTCTCCTCATAGTCAATTCCTTATTCTTTATTATAGCCTTGTGCAACCAATATATCCTTATTTATAAATATATTACCAGATTCATCTACTTTATTTCTAAACACCCACTTAGTACTTATGGTAAATATGTATTTGGGTTTGTCAAAAAGTTTCCAAACTTTGTTCCTTTCAATCTGATTTAGTCATTCTTGCATATCCATCACCCAAAATTCATCATTTATAGCATCATTAATGTTTTTAGGTTCATGTTGTGAAAAGAAAACTTGATGTTTAACCTGATTTCTAAGAAAATCTTTAGTTTGAGTTACTTTATCTAAATCTCCTACAAAAACATCTAAAGAATGGTTCTTAAGGGTTTTAACATCTTAAGAAATATAGGGACTAGTGATTTTAGGTTCTTAAATAGGTTTGGGTTCATTATGATTTGAATTTGGAGAATTTCTAGAACTGAAAGTTTTAATAGATTCCTTTATAAGATGATTAAAGGATTTAGCATTAATATCCAGATTTGACATATCATCCTTCATATTCTCTAGAGAGGTCTTAGGCTCTTGTGGATCTGTCTCATCAAAATTGACATGGAAAAATTCTTACACACATTTAGTTCATTTGTTAAACACTCTACAGGCTTTACTAGAGATTGAATATCCTATAAAAATTCCTTCATCACTCTTGGATGAAAACTTTTCAAGATATTCCTTAGTATTAAGGAAATAGACTTTGTAACCAAAAACTTTGAAGTATCTTACTTTGGGTTTACTATTGTTCCATAACTCATATAGAGTTCTTTTAAGAATAGGTCGAATCAATACTCTATTAATAATATTGCATGATGTATTTACAGATTCAACCTAGAAATAAATGGGTAATTCATATTCACTAAGCATAGTTCTAGAAATTTCTTTCAAGGTCCTATTTTATTTAAAAATCCATTTTGTTGAGGTGTTCTAGGGGCATAGAAGTTATTATTATAGCAATTTTGTGAGAAAAATGACTCAAACTCTTGATTTTAAAACTTATAACCATGATC
This sequence comes from Viscum album, assembly GCA_963277665.1. Classification (NCBI taxonomy): domain Eukaryota; kingdom Viridiplantae; phylum Streptophyta; class Magnoliopsida; order Santalales; family Viscaceae; genus Viscum; species Viscum album. Next base: position 1,833,881,658 of record OY728160.1, read on the forward strand.
ACTTCTTAAGGATTTAATTTTAAGTCCACTAAGGTTTTCTACAGTTTTAGCATATTTTGTGAAATGAGAGAAGACTTTACTTTTGTGAGCCAAAAAGAAAGTCCCAGTATATCTAGAAAAGTCATATATGAGAACATAAACATAGTGCTTCCCATTTAAACTAGAAACCCCAGATGGTCCAAACAAATCCATGCAAACCAACTCAAGAGGTTGACAAGTTGAAACTTCTTTATTTGGTTTGAAGGAATTTTTGTGTTGCTTTCCCTTTTAACAAGGATTACATACTTTATCATTTGGAAACTAAAGTTTGGGTAGGTCTTTGACTAAAATTTTTCTAGTTAGATTTCTAAGGGAGTGAATATTACAGTTTCCTAGTCTTCTATGCCAATTCCAGGATTCTTTGTGAAATATAGTTAAACATGAAGCATTTTGAGAAACTAAGGAATCTAAGTTAATAGAGTATACATTTTCATTTCTCAATGCAAAAAATACAAATTAATTTTTAGAATTAATAACATTACAAGAATCATTTTCAAATTTAACATGAAATCCATCATCACATAATTGTGAAATACTAAGTAGATTATATTTCAGTACATTAAAAGAAATTACTTTGGGAATTAAAAATGAGTTAGAGTTACCGATTTGGCCAAGTCCAATGACTTTCCTTTGGAATTGTCACCAAATATGACATGTCCACTATCAATTTTTATTAAGTTCTTGAAGCATGAATAGTTTCATATCATGTGTCTTGAACACCCACTGTCCAATTACCATAAACTTTTATAAGATCTCTTTAAACAATTTTCCTACAAAATATTCAAATAAAAGTAGACTTTGGTACCCATATTTGTTTGGGTCTAGTAATATTAGTGACTAGTGATTTAGGAACCCACATCTGCCTCATAGGTTTCCTATAAGAATTGTGTAAAGTGATTGAAAAATAAAATCTATTTGGTCTAGAAAATATTGAAAAAGTAGAGAGTGTATCATAATTTGAACCAGAAGAATGTTTTCTAGAATTAGGAGTAAAGCTGTATGTTCTAGATTTAGAAACAAAATTTATTCTTCCAAAATTTCTTTTACCAGGTTGATATCCAATTCCAGTAGTGTATTTAGGGGAAATCTTCTTACCTCAAATTTGTACCAAGGTATATTTACCATTCGTAAACCTTTAAAGGTCCTTTTTCAATTTCTCATTAGATAAATTTAGTTCATTATTTTCTTTGAGTAATTGAAATTTTTTCTCTCTTTCTACAGTAAGTTCAGATTTAACAATTGAGGTAAGAGAATACCGTTTCTTTAAAGACTTGTATTTTTCTTTTAGTTCATTACATGTCTCCTAAAACAAATTGAAATACTCAAACATAACTTTATTATAAATATTTTTAGAATCAATTTCAACTCCAGAATAATATGAATTGTGTACAGGAGATTCCAGTGTTACCTCAGATGTGTTTGTCATGAAACATATATTGGATTTGTTATCCTATTCATCATCTGAAGATTTTGAGTCACTTGAAATATCCTCAGAAACACTCCAAGTTGATTTCATTACCTTTTTATACTTTCTATCTTTGTCCTTATATTTCTTTTTATACTTGATCTTGGGACAATAAGCTTTTATATGTCTCTTTTGCCTACATTCATAACATATTATCCCATCAGACTTGTCACTTCTTTTCCAATATTTCTTCTAGATTCCCTTTTGAACATATCTTCCTTTGATGTTAGGCTTTTTGAAAAATTTCTTCTTCTTGTAAAATTTCTTAAACCTTATGGCTAATTAATCCAAATCCTCATCATTTTTAGGTGATGATTGTTCACTATTGGAACTTTATATATAGACTTACAGTTTCTCCTTTTCTTTGTGATTAGAGGTGGTGGTCTTGAATGCCATAGATTTTCTTTTGGGTTCATCCTCCTCTTCCTTGTTGACTTTCAGATCCTCTTCATACATCATAAGTTTCCCAATGAGTTCTTTGATAAGTAATTTGTTGATGTCACATGACTCTCTAATAGATACAGAGGTTCCTCTCTATCTATCAGGTAGGTATATGAGAATCCTCATGATTTTTTCTTTGGCAGCGACTTATCTTCCAAGAGAAATCATTGTGTTGATAATTTCATTGAACCTGAGATACATGTCATAAATAGGCTCATCAAACTTCATTTTAAATTTATAATATTTAATAGTATAAGTATTGAGTCTCATTTCTTTCACACTAGAAGTTCCTTCATGTGAAACAGACAAAGCATCCCAAATTTCATGGGTAGTTTTACATGAAGAAATTATGTTAAATTCCTCATATCCTAAAGAGTAGTATAAAGAATTCATGTATTTGAAATTATTATTGTAGGCAATATTAGTTGGGTCATCCCAAGTAATTCTATCAGTAGCAGAAATTTTATACTCATCTATAATTGAAGACCAAATTTCAAAGACCATACTTTCTAAATGCATTTTCATTTTAATTTTTCATTGGGAATAATTAGTTCCATTGAAGAATGGTGGTCTGTTTTTTGCATCACCTTCTAGTCTATTGTCCATAATAAAGAAATTCTTTTAAAGAGATAGAAATTTATAATTAATTGAAATTTATAGTTCTTTAAAGTAAAACTAAAATCACAGCTGAGCAGATTTAATAACAGTCTTTATAGGAATAAAAACTCCTTTGATACCAAATGTTGGTCAGAGTAGAGTACTCAGGGGGGGGGGGGTGAATTGAGTATCTATTAAAAATTTTTGTTAAAAAGTTTCCTTAAAAATGTTCCCCAATAAAAATGAATACAACCTAGTTAATCAAGGTAATACAGTTATAAAAGTTTGAATATTCAAATAACCTCTCAGAAGATTGATTAATTCTCAGTAATATCAATATGAGTTATTGATACTACTTTTGAAGCTATTATAATAAGTAAAAACAATTATAACTTCTATCCAAGACTAACTATCAAAGTAAAATCTAGTTTTTTCTGAAATATAAAGTAAAGAAGAGAAAAACTAAATTCAAAGACACAAAGGATAAAAAAAGTGGTTCAGTATCAAGATGAGACCTAATCCACTCCACTTGGTGATCAACTACCATAAAGTAGTTCATATTAATAAAATTAATAGAAAACCTGGATCAGGGTAAACAACAGTGCACAAGACTGTCTAGGTCACACGACCTCTTCTACAATTCTTCATGGGTGTAAACTACCAGGTCACATAAGGACCTCTTCCACACTTATCTGTGGGAGTAAAAAAATGTAAAAAGATATGAGAGGAAGGATATCTTGTATCCTTTAGTTTAGTGCAGGATATAATCTGTGTTTTAATATACACACACACACACACACACACACTGCTTGAAAGCTAAATATAGTACACAACAGATCAAAGATGATGAGATAAGGTTATAAGTTCTCTGAGTGTTATTATATGTATCTTTGGACTTGTAGGATGAATAATATGAAAGTGTTGAGTCCTCTTATGGGAAACAGATTATTGAAAGTCCAAAACTATGGTTTCCAGTTAGATCTAGCTCCTGTTCTTTGTGGAGTTGGTACTGTGAAGATTATTTTGATTCTGATATACAATAGTCCAACCTCATACTGTCAGGTGACATGTCTAAAAAGAAACATTAATTATGTCAGTGCCTTTAAATTACTCAAATATGATCATTAGAAATTAAATTGAAAATGAAAAAATAGATTAAAGAACGGTGTCACAGTCTGTCTATAAATGGTGTCACTTGGAAACAGTGTCACCATGAAATGGTGTCTTCTTCTTTGACTTTGAGTGGTGAGACAATCATGATGTCATAGTTGTGTTAAGATCAGGAACTGGTAGCATATATGCAGTGTTATAATCATAGTTTCTGGTGCTTTTCCAAACTTTGAACAATGTATTAGTGATGGTAGCATGGAATCGGTGTCACAAACTTCATGAGATCTGAAACTGGTCATAGTGTCTGGGTCATGGTGTTTGGGTCAGGGTGTGTGGGTCATAGTGTCTGGGTCATGGTGTCTGGGTCACGGTGTCTGGGTCACGGTGTCTGGGTCACGGTGTCTGGGTCACGATGTCTGGTTCACGGTGTCTGGGTCACGGTGTCAGGGTCAAGGTGTCTGGGTCACGGTGTCTGGGTCACGGTGTCTGGGTCCTTTTCCAAAAAACTAGAACCGATGGAAAACTCACAGTTTCTCAGACTTAGCCAAATATCTGTATACAATCTTAAGAAGTAATATTCAAAAAATGAATTAGACTTAATCATTCATATAATAAATCATTATAGAAAAAATTTAAACATAGGTTAAAATAATCAAACATGGTTTAGGATTAATAGGATCTAGTGGAAGTTTATTTAAAGCATAAAGAAGCCAACTATCTCTACACACGATTTGAGATAGATTAAATAGGATTAACAAGATTTATAGGATGTACAAGATTTGTGATCATTAAAACATGATTAATAAATGAGGAGTCTAACAAAAACCACCTAAAAAAAGTGGGAATGATGATTTTATGAAACCTATAGAAGCTCAACCCATCTATCCAAAATAAGGTGACCAGAACAACAAAGGAGAAAGAACCAGGTTTTGGAAGGAAAGCCCATAGACACCTTTGAAAAAAAAAGAAAGGGATAAATGGGATATCTAAGAACCATTACCATTTTCATTAGTTAAGTTGAATAAAGTTGAATAAGAGAGACTTCAAAGGGAAATTCAGGAAACCTAATAGAAAGCTGAGATCAACATCCCACTACTAGATACAATCTGAAAAATCCCTATGTATTCAAAAATTTATGAAGGAGTTGTGCACAAAAAGAAGGAAGATATATATAAATGAGAGAATCAACTTAGTAAGAAGAATCTCAGCACTGATTACACCAATGATACCAAAAAATGTCAAGATCCAGTGAAATTCTCTATTCCTTGCACCATTGGGTCTTTAAATTTTACTGATTCACTATGTGATCTAGAAGCTTCAATAAATGTTATGACTCACTTGATATTTTCATCCTTATTGATCAGAGAACTAAAACCAACTCTAGTGGTGGTCTAATTAGTAAATATATCCACCATTTTACCAGTTGGAGTTGTAGAAGATGTACTTGTGGGGGTAAGAGGATTGATCTTTCCAGTAGATTTTTATGTCCTTACCATGGAAGAAGACAGAGCACCAGGACACTCTCCCATCATCCTAAGGATATCCTTCCTGGAAAAATCAAGGACTATCATCAATGTCCATGAAGGAACACTCACAATGGAACTCAGAGATATCATAGTACACTTCAACATTCTTAATGAAATGAAACATCCATCCAATAATCACTCTCTTTATGAAATCTCCCATGAAGAAGGTAAAGAACCAATTGAAGATTAGGGTATACTTCATGACTTCTTATCTTTAGGAGAACATTTTTTATTTAAAAATTAAAATTCCCAAGAACCTGAAAATTCTGATCTCATTTTATAGGAGGAGGTAGATTATGAATTTTCAATGATTTATTAAAAAAATGAGATGATACCAGAGATTCCATACTTAGAAGTTGGAAACCTAAATTCAATATCATCCCTTAAACATCCCCCATGTTTGGAACTTATGCTATTTCCAAGTGATTTGAAGTATGCTTACCTAATGTATGTAGAGAAATTACTGGTAATTATTTCCAATAACCAATCCCATTCCTAATAACAAACTCTGATTGAATTACTCAAAATAAATTTCCAAGCTATAGGATGGAGTTTAGGTGATATAACCAGAATCAATCCCATGGTCCGATCTCATAGAATATTTTTAGAAAGTAATGCCTGACTAGTTAGACAACCTCATATAAGGCTCAATCCCACCATCATAGAGGTTGTTAAGAAATAGATAGAGATATTTATAGTAGTTGACATCATTTACCCAATCTCCGATTCTTAGTGGGTCAGCCCCATTCATGTAGTCCCAAAGAAAACCATCTTGACCACAATTAAAAGTGATAAAAATGAGCTAATCCCCATGAGAGTAAAAAATAGTTGGAGAGTGTGTATAGATTACAGGAATCTAAACCATGTTACCCAAAAATTCCAATTTCCTATTCCATTCATGAATCAAATGATATAAATGTTATCTGAAAAAATCATTACTGTTTTTTAGATAGATTTTAAGGATACTTCTAGGTACCGATTACACCATAAGACCATGAGAAGATGACCTACACCTATCCATTTGGAACATTTGCCTATAAAATTATGGATTTTGGACTATGAAATGCCCCAGGTACATTTCAATGGTGTATGGTGAGCATTTTATTAGATCATATTGAGGACTTATTAGAGGTATTTATTGATGATTTCACAGTTTTTGGTAATTCATTTGATCATTGCTTATGAAATTTGGATTTTTTTTTGAAAAAATGCATTGAAAAGAATATTGTCTTAAATTTTGAAAAATTTCATTTCATGTTCAAAAAGGGAATAGTGTTGGGACACATAGTTTCACAAAAAGGGATTGAGGTTGATAAATTAAAAGTTGAAGTAATAAATTCCTTACCGTACCCAACTTATTTAAAACATGTTAGATCCTTTTTAGGATATGTAGGATTTTACAGAAGATTCATAAAAAATTTTAGTAATATTTCTCTCCCTATATCAAGATTACTACTAAAGTAAGATGAAATTAATATAGATTATGCATATAGGAATTAATTTTATGAACTAAAGAAAAGGTTGACCACACCTCCAATAATGCAACCACCCAACTGGGAGTACCCTTTTGAGTTGCATTGCGATGCATCCAACTAAGCGGTGGGAGATGATTTATCATAGAGAATTGATAGTAAGCCTTAAGTCATATACTATACATCAAGGACCTTGGATTACACACAAATCAATTACTCAAACACCGAGAAGTATTTCCTTGTAGTCATCTTTGCACTAGATAAATTCTGATCATATCTTCTTGGCACTAAAGTTGTTGTTTTTTCTGATCGTGCAACACTCTGGTATTTAATGAAAAAGGAAGATGAAAATACAAGGATATTGAGATGGATTATACTCTTATAAGACTTATATTTTTAAATTAAAGATAAAAAGATAACTAAAAATCAGGTTGCTAATCATCTAAGTTGACTACCGCAAACTGCTGAAGCATAAATTCCAAACTAGAACCCACTTAATGATGAGATTCTTGGAGAAAAACTCTATATCATTAATGGTGACGTTCCATGGTATGCCAATATGGTCAATTATCTAGTAACATATTAGGTCTCATCTCATTTAAATTCCCACAAAATTCAAAAGATGAAATCTAAATCTAGATATTATATCTGGGATGATCCATTTATTTAGAATATTTTCACTGATCAAGTGATAATAAGATGTTTTCTTGAAAGTGGAATTTATTCCATCTTTGAGTTTTGTAACACTTTATCTTGTGGAGGACACTTTGGACCACTTTAGGCCACAATGAAGGTTTTAGAATATGGACTTTATTGGCCCACCATTTTTAAAGATGCTCATGAATTTTTCAAAAGGTGTCAAAAATGTCAGTTTTCTGGACATATTTTAAAAGAAAAGAAATTCCCCAACAAACACTTAATTTTTGTGAATTTTTTAATTCTGGGGATTTTATGGGCCCTTTATCAATGTCATTTGGAAATTATTATATCTTTCTTGTAGTTTATTATGTTTCCAAATGGGTGGAAGCAAAATCCACCAAGACTAATGATGCTAATTTTTTTTGTTATTTTGTTAGGGATAATATATTTTGTAGGTTTAGAGTAACTAGAACCATCATCAGTGATCAGGGTACTCAATTTTTCAATAGGATAATAGAGCCTTTGCTGAAGAAGTATGGGGTGCATCATAAAATATCAACTCCCTATCATCCACATACTAATGGTCAAGATGAAGTGTCCAATAGGGAAATCAAAGGAATTTTGGAAAATACTATTAATCCAAATAGGAAGGATTGGAGCCAAAGATTGGAAGACACATTATGGTATTATAGGACAACCTACAAAACCCTGATTGGAATGATTCTATATAGGCTAATTTATGGTAAAATATATCACCTACCTGTGGAATTGGAACATAAGACATACTGGGATATGAAAAAGATGAATTTGGATCTTAGAAGCACTAGGAAAGAGAGAATATTACAATTATAGGATATGGAAGAAATTAGAATAGAAGATTTTGAAAATTATAGGATTTATAAAGAGAGAACAAGAGTGGCTCATGAAAAGATGATCCAACCTAAAGACTTCCATCCTAGAGACACAATGCTATTATTCAACTCAAGACTAAAGTTGATGATAGGTAAACTTCATTTCAGATGGAAAGGTACATTTATAGTTACTCATGTATATCCTTTCCATATTGTGCATATTGTGAAGGATGGAGAGTAGAATCCATTCACTATTAATAGGAATCAGTTAAATAAATTCCTTGGTACCATGGCATCAGATCCAGTGGAGGATATCACACTACTCCAACCTATTTATCAATAAATCTATTAGGCTGTACATCTCCATTACAATTTCTTTCTTACTGTGATTTAATTTCAAATCTTCTTACATGTAAAATCAACTTTTATTTATTGATAACACTGCATCATTTAAGTGTGGGGGAGGGAACCTTTGTAGTTTAGGATTTTCACTTGTTTTTTTTTCACAAGAAAATAAAAAATAACTTTGTGTGTTTTTAAATTTTGTGTGTGTTTATTTTTGATTTTTTGTGTGGTTTTGAAACTTTTGAACAAAAATGATTCTCATCACCATTTTTGAAATCCATATCAATGAGTGAAAAAATTTATCCCATGAAACTAAGCTTAAATGAATCTAAAAATGGATTTATTTCAAGTTCAAATCCTTGATAATTTCATGAAAATTACTCTGATTTTTGAATCTCATGCCACATCTCACTATATTTATCTTTGAAATTAATTTCTTGTGAATATTCTGAACCATTTTTTTCATATTATTTTTATTCACATCACTTCTTGAGAGAACCAAACCATGCTTGATTTATCTTGAATTTGATTTATTCCTATTAAAACTTGAGGGTTTGAGGTACACGTGTTTTAAATGATTAAAGGGTTTATTTGGTTTTAAATACCCCTATTTCATAAGAATTTTTTTTTATAATGGCATACCTTGAACATTTAATCCTTTTATCCCTTATAAGCCTTGAACAACCTATTAGATTTTCCACATTATAATCCAATTTTCTCTATCCAACACACTCTTGAAGCAAAATTGCATAATCTAGTTGAACTTAAGTGTGGGGGAAGATATCTTGTATTGTGATACCTAATTTGGTGTTAATTTAGGTGGAAACTAAAATGTTTAATATATGATTTTTCTACTAAATAAAATTAATTCTTTCAAAAGCTATGCCTTTATGGAGATTTTATGATAAAAGAAGTTGTGCCTTTCTGTAGCTTCTAATGGAGAAAGAAAGTTGTGCCTATCTGGAGATTTCAAGAAAAATCATATTTGAGATGATTGAAGTTTTTGCTGATAAAATGTTGAATGGTATGAACATTCCTTTAATCTTAAAAGATATTTTATATCTTTTTTTCTACTATGGGGATTGAGGAGGAGACCATACTTGAGTGAAAATTAGAATCTTGCAACTTTGCTTCATAAAAGAGCCAATCCCTCTTTATTCAGCCACATAATTTTTTACATAAAAATCCTGCCAACTGAAATCCATAGAACAATCTTGAAAATTAATAACGATAAAAATATTTCCTTGACTCACATTGGGTGGAGATGTAGGAATTTATCAAGCCTATGGTGACCCTTGTTTGAGTTTGGATGAGAAATACATTGTTGAAAAATTGACATTTGTGTGAAAATAGAAAATTCAAGTGAGGTAAGTGTTTTTTTTGAATGGGAGTATAAATTAAGTGGAAATATATTTAATTATATGAATTAATGAATTTATATAATAGTTTTTATGAGACATTAAATCTTTTTTTCTTGGTGTTAACTTGTTGGATCTCAAGGATATATGTTTTAAAATTTGCTGTGATTTGATATTGATGTTTACTTGTTCAGGAGTCCAAGTCATAAGAGTGGGGGAATTGATAAAAATAATATTTTCATATTTATAAATATTTTTTTCATTGATTTAATCCCCAAAAATTAATCAATTTGAGCTGATTTGCATCATTTTATTATTTTTGGTGGAGTTTGGGATTAAATGTGGAAATATGTTAAATCTGGACATTTAGTAGTTTTATGTTGCTTCTATTTTTTAAGAATAACACATATATTTTTAATAAAATTCAAGTGATTAATTTTTTTATGCTTACAGTGTTCGTGGGCTACAAATTATTCTTCTGGAACTAGAGCCTATTCGAAGTCCCACATGCCCAAAAAATTTGACTAAGTTGAAGAATTATTTTGGTTGGCAGAATGGACCCTACCGTATTAAATGAGGCATGTATCTAGATAACAACCTCCAAATTGGATGATTCTAGAGAGGTTATAAATATTACTTGAAGGGTAACATTAAAATGAAATTTAATAGATAAATTATTTCATTAAGACCTCCCTTGAACCGGTCAAAGTGGGGTTAGTGGAACAATGTTTGGTGGAGAGAAAAAGTCAGTTCTATTAAGGCAACCATAAATTCTTTGAAATGGATCCAAATAATTTTAAATTTAAATTTTATATATACAAATCCATTTGGAGCATATTATAAGAAGGTACCTTAGTATGTTTTTTCCATTTAGTGGGAATAACCAAAGAAACTTCTGGTGGATAGATTCTGGAAGAGAAAATTTCTATTCTTTCTTTTCTCTCTTTTTTTATTACTAATATTTTACTGCCTTATTCTTCCCCACTATTCATAATTACCATTACCATGGTGGGATAATAATCTATGTTATTTGGGAATGAAATTTTTCCCCTTTTTTAGTTCTTGATTTCTTTCATTAATGGTTTAATATCCTTTTCTCTTTTCTGCAAAGTTGGTTTCAAATTCTAATAAAGGATTTAATTATCTTTTGAGATCATATTTGATTTTATATTCTGTTATTATTATTGATTTGTTCAATGATTAATATCACCCTACACTAGGTAATGGTTTATATATAATGGATTAGACCATTTCTTGGTGGTTAAGTACTTGACGATCTCCAGAACGTGTAGGAGGGGTAGTGGCCATTCTTGATTGTTTGGGATAAACAATACCCCATTGGGAACTGCCCAAGTCAATTGGGGATATTCAAAAAAAAATATCACACATTATAAGGAGTATAGAAAAATCTAATATTTTGTTAAGGTTTATTATTATCATTTCCATTTGACCAAAGGAGTGAGATGAAGTGATAGTGGAATCTCACTTTTATCAACATAATAGAAAAGAATTGGATAAATTAGAACTATGTTAGAATTACAATTGGAGAACCGAACCTAACCTGATCATAATTCTCATATAGTTTTAAATCACTTGTTTAATTAACTTGTTCTCAATATTATTTTTAAATTAATTTTCTTTGTTTATATTCTTTTCTTTTCAAAATCAATCAATTTCAAAAAAATCACCACTTCATTATCTAAATTTTAAGTGACAAGCTTGATTTTTGTGTGATCCTATCTGGATACAACCTAGGTTGACCAATATAATTAATTTTAACTTAGAAAATAATTGTTTTTTCCACACCCCATGACAGGAACATGTCAATACCCTCTCACATGCGGGCTGACGCATGAGGCTGATAAGATTCCACCGACTCCAGTCAGATTTTTTTTTCTGAGCTACAGACACCAAAAAATTTATTATAAAGAAGTGCCCAGCCCTTTGAAACTTAAATATGGGTAAAAATATTTTTAGATTAATATTTATCCTTACCAAAATTTCACCACTTTTCTTGGTACCTCTGCCACCTACCTCAGGCACACCTTGCTACTATTGAAGCTCACCACCTGCTTGTTCCCATAACCTAATATCACCATATAAACACTATGAACACCACTAAAATGCTCAAGATTGAGCTCTACTACCATTATAAGGTCGATAAACACCATGTAACACCACTGTATCTCAATGAAAACCTCTGTGAGGATAAATGAACACCATTCATGATGAATGAGTTCAATCCAACCACTATAAATATTGGATAGTAAAAATAAATGAAACTATGAGTCTAATGACGCAACGTGTGTGGGAATTATCAATAGTGATTTTATAATAATGAACCACCCATTGAAACACCCTAAAATATTTTTTTTCTGAATGTGGTTGAGAGTTTCATGAATATAGTGTGAATAATATTGGAAAACAATGAGAAAACCCCTTAAAGAGAATAGAAAATGTTGTGGAAAATTTTCTCATGAATGAATGAATTTTACAATGAAAATGGATGGTGCTATGTGGTGGGAGGTGAATTAATGGATCATTTGTGGAAATAAAATTTGAAACGATGACTACTAAGGAATGGAGGTGAACATGTGGAGATCATCTGGAGGTTCTTCCTAAGAAGGTACAAGAAAATGGTGATAAAAACACTGAAGGAAATAACCCTATGATGTGGTGTTGGGAACATATAAAATCATTTTATCAATGCATATTTTTCAAAGGTTAAAAATATATTAGGAGAAAAATATTATATAATACGATTTGGCCATAATTTAGGATCATAATTAAAATAAATATAATAATGAGAGAATATGGGAGATTTAAAGGGGAGATACAAGTGGAGATTATTTTCCTATAAATAAGTGAGAAGGGTTGTTGCTAAGGATATTATCCCAGAGAGGAACTGAGAGTCTACATATATGATGGAGGAGTAATTTACTTCTCAATACATGTTGTGTTTCTATATTATATTAGGTTTTATTTGGTTTTTAACCACCTTATTATTAATAGGAGTGGGTAATTCTCTCATGTTCCAAGTGATGTAAAGAATAGAAGTGTTTGTTTGGGAAGTTTTTTCCTATTTCTAGTCCATGATTTGGGTTTTTGTGTGTGAAATTATTTTCTTAATCCTTTTTCTTCCATATAATGATAATTTTTAGTGTGAATAAATGGATAAATATTGAACGATTCAACTAATTATTTAATAACCATGCATGTCCATTGATTTTTTTGGATAATTATGTTTAAATTGGGGTTTGAGGCATATAATTTGGAAACTATCCCAAGTAATTGACCATATGAGTGGGGAATTATAACATTAGAGAGATAATACCAAGACTAATAATTATCTCAATCTAAAATATGACAGAAAACATGGTTTATGTACTTTAAATATCCACTTCACTAGCACACACAACCCAGATTTACTGAACTTGGCATGTTTTCTCTTATTGATTTCCAAAACCCGATTTATCTCTTTCACTTTCTATTTTTCACTTTAATTACGTAAGTTTTACTAAAAATACCTCATCATTTTGACCTCAAAAACACCATTACTATTCCCATTTAGTTATTAATAGAGTAGTTTTAATTTTTATAAATTTCTAAATTTGATTATCCCCATAGGAATTAGCAATTCCCTTCAGGTAGTGACCATCCAGTCCTCTGCACCATCCAACACTCCACCACTATCCCTATGTTTCACTATCTCCACTTTTCTCCTCATCACTAGAGTAATTAATTCCCTCCACCTTTTTCTATTGTTTCCCCTCTATTTTTATGCTTTAATCCTACCACCATCGAGCACACTAAACATGAACTACAAAAAATACAGGCAATTATCAGCACTTTTTAATCACGCTTTCTTAAAATGTGACTAATTTTTAACTTAGGTGTGTTTTTTTGAAAAGTGGATAATTTAGACATGTTTTCATCCATGTTTTAAAACATGAATAGTGTTTAATTTAGTTGTATTTTCATAAAAATGTGTGTAATTTAATTATGTTTTTTAGACACATTTTAAAATATTATTAATTTATGTTTAACCACATTTTTAAAACTTGACTAAATTAAATAAGAAATTAAAAGGTATTTATTTAATATACAGACACCCATAAATTCATACATATACATATGTACATACAAACATTTAAACACAAGATATAATAAGGCATCCTGCAATGATAATAATAATGAAATTGGGTCCAAGGTTATAACCAAGCCATCCTTGACCTTAGGGGTCGAGCCAACTCAACAATAACTTGTAGCCTAGATAAGGGGTCTATTTGTAATCCAAGAGGCATTTACCAAGGAATTTTACTATAATATGATACAAGAAGAGTCTAAGGAATTCATCCTAGGTAAAACAGGATAAGCAATGACTAGGCCCAATGGGTGTATCCATGGCTCCTGATGTCCATAAATGTCACAATGGATCCAAGGAGTGTATCCAAGGAATCATATAATGATAATGGAGGGATAATAAAGTGTCATACTGGTAATCCACTAGTAAAAAAGGATCGGGTTCCAAGGTGGGTATCAACCATGGAAACTGACATCCTTGAATTGGAATGGTGTCCACTAGTGCTCAAGGAATTCCCTCAGGAATACAAGGATGGCCAGTTTCTGACCACTCCTATAATGATAATCTGATCCATACGAAGTAGGATTCTTATAATTTATTCATTAATAAATTAGTCCATTCATTACTCATCTCATTTAATTAATCATTTGGTTCATGTTTTTTCCTTTCATTAGTGTGACATGGCATAACTAGGCATGAAACCATTTAGTAAATCAATTACTTAATCATTGATTAGGTTCAATCTGATGCCTTCCATAATCATGTAAAGGTGTTTTATATATGTGAAACCAAGTCAACCAATTAAATTCAATCAGGACAAACCAATTACATTCAATCAGGCCAAGTGATACATATACTATACTTTCTAATCTAACCTTTTGAGGATTAATTAATTAATTGAAGAAATTACCTTAGAAGTTTCAAGTGACATTATCATATACAAGGTATGAACATTATAATTCATAATTAGTTTTATTAATGAAGGTATTAACATTAATAGGGTCATGCCATTGGAAACCCAAACGTTGGTATAGACGAACATAATAAACCACTAAAGGCATAAGTATGGAAACCCCTACTTGGGGTGGAATCTATTGAGGTCTCAACCACCAATGGTGTGATAATACCATACCTAAAGGGATCTATAATACAATTCTAAAGACTATAAGAAATTCATATGAATCTAATAGGTTACACCCAATGAAATCAGTTCACACACACTACGATAATTTATAAAATATTGAAAATTATGGGATGATTCGTAGACTACCTACCTCGAGTCTATAACACTCTCCTCATCCAACATCAATCTTTATTTTAGCCTAGATCAGAACAAATCTAAAGAACAAATCAACACCCTAAAAATAAGTCATAATAGCCTGCATCAAAATAGTATCATCGAGGGAAATAAGAATGAAGAAAAACTAAAAATTAATCGATTCCATACCAATGTGATGAATGAGGATCAAATCATAAGTCTGATAAGACCTCAGAAAAAAACTATGAAAATAGCGTTTGAGAGCTCAAAGAGGGAGATGGGAGAGATTACTGTCTATTGGAATGATCCAAGGAAGAAGGAGTTAAAAATATTAGATCCTTAAGGATATTTTTTCATTTTACCCAAAAAACATAGGTGCACGGTTTTGCCACACGGTTGGCCAAACCATGAACCGACCATGCATGGATCGCTAATTAAGGAGGGAACCCCCTTAGTTAGGATGGATGGTTAGGAAAACTATGCACCAAATGTGCGATTCAGCTATGCTAAAAACTATATTCATCCCACATGGTTATGTGTCACCTGACACAAAGTTAGGGAAAACCATGCACCTAGATTTATCCTATGACTACCCTTGCACAGTTAGGATAGATCATGTGGGCTAGGTCACACGGTGTCTACTAACCATGTGGCCCAATTCTTTTCTCCACCAGTTGGGGTTCTATGATTTGAAAAATCCTTAGACACACTCGAAAAATTTATAACCTCTTTAGGCATCCATATTAGGTCCAAAATAAAGAATTAAACTAAATATAAAAATATAAATGCCTGATATAAAATCTGGGTTCTTATAGTTGAGAATATCTTTAGTGGATGATAGGAAAATTTAATGATGATATCGTCTAATGGATGAATCCATAGGTGATAATCCAAAAAAGGTTGAGCAATTGTTACTGAGGAAATGTGTAATATGGAGTTGTTCATTGAGAAAAGTGGTCATGATTTAGAGCATTATCGAAGATCATCAATCACCATTATAAATGAAGGGAACTCTGTGAATGTAGAAGGTTGATGTGACTAGGATGATCAATTGGATACTTCCATAAAAGGTAAGTGGGGACCACGTGCATAATGAAATTTATAGTGATTTAGATATGAATCTTATCTAAAGATTATAGAGTTATTAATCTCTATGAATATCCATTATTGATTAGTTTTTTATTTGAAAGAATGCTTCTTTTAATTTCTGAATGTAATGAAAAGATAAACATTGTTTCTCCCATGGATGCAGGATATATTATCTCAACCAAATAATTTATCATTTCTTTTAATTTATCATATTTTCCATTTAATTATTACGAGGTTTGAGTTCAATTGAGTGTGTGAGAGGATTAACTTAGTGCAATGAGTAGGGTGTGTGGATTCCTATCTTTCAGTACACTTAGTTAGGGGAGTCTTTCTGGGTTACCTAGGGTTTCCACTATATGGCATCATTCGGTGATTGTGAATCTGGTGATCAAATTCTCACTGACCTCAACTCCCAATTTTTTTTTAATTTTTTGATTATTTTATTTTATTTTTCTATTTTTCAATCTATTTCATATATTTTAATGATTTTCTAAATGATATTGTCTTATTTTTGTGAATAAGAATTTTTATTGTGTTTGATTTTTTTGAATAAAGGAAAAACATAGATTATGTCTTTATATTTTGTTGTTTTTAAATTTTTATACAGGTTAATTAATTTCATTTTATTTTATAGATATTGTAAGATATAAATTTTTATTTTCTATCATTTTATTTTTTTGACCTTTGTTTGTGTTTTCCAATAATAATATAGTTAATTGATAAAAAACATGTGATATGCTTGAAAGATATGTGTGCACTAAAGTTATAACAAGGGAAAAATTATGTTCAAAATGATTTATATATTATATTTTTATATGAGATCTCACATTTACACCTATTTGTGAGCATAATTTTAGGCATTTCACTTCATGAAAGAATGATGAATTGTGAATTTCCATGTATTTTATTTACTAGAGCTATTATTTATATGTATTTTGGAGCTTTATACATTTAAAAATGAATTTTAGGAGTTAAAAAATAATTTTTTATTAATTTTTGATAAATTATAAATCTGTAAACAATAAAATAGGCTATCAGATTCTATTTATAAAAGAGAGTGTGTGACACTCAATATTAGACCAGTAGTACAAGGAGTGTCCTTGAGTTCCTTTAAAATAGAAGTAAACTAAAGGGTTGATATGATGTGATTCATTTTGGAAACTCATTACCAATGTTGTTTTTATTTCTTTTCTTTAATCCTAGTGTTTTAATAGGCCATGAGTAAGAGATAAATCCTTCTTCAAAGTCCATATATTGGCATAATATATGGTCTATCTTAAGGGTTTTATAGGAGATAACACTTATCTAAACATAGTTAAAATACATCAATTAAAAACCTAAAACCTCATGATCTTTTAGGCATATTGAATTTAGTAAAATAGTGAAGATAGATCATTTTACCTTATACCAATTGATCTGAGCTCATCCACATGATTTTGATATATATAACTGAGTAGAAACTGATGGGATCCTCTCTCCTAGGGTGTAGAAGGATCACAAAAATTTCCTAATACTTTAGAAGGATCTCCCTATCCATAATCTACTAGAACATTCAAATTAAAGGATGAGGGGAATTAAAGATAGAGATAATTTAATACAAGGAGTTTTTTATTCAAATTCACACACAAAATATGATAAATTGAACCACACTTATACAAGCCTTAAGAACTCAAATGTTCATCCATGCATTAATTGAAACATTTATCAAACATTAAAATATTACAACACATTTGTAATTTTTGATTCAATTTTTATATTTAATATTTAACATTTAATCATTTTTTTATTAATTCAAACTCCCTATAATCATTATATTATGGTGATGAATTGAGTATTATAGCACTTTAAATGTGATAAGAAGGAAACTAGAAAATTATCACATAATGAAATAATTTTATACAAAGATTCACCATGAAATAGTTTCTTACACTATGTTGTGGTGTACCTAAGGATAAAATATTGAGCGGTCTAAACCACCATGTTTTGGTTAGCCCATTTAGTGCATATATCCACCAATCTCTCATTTACATTAAATCCTCATAGACTTAGTACATGTTCACCTTATGTCACATTATTTGTAACAACTTGTAAAATATTGTCTAAAAATATTTTTGATATCTTCTGATACAAATTTTTGGAGAATGATATAATATGTTTTCAACTTATACCACATCATATGTAATTACGCATTACAATGATATTTTATCTGAGTTGTATGTGCTCATGCTTGGAATCCACAAGGTTGAGGGTTAAACCCATGATAAATGCGGTCACTCAAGCAGTATTATAGCAGTCGTGTCACTATTCACTAGTGGAATTTCGAGAAATTTCTTGGTATTTAGGCCCCTTGGGACTCTAGGACATTCATAAAGTACCTCTAGTCCATCAATAACTAGTAAAGCAGACATATGGTGGGACTGAGTTATAGAACAGTGCATCAAGTAGGCAACACAAGCATGAAGACACATAGGCACTGTCGGGTGAACGATCTCAAAAGAGGGATGAGTGTGATGAAACCTATCAACCATACATATTTTCTTTGATGTGAAATGTATGGGTTCCTTACTAGGTGACTCTCAATACAATGGGATAAGTTTTATGGTGCAAAGAAACATGTTGGTAGTGCAGTGATGCACTACACTGACATCGTCAAGTGGGAAACTCAAAAGAGAGATAGGCATATTGGATAAAAAGACCAAATTTTTTTTACATAACTATCTCATAATTTTTAGATAAATTACATAATAATAATATATTCCAGGATCAACATGTTTAGTGTATTGGGAAAACTATGTACATGCATTACTTGTACATAATCAAACATAAACATTACTTAATTACTTCTTTATAGCCCTCCTAAAGCTTTAATGTTATCCTTAGTACATGTATTCACCTGAGGATATACATCAATTAAAGTTCTAAGCTAAAATCCTTGTAAGGTGAGGGATAACATAGAAGGAATAAGAGACACAAATAAATATTACATGGGAGATCTTAACCATTATCATCATATCATAAGTTTGAGATCTTCATTATAAGAATAAGAGAATTATTTGAATATTATATAGAATGTGGAATATTCATAATAATGAAGCATCATCATATATTTATGAAATACCATATATAGTTATGAAAAAATATATCATCATGTTCATGCATAACTTATGTGCCTAAATTATAAAATCATAATTGTGAACAAAGAAAGAATAATGTTCATCATAATACACATAATCTTAAGAGACATATCACATAAAAATAATTAATTATAAGGATATATAATTTTTTCCACCCTTCACATCATAAAATTATAATAATCATGCATTCCACATGGAAATAGAACATATAAAAATCATAGTCATGAAATAAACTAACGGGAATGAATGGGTTTCATAAGGATTTCATAAATAATTCATTAAGGAATAACCTTTTGAGTTCCCAAAGGAATAAGGGAGATAATATTCTATAATAAAATTTCATTTTTATTTGAAAAAGAAACAACTCAAGATGTTTCAAAGAGATATTTTTTTATAAAATAAAGTCTTTTTTAAAAAATCTTTGAAATTGTATTAAAAATCATTTGACAAGGCAGAAACCTATATATCCACAAAAATAACAGGTAAAGAATATTTAGAGGACATATTAAGGACATTATAATGATATCTATACTAAAAATAATGTGAAATAGGTGATAAACTAAAAGATAGGAAGTTGGGTTTGAGAATCCCCTTTACCTTAAATATCATTATGTTTCATCTCGTTCACACCTCTTGTATAATAAAATTTGGTTTATTAAGTCATGAAACTAGAAGTGAATTATATTCATTTATATAAATATTTATCTATTATAATGATTGGATTCTATTTTATAATACTGTTTTTTAAAGGTGAAACGTTTTGATGTCATGTTTTCATTAAATTATCCCATTTTGTTTCAGTTTCGTTATTTTTTTCAAGGTCATTTATAAATAATTAAAATTAATCCTAGAAGCTAAAATAAATTTAATTCATACTATCCATACATGAAGTTTGTTATAAGAGGGTAGTTGATAATTTCCTCATAGGCGGTTAACCAACCATTAACAGGACATTGTCAAAATAGAAGGAAAGAGGAGTAAAACCAACAATATGTCATAAATATAATAATTAAAGTAGGTTAAAATAATTAATATAATGTTAAAATACTACTTAATTAATTTTATAATGTTTTTTTCAAAGTTAATAGAGAGAATGAGTAATTGAATATGAAAATGAAAAAAAAATTGATGAAAACTTATTATCTTCTCGAATTTTTTTCTTTTCTATGGCACTAAAATCATTAAATTCTCAAATTTGAGTGACTAAATAACATACCTAAGGATGATCATGGGATTAATAGAGGGTTTTTATAATATATTTGGCTTTTAAAGTGGAAGATAAGTGGTTTTCCATGGGAGGGGTGATGGGTTATTTATCATTGAGAAGAGGGGTATTTTTGAGTTATAATAATGAATAAATTATTATATCAAAGGTAAACATTTAAATAGTAATATTTTTTCCATTATTAGATATATTTTAATAAAATAACATTATTTTATGATTTTAAAACAATTTATACTTCCAATTTATTAGTTTAATCAAAAGAAAAGGTGAAAATTGAAAAAAAATATTTATTTAAAGGGACATTGTAGACTTCAAGACTTTGGAAAGTACTTTTTAGATTTGGAAATTAAGTTTATTATTTTTAAATTACCCATTTATCATATTAATTTTATTCTAGGTTTATGTAACCAATTTAATATTTATTAATTCATTATTCCATCATTATTATGTCATACAACTTGTGGTATTTGAAAAATAGAATTTTCACTATTCTTATAGAAATTGATGTTTCTCATAAAGTTATAAAAAAATAACCCTTGGAAAATTTCTATACATTTATTCTTAAAATGTAATTAACTTTATAAAAATAATTTTCTAACATCGTTAATTTTAATTATTAGTACTAAAAATTATGATTTTTATGAAATATACTAAAATATAGTTTATTATAAAATGCTTATAATTTATTTGAGTTTTTAATATTGATATTCATTTTATAGCTATATAATATTTATGTTTTATTAAATTAATCATGGTAAATATTATTTATTTTAAATTTTATTATTTTTAGTTCAAATTACTCTTTTAAAGGTCAGATTACTATTCCCAACATTCAGGTTACTATTATTAACTATTAGGTTATTATTCTAATAGTCACATTAATATTCTAATAGTCACATTACCTACTATAAATACCTACACATTCATTCATTAATATATCATTCACTATAATACCACCCAAGGTTATATATTTTTTCTTTTCTAAAATTTTGATTGGTTTACTGATACTTTGTTTCTTTTCCATAGTGTTATTCATGGTAGCGATGATTCTAGAAAATCAAGATGATCCAAATTTTCCCATTCTAATTTTTGTATTTTATATTTTTTGTACCATTGAAATATTTGGAATTTTCATGGGTTTAATTATTGACTAATGTTATGATATACATTATCAATATAAAGTGTTTCATGTTTTTATTTGTGTTGTATGTGTACAATACAATGCAATATAATATAACACATATTTATTCAGGAAAAAAAATATTATTTATAATTTATGAGTCATTACATTCTTCCCACTTTATAAACTTTATCACTAAAATTTCAACTCATATACTCAATTGAGAATAGATGAAGGTACTTTTGTTGCATTGTTTCCTCAGGTTCCCATGTAACCTCTTCATATTTATAGTTCTTCCTTATTAATTTCACAAGGTGAGTTATATTATAGAATAGATTTTTATTTCTATGGTCTAAGATCTTCACCAGCTGCTCCTTATAAGATAGGTCATGCTCCAGTTATACCACCTTCAAATTAAGTACATGTGAGGGATTGAGTATTTACTTCCTCAGAAGAGATACATGGAACCCATCATGAACTTGAGTTAGGTTAGGTGAAGTTCTAGCCAATAGGCCATAGATTCTACAAGATCATGGATCTCAAAGGGGACAATGTACCTTGGGCTAAGCTTTCCTTTATTTTTTAAATCACATTACTATCTTCCATGTTGATATTCAAAGGAAAACTTTGTCTCTAACTTCAAAATCAATGTTTCTTATTATTATCATATATCCTCTCCCAATTTTGATAATATTTTATATAATTCTAGATGGATTGAACCAATACTATCATCTCTTGAACAAGATCAAGTCCAATTATATTTTATTCACTAACTTCATCCCAAAATGTAAGAGTTATACATCATTTACCATATAGAGATTTATATGGATCCATTTGAATAATCCAGTAGAATATTTTATTGTATGATAACTCAAATAATGGGGTATGTTGATCTTAGCCTCTTTTAAATTCCATTGAGTAGGCTCTCAACATAACCTTCAGTGTCAAAATCATCCTTTATAATTAGAAATTAGTTTGGGGGTTATAGGCCATAGTGAAATTCAATTCAATGTTCACAACATTTTGAATTATTCTCTAAAATATAGAGTTGAACCTTGTACCATGATCATATATGATTGAAAGTGGCACCTCATGCATCCTCACCACTTTATTTATGTATACCTTAAAAAGTTGATCAAGAGATAAATATTTCTAAATATCGATGAAGTGGGAAATTTTTGTGAGTCAATCCATCAAATCCCATATTTCATTGATTCATTTTGATATTTTTAGAAGACCAGTGACAAAGTCCATAGTGATGTTCTCCCATTTTCATGTGGGTATGGGAAATAGTTACATCATCCCCTTAAACTTATGTCACTCTTCTTTAAACTACTGAAATACCAATAACCTTAAGGTGTGCTCATAAATTTCCTTCTTTATGTTTCCCCAATAGAAGTGATCTTGAATATAATAGTAAATCTTGATACTTCCAAGATGGATG
This sequence comes from Viscum album, assembly GCA_963277665.1. NCBI lineage: Eukaryota > Viridiplantae > Streptophyta > Magnoliopsida > Santalales > Viscaceae > Viscum > Viscum album. The sequence continues at coordinate 1,833,904,855 of OY728160.1, forward strand.
GTGAAAGATGATCTATGTGCATTATCCAATATCTCTTTCTTTAACTCAGATTATGAAAGCACACAAAGTCTAGTTCCAAAAAAATGACACCATCTTTATTGATGTTGAATTAATGAAAACATCATTCCTTTACTACTATTACATTCTTTTTAAGCTCCAAATCATACTTTTTAGCATCCTTGATCTTCTCTTGGATAGATGATTGTGCAATAATTTGAGAAAGGTAAGATGTATTCCCTGTTGTTATGATTTCTAGATCCATCCATTATTTATCCATGAAGATAGGGTATTTCTTAACAGGAATCATGGATAGTGTATCAAGATAATTTTTTCTAAGAGAATCAACCACCTTATTCACCTTACTGAGATGATAGTGAATAGGGAAATCATAGTCCTTGATCATCTCTAACCATCACCATTAAAATGTGTTTAGCTCTTTCTATGTGAATATATAATTTAAACCCTTGTGATATATATATATATATATCACAATTCTTACCATAGAGATAGTTATAACAAATATCCAAATTGAATATCATTGCTGCTAACTCCAAGTCAGACATTGGGTAGTTCTGCTCATGGATATTCAATTATCATTTGGCATATACGATCACTTTGTCATTTTCATAAGTACACAACCCAATACTTTATTTGAAGCATAACTATATGTCACAAACCCTTATACACTCAAGGTTAGTGTAATTACAAACACAATTATTATCCTATTCTTAAGATCCTTAATATTTCCTCACATTCTTCAATTTAGACATACATTACCCCTTTTTTATGTTAACTTAGTTAGTGGGATAAAAAATCATGATAAATTTCTCACAATTTTTTAGTAGTACCCATCTAATCCAAGAAAACTATGAATTTTTGTGAAACTTGAGGGTATGGTTCATTCCTAAATTTCCTTTTAATTTTAGGGGTCTATAGAAATTACCTCACTTGTGATCATGTGCCCCAATTATATTTATTTATATCTAAAAGTTTCAATTGTTGAACTTAGAATACAAATTATTCTTTTTTAATTTATCCAAAACAATCCTTAGATGTTATTCATACCCCTCATTGATCTTGGAGTAAATGAGAATATAGTCAATAAAGACTACCAAATTTTTTTCAAGGTAGTCTCTAAATATTCTATTCATCAAATCCATGAATATTACAGGGGAATTGGTAAGATTAAAGGAAATCACTATAAACTAATAGTGTCCATATCTTTTACAGATGAATGTATTTTGAATATATTCATTATTCAACTTCAGTTGGAAATATTTAGAAAAAATATCCACCTTTCCAAAGTACTAATATCTTCAAAGTTGATTGAACAAGTCATTAATCCTTGGCATTGGATACTTTTTCTTTATGGCGATCTTAGTGTGCTACCAATAATCAATGTAAAGCTGCATTAATCCATCCTTTTTCTTGAAAAAGATCACTATTGTACCCCAAGGTGATGTAATAGGGTGTATGAAACCTTTTTATAAATACTCTTGGAACTTCTTATTTAACTCCTCCAATTCTATCAGGGCCATCCTGTAGGGGATTTTGGAGATAGGATTAAATCTGAGTATGAGTTCTATTGAGAACTCCACCTTGAAATCCGAGGGAAGGTAGAACAACTCTTTGGTTAATACATTATTATATTTACTTATAATGGTAATTTTATTAAGGTTATTTATTTCCTATGAAAAATCTATTTGGTAAAGATATGCTTCTTCACTGGGTGTTAATGGCCATACCATAGAGATTTCCCAAAAAAGATTCATGATCTTCCTTGAATTTGTATAGGATCATCGAATAGTTTAGAATATAGATAAAGATTTAATTTTCCCAAAAGTTTATATGATATATATATATATATATATAATGAAATACAATCCATTATCATTATAGAGTCACATTACAATAAGTGAAGTATTACGAGATTCACTAGAATAATCTTCCCATAAATATTCCCATAGACACCAACAAGAGAAGAGTCCAACACCTGGGCTACATTGATCACACTATTAGGTGTTTTTATAGAAATATCTACTTAAAGGTATCAAAAAATTTATAGATTTTTTTTTGAATATAAAGGAATTCATAGAACCATAATCAAATAAAACATTTTCCATTCTTGATTGAATAAGAAGTGTACCCTGTATGACTTCATTTTCAAGTTATACCTTAGAGGTAGTGATGGTATAATATTTTCCTTGACCCCTCAACATTGATGGTTACTGATTTTTATTACCCTCAATGGCCCATAGTTTAGTGCACTATCTTGTATAGTGACCTTGATCCTTAAAGTTGATGCATTAAACCATGGGTGGTGCATTAGAACATGCCTTCCTTTCCTCTATCACATTAACCAACCTCTTCATTTATCTTCAATATTCACATGCTTGTTTTACTTTTCTCCTACACTTAAATAATTTACCTATCTCAATGAGGAAATTCATATAATGATTATTCTCTCATCTTTGACATGTGGTTGGTTAGATCTTATTTCCTCCGTTTTCAATTGATCTGATAGCTTGAAATTCCATTTTTCTCTTCTTATCTCCACATCAATGGGAAAATTATATAAAATCTATATATAAATTGAGATAACATCAATATATTTATTCATAATTACCAAAGTCTTGGATATATAGAGCCTTTTGGAGGTGTGTCTTTCAACCATTAAAGGGTCTATCTATTTTTCTATCATTATTGATAACAAAACCTGAGGTGTATCTTGAAAGACTTATGAAATTTGAATCGTAAGATGTGACATATTCACTATCCATTTTCTTAAGAACTATAAATTCACTCTCCATATTTATTCAAAGAGTTTTAGGGAAACATGTGCTAGGAAATATCTTCTTAAATTCTTCCCACTACATTTCTTCAATTTCATCTTTCAGCTCTTTATTCATTACCAATGCTCACTATTGATCAGCCTCTATATCTATACGATAAAAAAAACAAGGTGACTTTCTCCTTATCAGAATAATAGATAATATAAAAGATATTATCCATTGAGTTAACCCACTGTTACTTAACAAGTGGATCAAAAGATCCAATAAATTTCAGTGGTAATTACTATATAAAGGACTCAATAACTAGTTTCTCCTTCTTGGAAGAAGGTGGATGTTCTATATGGTTCATCTTATTCTTCATATCCTGAGACATTTGGGTAAGTATCACCATAAAGTTTTGAACTCCACCTCCCATTTCATTGGGGTTGTTATTTGGATAATTGTTACATTATTACTCATATGAGTTATTAGTCTTGTTTCTCCAGGTTCCCAAAATTTTCTAAAATAGAAAGATATTGAACAACTATAAGTTAATGAATCATAGATGAATAATTTGTTTTCATGCAAAAATGAAATTTAAATTATTATCTTATGGGATCCCAATTTTTATAATTTTTCTCAAATTATGCTTATAGGATCATTTAATTTAAGAGGAATAATTAATTTGGTTATATATCCTTCATAATGGTTTGTATAAATATTTTGATTAATTTAAGAATATCCCTTGTGAGTGTCTAACTAGATGTGAAAAATGTATCTTTTTCATGCACTGGGTGGTGATCAAGTCATTACCCAATCCCAACTTTTTAGAGTTATTATCCCTAATTACATTTATTCTAGAGACATATCCACTTTAAAAACCTAAATATGGATTTTATTTCTAGGAAATCACTTGCTCTTATACTTTACGAAAACATCATGATGTTTCCCTTAAAACTCAGACTTATCCCTAGGGTTTTCACTATCGTTTTCTAGTCCTAATTCCTAAATTAACTAAACCATGATCTAATACCAACTATAGTAACAAAAATTTTTCTTATATGACCATTACATAATTTTCTAGATAAATAAAATAATATTAATACATTATAAAAGGAACTGGTTTAATATATTGGTCAAATTAGGTTCATACATCACTTGCACATAATTAAAATTAAATATTATTTATTTCCTTCTTCATTACCGTCATAAATATCTCATGTCCTCTATAGTAAAATTACTCACTAGAGGATATACATCAATGAATGGGGTGAGCTAAAAGCCTAGTAAGGGGAGGGATAACATAGAAGGAATAAGAGACATGAATCAATAGTACATGGGTGAGCATAATCATCAACATCATATCATAAGAATGGGAACATAATTATAAGACTAAGTGAATAATTTTAAAAAGGCACAATTTTTTTCATATTCATAAAAATTAAACATCGCAACATAGTGGTCAAATACCACACATAATTGTGAATAAATCTAGCATCATGTTCACGCATACCATATGTGCATAAATCAGAACATCATAATTGTGAAAAAAATAACATCATGTTCATGCATAATAAACCTAATATCATGATATGTATCACATTAACTAATGAATTAGGGGGTTATATAATTCTGGTTCCACTCATGACATCATAAAATGCTCATAATCATGCATGCTACATGGAAATAGAAAATATAACAATCATAGTGATGAAATAAACCCATGGGAAGGAATGGGTTTTATAAGGATTTAATAAATAATAAATTATAGAATAACCCTTGGAGTTATAAAATGAATAAGTTAAATCATATTTTATCACAAAATATCATTTTTATTTATATAAGAAACAAATCATGATGAATCAAAGAGTTTTTTTGAAAAAATAAAGTCATTTTAAAATAATATTTCAATGATTAGAAATCATTTGAAAAGGTAGAAACATGTACTTGAACAAAAATAAATGATAAATAATAGTTAATGGATAGATTAATAAAATTATATAAGTATCCATACTAAAAATAATGTGAAAGAGGTGATAACCCAAAAGAGAGGGAGTTGGGTTTGAGAGTCCCCTTACCTTAAATCTCATTATGTTTCGTCTCATTTACACCTCCTGTTTAATAAAATTAGGTTTATTAACACATGAAACCAAAAGTTAATTATATTCATTTATGGTACTATTTATCCATTTTAATTATTTAATTCTATTTTATAATACACTTTATTAAAGGTATAATTTTTTTATTTCATTTTTTCATTAAATTATCTCATTTTTTTTCGATTTCAATATTTTTATACAGGGTCATTTATACATAATTAAAATAAATTACCTGAGATTAAAATATATTTACTTTCATATTTATATATTATATATAATTTATCCCATCCATCCATGAATTATGTGATGATAAAGGAGTTGGAAATGTCCTCATAGGTGGTCAACTAACAGTTGACGAGACATTTTCAAAAGAGGAGGAAAGAGAAGTATGACCAATAGTATAGAATAAGTATAATAATTTCAGTGTTTTAACATCGTTAATATAATTTTATAATACTAATAAATAAATTTCACAATGTTTTGGTTTTAATTTAATAAATAAAACTAGGAGGAGAAGGGGAAAATGATAGAAAAGGTTGATGAAAACTCACCCTCTTCTCGATGTTGTTCCTTTTCTACGGCACTAAAATCCTTAATTTTTGGAGTTCAGTGACTCTAAAAAGTCCCTGAGGATTTTAAGGGTAATAATATAGGGTATTTTGGTATATGTTTTTATTTTTTAGTGGAATATAAGTGGGTTTATAATGGATTTGTGTGGGGTTATTTATATTTGAGGAGAGGGGAATTTTTGAGTTATAATAATGAATACATTATTTTTTCCAAGGTAAAACATTCAATAGAAATATTTTTGGCATTTTGAAATATATTTGAATAAAATTACATGATTCTAGGAATTTCATACACTTTATAATTAAAATTTATTTGTTCAATCAAAAGGAAATAAAAAAAATGAAAAAATGTTTATTTGAAGGGATACTTTAGACTTTTAGATTTGGAAAATTAATTTTTTGGTTTGGAAATTTTGTTTATTGTTTTTAAATGAAACATTTACCTTATTAAATTAATTTTTTCTTTATATAACCAATTTAATATTTATTAAGTCATTATTACATTAATATTATTTCATAAAACATGTGGTATTTGAAAAACTATATTTTTACTATTCATGTAAAAATTAAAGTTTCTAAAAAATTATAAAAAATCAACCCATGTGAAATTTAAAATTCATGAATATAAAAATGAAAATAATTTTATAAAAATAATTTTCTAACATAGAAATTTTAATTATTAATATTAAAAATTATGATAAATATGAAATACAATAAATATAATTTATTAAACAATGCTTATAATTTATTTGTGTTTTTATTCTCAATATTCATTTTATAGATTTAAAAGACTTATATTTTATTAAATTAATTATGATGAATATTATTTATATTACATTTTATTATCTTTTGGTCAAATTACTATTCCAACGGCCATGTTACTTTTCCCAATGTCCAGGCTACTATTCCTAGCGATCATATTACTATTCAAATGGTCTCATTACTATCCCAACGATCACATTATATTATATAAATACCTATTAATTAATTAATAAATAATTCTATACAATTCCTCCCAAGGTTTTATATTTCCCTTTTCTAAAATGTTGATTAGTTTACTGATATTTTGTTTCTTTTCTATAGTGTTGTTTATGGGAGTGATGATTCTAGTAGATTGGTATGATCTAAATTTTACCATTCTAATTTTCCCATTTTATAATTTTTCCCATTTTAATATTTGTAATTTTCATGGGTTTATTTGTTTACTAATTTAACAATATCCATTAATAAAATAAAGTGTTTTTGGTTTTTCTTTATGCTATATGGGCATAATACTATACGATATAATATATAAAATATTTATTCTGGTGAAAACATTTATTTATAAAATCCAAGTAATTATACTAGAACCTATGATATAGTCTTCCTACTATATTCATTTATGGGATGGAGGGGTTCTCTATCACAGTTCATTGAACTAGCATAATGCGTTGGGTTTGGAATGGGAAAAAACAACACTCATGACTGGTACAACATGTGCAATGAATCTGTTGGGGGGAGGCTAGGATAATGATTGGTGGAATAATATCTTATAATATTCTCATGAAAAAGGGGAAACCATGTATTCCACCTTTGATCCACTAGGTCTTCAGGTCACCCAAGTCACCAGGTCTTTCTGTCACTGGGTATTCGAGTCACATATTGTAATAAAATAGATATAATGGGTGATTTACATTCCTTACAGGGAGTGATGAGGCATAATACACTAGGGTGACTGAGTGTGTGTGTGTGTTTGGTTACTTTTAATGAGGCACCCTATACACACACTCCCATATCTGGTTCTAAAAACACTTTCATTAAACATTAACTTTGATAAAAAGTGAGATGAACCTATATTTATTTTACAACATTACCATAGGAAACACATTACAACTCAAAAATAATCTCATAATAAAAATATTGAAATGTTTAGTTTCTTTAATTATCATCTATATAAGAAAATTATTTTATAAAACTTATGACCATTTTTCCACATTTGAACTGTGTTATGTCCACTTCTAAACAGCTCCTTGGTTATACTCATCTTTATAACGTAGGTAAAGAAAACATAAGAAAGGGGTGGCCTAAAATTCTCAGTAAAGGAAGACTTATCAATATGTTATCAAGGGTTAGATCATAATCATATGAAGAAATATGACCAAGGGAGAAATTTATTATTAAAAAGGAACATGGAACAATAATATTTTCCCAAAAGACATGATAGAAGGAGATGTAATATCAAATGAAAAAAATACCATGGAAAAATTTTGTGGAATAATGATACATTAAACATGATTCAAGAAATATATTCAAAGCCACAATATTATGACATAAAATTGAAGTATAAACATAATCAAAGAAATAATATGCCGATTATACCTACCATGACATTCATCACATAGAAGGCTTGGGATAATAACCCGTGTAACTTCTTGGGCTTGGGATAATCCTTCGGTGTACCCGTGGGCTTGGTATAAATCCTCTTATGTTCCCATTTATCTTGAGATAATTCCCCCTGTGTACCCTTTTTCTTGGGATAAATTCTTTCATGTACCCTTTATCTTGGGATAAATCCTCCATTGTACCCTTTGTCTTGGGGTAACTCCTTATTTGTACCCTTTGTCTTGGGGTAACTCCTTATTTGTACCCTTTGACTTGGGATAAAGTATCCCATGTACCCTTTTTCTTAGAATAAACCTCTTGTATACCCTTTATCATTTGATAAATCCTTATGTGTATCCTTTGGATTGGGATAAATCCTCTCATGTATCATTTAGATTGGGATAAATCCTCTCATGTACCATTTTTCTTGGGATAAATCCTCCTGTGTACCCTTTGGCTTAGAATAAATCCGCATGTGTACCCTTTGTCTTGGGATAAATCCTCCCATATACCCTTTGTCTTGGGATAAATATTCTAATGTACCCATTTGATCTCATTAGATATAAATATTACCAATTTATTAGAGGGTGATATAGGACCCAACCCATCAATCATCCATACATATGGTGCCACTTAAAATCAAATCATTCATCGTATCATAAATAACACATGAGAATAAAATGGGTTTCAAAATATTACAAATGGTATAAAAAGTTATCATTTGACACAAAAAACATAATATCACAAAATGATTATTTAATAAGATCACATATCAGGTGATTTATTAACCATTAATCTTTTATAGAAGAATACTTTGATAATAGAAGAGAAATCACAAAAAAGATTTTTCTTAAAAAGAATTTCTTCATGTCATCTTAAAAAGATGTGATTTTCAAAGTACTTTCCAATTTTTTTTGAAGATAAAGATAAAACATCTTAAAATATTGCTTAAAAAATGACATTGAAGATAACTTGATAATAAATAAAATTTATGTCAAATGGTAATGTAGAAGGAACATATATAATATAATGTAAAACAAAAGACTTTTAAATATTTTAAAATACCTTTATCGAAAACCTACATCATTAAAAGGATAAAAAACCCTTTTTAAATGAATAAAGGGGAGAAAAAGGATCATTGGAGAAAAAAATAAATTTACTTTCCATAAGGTAAAGGATAAAATTGGGGGGAAGTAAAAACATGGTTAAGGAGAAAAAAATCCAATAAAAGAGATTGGAATTAAAATTACATTTTTATGAAACAATAGTTTCATCAAGGAGAAATTATTTGGTTAGAAGAATTATTTCAATATAAAATAAGGTGGAGATATCACATAACATCATCATAGGTTAGATAAGATCAAACTTGAAATTTTTTAGATAAAGAGGAGTGATTATGACCCAAGTAAAGGATTTTAGTCACAAAAACCCATTACAACCTTTATAACTTTTGAATAAAAACCCCATGATAGGTATAACTTTAAATAAAAATTTGAATATAATGAAAAATAATATAATAATGAAAAAAATGAAAATTGGAAAGTATTCACACTATTGAAAATAAAACATGGTGTATAACATAAACATGTCTCGAATAGAGGAATTTTGCGACAACAAATTTTACCTTTTATTCTCGATTACTTGATCATGATCTAACCTCATGTATAATGAACATAAATATCTTAATAAATTATATCATAACCTTAATATAAACATACTAACATTTTTATAATTATTTTATAACCATATATTACAAATATATTAATCAATTATAGTTTGTTTTTATTATTGAGTGTCAGAACTTTCGATTGTTTTCTTGGTAACAAATTCATGAATAATGGATTGATTTTCACTAAGTGGTTTCAAGTATATCATTCATATATACTTAAATTTTTTTAATTATTACTTAAAAGACCCATTTTCATTATGTGAAATACACAAATAAAACTTGTGAAAATGGAAAATGTGATGAAATAGTTTTCAATGTGTTTAAGGATCGAAAGATGATATATTAATAAATATATTATATATTAAAAACACATCTACAAAACTATTAATAAATATTAAATATATAATTATTATATGATATTACAATTATATGAAACTGAATAATCATTTATGAAATAATTTTTAAAACATCATTTACATAGGCGGTTAAATTGGCCCAAATGGTAACATGTTATAATGATTTAATAATTAAGGAAATATATTTAGATAATGATAAAATGAAATATGTTAAATATTAAACATATCATAAACATAAAATATCCTCATTAAATAGATTATTTGAACCATCAATGATGGGTTATGATGAAAAATAAAATTCATCGTTCATGGATGTGGTAGTCTACCGTACACACGATTAACGATCTCATTTCTCAATAAATTGATGAAATTATGGTATATGAAAAATGACCATTAACAAATTTTATTTTTTAATTATCAAGAAATATTTATTCATAAAATACATAATTGATACTATACTTGAGAGTTTGTGATAAAAAAATAACCACATTGCATCGTAGAGGCGGTAGTCTACATGTACACACGATAGATGTTTTGGTATCTCTCAGTGGATGTAAAGTAATATAAAATTATTTTTAAATTAATATAATAAAATTTAAGTAAACTAATTATACATATTTAGTTATAGTAATAAATTTGTATATGATTTATGAAGGAATATAGTAAAATAAATGAGTAAGTGAAAGTAATACTCATGTTGGTAGCTTGAGTTTTCTCTTGGAAAACTCCTTAGAAATTAAGGAATTAGAACCCAATGTCGAAACATTTTTTCTCATTTTTCAATAGCCGGTTTATGGGTTCCCGGTACCCATACAAACAGTCCCCAAAATCCAGAATTCAAATTTCAAATTCAAACCAAAACAAATCCATCAAAAGCCTTGTGCCATACCTCGAGACTTGAACCAATCATCACACGTCACCTTCACTGTATCTCCATCACTGCAGGCTGAACCATCACACTGCATCGTATCACGCACATCATCTCTGTCGGTCGCCGGTGAGACCATCGGAAGCGTCGTTGTCGGAAATCCGAGATCCATCACCACACACCACCATTCACCGTAGGAAGACGCCGGAACCATTAGCAGACGACATCACCGAAGCACTGTCCGACCACCACCTTCATCCCGTCCACCAGAGAATAAACCATGATGCATGATCCACGACCTGTCTCGAACGAACAAAAAAATGATTCATCCGCTTCAACCGGAGCACTGTTGAGCTTAACCATCATCCTTTGAAAACACCAACGAATTTATAGACCAAGAATCAAGACTTCAGTGTCCAAGAACAACCGGGCCGAAATTGGCGAGCAAAAAATCCACCACCAGATCGAAACAAAACAACACAAAATAGACTTCCCCAAACCAACTAAACCAACTCAACCTCAAAACTGCATCCCAGCAAGCATCAAGAAACCCTAATCAAACATAAAAGTGAATAATCAATGGAAGAAAAGTCACCTCATCCACTCAAATAAAACCAGATCCCGATACCGCCATCCGAAAACTCCACAGAAACAACGCTCTACCTTCAAACGCCCAAATCTGGATGAAGGGACGATCTCAGACCACCGGGCCAGGAACTTAGGCGCAGATTCAACACTATGTCAAAGAGAAAGACACCAGTGCACACATAAGGATAGGTGAGTATTTAATGTGGGATAGGGTTATATAAGGATTAATGTGGAATATTTTAAAGAATAAAGTCTAAGGATAGGCGAGTATTTAATTGGTGTAAATGTTACCCTTTTATAAGTGAATGAAAGGGTAGTTTTGGAAGTAACCATTACATTTCAATAATGTAATGTTACAATTCAAATTTCAATGGATCAAAAATGAAACAAAGTGGAGGGTAAGTATTCGTGGGTATATATTCTCCTCAAACACCCATTTTTGAGAGAAAAAAGAGCATTTTAACTTTTTTTTAACTTTTTATCTTTAACCCTAATTTACATTTACCTTAGTAATTAATTTTCAACCTTAGTAATTAATATTAATGAAAAAATTAAGATTGGAAATTATACGTAATTTCAAAATTTTGATTTGAAAATTTTAAATCATTTTAAAAAATAAAATTTTTAATTGTTTGAAATGTTAATTTTAAAACAAATGCACATCATGAGTAAAAATAATTTTTTAGGAAAGCTGTGTTATTAAGTTTAAAAATTTATGTACAAGATAAAATTATCATTAATACAAATTTTTATAAAATAAATTGGTTTATTATAAAATAAATAAAATTTATTTATGTTTTAAAGAAATCCAAGACCGAATTTCACCATCAAAATCAGTATATTTTTCAACTAAAATTCAACCTTTTCATAAAAAACTCAAAAATTAATTCTAAGTAAATTTTGATGTGAGTAATTAAAAAATGAATTTTATTTTATCAAATTTATATTCTATTATTTTTACTTTTATTTTTAATATAAAATTCATCATATAAGGAAAATAATTTTTTTTTTGAAAATAACCTTTTTCAATATTAACTCGTATTAATTATTTATCTTCCATGGGTAATAATTTTTAATGATTTTCTATATTAGTGGTTATTATATATTTATTAATAATATTATTCTAATATTTTTTGGTTTATTTACATTTGGTGAAATATGTAATGAAAGTTATAAAACATAAAATAAGTTTTACAAGGTCTAGAATTTTAGGCCGTTGCATTCTCCCTCCCATTAATAAATTGAATGTTTGTAATTTTAATTTTTACTTATTAGTGAAACTAAGTGAGGGTGTCTAAGAGATAGAATCAACTGAAGATTAAATTTATATAGTTTTATCAAAAAACTTATGAAATATATCATTTTCCCTCAAAATATGTCTGTCCTAATATTGAGTGTTTGTATAATAATTTGAGCTAAATGTACCTTATAATTAGGTATCATAACTTATATAATAGAATTAGTTTTCTGAGAGAAATTATAGCCATCCTTGCACTGATAAATGATCATATATTAATTTGAAATATGAAATGGGATTTAAATTTTTATTATTATTATTATGGATTATATTTAGAGATAATCAATACATTTCCAAAATCACATCTAATTCATATAAAGGAGAGATAATATGACTTTCATGAATCATATTTCATAAAACTCAACTTTGGATAAAATACAATAAAAAGTATTCTCTAATAACCTAATATCAAATCATTTGGGTGGTGATTTGATGCTCTTATAATACATCCTACATATACTAGAGTTTCTATAACTAAAATCAAATAAGACATCAATAATTATAGAGTGGAGAATAAGTGTCCCTAAATTATCTCTATCCACTTACTTGGTATTAATTATATATGATCTTTATTTTTGTGAAGGTATATCTTACTTATTATCCTTGTTATCCCTTGGGTTTGGGAATTGATTTTTAAAATGTTTAAGCTCAATGTATTTTAAATATAAAACTATTAGTGGAATTTTAAGATAAAATTTATTTTCCTTTACCATTTTAACTCAACACTTCATTTTTCATCAGTAATTTTCCACTCTATGCCCCTCTTTTCTAGCCCAAATGGCCCGAAGGCCTTCATTTTTATTTATTTTTGATAAACCCCCTTTCAAGGGATGACGGGGAACCCTTACAAGGCTCTTAGGCTTATAGATTACATGGACCATAGGCTTAAGAGACATTACATGACCCAAAGGCCTTAGAAAATTAAACCAAACTATAACTACAAGGAAATACCCCGCCTTAGCATCTGAATCATAATGGTAGCTCTCCACCTTTGCATGGCCGTCTGACTAAGCTTCCTATGCAAGAACAGGCTGGTCCCAATGGCGTTACCATACCCTCTCATTATTCCAAATCTGTTTGGTTTTGATCTAGTGAGTGCGCCTGATCTGAATCTTCCTCTGGGGATGCCCCTTTCTTGTAGAGTCTATCTGGGTAAACTACACTAATCATGTGGCCCTAATGCCTTTTGGTGTCCCAAAGGCCTTAAGGTGGCTCAAAGTCCTTAAAGGTGGCCCAAAATCCTTATTGACCCAAAGGCCTAGGTGGCCCGAAGGCCTTAAGGACTCCAAACCCAGACTGGTGACTGAAGGTGAATAGTTCTGGCTGTTACAGTACCGAACAATACCTACTATAGTAACTGCTACAGTACCCACACAGTCCTTCTACAATACCTACTATAGTACCCACACAAAATACTACTACGGTACCTACCACTGTACCTGCTATAGTACCTGCTACAATACTGCTACAATGCCTACTATAGTACCACTATAGTGACCCAGAATTATGCCTCCACCTAGTTTTTAACCTGGGCCTCGTAGATGCACTTAGAGAGACCTCACCAATTGGGCTGAGTCTCATGTACTATGCCCCTCTTTTCTACACATAAAACATGTACATATTCCTTTTATACATTTCCTTGGTGATTCTTATTGCATCTTTTACATGTAGAATTTTAAACCTCCATTAATCCATGGTCTTCACCACTTGAACCTTTAGGAAACTTCAATTTTCTCTTATTTGAAGTGTTTGAAAACTCAGTTTAGTTCAATATGTTAATCATAACCATAATATTTATTACTCCAGTTCCCATCCCATTAGGTTTCTCATTGGTGAAATCTCTACAATGACCATGGAATCCTTCATTGAAATGGTTCCTTTCATATTTAGTAATTACTAAAACCAAAAAGGTTGACATGAGTGATCAATATTTACATCATAAGGAAATTATAAAAAACCCATCCTTGAAATGAGTTACTCTTTGAAATCATCACATTATCTTTTACTTCAACCTAGATCCCTCTTTTTTTTCAATATAGTTTTCATTATGTTGGGTCCTCTAATATTCCCTAACCTAATTTCATAATAAAATAAATCCTTTATAATGGCCTCTAAAGAGAATGTGATTAATCCAAAGAATATCCCCCAAGAGTGTCAAACCAGGTGTGTAGTTAGGCCTATTTTTCATACACTATGTGACATTTTAGTTAATAAAACACACACCATTTTCAGGGTTATTACTCCTAAGAAAATTTGTGCTAAATCCTTCATCCAATTGTAGTATCCATAAAAGGATGCGATTTCTAGAAAAACCATACAATATATACTTTACAAGAACTTAGTATTGTTATACTATTTTTAGTCTTATCCCTTAGACTTATCCCTAGGGTTTTCACTTAATTTATATTATCTTATTCCCCAAAAATAACTAAACTAATCCTAAAAAATAACTAAAATATTCTCTTATACCAACTAAGGCACCCGTGACCTACACTCCTAGATCTTATTATAAATAAACTTTATTTAAAAACTAGATTTGACAGAAAGTGAGATGAGCCTATCTTTATTTTTCAACATTACCATAGGATAAACATTAAAAATAATAAATAATCTCATAATCCCAAGAAAAAAAGGTTTAACATCTTTAGGGATAAACTATATAAGCAAATTATTTTATGATATTTTTGAACATTTATCCACATTAGAACCATACTAGATCCACTTATAAAAATATCCTAGGTTATACTCATCTTTATATCCCATGGAAATAAATCATAAGAAAGGGGTGAGCTTAAACAATCAATAAGGGAAGACTTATCAACATGTTATAAAAGGTTATATCATATTAAAATGGGAAAACATGATCAAGTGATAAATTTCTTATTAAAAAGAGTAGTGAATGAAAACAGTTGTCTATAAGAAATTATAGTAGGACATGTGATCTCAAATGAAAAAAACATACACTATATAAAAATTTTGTGGAAGCATGAGACATTAAACATTATTCAAGGATAGTAATCAAATCCATAAGGTTATAACATAAGAGTGAGGCATAAAAATAATAATATAAACCATATTCCAAGGTTACTCACCAATACATTTATCACATAGTAAGCTTCGGATAATAACCCATGTACCTTCTTTGGATTAGGATAAATCTTTATATATACCCCTTTGTATTGGGATAAATCCTCCCATTTATCCTTTAACTTGAGATAAATCATCCCATGTACCCTTTTGTTTGGGAAAAATTCTCCAGTATACCCTTTGGCTTGGGATAAATCTTCTCATGTACCCATTGGCTTGGGATAAATCCTCCCATGTACCCTTTTTCTTAGGATAAGTCCCCCCTTATACCCTTTAAATTAGGATAAATCATCATTTTTACCCTTTTTCTTGGGATAAATCTTCTCGTGTACTCTTTGTCTTGAGATAAATCTTCCCAAATACTCTTTGTCTTGGGATAAATCCTACCTTGTACCCATTTGAGATCATTATATATAAACATTACCAATGCATTGGAGGGTGATATAGGACTCCACCCATTAATCATCTATACATATATTAACACTTAAAATAAAATCATTCAACTTATCATAAATTACACTTGAGAAGAAAATGGGTTTAAAAAGTTTCCAAATAGTATAAAAAAACACGATCATTTGATACCAAAAAAATAATAACCCAAAAGTATTATTTAATAAGTGAACATATAGGGTGATTTGTGAAACATTAATATATTTTATAAGAATAATTTGAAAATGGAAGAGAAATCATAAAAATTATTTTTCTTAAAAATAATTTCTTAATATCATATAAAAGATGTTATTTTCAAGTCCCTTTCCAAAAACCATTTTTTTGAAGATGAAGAGAAAAATTATTAAAACATTACTTCAATAAAAATTCCATTAAATATATATTTATAATAAATAAAACACATGTTAAAAGTTAATATAGAAGGGAAGAATATAATATCATTCTAAAGAAAATCCTTTTAAATATTTTAAAATGACTTCATTGAAAACCCACATCATTAAAAGCATAATAAAAAATTTGTTTTAAAATTAATAAAGGGGAGAAAAGGGATCATTATAGATAAAAATAATATGAGTTTCCACTAAGTAAAGGATAACATTATAGGTATGTAAAAACATGGACATATAGAAAAAAATCCATTAAAAGAGATGGTAATTATTCTTAACAAAATTACATTTTTTATAAAACAATAGATTCATCAAGGAATAAGACTTTGGTGAAAAACATTATTTACCAAGAAAATAATATGGAAATAAAAAAATAATATAATCATAGGTTATATAAGAACAAACATGAAATTTTTTAGACAAAGAGGAGTGATTATAACCCAAATAAAGG
This sequence comes from Viscum album, assembly GCA_963277665.1. Classification (NCBI taxonomy): domain Eukaryota; kingdom Viridiplantae; phylum Streptophyta; class Magnoliopsida; order Santalales; family Viscaceae; genus Viscum; species Viscum album. Next base: position 1,833,921,807 of record OY728160.1, read on the forward strand.
ATTTGAGTCATAAAAATCCCTTACAGCCTTTGTAACATTTTAATCAAAAGCCCATGAGAGGTAGAAAATTAAATAGAAAATTGAATATCATGAAAAATAATAAAATAATGACAAAAAATGACAATTTATTAGTATTTAAACCATTTAAAAAAATATAGTGTATGATATAAACATGTATTAAAGAAATAAATTTTGAGATGAAAACACTTACCTTGTATTCTTGATTACCCGAACACGATTTAACCTCATGTATAATAAACCTAAATATTTTAATAAGTTATCTTACAACCTTTATATAAAAATAATACCCTATTTATAATTATTTTATAAAAATATATTATAAATATTTTAATCGATTATAGTTTTTTTATTATAGGGTGTTAAAACTTTCAGTTCTTTGTTTCGTAAAAACATAAAAAATATAGGTTTTTTATAAATAAGTGGTTTCAATTTTATCATGAATAAATTATTAAATATATAATAATAATTTTTTTCAATTATTACTTAAGTTCCATTTTTATTAAGAAAAATTCATGAACATAACTTGTGAAAATGGAAAACATGATGAACTAGTTTTTGATGTGTTTAACGATCAAAAGATGATATATTAATAATTATTTTAAATATTAACAAAACATTTAAAAAGACATTGAAACATATTAAATATATAATTTTTACATGATATTTTCATTATATGGAATCCAACAATAATTTATGACATAATATTTAAATATTATTTACAAAGGCGGTTAAATCAATCCAAATGGTAACATGTTATCATGGTTTAATAAGTAAGAGGTTGTATTAAGATAATGATAATATAGAATATAAATAATATTAAACAAGTAATAAAAACAATATATACTCATTAAATCCATAGAACCCATAAATGATGGGTGATGATGACAAATGGAATTCGTCATTCGTGGAGGCGGCTGTCCATTAGATGAATGGTTAATGATCGTATTTCTCGATGAATGAAAAAAATGGTGGTATGTAAAAAATTAGAATTTTAGAGTTTCATTTGTGATATATTAAATATATTTATTCATAAAACCTATAATTTATACCATCGGTGAGAGTTGGTGATGAAAAACTAACCACATCACATCGTGGAGGTGGTAGTCCACACATACACATAATCAATGTTTTGGTCTCTCTTAGTGGATGATAAGTAATGAATAATAATTTTTTAATTAATATAATGAAATTTAAGTATAATAATGATTATTATATAATTATATTAATAAGTTTATAGATTGTTTAGGAAGTAATAGAGTAAATAAAAGAGTAAGTGAAAGTATTAATCACATTAGAAGTTTGAGTTTTATCTTAGAAAACTCTTTGGAAATGAAGGTATTAAAAACAATGAAGGTGACTAGAATCATATGGAATTTTGATCAGTTTACATGAGGTGTAAGTTTTTAGAGTTTAAATAATAAATTCAATGGATATGCGAGTCATGAAATAGTGGAGGTGTTACCCTTTTATAAGTGAAGGGAAGGGTAGTTTTGGAAGAACTTATTACATTTTCAATAATATAATGTTATTATTCAAAGGTAAATGGATCAAAAAATGGAAACAATAGAGGGTAAGTGTGTGTGGGTTGATATTACCCTCATATTCTCATTTTTTCGATAGCCTAAAGTGTTTCTAGGTGTTTTATTTTAACTTTTTATCTTTTACCCTAATTTAATTTTACCTTAGTAATTAATATTAATGAAAAAATTAATATTGGGAATTTTAAATAATTTTAAACTTATGAATTCAAAATTTTAAATCATTTTAACAAATAATTTTTTTAAAGGTTTGAAATGTTAATTTTAAAATAAACCAACATAATGTGTAAAAATAGTTTTTAGGAAAAGTGAATTATTAAGTTTAAAAATTTATATACAAGATAATATTATCCTAGATGCTGATTTTTTATGGAATAAATTGGTTAATTATAAAAAAATAAAATTAATACAGCTTTAAACCCAATAAATAAATGAAATTCACCATCAAAACATTTAATTAGTAGAAAAGACCAAAAATGTTTTTATTAAAGTACATTTTAATTTAATTCTAAAAATAATAGACATAGGATTTATAAGTTCAAATAATATTTTAAAATGCATAAAATTATTCATTAAATACATATTTTAATATTTAAAAGGTTTTTAATCCTATAGGATATGTTTACATAATGATAAAATAATATAAATTATAATTTTACCAAAAACCGTATTTTTTGACTAAAAATAAACATTTAAAAAAACATAAAATTTTATAATAATTAAATTTTGATATGATGAATTCAAAAATGAATTATATTTTATCAAATTTAAATTCTAGAATTTTTAAATTTAGATTTTAAAATAAAATACATAATATAAAGAAAACACTATTTTTTAAAATAAAATTTTTCAATATTAATTACTATCAATTTTGTATCTTCCAAAGGTAATAAATTTTAATGATTTACCATGTCAGTGTTTATTATAGCTTTATTAATTATTTCCTTCTAATATATTTTTATTTTTTATGTTGTGTGTAGCATGTATCAAAAGTTATCACACATAACATCATTTTTACAAGGTTTATAATTTTGGGTCATTATATGTAATCCCCTTACCCTATAATATATATGTAATAAATCATGAAAATCTACCTAGAAATTCTTCCAGATATCCCCTAAAAAACTTTTAGGATAACTCTCAAAGTTACATAACCTTTATCTTTATTCATAAAACTAAAAAGTGTGACCCCATGAGCCTTTATATCACTGAAAAAATTTATAAATTCTTGAATCCACAAATATAATAAAAGAGTGGAATCTAGAAAAGAATCAATTATACTCAATATACAAAGGGATCTGGCATGATATCTATAAAAATCAAGTATCCCTATAGCTGTGTTTACCAACTACATCATATTCAAGTATGAAAAATTATATAATCCCTTTATCTAAGACATCATGTAACCTTAGGAAAAGGAGTACATCAGTCCCATATAGTCTACTCGCATGTTCTCAATTCTCAGAGTATAGACTGAACAAGTCAATGAATATGAAAACCCACACAGATATGTGGACCACTGAGAGGGGAGGGGTGAGTTAATGGCCACTTAATTTTTTTTATGAATTGTTATTTTTAATTCAAACACATATAATAATTACATTCTAAATCCATTCATCATTGTGTCTCATAACCTCACCCGAGTAATGTAGTAAGTAAAGAAATAGGGGCACAAGGATTTAAAAGGTTCAGTACTAAGACATACTTCTTACCTCAGTTTTTTATTTTCCCCAATCAGATATTATTCACTATAATCAATCACTGACTACAATGGGTTTAGTTCTTACCACACCTACATTGCTAGCCTCACTAAAGACCTAAGGCCTTATATTTTTTTAAAGTCTCCCCTTTTTAATTGGGTTGAGAGGGAACCATTTACATGACCTTTAGGCCCAAGGTAGAAGGCCCAAACATGACCTAAAGGCCTAAAGACCAGATATACAACCAACCCCTCCCCTAGACCACACACTTTTTATTCACCAAACTCCAATAAAAAATGGATAATTATATATCATTGCCTCTTACAGAGCTTCACAATTCCTGATACTAATGGATAAAGCCACACACAATCATAAATCCAAATATGGTTAGCTTTTCTGATAGTCTACTCTATGCTAAATTTTTTTACTCATTTAGGGCCCACACCATGGATTTTCTTAGATTGATACCCACCTGAAGGGCCCTGCATTGACAAGGATATTACCATGTGAATCCACTGACAGAACCCGCATGCCACCACCAGAACCATCAAGTTAACCCACTGATATCATCGACTCTAACCTCCATCACCATCTCCTGATGTCATTTTTATGGATCACTACCATTCCCATCAAATACACTAGCTACCAAACGACTCAAATCCACTATTGTGGTCACCATGGTCCTCAATAGTCAATTTCTATATTGATCCCCTCAGATCCACCATCGAGGATTGTACACAACAATGTCATAGAACTTGACCCTATCGTCACTACCATGGCTTGTTGCTGTCTACACCATGTCCATTTACCAGCATCATGATGTTTTCCAAAAATATGTGGCTTCTGGGATTGGATATCGAGATTACATGAAAGATTATAGGGTTTTTTTACCACTAGGATACAAACCTAACTACTATAATTATATCCTTTTATTGGACTTATATTACCAAAATTTCACTGGACTTATTTCAATATATTCTCACTATATTCACAGTGTCACACTATGATATCCCTACATACCATGAGTCCCATAGTTTCTATGGATTCACACCACATATATAAAAGTGAACCCTTCAAGATCCTTCTTGGTAGTCAAAAACCAAATCTTTATAGGATTATTATGAATCAATAAGATAGATCTTCTTATTATCATTAGTAGATAATTTAAATTATAGCGAGTCTTCAAGAATAATTCGCAACTCAATCATTGATCATAGATCATTTCACAAATCTTCCACAAAACCCGTTCACCTAGATATCTCAAATCACTTCTCAATAAATAAAATGATTAAAACTAATAATCAGAACATCCACAATAGTTTATTCTCTATTTATCTCTCATTCCTTTGATTATAACAGACCAGTCAAAATGTGTTGGTACAATAAAATTCTTCCTCCTCCTTAAAACCTAGCAGATGTACAGATTCATCATGGGTTAAGATTATTCTACCTTCCTTGCTATAACTTGTAGTGAACCCTCCTCATCCTCCTCTTTCTTCAGGATTTATCTATTTTTTCTTCTTTATAACAAACTCTCATCTCTCTACTAGTCTAACTTTTTTCAAAATCATCTCCTTCTAATTTTTTATTTCACCATCCTAAATAATTTCATCTTTTCACATGCATGGGAATCTGTATTAAATGCATCCTTTAATTTTCAATACCCATAAATGGAATGTCGAGTAGACTTACTCACTACCATCCAAAATGTTTTATTATAGAATACCCATTTTGGGTTCCCATGGTATTTAGAGCACTCTGCGTTTTCAACTTAAAGGATATTCAAAGAATAAACTTTTTTAATTCATTTCACATGTCCATATGTATTTTCTTACTATTATAAATCAATAATGAGTTAATATTACTCATAATATACCACTATTAAAATATATTCTTCAATATACAAGCTTGTTTAAAATCATACCACCCACATATCATGTAGTGTGGAACTTAGCTTGAGACATAGGAACTGAATATGAAATCCCATATAGAACATAAGTTGATTATATAAAAAATAGTAATAAATTAACACTCTTTCTTCTTCTTTCTTATAAAACATATCATTTCATAAATTCCTTGAGCTCTGATGCATAGGTCAATCCTTGATGTGAAGTCATTTTCATTATTCTTAAAAACCCAATAAATTCATTTTAGCTCAATTAAATATGAAATCATTCGTCCACACTTTATCTTCCTTATAAAAACCTTAAATATTAGTTTATTAATATCAGAATAAGGATTTACAAAGTTTTATGATGTTAATAATATGAATGAACAACACTAACATCTTTATATTTCATTTCATAATTATTAAAAAATTACGGAAACTCTATTTTTAGACTTTAAAAAGTCTCACTTTCTTTTATCTTATATTATCTCAGTTCAAAATATCATTATCTCAATAATATAGGATTTTATCACATTTATTTTTGATTATTTTTTCTTTGAATATATTTACATGCATCATCCCAAATTTATTCTTTATAATCTCATAATTGTAAAAATTTGATTTTTTTTGCAAAAAAACATCAGAATTTTCTAATTTTAATATTTTATACTATAGGATATTTTTTTTTCTATAGAACTCTAAAAAATAACCACATAAAATATATTACACATCTAGAAATATCATACTGGATTCACTAAATATAACTTGATTGGATCACATAACTCAATTCACGTATACATTGGAAAAAATCACCTACATCGTAGAAATTTTTCCTTTTTCAAAATTTAACACTCTCAAAATATCATAAAGGATTCACAAAATGTCTTATGAATAACTCATGTAACACAATTCTATTATACGTAAGATAATTTCCTTTTCCATTTTTCAAACTTCATATATGTAGATGTAATTTCTTACATGAGACACAAATCTCTTCTGCACATGTAAATTATAACATATGTCGAAAAATTATCTTTTCCATTTTTATAAAATGTATTATGTGTATTATTATGCCCATTTCCATTTTCATCTCCTCTACACTAGATAATTTTTTTAACTCAAATATTATACATGCTTCTATTGTAAAATGTTTTCCTCGATCATTCTTCATGCTTCAATATAGAAATTTTAGATTTGTTCAAATGAAGTCCAGGCTTCTTCAAATCAACTTTAGAATCTTCCATTCACTCCAAATCACTCTAGATAGCTCCAAATAATTTTTGGAATTATTATAATAACTCTAAAATCCTTTTTATATTGTTCCAAATACTTGAAAAATAATAAACACTCAAGATAGATTATTTTCACATAGCGCACCACCCTTATTCTTCTAGCCATCTTAGAAAATTGTCAAACCTTCATCCAAGTGTTGGATAACAATGATATCAATAGTTAGTCACAATAGTAACCTAGAATGTATTTTTAAAAACTTATATACACATTTTCTTGATTATTACATAGATTTTTAAGATCTCAAAATAGCCATTTTTACTATAACTTCCCCCAAATATTGTAGATAGTATTAGAACACCTCCTTTAGTACTCATCATTATTTCTCATAAATATCAACACATTTTATTTTATAATTTAAATAGCCACTACCTATAAGCTATCCTTATAGATATTAATAAGGAGTAACAACTTCTTCTTTCCATAATACATTGCCAATATATGCATTTTACTTTTCAACTCCAATGGCAGCCACATCAATTTCATTTTCCCATACTTCCTGGGTGAAACCTTCTTCATGTAATTGGGGGATACTCAATCCATCACCCAATACATAAAATTTTCTTTAATTACATTGAAAATATTTTTAAAAACTATCATAATTGAAAAAATAATATAACCAAACACATTTGGTCACTTAAATATCCCACTTTGTGTTTGTTATCCATTCCAAATAAACTCCATTAGTCAATTTAATTCTTATCAAAATAATTGAAATAAAATTAAAATAGGGGAAATTTCTTGTCCCCCATGGAAAAAATAAAAAAATAATGACTTTTTTATCCCCCCTTAAAGATTTCATGAATTGGAAGGGATGTTTTTATCAAAAAAACTCTTCTAATTTAAATAAATTCATATTTTCCCAATTGATGGACTCCACTTTACATTTGAGAGAAGGATAGAACCACATATTACTTATTAAAGTTCCATAAAAAAACCAAATCTAAGTCTACTTGGGCTAACATGATTTTAGAAAATAATAGAGATTAATTTAGACAATTGAGCTGTCTATTTACTCACTTCAATGTGGAACCAACTCAAACTTTTGATGCTTAGGGGATGTTCAAATAATTTTTCAAAATGTTTCAATGACCCACACTCACTTAAACACATACATTAAAACATTCAAGTGAAAGGTATTTCTACCTATTTAGTTAGATAATCACTCCCCCTTGATAAATATAATGTATATGTGTTAAAAAAATATTGGGAGAATAAAAACATACCCCATTATTCAAAATTTGAAGGGAATATCCATAATTTCATATTCAATATAAATGAATAAATATTTGATAACTTTATCTCTTTTGAAAGATCAACCTGAAGGGATGTTCTTATTACATATTTACCTTTAATTCCCAGCATTTAAGGACAAGTATAATGATATGGGAATAAGGTGGATAATCATCAGCTTCTTATTTGGAGTAATGGTGATAATAATTGTTTCTTAACCCATGAAAATTCCTCATGGAATCCCTAAAAACTTGATAAATCTTCATGTTATTTCATCTATTTATTTTCAAAATCTATTCTAGTTTGTGCGGCATGGATTTATTTTCATTCACTACATTCTTCTAAGTTGGAATATAATTCTTTTCCTAATCTAGCATAATAGTTTTAATCTTTGATTCATGGTTTAACCATATAGCCTATTTTAGTTGATATATTTATATGGATAAACATTATTTAGGTACATTTTCTTCCTTCCCTATCAATGTGTACTTCTTCTTTATAGTAACAATTCTATACGTTAAAGCCAGTGGTTCTTCCCCCTTGTCACTTTTCATATTTTTTTATAAGGAATCCATATCATGAATTTGTTTGATATGTTATCTTCTTTGTTACACCTTCCACACATGATTTAATTAAATTTCAAGATACCATTTTTAGATATCTTCTCAATACCTTTACAAGGAGTTTCCACACACATACCAATCCTCTTATCTATTTCCTAAAATGATTCCCTCATGGGTTGTATATTACTCCCATTTACTTTGATATTCTTCGACATCTAACAATGATCCATGATGTTGCCTATCTTACCACAGAAGAAACAATTATTCCCTATATTTTGAATATCCTAGTCAACTTTATTTACTGTTTTCTTCGGTGAATGTAACTTATCAACCTTCTCCACTAGTTTCTTTCCCATGTCATATATAATTTCTTATTTTACATGATTGTAAGTTTGTAGTAGATACCTCTTCTCTTCTATATATGAATGATAAATAATAGGGTTTTATCGAAATTCATCATATGAATGACCAAGATTTTTTCACATTTCATAGAAATTTTTATTACACTCAAATCTATTATTAATGGACAAATTACTCTCTTCCTATGAAGTCCTATTTACTCTAACTAGTTTACTTCTTTATAAAATTTTCTCTCTGATATTTTTCATTACACTACTTATAAAAGTTGAGGTATTATGCCAATAATAAATGGATATATGAGAAAAAATTCATAAATAATAACATCTTCCAAAATAATTTATTCATTTCATTTTAGGTGAAGACTATTTAGATTTTCCAGATTTTGGACCTTGCTAGTTTTGGGTTGAAATCCTACTCTTTTGGATTCCATTTAGGGAGATTATTTTACTAAACTTTCTCACATAACCCCTTGATACATTTTTGGGTTTAAAATTATTTTTTACCACCCATATTTGTATAGAATTTGATCTTTAAACATTAATTATAGATAAAATAAATTTGGAACTTATACCCTTATTAGGGTAGTGGGATACCTTCTTCTATGAGTATGATGTGGGTGCTTGTCCACATGTTCTCAACCTCTCATTTCCACTATTTTGTGACTTTTTTTATTTCATATAATTTTTATAGGTTCTTATGGAAATAATTTTTTCTCAATATTTTGAGAGGTTTTAGGTTGATCCACCCTCAGATTTCTAAACTAAACTTATAGTCTTAAAAAATTCATCTTGAGGGAAAATTTATCATTCTCAACTAATTTGATATTTCTCTCTCAATCAATCTGCCTTTTTTGAACTTGTTTATCATGCATATTTTTTTATATTATGGTGAAATATCAAGTTATTTAATTCTTTTTTATTTCAAATCCACCTGTACATCCTTGAAATTAATTATGACTTTGTGTATCTTTTCTAATGCATTGAATGCCTTAGTTATAAGAATTTTAAAGGAATACTTATCAACAACTGATGCTTTCAATTTTTCATCAGTCAAAGTAATATTATCAATGTAAATTGAAACTTTTTATCCCTTAGATTTCACTCGTTTTGAGAGGGTTTTGCATCTTGTTATCTATTTTTCCAAGTCATTATCCATGGTATAAACTTCCTCCTCTAGATGTGATTTATTATCAAATAGTTCCCTAATAAAATATATAATGTATGACACAATACATTTTTAAATAATCTACAACATGATAGTATAAGTCTTCAATATTTTGATCTCATCATACTCTCTACATCCTATTCTATAGTCATCAAAAGGATCATTATTAATATATTCTTTAGAGGAACACACACCACTTTGAATTGATTAAAGTAGTGGTTAATCATTTCCTATCTTTATATTTTTCTTCACCTTATTTTCCTATTTATTCTCTCTATTATTTAACATCTTGACTAAAAATTAAAATTTTGATTCAAAATATATAGAGATAGAATTATTGATTTGTGGTTATTTTAATATCTCAAATATACACATCATCTAGAGGCATCTGAGATATTTTTAGAGAGAACCTGTGATTTTCTATAATACAACTTGAAATGACATAGGGATCTATGGAACACTAAGACGGGATAGGTGTTTTAGTGGGAACTTAAAACTTTTTATGAATTATTTTTTAATTAAACCTTTTATATTTCTTCCAGTATTGATCCACAATTTGTTGTGTCACTCATCCTCACCTAGATTATGCAGTAAGTAAAGGCATATAGACACATGGATTTATGAGGTTCATTACTAGGACCCACTCCTTGCCTTGACTAGTTATTAAAGCAATCAAGAAATCTAAAATATACTCAATCATTGAAAATAATGGTTTAGGTTATTTACACAAATACAATGTCATCCTCTCATTATAAATCTCTTTCCATATTCACATTGGACTTATTATTATAGATTGTCACTATAGTCACAAATTTATACTATGATCTTCCTATATACCCTGAGTCCAGTAGGTTCTATGACTATTGACGCCCTCCAAATGAGCATCGTAAAATCTAAAAGGGATGAAATACCTGAATATGGGTATTATTTCCTCTATAAGGAAAAGGAAGAAGAAGGTGTACAAAATAATTCAGATCACAAGAACCTCCAAATTAAACATGATCGCATGACCATAAGAAGGTAATTTGAAGGATCATGCATAGGGCATAGCCTTCTGGATAATCTGGTGAAACTCCTTTGATTATACCTCCTTATTCTTACAAAGGTATCCAAAGACACTCACTGATCATAAAGAATCTTCCATGTGATCACCCCTAAGTCACATGAATTGTCAGGAAGTAGGCACCTGACACACCATCAGAAAATCCTTGAAAAATAGAGAGAAAATATCCAAAAGATGGGAACCTATTGCGGTCATAAAACTCACACGATGTATTCATGAAGCTCCCAAGATACCAAAGAAGCCCTGGTGACATGTATTTCTGGTCGTACAGGAGCCCGTTGGCATGTCATCCCCATCATGAAAAGGGGCTTAGACATGTTCAGCCAGTCCTATGCTCCTCTGGCTAAAAAATAAAGAAGAAGGGTTTGTCCATGATAATGTTCATGAATCACCATAATAACTTTTTTTGGTCACACAATGTATTACTAATGGGTAGAATTATTTTCCTCGACAATATTCATGAAAACTTGTGAGAACCCATGATTGTGTAAAATAAATAAGGAAATAAAAATGGGAAAATAATGGAGCCTCTTATGGTCATAAACATAATGAAATATTCCCTATATGGTTCATGAGACACCAAAAACCCCTAACGACATGTCTTCCTTATCTTGTGAAAGCTAGTTGGCATGTAACCTTCACAACTCAAAGGAATTCAGAAATGTCCAAGCGGTCTTGCTCCCCCCATTCGAATCCGTAAAGAAAACAAAAGGTTTTTCCATGAATTGATTGTGCATCACCACATGAACATTTTTTGTTCACGCAACGCATCACTGATGGGGAGAGTGATTATCTTCGAAAACACTCATGAAATATTTCAAGATCCCTAAGACTTTGAAAAATAAAATAATGAAATAAAAAGAGGAAATATAGGAGCCTCTTGTGGTGGTAAACTTCATGTGACACACTTGTGTGATCCAAAAGACCTCACAAAATCCTTTCAGCATGATGGATTTATCTCATGAAATCCCCCTATAAATCTATCCTTATCTTACTAAAGGTCATGGATAAGGCATAAAAGATCACGTGGAATCCTTTCAGCAGGCATCTTGATCTCATGAAAGTTCTTAGACATGTCGGCCAGATAATATGGAAGTCCCTCAACATGTCCATATGATTCCAAAAGACCCCATTAATTAGATAAAATCTAATAAATATGGTGATAACAGGATGGTCTCATTGTTGATGAAAATCATGTGATGACCTTGGAATGACCTACGACCAAACCTCATGAAAAATGTGATGAAAAATACATCCACTGACTCCATCCTAGATTTGTGCAACACACACTATTCAAAGCGAAGAATAATCAAGGCGGAATGGTCTATAAATCCCCCACACCAACATCAAAAAATGCATCCTTGGATCCTCATATTATCACACCAAGGAATTATAGAAAATTTTTAGGAGTGGATGATTTCTTGACCGGAATGGTTCTTCATCAAGTAAAATCTGGGAACAACTAGAGCAATCATGCAACATGCATAGGCACTTCACGTGATCACTCATAGATCACACGAAGGACTTCTGGTGAGTGACAAGAAGTACATCCCATATATTTTATAAACCACAAGAGACATAAAACAATCTAACACTAAACAAATCTAAGGTATATGCAATAACAGGATGGAACAAAGTCAAAAGAGACAAAAGACTTATGAGAAAAACATATATGTGATCCTCATGCATTTCGTATGAAAACTGAGGTTATGCAACAACACCAAGATATTTATTCTTGATCATGTGATGCTCCTTTGGTATACTATTTGAATCATGTGAAGTCCCCTAGATGTGTCAGAGCAAGTCATATGGCACCCTCCCAGCATTCCACTGAAGTCTCATGAAACCCTCCTAGCTCACCATCCAGATCTCACAATTACCTCTAGACATGTCACCCAAATCATACAGAGACACCAGTGTATGATAGATAAGTCTCATGATGGCATCAATACATGTAAAATAGCTCTTACAACATAATATATACAATCCAACCAAATCTTGCGACATCCTCTAGAGATGTCATATGGATTTCGTAATGACACCCGGACAAGTCATTCAAGACATGAAACACCCTCCAGAGATGTCACAATAACTCTCACGACATCCTCTAAGCATGTCATCCAGCTTTCATGATGACACCAGTAAAAGTCACCTGGATCATGTTATTCCCTACAAGAATGTAATCCAATACCATGAAATAGATTCCAGGACCATCCATCTAAGTGATGCAATGTCTTTCTGACAAGTCATCCTTGGTCATGCGATGACCTCCTGACATTTCGTCCAGATTATGTGACGTACCTTAGAGAAGTAAACTAGTTCATGCAATTGTATTTTGATATTTCAATAATATATTCTCTGACATGTGAAGAAGAAAATCAAGTCATGTCAGGAAGATAATCAATGCATGTTTGGTAGGCAATAAAACCGGGCCAAGCGGGCATCCCAGGTATTGATAACCTTGTCCAGCCTCCCTAAGGGGAAATCTCAATGTGTAAGACTCAATTTCATTGAAATATGATGACTTTGATTCCTACTATAACCAGGATACATGAGATTCCTTATTAAGGCCTAAGATCCATAGTAAGCATCCAAAGGGAAGTCCCAACACATAATTCCTGTATTCACAAGTAGTGAGACTGGTCATTTCTACCCCTTGTTTACCACACTGAGCATATCTCATGTTGGATTATGAAATTTAAATGATTATATCATTCATAAAGGGTAGTCTCAGTGTGTAAGCCCCAAATAAATGAACTAAAATAAATCTGATTCCTACTATAACCAGGATACGTAGAATGCCTTCCTAAGGCTTAGGATTCATATAAAACCTCTAAAGGGAAGCCTTAGTGTGTAATCATAGATCATCAGCATAATATGGTATGTCCTATATATAAAGGTAGCCTTAATGTGTAATCCTATATCTAATGAACTAAGATGACTCTGATTCCTTCCATAACCAAGATACGTAGGATGCCTTCATAAGGCCCATGCTCAAAGGGGAATCCACCTTAGTGTAAGTCCTACCATGTCTCCAACATTATTACCATATGGACTCAATCTATCCCATGGAATGATGATCCTTACAAATCCACCAATAGATTTAGAAATAATTGAACTATAATGATTCTAATTCTTTACATAACTAGGATACAAATGAAACCTTCCAAAGGACCGATCCCAATATTAAGTATCCCATGGGCTATCCCATCATGTAATCCCCACATACCTATGCATTGAGGCTAATTAATTGCTATCCCTTATTTCCCACACTGATTATAGATCACATGTTATTAGGGAGTCACAATGATCACATCATTGGAATCATGAATCTTAAAAAAATAGGGAAACCTTAGTGTGTTTCCTCAATCAGTGGTATGATATAATTACCTAACATACAAGGGTATCTACCTATGGGAAAGTCCCAAGGGAATGAATAAACTATGGAAACTATAATTATTTCCATAACCAAGATACATAGGATGTCTCCTAAAGAATCAAGCTCAAATACAAGGTGCCTAAGTTCCCACACATATGAACTTTCTATAGGATGTTAAACTGCATGGGATTAATGAACTACGTGGGTTTTTATTCCTGTTATAAAAAAATTTATGTAGGATGCCTCATAATTTCTAAATCACATCCTCAAAATATTAACTACCTTTATGGATAGAAACAAACAACATAGTGCATGGTTATATGCCTTTAGCATATAATCATCTACCCATTGAAGGGAAATGGATGAAGAACCTCAGATACATATATATAAATTCACCAACAAGACTCCCCTCTATTTTCAAATAAAGAGACTTAACATATGATCATTTTTTTAGGGTAATGGGTACCATATCCTGATTAGGAATATATTATCAAACATATCATTAATCTATAAGAGAGTCCCAAAGTAAACCATAATTCCCCCCAAAAGGGTGTGATGGGATAGACCTCCAATCCTATTGTCCAATGTGACTTCCTAAGTTTCATTGGATCTAAAACTCCAAATGATTACCTACCTTTGGAAATAAGGTCCATACCCAGTTATGGATATGGGAACAGTTGGGAGTTTCTATAAAATATTAACAAATGGTGAGCCCAATGTGAATGATTGTGCTAAACATTGAACCCCCCATAATAAAACCACTTGAAAAAATCCATCCACATATTTCCGAAGAAACAAAAATGGTGAACCTGATGTGAATATATCAAAAAAAATTATTGGGTTATTATCCATTAGGGAATTTTTTTGGCATTTCCTATGAAAAAATGAAATGGTGAACTCGATGTGAATCTCTAAAATAAAAAAAATTATTGGGTTATTATCTGTCAGGCCATTTTGTTTACATTTCCTACGAAAACAATTGTGAACCTAAAGTGAAACTCTCAAATTGAAAGATGATCACTTGACTATGAAATGGATCTTATGGATGATACCATGTATCTAAGGTTCTCATGAAATAATTCCATCATCTCTTTGAAAATTCCATGTTATTAGAATGTCAATATAATGAAAAAAAGGAAATTGTGTTACCCATGACTTCAGATACTGCTCTCATCAACAACACCCAAATATGAGATAATGACTTCATACAATGACCGTTCTGGTAAGTTAGCTACAACTGCAACCCCTACGGTCTTTATAATGACCTCACCCACCCGACATATTTAGAATAGGGTGTAAAATAAAATAGTATGGGAATACCATCGACAAGGTATGATATTGACCATAACATATTGCTATGAGGGTCTTCAAGTACTGAAAATTATAAGTCTTTATCATATAAAGAAAGCTAAAGTAAAGCCAGTGGCCCTTGTTTCCACTACCAACCACTTCAAAAGTTTATCCCTGGAGTGTGAAAATCAACAACTTCAGTATCTGATGAAAGTGGATCAAGGAGAAAAATATGGATCCATTTTAGTTCAGGGTCCTATGAGGAGGGATCTTGTCAATCACCATCACTAGATCCATCCCATCATTACCCATCAGTCTCCTACTAAAGGTTCCACCCGACACACTGCCACCTCTAACACCCATGCAATAGCAACAAGGAAGACACATGGGGCATGGAAGGATCCGGATAATCATGAGTGGGAACATATACCATCTCCCTCCAATGATGTCTAGTGGTATATTCTATAAATAGATCGTGATCATGCTCATATCCCTACTCACTTGGAATAAGTGTGTGGGCATATTCCTATAGTTGGCATGTGGAAGGCACATATCCCTATCCCTATACATGAAGTCCATCGACAAATTTTGATAGAACTAAGAGGGAAAAAGTGGTCTCATGTATCTACTTCAATCAAATATATCTATCCATAAATAGTGGAGATGCAAAATGAGCATGATTATACCCCTGTGAACACTTTTCTAAAATTATATTACATCTTAGCAACAACTAAAGAACTCCATAAGAAAATTCTGTCACTGGTAAAAATATAGGGATAAGCATGTATTCTTATCCCTACATTCGGGGTAGCTCAACACTCTAATCATTATGAACAAGTGGTTTATCAGGAGTAAGCACACATTCTTGTTCCCGTCTAGGAGGATTATCAGCATATTCTGGTAAAGTACAAGGTATCACACTGTACTCATATTCATGTTTTTACCGGGGATCACTAGGTGAGAGTGTAACATTATTCAAGACAAGGGAACATGACTATCAAAAAAGTTTGGTGACATATTCCAGAGGCATAGGATCAGGCTCATACCCCCATTTTGGTCGGGGATCACCAAGTGAGAGGGGAACATGATTTGAGATAGGCTTATATTCCTATCAAAGAAGACCAAAAATATAATCTAAAGTCCCAATATTGGGATCATATCCCCATTCTAAATGGGGATCATCAAGTGAGAATGTCACACACCTTAGGACATACTCATATTCCTATTAGTGAATCTGTGCAACATATTCTAGAAGATCATTAAATCTAGGTGTATATTCCTAACTCTAATGAAAAATGAATGAAAAAACATCCTTCCAAGGTAATATGGGAGGAGGATCATATCCCTTCTCCCATTTTGAAGGTCCATCAACATATTTCAAAAGAGAATGAATATTTAGACCAGGCTCATAATACTGCTCCAAAAAGGGCTCACCAAGTGAGATCTGAACATGCCTCAGGGAAAGCTTATATCCCTACCACAAAATACTAGTGGTATATTCCAAAGGCTCAGGATCAATTTCATACTCCCGTTATGATAGAGTCTCACCAAGTGATAAAGACACATGCCTCAGGATATGATTATATTCCTATCAATAATGAGGAATCTCATTAGAATATTCTAGAAGATTCTTAGTAACAGGATAATAATCATGAAACACTATATAGTTATAAACAAGGTCCATAAATATTCATACAACAGGATCATATCCCTACACAATTTTAGAAGGTAGGTTGGAATATTCAATCCATGACATAGAATGGGGGTCATTTACCTAATCTGCTCAATGGAAGTGTCCTTGAGGTTGTTCGAGACATATTATTAATACCCCAAGGGTCTTTAAAATCTTCAACCAAAGTAGAATATGATCATTAACATGATTTTCCTCCTCATAGTAGTGTGGAGATAGATCATAGGGACTCTACTCCTGACATCCTCCATAATCAAACTACCCAAAGTGACATATCCCATGTAAAAGGAAATACTCCCCATACCTAAACAACTCCTTATAAAGAGGTGTTCAAAACTCAGGTGCCTTCATATAGAGAGGTTCTCAAAACATCAAGGTCAACTGTATATAGTTCCCCCTAAACTTCCAACAACACTCTACTCTAGCCAGCAAATGACCCCAAGAAGCACCTTTTATGGTCTGATCAGATGGAGGTGTGTAAGTATAATGAAGAGGAAGACAACATTTATATATAGATAAAGTTAGTAGAAAAAAACCTCCCCATCATGTTCTAGCCTCTTTTAACTTTTGACTATGTGATCCCAGATGGGATAGAGAAGGAGTTCGTGCCTTATTTAGGCCAAAATATATGGAAAACTCATCAATTACTAAAGACTAGACACCTCACTTATCCAGGATATGATGATCATATTTATATCATCAAGATACTATATTTTCATCTAGACATGACTACTATTTCTATGGTCTGGGTTCCAAAACTGAAAAATCACAATGCAAATTTCAACATGCTTTTCACCATTTCATCACAGCTCTTACGAAATTGATATGAAAAGACACATCATGTATCTGTATTTAAGGATGTGGAAAGTATGGAGAGTTACACTTTTTCACACCCTTGGAATGACAAAACCTCTCAGGTATGGAATCCTATAATGTTATAGCCTTTGGTGAAATCAGGGAACTGAGTAATGTTCAGGAAAACTGGTCACTACAACAAAATGATCCTTCTTCAACAGTGCCAGACATCATGAAAGTATGAAGAGGATAGCCAAAATATGTTTTAACTAGTCCCATTGAAATAAAAAGAATGAATTTTAGACATGGAATCTGAGATTGAAATCAACCCGGTGACATCCTATAGAAACTGAATCCCATCTTGGGATGTCATTTCACCCAGATCCTACATGAGCATAACTAAGACACATCAAATAGGCCATAGTAGTAGCTTTTATAGCATCCATCCAAGAACAAACCCAAATCATCATAATGGGGGAATATCTACGACTAACACCACCTCTCAGATCATCAATTACCAAGAGTATTTAGGACATATCATTATCAGCTACAAACAAACCCCATCCCATTAGGCTGGGAAAATTTATATCTCAATCACCATCACCAGGTTCATCATCCCCTAAGAGGGTCCATGGGAAATCAACGACAGTTCCAGATCAACCCTAGACCACTAGGATGGGGGATTTATATCTTAATACCCATCCTTGGAATCAAAAAATCCTCAACCAGAAGCATTATATTCATAAAAAAATGATCAATCAATACCAATTGTGGCCCCAGATAACCCCCATCCCATAGGGTTAGGGGTATTTTCATTATCATCATCACCACCACAAAGAGAATTGGTTTTCTCCAGGTTAGGCGGTAAAAATAAATAGTCAGCATCCCATCTGTTCCTCCCACCACAAGACAAACCTATGTTATTTTGGGAATGTTTGGTAATAATAATCAAAAACTCCCTTAAGGTCATTACTCATAGGTCGAGATAGGAGGAACACACGACAAAGTCAATCAGACCCTACCAGGGTCACAAAATAAAATTTCCCAATACTGCCAAGGGTTTGAGAAATAATCCTAATATAGGTAGTGTATAATCATCCTATTGCATTGGAATTAATGGAAAAACAACCACTTCATGATTTACCTCTATAATTTTTATCTTTATCAACACAAAAAATATGGTAGATCAAGACACAGATGCAGATGAACACAACATGGAAAACATACTCTGAGAGGAAGGTGATCTGGATACACTAACTGAACATGCATGCACCCATAACCAAAGAAGGCTTCAAAATATGGAACCTCCAAATATCTAGTTCCCCCATATTCGGAGAAACACTGCCAAAGATGGGAAATGTGTGGCTATATCCCAAACCCACCTAGAAGAGTCGAATTTCCTTCCATGAAGGAATAATTTTCATAATATGACAATGAGAAAAAAACTCTCAGACAAATCAACAAGAATATACATAGGGGAAAATTCCTATTGGGTATTATCTTCAAGTTGAGGTGAATACTCCTCCTCCTATAAGAAATGATCCCCCAACAAGATTGGTATCTAAGCATCAGATTGGATCTAGATCCAGACAACCAGTCTACATAAATGAGGAATTTTAAAACGATCATGAATTCCCTCCATTAAGGAGAGATCATATCCCTTATTAGTTTAATAATTAATTCTTTTCATGAATTGAGAATGAGTAGTAGATGAAAACAAGACCACCTTATCAGGACCTTACCAATCCCTATAAATAGAAGGTGGCTCAAAATGCAGTGACTCTATAATTTCTCAATGTCATTGAGTCCCTATCTACTCAAACAACAACCATGAAGGGGATATGTTCACCTATGAATACTAAGAAGAATCCATATCCCAAATGGTTGGGTGGAACTTTTCCTCAATCCAATTTTGGAAATACTACCTTCTCCACCTTTGAATGTGTATGAGATCTTGAAAAACATCTCACACACTTTGCATCATGATGTGGTCAGATTATGGGACCTCAAGATTTATAGGATGAGACTAAGAAAAGTTGTTTTGTACAAACTCTAGTAGGGGAAACCTTTTTTTGGTAACGAAGCATTCCATTAGGATTTGTTGCAAGATGGGAAGACCTTCTTCATCAATTCATTTATATGTTCAGATCCTTGCTAAGAAAATTGACAATCATCAACCTAATGAACTTCAAGAAATGAAAAAAATGTGTGGGTGTGTGACTTTATATCCATATGGAAGGGTTTAATCTATTCAATCAGAATCCATCTCTCACAGGAATAATTGATGGAACTCTATGCTGAATATCTACAGGATGAGTTGTAGATACCTTTAATCCTAATGAAGTATCTTGGTGGGTTCTGTGAGTTTTTAGAAATGGAATAATTTTTGAAATATTATATTTAGTGAGCCTGAGATAAATCTTGGATCATTCCTTCAACATAGGGGAAAAGACTAAGTAAGGTAGAAGTCATAATTGTTACCCTCAAACTAGCAGTAGTTCCCATTCAAGAACCTAAGAAGGTCCTGAACTACCTAGTAACTCCTCTCGAGCGATAACAACCACAAAATCTCCCACATCTAGAATCATAGATAAATTAGGGTCACCTAGGATTTTAGGAATGGATGAATAAATCCTACTCCTTATTAAATGAACAAGTCCTTGGTTATTTCCTTACAACCATGGACAATAACCTCCTCAAGATACCACAACCTAAGAATCCCAATGAGTTCAACCTCACCGATAATCCCAACTATTACTCTTTTCATAGAAGTTTGGTTCATAATATCCAGGACTTCTCCATCTTAAAAGACATCCTTCAAGTCATGATTGATTCTAGAAAGGTGGTGTTAAATAACTCCTCAGAGTAGGTTTCCTACATAAATATTTCCTAGTCATTAGAATTGGGTGATTGGAAGAAAGTTCTGGATAGTCGTGGATAAAAGTTCAATAATTGGATGACTCAGAATATAGTTGACCAAGACCTTGCCACCCTGAGGGAATAGTTTCATAGACCAACAATACATCCACCACACAAGAAGGTGATATTGGATATGTCTCCCAAAGGTGTATTAGACCATCATACATATGAATAGATAGAAGAGGAAGAGTAATATTCTGCTCCAAAGAAATGCCTGACTCTAAGAGACTTCTTCACGTCAACATATGAAGCATGGGAACCGCCCCGCTAAATGGAACACTCATCAGATAAAGAGATCATATTTGGTTTTTTAAGAATGATACACTTGGTATACCACTTCTCTAATGATGAATATGCCTTAGATTATGAGTCTCCCACACCAAACTATGGAACATGAGGCCACGTGCATAGGAACCGAGGATACAGGGGACAACACAGGCACGGTCAGAACCAATATCCTAGTCACATACCCACATAGGACATAAATATAGCCGAGACTTGTGGGAAAGTGCTCTAGATATCCCAATAGAGAAATGGAGGTGTCTGAAAACCCTCTAATGGTCATCCACACCCAGTTGTATTGCATGACCACCTAGCACCAGGGGGGGTGTATTATTTTATTATCACAAGAAATGGAGAAGTGAGGAACAACCCGCACCACTGACAGTAGATTCTCCCATAACATTTGTGAAATAACCAACCCCATCCACCTTAAATACCTTAGCAGTTGTCCCAACCAAGCTATGAATCCTCAATACACTCCATCTTTCAAAAGAATTAATAGAGAAAATCATTGAATCCCTACAGAGCCCAGAGGAATTCGAGAAAGAATTCCATTTCACCATCTTGTTGATAGAACAAGATTAGGAATAGGTCATATAGGGACACATGAAACCCTTATATGTTTCATAGATTATATAATGTCGATATCTGAAGGGATCTAATTGAAGATGATTGTGGGATTAATCTCATACCAATTAAAACCCTCTAGTGTTTGGGATATAGTGAAGGGGATTTTTCTCCCACAAAGATGACCATTCAAGGGTATGATAAGTATGAGAAAAAAAGTATTGGGAAGATCAAACTGAATGCTCAGTTTAGGGATCTCACATATGACATTGAGTTTATTGTTACCTAGTAAGTCACCACATATAATGTTCTACTTATAAGACCCTAGATCCACATCCATGTGGTGATGACTTCAACATTCTATAAGTGTTTTAAAGAACCCAACAATGTAAAAGACTGTATACTATATGGTGTTAGTTCCCACTTTGATACTTGAAAAGCCACATATGCTGAAGTAGGTTTTTACAAAAAGGGGAAAATGAAAAATAGTGGATGATGGTATACAGGTTTCATCCCCCAACAGATTGGGGACCACCCCTAAAAATCCCTAGTGTATGGTTGACAGAAACTATGTTCTCCCTATAAATCTAGTTGAGGTAATAGATCTAGTCATAGAGGCCCAAGCCCCTTATGTCCCCAGTGACAACACAAAAGAAAATAAGCTCTAGAATCTCTCTACAATGACTCTGGCTATAGGGGATGATAATGTCTTTTCTCATGGCCTATATCACCTAGATATTGACATAGATTCCCCTATATTTCTATTTCTATATGAGAATTCATCCACAAACTCTAAGGTGGAATAAAAAGAGGATGGCCTCAAGAACACCCCTCCCACATTCGAGGAAGGTGTATCCACCACCATAAATGAGATCAGGAAGGTAAATATGGGAATATAAAAATTCCCATGGCCTATATTGATTAGTTCCACCATGCCCCTTGAAGTGTAAGAGATATACATCACATTTCTAAAGAAACACCAATATGTTTCCTCTTGGAACTATACAAAAACTCCCAAACTGAATCTAGATGTGGCTATGCACCATCTCATCTTACCTGATGACCATAAAGGCTTCATGTTGGTTTCCAGTAGGATGCACCCCTATCATGCCACCAATGTAGAGGTGGAAGTTGAAACATTGATCAAATCCAACTTTTTTGAGAAGTTAAATACCTAATATGGCTTGACAATATTGTCCTCATCAATAAAAATTATGGGAGATTTGGGTATAAATCGATTTCAATGACCTTAATCGACATTTCCAAAAGAAAGAATTCCCATACCAATCACAAAACACTCGTTTGATAAAACTACTAGATTCCAAGACATTTTCTTCATGGATGGTTATTCAGGGTACAATTAGATAAAGTTTTACCTAAATATGAAGAATAAACTATCTTTAGATCACCCCAAGGGATCTTTTACTATCAGGTTATTCCCTTTAGATTAAATAATTCCAAATCCACTTATCAATGCAACATGCATCATATATTTAATCCATTATTGGTAAGGATAACTAAATGTTATGTCAAAAACCCGGTTCTCAAATCCCAATAGTGATGTGATCACTTCACAGATCTTCAAAAAACCTTCGAAAATATGAGACAATATAGTCTAAAGATGAATCTACTGAAATACACTTTCTGGGTAACATCATAGAACTTCCTTGGCTTTGTGGTATTCCGCTAAGGCATCAAGGTCGACCCAAAAACGATTAGTGCTATTTTACCAATTTCACCCCCATAAATATCAAATAAATAAGGGGGATCCAAGGGAACCTCACCTAAATTTGACATTTCATAGACAACTTGGCTGTAAAATCTCTCCCTTTCATTAGAATAATGAAGAAGGGAATCACCAACTAATGGGATGGGGAGTACCAATAATCCTTTGAAAGTATCAAGTAGTATCTACTATACCCACTAGTCCTAATGCCATCGGTGGAAGGAAATCCACTCATCTTATATGTGAACTCTATGGAATGCTCACTTGGCACCCTCAATACATATAAGAATGATGTGGGGAGTGATAACAACGTTTATTACCTCGTACAAACAATGATAGGTACTGAGACCCGATAATCGAATGTTGAGAAGAATTGCCTCACATTCATCTTTGTAGTGTAGTTTCTGAGGAATTACTTTCATCACCATAAATTCCATATTGTCTCTTTTATTGATCTTCTCAAGTATATCCTTGGATTCCCTATGCTAACTAGGTTTCTGGCCTGATGGGTGGTCATTATGCAACAATATGACATCCAGTTTGTGTCACAGAAGGCAGTGGAAGGGAAAGTCCTGGATAACATACTCATAGCACATCCCTCCCCAGAAAGTAAACCAGTTGAAAATGAACTCCCAGATGAGGAGTAATTCTATGCCCATGAAACTCCCTGAACATGGGAGATGTATTTTGATGGTACCTCCCAAAGTCCTATCGGTAAAAGGATGAAAAATCCAAAGTTCAATCAAGTTGGATTGGGGATTGTATTTATTTCTCCAGTCAATGAAAGTTTTCTCTACTCTTTCTCACTATCAAACAAATACATAAATAATGATGTATAATACCAAGACCTAACCACTATCTTTAAAATGGATATAAAGCTAAGGATTATCTACCTAAATTTCAAATGGGATTCAGATCTAGTGATAAATAAGATTAATAAATAATATTCCATCAAAAAAGAAGAATTCTCCCCTATCATTGGATATGTTAGGGGAATAATGGTTTAATTCCCTCTTGAGACCACATTTAATCATGTTCCTTGATCATATAATTCACACATTGATGCATTGGATAATGCATCCATAGTCCTGGCTGACCTTGATTAGGAGGAATAAATCTTCCATATCATGCACCAAAGAATGGACTCATTGATCGTCATCTACAATATACAAGAAATCAATCAGTTCAACACTTCCCCAGAGTGTGATGAACCAATATCCACCCCTGGATGGATGGATCCCCTAATAAGTTATATCTAAAATGTGACTCTCCCAATAGACCGAGCTAGAAGGGAACAAATTTGGTACTGTGAAACAAAATTTACCTTTTTGGATGACCCAAATGATAAAAAATCCCCCTAAAAGAGAGGATTTGATGGAATCCTCTTCAAATGAATAGTATAAAGAGAGATTCACACCATCATGGAAGAAGTCTATATAGGCTCTTGTGGGGATTATCAGTCTGGGACCAAGTTCTCCCACCAAATCAGGTGGCTGAGTTATTATTGGAAAACCATGATACAAGACTATGCAGAATTCACTTGGAAATTTCATGCATGATAGATCTGTTAAAACTTCATCCATCAACCCCTATATTTTCTACATACAACTAAATATTCATGTTCGTTTTCTGTTTGGGGGAATGGATGTTGTGGGGACATATTCCCCATCCACAACTAAGTAATTCAAGTAAATCCTTACTACTACTGACTTATTCTCAAAATAGGATAAGAAATAACACTCAAGGAAGTCCATATTAATAATATCATTGAATTTATAAAGTCCCATATCATCATTGGGTTTAGGGTCTCTCAAACAATACTGATGGACAATGACACCAACTTCTATTCTATATAATTGATGAAATTGTACCACAAGTACAACATCGAGTCCAATCACTCATCCGGATATCATGAAGTAGAAAATGGATAAATAGAGGCCTTCAACAAGAACTTATCAAATATACTCAAGAATATGGCGAATAAAGGAAACAAGTAATAGCTGGATAAAATCCTCCATATTTTATGGGCCTATCATACCACCACACATATTGCTACATAATTAACTCTGTATTCATTGGTGTATGGGGCCGAGGAAAAATTTCACATAGAAGTCCAGTCTACCTCACTTTAAATATCCATTTGTGAATAAATCTAGAATGATTATCATTCACAAAAGTTGATAGATGATATGGAATGGATTAATGAGAATAGGTTGTGTACATTGCACAACCTTGAAGTCCATTAAAATCAGATCGCATAGGCCTCCAATAAAAAGGTCCTCCTCCTTTCATTCCTCCAAGGAGAATTTGTGTTGGATCTCAAAAACACAATTATACTAGGGAATAAGCCTCCAATATTGGAGCCCAAATGGGGTCTATCACAATGAAGCACACTCATTGGACACAATGGATGAGGAGTGTGTCACACCCCCCACTAATGTAATATTTCTCAAGAAATACTTTTCATAGATACCATCAAGCATCAAGTTTTAGAAGTAATACTTTAAACTACACAACATATCACATCCTAACCAAATGATTTTAAACTATACAGAGTTTTCCTAGTTGTATGATATTAAACTACAAAAAGGTGTCCTAGTCGTATGATGTTAAACCGTATAGGCACATCATAAAAAATTATGCTAAACTATATAGAGAACGTAATCACCACATGATGTTAAACTAAATGATTGGCCAATGGTTCATATCCATTCATATCATTTGACTGAGTCCTAACAGTAAGACTTTAAATTGAACAGTTTCTCAAATCCTAACCAAATAATGTTAAACTATACAGAACAGGTCCTTACCATATGATGTTAAACTGCATAGAATATTTCCTCACCACATGATGATAAACTACATGGGAAGCACCATCTCACTAAAGAATCACCACACATGAGCTAGAACAATGAGAAAGAGGGATGAAATTCCCCCATCCCCATGTGAGAGTTAGCTCCACATAAGGAATTTCTCATTCTATGAACTCCATATGGATTGATTCCTACCATCACAGTATACATAGTGATTTCCAATGAGACCGGACATAATGTTACCTCTATTTCTTGTTGGGTGACCCTCATCCTCATTGCAAGATGTTAAAATGCATGAATGATGTCCTATCTACATGAAAGTAAACTTTAAGGTTCCCAAGAACTATGTGTGGCTTAATTATTACCATCACATGATATGTATTGACACCCAAACCATCATTGTCGAGTCCAACCACAACATTACTCTTATTTCACATTGATTCAACCACATCCTTACTGCAAGATGTTAAACTGCATGACTGATGTCCTTACTACACAACATTAAACCGCATGGGTTTCTAGAACTATGTATGGCTTGATTTTTTATTTCAATGAGACACATAGGGATTCCAAAATCCTATATCTTGGTCTATACACCACATGATACAAAATTCCACTACCCTGTCCTTAATAGCCTCTACATGGTGAGAGGAACCCTTACCATTCCTTGTTTCTCACACCGAGCATAGCTCACATGAGCTTAGGAATCTTAGTAAGGGATCTATCACATGAAAAAGGTATAATAGCTTATGATAGGTTCATTATGGTCCTAAATTTAAGACCTTAAAAGGAATACCATAAGTCCTTGCCATATGCCATTAAAATGTATGGTTGATGTCCCTTTCACAACATAAAATTTCATATTCCTATGAACCTTGCCTGAGAGGACCACTATTGTTTATGATTGGTCTCCTACCACACCTCCATTCAAAAAATAAATGTGACTTGATTCCTAACATCATAGGATATATAGTGATGCCCGAATCTCCAACCCTGGGTCCAATCATAAAAAATAAGCATAAAAATTTACCCTCCCTACATATAGGCTAGTCTTGAATAGGAATCTAAGTTACTCAAGAACTAAATGTTTCTTGATTCCTATAACCATAGGTTATGCAGTGACACCTAGATTTCCATCTTTGGGTTCATCCGCAATACCCCTTTTCACGTTGGGAAGCCTATATCGTTACCTTATGACGTTAAACTGCATGAATATTCAATAAATATATATGGATTAATTCCTATCATCATAGGATATGTAGTGATTCCTAGATATACAATCCAAAACCCAACTATAATAATAAATGGAAACAATTATCACTTCTATGTATGGGTCAGACCTGCATAGAGAGTTTCCCATTCAAGAAATTTTTATGACTTGATTCCTGTCATCACAGGATATGTAGTGATGATAAAATATCCAATCCTTATCCCAAATACAAAAACCAATAAAAATAAACCCCAAATAAATGGGAGATTATTCATTTAATACCACTTTTCCTATGTACGAGTCAGATCTATGTGCATCCTATTTGTGCATGTAATATATCTTGCAAAAAATTTCACGTTAGTTCCAACTTCCTTACCATATGATGTTAAACTACAAGAAAAATATCCTTAACACTTGATATTAAACTTCATGAAAGAAAGTGCATCCCTAATACAAAATGTTAAACTATTCATACCATCATCCATTACCATTCCTTATCAAAGAACCACAAGATCCTTAGCTCGGTTAGCCAAAGTATGGGGTGCTTCCATAATATTTTAATCACCTTAATTTATAAATCAAACTTCATGTCTCAAACACCTAATGTTTCAAAAAACCTTTCATGGACCTTGGAAAGTAAAATGGATCTCTATACTTGACCATGCTATCAATGCATAATGTCTCAGACCTACCAACCAGATAAATCTTGGATATGTAAGGATGGATTTCTAATCCTCGTGAGCCTGAAATCACTGTGAAAAAACTCAGCACCTAAGGGTGTTTTGGGCCATCCCCAGTATGACTTTCCCAAATCATTACTCATGACCTAAGAATCTAAATCCATGATTTACAACATTTTCATCTCCCGCTCCGAGGGATGTTGGAATTCCCTTGACCCTGGGTATCCTAATTGGGATCCTATATAATATCCCCCATATTAGGTCCATGTATGTCAGAACCTTAAACTTCTTGGAATTTGGTCAAAGTTTTATGACCTTAAACTCTAGAATATAATGGTCCAAATCAGAAGACTTTAAACAGCTATCAAAATAGATGCAAAACATTTTAGGCTTAAAACTCCAAAAGGGAGGGCTGAGAAAAAGTCAAGTCTTTTCTAACTAAACACTTCATCTATAGAGTTTAGGAAAAAAATATGGCACAAAAAAATAAGTTATAAACCTCATAGGATATACATTGTATCCCTAGTAAAAGAAAATATATTCTCTCTAGACCCCCTAGATTAGGAAAAATTTAGAGTAATGATTTTTCACATCTCCTCACTACGAGAATATGTTCACTATGTGGTGACACAACTTTTAGAGTGGTTGTATCATTCTTGGATATTAAAGTTTCCACAAATCAAACATTACTATTTAAGCATCTCATATCACTATAAACCTTCCATGGCCCTTGGAAAGGGATACCTAGATTCAAGGGACCCTTTGTTTGACTATGCATGTATTCCTATGGCTCCTACATATGCTCCTAAGGCCTTAAACCAAATGTGTTACTCTTAGAAAAGTGATTTATGATCTTTGTGATCCATGAAATCACTGTGATAGATATTAGCACCTCAGTGTGTTTTGGTCCATTCTCAGTATGATTTCCCCATATCATCCTCTTGACCGATCACTTTAGATCATGATTTAAAATCCATTTACCAGACTATCCAAGCAGATTTGATATCATTGAAGTTATGTAACAATATTTTTTTATCCTTTCTCAAAGAAGGTATGTGACACTCCATTCATGAACCTTTGATGTCCCACACCTCATGATTCAAAAATAGAGGGCATACGGCTCGAGCTTTACAACTAATAGGTGAACTTCTATACAGTGCCAGAACTCTTCCAGGATATCTTTCCTCCAAACCCTACATCATCATATAGACATTTGAGTCTTCAGGAATATTTCATGGCCCTTATAAAGGAATGGAGACAATATTTTCTTGACTGTTCTATCGATGCATAAGGGTTTTGACCTACCAACTAAAGGCATATCTTCCTTGTAAGAAAGGAACTCCGGACCTTGCTAGCCTTGGAAACACTATGAAGGAACCTGAAACCTCAAGGTGTTATGGATCATCCCAGACATGTTTTCCCCATTTCATATTCATTGAATAAAAATTTTGGGTTATAAATTATATCACCCATATTCCAACTGTCTAGGTGGGCCTAGAATCCCTATTATTTTTAAAAATTAAATCTTTCATGAACCTTGGAAAAGAGTGGAGACAACTTTGTTTGAAAATTATACAAATGAATAAGGGATTTAACCTAGAAACCAGAGGCACCTCCTCCTTGAAGGAAATGAGTTATAATTATCATGATCCTCAGAAGCACCATGGAAGAACTCAACACCCTATGGTTTTTTTGGTCTTTCCCAGCATGTCTGAACCATATTCCATGATCATCAATCAGGACTTGGCATTAAGACTTTAAACTGCATGGAATCATAAATACTGAGCTAAAATACCCTAAAATACAATGATAGAAAGTCCAAGATAAAATACCCTAAACTACAATGATAGATGGTCTGAGCTAAAAGACCCTAAACTATAGTGATTGATGGTCTTAGATGAAAGAACCTAAACTATAGCGATAGAAGGTCTGAGCTAAAAGACCCTAAACTATAGAAATATAAGGTTCGACTAAAAAACTCTAAACTATAACAATAGAAGTTATGAGATAAAAGACCCTAAAATACAATGATATAATGTCCAAAATAAAAGAACCTAAACTACATCCATATAAGGTCTTACCTAAAATACTCTAAACTATAATGACAAAATGTCTGAGATAGAAGTCTCTAAACTACAGTGATAAAAGGTTTGATCTAAAAGAGCCTAAAATACAATGATAGAAGGTCTTAACAAAAATAACCTCAACTACAACACAATAATGATTTAGTATGCAAGGATGAAAGAAATAAAAATCTTATGAAGACCATCATATAACCTTAAAAGTTAATCAAACTACACTCACCAAGCCTATCGTCTTCAGAAAAAGATATATAACTCTTCACCTGGGAAATGTATTCTACCCAAATTATACTTCTATAAATAAGGTAATATCAAGATAGCTATAACATACATATTAGTGTTGAATATCATATTGGTGGGAATTCATGAGAATTTATCAAGAAGAATATATCAGAATTTAAACATTCAAATCCATGCATTCGAGTTTACTTGATATCATGCAAGTGATGGGTAAATTTTATTATTTATATAATATCATATTAGCAAAGTGTTATGCACATCATGAATAAAAGATGAATGAAAAAAATATATAAAAGGTTCAGAAAATTTGTTCATTGATAACATGAAAAAAGGAATCTCCATATTTCAGAGTCTCTCCATGAATTTCATAAAAAATTACATTTCAATGATCGATCTAAAATAAGATTTGATCAACTAAGTAGTCCAAGTTGGAAAGAGTATAGAGAGAATCATCAATTGAACATTGGAGTGATGCTCGCACTACCTCTTCTTCTTATTACCCAAGACAGAGGGTATCAGTCAACATAGTGAGCTACTCAACTCTTTTTTGAGTGGTTTCCAATGTGGATGATGACATTGAGAGGTCAGAACTCATGTGGGAATTTAATTTCCTCAGAAGTGAGACATTGTCCCTACAAAATTTTCCCCTGAGGGGGTCATTTGTTAATTTCCTCTAAATGAGTATAAAAAAATCCACAAGGTAAGAAATACCTGAATATGGGTATTATTTTCTCCGCAGGGAAATGGAAGAATAAGGTTCCCAAAACTACAGAGATCTCGTGAACCTCTAAAGGAAACGAGATCACATAACCCTCAGAAGGTCATGCGAAGGATCATGCGCAATGCATAGCCTACTGGATAATCCTATGAAACCCATTTGAAAATCTTTTCTTGTTCTTGTAAAGGAATCCAAAGACACTCTATTATTTGGAAGAAGTTTACAGAAGAGAGCCACCAGGTCACATGAATTTTCAGGTGGTAGATACCTGATACGCCATCAAAAAATCCTCAAAAAATAAGGGGGAAAATATCAAAAATAGGGGAATCTATTACAGTAAAAAAACTCAAAATATTCACCCATGTATATCATGAGAAAAAGCGGAATCCTGGTGATATTTTTTCATGGTTTTTCAAGAGCCCGCTGGTATGTCACCCACATCACGTGAAGGGACTTGGACATATCCAGACGATCCTACACTCCACTTTTAACTCCAAAAGTAACCAGAAGGATTTTTATATGATAATGCTTGTACATCACCATAGGACCTTTTTTTTCATGTGAAACATCACCTATGGAGAGAATGATTAACCTCGACAACATTTAAGAAAACTAACGAGACCCCAGTTCCTTGTAAAATAAATAAGGAAGTAAAAAGGAAAAAATGCGGGATCCCCATGCGGTCATAAAAATCACGTGACATGCCCCATATAGTTCATGAGACACCAAAAACCCCTCACAACATGTCTTCATCATCTCGTGAAATTCCACTGGCATGTCACCCTTTCAACTTGAAGGACTTAGGAAATGTCCAAGCAGTCATGTGCTCCCCTTTAAACTCTATAAGGAAAAAAAGGGTTTGTCCATGAAATGATCATGTGTCACCACAAGACCCTTTGTTGGTCATAGGATGAATCACCAATGGGGAGAGTGATTGTATTTAAAAACACTCATGAAATATCACAAGATCTTCAATAATTTGACAAATAATAGAAGGAAATAAAAAGAGAAAAGGTGGAAGCCTCTTGCAGTCATAAACTTCATACGACACACTTGTGTGCTCCGCAAGACCTCATAAAATCCTTTCGACATGACAACCTGATCTTGCAAAATACCTCTGGAAATACATCCTTGTCTCTCAAGATGTCTTCAAAAAGTTATCAAAGATCACATGAAATCCATTCAGCAGGCATCATGATCTCACAAAAGTCCTCAGACATGTCTTCCTAACAATATGGAAGTCCCTTGGAATGTTCTCATGATTCAAAAAGACCCCATTAATTGGGTGTAATGCAATAAATGGGGTGTTTATGGGATGATCACATGGTTGATGAAAATCATGCGATGCCTCCAGAATGACCTACAGAAGGACCTCCCAAAAACATGTGATGCCAAAGACCTCTAATGAACCCTTCCTAGATTTGTGCGATTTTCACTGCACAAAGTAGTGAATAATCAGGGTGGCAAGGTCTATAAATCACCCACCTCAACATCAAAAAATTCATCCTTGGATCCTCACACCAGTGCACTAAAGAATTAGAGTAGATTTATCAGAGTATCTAATCTTGTGATTGGAAAGGTTCTCTAGTAGATAAAATCTAGGGAACTACTAGAGCGATCATGCATCATGCATAGGAAATTCACATGATCAATCAAAGATCATGTGAAGGACTTTTGTGGGTTACGTGAAGGAAATCACACATATTTTCTAAATCATGCGAGACTTAAAAAAAGATAACACTAAAAAATATAAGGCATATACAATAAAAGGCTTTAATAAAGACTAAAAAGATGAGAGACTTATGTGAAGAACATATACACCGATCCTCATGTGCTTCATATAAACCAGGACATGTCACCCAGATCATGTGATGCTCCTTTGATATACTATTTGGATCATGTGAAGTCCTATGGATGTAGTAGAGAAATTCATGTGGAACCCTCTAGGAATTCCACCCAAGTATCATGAAACCCTTCAGGATCACCATCCATTCCTCACTAGGACCTATAAACATGTCGTCCAAATCATACAGCGACACCATTGTATGTTAGATAAGTCCCATGATGGAAGTAGGACATGCCAAATGGATATCATGACATCCTCCAGAAAATCCATCCATATCTTGAAACATCCTCCGAACATGTCATCCAAACTTCACGATGACACCTGAAAAAGTTGGATAGGGCATGCGGCACTATCTAGAAATGTCACATTGACTCTCGCAACACCCTCCAAGTGTGTTAGCTAACTTTCATGATGACATCAGTTCAAGTCAAATGGATTATGGGACACCATCCACAAATGTCAGCTGACATCATATGATGGCTTCTAGGATTAGCCATCCAAGTCTAGCGATGTCCTCTAGACAAGTCAAACTTGGTCATGTGATGACCTCCATACATGACATACAGATTATGAAATGTACCTTGGATACGTCAACTAGGTTATGAGATTGTCTTTGGATGTTTTAGGTAGATATTATCCAACATAGTAAGAAGGAAATAAAGGAATGTTAGATAGAAAATAAATGAATTTCAGGCATACAAGAAGACCAAGTCAATCAGGAAACCCATGACTTTCTAACCTTATCCAACCTCTATAAGGGGAAATCTCAGTGTATAAGCCCCAGTTTCATTAAAATAAGATGAATCTGATTCCTGTTATAACCAGGATATGTAGGAATCCTTCTTAAGGACCAAGAACCATAATAAACATATAAAGGGTAGTACCATAAAATATGTCCATCATCCAAAAGTTCTGATATTGGTCATTTCCCATCCCTTTATTCCCACACTGAGTATAGTTCACATGGGCTTAGGAAATTACAATGATCATATCATTCAAAAAGGTAAGTCCCAGTGTGTAAGCCCTGACTAAACGAACTATGAGAACTATGATTCCTACCATAACTAGGATATGTAGGATTCATTTGTAACACCCCAAGCTTCCATGGTATGCTTCTCTTTGATTAATAAAATAGCTTGTGTTGTACACAGCTCTGAGTTTGAGCACACCATGACCAATCAAACTAGGTCTTTAAAAAGTAGTTATGAATTGTAATACCCAATTTTATAAATTTTATTTTTCAAAATGGAAATAATTTTTGGATTTGGAATATCAAAATTATCTTAGGGTGAATTTATGGTATTTTTACTGAAATCATTCAATTTTTGATGAATAGTGAAAAACACTGCATTATTGTTTAAAACCGCCTTTTTATTTAAATAATTATTTTTAATTTAACTTTATTTTAAAGTAAAAATAGATATATTATATCTATATTAGTCTGATGTAATTCATTGGAGTCATTTTATAATAATATTAGATATATAAAATTTTATTGAATTTTTAATGTCTTTTAACCACCTACTAGACACATTTGAAAATTTGCATAAAATGTATTTTAACCGCTTCTATGAATTAAATTTAAAAAATTCAATAGAAAACATCTTCATAAATAAGAAAAATTTGGCTCAATAGGATGAAAATAATTTTTTGGTGAATAGTAACTTTTGAATTTTATTTACCACTGTTAAAAGTAAATAAGGTAATTAAAGGTAAAAATAATATATAATAATATAAAATTAACCCAACACATGCCATAATTATATTGGCTAAGTTTATTTATACCAAAATCAACCTTAGTACAAAAATATGATCCTTTTTGATCCACTTGGATTATATTAGGATATTTATTATATTTTATTTAAAGAAGAGTTAAAAGTGTTAAATTCAAATTTTAATAACTAAACCATTTTTAATATAGGGTTATGCATAAGATAAATTAGACTATAAATATTCATTAGAAATATATAAATATTTACTACATCATAGTATTTTATTTATAATTTTTAGATATTAAATAATTAAATTTATTTATGACACAATGATGATGTAGTAATTACCTTATTAATGAAAGATTAATTTAATTGATATTAAAAATATTAAAATAAATGTAAATTGAAACTTTTGATTCCATATGAGAACTTTATAGGTGAATATGACATTTTAGGGTTGATTCAATGTATTTTTTTTGAAGGAATCAAGTTTTTATGACTTTTAAAAAAACCAAATACCAAAAAGTGTCAAAATTGACATAAATGAGTTTAAAAAAAATACTATTTTATTAAATTATATAATAGTCCTAAAAATATAATATTTGTCCAAATTATTTATATAATTCTAAATATGTCATTAATTAACCACTTTAGGTTCTCTTGGCATTTTATAGTAAAAATATTAACCATGTAGTATAAAAATACAAGAAGACATCGCCAAAGTTAAACTATTAAACTAAGGGTTACGTCTAAAATATAAGGTTAATATGGTGACCTAAAAATGTCTAAAAACTATTGGTTGAGAATATTTCAACCCATCCCCACTTTGTTTTCCAAACAAGCTACTTTATGACCTTTTTGACAAATTAAGGAAAGAATGTTTTTTAACTTATACGGTGGGTGAAACTATTTTCCACTATTATAATACATTAAAAGCTTCCCTTACAATATTATAAGAATATTTTCAAAAATAAATGTTTTCTTTTATAATTATGTGACTTTTAAAAGATTTTAAAGTAGAAAGAGATATTTCTCTCAAATAGTTTTTGGATTGATTTCATCTGTGTCAACATCTATTATTAGATTTTATGTTTAATTGAAGTTGATTTATTATGATACAATATTACATATTATATTGATAGTTTTATGATATGTTTGACTATGTATATTCTATTTTTATGTCATTCACAGTTTATGGTTAAATTATTAACATTTCATATTCTAGTTTAATATGAATGTTTATGTTATGTTTCACCCTTTTCATATGAGTAATGCATTAGAAGTAGTAAGTGAAGGGAGGGGCCCACTATATCCCCTAGATGCATCAGTAGGTCTCATAAGACAAAATAATTTCTTAGAATAAGGCCTTGATAATATTTTTATTTGTAGTCTTGACATGAGGCCCTGAATATATGGTTATGATGTCCGACATTATGCATTCCATCATTATGAGATTAGCTATTAATATTACATGTGATTATTCGACTAGTAGAATGTCCATGTGAATAAGTAAATGGAATTATTTTATTTATCATTGCTATATTATTTTGAAGTTTATGTTTAAAAGTCTTGTGTTTTATTCTTATACATTTCCTTAAATGTTTATGCTTATTTATGATAGTTTCCGCTATATTGTTATCCTTATTGAGCATCTGATATCACCCATTTCTTATGTTTTATTTTTCCTAGGATGTGAACAAGTATATTATGATTGACCTAAAGGGATAGGCTGAGGGATATGAGTGTGTTCAAAGGATACACAATATTGTTTTTTCTTTTTATAATGTAATGTAAAACTTATGTATGTATCTCATACTTTCAAGGCTACTAAACTGATCGGTATTTTAGGACTTGATCTCTTGTGATCATGAAAATGTTATGTAATAATTCACCAACTATAGGTAACTAGGGTTGGGGAATTATAGTTAGTATTAGAGGAAGTTTAGTACTTTCCTTGGAAACTAGATTTAGAAAAACTCTGATTAGAGAACATTACCCTAAGATAGACTTTGAGGATTAGTATAGAAGAATATCAAAAATCTTTGGTAATATAGATATTATGTGGGTTTTACAAGAAATAAATACATATCTAGATACTAAAAGTGGACGTGGTTCTGGAACAGATGTACCTAGGAGTGAAAACTCTGACAAGGAGTTTTAGGCTTAACTCAGGGTATCCTGGTACGCGACAACGAGCCTTACTACGCACCTAGTTTGACACTCCCAGGGGATACACTTAGAATAATTCAAATTTTCTTTAAAAATCATTATGAAGGATTTACAAGTAAATACTTCCCCAAAAAACATTTGTATGATTATGGATTATATGCATAAACTATTCAATTTATGTTAATTATTTTACAAGTTTTTGAATTATGCATTGCGATTCATATACTAATCTAGTGTATTCCATTATTTAGAAATGGTGCCTAATGGAAGGAATGGAAACTGTATCAAAAAACACAATCCATGTAGGGATTTAACTCCTATTCAAGATAATTATAGTGGATCTGGTGATGCAACTGGTGTTGAAAACTTATAACCATACTGGGACAACTCACTCAGGTTATGAATAATAACCTTAACCGTATGGAGAACCCTGATCCAAAACATGGAGGATCAATGTTAGATAGATTAATGAAGAAACAGACACCAATATTAAATGGGACTACAAATCCATTTGTATCTGAGAAATGGATAAGTTCCTTAGAGAAAATATTTCATGATTTGGGGAGTAACGAAAGGTAAAAGGTTGTCATGATAGTTTATTGCCTCTCAGAAGATTCAAATCAATGGTGGTCATTAATTCAAAAAACAAAGGAGGATGAATAAGTATCAAATATAGAATAGATGGAGTTTAAAGAGATTTTCTTAGAAAAATACTTTCCTTGTGAACATCGAGCAGATATGGAAAGGCAATTTCTGAGTCTGAGGAAAAAGGAAGATGATAATTCCACAAAGTATGAGGTGAACTTTACAAGGTTATAAAGGCATGGCGCATATTATATACATAACCCAATAATTAATATTGATCAATTATTTTATGGGTTAAAACCATTTCTCCATTGAGAATTAGTCTCAAAATCCTCCTCATCGTACGAAGATATAATCTCATGTGTTATCAAGACAGAAATATAATTATCTAAGTCTTATGAATTTAAAGTAAAGCAAGAGAAGAAGAGATCTTATTAACACTTTGGAAAAGGAAATAAGGGGAAGAAGGGAAAAGTTGAATTTCCATCCTGAAGTAATTATGGGAAGAAACACCCTGGTACATGACTAAAGGGGTTGGGAGTTTATTACAAGTGTTGAGAAAAAGTCCACCAAGATCGTGATTGCAAGGAGAAGAAAGATGCTATCAATGTTCAATGCTAAAATTGTAAAGAAATGGGTAATTATGAAAATGAATGTCCTAATCATCAAGAAAAATTACCTCAGAAAAGGCCAAGGGAGAAAGACCAAGCTTATCTGATCACAACTGCTGAGGTTGAAGTTCCGAATGATGTGGTGGAAGTTACTTTAATTGTTTCCTAATAATTATCCAATGCTTTATTTGATTCTGGATCATCTCATTCTTTCACAACTTCCCAGTTTTCCAAAAAAAATAGATATTTCCAATTTCACTTAATAAGGGAGTTGTCAGTCAAAACTCCCAATGGAAGTATCATTGCAACCAATTTTTTCTAATAAGTTATCATTATGGAATATAAACATGCTTTATCTGCTGATCTTATTATCATAACCTTGATTTAATTTGATATAATCCTTAGTATTGATTAGTTTTTGGACTGTGATGTGAAAATTTTTTGTAAGAAGAATTAGGTTACAATTTTTGATGATGATAAAAAATTTTCTTATCTTTTGAGCAGAAACATCACCATCTAATTCTCATCTAGATCTACCCCCAGTAGCTCTACTAAATTCAATTATTGGGGAGGAAGGGAGTGAAATAACTATGGGTGAGGAAAAGAATGTTCAAATAGAGGATGTACCTATTGTGTAATAATATGTTGATGTGTTTCTAGAGGATTTACCTGGACATCCTCCAGAATAAGAAATTGAGTTTTCCATTGACTTAATTCCTAGTTGAAAGACCATATCAAAGACCCCTTATAGAATGGACACTATGGAATTAGTGGAACTAAATAAAAAACTAGAGGAATTGGTTAATAAAGGATTCATTCAACTTAGTGTTTCTCTACGGGGAGCCCCTGTTATTTTTGTTAAGAAGGAAGATGGATCTATGGGTTTGTGCATTGACTATAGGAAGATCAATGATATAACAATAAATAGAATGTATCCCCTACCTAACATTGATGATTTATTTGATCAACTTCATGGAGATCAATATTTTTCAAAGATTGACCTTCGATCTGTATATCATCAATTGTGTGTGAAGAAGGAAGACATTCAAAAGACAACATTTCGAACTAGGTATGGGCATTACGAGTTTACAGTAATGCCTTTTGGACCGACTAATTCACCCTATGTTTTCATGGATCTAAGGAATAAATTTTTCAAGGAATATATTTATGACTTTTTAGTGGTATTTATTGATGATATCTTGGTATACTACAAAATCTAAAAAGATCATGAAAATCACTTGTTCACTATTCTAAAGACTCTTAAAAGAAATGAATTATATAGGAAGTTTATAAAGTGTGAATTCTGGATTTAGGATATTTCTTTTCTTGGACATATTGTCTCTAAGGATGGAATCTCTATTGATCCTTAAAATAAAAGGGATATCCAAGAATGACCAACATCGATGAGTATAACTGAGGTACATATTTTTATTGGTTTAGCAGGTTACTATCAGCATTTCATTCAAAATTTTTCCTGGTTGGCTAACCCATTAACCAAGCTCACATGTAAAGGGGTTAAATTTGTTTTGGAAAAAAGGCTGTGAATAATGTTTTGAAGAATTGAAGATAAGATTATTTAATGATCCTATCTTGACTCTACCATCGGGTAATGATGGGTTTATTATTTATAGTGATTCTTCAAAGAAAGGATTTGGTTATGTCCTCATGAAGAATGATAGAGTTATTGACTATGCGTCAGTATTTCTAAAAATTCATGAACAAAACTATCCCACTAATGATCTTGAGTTAGCAGCTATAATATTTTTTCTGAATATATGAAGACACAATCTCTTTGGTGAAAAATGTGAGATATATACTGATTAAAAGAGTTTGAAGTATATTTTCTCATAGAAAGAACTCAACATGAGGCAAAGACTATGGATTGAACTACTCAAGGATTATGATTGAAGAATACACTACCACCCAAGGAAGGAAAATAAGGTAGAATATACTTTGAGCAGAAAGTATCATGGAGTTCTAAACAAGATGAGAGTTGAAAGGGATCCTATATTCATGGATCTAGTCAATATGGATACAAGAATAATCATGGAAGGTGAAACATCAACACTTTTTTCAAATGGTTTCCAAACCATATTTACTATAAAGGATAAAAAGTTCTTAGAATGATGATGAGGAGTTTCAAGAGAAAATTATCCTGTGAATGATGGGAGATTGGATGAATTTTTATATGAAAATGAAGTTTTGAAATTTGGGAAGAGGCTTTGTCTTCCCGAAATACTTGATCTAAAAAGGAAATTGTTGGATGATGCTCATAGCTCAAATTTTTCTATACACCATGGTAGCACTAATATGTATAGAGATTATAAGGAATATTTTTTGTGGGACAACATGAAGAGGGAGATTATAGATTATGTGTCAAGATGTATGGTTTTTCAATAGGTGAAGGCTGGAATACAACAACTTAGAGGAGTCATCCAACCTATTACCATACCTGAGTGGAAATGGGATGATATTACAATGGACCTTATTATGGGGCTACTAAAGACTCCTAGAAGGAATGATGCAATATGTGTCATTGTCGATCGTCTTACCAAATCAGCACATTTTCTTTCTATAAGAAAATATTTACCACTTGAATGTTTAGCAAGACTATATATTAATGAATTTTTAAGAATTAATGGTGTACCCCTATCGATTGTTTCTGATTGGGATCCCCATTTTACATCAAGATTCTTGAAAAGTATTCAAAAATCCCTGGATACTGAACTTCATTTGAGCACTGCCTACCACCCTCAAACTATTGGACAATCAGAATAAACTATTCAAACCTTATAAGACATATTGAGATCTTACTCCCTTGACTTTCAAGGTATGTGGGATCAATATTTACCAATGGTAGAATTTTCCTATAACAATAGCTTCTATTCAAGTATTTAGATGGAACTATATGAAGCGTTATATGTAAAGAGATGTCACACACCAACTTAATGGGATGGTGTTGGTAAAAGAAAACTTGTAGGCCCAAAACTGGTTGAGGAAACAATGGAAAAGGTGAAGATTATCCAAACCCATATCAAAGCAGCTTAAAGTAGGCAAAAGAGATATGTTGATAACTGAAGGAAGGATTTGGAGTTTCATGTGGGTGATCATGTTTTCTTACGGTTATCTCCATGGAAGGGTGTTATAAAATTTGGTAATATGGGTAAATTAAGTCCCAAGTACATCAGAGCTTTTGAAATTCTAGAATGAATTGGAGTTGTAGCTTACTGATTGGAAATGCCGCCAAGTCTCTCCAACATTCCTGATGTGTTCCACGTATCACTGTTGAGAAAATACATGTCTGACCCAATGAATGTACTCAACTATGAAGAAATAGAACCGGAACCAGATTTGTCTTATTGTGAAGAGACTATCAGGATTCTTGATACCAGAGAACAAATGTTGAGAAACTAGATGACTCCTTTGGTAGATGTTCTTTAAAAAAACCATAAAATGAAAGAGGCAATGTGGGAACCTAATGAACTTATGATGAAGAACCACCCGAATATTTTTATGCAGTAATATTGTAGAAATTTCGAGGACAAAAATTATTTGGAGGGAAGAATGTAACACCCCAAGCTTCCATGGTATTCTTCTCTTTTATTAATACAATAGCTTGTGTTGTATGCAACTATGAGTTCTAGCACACCATGACCAATCAAACTAGATGTTTAAAAAGTAGATATGAATAGTAATACCCAATTTTTGAAATTTTATAAATTTTATTTTTCAAAATGAAAATCATTTTTGGATTTGGAATATCAAAATTATCTTAGGGTGAATTTTTGGTATTTTTCTGAAATCCTTCAATTTTTGATGAATAGTGAAAAATACTGCGTTATTATTTAAAAACAAATTTTTATTTAAATAATTATTTTTAATTTAAATTTATTTTGAAGTCAAAATAGAAACATAATATCTATATTAGTCCAATGTAATTTATTGGGGTCATTTTATAATAAAATTAGATATATAAAATTTTATTGAACTTTTTAACTTCTTTTACCCACCTTCTAGGCACATTTGAAAATTTTCATAATACGTAATTTTACCAATTCTATGAATTGAATTTCAAAAATCTGATATACACGATTGTCTTAATTAAAAAAATGTGGTTAAATATGATGAAAATATTTTTTGGCGAATAGTAACTTTGGAATTTTATTTATCACAGTTAAAAGTAAATAGGGTAATTAAATGTAAAAATAATATTATAATAATATAAAATTACCCCAACAGATATCCTAATTCTATTGGATAGGTGTATTTCGAACAAAATCAACCTTAGGACAAAAATACGATCCATTTTTATCCACTTGGATTAGATTAGGACATTTATTATATTTTATTTATAGAAGAGTTAAAACTGTTAAATTCAAATTTTAATAACTAAACCATTTTTAATATAGGGTTATACATAAGATAAATTCTACTATAAATATTAATTATAAATATAATAATATTTCCTATATAATAGTATTTTATTTATAATTTTTAGACATTAAATATTTAAATTTATTTATGACACAATGATGATGCCGCAATTACCTTATTAATGAAAGATTAAAATAATTGATACTATAGATATTTAAATAAATGTAAATTGAAAATTTTTATTCCATAAATTAATTTTATAGGTGAATATGACATGTTATAGTTGATTTTATGTATTTTTTTTAAATGAATCAAGTTGTTATGACTTTTACAAAAACCAAATACTAAAAAGTGTCAAAATTGACATAAATGAGTTTTAAAACAATACTATTTTATTAAATTATATAATAGTTATAAAAATATAATATTCATCCAAATGAATTATATAATTATACATATGTCATTTATTAACTACTCAATGTTTTATTTTCATTTTATTGTAACTATATTAACCATGTAGTATAAAAATACATGAAGACGTCGTAAAAGTTAAACTATCTAACTAAGGGTTAAGACTAAAAGATAAGGTTAATATGGTAACATAAACATGTCTAAAACCTATTGGTTTAGAGGATTTGGACCCATACCCACCTTATCCTCAAAATAAATCCATTTGGAGCTATTATAAAATGAAAATAATTTTATAATAAATTAATATTTCAATATTTTCCAAAAGTGCTCCTCACCTCTCTTATAAAAGGGTACTTCCCATTCTCTTAAATTCACA
Organism: Viscum album; assembly: GCA_963277665.1. NCBI lineage: Eukaryota > Viridiplantae > Streptophyta > Magnoliopsida > Santalales > Viscaceae > Viscum > Viscum album. The sequence goes on from OY728160.1 coordinate 1,833,965,101, forward strand.
CCTCCAAATCCATTTGTATTGGCCAAAAACTACTCCAATATCCTAAAAACTACCCTAAATTCTACCTATAGGCCTTAATTTTATCATAAATCCAACCTAAAGAGCCCTTTTGTTCAAATCAAAAGGAAGCACCCGAAGAAGAGATAATTATTTTACCACCTCTTTCAAAGTTATTTTCTTCTTCTTCTTCATATTTCTATTTTGTTTCCAAAATAAAATAATAACTAAAATACCTTATACATACTGATATTATATTATAAATATGGTACAAACATATTCATTATTCTATCCATCCTATGAATGACAAAGTCACCATACGGGCGTACGTACGACTTACCGTTTCCATGTCGTGGTGTAGTTTTTTATTCAACACTTCATTATTTGGAAGAGTATAATAATGTGTATAATTGATGTAAATAATAAATATGACATGTTAATTATTCTTTATATATAATATACCATCCAATTACATACTATTTCACCATCAATAGAATGATACTGTTTCTCGTGCGTACGTACGGCTTACCATCTCTACAATGCGATGAGATTTAATTCCCCATTATAACCATTCAAGAATAATTTTTATTTTATGATTAAAAAATAAATTTTTTAGAACTTAATATATTTATTTATATGAATAAAATAAATCTTATCCATAACAAACATGAGTTACATAGCAATACATATAAAGGTAAATGAATCAGTTAACACCCGAAACAATGGTACTACTGAAATATTATTAACAAAGCAATATTAGAGGATCATATATGATATCATATTTATGTATGTAGTTCTTGTATAATTTAATAAAAATGATTTAACCATTATAATGGTGGTTAAAATACCCCCGACTAATGAAAATTACTAGTTAAGGCTTAATTTTATAATCACTTTATTATCAGAGGTTGTTTATACGTATGTATCTACTAGGACTTCTTTATCATCCACATTCATGTTTCTTAAAAATTTATTTTAATTTTTTTTACTATTTCCTAGACTATGGGTTAAAGTCATTTATACCCTTGTTTTACTTTTTATAAATTTTTTGAAAGGAATCTTTCCGTCGTCTTCCAAACAGGGTACTTTATGACCTTTTTGACAAATTAAGGACAAATGTTTTTTTAACTTATACGGAGGGTGTGGCTATTTTACACCATTATAATACCTTCAAAACTTCTCTTACAATCTTATAATAATATTTAAAAAAATGTTTTCTTTTATAATTATTCTACTTTTAAATGTTTTCAAGGTAGAAAGAGATATTTCTATCAAATAGTTTTTGGATTTATTTCATATGTGGCCACATCTATTATTGGATTTTATGTTTAATAGAAGTTGATTTTTTATGATACAATATTCCATATTGTATTGATATTTTTATGATATTTTTGACTGTGGATGTTCTATTTTTATGTAATTCATGGTTTATGGTTAAATTATTAACATATCGTATTCTAGTTTAATAAGAATGTTTATGTTATGGTTCACCCTTTTCATATGAGGAATGCATTGGATATAGTAAGTGATGGGCAAGCCCCGTTATAGCCCCTCAATGCATCTATAGGAATTATGGTACAAACTAGTGTCTTGGAACAAGGCCTTGACAATATTTTTATTTTTAGTCTTGGCACGAGGCCCTGACTATGTGGTTATGATGTCCAACATTATGCATTCCATCATTATGAGATTAGATATTGATATTACATGTGATTATTTGACTAGTAGAATATCCATGTGAATAATTATATGAAATTATTTTATTTATCATTCCCATATTATTATGAAGTTTATGTTTAAAATTATTTTGTTTTAGTCTTATACATTTCCTTAAATTTTTATGCTTATTTATGTTAGTTTACGCTATATTGTTATCCTTACTGAGCATCTCTGCTCACCCATTTCTTATGTTTTATTTTTACCAGGATGTGAAGAATTATTTTATGATTGACCTATAGGTATAGGCTAAGGGATATGAGTGTGATCAGAGGAGACACAATGTTGTTTTTTCATTTCATAATGTAATGTAAAACTTATGTATGTATCTAGTACTTCCAAGGATACTAAACTGATTGGTCTTTCTGGACTTGATCTCTTGTGATCATGCCAATGTTATGTAATAATGCACTGACTCTAGGTAACTGGGGTCAGGTAATTATATCCTTCTTAAGTCCCAATATCTATATCAAACATCCAAAGGGAAACCTTAGTGTGTAAGCCCCGATCAACGATATAATATTGTATGTATTGCATATGAAGGTAGCCTTAGTGTGTAAGACCTGACTCAATGAACTATGATCACTCTGATTCTTTCCATAACCAAGATACATAGGATACCTTCCTAAGGCCTGGGCTCAAATGGGCATCCATTTCATTGTAAGTCCCTCTGTGTTTCTGAAAATGTGACCATCAGGACTCAATCTCTCCCATGGGATGATGATCCTTCCTCATACACCAATGGATTGCGAAATAATTGAACTATGATGAATCAGATTCCTCCCATAACTAGGATATGTAGGACACCATCCAAAATCTCAATACCTATATTAATCATCCCATGGGTCATCCCAACAGGTAATCCTCACATCCATATGCAATGAGACTGATTAATTTCTATCCCTTGTTTCCCACTATAACAACCCTACTTTTTATTACACACTTAAACATGACTAATTACATAAAATATTAACTTGATACAACATATAATATTGATATTTCTATTATATTTTGAGCTTAGTAACATTACATAATTACTTAAAACATGAAACACAACATCTTTATTTAAAACTTCCTTTTCCTATCCACTACATTCCCTTATACATAGTATTGAATGGGATAACCTGAGGACATTCATAAGAAAAGGGTGATCTATAAAGCTAAGTAATGGAGTAAAAAAGGCATAACATGAATAATAAAATACATTTTAGGAAATAGGCATTTCAATGGATCATAAAAGAAACATGAACATAAAGGCATGATATAGCATGATTATAATAACATGGAAATATGGCAACAACACTTAACATGGTATTAGCATGAGCCAAGGCTCATTGCACATGGATCATGATTAAACCATCATTTAACTATAATTATCATGATTAAACTCTCATTTCACTTGACATATCATGATACTAACCTTTACCCAATGCATCAGAGCGCTATCAGGGCACACCCTTCTTAAACATGTCATTTCAGGCTTAAGTGTGCCACATGGATTATACAACATGGAATCATTAAAGATCATAATTTATTCCATGATAAAGGAATGTTTAATTAATTAATGAAACTATATAATCAATAAGTAAACATGAATAAAGGTGAATACCCTTGATAGATAAATGATCATGGTATTCACGACCCAATGACTTTGGTTTGGAAAATCGTGGTGCAATTTCGGCAGCAAAACGACGTGACATAAGAATTCATAAAAATGATTGATGATAGAGAAAGGGGTGTCTCATAATATGTAAATTAAATGTATAGTAATGGGTTCATATATTTACATTTCCCAAAATATGTAATAGAATTTTAGATTCATAATACAAAATAATTTCTTGAATGTAAATGAGGAGAGAGAAATTCCTTACGGAATTTCAGCATGCTAATAGGTGTACATGGGAGGCATTAATGAGAGAGAAATGGGTCTATCATCATTAAAACATAAATAGGGAAGTATGGGGGAGGTGATAAATCATAATTCAACATTTTTAATTGAAAATAAAAGGGAATAACAACTTAAAGAAAATTGGAAAAAAAAAGAAAGGAAGAAATCCCTTACTTGGAAGTGTGATCCAAAAGGCTTGGGAGGGGATTGAGAGAGGCTTATTGGGAGCTTGGGGCACCTTGGAAGGATTATATAGAGATGAGGTCAGGTTTTTGTTAAGATAAAAAGGCTTTTATTTAAGGGGAAGTGGGAGATTGGGTGGGTTTATATAGGAAATGAGAGGGAATTATTTATTATTTAGGTCTGGGACACAACACATTAAACTAATCAAAACCACAAACCAGCCCATGGTTTTTGCCCATGGTTTTTCCAAATTGGAGTGGAAAAAAATATTTTATAAGTCCAATGGAATAACTTCTTAAAATATAAGGATTTTTTATGTGGAGGTGAGCCATACTCTTAAGAAAATCAATTAAGAAAGTTAAAATGTTTTATAAGTCTTGGAGGGTCCACTAAAGCTTTGTAAAATAAATCAAATAAACCTAAAATTACATTATTTTAATCGTAAAACATATATTGTCCGAACATCCCACTTACATTATTTTATTAAATCACCATTGGGTCATTATGATGTCATAAAACACATTATATAATTAAATGACATTTAATTTTTTACCCAGAAATTTTTCTATTTTAGAAAATTATGAAAAATTCACCATTGGATAATTTTGGCGCCCTGATTCAAAAAATAATGTTTATTTTATATAAATAATTTTCTGAATATGTGAATTATTACTTTTAAAATAAAAACTGACATTTATCGTAAATTCATGGGTTTTGACAAAAATGACTTTCAAACCTTAATAAAAATTACAATTGTATTAATAAAAATTATACGATCATTTATATTTAATTAAAATAAATTTATTAATAATATTTTATTAAAATATTATTTAATTCAAAAATCTATTAATTCTCCAAAATAGATTTCTTAATTGAATATTAACTAAAAATACTATTTGTGCTTTAAATATTATTTACAAAGTAGCAATAATAAAATGAATGTATATTCTATATAAAAAAATAATGTATATAATCATATTACTAGGGTCTCATTACATAACCCATTATACCACCCGTATAAGACCGAATGATAAGGTGTGAGATGGAGACAGACTCTTGGGGTGGCTCAGATAACAATGCTCGGGTGGTAATCTCTATCAAATTCCACTTCTCACATAGGCGGTTCCATTCGAGCTTAATGTGTTGAATCTCAGCTTGGGATTGGTCAAGAGTGAAGCCCAATGATTCCACCTCCTTTATAATCTCTAACAAATGGGATTCTTATGGAGCAATTCTATTGGATGATGCCATCACTTACTTTTTTTGAGTAAATTGGATTTTTTAAAGCCCTATATTTATGCTAATCATGTGATCAGTATTCAATGGATATATTAGCAACGATCATAATTATTAATGGTATTTTAAAATCCAAAAACATAAAACCAAGTAAGTTCCTAAGTTTTATATATTCGTAATAATACATTTAATTAAATCAATAGGAATTTTCATTAATGAATGTTTGAGTCGTTACAATATCCCCCTTGAGAAATTTCTCCCTCGAAATTTCCTTTTCCCATACTAAATAGTTGCGGGTAGCTCTGCTTCATCACTTCCTCTGATTTCCACATTGACTCTTCAAACTTGTGGTTTCTCCACATCACCTTGATGAGGGGCATTGTATTATTTTGTAGAACTTTTTCTCTATGATCTAAGATCTTCACTGGATTCTCTTCATAGGAGAGGTCATTCTCTAATAGTACCACCTCTAGATTGAGTACATTAAATGGTTTAGGTATGTACTTCCTGAAGAGTGATACATGGAATACATCATGTACTTGAGATAGGTTCTATGGGAGTGCTAGTCGATAGGCCACTATTCTAATGAGATCAAGGATATCAAAAAGGCCGATGTACCTTGGACTAAGATTTCCCTTCTTCCCAAATCTCATAAACCTCTTCCATGATGATATGTGGAGGAATATCATGTCTTTGATATCAAAATCTAGGTCTCATCAATGATTATCAACATAGCTCTTTTGTCGACTTTGAGAAGATTTAATGTGATGTTGGATGGTCTTAACCTTCTCCACCATTTATTTGACCATTTACGGACCTATGATTTTTTTCTCCCCAACTTCATCCCAACATTTCGGTGTTCTATACCTCTTCCCATATAGGGATTCATAAGGAGCCATTTGGATTATTGAGTGGAAATGGTTGTTGTAAGAGAAATCAACTAGAGGAAGATGTTGATCCCATTCTCCTTTTAAGTCCATTGAGAATTCTCTCAATATATCCTCAAGTGTTTAGATAGTCCTCTTAGATTGGACATCAGTTTGAGGATGATAAGACGTATTGAATTTCAGCTCAGTATCCAGAGCATATTGAAGAATCCTCTAAAACATAGAGGTGAATCTTGGATCTCTATCAGATACAATCGATAATGGTACTACATGCATCCTTACCATGTCTCTGATGTATATCAATGCTAGTTGATCCAGTGAGAAATCCTCCTGAATTGCAATTAAGTGTATAGTATTTATAAGACAATCCACAACAACCCAGACAACATTGTTTCCTTTGGATGTCTTCGGAAGTCTGGTGAAAAAGTCTATGGTGATGTTCTCCCATTTCAATGATGGTATGGGTAATGGTTGCATCATCCCCTTAGACTTATTCCTCTCAACCTTCACTTGATGATATACCAAGCACTTTGAAGTATACTCAGTGATCTCCTTCTTCATGTTATCCCATCAATAATGTTCTCAGAGATCTCGATACATCTTTGTATTTCCTGGGTGAATGGAGAAATTTGAACTATGTGCATCATCCAAAAGTTATTTATTTAACTTTGGATTTTATGGAACACATAGTCTTGAACCAAATCTCACAATTACTTCTTCATTGAGATTGAACATCAAGGATTTACCTTTCATGATAGTTTCCACCGTCTTCTAAATCCCCACATAATCTTTTTGAGAACTTTTTAACCTTTACAAAAGAGACGGTTGCGTAATAATTTGTGAAAGGATTGATTATTTTCCCTTATTTATGATTCCCACGTCTATCTTCATCAAATATATGAAGATTGGATCCTTTTCAATTCTCATAAATGATAGAATTGTCGGGTCCTTTCTACTTAGAGAATCTGCCACCTTGTTCTCTTTCCAAAGGTGGTAATGGATTGAGCAGTCACAGTCTTTGATCAGCTCTAACCATCTTTGTTGGAGAATATTAAACTCTTTCTATGTGAATATATACTTTATGCTTTTGTGGTCCGTATATATTTTAAACTTCTCCCCAAAGAGGTAATGTCAGCAAATTTTTAAAGTGAAGATCACCGCAACCAACTCTAGATCATGTGTTGGATAGTTCTTATCAGGAACTTTCAATTTCCTGGAAGCATAGGTAATGACTTTGTCATTTTTCATCAACACACAGCCCAAGCCCTTCTTCGAAGCATCACTTAATAACACAAAAATTTATCCACTTTTGGGTAGTGTGAGCACTGACACAGTGATAAGACTCTTTTTCAACTCCTTGAATCTCTCTTTGCATTCATCACTCCAAGAAAACTTTACTCCCTTCCGATTTATATTGGTAGGTGGATTTGAAAATCGAGATAAATTTCTCACAAATCAGCAATAATAACCAGCTAACCCCAGGAAGCTACGAATATCCATTACCGATGTTGGCCTCGACCATCCCTCAATTGTAGATATCTTGGAGGGATCCACAAATATCCCATTGCTTGTGATTATATGACCCAAGAACAAGACCTCCTTTAACTAGAACTCACAGTTGTTTTACTTTTCATAGAGCTTCTCCTTTCTCAAGGTCTCTAGTACAATTCTTAGATACTCATAATGATACTCCTTGGTTTTGGAGTATATTAGAATATTGTCTACAAAGACTACCAAAAATTTGTCTAGGTAATCTCTAAAGACTCTATTCATCAAGTCCATAAAGATTTATGGAGCATTACTGAGTCCAAAAGGCATTATTATGAATTCGTGGTGCCCATACCTTGTATGAAAAGCAGTCTTAGTGATATCCTTCTTCTTCACCCTTACTTGGTAATATCCCAACTACAAATCCACCTTGGGGAAGTATTGTGCTCTACATAGCTGATTGAACAAGTCATAAATTCGGGACAGAGGATACTTGTTCTTTATCATGATTTTGTTGAGAACACAATGATCAATGCAAAGGAACATTAACCCATCATTATTCTTTACGAAGAAGACTGGTGGACCCAATGGTGAAGCACTTGGGCATATAAACCATTTATTTAGATTCTCTTGTATTTGTTTCTTCAGATCCTCAAGCTCCACAATATCCATTCTATACAGAGTCTTGGATATTGGAAATTCCCCAGGTATAAGGTGAATTGAGAATTCAACATCTCTTCTAGGAGGAAGACTAGGAAATTCCTCCGGAAACACTTTAGAAAATTCCCTCACAATAGGAATGTATTCAAGGATGGTTTCTTCCTTATAATTAATCATCTAAGCCATATATGTGTGCTCATAGGGTAGTAATATCCATGCTTGAGATGATGGTGCTAAATAACACTCATCTTCCTCCTTGTACTTGTATAAAATTGGGGGTTGATTCTCTATATGGAGAGTGATTTCCCTCTCAGGATAATTTATGTTTTCTCTATATAAGGAAATCCAATCCATAACGAGAATTGCATAAAATTCCACCAGAGGGAGTATTATGAGGTTTGTTGGAAGGTTTATACCACAAATTGTGATAGGGGAGGAGTTATATTCATGGGTTGCGATGATTGCCCCATTTTCCATACTCACCGAAATCTTTACTTCAATGATTTGTAGTGGTGTTGGGATTGTTCTATTAAACTTTTGGGATATAAAATAATACAAATAACTAGAATAAAAAATTACTTTCACTATTCTTGAATGAATAACTAGAGTACCTATCACTACTTCATTGTTTGGGTTAACTTCGGCGGTAGTGATGGAAAAATCTCACCCTTTCTGCCTTGGAGGTTGTTGGATTCCTCTGAAAACCCTTATCTTAGGGCACTGATTTGAAAGGTGCCCTGGTTCTTTGTATTTGACACAATGAACAATGCATTTAGAGTATAATGGTGTGTTCCTCTCCCTTATCACCATTGTAGGTTTTTCTTGTTGGCAGTTAATGGCTAGGTTCCCTTCTCTTACACACCTAAAGCATTTCCTCTTCCCCTTCAAACAATTTCTGGGGTGTTTCTTTTCGCACATTTGGAAAGGGAGGTGCTGTATTTTCTTAGCACCATTGGATTTATCCATAGGACTTCCAGAATTAAATTCCACCTTACGCTTCTTATCCCCATGATACCCCTGATATTTTCTGATCTCCATTTTGACTTTGAGGGCACATCAGACAATTTCCTCATAGATCTTGAAGTCACGGATCTCTAGGGCTTTTGGTAGTCTAGGTTTTATCGCACCAAAGAAGCTATAAACCTTGCATTATGGGGTAACAATAAAGCTAGAGGCATATCATGAAATCCTTGTGAATTTTTCCTCATATGCTCTAATGGATTATTCGTATTTTTTCTTGAGGGAAAGGATGTCCCTTTCCATCTTAAGTCGGAGGGTGTGCAAGAAATATTTTTCGAAAAAAATATCTTGGAAATCCTTTCATTCCAACAACTTGATCTATTCCTCAGGCTTTGTATTTTTTATAAATGTACACCATTGATTAGATTCACCCTCCATACAATAATCATCCAGGAGAACATTCTCTTGTTTGGAACAATGAAGGATGGAGAAGATATTTTTAATGGAGTTGATCCACTGTTCAGAAATTGAGGGATCAAATGACCCATTAAAAGTTGGAGGCCTTTGTATCATGAAGCTCTTGATTGTGACTTGTTCTTTCTTAGGGGGTGTTGAACATTCCTCTTGACCCATGTTTCTATTCAAATCTTGAGTTAACTAAGAGAGTATAATGACAAAGTTTGCGATTACCGCTCCCATTAGATTGGTCATCTCATTAGAACAATCATCACATTGATCTTCGCATCAGTTTTTATCCATGTCCTCCGATTATCGGCCATTGGATGGAATAAAAGGAGAGTTAGGGGTAACACATAAAGGGTAATCCAAGTAAAAAAATGGATGACTTATAAATAACTTTTATTTCTTTAACTTATGAATCTATAGGCTTCAATATATGTTATCCATGATCTACATCCCAACATTTATTCTTAGGGGGATTTTTTTATTCCCCTAATAGTGGTTCATACTAAGCTTGTGAGTTTACCAAAACATATCCCCCAGGAGTTTCGTAACCAAGAGTACAGCAAGACCCGTTGTCATGTACTAGGATACCCCATGTCAAGCCCGAAACTCCTTGTCGGAGTTTTCACTCCTAGGTAAATCTGTGCCAGAGCTGCCTCTACCTATTCGTATCCATACATGGATATATTTTCTTGATAAACCACTTACTCAATACTCACCAAAATAGAGGGATGTTTTTATTATACCTATTCTTATCGCTAAGGCTTTACTAGGGTTTTCTAATCATAATCCCAAAAATAACTAAACCTATCCTTTGATACCAACTATGACAAACCTAATTTTTATTACACACTTAAAAATAAATTATTACATAAAATATTCACTTGATACAACATAGAATATCAGGAGGTCTAGTGTATTTGTGACTTAGGAACATTACATAAATACTTAAAACATGAAACACAACATCTTTATTGAAAAATTCCTTTACATGACCACTACATTCCCTCGTACTTAGCTTTGAATGGGATAACCTGAGGACATGAATAAGAAAAGTGTGAGCTATAAATCCTATTAAGGGAGTAAAAAAGGCATGACATGAAGAATAAAATACATGTTAGTCAATAGGAATATCAACAGATCATAAAAGAAACATAAACATAAAGGCATGATATAACATGATTACCATAACATGGAAATGTGGCAACAACACTTAACATGGTATTAGCATGAGACAAGGCTTATTGCGCATGAAGAATGAGTAAACCCTCATTTCACTTTAATTAGCATGATTAAACCCTCATTTCACTTGACGTATTAGGATACTAATCTTTACCCAATTCATTGGAGCGTTATCAGGGCACACTCTTCTTAAACATTTCCTTTCATGCATAAGTGTGCCACATGGATCATACAACATGGAATCATTAAAGATCCCCATTTATTACATGATAAAGGAATGTGGAATTAATTCATGAAACTATATAATCAATAAGTAAAATTTCATAAAGGTGAAAACCCTTGATAGAGAAATGGGAATGGTATTCACAACACAATGACTTTGGCTTGGAAAATCGCGGTGCAATTTCGGAAACATAACAACGTGACATAAGAATTCATAAAAATGGTTGATGAGAGAGAAGGGAGTATCATCATATGTAAATGAAATGGATAGTAAGGGGTTCATATAAATATATTTACCAACATAAGTAATGGAATTTTAGATTCATAATACCAAATAATTGCTTGAATGTAAATGAGGAGAGAGAAATTCCTTATGTAATTTTGGCATGGTAACAGGTGTACATGGGAGGAATTAATGAGAGATAAAGGGGTATCTCATTATTAAAACATAAATAGGTCAGTTTTGTGGAGGTGAAAAACCACACCCCAACATTTTTAATTGAAAATAAAAGGGCATAACAACTTAAAGAAAATTGGACAAAAATGAGAAAAGAAGAAATCCCTCATTTGGAAGTGTGATCCCAAAGGCTTGGTAGGGGATTGAGATGGGAGCTTGGGGAACCTTGAGAGGAATATAGAGATAATAGGTCAGGGTATGGTTATGATCCAAAGTCTTTGAGTGAATTGGAAGTGAAATCATGGGTGGGTTTATATAGGAAATGAGAGGGAATTCTTTATTACGTAGGTTTGGGACACCGCACATTAAACTAATAAAAACCACAAACCAGACCATGGTTTTTTCCAAAGGGGAGTGGAAAAAAATATTTTATAAGGCCAATTTCTGAACTTCTTAAAATATTAGGCTTGCTTAGGTGAAGGTGATCCATACTCTTAAGGAAATCAATTAAAAAAGTTAAAATGTTTTATAAGTCTTGGATGGTCCACTAAAGCTTTGTAAAATAAATCAAATAAACCTAAAATAACATTATTTTAATGTTAAAACATATATTGGACGAAAATAATACTTATATTATATTATTAAATCACTATTGGGTCATTATGATGTCATAAAACACAATATATAATTAAACGATATTTAATTTTTTACCCAAAAATTTGACTGTCTCAATTTTTTTTGAAAAATTCACCATTGCATAATTTCGATGTCCTGATTCCAAAAATAATATTCATTTTATCTAAATAATTTTCTAAATATGTTAATTATTACTTTTAAATTAAAAAATGACATTTATCGAAAATTCATGGGTTTTGACAAAAACAACTTTCAAACCTTGATAAAATTATTGTTGTATTAATAAAAATTATATGATCATTTATATTTAATAAAAATAAAATTATTGATAATATTTTTTAAAAATATTATTTAATTCAAAAATTCATTAATTCATCAAAATAGATTTCTTAATTGAATATTAACTAAAAATACTATTTGTTCTTTAAATATATTTTACAAAGTAAAAATAATAAAATGAATGTATATTATCTATAAAAAAATAATGTATATAATCATAATACTAGGGTATTGTTACATAACCCCTTATTACACCCTCATAAGACCAAAGGGTAAGGTGTGTGATGGTGACAGACTCTTGGGGTGGCTCAAATAACATTGCTCGGGTGGTAATCTCTATCAACTTCCAGTTCTCACGTAGGCGATTCCGTTTGAGCTTAAAGTGTTGAAGCTCAACTTGAGCTTGGTCAAGAGAAAAGACCAATGATGCCACATCCTTTTCGAGATTTGACAAATGGGCTTTGTATGGATCAATTCTACTGGATGAGACCATCACTTCCTTTGTCCGAGTAAATTGGATTTGTTAAAGCCCTATATTTATACTGATCATGTGATCACTATTCAATGGTTATATTAGCAACAATCAAAATTCTTAATGGTATTTTAAAATCTAAAAACATAAAACCAAGTAAGTGCATAAGTTTTATATATTTATAATAATACATTTAATTAAATCAAGAGGAATTTTCATTAATGAATGTTTGAGTCATTACACCCACACTGATCATAGCTCATGTGGGATTAAGGAGTCACAATGATAACCTCATTAGCATCATAAATCTCCACCAACTAGGGAAACATTAGTGTGTAAGTTCGGATCAGTGGAATGATATAATTACCCACCACACATGGGTATACACCTTGGGTAAAGACCCAAGGGCATAAAAGAACTATAGTAACTCTAATTATTGCCACAAACAAGATATACAAGACATATCCTCGAGACTCAAGATTAAATATTAGGTTCCTAAGTTCCCACACATATTTCATTTCTATATGACATTAAAATTCATGGGTTTAATGAACTGCATGGTTTTTGATTCCTATTATAAAATTGGATATGTGGTAAGCCTCATAATGGCTCAATCCCATCCTCCAATTATTAACTACCTCCCTAGATTGCAACAAACTCCAGAGTGTCTTGTTATATAAGTTCAGTATATAAGTATCTACCCACTAAAGGTATTCTTGAACATATCATTAATATATAAGAAACTCTTGGAGTATGAAATAATTCCCCCCAAAAGGTTATGATGAGCCCAAATTCCCATCATTTAAACCAATGCGAGTTCGTAAGAATCGATGGGTTTGAAACCCCAATTTGTTAGAACCAAGACTGATGATGGAAATGGAGTATGGTTTTTATTTGTTTTCAATCCTCATTGGAAGTTAAAAAAAGTTTTCTAGTAAAGGGATCATATAATTTAAGTAGGCAACAATACTGAAGGTGGCGTCATTTCCCAGTGTTTTCCATATTTTTGGGTCAAAAAATTTGAATATAGAGAAAAGTATTTTTGGAAAAGGGAGTTGCACGCAAGATTGAAGGGTGTTTAGAAACTTTAATGCAAGGAATTATTTGGGGTTAGTGCTTCAAAATATGGAAAATATAAAAGTGCGTGAAAAACATAAACTGTGTGTGAAAAAATGAGGTTGTATGGAAGAAGCTTATGTGCCCAATGCGTCGTTACAAGGGGATTTTTGTGATCATGAAGAATATTGTGCACACCAACATAGACATGTCAAAAAATTGTGCGTAGGGTTACATAGGCCTATAAATATGTGAATACCCCCATGAAAAAAAGATAATAATTTTCCAATGAAAATATGATTGCTCTGCCCCGTGAATGATTTGTGTGTGACAGAATTGAAAAGAGTTAATCTTGCATACATGGTGTTCCTTTAGTATGAAAATTCCAAGTAAACCCTTCAGTGTAGTTTCCCAAAAGATAAGGGTTGCGTGGAATGTAAGGGGTTGCGTGGAATTCATCTTGCGTGACAAATCCTAAATCTTGTGAGCATGTTCAGGTATTGCGCGCAAGTGAAGTGTTAAGATTCTGACAGGCTTTTGAATATCCAATTTGTCTGATCAATGCTTTAAAGTTCATCAATTCAGGACTTAGATGAAAGAAATGTCTCATGCTATACTGATAAAAAGTCTTCAATGAAAATATGTTTAAGAGACCCTTAAGTCAATAAACTAAGTAAGAATTCTCCCATGGCAGTGAGCAAGGGGTAGTTGACGAAAGTGTTCCAAGGGACGTAATGAGATATCCTAGAATTATTGTAAAGGAAGTGTTCCTAGCATAGAGTGACTGCGACTGAACTCTTTTAATCCAAAACTAGTAAATATTAGTGGTTTTTGGTATGAAAAATACACTATCGGCGTTTGCTCCTTAGACGTAGCCCTTTTTGGTGAACCAAGTAAAAGTGCTGTGTGGTCTCTTTTCATGTGATTGTTTAATTGTTATTCATATCCATCTTACATGTTTCATACATTCCTACCAATGTGGGAACAAGATTAGATACCTTAAAAGAAAAATTTCACACCCTAATTCACCCCTCCCCTCTCAAGGCATCCTGGGGTTCTACAAGTGGTATCAGAGGAAGGTTGCTTGTGTTAGATCTGTTTTTTGCCATCATAGAGAATTCAGACCATGTCAAGGGAGTCCCCCTCTTCGATTAAAGTAATTTTCAGATTTGGAAGAACAGAATGAGATCTCATATAATATCTCTTAGAATGGAATTCCTATGCGCCACTATGAAAAGAATATAGGTCACTAATCCAACAGGGATGGCTATGACTGAGACAGATAGAAAAATTCTTGATGCAGATGCTAAAGTGAAGAATGCTCTCACGAAAACTCTTTTAGATCAAATTTATATAAAGGTGATGAGTTTTACCTCAGAAAATTATTTTTGGAATAAACTTGAAAATATCAATGAAGGAGACAAAAAAGTGAATGAGGAAAAACTTCATGTACTTCACAAGAGGTTTGATGATCTAAATATGCACCCTGATGAGAATACATACTCCTTCAATCAAATTACTGAAGTTTTAGGGGGAAATTCAAGTACTAGGTGAAGAAATCAAAGACATTGACATTGTAAATAAAATCTTGATAAGACTTCCACCCCTTTACAATATAAAGGTGTTAGACCTTGAGGAAATAGATCTCTCTATGATCTCTCTGGATGATCTACTGAGTATCTTGGTGGCATATGAAATGAGAGTCAAACCAGAAGACGACATGACTTGTGTAAGTAAGGAAATGACATTCAAAGCTATGGACAAACTAAAAATTTCTAGAGATATTAGCAGTGAGGATGATGAGGAAAAAGAAATTATTTCTCTCATTTCCAAAAAATTAAATAAGGGAAAAACGAAAATTTGAGGGCATGCTACCTCTGGCATGTTTTCATTGTGTTAAAGTTGGGAACATATCCTCTCAGTGCTCAATAAAATTTGATGGTGAAGAGAGTGAAGTTGAAAAAATTGAGAAGCCTCTAAAAAAGTTTCTTCAAAAAGGGGAACTTCAAATTTTCAAAGAAACTATAGAAAAAGAGTTTTTGTGAAGAAAATGATGAGGATAATTATTTATATGAGGAAGAGGATTGAGAATTTAAATCTGTAAAATATACATCTATGATGGGAACTATTAAAAAATCAGAACCATCAAAAGATAATTGTGGAGATAATCAGTTGAAATCTAATGCCAATCCCTAGTTGAAACTTAATTATTCTATTAGTAATCTTAAGATTAAATTTAAGAGTTTCAATAAGTAGAAATAAATTGTAGAAGAATCTTCTAAAAATGTTGATCAGCTTAAAGCTGAAATTGAACGATTATAAGAATTTGTGAAAGTATAGTCTAAAACACTTGAAAGCATTGAAGATTTAGTTGATCTGAAGCTAAGAATTGAATACCAGGCAAAGGTCATCAATGAACTCACCTCTATACTGGAAGAAAAGTCAAAGAATACTGAGGGTCTTAAAGAGTAAGTTGTTACTCTTAGGAGTAAACTTGAGAGTGAATCAATTTCAATATAATCAAGAAAGAAAATACAATTTGGAAGTTTCTTAGATGCTGAGCTATTGGAGAGAGAGAAACATGGTTCTAATAGAGTTGAAAAGATTCTGAATGATCAAATACCCGCTTACATGGGAAACAGTGGAATCAATTGTGAGGCTGAATCGTCAAATGCTACAAATAAAGGTGACCAAAATAAAGGCACGATGAAAGTGGGTCATGTGGAAAATTCACCTGAAGTGCTAAAAAAGAAACCCCCAATTCAATATGAAAGAAGAATATAAGACTATCCTCAAGTCTCCAAGAATAAAAGACAATAAAACTATTATATCATAGAAGAAGGAATGAGGATAAATAGAAGTGAGAAGAAATTTACTCTCATGAATTGTCAGTTCTGTGGATATCTGGCCCATACCATGTCTTATTTCGAAGAGGCAATGATCTATTTGAATGTCGAAGATATGGGAGTTCAAAAAAGGATAAAAAATTCATATCCTAATTCTTTTAGAAGAAAATATTTCTATGGATATTGTTTTTTCTGTTTTAACTTTGGATATAAAGATATTTATTGCTGACAGAGGAGTGAAATGGAAACCTCATATTGAAGTCAGAGAAAATTCAATGTTCTTCAACAAGACTATGTTTCTCTTTCAAATAGGTTTTCCCCTTTGGAAGAAGAGCTTGAATATGAAAAACCCATGTACATGGAAGGGAGAGAGTTGAAAGGCCATCATTGTCTTACACTCAACGCAATTACTCATGGAAACAAAAGAGGAAAATTGAAAAATTCAATCTTGTAGAAGTAGCCCTCAAGGCTTCAAAGAATAAAAACACCTAGATTCTTGATAGTGGATGTTCATCCCACATGATGGTTAATGAAGACCTATTAATGGATTTCAATAAAAAGGTTGATCAAACTATGAGATTTGGTAATAATGGTTCTTTGAAGATAAAAGGTTGAGGAAGTTTTGAGATAGCTAATAGAGAGCTGAAGAAAACTGAAATCCTTTATATGGATGGTCTTCATAATAATCTTCCGAGTGTGATTCTTCTATATGACTCAGGCCTTTTTGTGTTATTCAATCAGAATAGATGTACTTTAAGAGGAAAGTCTGGGAATCCCCTCATGAAAGGCTATAAAATAGATGGAAACTTATATCAGATCGAAAGCAAGGAAAACATTTTCTACCTAATAGTTGAAGAGAAAAACAATCTGTGGTATCGAAGATTGGGGTATGTCAATCAGTAAGACATGGAAAAGATATCTAAGTTTAAGATAGTAATGGATATCCCTAATCTGATGTATGAACAAGAAAAGACTTGTTATGATTATATGCGAGGGAAGCTGGTCTGAAGTTCCTACCGACCAAAGATTAAAAGATCATGTAATCTCCTTGATCTCATTCATACAGATGTATGTGGGCTAATAAATGTTGCTAGAACACATGGAAAAAGGTACTTTTTTCTTTTCATAGATGATTACAGTAAAATGGAATGTGTGATCGTTATACACAGGAAACAAAAATTTCTTGATTTCATGAAAACCTATCGATGAATTGCCGAGAATGATACTGGATGAAAGGTCAAATTCCTTCAGTCTCACAATGGAGGGGAATACACATCCATTGAATTTGAAAATTACCTAGAGTAGCATGGGATACAACATGAGGTGGATCTGTGAGAACTCCATAGAAAAATGGAGTTCTTGAGCACAGGAATCGATAGGTAAACAACATGGCCAGAACTATGCTGATCAAAATTCGTATTCCTCAAAATTGCTGGAAAGAGGCAGTTCAAGCTACAATGTATATCAAAACTGAACAGAGCTATATATTGGTGAGATAAAAACACCATATTAATTGTGGTAGGGAAGAAATCCCACATTGAAATATTTTCATGTTTTTGGAATAAAATGTTTCGTCCAAAACAAAGAAGGAAATCAAGGGAAGTAAGGAAACAATGTAGATAAATGAATATTTCTTGGATAATTAATGAAAAAAATCCTATAAGTGAGCACTTGGGAAGAATTGTGGAAATCAGTGATGTTAAGATCATTGAAGAGAAAAAAAATGCTTCAACGAATTCTTATGCTAATGTAATAAAAATTGAGGAAGAATGTGAACATGAAAAAATGATAATACATAGGTATAGGAAGGTGTACAAAACTCTCAGGAGACACATCATGATGTTGAATCAAAAGAATATTCTGAAGAGGAATCCATAGCTGGAGAGAATTCAATCAAACCCCAAAGGAGAAATTGAAGAGTAGAGATTGATTAGTCCAACATTATCGGGGATCAGAATGAACCTCCACAAATAAGGAAAATGAGGAATAATTCACAATATACATTTCTATCAGTTTTGGAACCATTCTCATTTGAAGAAGCTGCAAAGGATGAGTCTTGGGTGAAAACAATGAATGAAGAGTTAGATCAGATTGAAAAAATCAGACTTGGGATCTTGTCAAGAGGCCCAAAGGTAACAATGTGATGGGTATGAAGTGGATTTTCAAGAAAAAATGTGACATGTATGGAAATGTGATAAGAAATAAGGCACATTTGGTCTGTAAAGGATATCCACAACGGCTAGTTTAATTCGTTGTGGTGTGTGTTAGAGTTCGAGGTTGCATACAACACACACTATTGCATTATTTGAAGGGAAACGTACCGTGGAAGCTTGGGGTGTTACATATAGAGTGGAATTACTCACTACCATCCAAATAGTTCAATTATAGAATACCCATTACAAGTTCTCGTGATATTTCAACCACTATTCAACATAAAGGATGTTCCAATAATACCCTTATTTAATTCATCTCACATGGACAAAGATATTTTACAATTATTTTAAAATACCCACAACTTAATCTTCCTCAAAATATACCACTATTAAAATTCTCACTTCAATGAATTTTTTTTTATGAAAATCATAAAATACATATATCTTGCAGCTTGGAAATCAGCTTGAAGCATGAGAGCTAAACATGAAGTCCTATATACACAGAAGCATAAAATCAACACTTTTACATCTTATTTCTTCCCAAATTTAAAATTCCATAAATTAATAAAGCACTAATTCATGGGTCAATATTCAATGTGAATTGGTCTTCATTATTCTTGAAAAGTCAATAAGTTCATTTTAGATCATTTAAATATGTATACATTCTTTAAAACATTTATCTTCTTTATCACAAACTTGAATATTGGTTTCTCAAGATTTAATAATGGATTTAAAAATATTCTTGATAATTTTAACATGAAATAACAACACCAAAATATTTATATTTCATTTCATCAGAATTAAAAAATTCTAGAAACTCCCTTTTTCATACACTAAAAAGTCTCATTAAATTTAACCTTATTTTATCTAATTTCAAAAAATAGCATCTCAAATATTTTGGCTTCTGTCACATTTATTATGTTTTGTTTTTATCTTTCAATATAATCCCAAGAATCATCCCAAATTTATTATCTAGAATATCAAAAGTTTAGAAATGTTATTTTTTATGCATCAGAATCTCAAAAATTCCAAAGTAAAATATCTTACATCATATGATATTTTACTTTGATGTAAAAATTTAAAAAATTTCTCAAAGTAAAATATCATACATGGCCTAAAATATCATACAGGATTCAAAATATATCATATGAGTGACTCACGTAGCATAATTTACTTATGCACTAGATAGAGTATCCTACACCGTATGAATTTTTCCTTTGTGAAATTTTAACAATCTAAAAATATCATACAAGAATCACAAGATGAATTATGATGATACCACATAGCTCAATTCTATTTCGTGTAAGATAATTTCCTTTTTCATTTTTTAAACTTCAACAGAATAGATGAAATGTCTTCTAACAACATGAATCTCATCCACATATGTGAATTCTCCCATGTGTAAAAAAAGTTTCCTTTTCCATTTTCCCCAAATATCTTACACATAAGGCTATCCCCCTTTCTATTTTTTAGCTTCTCTACATTAGATAATTTTTAAACTCAAATATCATATGTTCTTGGATCATATAATATTTTACTTTATCATTCTTCACACTCCAACATAGGAATTATATATTTCTTCAAATGAAGTATGAGTTTCTTCAATTCAAATATAAACTCCTCTATTTCCTTCAAATAAATTTAGAATAACTCTAAATAATTTTGAGAATTATTATAATAATCATAAACCCTTTTTTATTGGTTCTAAATACTTACAATATAATATATACTCAGTATATATTATTTTCACATAACTCATTTCTCATATGCTTTCATCAATCTTTAAATTTCCTCAAACCTTCATCCAAGTGTTTGATAACACTAATTTTAGTATTTAATCATAGTAGTAACCTAGGAAGGATTCCCCAAAACTTACAGAAATATTTTATTGATTTATAAATATATTTTTAAGATCTCCAAATTCTCATCTCCTCTCTAACTTCTCTCAGTTGTTTTAGACAGTAATGGAACACCTCATTCAATACTTGAAATTTTATCTCATGAAGATAAACATATTAAATAATCTTATCTAAATATTCACTACCTAAAATATATCCATTCATATTATTATAAGTAATATCAACTTCCCTTTATATAGTCAATTTCCAATATATGAATATTCATTTGAAACTCTAAATGAAGCCATGTCATTATCCTTTCCATATAATTCATAGGTAACAACTTATTCATTTAATGGGATGATACTCAATCCATCACCCAAGACTTTACCTTAGCATTAATTACATAGAAAATATTCCTAATAATATGACTAATTTAAATTAAATACAACTCATTTTTTTGAACTTTAGAATACTGATAGTGGAAACTAATTATTTATATTTTATTGATATCCTAATCATTTTATTCCATTATTTTTTAATTAATTAAATACTTTGATTTTTTGGAATTAAAGTGTAATTTTATTTTATTTTGTGAGTAAAATGACCAAAATTATGAATTTAACTAATTTATTTAATTTCTGGTGTAAAATTTATAGAAAAATATTGATTACACCTTGTTTTATATTAAAGTAAATATAGTAGTATAAATCCATTTATGGTGAAGAATAATTTTGTTGCAATAGTGAGAGATGAATTTTTCTAAGTATATATATATTAGTCACTTTGAAAAAAAGGTATCATACAAAAAATTCATCATGAATATTTGAAGAAATGATTGGAAGAGTGTTGGGGAATAGAGAAATACATAAGGTTTATTCTGATAAGTATTCTCTATATGTAATATTCGATGTGAGACTCTGATGAATATGTAAAAGTAAATCCAAGATGTAGTGCATATGTAATGGTGCTTTGCTTTGTCACTGGAAATAAAGATCAGTGCTTCTGTGAAATATATAACGCCCTGACCTTAGTTACCCAGAGTCAGTGCATTATTACATAACATTGGCATGATACAAGGAATCATGTCCCGAAATACCGATCTGTGTAGAAGCCTTGAAAGTAACAGATACATTTATAAGTTTTACATTACATTAAAAAATAAAAAAACAAAAAAAATTGTCTCCATTGACCACATTAATATCCCTTAGACTATCCCTGAAGGTAAGTCATAATATACTTCTTCGCATCTTGGGACAAATAAAACATAGAAATGGGTGAGCTCAGATGCTAAGTAAAGATAACAATATAGCAGAAACTTTCATAAATAAATATAAACATTAAAGGCAATGTATAAGACTAAAATATAAGCCTTTTAAACATAAAATTATTTATAATATGGCCAATATAAATAAAATAATTCCATTTAATTATTCACATGGATATTGTACGAGTTCAATAATCACATGGAATATCAATAGCCACTTTCATAATGATGGAATGCATAATGCCAGACTTCATAACCACATAGTCAAGGCCTTGTTCCATGACTAAAAATAAGATTTTGTCAAGGCCTTGTGCCAAGACACTAATTTGTCTCATGAGACCTACCAATGCATTGAGGAGCTATAGTAGTCTCCACCCGTCACTTACTAAGTCCAATGCATTCCTCATATGAAAAGGTTTAAAGATAACATAAACATTCGTATTAAAATTAGCATAGGAAATGTCAATACTTTATCCATAAACCATGAATGGTATAAAAATAACACATCCATAGTCAAACATATCACAAAAAATTCAATAAAATATGGAAGATATGTATAATAAATCAACCTCGATCAAGAATAATATCCTGTAAAGGATATTGACATAGTTGAAAATGATCAGTAAAAATCTTTGAGAGAAATATCCCTTTTTCATGAAGTCATTTAAAAGTCACATAATTTATAAAGGGAGACATCTAAAAGATAGTTTTGAATCAAAGTGTCCCATACCAATTTTAAACTTTTAAAAGAAATTAACATTTTAAAACATTCATGTCCATATAAATAAATCCTTAAAATCATTTTGAAAACATGGACATTAATGAGAAAGGTTTTGAAGAATAAATATTTAAATCATTTAAAATTACGTTTTAGTAAAAAGTACCTTAAAAATAAACCCTTTTAAAAATCTTTTATCAAAAATTTACATGGATAATAAATATTTCCCAGTAGATACTTACGTAAAAACAACGTCGGATAATAAAGAGATTGTGAAATTAACCCTTACCTTTCACTTTCCTTTGGTCGAGGGTACGTTTAACCTCTTGTATAATGACCATAGTATGTTATTAAATTATACCAGAACCATATTCATATTTATTATATCATACATGATTCATTTATGACTTTATACTATCCATTTAATAATTATTTCCATGTTAAATTAACATTTTGGGTAATAATCGCTTTCTTTATCGTATGTTTTTAACTTGTTATTCTTGATCGTATCATTTAGATAATGATTTAAATACATCAAGAATATAAAACTTGATTTATATATCATATATATTTAGAATATAAATATTTACAATAGATATATATATGAAATGGAAGGCACCGTTTATGGAGATGGTAGGCCATACGTATGCATAAACGCTGTTTCCGTTTTCATATCGTATTGAACAGAAGTAAGTGAATAATATATGTAAGTATATATATATATATATCCAGTAGAATTATTATGTCATATATTACATACTTATTAATAATATATGTTTTTATAATCATCCTTGAATGGTGAACGTGGGAATGAATCTCATCGCATCATGGAGACGGTAATCCGTACGTATGCACGAGCGAAAATATCATTATATTGATGGTGAAATCATATGTAATTGGATGGTATATCATATATAAAAAATAATTAACATGTTATATTTATTATTTACATCAGTTATACTCATTATTATAACCATCCAAATAATGAAGTGTTTTAATAACAAACTACACCATGACATAGAGACGGTAAGTCATACGTACACACGTATGGCGACTTTATCATTTATAGGATGGATAGAATAAATAATATGGTTGTACCATATATATAATAACATCAAATTTTTTAGAAGGTACTGGAGTTATTATTTTGTCATAGAAACAAAAAAGAAAGAGGAAGTGGAAGAAGAGAAGAACTTCAAAGAGGGTGGTGAAATTATTACCTCTTTTCAGGTGTTTCCTTTTGAGTTGATCAAAAGGGATCATTATGTTGGATTTATGATCAAATTAAGGGCTATAGGTTGAAGTGGGGATATTTGGTCAGGGATTTTATGATCCAAATGTCTTTGGAGGTGTGAAACTAAGAGAAGGGGAAATACCCTTTTATAAGAGAGGTGAGGGTCACTTTAGGAAAAGCTTGAAATATTATTTTATAATAAAATAATTTTCGGTTTATAATGGCTCAAAAATGATTTATTTTGAGTATAAGGTGTGTATGGGTCTAAATAATATCATCCAATAGGTTTTAGACAAGTTTAGGTTACCATTTTAACCTTATCTTTTAGATTTAACTCTTAGTTAAATAGTTTAACTTTTACCGTGTCTTCTTGCATTATTAAAATATATGGTTAATAAACTTACTCTAGACTTACAAGAGATCCTAAAGTGGTTAATTAATGACATATATAATATTATTTAATTCCTTTGGCATAAACTTTGATTTTTATGAATATTATATCAACCAATAATATAGTATTTGTTTTAAAAACTAATTTATGTTAATTTTAACACTATTTGGTATTTTGTTTTTGTGAAAGTCATAAAAACCTTATCACTTCTAAAAAAAATTATATAATAAACCCTAACATGTAATAATAACCTAGAAAATTATTTTAATTCATCATAAGTCTCAATTTAAATTTATTTGGATATTTATAATATCAATTATTTTAATATTTCATTAATAAGGTAATTACTACATCATCATTATGTCATAAATAAATTAAATTAGTTAATGTCTAAAATTTTAAATAAAATACCATTATGTAGGAAATATTTTTATATTTCTAATTAATATTTATAGTAGAATTTATATTGTGTGTAACCCTATATAAAAAATGGTTTAGTTATTAAACTTTGAATTTAACACTTTTAACTCTTCTTTAAATAAAATAATAATAAATGTCCTAATCTAATCCAAGTGGACCAAAAAGGATCATATTTTATTAATAAGGTTGTTTTTGGTCGAATTACACTTATAAAATAGAATTAGGAAATGTGTTATGGTAATTATAATATCATTTTAACCCTTAATTACCCTATTTACTTTTAACTGTGGTAAATAAAAGTCAAAAGTTACTATTCACCAAAAATTATTTTAATCTTATTGAACCAAATTTTAAATACTGATGTCAAATTTTTCCCTCTAATTTTTAAAATTTAACTCACAGAAGTGGTAAAATTAAGTTTTATGCAAATTTGCAAATGCTCTTAGAAGGTGGGTAAAAACGTTAAAAAGTTCAATAAAATTTTATACATCGAATTTTATTATAAAATGAATCCAATGAATTAAATAAAACTTATATTGGTATTATATACTTATTTTTACTTATAATAAATTTAAATAAAATAAATAATTATTCGAATAAAATGTGGGTTTTAAATAGTAACACAGTGTTTTTCACTATTTATCAAAAATTGAAAGTTTTCAGAAAAATACCAATAATTTACCCTAAGATAATTTTGATATTTTGAATTCAAAAATGAATTCAATTTTACCAAATTAAAAACATACAAGTTTCATTTATTAATTTAAAATTAATTCTCGTTGTCTGAACCAAAAAGTGGGTTTTCTTTTTTCTCTGAAAGGGAATTCCCCAGTGTGGCCTTTTCGAACCCTCTACATAGAGAAACCCCCCTCCCCCACGAAGGGTAGCACCCGAAGGCAGCTCCCCAGCCGAGGAAGGAGCCTTTTCCAGCTGATATGGCAGAACGTCTCGGAGGGTAACGTCCTGACATCGATTGTTCGTCACTGCGATCCGTTAGCAATGGGGCTGCACCTCATTTTGCCTGCCCAGAGGAGTCCAGGCGACCCGGCAAGGTGGTTGGATCCCGGGGGAGAGGATCGTCCCAAAAGCAGACTCCCAAGATTCGAACCATGAACCTACCAAAGAACAACCTGATTTAGAAACTCACCTTCACCACCTCACCAAAAACTGGGTTTTTAAAAAAGTAAAAACTATCAAAATATTGACATGTGTTTATGTAAAATTTAAATGTGAAATTACTTATAATGAACTAAATTGTATTAAATGATAAAAATATAATCTAATTATACTTAAAAACCATTCAAATGAATAATTAAAAAATATAAATTATTTTGATTAATTTTTTTTTTCAATTAAAACATAGTATTTTTCACTATTCCTCAAAATATGAAAGTTATTAAAAATGTACAAAAACTTTGTCCAAAATAAATTTTTATGTCCTGATTATAAATAATAAGTTTCTTTTTTCAAATTTAATATAAAAATGTCGTGTATTTAATTTTAAAAAAAAATCACCATTAGTAGGCGGTAAAATTGCATTTTTGAAAAATACTTCCTTTATATAAAAAATTGAATTTGTTCTTATATTATGTATAAGAAAAACATAATATGGGTGTTGAAATTATATATAGTATATAAGATTCAAAATGCAGTTAATAATATTCATAACCTCTTTTTGAACGGCTAGTTTGGTAAGTTGTGGTGCGTTCGAACTCGGTGTTGCGTGTAGCACAAGCTATTGAATTACTTTAATGGGATAACGTACTATAAAATCTTGGGGTGTTAAAAGATCTATAAGATTATTTGAATCATATGTAAGATTCCCTTGGAGTTTCATATTTTAAATACAATAAATTCATAATCCACCCTTTGTTCCTAAGGATCATTGAGAACTTCCATGGAGTACATAGGGGTCTCATACTTTCCCCCCGGAGAATTGAAGATTATATGTATGAGTATTTCTAAACTCAATTGGAATATATAAAATTAAATTTTTATAATGTATAAAGTTTATTTCCTTTCCCATCGAGAGTGGAA
This sequence comes from Viscum album, assembly GCA_963277665.1. Taxonomy (NCBI): domain Eukaryota; kingdom Viridiplantae; phylum Streptophyta; class Magnoliopsida; order Santalales; family Viscaceae; genus Viscum; species Viscum album. The sequence continues at coordinate 1,833,991,726 of OY728160.1, forward strand.
TAATGATACATAAAGGTCACCTCATCCAATATTTAAAGGTTATTTCAGTATAGCATGCGATCCATATGGGTCCTTCCCTTTTCAAAATATAGAGAAAGGAATGTCATACAGGGAAAACATTTTAAATTCTTAGAAGAAATCCCAACCATATATATCATCTTAATACCACATGGATCTTGTATATATAGAGATAACTTGGGAAAAAATATTTAAATTAGGGAAGAATGATGCTCGTGAAGTCCAATTATTGACCAATGTAGGGAGGGAAAATTTGAGATATAGATTTGTGTGAATCCCAAAATATCATAAGGGACATTAAAAATCAAGGAGAGAATATTTCAATGGTTGACCATGAATTATGGAGGAAATACATAATCTAAATAAATATTAATATCAAGAGGGTTAGGGATTAAAGTTTTGATTTTTCATTTTTTCTTTCTACTTCGAGAGTATTTTTATATTTTATTCCCTCTCCACTATCTATTACCTCTTAAATAGAGGGTTAAAAACCTATTGGTGATTGGGGTAGGTGATTTAGGAAATTTTTTAAATGTTGGAGTCTATTCTTAAATGAATAAAACTCTTATTCTATTAATCAATTTCTATATTCAAGAATGTGATAATATTTTTAATGCAATTATGCTTAAGTCATTGTCCTTATTATTTTTTCTACTTTGGTTGTTTATAATATCTCTACCTCTATTCATTTTAGATTATATACAATGTAATATGATATAAAGAGTGGTTACTATCTAGAGATTGTTTATATGTGTGTGTATGGTAGTTAAGTGTCTTTGAATTACTTAGGAGCACCTCAACTAGATTGGGGTTTTCTAGAGTGTTTTTTGATAGATTATTGTTAAGGTATCATTTGGTATTTTCCACCCATATAGGAAGGAAAGTTGATCAACAATGATTACTATTGTCTAAACCTCACAATTTATTTCAACATAGGATAAAGGATTAAGAAATTGAGGATTATTTCATTCATTAGTTAATATGAAGTAGAGTGATCTATTTTTAAAACTAGGATATCATTGAATATGGAAATCCAACCCTTGAACCAATCACCTATCATATCTTTGATAAAAATACACTTTTTTAAAAATAATTTAATTATATCTAAATTTTAATTCATAAAAAACCCTTTTACTAATTGTGACAACTAAATTTTAAACCTCTGCTTAGAGAATACATATAGTCCACATTATACTATATAATAAACTTATGCAACAAAAATCATTTTAAACCCCTAATAACAGGATAGTAAAAAATTTGGCATTTATTTGAGGGATTTGGTGTCAAATATGCTTATAATCAAATTCCACGACCCATTCTAACATTGATAACATTTTCCCAATTGATCTAGACATTGAGAGAATCTTTCTGAAAAAACTTGGGAAATTAAATTTGGAAGATAATTTTGAATATATTTCATTTTTAGACACCAATGAAACTCTATGTGTTCATTATGAATCTATAACCATGTAAAGTGACCCTAATAAGACTCTATGAGAATTTTTTTCACCCCATTTTATTAAATAAAATAATTTTAATTTCCATGTTTTCATTAAAAATATAATTTGAAATAAAATATGGCATGGTCTTATTATTTCCTAGATTTCATGGACTCATAAGTGAGTACCCTAACCAGTATATCAATAAATTAACCTTAGAGAGTGAATTACCAAGTCTAATATGGATTTTAGAACCAAAAAAGTGAATCTAGAACACCCTTTCAATAATAATATTAACAAGATCCACCATTATAACAACCATACCAACAACCCTACAACAAAAAAACTTTCCAACCAACCTCTTTTTAATAAAATAAACCCTTTGGACAACCCTAAAATAGTTAAGCACCATAAGGAGTAATATAATGAGATCATAGGATTAACAAGTTTCAAAATTACATGAAATAGATGAAGAGGCAGATATGAATCTTTTTGGAGATAATTTCCAAAAATCCTGGACACATACTAGCTCAAACCATTCTAAATACCAATGGTAATGTAAGCATGATAAAAAATAAGAGTGGAAAGGAGACTCACCATATTGCTAAATCTGATTACAAGTAGAACTAAACATGTATTGAAAAAGAGAAAGAAGATAATTATAAAAAGAATGATAGGTAATGTAAAAATAATATGAAAACAATCCCAAGGATAAATAAGAAAGTGAAGATGAAAATAATTTTAGGAAGGTTAAGAATAAATCATGATCACCCATATAAAAACAACTTATGGAAAATCAAAACCATCCATTACCCTTTCCTTTAATAATGACCTAATTAAGGATGATAAAAGAGGAATAAATCCAAAGGTAGATTCTAGAAACTTTCCATAAAGTGGAATTTAACATACCCCGACTTGAATCTCTCAAAGAAATTCCAAAATATACTAAGGTCCACAAGGAACTATGCACAAAAAGGATACTTTAAGGAAATGTGAGGGTGAATATAGGGAAAAACATTTCACCCTTGATCACCACAACTACCTCCCAAATTTCAAGATATAGGTACATTTTTTATCCCTTATTAAATTGTCTCTATGTATTTAAATGAGGTATTGTGTGATCTTGGAGATTCTGTTAATGTAATGCCACATTCTATTTATATGCCTTTGTATATGGGAGGGATTAAACCCACAAAAGGAGTTGTTAAAATTTCCAAAAAAATAAATTATATTCCTATATAGAGTATGTTAATTTGTTATAGTTGGAGTACACAATATGATATTCCTATTTTGTTGAGAATAGAAGAGTACAAGCCACCATCTCAACCACCTATCGTCATGGTAATATGTAACACCCTAATTTTTATTTTAAGTTACAAACCATTTTTCTCAGTTTGAATCATCTATTTTAACCTTAAACTTGTGATTAAATGATTAAGGAAGTATTTTGGAGTGTTTGAGGCTTGTTCAGAGCCTAGAACCCTAGTTTTTTAGAAGAATAGATGAGGCACAAAATTAGTGCTCACTATGAACCTCAAACTATGCAGCCTTGAAGGGTTCCATATAGTTTTTCAATCCATTAACTCTAGACCTCTCAACCATGTAAATTGATTTAATCATGTGATAGAGGGGATTTAAATGGGATGTGCATGGTTAGTCTATCCATTCACCTAACCCATGCAAGGGGGTTCCCTGGACAATAATTTTCACATGGTTGTCATACAATTTGGCCAAACATGCTACCAAACTATGTGAACTCCCCTCTGTCTCTTTAAAACATAAATCCACTTTCTATTATTTTTTTCTCCAATAATAGCCTGTGTGAAAATATCCTCTTTCACCTTTTCTAGGATTTTATACTTATTCTCTATTCGATGTTCGAGTCAAGTGTCTTATATCACATTAGATCACCACTAGTAAGTGCTTCAATCCACTTACTTCATTTCTTAGTTTAACTTACTATTTTCAGTGCTATTTTGGTGTGAGCTAATATAATCTATTTGAATGGTATTTTTCTATTCATTCATTTTCTTCAAATTCAAAAAAAAAATGAAGGGTTGATATTGGATGATTGTTCATCTAATGCCATAAGTTGGTTTGTCTATGAGTTTTCTGTTAAATCTCATTGATTTTTAATTTTTGTTGTTGTTTCATATGTTAATTTTACCCTAAAATAAATTTTACATAAAATATGTTAATTATAAATTTAAATTCCTTAGTAGACCCTTTTATTACTGTTGTAATTTAATGAAATCAACTTGATCTACCCCTTGGGTGTGCCATTCATATGCCTATGTTCCCCTTAGATTTTATTAACCAAAAAATCCATTAGTGTGTTTGGTTTTACTACTCAAAGGTATTTAATTAATTTAAATGGATGAACTGTTGTTTATAAAAGGGAAATCATGATTATCTTGGATCTTATTAATTTGAAATAAAATTTTTATTGGTATGTCACCATATATAACCCTTTGTAATTATTTAATTAAATGGTAAAGACTTGAATTATATTAAGTGAATGAATTTTCATGGTTAACACATGGTCCTTGGTTATTTCATTAAACGCAAGGTTCCTATTGCTACTATGAACATTTTTCTTATTATAAGAGTGGTAAAACTTGAGACAGACTTAGATACCTGAGGGAATTACTTAAACACTCAGAGGACACCACCCTAATTCATTGGTTTTTTTTTCAATGGATATATCCACCTTGAAATTAGGCCAATTTCTTACTAGTAAATGAATTCCTCAATGTAGTATCATTAATTTACTTTATTATTTTCCAAATATTAGAATTCCTTGGATACAATCCTTGTATTTAGATAATGTATTTGGACATGAGGTGCCTTGGATACTTCCCTTGGGCCCCAGTCATGCTTAGCTACTATAGAGATGTTCCATGGATTCAGTTAGACATTATTAAAGTGGAATTTCTTAGGTGTAACCCTTAGATTACACTAAGACCCTAATAGATAGGTAGAATGGTTTACCATCATGATCTAGCCTGACCTTCTAAGGTCAAGGATGCCTTGGCTTTACCATGGGTCCTTTATCACATCATTTCTGCTTATATCCCTTGGTTACACCTTACATCCAACATTATATATGTTGCTTCTACTTGGATAAAATGGTGATATATTCTAGACCCTGACCATTTACACATCACCTGTTCAGACACATCTGAATTAGGACGAAGTAGGTATGATTGGACAAGCATCCCATGAAAAGTACAAGCATAAAGTGCTTATTATTTCATGCTTGTTATTCCACTACTTATCTTCATATCTACACACCACTAATTTTATATTCATGGACTAGATTTGTATAAATGTCATTGGTGGTGTCCTACTAAGTATATCTCACACCCTATGTGGGCCACCATTTGGTACCCATTTAGACTTCATAGATTTTGGTAGGGAAAAGGGAAATAACTCGGTCTTAGATTCTTTATTGATTATAGAATGGGGTCTTGGGAGCACGTGAACAATCCTTCTATCATGATGCCATTGAAGATAACCTTATTAGTATTTTGTTTATTATATATATATGTACGCATTCCTATCTTTTCTATAGTTCCATGATATACTCATCATTTTATATATGGTTCCAGTTTATGCTTGATGTGTTATTACTATATGGATGATTTACCTTCAATGCTCTGTTTAAAATTATTATACTTCCACTAGTTATTCATTTATTCATTATTGCACCATTGTTCTACTATGACTATGAGGGTTTAGTCTCCCCACTATACCACCTTAAATCCTCACTTCTAGTCAGTAGCCTATGTCATATAAGGAGGTGTCCTTGAGGCCATGTCACCAATTGGGTTCAGTTACTTATGAGTGAACTAGGTCCAAGATGTTACAAATTGGTATCAAATAGAACCTTATATTTTTTTATTACTATTTGGTTTATTAGATAAGAGACTAGGATGTGTCAGAATTTAGTAATGAGCACGTGTTTGGGAGTATCTAACCCACGTACAGGGGAAGATACAATTTTCTTGGGATGAGAATTGATGATTTAGATTATGCCCATTACGGTTGTACTAATTTCACCATTAGGTGATGAACATAGATTGTGAAATTTATTATTATTATGGAATTTATTTTTACCCTTTTCTCAGTATGGAAAGGAGGTAGTGTATCATGCATCATTATAGTGATGTGAGGATTTATATGTCATGCATTATTCCATTTCATGTCTACTTACTATGTGCATTTTCTATTGCATATTCCTTATGCCTTAATGGTTATATTTGAGATTGTGCTAATGTTTCTTTTAGGGATAAAATAATTGGATTAATTAAAATGTATGCATCAATATAAATAGTGTTTTCCTATATAGCTTGATGATAACACATTAATTCTCCAATTTTATTATGTTTAATCCATAGACCATTGATCATACAAGCCGAACTGTTAGTTGGTTGAAATTACATGTGTGCCAATTTCAATTTAAAGAGTGTGTGTACCTATATAAACTAGGAATGGTGATCTATCTAATTGAATTATCATAAAATCATGGTTGTAGTAACAAATATTAGCATTTTCAATTTATAAAGCATAGTGATTTATAACTTGGGAATGATAGATGCATCTAATATGACCTTAATTTATATATACATGGATATACATAGTAACACATTTAATAATTGTTGAGTTCTATATTTAAATGGAAATAGTTCATGTTAAATAATGATGCTAGTTGCAACTTAAAGGTTCTTTTCCTATATAAATTATAATTAACACACTATATACTATAACCCCTAATATAAATAGAGAACTTGACCCAGACCCAATCTTAGTAGTGGGAAGCATCTTGTATCTCTAATGATTCATCTTAGCCTTATACGACACCCATACCTAGCTTTACATGTAGGTAGAGCGGTGTGACTCTTATATAATAAGAATTGTACCTATCCTATTCTTATTATAAACAATTATTATAATTTTTAAATATTATATGAGATGTGGGATTATAATTTGTAGAGATATTGGACCATGATTCCTTCAATTCAAGCTCTAGGAATGTGGTGATGAACATGTTCCTTAAGTGGTGGGACTGAACCTTCCAGTAGTGCCACCTGTGGAGCCTCCAGTTATACCAGACTTGGGTGATGAATTCTAGTTTTGAGAGGGTTTCCTATGGTTTTTAAGGACTATTCATAGAGCTTTGCAACCTAGCTTTTCTATGGAAGAGCTGATACAAGCATTTCAGTAGTAGAATCTACCCACATTTTCAAAGATTAGTGGTCTATAGGCTGCTGAGACATGGGTAGAGGCCATGTCATCTATCTATGAGCACCTGTAGATGCCTCAATATAGGAGTTTCAAGCTCTCCATTTATATGATTCATGGTTATGCCATGAATTTTTGGTTCATTATTACTTAGGCAGACTATCATTAAGATATGGTATAGAGATATTTCTAGGCAGCCTTCTACAATTATTTCTTTCCATATATGATGAGATTTGACAAAGGTAGGTAATTCCTAAACCTATAGTAAGGATCCCTATCATTTATGGATTATTTAGATTGATTTATTGATCTTTAGTGTTTTTCACCTTCATTTTTTGCTGATGAGATTTCTAGAGCATGGCTCTTTGAGGATGGGTTTAAGTATGCCATATGATATCAGGTAAATGTTTTCCATTTGAATACCATTTCAATAATTGTGAACTAATCCCTTATAAATAAGAAAAAATTGAGAGAATATGATATTACAAGGCATTTTAGTTCAATGTCAAGATAGGTTTGTAGTTCATCTAGCAACATGAAACATTGTTTGGAGGGTTCTCGACAGAGATGTGGCAGATAGAGTATCCACACTGGTAGTTCTATTATATTCCATTAATGTGGGAGATACATTTCTATAAATCCTTAGTTCGACTGAGACGGAGTTAAGTATCAGGCCTACAACATAATGGGCCATCTTTATAGGTTTCTTTAGAACTCCCTGTCTATTTCTAGTAAGAGATGATCTATACTAGCTCCACTTTCCAGAATAGGATCGGTAGAACCATGTCAGGTGGGAAGCTAGACTACCACTGGTCATATAGGTCAAGGAGTTGGACATGATCAATGAGTCTAGAATCATGATAAACATCACTAGTTGAGTGGAACCACTCATAAAATTTAGGGTGGAACTAAGAGATATAGATCATGCCAGATGTGTACAGTGAACCCTCTTCATAAGGAGTGAAGTGTAGGGGCATCAATAGTATAGGTACAATATTTTTTTCTTTCACACTATTATCTAATATTTTTTATATAGGAACTTCACATTTTTTTATTTATATGGTGTGATGAAACTTCATACTCTATTGAAAATTCGATCAAAGAGTGTATGCTAATGCAAGGAATTCCCCTTGAGGTGGGTGGTTATTGTTTTGTATGGGGCCTCTTCATCATCGAGATGAGGAGATTAAATTTTATTATTAGGATGGGATGGTTGGACCCCTATCATATTTATGTGGACTTCTATTTCTATAGGGTATCATTTACATCATCAGAGGGTGGTATCTATACTGAAAAGGGTGAATGGGATGTCCAGGCATGTAGAGATGGATCGAAGCATCGTGGGCTGAGTGGAGTGAAAACCCACATTACCATCCTTTATATGGATGATTAGGGAACATTTCATCCTGATTTTTCTCCTATCATAGATCATTTCATGGATGTATTCCCCAAATAACTTTCTGTATTACCTCCTGAGAGAGAGGTGGAGTTCTTTATTGAGCTAGTTCTAGGAGTTTTACCAGTGTTCATTTCTCCTTACATGATGGATAACACTGAGTTATAGAAGCTCAAAATATAGTTAGAGGACTTATAAGATAAGGGTTTTATATGTATCAATACTTCAATTTGGGGTTCACCTATCATTTTCTCCAAAAAGGTGAATTAAACCCTCAGGCTTTGTGTGAATCATTTTTGTTTGAACCAACTTATGATTAAGAGCCAATATCCACTTCCCATATAGACAACCTCTTCGACCCACTTTGTGGACTGAGGGTTTTCTCTAAGATTTATTTGAGTTCATGCTACCGTCAGGTATAATTTATTCCCTACTACATACCTCATAAATCATTTTTTAATAGTAATATCATTTATGAGTACCTAGTTATGCTATTCAGTTTGACAAACATGCCCATTTTTTCATGCATATGATGAATAGGGTTTTCCACCCATATCTGGATTCATTTTTGGTGATATTTGTGGATTATCTTTTAATGTATTATTATACTGGAAATGACCATGCCTAACATATTGATATCATGATGAATACACTAAGAGATCACCAAATGTATGTTAATACCACTAAAGGATACTTTTAGATCAACAAGTTTCACTTCCAGGGTCACATTATTTTATAGGAAAGAGTATCTATTGAACTAGAAAAGGTTATATCTATAGTCAATCGAGAGATTCCCAAAAATGTATTTGACATTAGGAGTTTATTATGGCTGGATAGATATTATTGGTGCTTTATTAAGAACTTTTCACACCCATAAGAGACTCTCAAAGGCATGAATATAAAGGGAGTCAAATTTCTATGGTATGAAGAATGTGAGAGATCCTTTCAAAAGATAAAAGGGAGTCTAACTTTGACACAAATCCCGATTCTTACAAATCTAGTAAGAAGATATATAGTTTACTACGATGCATCAGGCATCGGTCTTGGAGCAGTTCTGATGCAGGGAGATCAAGTCATGGTGTATAGGTCTCATCATTTGAGGCCACATGAGAGGAATTAGTAAATACATGATATTGAGATAGTAGTTTTATTTCACATCATACATTGTTGGAGGCACTACTTGTTAGGAGATAATTTTTTGGTGCGTACAGACTAAAATACCTCAAGTATATCATTACATAATGTGAATTAAATATTATACTGAGGAGGTTGGTTGAATACCTAAAGTTCTTCGGTTTTGAGTTTGTATATATGTTTGGGAAGTGTAATTATGTAGATGATGATTTGATCTATAGGACTTATACATATATAGTTCATAAGTCTAGTAGTGAGTGGCAGTTGATGACCTTGTTTTTTGAGATGCACTTAGAGGCCCAGGAGAACCACAGGAAAGCAATGTAATGCCCCAAACTCAGTTCACTCATAAGTAACCAAACCCATTTGGTCACAATTTCTCAAGCAAACATCCCCATATTCCAAAGGCTTTTAACTAGAAGCGAGAGTCCATGTTGGTAGGTGGGGAGACTATACCATCATGATTAGAGTATAAAATTGGTAATAATAAAAGAATAAATAGAGAAAGTATAATAAAGAAAATACATAAGCATAATTAAATCATCTATTTAGTAATAATAAACAATCCCAAGGTTTAATCATGTAAAAAATGATGAGTATGTCATGGATCTATAAAAAATGGAAGTTATACATGGAAACAAGAATAATATACATACATATATAATAAAAGAAACCAAAAGACCAAAAATACCATCTATAATAGTATCACGAGCCAAGGATCAGTCCCATGCTCCCATGCTACCATGATATAATCAAACAAGCATCCAAGACCAAGAACTTTCCCTTTTCTCTACTTGCATCCATGAAGTCTGTCTGGGTAGAAAACAGTGTCTTGAATAGGTTGTGAGCTATACTCAATAGGCCACCACTAATGAAATCTATATAAATATGGTACTTGAATATAAAAATTAGCAGTGTGTAGATATAAATATAATAATTAGAATAAAATTTGTGAAATAATACTCATGTTGAGCTTAGACTCCTCATGGGATGATCGACTGACCATACCTACTACAGCTCATGCCAGAAATGTTTGAACAATGGACCTGTATATGGTTTGGGTCTATTATATATAACCAAAATTTAGCATTCTCTGTAATCATAATATATGACCCAAGGTGATACTTGTACATCCAAGCCATAATAATAATAAAGCTATATCTAAGAGGAAACAAGGCATCCTTGACTTTAGAGGGTCAATATATTTCATAGTAAATAAACCATAAAGCCTAATTATAAGGGACTAAGTGTAATCTAAGGGGTTCAACCAAGGAAATTCATAGGAAAAGTGACTAACCAAGTTCATGGAGCATGTCCATAGTAAATATTAGGCTAAGTATGAATAGTGCCCAAGGGAAGAATCCATGTCACCTCATGTCCTAAGACATCACTTGAATCCAAGGAGTGTATATGATGCATTATAATATCTAGAATCAAGTCAAGTGAATCATAAATATTACACCAAGGAATTCATGTGTAATAAGACAATGACCAAACTCCAAGGTGGGTATCTCCCTTGGTAACCAGCCTAATGATATGGGGTAGTGTCCTCTGAGTGCTCAAGGTATTCCCTCAGAAATCAAGAGATGGCTCAATCCATACCACTCTTATGATAAGAAAATGGTCCATAATAGAAATTTGAACATTGGGTTTAATTAAATAATCAAGTCCATGTGATAAACATTCCAATTTATTCACTTAATACAAATCACGTCTACCATTTATATTCATCAATGAAAATGTCCAATATAATGTGTCATTCCATAAACCATTTTATCTCAAATTGATAAGGGACAAACTAATGATGTTTTCCCAAACATAAAGTGTAAATTCATCCCTTTGAATTAATTAAATCATTGAGGAAGTCAAACCAAACACACTAGTGGGTGTTTCGGTTATTAATATGAATAGTTCACATATGCACCTTTATGGAACACCCAAAGTGATGGCTCAAGTTGAAGTCATAAACCTCCAAAAATAGTAATAAGGTCTAATATGGAATTTAAATTCTTAATTAAATAATTAATTTAGGGAAATTTGATTTTTAGGGGAAAATCACGGGTTAAACTAGCACGAAAACTACAAAAAACAATTATAAATCAACAAGACTTGGGGAAAAATTAAAGACCATATACCTTATGGAATTATAGGAACACTCATACAATATTGGACCTTGGTTTTGTATGAATCTAAATAAAATGGAAGAATATAATAATTCCCTAAAAGTATGGAATATTGGATCACACCAAAATAGTTTAGAAGATGGTGAGATCAGTCATGAAAGGAAGAAATTAGATTTAAGCTCTTACTAAGAGGAATCCAATGTGATATACAAAACTTGATTTGGAGTCTGGATGGAGTAGATAGTCAAATAATATCTTTAGGTGTGGTAAGAATCCAATAGGAGAAGTGGGTTTTTCATGGAAGAGGAAAGAAAAATAGGTGGTTGAATTATATTGAAAGAGGGTAAAAATCATAAATTCACCCAAATTTAATAGGTCACATGATTTTTTCTCTCGGTTGGCCAAACCGTGCACCAACCGTGTGGCAAGCACTGTCCCATGGAACCACTCACAGGGGCTATGTGCAAAATTTTACTAACCATGAGCATCCCATGAAAAATTAATCTTCAAAAAGACCTATAACATTCACATGACCATGTGTACTAGTCTTCGATATTAGGAAAAACCATTCATCCCCCTTTGCTATAAACTATAGCACCCCACAAGGTTTAAACAAACCATGCGTAATGGGCAACACTATTTTTACTAACTGCACAACCCACCTATTTCCTCCAAAACTTTGGGCTCTTGGATTTGAACAAGATCCATAAACCCTTCAAACCTCTGCAATGTCATTAGGAATTTATATTAGGTTAAAAACAAATAATTAAACTTGAATTAAAAGGTTTCATACCTTAGAGAAAAACTGGGGTGTTACTACCTCCCCCACTCAAGATAACTTGTCCCTGAGTTTCCCTTCTGAGGGTAGTGTAACACCATCTATGAAAATCTCAGGCCATTGGGGATGTATGTCAGCCACTATATCCAAGGTCTCATACTATACATTCCCATCCTACCATAGCACCCATACTAAAGGAACTGACCTACCTCATAGATCCTTTGTGCTTTGGTCCATGCTGTGTATATGATGCTCCTCAAAAGTCACATCCACCTATAACTCAACCCCATTAGGATGAAATATGTGAGACGAGTATGAATTATAATGACATATCTAGGAAATTTGAAACACATTGTACATAGATATGTATCACATAGGGAGTGAAATCCAATAAGAAACTGGTTTGACCCTCTCTAAAATCTAAAAAGGTTATATGAAATGTGGGGATAACTTACCTTGCTTCCTAAACCATTGATTCCCTAGTCTAGCCGATACATGAAAGAAAACCTAATAAGGCCTCATAAGGATCCATTTTTATAATTTATTGAAAGTAGTTATTGTAAGAGAACTTGTATAGGGGTATATGTTTCTCCCAAGAACCACCAAAATCAAGGTCACCTTCTCTAAGTATGAAATCCAACACCTATATTGTCCACTTAGACTTCCCATTGGCCTAAGGGTGGTATATTGTACTCAAAAGTACCTATGTCCTAAACACCCTATGAAACCCTTTCTATAATCGAGAAGTAAAACAAGCATCCTTATCTTATATAATAGTCCATGGGAATCAATGAAGTCAGATAATCTCCCAGACATAGAGCTTACCAAGATCATCCACAAAAAAGGTATCCTTAATAGTTAAGAAGTGAGAGACCTTAATGATCCTATAAAAAATCACCCATACCACATCATTGCCTCAAGGAGATCTCAGTAAGGTAATCACTAATTCCATGGTGATGTTATCCCATTTACACTCAAGAATGGGAAAAAACTATAAAATCCATGTTGGTCATTGGTTTTCTTTCTTCACCTGATAATAGGTGGAACACCTAGTAACAAATCCATTTATCTCCTTTTTCATACCAGGCCACCTATATTGGAAACATAGGTCACAATACATATTTATAATCCTAGGGTGTACCACCCAAGTAGAAGCATGATACTATCATATCAATTCCTCTCAGATGTATGTAGGAAACCAGATGCATCCATGGATACACAAGACATCACCCTTATCAACTGTCCATCCTTGCAGAGGGTCCTCACCAGAAACACTCTCCCTTAGGAATTATCCCTCAAGGTCTAATAAACACCTCAACATCACTATCTCTAGAAGTGAATATTTTATTTAAAAATCCATAAGGATAGGCTTCCCTTTATTCTCTAAGATCTCTAAGTGCATCTTAGAAAAAAAGGCCATCAACTGATACTCACTACTAGCTCATGAAATGCCTGTGTCTGAGTCCTATAGATCATAGAATCCTCTACAACATTACCATTCTCAGGCATATTGGAAAGCTAAAAATCAAAGGAATATAGGTAGTCAACCAAAATTATCTACCTGAGGTTCAAGTCATGATACGTAAATATATACTTGAGGCTCTTGTGGTTTGGAAACACCATGAACTACTCTATAAGAAAATAATTCCTCAAAAAATGCAAGGAGTGAACTACAAATTCTAGATTGAGATTATGCATCGAGTAATTCCTCTCATGTGGTCTCAAATAATGAGACTTGTTATCCATGAATTTATTTTCCTACATTAGAACTACTTCTATCCTGATGTATGACACATCAAAATAGACCATATAGCTTCTACATGTATCTGGAAGAATCAGGATCAGTGATGAATTCAGTCTTCCTTTTATCTTCTAAAAGGATATATCATAGGCTTATAACCACAAGAACTTCACAACCTTCTTAGTCAAGCCTTTCTACTCTTAAAAATTCCAGAAAAATCACCTATAATAACTAGTTACACTACTACAAAAATGGGATTTATCCGTGCTCAAAACGGGCTTTAGCTGCACTAAAAAAGCGCTGGAAAGTTCAGCACTGATATGGGGGGGGGGGGGTCCCTTTTATCAGCACTCCAAAAAGCGCTGATAAAAGACCCCTTTATCAGTGCTTTTTTTAGCGGTGATAAAAGTCAAAAAAAAAATAGAAAAAAATAAAAAATAATTATATAATGCAGGGAGAGATTTTAACAGTGCTTAACCCCCCCTTTATCAGTGATAGGTGGACCCCCCCTCACACTCTCCTGCGCGTACCCCTTTTCTTCCACCCAAACTCAAACCCGCGGCCTCCCCCCTTTCTTGGTTGTACATTTACCACTAATCCATTTTGTTTTTTCTATATATAATGATATATCTATATATATATATATATAGTTATAGTTATATTTACTCGTATATTGATATAGATTAATATTAATATAAATATATTTATTCATATATTAGTATATATATATTCATTTGTATATTAATATATATATATATAAATATATTTATTTATATATATATTTTTAGTTATAATTTTTTATCTGTATATTTATTTGTATATTAACATATACTTATAAGATTTGTTTTAAATACATTTATGAGATATGTTTTTTATGTGTGTTTATAAATGAATAAATAAATAAATACATACATATATACAACACACAAACACACAAACACATATATATTTACTAATAAATACATATATATGTGTATTTGAAAAGGCATAGAATGTTAAAACAACCATAACTTATAATCCAGAATCCCTTTTCAACTCCAAAGCCAGTAAAATCAAAGAAAATGAAACAATATTTGATATGATATGTGGTACAGGCCTAACAGACATCCAGATCAGAATTTATACTTGTTTTAATGTTAACAAATTGGGTTATCCCGACTAAAAACTCAGTTTTGGATGCCTTCTGGGCCTTTTTTGCCCTCGAAAAATGTGAAAAAATCTTTTATTTAGTCACAAGCGCGTAGAGCTCGTCGGAGGCTTCGATTTGATATGATGTAGAGATCAAACGGACACCCAGATCAAAAGTAATGGTCGTTTAAAGTTTGAGTTACATTTTCAACTTATTTTAGATCTTTTTTTATTTTTTTTGATTTTATGTGTCTTCAAATTGTTATTAAATGATTTCTAATCAATAATAATTATTAAATTATTAATTAATAATAATTTTTTAAATATTTTAAATCCATATTCACTAAATTTCTTATATATTAAATGTAATAGTCTATTTATAATTATCTAAAACATATTTAAAAAATATATATTATATTTATATCAATATAAATATACTTATACAAAAATATTTTACTTTTCATGATTTTTTTAAAACATAAAATTTATCACTGGTAGGAAGAAGCGCTTATAAATCACCCCTTTATCAGTGCTTCTAAAAGAAGCACTGATAAAAGGGTCCCCTCTAACAGCACTAAAAAAGCGCTGATAAACGGGGGCCTTTATCAGTGCTAAAAAAAGTTGTGATAAAGGGTGGCCTTTAATAGTGTTTTTAGCACTGTTAAAAGTGCCCCTTTATCAGCGCTTTTTTTAACACTGATAAAAGGGTAGTGCTTCCCTTTCCTGTTTTTGTAGTAGTGTTATCCCCAAGAAACTCCAGATTTCATAGAAATTATTAGGTTTATCCTAGGTAACTACAACTCTAACCATCTCCAGGTCAACAGATACACCTTCCTCTAAGATTATATTACCCAAGAAGTGAAATTTATTGATCCAAAAGTGGAATTTAGTGAGATTAGAATAAAATTGGTGCTCTCTTTGTGTATTCAACACAATCTCAAGAAGTTTGGCATCGTCAGGTTGAGTTTATGAATACACTAAGATTTCATCCATGAAGACTACAACAAATGAATATAGATATGGGTGAAAACCCTGATTCATCAAATCCATAAAATATTTTTTCACATTCATGACACCGAATGATATAACTAGATACTCATAAATACCATACATTCTATAAAATGTTTTACATTGTATTTCTGAAGGTCTGACTCATACCTGATGGTAACCTTACCTCAAATAGATCTTGGAGAAAGCTCTCACTCCTCATAGTTGGTCGAAAATTTCATATATATGAGGTAGTGGATACCGATTCTTAAACATAATCTGGTTCAACTAACAATAATCTGTGTAAATCCAGAGGGTTCCATCTGTCTTCTTGAAAAAAAGGAGTGGTGAAACCCAAGGTGAAGTATTGGGACATATAAAACCCTTATATTCCAAGTCCTCTATCTATATCTTGAGGTCCTACAAATTATTAGTATATATAATATAAGGAGAAATGTATATCAGTGATTATCATAGTACTATATTGATAGTAAACTCCACATCTCTCTCGAGAGGTAGTCCAGAAAAATTTCCAGAGAATACATTCCTAAAATGATCTATTATAGGAAGTTAATTAGATTAACGTGTTCCCAAATCATTCATTTAAGGGCGAGAAATTTGGGTTTTCAATCCACCAATCCCATGATTCTTAGGTTCATATCTACTTTTCTGGACATCCCATTTACCCTTATAAACATAACTACCAACCTCTAGTGATATAAACAGTACCCTATGATGATATTAGTCTATATATTCATGATAGGATACCACCTAGTGAATCCCAATAATGACATTAAAGTTTTTCATCCTAAGGTTGAAGAGGTCACATAAGAAACGATAGATACCTACCACAAGGGGGGATTATTTACACTATCAAACACTCTCTGATTGAATTCCAAATAGAGTTTCAAGTGTCATAATGCCATATAAATACTAAATTTCAATCCCATGCCTTTCCATAGTATCCACAGAGATAACATAATGTGAAGACCATGTATCAAAAAGAGAAGATACTAAAGTAGAGGCTATTAAAATTACACCTCTAACTATAAACAAACCAAATACCTACTCCTTAGGTATAGGTTGTACCATATATATCTATCTGGATCCATGTCCTTGAGTTTCAACTTGACAAACCAGAGTGGGTACACTTTTTTGGTGATGTATATCCTATGTCTGGACTCCTCAACCACGTCCACCTCCTTGGATTGTACAACTGGTGGTGGTCTATATTCTAGCATGATGTAGAGCTAGTAAACCTATTTTGAAAAGTGGATTTGGTACAGATAATATAACTACTGGTGTAGATAATTTGGCTTCCACTGCTCTATCGAGAACCCCCTAGATGACACTTCATGCCACTGGATGAACTAATACCCTCTATCAACACCCTGAATAGTCTACATAAACTTCATAAAACCTTCTCAAAACTAGGCATCGTCACCCATGTCAGGTATTACAGGAGGTTCCATAGGTGGCACTACTGGCGGGTTAGGTCCCACTACTTTAGGAATATGGTTTTCACCACCTTCCAAATGCTCAGTTTGAGGATTTCATGGTTTAATATCTTTAAAAATTCCAAAAAAAACACCTTATATAATATATAACATGATAACATCACATATATAAGAATATGATAGGTACGGGTGTTCCTATATAAGAATCACACGCCTCTACTAGCTTATAAATCTAGGCCCGGGCACCATAGAAAATAATAATAAAATTCTAGAGATACTTCCTACTACCCACTACTATGGTTAGATCTGGGTCAAGTAATCTTTTTTATATCAGTATTTTGGTATATAGGGTGTCAATTTAATGTCATTGAGGAAAGCACCCTTTAAGTTTCAATTGGCATCACTAATTAACAAAAACCATTTCCATATAAACTTAGAACTCAACACCTCTCAAATATGTCAATATATATATACATACATACATATATATATATATATATATCAATTTATAGTTTTATGCACCTATCATTCCCAAGTTATAAGGTACTATTCTTTATAAATTGTTAATAGTACTATATATAACTACAATTAGGATTTTATGAAGGTTCAATTAGATGAATCACCACCTTTAATTTATAGATCCACACACACTCTTTAAATTGTGATTGTCTTACATATAATTGAAACCAACTAATGTTTCAACTCATGTGATCAATGGTCCTTGACTCAAACTCAATATAATTGGATAATTAAGGTTCTATCATCACACTATATAGGAAAAAACCATTAATGTTGATGAATACACTTTAATTATTCAAATTATTCATCCTTACAAGAGACATTAACTAAACCTCAAATATAACTATAAAGGCACACACAACATGTATCACACAATCAGGTAATGGAACCTACATGGAATGGCATAATGCATGAAATATTAATCCTCTAATGTGCCTATAATGATTAATGATCAATACTTCCTTGGCACAT
The DNA here is from genome assembly GCA_963277665.1 of Viscum album. Lineage (NCBI taxonomy): Eukaryota > Viridiplantae > Streptophyta > Magnoliopsida > Santalales > Viscaceae > Viscum > Viscum album. Next base: position 1,834,010,161 of record OY728160.1, read on the forward strand.
TGGGACATGGATAAATAGAACCAAGAATAGTAATAATCAATAACACACCTCACATGATTTTACCAACTGTGAAATCAGTGCAACTCTAACAAGCATAATTTAGAACAAAAAATCGCATCCCATGCAATTTTGATTTTTTCTTATAATTGGGTTAGATACTTCTAGAAATAGGCACTTTAACAAATTCCAGCACATCCTAGTTTCATGTTTAATAATACAAATAGTAAGACAAAAGGAAAAGAAAGAATCTAATACAAATTTGTAATATCCCTAACCCAGTTCACTCCTAAGTAATTGAATTTTGTTGGTCAAAAGGCCTCAAGCGTGCCTCCCCAAATACCAGAGGCTTCCAACCAGAACCAATGGTCCATGTTGGTTTGGTGGATATAGTATACCCTAATCGATAGAGTATCATAATTATAATAATAAATGAATAAATAGTTGAAGTATAATGATGAATAATACAACAAAATAAGTAAATTATCAAGAAAGTAATAATAAAAAGGCCCAAGGATGCATCATATACTAAATGATGAATATGTCACAGAGATATAAAAAACAACATGCATACACATACAATACATACATGTATAATAAAAGAAACCAAGATAACAAAAAGGTTATCTCCAATAGTATCATGATCCAAGGATTATTCTCGTGCTCCCAAGATCCCATGCTATAATCAATCAAGAATCCAAGACCAGGTTGTAGAGACCCAAATCCTGAAATACATGGACATTACATTAATTTTGTGGAATACTTAATACATAACAAAAACAGAAACCTAAGGACCGTAATAGTTTAGTGTCTTTGGAAACTCATAACATGATCTTCTAATCATGGTGAAAGATCTTCAACATCTCCCATAAAGATCTTCCCCTTTTGTTTTCTTACCTAAAACCTTTCTTTATATCCTGGGGAAAATAAAACATAAAAAGGGTGATCTGAAATGCTCAGTAAGGGTAAACATGGAGAACATAAAACAATCCATAAACATTTGAATGTAAAAATATGAACATAAAATCTAAACATAAAAATCTTGGGCAATGACCTAAAACATGGAAGTACACAAGGAATAGATCATAAAGGAACATTTATCATGATAAAGTAGAATTGGGATAAAACATGTAATTGTGGAAACCATTAAGAACATGTTATGATTTCTATAGTATCCAAGGCATTACTTCCAAGACCATCATAGTGGACAAAGTCCATTACTGAACTAGGTTTACTTGTCGTTCCAGCCCTGTATTACTGAACCAGATTTACTTGTCATTATAGACATGTATATATCATGAGATATAAATCTTTACCCAATTAATTGGAGGGAGATATAGGTCCCACCCATCTCATAATTAAATTTTTCTTTCATGTGCCACAAAATAAACATAAATCATTAATCATAACCCAATGAATAAAATGGGTTTCATAAACAACATCCCATCATAACATAATCCATATAGAATATATGGATATCATTTCATCATAATAAAAATGAAACCATGTAAATCATAGAGAAATTATACTTGAAACATAAACATATTAAATAATGTCACCTTATATAGAAAATAGTTTTGATAAAACACTTGAAATGAATTCTTGATGAAAATATCCTTTCTTCTTCAAAATCATTTTATTTTCTAAAAATACCATAAAATTTTAAAATAAAAGGATTTTGTTGAAAATAATCATGAAATATTGTAGAGTAAGCCTCATGTAAATAAGTGATTATGAAACTGTAAAAATCTGTTCATTCCATATAAGTTAAAAAAACATTCTCCTCGTACTTTTTCCAGAAAAGTCAAAAAGTACCTCGTATGGTAAAAAAAGAATGATTAATTACATACCATGTAGTGAAAGTCTATTTTTTTTAAAAAAGTACTTTAAACATACAAGAATTTTCTTAGAAAACATGGACATGAATGATAAATATAACCCTAGTAAATACTTACGAATAAACAATCTCAGTTAAGAACGAGATTGGAATAATTATCCCTTACCTTATGTCCAATTTCATCAGTATGTGTCCGAGAATCCTATATAGTGGGTTTAAACATATTATTAAATTGTAATAGAACCATAATAATTTTTATGATATCATATATGATTCACTTACGACTTTATATTACCCGTTCATTTGTCAATTCCATGTTAAAACAACATTTTGGGGAAAATCGTTTCATTTATCGTACGTGTTTTGACTTGTAATTATTCATATGATTACATAGATTATGATTAATTAATTCCATAATGTAAAAAATGATTTATAAATAATATATATTCATAATATAAATATATATAGTAGATCAATAAATGAAATGAAATACACCATTCATGGAGACGGTAGGCCGTACGTACGCATGAATGCTGTTTTCATTTCCTTATTAAATTGAATGAAAGTTAGAAAATAACATATAAATAAATATAGTATAATTATTATATCATATATTTCATGACTATTTATTATATATATACTTTATAATCATTCTGGAATGGTTAACATGGTGAATGAATCTAATCGCGTCGTGGAGACGGTAATCCGTACATACGCACGAGCGATGATATTGTTCCCATAATTATTGAATAGAATTGGAGTGGATGATATAATATCTCAGAATTAGTATGATGTTATAATAATAATATATAGTTATTATTCCAAAAATTATATCTATCCAAGTATGGTAGTGGTGGAAAAATAGATTACACCACGACGTGGAGAGGGTATTCCGTACGTACACACGCGCGGTGATTTCATTTTCCGTAGGATGGATAGATGGTGAAATAAGGTTGTTTAATATTTATAATAACATATAAATATATTAGTGATACTAATGTTATTATGTTATAATGAAACAAATAAAGAAGAGGAATTAGAAGAAGAAATAAATTTGAAAGAATCGGTAAAGGATATTACCTCTTCTTCGACGCGCCTCTTCTAAACCTCCTGTGAGGGCACTAAAGTGGGTCTTTGAAGAAGACCAGGACCTCTAGTATGTTTATATGGAAGTGTAGAAGATAAATTTATAGGGTTTGGACGATATTTAAGTCTCAAAATATTGTTAAGAGGAGAGGGAGGAGGTTCCCTTTTATAAGAGTGGAGAGAGGCACTTTTGGAAACCTCTAAAATATTAATTTATAATAAATTTAAACCCCACCTATAAACCTCCAAAATGACTAAAATTAAAATATTAGATAAAATGGGGTTGTAATATCATTATTAAATAAAATTTATACATTTTTGGAATTTATTTTAAACCTTATCAATTTTATTTATCATTATTTAATCTATTTTATTTTATTTGTGGTAATAATATTCTAAATTTTAAATTGTTATAAATACTTCCTTATGTGTTGTGAATTTTCCATAATTTGATATTTAATGAAATTTTAGACCATATAAGTTTCAACTTATAATTTTTAAATATTTTTTTTATTTTTAAAAAAGTTAATAAAATTTTATTTTTATAAAATATCAATAGTGTCAATTTTGACACTATTCATTTATTTGAATTTAAATAAAATAAAAACAGAATATATATTCAAAAAATAATATTTAATATATTCATAATATTTCATATTCATCTAGAAAATTCATTTATAATATTAATTAGTTCATATAATATTTATTTTAATATTTTTTAATCCATTTATTTGATATTTCACTTAATAAAATAATTACTACAACATTTTTGTATAATTATTTAGTATACTTATTTGTTGCATAAAAATTAAAAATAAAATCCTATGATGAATATAAATATAATAAATTTCTTAATAATACTTTTACTTTAATTTATCATCTTAAAATCACAACATTTAAATTGTTATATTCATTAAATTATGAAGGTGACAACCTTGACATCATTTAAAATAAAATAATATAAATTTCCTAATCTGTTTTATAACGCTCCAAATGGACCAAAAATAGACACTTTGATTATTATGGTGTATATATAATAGACCAATATGTTTTGGTCAAGTGTTTGGGTCTGTTTATAGGTATTATTATTTGAATAAAAACTATATTATTGATTTTTCACTAAATTAATAATTTCTACATCATTAATGTATAAGCTATTAAGGTAATTAAATATTTCTTAAAAATTACAAATAAATCACCATGATAAAGAAACAAATTTTATATTTCAAATGAGTATTTATAATCAAATTTATATTCTGTATAACCTTATATTAAAAATAAACTAATTATTAAAGTTTGAGTGAGACATATTTCACTTTCCTTTAAATAAAATAAATAAAAGGTCTTAATCAAATACAATTGGGTTCCAATAGATACCATTTAGACCCAAGTATATTTTAGGACTAAATATAGTCATACAATTATATTAAGACAAGTATTAGGGTAATTTTATAATATTATATTGACCCTTAATTACCTGATTTACCTTTAACTATAGTAAATAAAATTTACCGTAGTTACTATTCACAATGTCAAAAAATAAAAGTAGCCTATTAACATAATTTGGACCTACTGATTCCAAATATTGAATCCATTTTTTCCAAATTCAAGACACAGAAGTTGCAGAAATTAATTTAAAATTAATCCTGTTGTCGAAAAAAACGTGTTTTTGTTTAAAACATTACAAAAGATTGAAATGATTTTACCTATGAATTCAATGTAAAATTAATTATAATGACATAAATTATATTAAATTGTAAAAATATATTATATTTATACTTTAAAACCATTAAATATTATAATTTAACCATATAAATTATCTTGATGAAAAAAGTTGTTTTTAATTAAAATTTAGCGCATTTTTACTATTCATCAAAATAAAAAACTTATCAGAAAAATATCAAAAATTTATCCAAAGTAATTTTTTATTTCTTGATTCCAAATAAGAATTTAAATTTGTCAAATTAAACTTATAAAAATGTCAAAACTAGATTTATAGTGGGTGCGCCATCAAAAGGCTGCAAAACTGCATATTTTTTGGAAAATATTTATTTTACCCGAAAAAATTATTTTGTTCTTACAACATGTTCTAGAATATGTGTAAGATGAATTATAATGTTATAAAATTAAAAATGTGGTTAATTATATTCATAACGGCTAGTTCATAATAATGTTATAACAATATATCATTGTTTAGTGAAACTCGGTATTGCGTACAAAACACGCTATTGGGGAAGGTCGCTCTTGCATGCAACACAAGCCAAGAATAGTGTTGTGTATACTAAAAGATAATACGGTGTTTCATCTAGTTCAAGATAATTTTGGTGAAGCGTACAACACAAGACATCAAAGAAATTAAAAAGAATATTTCTCATAAAATCTCAGGGTTTTACACAAGTGCTTTCCCTTGTCCCTAATTGCATCCATGAAGTCTATCTGGGTACCAAATGGAAGTCTGAATAGGGTGCGAGATATACTCAATAGGCCACCACCAAAAAATTCTATACAAATCCAATCCATGAATATAAAATAAGTAGTGTTCTGGTATGAAGAAAGGTAGTGGAATAACATGCCTAAAATAATACTCACGTCGAGCTTGGAATCCTCCTAGGATGCCCGACCGACCATACCTTCTTTGACAATTTCTGGTAATGTTTGAACAAGGGACCTATAAAAGGCCAGGTTCCAATAGATATAACCAAAATGTACCAATCTATGTAATCATAAAATAGGACCCAAGGTGATACTCAAATGTCTAAGTCATAACAATAGTAAACTAGGATCCAAGAGGAAACAAGGAATCCTTGAACTTAGAGGGTCGATCCATCCCATAATAGATTAACCATGAAACATAACTATAAGGGACTAAGTGTAATCCAAAAGGTTCACCCAAGTAATTCCACTAGAAGAGTTTTTAATTGATTCCATGGATCATGCCCATAGTAAATCCCAAGCTAAGCATGAATCGATCCCAATGGATGAATCTAAGTCACCTATTTATTTAGACGTCAGGTGAATCCAATGAGTGTATATAAGTCATTATAATATTTGTAAATGATTAAATTGAATCACTCATACTTCACCAAGTCATTCACATGTAATAATATATTGAAAAAAATTCCAAGGTGGGTATCTCCCTTGGTAACCAGCTCAATGAATCAGGGTAGCATATTTTGAGTGCTCAAGGAATTCCCTTGTGAATCCATGGATGGAGTAAGTCAGACCAGTCCTATAATAAGAAAAAGGTCTATAGTAGCAATTCGAACCTTATGTTTAATGAAATAATAAATTCCATGTGATAACCATGTCAACTTATTCACTTAATACAACTCAAGTATACCCTTTACATTCAATGATTACATAGGCCTATATATGGTGTCGTACCATAAATAATTTGATTTCAAATTGATATGGTCCAAGCTAAAAATTCTTTCCCAAACATAAAGTTTCAATTCATCTAATTTATTTAATTAAATCATCAAGGAAGTTTAACCAAACACACCAATGGGTGTTTTAGTTATTAATATGCAAAGGGAACATATGAACCTTGTTTCCCAATAGAAAATTAGGCACTTAGTAATTGATTTTAGGGGGTTAAGTTTCATGAAATCATCCATATTAGACCCACTATTGTTTTCTAATGTTCTCTGATAGGTTTTGTTCATGGATCTAGAAACACTCAATGGTTCTCTTATTCAAGACTAATTTCTAATGGAAGGCAGTTATTGGGAATGGGTCCAACAATTCTTGGGGAGTCACATTGGTTGAGAGGATGAGAGGTCAATATCATCACACCCTTTTGGGGGGAATTATTTCATACTCTAGGACTCTCTTATAGATTTAAGATATGTTTGTGAATCCCCCATTAATTCCCAACTATGATGTGGGTCACCCTTAAATTAACAACCAATTATTAGCATGCATAGAACTTAGAATCATCTTTATGTATATGGGGTTCATCATAAATGGATATATATATATATATATATGTATGAGGTTCTCCATCAATGGTACCCTATTATTTACTTATTAGAGACTATTTTTTAATTTATTATTACGACACTGGTTTTAAGGCACACAGTAGGGTGCTCTGGAATGTATCATCATCTAGAGAGATGGGAATTGTTTTGATGTGAGGATCAGAAACATGAATATGATTACTATGTATCCTCATTAAAAGAATCCGAACACATGTAGTTTTGTGCCACTTAATGGGACAAATCATACCTTTTAAGTTTATGAGATAATAAACAAAATGTACAGTTTGACATTACGTAGCAGGGACATCTAGGCGAAAGGTACCTAGCCAAATTTTGGTGTGGGACTTATACCGAAGTGTCCCAAGGAACCTGGAAGGGATTTGGGCTCCCAAGTTAGATTATAACCTATTAGGAAAGTGGACCGAATAGAATTGGTGTTGATTTTGGTTATTGGTTTTGGACCTTAGAGAGGCTTCCTACGTATCCCATTTGGGCAGGAATCAAAGACTGTGTAGTTCAATTGTGAGTAACCACACCTATGGAGGCTCTATGAAGGTTTGTCTCATAGGAGAAAATGTCCCTTCAAGAGTATTTTGTTGGGGATTACACCTATGGGGATACCCAACTATTGGATTTAGTTGGGGCTTATTCTAAGAGGGATGCCCTTGAGGTTGGATTTGTTTGTGGCTTACTCTAAGAGGGATTCCCTAAGGTTTTTGACTATGTAGATATCATAATCCCCACTAACCAATAAGAAAATGTTATTCATGATTGGTGTGAGAAACAAGAGAAAGTGGTAGATCTGTGAAACCATTGAATTTTCTATTTTCCACTGGTGGATGAGGCCAAAACTCAAAGGGAGATGGAAAGAGAGAGGGATCTAGCACCTGTCCTTCCCATCATTGTACCCTAGTCCTAAAGGGAGATAAAATGGTATTTGATGATCCATTATCCACTCTTATTGTCATAACTGAGATATTTACATTTGATGATCTATTTGGTTATGTCCCATGGGTATGGAGGAGGAATGAATTAAGTAAGATAGGTTCTATAAGAAAAGACAAGGGATTACTCTAGGAAGGATTCCCTAGTCCTCATTCCTAGGGAATAAAGGAGGATAAGACACTTCACCTCAAAGGTAACGGAAAGCGTGATCCTATCCCTCCCCATTGTAATTAGAGGTCCCTAATCCTAGAGACCATAAGGGGAGTATATAGTCCTCAACCTCATATCCAATACTAGTAAATCCCTTGTACTACCCCCAGGGTTGAGGTCCACATGACTGAAGGAATGCATATCCACATGCACCCTAAGGAACCTAACCATCAAGCATGGAAAGTGTGAGATACCTTTGACTAAAGGAATGCATATCCAAATGGGAGGCATGCTAGTGTGCATCTTACTATGGGTTTTTAGGTTTTGGGGCTTCATTGGAAGTTTCAATTTGGTCTATCTTAGAATAGGGATCCAAAGAGATAAGGGGAATACCATTGGTGGTTTGAAATAGGGATTGAGCGGTGGATCGTGCAAGGTAGAGGCTAGGCAAGCCAAAAAGGTATTGAATAGGGTAGAACTGGGTGGACTGGAAGGGCTTCAAACATGTAGACATGCACAAGCTAAAGGTGTTTTAGAGAAGGACCACCTGGAAAGAAAAATTTTGGTGAGGATTTTCCCTAGGCATCAAGGGTCTCCTCAGGTGTCCCTAGAAGGATCTCACATAGGCACTCTGTTTAGTAAGGTTACTTCACAGTAGTGTCAGTAAACTATGGGGGAAAGGTTTCCTCATGAAGGTGTAATTTATTTTATACCCCGGAAGGACTTTAATTTCACTGCGCCCCTTTATTCCATCTTCTATCTGGTTTTGGAGAGATACCATGAAAATTTCTAAGGGAATGGGTTAAGGACTAGGGTAAGAAGAGATTTGAGTGTTCTTTGGGATTTTCCATCTTATAAATGAGGAAACCAAGGGTACTATTTATAAGAAAATATGGGACCATGGGAAAGGAGGTTGGATCATATAGGTATATCACATAGGACAATGTGTTGGTGTCTCCTACATGGTGTCACTAGGTGACCCGATTGTCTGGGTCTGTGCAGTGCTAGTGGATGTTCAAGTACCCTACACGCTGAAATTATTTTGGGGGACCTATTAAAACGTGATTTCATAGGATGTATGACCCTTGTAATTATTTGATTCTCTTATCTTCTTATCTTTAGATAATTCTCCTTTAATACATTTTTGTCCATGTGACAAAACAAAGTTTCAAAAAAAGCCCCCCATAAGGATTGGATCCAATTGAAATAAGAGGGTTTGATCCTAAGGTAAAGGGATGAAAAGGGTATGTGCACTAGTGCAAAAACACATTTTAACATCAGTTTTTTTATGTCAGTTTTTAACCGACGTCTATAAAGGCGACGTAAAAAATAGTATTTTTGGAATCGGTTTTCTAAAAAAAAATGTCGAAAATCATTTTCTTTGATCATTTTGGCATCGGTTTATTAAATAAATCGATGCCGATAACCGATTTTCGGCATCGGTTTTACATAAAATTGATGCCAAAAATTAAACTGTCTTGGGTTTTCAGTGTCGGTTTTACATAAAACCGATGCCGAAAATCCAACTGGCTTGGGTTTTCGGCGTTGGTTTTTTATAAAACTGATTCTGAAAACTAGTTTATAGCGTCAGTTTTATAAGAAAACAATGCAATAAACCATTTTTTTTAAAATCGGCATCAGTTTTTAAAATAACCGACGCCATAAGTTAATTTTTTTAGAAAAATCAAGAAAAACTACAATTTCAATTAAATCGAAACCACTATAAAAAAATATATACAAAACAATCAAATAGTATTTATCATTCAATAAAAATATAGAACTTACACACTTTTATCTATTTAATCAAAAATTTATGTATTCATTTGTATTATAAATTAGAAAATAAATTTGAGTCACTAATAATATTTACATGGATTCTAGTTAAATATCAATGCATTAATAAATCTTATAAAAAATTAAATAAATATATTTCAAAGGTACTTGAGAGAACTCAATGAATTATAGTGTCAAAATTTAGAAGAATTTGCCGTTGTAGGCAATGTGGCATCTGTGGTTAAGGCTGAATGGGATGGTTTGATGGTAAACTGTGCTACAATGGATGATCAGAAAAAGTAGGCTGAGAATGAGATGGCTAATGAATATACTCGGTGGAAGATCTTTATTTCTCATTTCAAATTAGTGATTTTTTCCTTTTATGTGTGTGTTTATATCCCATGATGGTTGAGTGTATGTGAATTTATTATAATAGATGTATACTAGGATATATGCATAGTGGTGTGTGTGTGTGTGTATGGCCTTGAGAGACATTTTCTGATATGGTAACTAATGTGCCTGTGTAGCCCATGAAACCATATTGGATGTCTAATTCCCTAAAAATTCTTATGTAAATTGTTACCATGTTTATCATTTTGGACTGAATCAATACTCAATGACTTAAGGATACAATATAATATTTTTAATGCACTTTTGGATTGTTTTGGGTCAGTTTTGATGTCTTTTTTATCCTTTTGGCATGGATTTGTAGCATGTACAACATGAGTTCATGCCAGCTTGGATAGTACATAGCCTCTCATCACATGGTTGATTGATTATTTATTCTTTCAAATACCAAGCAAAAACAAAAAAGCCTACGCTGAAAGTAACAATTTTTTTAGAAAATTCAAAGTATTACACTTTCAAAATAAAGTAGAATTAAAATACATGGACCTAAAATTTACGGTATGCTCATTTTAGGTTATTTTTGAAGCATTCTTTTGATTATTAGTAGATTCAAACACCTAATATATCAAAAGAGTTAGTTTTTTGAACCCATATGTAATATTATTTATAAATATTAGAATATACATACCTCAAATACTAATGACTCTTAACAAATAGTTCCCAAAAATAGATTGAATATGGGTCATATAAGATTTGGAATAAGACTGTGAATCATTGAATGCCTATAATAACATTGAATGATATGAGATAAAAAATAGAATAATATGGAAGAAAATACAAAAAATTAATAAAACTAACCTTATCAAAGTCAGTAGTTTTCCTAATTGTGATTATCTCATACATGAATCATATAATATAATAACCACATTCAACATTTACTTGTTTAAGATGAAACTAAAGTTATAAAACATTATGCAGTTAATAAAAATTAATATATAACAAAAAATTAGAACAAATTCTAATATAAAAACTAATTACCTGTACTTCCACAAATTTGATTTTATTTGGCGTCTTTATCAACTTTTATTCCTTGTTAATTTCTTTCCATGAATTGAATTTTCATATATATAAACTAATAATACATATCTAAAGAATGATAATTAAACATAATGAGCTTATAAAAAACAAAAAAAACTTACCTTTCTAATAAGGTGAAAAATATTTTACGAACATTCCCTAATAAAAATCAAAACCAATATATGGTGCATTCACTTGGGCACAATACACCTAACATCCAATTCCCCCTACAATACAAAAAGTTCACAATTAATGACATTATTATGATCATTATTTCATAATTATGTTTCTGTTCTTACTTATCAAGAAATGGTAGAAACCAACACTGAATCTTTGTATATGATAATCTATCACACATATATGAAACTCTATCTGGATTCTTCACATATTGCACTTCTTGGTAAATGAATTTTGGATCTATAAAACCCTAAATGTCTGTAAATTAATTTTGAAAAAGAAGTGTGTGTAGATACCTAATTGAAAAAGAAAATATAGTTAGTTAAAACCATATTTTATTAAAGAAATACAAATTCAAATATCAATTTAATTACATGGAAAATAACTACACCACATTCAGGCCAAGCTCTTCAAAATTTACTAGATGTATGATATATTCTTTGAGTAATCTCAATGAATATTATCTTCCGCATATATTGGTTGTCATCCGAAACTAATAGATAAAATTCAATGAAGAAGATGACTGAGATAATCTTTGTATCCCATAAGAAATATCTGAAGTATCTACAGTCAATTGTTTCTGAACATTTTGTTTCATTTGTGCAACTTCTTTTGCTTTCAGATAATCCTATATAAGTTACATGTCAGAAAACATTATAATTAAATTTTAATAATTAATAATTAATATTTTAAAAAATAAAACCTCATATGAAATATAACTAAGAAAACTAGTTGGAAAAGTAAAAAAAGACCAACACAATCCCCAACTCTGGTGATCTCCGCGGTAGGAAATGGTAGTAGAGCATTAGGATCTATAATATCGAGTACTAATACTCTAACCTGACCCATCTGCATAGGCTGGTGGTGTACAAAATCCACCAAAAAATTCATTAGTCCTAACGCAACAATATGTATGTGAGGATCTCCAAAAAACAACTCACAATAAATGTTTTGGTCTGAGTGAGGTGGCAGATAATCAAAGTAAGCAGATGGGGTAGGGTAGTCTAGGTGAGCAGGTTGGGAATGCTGAAAAATTAAAAAGTTATATTAGTGTTTATAATTTATAAAATAGAAATATTGATGACAAATAAATAATATACCTGGGAAGGCTGCTCATACGGGGCATGGTAGGCAGATGGGGCAGGGTAGTTCGGGTGAGCAGGCTGGGAAGGCTGAAAAATGAAAAAGTTATATTAGTGATTATAATTTATAAAATATAAAAATTGATAAAAAATAAATAATATAGCAGGGATGGCTGCTCATACAGGGTGGGGTAGGTAGATGGGGTAGGGTAGTCTGGTTGAGCAGACTGAGAAGGCTGAAAATGAAAAAGTTATATTAGTGTTTATAATTTATAAAATAGAAAAAATGATAACAAATAAATAATATACCTGGGAAGGCTGCTCATACGGGTCGGGGTAGGCAGATGAGGCTGGGTGGTTCGGGTGAGAAGACTGAGAAGAATGAAAAATGAAAAAGTTGTATTAGTGTTTATAATTTATAAAATTGAAAAATTGATGACAAATAAATAATATACCTAGGAAGGTTGCGCAGACTGTGACTGTCTTTCCATGTGTTCTAACAATGACTTCTACACTGCTGCTTGAATTTGATCACCCATAGACTGTTTCATATCTTTTAGCTCTGATTTTAAGGATTCTATTTCTGGGTATCTTGATTGATCACTCTTACCAAAAATCTTCCGAATACTAACACCTGCCAGATATCCTCTAACACGGCCGGGGTGTTCTGTCTTTCCCAAAGCAGTGGCTAGGATTTCCATCATACCCTCAGCGATAAAATATCCCTGTGTCTCTTGCACCTAAATTTCATCTTGAAATGATAAATAAAAAAGATATATTAGTGTTTATAATTTATAAAATAGGAAAATTGATAACAAATAAATAATATTTACTGACAATTTTATCAGTTACTTTCTTAGCTTCTTTTGTAAGATACTATTTATTTTTTCTTCTTCTTGCTTATTTCTATTATTTATGTCGAGTGGGAGGAGATGGAGGACCAAACTGAACCTTTTCTGAACCACTACTAGATCGAGCTCTTAATGCTTCAATTTTTTTTCAATCATTTTCTGCTCCAAATACGAGTACCCTCCACGTGATAAAGTATGAGGGTATACATTTTGCAACTGGATCTCCTGATGAGATCTCCTGGAGGCCTATTATATAAAAATAAACTACTAGGTAATAAGAAAAATGTATAATAAATTTTACAATATAAAATAATTATCATACCTGAAATTTTTCTTCATTACAAATGGCAAACAAATTGCTTCCATGTATCTTCATCTATAAATGGATACTTGAGGCATGAGTTTTCAAACCGTCTCTTTCCAAAAACATAATTTTTTGTGAGTTTTGTTTTGAAATCACTCCATCAAACTGCCGCTAAAGAGAGATGTCTTTTCTTAATTTCTTTTCTTTCCTCAAAATTGAATGTCATTTGTAATTAAAAAACTAAAATATGTCATCTAAAATATATAATATTAAAAAAATGAGATAAAAGAAATTAATTAAGATATTTTACCATCATGACCTCCCAAACCTGTTGCTTTTCCATTCTTTCCAGTGACTTCCAATCAAGATATAAAATACTAATCCTGCAATGGCTTTTCATCGCTATATAAATGAAAAACTAAACTGCATTTTGGATAATTTCATTATTATCATCATCAAAACGAATGTGTACTCTGTCATCATCACAATCAAGTGATTGTTTTGGTAAACATGTAATACCACATTTACCAACTTGAGAACTTGATTTTTTAGTAGTAATAGGAGAAGTCTCCTCTTCCAAGGACTCATCAGTAGTCCTGCAAAAAAATTGAAAATTAACTGTTTTATTTCATTAAATAAGTATATTGCTAATAATTATTAATATGTAAAAAAGATATACCTCAGTAACCGATCCTCTCGATCTGTATCTGACATTGCTACTAGAAAGTGTAATGAAAATTTTTGTACCTATATATCATTATAAAACTGAATATTTAGAAATAAGGAAGACAAATAATTAGTAAGTAAAAAAAGAGGCATTCATTTGTAAGTTTTAAAAAAACTAACAAAATATAAATATTTACTAGAAAAATTAGGAGACTAATTTAGTGTTTTCTCACATGCCTTAATCATGATCATTACGTACTGCATGCCCTGTGTCTTTCCTATACTCATTGTAATCATCTGGAAATTGTACAATAGATGAATAAGGCTTATGTAAATCACTAACATCATCAACATCATCCTAATCACCCAAATGGTATCTTTTTTCTTTAAAAAACAACTGAAAAATGATCATTTGATGGATCAATGACATAAAATACTTGCTTTTCATGTGTCTCCATGATAAATGGTTCCTCATTTTAATTAAATCTTTTCAAATCAACCATTTTAAACCCATATTCATCATTTTTTCACACCACTATTACTATCAACCCAATTAATCTTAAAAACAATGACTCTAAATTTAATATAATAAATTTCCCATATGTTTTATAGAACTCCAAAATATGGCGTTGATGCAAAAATTGGGTTTTTATATTTGGCAATCGAAAAATGAACTGCTTCAGCAAAAACCATCACACCACTATTCTGAACAGTAATCTTGTCATCCAGATTTTTTTGTGTAAAATGTGTAGCCATTGATATCAAAACCAGACCATGTGATCACATTAAGAGATGGTCCCCCTACTAACCACTTCAATGTTTCTGATGCAGATATATCTGAGGTGAATTTCTCTTTAAACCATGAAACAAATGTCTTCTTATGCTCGATCATCAACAACTTTTCGTTTCTTTTTTGATATCATAACATTAATTCAGTAATATGTGAGGATATATATGATTATACCTCATTTGTGTTGTTTAGAATGTATAAATGTGCCTGCATCACTTCATCGTGTGTAATTAACTTTACCTTTAAGCCTCGAACCCCTATACCTTCACTATGAACTGTCATATGTCGAGATACAGGGAGACCAATATGCTCCACCTCATACAAATAATCAGTACAGAACTCAATCACCTCTTCTGATACATATTTTTGAACAATATAGGCCTTTGGTCGATAAAGATTTTTAACATATCCCATCAAAATTTTCATATATCTTTCAAAAGGATACATCCATCTTAAATAAACAGACCCACATATTCTTATCTCACACACTAAATGAATCAGCAGATGAACCATTATATCAAAAAACGTGGGTGGTAAATACATTTATAGTTGACAAAGAATAAGATTTGCTTTATTATCCAACACATATAAGAAATTTATATCAATGAATTTGCTATAAATGGATTTGAAAAAATTACATAACCTGATGATAGTCTTTCTTACAGCTGTTAGCAATATACCACGCACTGCTACTGGTAGAAGTTGTTGCATCAACACATGGTAATCATGATATTTCATACCTATTAATTTACAATCCTTCAATGACACCAAATTATTCATATTTTAAGAAAAACCATTGGGTACTTTAATACCATAAAGACACTCACAAAAATTCATCTTTTCAATCTTGCTTAATGTGTGACAAGATGGAGGTAAATATGTTCGGCTTCCTTTCACAGTGAGACCTAACTCCAAATGCATTTTCATTAATATCAAGTCCAATCTAGCATACAATCCATCTTTTGTCTTTCCTTTTATGTCTAACAAAGTTCCAATCAAACTGTCACATATGTTTTTTTCAACATGCACAACATCAATGTTAGGTTTTATCTCTAAAAATATCCAATAAGGTAGTTCAAAATGAATAGACTAATTCTTCCAAATATTTCTTTGAAGACCAGAACATCTTTTCCTTCCAAATGTCGAATTAATATCTTTCACCCTATCATAATATTGTTCAGTTGACAATGGTCAAGGGGGAAGGTTGTATTCTTGTAATTCGTTAAATTATTTTTTCAATCTATGATAAGGATGATCAATTCGCAAAAATCTTCAATGTCCTATGTACACTTTCTTTCTTCCATTCTGCAATTGATAATATGAAGTCTGTTCTTCACAAATTGGACATTTTTTATGTACCTTAACACTATATTCAGATAAGTTTCCTTATGCAGGAAAGTCGTTTATAGTGAACATTATGATAACACGCAAAGGAAAATACACTTTCTTGTATGAATCGAAAGCATTAACACCTACCTCCCATAGCAATTTTAAATCATCAATCAATGGTGAAAGATACACATTAATATCATTTCCCAGATGTTTTGGTCCAGAAATCATCCAGCTCATCATAACATATTTTTTCTTTATACATAGATGTGCGGACAAGTTGTAAACTACCAGAAAAATAGGCCATGAACTATATTGGCTACTGAGGCTATAATAAGGATTCATTCTATTAGTACATAATCTCATTCTGAGATTTATAACTTCACTTCCAAAATCATGAATTTTTTTATCAAAACTCTTCCACTTGGTGAATCGGCAGGGTGACATAAGTTACCATCAGAGATGTGCTCATCTGAATGCCATCATAACCTTTTTGCATCAATTGAATTTCCAAATAGATGCTTTAAATGAGAAATTATTGGAAGGTACCAAATTATTTTAGCAGGAGTTTTGATTTTGGTACCTAAAAATGAATCACAATTGAAATATCAAAATTGTATGCAAAAAATATTGGATGATATCATTATAAAGTACAAAATTTATTTTTTATGACGTTAAATGACATCACATGAGAATGAATCTGAGTTGACTTTCCCATTTATCTTATAGCGTTATGTCCCACATGTAATAAAACTTGATAAATATTCATTTTCTTTCCTATACAGTACACAATCATTGGGGAAAGAATGTATATTTTTATACCCTTATCCCATTGGGAATAATATTTTATTCGCCTCATAATTGGAATCTAGAAGCCCATTTCCTTATGGAAATAGCTCTTTTAAAATCTCAAGTAAACTAGAGAAACTTTTATCACTCCACCCATTTTTTTTCATTTAAGTTAACTAATCTCAAAACTGCTAATAACACTATATATTTACTAAAACATGGGAATAATGGTTTCTTAGAATCTTCATACAATCGTTCAACATTTTTTTTCGATGGTTTCAACACCTAAATCATGAATTAATTCTTCAATATGATCCTCTGCCTTGTTATGAATATTTTCATGAACATTGGATGTTGAATTTTCAGTTCTTTCACCATGCTAGATCCTACATGTATAATTAAGGCTAAAACCATAACAAATGAGATGGTCCTTGATTTCTCCAGAGTTTAACTTTCTCATATTTAAACACTTTACACATAGACACAAAATCAAATCAATGTTTTGAATATGTCTTTTAGAAAATTCCAAGAATTCATCAACTCCTTTTTCATATTCACTAGTAGTTATTCATAAATATATCCAATTAAGATTCATTCAATATCTGATATCACAAAAATAATTGGTCAATATATTAAAAAATATAAACATTTAAATATATATATATATATATATACATATAAATTGTAAACAGAAACACATTTAATAAAAATTATTGATAATCAGATAGAAAACATCAGATATGAAACACATTTACAAATAGTAAACATTTTATTTTCATATTATATACATGCGTTATATTTATATTATAATTAAATTATAATATCAATCTTCTAAAATTTATTAGTTCATTTTACATAGTTGTTGCATTATTTTTATGTTGCATGTATCAAAAGTATTGAAGATTGCATTAATTTAAAGGGAAAAAATTAGTTATTATTAGTAATATTAAATAATAATTAGATTAAATGTTCATATTATAAGTGAAATCTATCCCAATACTCCCAAAATTATGACAGATGAAATTAAATACATAACTAAATTGATATATCTTACAACACATTTGGGTGAGAGAATAATAGAATAATTTGAGGAATAATAAGTGGTTGTGGATCCATTGCATGTTCTAATGAGTATATACGTATATTATTTGGTTTTTGGTATAATTTAGGTAGACTTGATTCAAGCCCCCCAACCCCACCCCTCTTAGGTGTATTTTCTCAATCCTATGGGGACTAATATGTCATATAAAAATATTATCATAACATTATTTAGTCAATTGGAAAGATAAAAATAATGTGAGATAATACAAATTCAACACATTGACTAATATAATTGGTCAAGAACATTGACAAATACATTTATACATAATGTCAGATAAAAATAATGTCAGGTAAAAATATTTCAGTTGGTTTTTGGTATAATTTATTCAAGAACATTGACTAATACATTTATACATAATGTTAGATAAAAATTCAAAACCTAAAATCATACAACTCCAATCCATATCAAAAACATTGACTAATCACTCTTAGGGATGACTATTAACTATGTTCCAACACATTTTAAATAAACTATAAACTAATATTTGAGGAAAATCAAAATTAATATTAAATGATAAATAATTAATATTAAAAATTTAATAAAACTTACAAAATTAGGAGTTTATCTTGAAAATAGATCTCCAATCCGAAGTTTGATCCGTATAAAACATTGGAAAATTCAGCACTGCAAGATATAGAACACAATTTATTGTAACAAAGAAAATGGAAGATAAACAATAAATGAAAATCAAACCATCGTTAAAAGTCTCTCGAAATAGCATTAAGAAGAACAAGTAACCCGTAGACGATCAAATAAGACCATATAATGAAGAACGTAGACCGAAGATCATGAAAATGGAAGAAAATATTCAACAATGGCGGTTGGAAATCACAAATAATGCTTTGAAGTCCTTGCGATTCGAGAGGAGCCATTGAGGGTTTTGATTTCGAAGAACATTGAAGATGAGGGTTTTCTGATCCCGTCAAAATTTAAATGACTTTTGGCATCGGGTTTTCCAAAAACCGACGCGGAAAATATATATATTTTACTTTTGGTGTTAGTTTTTTCAAAAAATGACATTGAAAATATCCGGGTTTGTTATTTTTGGCATTGGTTTTGTGGAAAACTGATGCCTAAAATAACACTTATACCGTCAGTTTTCCTTAAAACTAATGCGGGAAAACTTTTTTTTTATTTTTGGCATCGGTTCATGTTAAAACCGATGCCAAAAATCAGTTCATTATGGTTTTTTGTGTCAGTTTATATTAAAACCGATGCAAAAAACAACTCATTAAAAGTTTTGGTGTCGGTTTTTAGTAAAACTGATGCCAAAAATTTCTCACACAAACCACCAGCATCGGTTTATAAAAAACCGACGTTAATAATTTGATGTTAAAACCCGTATTTGTACTAGTGGTGGGTCATGCATGTGATCTGTGTAGGTTATCCACATAGGTCATTTGTGTAAGTTGTTCAAACACACACACACAAACACCACACACTGGGTCTATCATATATAAATAGAGCCACTTGTGTTAGTGGATCCTCTTATCATGTCAGTACCTCTATCTAGTCATGCTAGTACTCCATGCAGATCTTCCACTTAAGGTACATTTTATAAATCCATATTTTCAGAGATCTGGTGTGAACCTATCTACGTGACCCTCAATCCAAGGTGACTATATTGTGTAAGGCTTCTTGGGTGAGTACCCTTCATGGGTTCACTTGGGCGAGTGACCTACACAAGCCCATTCCTTTGAAAAATTTTTAGTTTTCTAAATCTTTTCAAAATAAAGACCATTCCTAATAAAAATATTGGTTCTTCCTTATATATCAATGTTCACTCAGAAGAAACAAATTTCTGATAAAAAAATCTAGAAATATCATGAAGGGAATGGTAAAACCCATCGGGCTAGACTACTATAACATATGTGATACTACTCTACAAGAATTTTCAAAACATATTAAGAAGTATCATCATAAATACCCTAAGAGAAACTATCCACTACTCTATTTCCATAGTCATCTAAAGGAGGTATTTGTTCTAGATATGAATAATTATACACCTCTTTATTAGTTTAAAGTGTACATGAACTTCACTACTTCCAACATCTTGAGCATGGAAAAATATATTAATGTAGGAACTTCATCCACGACTTGTATCATGCAGCACAACTAGTGTTCTCTAGATTTGAATCCACACACACCTGAATTAAATTCACACTATTAATCATCTATATTCTATGATTATAAGACAGACCAGTAGAAGTGTTGGAGAGAAGACTATTAACTCTGCCCAAGAGGGGTTCTTTAACCTGAATGGATGTGGGTGTACTGGGTGTGCCAGACCTTGACTGACTTTATGACCGATCTAAAAGTGGTGGGTATTTATGAATCCATCTGGGTGGACTAGACAAACATATATAAGAATCATGACTTCATTACTAAACTACTAAGACAAAAATACCACAAATTAACTCTTTCCATATGATGCACGAAGATGTTTTCATTAGCCTATGGGTCATCCAAAAGATCTTCATAGCTACAATCCTCAAAGAGATGTATGAAGAATTTATCCCACATAAAGTGATGTGAGATGATACAAAAAGGACTCTAGTCTTGGATCATGTGATATTGAATATAGATTGGGACATTAAGAATGAAGACCCCCACCTAATGGGGGATACTCATCCTAAAGCATGGATGAACACTTTTCAGGAGACAACAAGGGATGTCCCCACCAGAAAACATCCTACGGGGTGTCCAAAGATGGAGAGGCAAGGCATTCCTGATATATTTTTTCCTACCTTTGAAAAGAATGAGTATGTTTGATGGGGGTACAAATTCAATTTCAATGTACCTATAGAGACACATCTCGTAGGCATATTATCCTTTTGGAAATGTGTTTTCAT
Organism: Viscum album; assembly: GCA_963277665.1. Taxonomy (NCBI): domain Eukaryota; kingdom Viridiplantae; phylum Streptophyta; class Magnoliopsida; order Santalales; family Viscaceae; genus Viscum; species Viscum album. The sequence continues at coordinate 1,834,031,296 of OY728160.1, forward strand.
GTTTCTTGTTTTCTATTCCAATAGTGGTGTGTGGTTGGGGACATTTTTTATTAAAACTAAGTTAGTTGGGATGAATCACATTGGGTTAGAAGTCCCCATCCTAATGAAGATTCACTAATTCCTACTGCATGTTCACATTGGAATGGACTATTTCAGAATTGAAATTCTATTCTAGGTACTATGGGTATGGTTTACAACCCAATTTTGATCTTATGCTATGTTAAGTGGAGTTGAAATTCCTCAAGTCCAGTTTTAAACTTTTGTTTAGGCAGTTTACGGTATTCATTCTCTGTCTCTAAAGCCCAGTGAGACCCTGAAGAGGATAAACATATTCATGGAGTTTAAATTCTTTCCGTATAGAGATCCAACTATTGGTACACTCACTGACAATAGAAAAGATAGTGAAGAATGAATATCGAACATGATTTTCAATAGAGATAGCATTCTAGCAACCCAAATTGACAGTGAGGTTATATGAGAGGCTAATGCTCCATATAGATTTTCACACTAGATCAACTGCCTGTAAAAAAAATTCAAATCTCCTTTAAAGTATGTTCGATCAAAGAGACACCAATTGGTAGCCCGATAGATGTGGATGCCTACAGGGATGGAGATGACTTGAGTGGTAATGAAACTGCCTCTAGCAGGTGTATCTACTGAGTTTAACTATTGATATTACAAGTCCTATATTTCATAATATCTCCAGGGATTTTTGATAAAATATGTCCCTATAGTTGTGTTTTTAACCATTTTTGTGCCTGGGAAGTGAGGTAGAAAGGATCCAACCCCTTCATAAGGTGCTTCAGTGCCTCCGGAAGATACATATGAAGAGGTCCAGAGTTTGACCAAATGAATCTATGCACTATATAGTCTGTCAATAAAGATAAAAAGGCCCGTTAGAATGGAGGTTGAGCCCATACAGTCCAATTGTTATCATTAATAGGAGATCCAAACTCTATTTTATCATCCTTAAAACACTATGGATGGAGTCATAAATCCCATGAAACCAAATATTATCAAATCAGCTTCACAGTCGACCAGAAAAACCTCAAAATATATGCCACTATAGGTAGTCCAATTTTGGAATAGCATGCCTTCTGATGTAGAGGGTGCGTAGTGGATCCTTCATGCTAGTTAGCAGATTCTAGAAACTGGAGATGTTCAATCCCTAGAAAATATTATCTTTGAGTAAGATCCTACTGAGGTGGGAATTTATATATGGGAACAAGAGATTCTTGTTTATGAAACTAAAAACTTGATTCCTTCCACAAGGTGGGTCAAAGAAAAGTTGAAATGGGGGGCTGATGAAGAGTTTGACCACCCATCTTCCGAGGAGTGGAATGACTATGTTGACCCCCCGTGATCTGAGTTTTCCTTATCTTGTTTCCTCTTTCATCCTTCATTTCGTTTATTTTGACCAAAGTGTCATTACTGAGGGAAAGGTCACCCTGGTTTGTAGAGAGCAATGGAAAAATCAGCTGATATCCCATCATCGAGGTATGGATCGACTAGAACCCCACTCATAGATGATGAATTGGCTCCTAAATAGGGAGAGATTTCCCCGAGATAGTAGATAATAGAGGATGATATGGCGGGATAATATCTATATCTACCTCCGATACATGTCTTTGATGTGTCTGGTGCTAGTTCGTCTCTTCCAAAAAATAACAAGTTATGGAGTATGAATTCCTTGGAAAAGTTCCTCATTAGTGATGGTAAGTCTTCATGACATCAATTATCTCTTCTATATCCATAAAAAATGTTTAATCATGCATATGGTTGCAGTATGTCCCTCTATCATCTCTCTCTAGGAGCTTTGAGATGAGCCTCCAAGAACTGATGAAGATACTCCATATAAGGTGTGGATTCCTACTGATGAGTCAAATCCTATAAAAGGAGAATTTTTAAGAGTTGAAGACACATTATCTTCACCTACTACTATAGAGAGGGAGGATGATTTTGGTAATTTCAATTGTACATCATAAGGTTTCATATTTAGACTACTAAATTTTATCCCTTATGATATTTCAGATTCATATCACATACCAAAGGACCCTATGGTGACCGGTTTTGACCCTGTGTCTATCTATGATGAACTTGTTTAGGATCTTAGGTCATTGAAGGAAGGTACTGTACTGGGTCCCAAAACAAATGATTTGGATGTTCCCACATGTGTGACTACCATGGGGCTTGGGATGTTAATACTTTCCATGAAAAATCATGACCTAAAATTTGGATAAATTTTGGAACATATTAATCATCCCACCTATTTATAAGAGTTTTAGGAATTTAATAATGAATTGGATATATGTGAGTCTTTGTTTTCATGCAACCAATTTTTATGATCGATTTTTTTAACCATGAATGCTTGAATTGTGCATCTTTATCTGTGGAGGATGTTGCTATGGTGATACATCAACAAGGAAATGATGTCCATCCCACTCCCACTATTGAGGGAGTACCTTCTCAAGGGGTCCCAAAATGGGGACTATTTAAGAGCCTCCCATGGAGATCCCCAGAAATTCACATAAGAATACCCCTGATTAAGAGATTCTAACACAAACTGCTGAGGTCGGGAACATCGGGGAGGAATCCATCCAATCCTTTGATCCATCAATGGATGATTACCACCAAATGCTTCAATAATCATCTTTTTATACCATTTATATACTATTTAGGCTAACAATGAGTATTATTCACTATCCAGTTCCATCAACCTCTGCATCCATGCCCGAGGGTGGAGCTTCCATGCGGATTTAACCTATATCAGAAAGGAAAACTGAAACTGTCCTAGAGGGAGCGGGACAGGGTGACTTATTGAGTGAACTAATTCTATAAATAAATTTCTCACTCTGAAAATGACTCTGAGTTATATCTAGATACAAAAAAATCCCTTCATATCACACTTTATACAGTTTGGAGATACATTTGTAAGATAATATTTGAGATGCATCTTGAAGAATGACCCTCACAACTCCACTGACTTACATTCCTATATGGAATACTAGGATATAGAGGATTTGATAATCTTATGATTAATACTTCCATAAAGGAGATCATTCATTGATGAGAGTGAGAACATGAACTACAATAACACCTCATCGAAGAAAATATTCTTATTAACACTAATGATCTGCAAGTTGCATTATCTTAGCTGGAGCCCAATCATGATAATAAGTTAGTGGAATGTAAGTGACACATTAATGAGAAGTAGATTTGGAAATTTTTTCCTTCAGAAATAAATCAATACCACATAAGTTAAACTCATATAACTTCAAAAATTTCTAGAAGGAGATAAAATCAAGGGGTCAATTTCCATTATGACTGCAGCAGAGGAACTTCTCTAGGTCGAGGAGATTGAGGCTGTTCAACTAGACGCACTTCTACAGGATGTTGAAGGGGCTTGGGAGGCCGTTCAAAAAATGAATTGTTATGTTTTGGGTCTTTAATAAAGTGTGATAGATATATTCCAACTTGTGGATGATCAGCTGATTTTTTTGGCTCATAAATTAAAATAATTTTGTTTCTAATCATATATGTCTTTATATTTGTTTTCCTTCTATGATTATAACTTGAAATTGAATATAGTTTTCATATAAGGAAGTATTTATGACTATGAGTTGTAACCACAATGGTAGTTATGGGGAGATGCTATAACTTTTTCCTAATCTATAGGGCCTAAAAAGCGTAGTTCGAATATTTCTAGGGTCATATGGGCAACCCTACAAACTTTGTGTCTATTGTGTTATTGACTTAATTTTTACCAAATTATAATATGAAAAAGAATTTTTAGGAAAGACTTGTATTTTTATTAAGCCTCCCTTTTTGGGTTTTAAACCTAACAATTTTTGTGCCTTTTATCTTTTCAATTTCTTGATTTTTTCCTAAACCATGTAGAGTTCGGGTCTAGCGAGCTGAGACTCGACTTTTTTCTAGAGTTCCCTTTGTGGGGTTTTAGTCTGGTAATGATGTTGGCCCTCATGAATCTGATGATACTTTTGGACCTGTATTCTTTGAGGGTTGTTTTTTTAACCCATTTATAGAAGAGGTCGATAGTAGTTAAGATATATTTTAACTGCTAGGTCGTAGTTGGAGGGTATGCCCCCAAAATATCCATTCCCCATATGAAAAATGGCTAGGAGTATTTTTATATATGTAGAAACTTTGAGGGTTGATGGATAAAGTTGTAATTCACTTGTAATGAATGAAATTTCTTAGTGAATTGTGTAAAATTATGTTTCATAGTGGGCCAGTAGTACCCAAGAATTTAGATTTGATAAGAAATATTGAACCCTAACTGGAACTTCTATAAAACTATTTTTAACGTCACATTTTTCACGTCAGTTTTTTAGAACCGATGTGAAAAAATCTAAAAATTCATTTTTCACATCAGTTTTTATATAACCAATGTGAAAATCCATTTTCACTACCTTTTCATGTCGATTATATACTAGTTGATGTGAAAAATAAATTTTCATGACTTTTTCACATCGGTTATTTAATAAACGACGTGAAAAACCAAAATTTATGGATTTTTCACATCAGTTATTTTATAAAAAATGAGATTTTTTAGAAAAACATTTTGTTAATTTCCCAAGCTTCAACTTGATTGGTCTTGGATCTGAAACGGTGTTACAGATCAAAAGTTATGACAATCAGAAGATCATCTCTAAAAAATGTCTTAGAGAATTCCAACTTTAGATGGCCATAACTATTGATCTGTAAATCCATTTGACCTCCTAGACCAGTCAAATAGAATCATGAAAAATTAACTACATTTTTATAAACATTTTTCACATCATATTATTCAAAACCAATGTGAAAAATTCCCTTTAAGGTCAGTTTTTTTTAAAACTGACGTTAAAAGCTAGTGTTTCACATCAATTATTATAAATATGACGTGACAAATTATTTTTTTATGTCAATTTTATGATAACAAACATGAAAAATTAAAATTTTAATATATTCTCATGATGGTTATCATAAAATTAATGTGAAATATTATTTTAATATCTCGCCAATGTGTAATTTCAATTTTTTTACAGTGCAACATTGAAAATTTTGATTGTCGCCAAAAATTTTTAATACCACATTTTATTTTACCATCTCATTTATATGCATTAATTATAGACATATATTAATTTAATGATTAATTCTTTCAACCATCATCATTTCACTGACTCAACTCGTTTGATCTTCATCGTAAATTTACAATTTTTTCTTTCCACGATCTCATCAAGTTATTTGTAATTTTTTCCATGATTTATGTTTTTTTATAATTATAGTTTTATTTTACCATCTCATTTGTATTATTACATTATAAAAATATATTAAATTAATGATAAATTATTTCAACCATCATCATTCCCCTGACTTGACTCATTTTAGGTTCATTTTGAATCCACAATTTTTTCTTTCTGCGATCTCATCAAGTTATTTGGAATAAATTTTCCATGATTTATGTTTTTTATGTTTAGTTTTCTTAATTAATATATCATTGAATGATTATTATTTTATTATAATGAAGAATAATTCTTCGTATCATGGTAAAACTACAAATCATCCTTCAGATTCTAAAATTTCGTCTAAGACGAAGCTTTGGTTGGATTATCCAATCTTTCCTAAGAAAAAATATATCCAACTTTTGATAATGATAAATTTTGATCCATAACTCTATTTTATATCTATGAAAAGTGAAATCAAATCTTATTAAATTATCTATAAGTTGATAAACCTTTTTTTTCATGTCAGTTTTTAAAAAACAGACATGAAAAGTATCTTTTTAATGTAATTTTTTGTAAAATGGATGGTCTTTCACATCATTTTTTAAAGAACGCATGTGAAAAATCATAAAAACCCCTTTTATGGTCATTTATTAAAACTGACATTAAAAAAATATTATAACGTCACTTTCAAAGATGTCGCCTCAAGAATAGATGTTAAAAAGCCAAAAAAACTGACGTAAAAAAAGTATTTTTTTACTATTGATTTTGGAAATAAAGGATCCTGAGTGTACATATTTCAAGGTAGTGGTAGTCACTTATCAATTGATACATCTAAGAAGGACTCCATCAAAGCATCATTTATAGAGGACTTTCTGGTGATTTGTGTCATCATAAAGAGTGAATTTGGATGCTCGTCTGTAGGATCGAAATAATGATGTAGATGATCAATATACAAGAGGGGGTGAATTGTATACTTTAAAAATTCCTTTGGAACCTTTAAAGTTAGTTATGAATAACTATGTTTTCCTTAAGCAAAGAAAAGGGCTAAGTTTAACAAAGTTAAACTAAGCAAATTTACAACACCTCTAACACCAAATGAAAACTTGGAAAGAGATTCCGAAAGTAGGTTCCGGAAATATGGTTCCAGAAATTGAAACTTAACAAAAGATTACAATATGAGATTCTACCTTAAAGCGTATAGAATCTAAATGAAACAGAGTACAAGTAAGGAAGTATAAGAAAGTTATACTTTCCTTATAATACAAAATGCATCGGTAAAAAACAAGTAGTAAAACTACAAGTAACAAGATAAAAGTCTTTTAACCCAAAGAGAAGGTTATCCAACAACCTTGGATAAAGGTCCCTTGATTTATACTTTCAAGCAAGTATGTCTTACCCACACCAGGGTAAGCCCTCGATACAAAGATCAGAGTCTCTGTCTTGCTATCCCAGTAAGCCCTCAACTTCAATGTAGTTGGAAACCTCTCTCTTCCTTTCCACGGAAGTCCTCAACTTCAAGGTGTTGGAAACCTCTATCTTCCTCAGCAAGGAAGCCCTCAACTTCAAGGTGTTGGAAACCTCTGTCTTCCTATCCCCGTAAGTCCTCGAATGTAATCACCAACATTCGGAGTCGCACGAAGCTTTGAGAGTTAATAAGAGCCTCTCTCTCTAGAAATCACTTCAAGAATGTAATCACATGAGTCGATGATCGGTCAACCTTTCAGAAGTTCAACTAACCTTGAGCTCTTTCAAATGAGCTCCTATTTATAGGCAAGGTCGGCCTCCTTTCCAACGGTCATATTTTCCTTAAAAATCGGAGGGACCTATACACGTGTAACTTAACCAACGGTTAGTTTATAACAGAAAAGATAACATCGTTTTATAACAAAACAAGTGTAACAGAATGTACGAAATCGTTTTAAGTCTAACTTAAAAAAGTTCAGAGTGAAGATTCGGAGTGAATGTTCAGAGTGTAAGAAAAATATTAAAGAGTAGAAAAATTATAAAAGTGTAAGCAAAATGAAAGTTCGGAGTTTAACCAAAAATAATTTTCGGAGTCTAAATAAATTCAGAGTGTATAAAACAAAGATGATCAGATTCTGTTTAATAGGTGAATTCGGAATCAGAATTTGGAATGAGAATTTGTCATTAGAATTCGTAATGAGAATTCGTCATCAGAATTCATAATGAGAATTCATAATCAGAATTCGTAATGAGAGTTCGTATCCAGAATTCAGAGTAGAACTTCATTACAGTTCTTATCCAGAATTCGGAGCCTAAAACAGAATGCTTCATATCAAGGTTTCAAACGATTCCGAGAATATGGAAATGAATCCGAAACTTATACTTAAGAAATATATGAATGAAAATATGATAAGGATAATTATTCTTACAAAAGAGATTTTCCTTATAAAAGCAATTTTCCTTATAAAAGTGATTTTCCTTATAAAAGAAATTTTCCTTATAAAAGCGATTTTCCTTATAAAAGAAATTTTCCTTATAAAAGCGATTTTCCTTATAAAAGCAATTTTACTTATAAAAGCGATTTTCTTTATAAAAGAAATTTTCCTTAGAGAAAGGTGTTTGTGATTTTCAAAACAAGAAGGAATGGAAAAGTCATAAGGAAAACCTTATTGACTCAAAAATATCCCCCTTTTTGGAAATCACAAACATCCTTACGAAAAAAATTCTAAGAAGAAAGAAAACATTAAAGCTTATCTCCCTTTGCTTATGGATGTTGATGAATATGAATAACTCACCCTTAGGCTTTGAAAATCTAAGGATTGTATTCTCGATTTCCGGAATGACATTTCATTAAGAATAAGAAAGTCTTATTTAAAAGAAAACTCCCCCTTAGATAAACTCTGTTAGAGTTTTTTTTCTTTCTCACCCTTTGTTAAGATTCTTTTTCCCCCTTTATTAGGGTTCTTTTCCTTCTCCCACTTTGTGATTTTCAAAAAGAATTCAAGGGAATGAAAAATATAACAAAGTACCTGAAAAATTAGTAGCAAAAATAAAAGAAACGAGCAAGAACAAATTTCATTAAGTTTGAAAGCCCGACAACAAAGAAATTTAGATACAACAAAATATTGGATCTATCTATTTTGGATCTTTTTCCTTTGCCATGAGACCCTTAAGAATAGTCTTTATCTTCTTCAAGTCTTTATGGTCTTCCTCAGCTTGCTTCTCTAACACAATAATTCTTGCATTTTGAGCTTCAATATTTTCCTCCTGGGATTTAAGCTTTTCTTCCCGAGTTTTAATCTTTTCTTCCCGAGCCTTCAACTTTTCTTCAAACTCAATTCGATGATCACTTTCAAATTTCCAGTTTTGAGAAAAAAAATTCAGCTTCCCATTCAGATCTCTGACTTCTTGAATCCAGAAATTCTTTTCATCTGTCAACTTTTCTTCAAAATATGAAGTAAGTTCATTTATCTTCCTGTCTTCTGTCTCAAAGGAATCCTTCACATTATCTTGGAATTCATCAAAGAGCCTCATCTCTTCCACAGTCTTCCTCGACCAACTAGTCATCCTCTTGCAAGATCTTTTGTGGTCTTCATAGCCGACAAAGAAAGTTTTGAACTGAGCCTCTATTTCAACACACTTGTCCATAACCATGGATACAGAGTTTGTTTTCTGATTCAAAGCATGTTGGAGCATCTGGAATCTTGAATCAATACTTGAGAATGTCAGAATAGTACCTACCAACTTCTTTAAAGACTGAACAACAAAGTCATGCCCCAACGAAGATGACTCCGAATCCGAGACTTTTCTTGGAGAATTTTCTTCTTCAAAATGATCAACCTTCTTCTTAGAAGAACTACCAACTTCCCTTCTCTTTACAACCACTGAGCTCAGGGTATCAAGAACAAGTTTCTTTCCCTTGTTCTTTTTCGGAATGGAGTCCTGTTCCGGAGTTCTCTTCTCACTGTCAGACACTTAAACAACATTGTCTTCATCATCAACATCCTTTTGAGAACCATCCTCTACATTATCCATTTGAGAAATATCATGTAGAAGTTATTCTTCCTATGCATGATAAGCTACCTCTTCTTCTCCTTCCTGCTCATCCTTTCCTGGAGTGACTAACTTCGATGATTCAGCTTCTGAAGTTCGGAGCGACAAATGTTCCGAAGGTGTCCCCTTATAATCATCTACTTGCTTTAAAACATCTCCGGTTTCACCACTTCCTTCAGCAACATATTCTTCTTCTTCCCCTTGCTCTATCTGCTCAACTTCCTCAACAGGCTTTGTTACTGCCTCTTCCGGAGCAACAAAGTTTCTTCCTGGAGTCTCAAGTAGAGATTCCAGAGAAAAAGATCTCGGAACAGGAATGTTTGCTGAAACCATCTCATTAAACTTCAACAAAGCCTGATCTACCTCAGCTTCAGACATCTTCTTCTTAAGCTTCTTTTCTTTCACTTGTTTTTCTAGCTCATCCGCAGTTCTTTCTTTCAAGGCCTTAGCCTTCGTAGGATCCAAGACAAACTGAGGCTCCCCTTGCACTCTCTTCTATTTTATTTCCCTCCACTTGGAAACTACTTCATCTGGGTAAGATTTATTCTTCTTCGGTTTAGGAGGTGTGGAATGACCTTCCTTAAATTTGGGATTCTTTGCTTCAACTACAACTTCCTACAACTTCCTCTTCTTCACTGATTTAGAAGTTTCCGGATCAGCAACTTTCAGAACCACTTCTCCTTGAGAAGGTAAATCAATAAACTAACTAGTCTTCTTGTCGAAAGCTACATCCATCCTTTGGAGAGTACCATCACTCACCAACATAATCTTGCAAACTCTTGGCTTATATTTTCAAGACTCCTTGAAAGACTCAAGACACCGAACTATAAACTTTGAGAGGATTGCTGGATACATTATGATCTGAGCTCTCAGATTCCCTTTCTTAACATTCTCAAGGGTAATAAGAATGTGTTTCATCAGATTAAACTTCCTCAGATTTATCAGAAAATCTAGGATGTAGATCTCACTCTTCTTCAGACTATCTTTGTCACCCTTTATCGGTACGATAAGGCCTTGTACCCATAATTCTAGAATCCGGAAATTTGTAGACAGAGAAGCAATCTTCGGAGCCTTATCATCTGACAATCCGAGAGTTTCCAAAGCCTTTTTCTTGTCGAAGCTTCCCTTTGAATCCGGCAACACATGAGAAATAAAATCAGATTCTCCTTCATTGTTCAGCCCTGCCAAGCTGGCTGCCTTTGCATAAGAAAGCTTTTAAGTCTTGCCATAATACTTAAATGACAACTTCTCCTTGCCATCTTCCTTGTATAAGGAAACTGTCTCATAGAACTCTGTAAGCAAATCCGAATAAACTTCATCTTGATTTCCGGGATTGGATACAGCAACATCTTCCCATCCGTTGAGCTTAATATTTTTGGATATAAGAGAATCATACTTGTTGAAGAAATCAGGATGAACAAACCTTTCTCTATATACTAACCACTTCAAAATCGGCTTAGAGGAAGACATGTCTTGAGAAGCTACTTCCACAGACAGTTAGATCTGAAGACCTCTGAGAAGTTCGGAACGGAGAAATCTGAAGTTCGGAAATGCTTTAAAACAGAGAGGCAGAGCTTCAAGATGCTGGAGCTTGAAAAACGATGTGGGACAACCATTTGGGGTCCCCTTTATATAGGCAACGAGAAGATGGTTCAACTTCATCAGTTGATCGAACGGTTGTGACAAGCTGAGATCAGATCTGACGGTTGAATACCAATTCTCAAGAAAACTTGAATCCGATCTTTTGAGGTTTTTATTAAAACAAAGATTTAAGAAAACTATAATCCGAAAACAAAATATAAGAAAATTCTAGCAAGTAAAGCATGACTACGAAAACTTTGAGTAAGGAAATCATACCTTTTGGATTGGCTTAGGAGGATTATTCATAATGGGTAACATTCTAGAAAAAACTATGAAAAATCTTTTATTACGATAAGACATAGTTCGCAAAAATCACTACAAAAAACAAACTCAGTACGGAAAACTCAGTACGAGAATTTCATTATAAGAAATTGAAAAATGAAAAGCTTATTATGAAAACCTCGGTACGAAAATCTTGTTATGGAAATACCAGTACGAAATTTTCATTCCGGAAGTTTTCAATATGAAAATTTCCATTCCAGAAGTTTTCTATATTAAAATATCCATTATGAAGATTTCAGTTCCGGAAATTTCTATTCCGGAATTTTAGTTCCGAAAAGTTTGAAAACAAATTTTGAAAAACTTAGTTACTCTAAAAATAAAATGTACTCCCCCTGTGAAAAGGAGTTTATTGCTGTAAGGAGACTTTTTCAACAGAAAGTTAATTAATAAGGATTACCTTACGGTTATCATTCCTAATTTCTGTTTAATGTATTCAAATCTATTATAAGGAAAAGATTTTGTGAAAATATCAGCAAGTTGATCTTGCGTTTCAATATACTGAAGAATAATATCTCCTTTTTGTGTGTGATCTCTAAGAAAGTGATGCCTAATATCTATGTGCTTTGCATGAGAGTGATGTGCAGGGTTCTTACTAAGGGCAATGGAACTTGTGTTATCACACAAAATTTGAGTTTTAGTAAAACTCAAGCCATAGTCTGTGAGTGTGTGTTGCATCCATAACACTTGAGCACAACAACTTCCAGCTGCTACATATTCGGCTTTAGTAGTGGAGAGTGCTACAGAATGTTGCTTCTTGCAGGACCAAGAAACTAAAGAATCTCCTAAGAAATGACAAGTTCCGGATGTACTCTTTCTATCCATTCTTCATCCACCAAAGTCAGCATCAGAAAATATTTTTAGAACAAAATCATTTCCAGAAGTATAAAATAATCCTAGATCCGTGGTTCCTTTAAGGTAGCAAAAAATTCTTTTTACTACCTTTAAGTGAGATTCCTTAGGATTATATTGATATCTTGCACATAAGCATACCGAGAACATTAAGTCTGGTCGACTAGCTATTAAGTAAAGTAAACTTCCTATCATACCAATAAAAGATGTTTGATCTACTGGTTTACAAGCTTCATTAAGATCTATAGAATTTGAGGTACCAATGGGAGTACTTATACTCTTAGTGTTGTCATAACCATAATTTTTAAGGAGATATTTAATATAATTATGTTGAGAGATGTAGTTTCCTTGTGGTTTTTGAGAAATTTTAAAACCAAGGAAAAACGTTAACTCACCCATCATACTCATTTAAAACTCAGATTTCATTAGACCTGCAAAAGAGTCGGTCAAAGATTGGTGAGTTAAACCAAATATGATGTCATCAACAAAAATTTGAACAATCAAAACATTTTTCTTATCTTTATTTATAAAAAGGGTTGGATCTGCATTTCCCTTAGCATAGTTATTTTGAACCAAAAATCCAGTGAGTCTATCATACCATGCTCGTGGGGCTTGTTTAAGACCATACAGACCTTTGGTAAGTCTAAAAACATGACCAGGATGTTTTGTATCTTCAAAGACAGGAGGTTGTTCAAAAAAAACTTCCTCTTGGACATAACCGTTAAGAAAAGAACATTTCACATCCATCTGAAAAAGTTTAAAATTAAAGAATGTTTCAAAGGCATGTAGAATACGAATAGATTCAAGTCTAGCTACTGGAGCATAGGTTTCTTCATAGTTTATTCCCTCTTACTGATTATAAACTTTAGCAACAAGTCTAGATTTATTTCTTACTATGACTCAATTTTCATCACATTTATTTCTGAAGACCCACTTTACTCCAATAACAGAAGTTTCCTTAGGTCTTTCAACCAAGGTCCAGACTTTATTCCTTTAGAATTCATTTAGTTCATCTTGCAAGGCTTTGATCCAATCATCATCACCTAAAGCTTCATCAGTGCTTTTAGGTTCTAATTGGGAAAGAAATGCTAGATTTTCTACTTCATTTTTTAAGGAACTTCTAGTCATTACAAGTTGATTTACATCACCAATGATACTATCACTGGGATGATTCTTAAGAAACCCCTGATTTGGGTTTTGAAAAGCCTGTTCATCAACATAGGGTAGAAAGTATTCTGGGGTAAATGTTTCAGAAGTATCTTCTTGAACATTACCCTTATCAGAAGGTTCTTCTATCAAAGGTTGAAAATCAGTTTTTGAAAACACATCCAAGGATGTAGGCTGGGATGGCTTAAAAACAAAAGGATCAGACTCATAAAATTTTATATGCACTATTTCTTCAACAGTACAAGTATTTTTATTAAAAACTATATAAGCCTTAGAAGTTGTGGAATAACCTAAGAAAATTCCTTCATTGGATTTTGGTGAAAAATTATGCAAGTTATCTTTAGTATTCAAAATGAATACTTTGCAACCAAAAACCTTGAAGTAGGATAGTCTTGGTTTTCAACCATTCTATAACTCATAAGGAGTTTTATTAAGAAAAGGTCTAATCAAAACTCGATTTATAGTATAGAAAGAAGTACTTACAGCTTCAGCCCAGAAATGTCTAGCTATAGAATATTCACTCAACATGGTTCTAGTTATCTCTTGAAGAATTCTATTTCTTCTCTCAACTACACCATTTTTTTGAGGGGTTCCGGGTGCTGAAAAATTGCGAGTAATACCTTTTTTACTACAAAAAGTTTCAAAATCAGATTTTTGAAATTCTCCTCCATGATCACTATGAATAGTTTTCAATGGAAGGTTTTTCTCTTTTTTAACTTGAGGTCTAAAACTTTTTAAATAAGAAAAATATTCAGACTTCATTTCTAGAAAATAAACCCAAGTAAATCTATTGTAATCATCAACTAGAACAAACACATAATATTTGCCTCCAATACTTTCAGTTTGTGTTGGACCAAAAAGATCCATGTGCACTAACTGCAATGCATCAGTTGTTGAGACTCCACCGACTAATTTAAAACTAGATTTATGTTTCTTTCCATATTGACAAGGATCAAAAACTTTAGAAGAATCAAATCTAAGCTCTGGTAGATCCTTAACAAGTTTCTTCTTAGTGAGTTTACATAGGTTTATAAGGTTACAGTGACCTAGTCTTCTATTCCATAACCAGGAATAATCTTCCATTGCACTTAGGCAAGGTAAATCTTGGCTCCTTAGGTCTTCTAAATTTAAGGTGTAAACATTCTCTTGCCTATTGGCTGAGAGAATAAATTCTTCCTCAGAATTTTGAACTAAGCACTTATCATTCCTAAAATTCACAAGGTAACCTTCATCACATAACTGACTTATGCTAATGAGGTTGTGCTTAAGACCCTTAACAAAAATAACATTTGAAATCAAAGTTTTACCCAAAAGAACAATATTACCAATACCAACAATCTCTCTCTTAGCATTATCTCCGAAAGTTACCTTTCCTCATTTCGTTTTGATAATATTTTCAAAATAGCTTTTGTTACCAGTCATGTTCCGGGAACATCCACTATCCATGTACCATGTATTGTTGCTGCTACTCTCTTTATTTTCCTAAAACCAAGAAGAGAATTAGACTTTTGGAATCCAAACTTTTTTGGATCTTAGATTTCTAGATAACAAAATTTTAGGTACCCACATCTTTTTAGAAAAGTAAGCTTTGTGAAATCCTAAAGATTGGGTTTTGTTTAAGTAATAATTCTTTGCCCAGTGACCACCACATTGACACTTAGTACAAAATGGGGCACTTTGAGGAACAAAATAATTGTTACTAAAAATTGGTTTTGCATGGGTATAACCAAATCCAGATTTATTTCTTAAAGGTCGTATTTGGGAATACATTTTATCAAAATTTTCCTTACCATGGGTAAAGTTTGATAAACACTTATTTAAGGAAAAAATTTCGGACTTCAGTTTTATAACCAAGTTTTTATCCTCAAAATCATTAGTTTTAGAACTAGAGCTAGGCTCAAAAACATTTTCCTTAGAAATTACTTTTTATAACTCTTTAGAAAGTTTATTCTTCTCAAAACTTACTTCCTTAATATTTTTTGAAATACTTTCAAAATCATCATTTTTCTTATCAAGATCTTTAGAAAGATCTGATATCTGTTTTGTAAGAATATTATTCCTAGAGTTTTCCTTATCAAGTTTTTTATTGAGTTTGGAATTCTCAATTTCAAGAAGTTCAGAAAACCTAGAAACTTCTTCATAGGTAGGTGAAGTATTTTCTTCATCCGAAGAGGATTATTCATCTGAGGAGTTATAATACTTACTATCATTAGAATTTAAAGAAACATTGGTCAATGATTCAGCATTTCATACCTTAGCCATGAAATAATGATTATCAATAGGTAATCTGGCTATAAGACCAAGATTCTTCTGTCCTGAAGATTCATAATCAGAAGATTAATCTGAAGAGTCAGCACCACTGGCACTCCAGGTATCATTAGCTTTCATAACTTTCTTAGCTTTGGCTTTATAATACTTCTTTCTGTTCCTATCTGAATGCTTTTCTTTCCTTTCTTTCTTTTTGAGTATAGGGAAATCTGGTCTAATATGTCCAGCTCTCTTGCATTCATAAAAGTAACTTCTCTATATTTCCTATCTTTCCTTTCCTTTTTCTTATACTTGGATTGGAAATTTCTCTGACCAGCTATCTTGTTCATCCTTCGAGCAATATTTGCTAACTCATTTTCTGAGATTTAACTTTCACTAGAATCTGATTGAACAACCATCTTCTTTGACTTGGATCTAGTTACTCTCTCAGGAGTCTTAGCTTTCATATGATTTGATGTTGTTGTAAAAGCAACAATACCATTCCCATTTTTCTTTTTGATGTTGCCAGAATCTGTCTTCATTCTTGTTTCATGTTGGAGAAGAGTTCCAAATAACTCATCAAGAGAAATTTGAGTGACCTTCCTGTTCTCATCTATAGCTGTTCTTTTGGATTCCCACTCATTGGGAATAATATCAATTATCTTATCCACAAGTGCTTCATCATCTAACCCTTTTTCTCCCATAGATTGTAAGCTGTTGACAATAGTCATAAATCTCTGTTGAACTTTACAGATTGGTTCACCATAAGGAAAATTGAAGCCATGGTATTTATCTCTAAGCATAGCTCTCCTAGTCTCAATCACTTTAGAAGTTCCAAAGTGTGTAACTTCTAGCTTCTTCCAGATACAATTAGCTTCTTCACAAGAAGAAATTTGGCTATATATAATTCTAGTCATTGAACAAAGTAAAGTATTGCGTACCTTATAGTTGAGTTGATACTCTTTCTTTTCCTGGTTAGTGAAAGTTCTAACTTCCTTATCAGGAATTTTATAATCACCAGTAAGCATAAAAAAGTTGTCCACTCCAGTATTGATAATAAAAGTCTTCATTCGATCTCTCCAGTACTCATAATCATTACCATCAAATATTGGTGGTCTTGTAGGATTTAGATTATCAATGGAACCAACATTAATTCCTGCCATACTTAAAAATACTTTGGCACACAAACTTGTTAGTAGAAAAAGTTCGTAATAACAAAGTTCGGAATGAGAAAGTTCGGAATGAGAAAGTGAGCAAGAAAAACTTATACGTAAGTACAAGTATTTCAGAGACCTCCTCTGATACCAATTGTAGGATCGAAATAATGATATAGATGCTCAATATACAAGTGGGGGGTGAATTGTATACTTTAAAAATTTCTTTTGAACCTTTAAAGTTAGTTATGAATAACTATGTTCTCCTTAAGCAAAGGAAAGGGCTAAGTTTAACAAAGTTAAACTAAGCAAATTTACAACACCTCTAACACCAAATGAAAACTTGGAAAGAGATTCCGAAAGTAGGTTCTGGAAATATGGTTCCAGAAATTGAAACTTAACAAAAGATTACAATATGAGATTCTACTTTAAATTGTATAGAATCTAAATGAAACAGAGTAAAATTAAGGAAGTATAAGAATGTTATACTTTCCTTATAATACAAAATGCAGTGGTAACAAACAAGTAGTAAAACTACAAGTAACAAGATAAGAGTCTTTTAACCCAAAGAGAAGGGTATCCAACAACCTTGGATAAAGGTCCCTTGATTTATACTTTCAAGCAAGTCTGTCTTACCCACACCAGGGTAAGCCCTCGATATGAAGATCGAAGTCTCTGCCTTGCTATCCCAGCAATCCCTCAACTTTAAGGTAGTTGGCAACCTCTGTCTTCCTATCCCCGGAAGTCCTCAACTTCAAGGTGTTGGAAACCTCTGTCTTCCTCAGCAAGGAAGCCCTCAACTTCAAGGTGTTGGAAACCTCTGTCTTCCTATCCCCGGAAGTCCTGGAATGTAATCACCAACATTCGAAGTCGCACGAAGCTTTGAGAGTTAATAAGAGCCTCTCTCTCTAGAAATCACTTCAAGAATGTAATCACATGAGTCGAAGATCAGTCAGCCTTTCAGCAGTTCAGCTAACCTTGAGCTCTTTCAAATGAGCTCCTATTTATAGGCAAGGTCGGCCTCCTTTCCAACGGTCATATTTTTCTTAAAAATCGGAGAGACCTGTACACGTGTAACTTAACCAACGGTTAGTTTATAACAGAAAAGACAACATCATTTTATAACAAAACAAGTGTAACAGAATGTACGACATCGTTTTAAGACTAACTTAAAAAAGTTTGGAGTGAAGATTCGGAGTGAATGTTCGGAGTGTAAGAAAAATATTAAAGAGTAGACAAATTATAAAAGCGTAAACAAAATGAAAGTTCGGAGTTTAACCAAAAATAATTTTCAGAGTCTAAATAAATTTGGAGTGTATAAAACAAATATGATCATATTCTGTTTAATAGGTGAATTCGGAATCAGAATTCGGAATTAGAATTCGTCATTAGAATTCGTAATGAGAATTCTTCATCAGAATTCGTAATGAGAATTCATCATCAGAATTCGTAATGAGAGTTCGTATCCGGAATTCGGAGTAGAACTTCATTACAGTTCTTATCCAGAATTAGGATCCTAAAACAGAATGCTTCATATCAAGGTTACAAACGATTCCGAGAATATAGAAATGAATCCGAAACTTATACTTAAGAAATATATGAATGAAAATATGATAAGGATAATTATTCTTACAAAAGTGATTTTCCTTATAAAAGTAATTTTCCTTATAAAATTGATTTTCCTTATAAAAGCAATTTTCCTTATAAAAGCGATTTTCCTTATAAAAGCAATTTTCCTTATAAAAGAGATTTTCCTTATAAAAGCAATTTTCCTTATAAAAGCGATTTTCCTTATAAAAGCTATTTTCCTTATAAAAGCGATTTTCCTTATAAAAGTAATTTTACTTATAAAAGCGATTTTCCTTATAAAAGAAATTTTCCTTAAAGAAAGGTGTTTGTGATTTTCAAAACAAGAAGGAATGGAAAAGTCATAAGGAAAACCTTATTGACTCAACAATATCCCCCTTTTTGGAAAGCACAAATATCCTTAGGAAAAAAAAGTCTAAGAAGAAAGAAAATATTAAAGCTTATCACCCTTTGCTTATGGATGTTGATGAATACGACTAACTCCCCCTTAGTCTTTGAAACTCTAAGGATTGTATTCTCAATTTCCAGAATGACATTTCATTAAGAATAAGAAATTCTTCTTTAAAGGAAAACTCCCCCTTAGATAAACTCTGTTAGAGTTTGTTTTCTTTCTCACCCTCTGTTAAGATTCTTTTTACCCCTTTATTAGGGTTCTTTTCCTTCTCCCCCTTTGTGATTTTCAAAAAGAATTCAAGGGAATGTAAAATATAACAAAGTACCTGAAAAATTAGTAGCAACAACAAAAGAAATGAGCAAGAACAAATTTCATTAAGTTTGAAAGCTCGGCAACAAAGAAATTTAGATACAACAAAAGATTGGATCTATCTATTTTGTATCTTTTTCCTTTCCCATGAGACCATTAAGAATAGTATTTATCTTCTTCAAGTCTTTATGGTCTTCCTCAGCTTGATTCTCTAACACAACAATTCTTGCATTTTGAGCTTCAATCTTTTCATCCTGGGCTTTAAGATTTTCTTCCTGAGTTTTAATAGTTTCTTCCTGAGCCTTCAACTTTTCTTCAAACTCAGTTCGATGATCCCTTTCAAATTTCCAGTTTTGAGAAACAGAATTCAGCTTCCCATTAAGATCTCTGACTTCTTGAATCCAGAAATTCTTTTCATCTGTCAACTTTTCATCAAAAGATGAAGTAAGTTCATTTATCTTCCTGTCTTCTGTCTCAAAGGCATCCTTCAAATTATCTTGGAATTTATCAAAGAGCCTCATCTCTTCCACAGTCTTCCTCGACCAACTAGTCATCCTCTTGCAAGATCTATTGTGGGCTTCATAGCTGACAAAGAAAGTTTTGAACTGAGCCTCTATTTCAACACACTTGTCCATAACCATGGATACAAAGTCTGTTTTCTGATTCAAAGCATGTTGGTGCATCTGGAATCTTGAATCAATACTTGAGAAAGTCGGAATAGTACCTACCAACTTCTTTAAAGACTGAACAACAAAGTCATGCCCCAACGAAGATGACTCCGAATCCGAGACTTTTCTTGGAGAATTTTCTTCTTCAAAATGCTCAACCTTCTACTTAGAAGAACTACCAACTTCCCTTATCTTTACAACCACTGAGCTCAGGGTATCAAGAACAAGTTGCTTTCCCTTGTCCTTTTTTGGAATGGAGTCCTATTCCAGAGTTCTCTTCTCACTGTCAGACACTTGAACAACATTGTCTTCATCATCAGTAGCCTTTTGAGAACCATCATCTACATTATCCATTTGAGAAATATCATGTAGAATTTATTCTTCCTCTGAATGATAAGCTACCTCTTCTTCTCCTTCCTGCTTATCCTTTCCTAGAGTGACTAACTTTGATGATTCAGCTTCTGAAGTTCGGAGCGACAAATGTTCCGAAGGTGTCCCCTTATAATCATCTACTTGCTTTAAAACATCTCCGGTTTCACCACTTCCTTCAGCAACAGATTCTTCTTCTTCCACTTGCTCTATCTGCTCAACTTCCTCAACAGGATTTGCTACTGCCTCTTTCGAAGCAACAAAGTTTCTTCTTGGAGTCTCAGGTAGAGATTCCAGAGAAAAAGATATCGGAACAGGAATGTTTGCTGAAACCATCTCATTAAACTTCAACAAATCCTGAGCTACCTCAGCTTCAGAAATCTTCTTCTTAAGCTTCTTTTCTTTCACTTGTTTTTCTAGCTCATCCGTAGTTCTTTCTTTCAAGGCCTTAGCCTTCGCAGGATCCAAGCTAAACTGAGGTTGCCCTTGCACTCTCTTCTCTTTGATTTCCCTCCACTTGGAAACTACTTCATCTGGGTAAGATTTCTTCTTTTTAGGTTTAGGAGGTGCGGAATGAACTTCCTTAAATTTGTGATTCTCTGCTTCAACTACAACTTCCTTAAACTTCCTCTTCTTCACTGATTTAGAAGTTTCCGGATCAGCAACTTTCGGAACCGCTTCTCCTTGAGCAGGTAAATCAATAAACTGACTAGTCTTCTTGTCGAAAGCTACATCCATCCTTTTGAGAGTACCATCACTCACCAACATAATCTTGCAAACTCTTGGATTATATTTGCAAGCCTCCTTGAAAGAATCAAGACACCAAACTATCAACTTTGAGAGGATTGCTGGATACATTATGATCTGAGCTCTCAGATTCCCTTTCTTAACATTCTCAAGGGTAATAAGAATGTGTTTCATCAGATTAAACTTCCTCAGATTTATTAGAAAATCTAGGATGTAGATCTCACTCTTCTTCAGACTATCTTTGTTACCCTTTCTCGGTACGATAAGGCCTTGTACCCATAATTCTAGAATCCGGAAATTTGTAGACAGAGAAGCAATCTTCGGAGCCTTATCATCTGACAATCTGAGAGTTTCCAAATCCTTTTCCTTGTTGAAGCTTCCCTTTGAATCCAGCAACACATGATAAATAAACTTAGCTTCTCCTTCATTGTTTAGCCATGCCAAGCTGGCTGCCTTGGCATAAGAAAGCTTATAAGTCTTTCCATAGGACTTAAACGAAAACTTCTCCTTGCCATCTTCCTTGTATAAGGAAACTGTCTCATAGAACTCTGTAAGCAAATCCGAATAAACTTCATCTTGATTTCCGGGTTGGATACAACAACATCTTCCCATCTATTGAGCTTAATATTTTTGGATATAAGAGAATCATACTTTTTGAAGAAATGAGGATGAACAAACCTTTCTCTATATACTAACCACTTCAAAATAAGCTTAGAGGAAGACATGTCTTGAGAAGCTACTTCCACAGACATTCGGATCTGAAGACCTCTGAGAAGTTTGGAATGGAGAAATATGAAGTTCGGAACTACTTTAAAACAGAGAGGCAGAGCTTTGAGATGCTGGAGCTTGAAAACCGATGTGGGACAACCATTTGGGGTCCCTTTTATATAGGCAACGAGAAGACGGTTCAACTTCCTCAGTTGATCGAACAGTTGTGACAAGCTGATATCAGATCTGAAGGTTGAAAACCAATTCTCAAGAAAACTTGAATCCGATCTTTTGAGGTTTTTATTAAAAAAAATATTTAAGAAAACTATAATACGAAAACAAAATATAAGAAAATTCCAACAAGTAAAGTATGAATATGAAAAATTTGAGTAAGGAAATCATACCTTTCGAATTGGCTTAGGAGGATTATTCATAATGGGTAACATTCTAGAAAAAACTACGAAAAATATTTTATTACGAAAAGACATAGTTCGGAAAAATCACTACGAAAAACAAACTCAGTACGGAAAACTCAGTACGAGAATTTCATTATAAGAAATTGAAAAATTAAAATATTATTATGAAAACCTCGGTACGAAAATCTCGTTTTGGAAATACCAGTACGAAATTTTCATTTCGGAAGTTTTCAATATGAAAATTTCCATTCCAGAAGTTTTCTTTATTAAAATATCCATTCTGAAGATTTCAGTTCTGGAAATTTCCATTCCGGAATTTTAGTTCCAAAAAGTTTGAAAACAAATTTTGAAAAACTTAGTTACTCTAACAATCAAATATACTCCCCCTGTGAAAAGGAGTTTATTGCTGTAAGGAGACTTTTTCAATATAAAGTTAATTAAGAAGGATTACCTTACAGTTATCATTCCTAACTTCTGTTTAATGTATTCAAATCTATTATAAGGCAAAGATTTTGTGAAAATATCAGCAAGTTGATCTTGCGTTCCGATAAACTGAAGAATAATATCTCCTTTTTGTGTGTGATCTCTAAGAAAGTGATGCATAATATCTATGTGCTTTGCATGAGAGTGATGTGCAAGGTTCTTACTAAGGGCAATGGCACTTGTGTTATCACACAAAATTTGAGTTTTAGTAAAACTCAAGCCATAGTCTGTGAGTGTGTGTTGCATCCACAACACTTGAGCACAACAACTTCCAGCTGCTACATATTCGACTTCAGCAGTGGAGAGTGCTACATAATGTTGCTTCTTTCAGGACCAAGAAACTAAAGAATCTCCAAAGAAATGACAAGTTCCGGATGTACTCTTTCTATCCATTCTACATCCACCAAAGTCAGCATCAGAAAATCTTTTTAGAACAAAATCATTTCCAGAAGTATAAAATAATCATAGATCCATGGTTCCTTTAAGGTAGCAAAAAATTCTTTTTACTGCCTTTAAGTGAGATTCCTTAGGATTGGATTGATATCTTGCACATAAGTATACTGAGAACATTAAGTCTGGTCGACTAGCTATTAAGTAAAGTAAACTTCCTATCATACCTCTAAAAGATGTTTGATCTACTAGTTTACAAGATTCATCAAGATCTATAGGATTTGTGGTACCAATGGGAGTACTTATACTCTTAGTGTTTTCATAACAATACTTTTTAAGGAGATCTTTAATATACTTATGTTGAGATATGTAGGTTCCTTCTGGTTTTTGAGAAATTTGAAAACCATGGAAAAACGTTAACTCACCCATCATACTCATTTCAAACTCAGATTTCATTAGACTTGCAAAAGAGTCGGTCAAAGATTGCTGAGTTGAACCAAATATGATGTCATCAACATAAATTTGAACAATCAAAACATTTTTCTTATCTTTATTTATAAAAAGGGTTGGATCTGCATTTCCCTTAACATAGTTATTTTGAACCAAAAATCCAGTGAGTCTATCATACCATGCTCGTGGGGCTTGTTTAAGACCATACAGAGCTTTGGTAAATCTAAAAACATGACCAGGATGTTTTGTATCTTCAAATCCATGAGTTTGTTCAACAAAAACTTCTTCTTGGACATAATCGTTAAGAAAAGAACATTTCACATCCATCTGAAAAAGTTTAAAATTAAGGAATGCTGCAAAGGCAAGTAGAACACGAATAGATTCAAGTCTAGCTACTGGAGCATAGGTTTCTTCATAGTCTATTCCCTCTTGCTGATTATAACCTTTAGCAACAAGTATAGCTTTATTTCTTACTATGACTCAATTTTCATCACATTTATTTCTGAAGATCCACTTTACTCCAATAACAGAAGTTTCCTTAGGTCTTTCAACCAAGGTCCAGACTTTATTCCTTTAGAATTCATTTAGCTCATCTTGCAAGGCTTTGATCCAATCATCATCACCTAAAGCTTCATCAGTGCTTTTAGGTTCTAATTGGGAAAGAAATGCTAGATGTTCTACTTCATTTCTTAAGGAACTTCTAGTCCTTACAGGTTGATTTACATCACCAATGATACTATCACTGGGTTGATTCTTAAGAAACCCCTGATTTGGGTTTTGAAAAGCCTGTTCATCAACATAGGGTAGAAAGTCTTCTGCGGTAAATGTTTCAGAAGTATCTTCTTGAACATTATCCTTATCAGAAGGTTCTTCTATCAAAGGTTGACAATCAGTTTTTGAAAACACATCCGAGAATGTAGGCTGGGATGGTTTAAAAACAAAAGGATCAGACTCATCAAATTTTACATGCACTATTTCTTCAACAGTACAAGTATTTTTATTAAAAACTATATAAGCCTTAGAAGTTGTGGAATAACCTAAGAAAATTCCTTCCTCGGATTTTGGTGCAAATTTATATAAGTTATCATTAGTATTCAAAATGAATACTTTGAAACCAAAAACCTTGAAGTAGGATAGTCTTGGTTTTCTACCAATACATAACTCAGAAGGAGTTTTATTAAGAAAAGGTCTAATCAAAACTCGATTTATAGTATAGTAAGAAGTACTTACAGCTTCAGCCCTGAAATGTCTAGCTATAGAATATTCACTCAACATGGTTCTAGTTATCTCTTGAAGAATCCTATTTCTTCTCTCAACTACACCATTTTGTTAAGGGGTTCTGGGTGCTGAAAAATTGTGAGTAATACCTTTTTTACTACAAAAGTTTCAAAATCAGAATTTTGAAATTCTCCTCCATGATCACTATGAATAGTTTTCAATGGAAGGTTTTTCTCTTTTTAACTTGAGCTCTAAAAATTTTGAAATAATAAAAATCTTCATACTTCTTTGCTAGAAAATAAACCCAAGTAAATCTAGTGTAATCATCAACTAGAACAAACACATAATATTTGCCTCCAATACTTTCAGTTTTTGTTGGACCAAAAAGATCCATGTGCACTAACTGCAATGCATCAGTTGTTGAGACTTCACCGACTGATTTAAAACTAGATTTATGTTGCTTTCCATATTGACAAGGATCACAAACTTTAGAAGAATCAAATCTAAGCTCCGATAGATCCTTAACTAGTTTCTTCTTAGTGAGTTTACATAGGTTTCTAAGGTTACAGTGACCTAGTCTTCTATGCCATAACCCGGAATAATATTCCATTGCACTTAGGCAAGGTAAATCTTGGCTCCTGAGGTCTTCTAAATTTAAGGTGTAAACATTCTCTTGCCTATTGGCTGAGAGAATAAATTGTTCCTTAGAATTGTGAACTAAGCACTTATCATTCCTAAAATTCACAAGGTAACCTTCATCACATAACTGACTTATGCTAATGAGGTTGTGCTTAAGACCCTTAACAAAAAGAACATTTGAAATCAATGTTTTACCTAAAAGAACAATATTACCAATACCAACAATCCCTCCCTTAGCATTATCTCCGAAAGTTACCTTTACTCCTTTCATTTTGATAATCTTTTCAAAATAGCTTTTGTTACCAGTCATGTGCCGGGAACATCCACTATCCATGTACCATGTATTATTGCTGGTACTCTCATTATTTTCCTGAATCCAAGAAGAGAATTAGACTTTCGGAATCCAAACTTGTTTGGATCCTATATTTCTAGATAACAAAATTTTAGGTACCCACATATTTTTAGAAAAGTAAGCTTTGTGAAATCCTAAAGATTGGGTTTTGTTTAAGGAACAATTCTTTTCCCAGTGACAACCACATTGACACTTAGTACAAAATGGGGCACTTTGAGGAACAAAATAATCACTACTAAAAATTGGTTTTTCATGGGTATAACCAAATACCGATTTATTTCTTAAAGGTCGTATTTGGGAATACATTTTATCAAAATTTTCCTTACCATGGGTAAAGTTTGATAAACACTTCTTTAAGGAAAAAATTTTGGACTTGAGTTTTATAACCAAGTTTTTATCCTCAAAATCATTAGTTTTAGAACTAGAGCTAGGCTCGAAAACATTTTCCTTAGAAATTACTTTTTCTAACTCTTTAGAAAGTTTGTTCTTCTCAAAACTTACTTCCTCAAGATTTTTTGAAATACTTTCAAAATCAGCATTTTTCTTATCAAGATCTTTAGAAAGACCTGATATCTGTTTTGTAAGAATATTATTCCTAGAGTTTTCCTTATCAAGTTTTTTATTGATTTTGGAATTCTCAATTTCAAGAAGTTCAGCAAACCTAGAAACTTCTTCATAGGTAGGTGAAGTATTTTCTTCATCAGAAGTGGATTCTTCATCTGAGGAGTTATAATACTTACTATCATTAGAATTTAAAGAAACATTGGTCAATTATTCAACATTTTATACCTTAGCCATGAAATAATGATTATCAATAGGTAATCTGGCTATAAGACCAAGATTCTTTTTTCCTGAAGACTCTTAATCAGAAGATTCATATGAAGAGTCACCACCACTAGCACTCCAGGTATCATT
Organism: Viscum album; assembly: GCA_963277665.1. Classification (NCBI taxonomy): domain Eukaryota; kingdom Viridiplantae; phylum Streptophyta; class Magnoliopsida; order Santalales; family Viscaceae; genus Viscum; species Viscum album. Next base: position 1,834,057,523 of record OY728160.1, read on the forward strand.
ATCTTTCAGAAATTTCTTAGCTTTGGCTTTATAATACTTCTTTCTGTTCCTATCTGAATGCTTTTCTTTCCATTCTTTCTTTTTGAGTATAGGTCAATTTGGTCTAATATGTCCAGATCTCTTGCATTCATAACAAGTAACTTCTCCATATTTCCTATCTTTCCTTTCATTTTTCTTATACTTGGATTGGAAATTTCTCTGACCAGCTATCTTGTTCATCCTTTGAGCAAGATTTTCTAACTCGTTTTTTGAGATTTCACTTTCACTAGAATCTGATTGAACAACCATATTCTTTGACTTGGATCTGGTTACTCTCTTAGGAGTCTTAGCTTTCATATGATTTGATGTTGTTGTAAAAGCAACAATACCATTCCCATTTTTCTTTTTTATGTTGTCAGCATCTCTCTTCATTCTTGTTTCATGTTGGAGAAGAGTTCCAAATAACTCATCAAGAGAAATTTGAGTGACCTTCCTGTTCTCATCTATAGCTGTTCTTTTGGATTCCCACTCATTGGGCATAATATCAATTATCTTATCCACAAGTGCTTGATCATCTAACCCTTTTTCTCCCATAGACTGTAGGCTGTTGAAAATAGTCATAAATCTCGGTTGAACTTTACATATTGGTTCACCATAAGGAAAATTGAATCCATGGTATTTAGATCTAAGCATAGCTCTCCTAGTATCAATCACTTTAGAAGTTCCAAAGTGTGTAACTTCTAGCTTCTTCCAAATACAATTAGCTGCTTCACCAGAAGAAATTTGGATATATATAATTCTAGTCATTGAACAAAGTAAAGTATTGCGTACCTTATAGTTGAGTTGATACTCTTGCTTTTCCTGGTTAGTGAAAGTTCTAACTTCCTTATCAGGAATTTTATAATCACCAGTAAGCATAACAAAGTTGTCCACTCCAGTATTGATAACAAAAGTCTTCATTCGATCTCTCCAGTACTCATAATCATTACCATCAAAGATTGGTGGTCTTGTAGGATTTAGATTATCAATGGAACCAACATTAATTCCTGCCATACTTAAAAAAACTTTGGCACACAAACTTGTTAGTAGAAAAAGTTCGTAATAACAAAGTTCGGAATGAGAAAGTTCGGAATGAGAAAGTGAGCAAGAAAAACATATACGTAAGTAGAAGTATTTCAGATACCTCTTCTGATACCAATTTTAGGATCGAAATAATGATGTAGATGCTCAATATACAAGAGGGGGGTGAATTGTATACTTTAAAAATTCCTTTGGAACCTTTAAAGTTAGTTATGAATAACTATGTTTTCCTTAAGAAAAGGAAAGGGATAAGTTTAACAAATTTAAACTAAGCAAATTTACAACACCTCTAACACCAAATGTAAACTTGGAAAGAGATTCCGAAAGTAGGTTCTGGAAATATGGTTCTAGAAATTGAAACTTAACAAAAGATTACAATATGAGATTCTACCTTAAAGCGTATATAATCTAAATGAAATAGAGTACAAGTAAGGAAGTATAAGAAAGTTATACTTTCCTTATAATACAAAATGCAGCGGTAACAAAAAAGTAGTAAAACTACAAGTAACAAGATAAGATCCTTTTAACACAAAGAGAAGGGTATCCAACAACCTTGGATAAAGGTCCCTTGATTTATACTTTCAAGCAAGTCTGTCTTACCCACACCAGGGTAAGCCCTCGATACGAAGATCAGAGTCTCTGTCATGCTATCCCAGCAAGCCCTCAACTTCAAGGTAGTTGTCAACCTCTGTCTTCCTATCCCTGGAAGTCCTCAACTTCAAGGTGTTGGAAACCTCTGTCTTCCTCAACAAGGAAGCCCTCAACTTCAAGGTGTTGGAAACCTCTGTCTTCCTATCCCCGGAAGTCCTCAAATGTAATCACCAACATTCGGAGTTGCACGAAGCTTTGAGAGTTAATAAGAGCCTCTCTCTCTAGAAATCACTTCAAGCATGTAATCACATGAGTCGAAGATCAGTCAGCCTTTCAACAGTTCAGCTAACCTTGAGCTCTTTCAAATGAGATCCTATTTATAGGCAAGGTCAGCCTCCTTTCCAACGGTCATATTTTCCTTAAAAATCGGAGGGACCTGTACACGTGTAACTTAACCAACGGTTAGTTTATAACAGAAAAGACGACATCGTTTTATAACAAAACAAGTGTAACAGAATGTACGACATCGTTTTAAGACTAACTTTAAAAAGTTCAGAGGGAAGATTCAGAGTGAATGTTCAGAGTGTAAGAAAAATATTAAAGAGTAGACAAATTATAAAAGCATAAACAAAATGAAAGTTCGGAGTTTAACCAAAAATAATTTTCGGAGTCTAAATAAATTCAGAGTGTATAAAACAAAGATGATTAGATTCTGTTTAATAGGTGAATTTGGAATCAGAATTCGGAATGAGAATTCATCATTATAATTCATAATGAGAATTCGTCATCAGAATTCGTAATGAGAATTCATCATCAGAATTCGTAATGAGAGTTCGTATCCAGAATTCAGAGTAGAACTTCATTACAGTTCTTATCCAGAATTCAGATCCTAAAACAGAATGTTTCATATCAAGGTTTCAAACGATTTCGAGAATATGGAAATGAATCCGAAACTTACACTTAAGAAATATATGAATGAAAATATGATAAGGATAATTATTCTTACAAAAGGGATTTTCCTTATAAAAGCAATTTTTCTTATAAAAGCGATTTTCCTTATAAAAGCAATTTTCCTTATAAAAGTGATTTTCCTTATAAAAGCAATTTTCCTTATAAAAGCGATTTTCCTTATAAAATCAATTTTCCTTAAAGAAAGGTGTTTCTGATTTTCAAAACAAGAAGGAATGGAAAAGTCATAAGGAAAACCTTATTGAATCAACATTGTCATCAGATTTTCTCTTTCCCAGGTCTGTCTAATGGGAGTACTCCATTCTGGGGGAATTCCATGATGGGTATAATCCACCCAATGGTAGGACCAAACTGTTTGGGGATAGGGATGTTTTCTTTGATCTCTTTCATTATTACTCGAACAAAAGGTGAGACCATTTGGCGATGCGCAATGCTGACGACTATTTAATAATAGTTTGGATCCTGCAAAGTTATAACTGTATTTTCTAATGCATATTCCTTGGAATTCTACAATCATGGGATGTGATTCAATGTTGGATTTGAGGGGAATTCTTCCATTAACCCCCAGAGATAGTCTAACAGGAGGATTACCTCTTATTTTTTTATGGATTAATCCCCATTGATCTATTTTATTACCAACTCTGAGTCACCTTTCACCTATAGGTGGTCCACTAGTATTTGGAGCAGCAGTTCTAGGACTGTAATGATGGTCTGATATTATACCTCATTATTCATAAAACCTTATAACAATATGAAGGAGTAAGGAAAAAACATCCTTTTTAGGAAATATGAGCATGACCCCTATTCTAACTTTTTTAAGCTTGGGGTCATCTATACACTACCCTGTTGGGATCCTGGAGGCTCTATCAAAATAAATTTCCCATATTTTGGGGAATTCTTGAGTAGAAATGATCTTCTCATCTAGAAATTTAGTATTTAATGATGTTGTTTCTACATATGGGTGTCCTAAAATAAAATCCACTAAATTTTTTCCTTTCCCTACTTTCTAAGGCACAAAATATATACCATACTACTGTAAGATAACCTCCCACCATGAAAAATGTGATGTCAACATAGGATGACTGAGGATATATTTGATCGGGTTATTGTGAGAGACCAAATGGACCTCATGGTGCTATAAGTAGTTTATAATTTTCAGAACTGTGAATATTAGTTCCAGGAATCTTTTCTCGATATTTGAATAGTGATTCTCAACATCAATCATGGTTTGATTGAGATAATAAAGTTTTTTTTCATTACTAACATCGTTCTTTTATGTGAGGAAACCACCAAGTGACTACTCTAGGGTTTTCACATATAGTATGAGTGTCATCCCCTCAATGGGTGACATTAGAACTAGTATACTCAATAGATACATCTTAAGGATATCAAATGATTCTTGATAGTCAGTGTTCCATTGATATGTGACCCCCTTCATCATCAATTTGGTCAAGGGAAAATGCTTTCCTCCAAGGTTTTCTATGAACAACTGGACGTAGGAAAAGTTTTCTTGAAGTCCTCTCAACTAATTAAGATTTCAAGGTGATTACATGCTAAGGATAGCCTTTGTTTTCTCAGAATTTAATTTTATGTTGCAATGGAATACAACGAATCTAGTAAATTTTCCCAAGGTTGCCCTGAATGAACATTTTAAGGGGTTTATCATTGGGTTATGCTAAAATAGTTTGTTGAAGATGGTCTCTAGGTTAGAAATGTGGCTAGAATGTTGTTGAGAATTAACCATTATTTCATCAACGTATCATTCAACAAACTTCCCAAAAAGGGTTTGAAGATGCGATGCACGACACATTGATTTTTAGTTCCAATATTCCTCTAGACAAATGGAATTACCTGATTGAAAAATTCTCCCTAGGGGCCCTAAAGGTAGTGTATTATTCATATTTTAGGTCCATTCAAATTTGACTATACCCTGAATATCCATTAATTAAGGAGAGGGCTTTATATTCAGCCATTTCATTGATTAATAGGTATGTGATTGGAACCTAGAATTCATATTCTAGACAATGCTAGTTGAGATCTATGAAGTCGATGCAAACCCTCGTTTTCCTATTATTTTTATTTTCTAGGATGATGTTGGCCATACATTAGGATACTGAACTTTGCTGATGAATTTATCCTTAATAATCTTGTCCACTTGATCCACAATCTTGGAGGCATGAGTTTGGTGTGTCCTTCTGGCTGCTTGTTTACATCCTCAATGGTCTTCTAGAAAGCCCAAATAATGGGTGTCCACCATAGGATTGAGGCCTGGAATCTCTATGTGATTCCAAGTAAACACATCCTAGTTTTTCTTTAGGAATGAGGTGTATAACTCTTAATATTTTTAAGTCACGGCCTTACAAATCAAAGTGGGTTTTGGATCTTCTTATGTACCTAGATTTATTTCTATAAGCTCATATACAATAGTAGAGATACCTTCCTCAAATGATGGGGGGGAATCCCTAAGGTCTTACTCCTCTTCCTATTCCTCTTTATTTTACTACACCACCTCTACCTTTCTAGAGTTAGGAGAGGATTCAATATTTCTTCATTTGGAAGGTGAATAAAACACTCCTAAATCAATTGGTGATGCGAGGTCCTTTTGAATCTCCAAAGGGGAGATGAGGGACATATAATGAGAATCTTCATCTTCTACTAGTGATAAGGAAACCTCTTCCATCCTATTTGATAAATATAGATTTGTTAAAGCTCTGAGTATGGAGTGAAGGAATTTTCATCTGATCTTTCATCACAGATTAGAGTGTTGAAAAATTCTCCAGTGTTTTTAGATTCAATATTCATAAATGGAGGCAAGGAACTCACTAAACATGTTCCTGAATCTAGACCCAACTCTTTTATATAATTTATGGGTAGCACATAATCTGAACTGAGATGCATTAAATGATTATATATGATCATCTCTAGACCATTAGAGGAATTTATTAGAGAAGCATCATCAATCAAGGGTTGTTTCCCTTCCCCCCTGGTTGAATCATACATTAATGTATTGTGATTCATATGCTTTAAATGGGGCTTTGTCACCATGAAATTTCCCAATTTGACCATTGATGTAATATTTGAGGCATTGGTGGTATGATGAGGTAATGGACACATGATGATGTAACCAAGAGATTCCTAGTAGAATGTTGAAGGTCGCATCTTGCAGAACAATAATGAATTCTTAGTTAGACACAAGATCCCCAAACCGATCCCTATGTTTTATTTCTACAAGAGTTTTTTTCTTATTATTTTCATAACCCTATAGAATTAGAGAAGAGGGGGACAAGTGGGATTCATTAATACATAGTTGACAAAGTTTCTAGACAAGAATGAGTTTGAATCCTGAACAGTTTTCAATAAAGGATCGTCAGATATCAACATCATTAATGGTCTCTTAAATCTGATATGATATAATTTTTTTTCTATACATAATAAGACATATAATTTAACTATAAAGAGAATTTTATTTATAAAGGTTTGGGTCATTACAATACAGACCCTGAACGAGTGTGATAGGCTATGAACAAGGATGATGAGTTTAGGAATTCGGCCAACCCTTGTTCTTCTTTCTCTTATGATGGAACTTGGTATACCCCCTGAGACAGTTTTTTTTTGTGAAATCAAAAGCGCCCACTGGGGAAGTCTTTTATTCATGTTTCAAAAAACACCCGTAGGGATGCTCTTTTATTTATGTATAGAAAATTCCATAGGGGAACTGTTTTATTATGTGATACCTAGCTGAGAAAACTCTCATAGGTGAGGTCTATGATACTTATTATAGAACCCACATTTTTTGGTGCTTGACCCTTTATTTATGTATTTTATGTATATATAATGTTCGGGTTAAGTTTTCGGAGGTTCTGAGGAGTTTTGACATATTTTAGAGGTTTTTATGGAGGTTCATAGTTTGAGCACGGTTAGTAAAAACTGTGAAACAACTCCAGGAAATTATTCAAGGGAAAACATAGGTCACTGGGTAGGTGCACGACTGATGCACGATTTGGCCAAAATGTGTGGTTTCACAGGAGAAACCATACAAGAATATTGTTATTTGGTATATTAGCTTGTGCACGGTTGACACACGATTTGTATAACTGTGTGAGCCAACCATGCAGGGTGTTGGCATGAGTTAGTAGCAACCGCTCGATTTTCCAAACCATGCGACCAAACCATGTAGTGTACAATAAACTATCCAAAATTTGTGGATCTAACTCAGTTTAACCCCTTTAGCAATTATTGTTCCCTCAATACTTCCATAACATGAATTCCTCTTCCTCCAAAGGCTTGAGAGGCGATTCCTTTTGATGTGGGAGAAAGTCTTAGGTGATCCGAAGTCCATCGGAGATCTAGATTCATCGGTATTTTCCATAGATTTCTTCTCCTCCACTCTCAGAACCATAGATCTAATCCGCTGGGGATAGATCCAGGTTTTTTGTTGGATTTATTGATGAAATCTTATTGAATTGGTTGAAGGGAGAAAATTATCTAAGTTTCTATATAAAATATCTAAGTTCAGTTTTTGAAGTTGTGTCATTATTTGGTTTCACTAACAGATGTGAGGTTGGTGCATTCTCTCTCAAATCCTCTTGATTCGAACTTAAAAACTTGATTTCAAATTGATTTAAATTACTTTAAATTTTTGTGTAAATAATGGCATGTTTTGATGGGAATTCTCGATTTAATTATGGTTTTAGAAATCATGGGGATGTAATGATTTTTTGTAAAACTTATATATAATTTTAAAATATTGATTTTAAAATTATAGTTGGTTTGATGCAAGTAAAGTATTTGTTTAAATGCATTGAAAGGGAAGAAATTATTTTATTGAAATGGGTTGATATGATTTGGGAATAATAGTTGGGTATGAGTTAAATGAGATGGATAATGGTCGTTAAGTACCACCATCAATGGGATGGAGTATGAACATGATGTTCCACCGTCAATGGTAACCCCAAATTTTTGTGTATGTGTGTGTGTTGTGGATGTGTGTGGACATGGAATAATATATTCCAAATAAAATTGAGGAAATGGTTTAAATACTTTGTTGATGTTTTCCCTTGAAAAATTATTATGATAGCTTATTGATGCTTACCTTGGAAAAACTGATTTATGGTTTTGTTATAAACTGTTTCATTGCTTAAAATATTTTATAAAATGTGTTAAAAAATTTTATCCTAGTGGTGTAAGTTTTAAGTAATTAGGTAAATCCTTCTGATTTTTATAATCACTCCCTGATTGGGCACTATGGTGTGTTTTTTGATGTTATATATCGAGACACACGTAAAAAACTGTTATCCCAGTTTATTAGTAATGCTTCTTGATACCTTGGGATGAGCATGTGGATTTGGAGCATGAAGCAGATTGGGAGTTGCTGGTTGATGTCTTTTGTGTCTTTGGGTTTTGTTGTCTTTTGACTCTTTTGGTTACGTCACTTGGTTTCTTCATCATACTCTGATATAGTTGTTGGTTTTTTTGTTTGAGTTATACTTTGTACTCATGCATCATATAGTGGATTTTTTTGGTTTTTGTCTTGTTGTTTGGATGTTTATCTTTAAAGGGAAAATTGTCCTTGAATTTTTTATAAAGTCCTTGACATTTATCGTCTGTCTTTGGTGACTTGGGGATGTCACCTAAATCTAGTAACACCCACTACATCTTCCCAATCCAATGGGTGATGGGCAAGATGTTAAACTTTTTTTCTTATTCCCTTGTCAAAGAAAACCCCAATAGGGGAGGCTTGTGTTACTAATGGCTATGAAAACTGTCACAAGGTAGGTTTGTGATACTATTAGTGAGGATACTGTGGATTTGGATCCTAGGGTTGATCCAATATACTGGGATGAAGCTTTCTAGAAGCATTCCCCAGGTATGATACTTTTGGGATTATGCCATGACTGAGAAAACTCTCATAGGGGAAGTAAGTGATACTTGATATGTATACCAGGGAGACCATGGTTTGTTATATTCAGAGGCATGATCATCATGACATGATCAGAGACACCCAAACACTGGTTGAAGCTGGTATGGTTGATTGGGTTCTTAGACTTAAGGATCGATAATAGTTGGTTCTTGGTACATAAGTTGGCATCATCCACACTGAGCGCAAAGACATTTCGACATCAGGAAAAAGTAGGTATTTTGGTATTGTTTATTTATTTTCAGTAGTTTATTTATTTTGATTATGTCACATGCACATATCACTTCATTGTCAATATAGTATGAGACTGTGTAAGTGGTTTTCTTCTGAGTTTTATACTTACACCTTGCTCGAGCAGCCATGACACTTGGGGTACTCAATCAGCCCTCAATTGTTCAGGTTATGGTTAGGTTGAGGCCCGAGATTGCACTATTTATCCGGTGTGGCTCAGATGAGATTTGAAGTTTGGGATGAGGTGAGGCTCGTGGTTGTAGTGGAGCCTCCTGTACTTTTATTTTGATCATTTCCTTTTCTTATATTTTTTCTCTGTATATGTGATTGGTCTAGTTTATGATCGAGCTTGTATGACTGTATGTATTCTTCTTCACCTCATATTATTATTATTTTTTATTTATATGTGTGCTCTGATGGTTAAAGTTTATTCTTGATACTTGGTTATTTTTTTTATTTTGCACTCTGATATATGGTGTATAGTCTCACCACGATACCTTGTCAGACCGTTGTTTCTCATTGACAACCTCTGGGGTATGGGGGGACACACATGAGGTACAGTAGTGACCGCCACTCCAAGCACCATTTAGTGGTATAGGGTGGAAAGATGTTAAAATGTGGTATCAGAACAATTTTATTTTGTTGTACTTTTTGGGACATGGTATCTAGGATTCATAGGAATGTGTCAGAGTCTATGATAGATACCAGGTTGGTGCATCATGAATATCTATTCATAAGTTATCCCATCATACTTGAGAAATTTTCTCCATTACCTAGGGAATAAAAACATAATAAAGGAGTGATCTCAAAGGCTCAGTAAAGAAAAATCTTACCAATGAGTCATAATGGGATAAATATAAGAATGTAAGAAGACATAGACATGAGAGAAATATCTGATTAAAAGGACATGGAATCACAAGACCTATCTATAATCCATGATATAAGGTGATGTAATCTCAAAAGGATCATCATGAAAGCATAAATTTACCATGGCGTAAGAATGCAGAAGCATTGGACAATAATCACGAGACATGGAGCACAACATAGACACGTGACATAAACAAAAGCATAGGTATACCACAATTTTGTGAACATAGATAAACGTAATTAGGTCTACAAATATAACTATGAACATATCAATTATGTCCATGAATAAAATTGTGAATATATTTATAAGGTTATCTTGTATATTTGTGAACATATCAATAAGGTCCACACATAGAGTTTTGAACATATAAAAAAGTACACACATATTTTTGAACATATCAATTAGGTCCACAAATAGAATTGTGAACATATCACTAAGGTCCATGCATAGAGTTATGAACATATCAATATACCGCTCATATAGAGTTATGAACATGTCAATAAGGTACACATATAGAGTTGTGAACATATCAATAAGGTCCACACATAAAATCATTACCTCATGAGATATAAAGTTTTACCCAATTAATTGGAGAGAAATATTAGACATACTTTTCACATTATGATAAACCATAAATATGTGTGATATATAAAAACAAAAACAATCATAATTCCATTATAGATTAATTTACCCATGGTAATGAATGAGTTTCAAACAAATATACATAAGATATTATCATAAGAAATTTAGTGAAAGAGGATGGATAGAATCATTAAAGAATATTCCCAGTGTAGCATAAGAAACAGTAAAGGATGTTGACATAGATGAAAACACTATTATAAGAGCATTGAAAAATTTCTTTAGAAAATAATAAGGAATATTAGTTACTTCTATAAATTTTATTTTAAAGGAAAATAATTTATATAACAATGGAAATATAAATTACTTTGGAAAATCATGAAAATTAAGAGGAAGATTCATATTGAAAAATTGATAAGTCATAGGGAAAATGAGAACATACAAAAAACAATTGAAAATGAGATTCCTTTCACACTTTGGTAAAAAGGTCAAAGAAAATTGAAAATGACAATTGCAGAAAACATTTAGAAGAGATTCCTTTCATTATTTTGTAAATAAAGTCAAGGTCAATAGAAAATGAGCTTATGAAATTATTTAAGTATAGAGAAGGAAATAAATAATATAAATAATATGGACATGATGAGGAATGATTCTTGACTGAAAATACGAGATAATTTCGACTCCAATTACAAGAATCTTTTCAGTTGGTTTGTTAACTAAATGAAGGTGAAATGGTAACAATACATGTAAACCACATAAATTACCATGGGATAAGAAAATAGATGGGGTCTTAGAGAGAAATAATATAAAATTTCCCCAAATAGGAATTTAAACAAAGACAACTTCAATTTAAAATTGAGATTGGAAAAAAATGGTTTACCCTTACTCTTGACTTCTACAAAAGCACTTTCTCCTCTTTGATTAAATTTATCATTGAAATGTATTCCTTAGGGAAAAAGGATTTAGGATTATTTATTAGGACCAAATTCTACCAAATGTCTAACAAAACTTTAGGAGAGGAAAATTGGGTAGGTATTCAAGAGAGAACCAAAGGAAAAGAGTGGTTTGGGAGGGGTAGAGGAGGAGTCCTTTTATAAGTGAGTTTTTAGTGACATTTCCAAAAATATTCATTATTTAATGTATAAGGATATCATTTTAAAATAAATTTGATAAAAAGTGTAAAATAATCGATATGGGTCATACACACCATCATACACATAATTTAGATATAAGGTTTCCTGATTTTTTAAGTCTTTCTTACTTAGTTTAACCCCTACCATTACTGTGGTAACTCAATGTTTAAATTGATAAATTATTTTTATGTTTAAAAATTAAATTGAATTTCTTAACTAATCTGAACATGATGATTCCAAATATGAAATCTATTTTATCGAATTCAATTTATAATGGTGATAAAAAGTAATATTAATATAAAAATGCATAACATGGAAAACCATTTTTTTTGAAAACATATATTCTTAAGTATAAATTGATAATATTCTCATAACTTTAAATTGAATAAGCTTTATATGAATGTTAATTTATTTTATAGTTTATATTAATTATAAATTTAATTTAAATCATTTATTAATTATAAATTTAATTTATTATAGTAAAAATAAATTACATATAAAAAAATCATTGAAAAATATCTTTTTTTACCATTAAAGGATTTTATCATAATTTCTAACCGATTTATAATGAATGTATAAATGGTTATTAATTTGTTTACATATATAAAAAATAAATTTCATTAAATTTAACACTCTAAATATGATAAGATTTTCTTTTAAATAAAAAAATATAATGCATAATTAAAATAATATTTTTAAATAAAACATTTTTGTTTTGACTTGAATTATAAAATTAGTATTCCTTATTTCTAAATAATTATTTATTATATTTGATTAATTTATTTTAGTAATTATTCCTTGGATTTTATCATTGCATTTTACTGATATCATTTCTTAAAAGTAATAAATTTAACAAAAATATGCAATTCATAAAAATAATTTGTTTACAATAAATGGTATTTTCAAAAATTATTTATTATATTTTAATTATTTTTTATAAAATTATATATTTTATTTATAAGTAAAATTTATATTTTTAACATCTAATTAAACATTATGTATATCATCAGGATACCAATAATTTGAAACTGGTAACATGTTTATTGGTATTATACTGATCGACTATATATCCTTTTATAATGGTTATATAACAATTATATAACCCCCATAACATCATATAAATTCATCCTATTCTAACTTCACAAATTACACTTATCATTCTAATAGTTTTCATTTCGGATTTTACAAAATGCTTTATCCCCTCATGATGTTTTTTTTCATTCTAGGTTTTGTTCTACTAATGGTGATTCTCAAGGGTGAAGACGATCTAAAGGATTATTTAGTTATAAAGATATTATTTGATTCAATTTATTTTTCCATTTTAATTTATTCACTTTTAAGGGATGTAATCATTCAATGTAGGTAATTCAAGGTTTCATGTAATTTTTTTGTAATGATTCATTATGAGTGAATAAAATGATTTTAGTTTGATTCATATCTTGTATGAATTACTTACTACTAAAGTTGAATAATTTTAATAGAATAGAAAAACATAATTATGAATTATATTAATATAGTTTAAGGAAATAAAATTTATCCTAAAACCTGGGGTTTTATGCTATTGTCTATCCAAACACCTATTGATCTCTTTAATTCCCCCTTTTGAATTTTTTGAAAACATTTTATCATAAAAATATAAAATAATTCTATTCCTTTAATTGCAATAAATTACCCAATTTATCCTATAATATATATATATATATGTTGAAATCATAGTTTTCCCCTTGAATTTTAACATAAAGAACTCCCTTATATTTAATAAATATTGAGATTTAGATTTCTTAATGGTATAGAAATTATCACCCCTTTCCATCATAATTCAAATAACCTCAGATGTATGGGGGCCATAAAACTAACAATAGTATTGAATTATGGTATAAATTAAATTTTTGAACCACATATTTGGATAGAGTTTCTTTGGTAGTGGATTTGTGAATATTTTAGACACTAGAACTTTTATTAGAACATAATCCCACATGAGACATCCATTTCCCATTTTTCTTCAATAAAGTGTGTTAGTACTATTGGGATGGGGGGTCAATGATGGTATTAACATTTTAAACTTCATTACCAGTTTGGATATTGTCTCTTAGTTAATTGGAAACTCTCTCTCTTACTATCTCATTATCCAGTGTGGATAAGTAAACCCGTCATATAAGAATATAATAATTTACATGGTTTACCCTATAATGTAGATGGTATAATCTGAGGCACATAGACAACACACTATTTTCTAGTAAGAATCACTAGAATACCCCATTATAGATTTTAGATAAGGGAAATCCTCACTAAGTCTCATGGCCTTTAAAAAAATTTAGCGATGGTTCACTGCCTCCCAAGGGTTAGTCAGTATTACCATCTATCCATGTACAATTTCAAGAAATAGAAATTAAAGTATTCATAATTTTATTTGAAACTCCCTTAAAAATGAAATATTACACCTCAAGTATGTTTTTATATACATAATATTTTTCTTTGATAAAATGTGATCGGATAATCCCTTTTCATAGATATACAATCCCATTATCTTCGATCTTATTACTCTTCACAGAGAAAAAATCCTCCCTTCCTCCAATGGAGAAAATCCTCAATTTCAATCTTAGAGAACTGCAGGTCTTTACCTTCCCCATCCATTTTTCACATCGATCATCCTTTTCTATTTATAAACATTAAATTTCTCTATTTATCTTCATAGATCAATCAAAATCTATACAAAACCTCAGATATATTCTAATCCTTTATTTCCTGTATTTAAATACTCCTTTTACATTCATTCCATAACTTAATATTTGATTAAAATCTAACCGTTTTTTCAAAATAAGGAAACCACATGCAAGAGCTAACTATTCCAAAGATATTATAGGTCCCCTGGTTAAGATATGAAACTCACATGTATGGATTTAAATATCCATTTATCTCATCATTATCTTTTATTTCCTTATCATCTAAATTATATATTCATTTTTATATTTTTAATATCCAAATTCTTACATTTTAGTAATTTCATTGAGTAGAAAATAAAATTCTATCTCATAAATTGTTTTCATTATATCTCATGTAGCACTGTTAAATTAGAATAATCTGTTTCATATATTGTTCTTATTCCTTGGAACTTATCTCAGGCAAGTAATTATCTACCTTACTTAATTTATCACACACACACACACACAAAAGCTAAAATTACCCTTTATAGTGTACTCAAATCCTCCAAAAATAGACTTTCAATCATTAACACCACCAATCCAAAATTTATGGCAGTTTTGTAATACTTCAAAAGTTTTTTTCTCTAAAAAGTTTAACACTTTTGGATCACTTTGTAAATTTTAACATATTATTACAACATAGGAAATATTATGCATTGAAATTGTTAAGTATATAATAATTCCTATTAATATTAAATAATCTATTTGATTTATGTATTTTACAATTTTCGTCCTTTTAAATTTTGGTAATGTTAGACATCCTCATGGTGGTCAGACTACCACCAAGACTCAACCTCATATTATACACACTTCCCATTGCATGAGGGTTACTTTGGGAAATACATGTAGTTAACTTTGGTTACCTTCATACTTAAAGGAAGGATGGGGAGAGTACGAGTATCAGTCTCATTTGGGAGACATGACTCGGACGCTGTTGGAGTAGCCGAATAGAAGGAGAGGGCTACCTTTGGAACATTTTTCCTATTCCATTATACATAGAATTAGTAGTATAACATCTTTAGCATTCACTATAATTGTTTTTTCTTCTCAATACATTAATTCTTTGAGAGTACAAGCTTCTATAAATCTCTTATACTAGTTAGAACATTGTTGAATTTACACTTATTTTCCTCCTTGGGTTCACCATCCTAATGAATTATAATAACCACAGGGGTAAAAAATTCTCTTGAATCTTCTATTTCATTTTTTAACTCATGCTAATGATTTTCTCAATATAGAAAAAAATAATTGGCACCTCAAACCATTTGTAATCCTAAGAATCAATTAAATTCTCCAAGTATTGGAGCATTTTATTTTCATTTACATCACAATTTTTTTTGAAAATATAATCACCATCACCTAGAATTATATCATCTATATAAAAAATCACAATTAGTAAATATCTATATGATTCATTTATATAAAGTTTTTTGTCCAATTTGAAGTCATTGAATTACATTTCTTTTATACACATTCCTAAATTTGTATATTAAACTCTTTGATCTTGTTTTAATTAATAAAATTCATTTTCCAATTTTTAAATATATGTTATATATTTATTTAAAAAAAATCCTTTATTTTTTTCATTAAAGACTTATTTCCCCACATCTATGTATATTTCATATCTATATGATAAAATTTATAGTCTGTTGGATCTATAATGGAAAGAAAACATTATATGATATCTATGAGGGTTCTGGATGTAGCAGAAACATGTGTAGGTGGGTGATATATTAATTTTTTTAATAATCGTTTCCCTAAATCAAGAGAGAGTATCTCGCACATCAAATTTATAATTAATTTATTTAATATTTAAAGAAATAAATACCCAGACTTAGTAAATTTTTTCATTGGTGAATGTTGATAATCTAAAAAGACCCTTTCAGATTACCTTTATTTCACTGGGAGGATCTAATGATAGAACCCCTCTAGAATGGATCCACACGCGCTCTTATGATCTTTGAGCAACACCACTCAATCATTGGGGGCTAGCATGGTGAGTCGAATGACTTGTGTTGTTTTTTGATCACTTATTCTTTGGCCTTGAATAAATCTATATTTCACTTATTGTTCTTGATAGGGAGAGAGAAGGAGAAGTTGAGAGAGAATTCTTTGTGTGCAAAAAATATCTATTCTCAATTTTGGATGATCTACACAATAAAAATAACCTTCTATTTATAGAGTTTTGATTTAAGTTAAAATATTATTTAATTGCATACCGATCATTAAATAACATTTATTACCTTTAATAAATCTCATGATTCATAATAATAATTATATAATAATATTTTGTGGAACACACCAACTTGCACAATAACAAATATTCTATACCGGTCTTGTTAATTAATATTTGTCATTGGATTTAGTCTTGGTCTATTCGAACACCTCTAGCATTTATTGAACAACTAAATAAATATTTTATTAATAAATAATTTTTTTAATCATAATCTAGTGAATAAATATTTATTAAAATATTCAATAAATAAATGAACATTTTATTCACAAGTCGGTGAATAAATATTTATTTAATTTATAAGATCAATATAACTTGAATAACATTATTTCTCAGACTTGAGAATAATATTTATTCCATTAATTAAAATAAAAAAATTAATTGAGATCAACAAAAACACTTAATGTGTGACCCTTTAAGATTCTTTCTCATTGGAATTAGGTGGGCTTGCTTAAAGTCCAAGATTACTGTTTAGAAACGTGTCAATGCACCCAAGAGAAACAACTTAATATCGCAACGTCGACAAACACATACGAACACTTACGATGTAATATAACCCCTTTATCATAATATCTCATCAAGTAGGTTGTACATCCATGTCACTAACCTATATACTCGATATGTCTTTCTTTGACTATCTGAAATAAACATGTCATTGCACCATGACCATTGAATTTAATCCGACGGTTTTATTCCAATCAAAGGGATGAGATATTAGATTCCATAAAGATGGAAGGGACAAATCTTTTCTCAACTTGTTCATTAATGAAATGTCACTCATGACACACCCAATGTATCCAACTTCACCATGAACTGTTATCATCATGGTTTACGAAATACATCTAAGTACGTGAGTTGTAACATGCATTAATCCTAATATTAAAGTCTAAGAACTATCACACATGCTCCTAGATAGGAATATCTGATGACATCAAAACTTGTGTAATTCATACTAGTGGGTCTGTTCTCATAAACTCCCATCTTGGAGATTTCAAAGTGAAAACTTCATGAGAAGAAGCTTTATCTGCTTATGAGTACTTGTACCTAACATTCTATGTACTATGTGTCCTATCATAGTACATTATCCAACCACATAACATTATTTGAGAATATCATCATAGCATATCAAGGTTATCATCATAGTTGGGAACTACTATAACCTTATCAATGCGACACATACTCTAGGACATTATTACATTAGAGTAATGCAGAAAAAAACCTAATAAGAAGTTATATTAATATTCAATACATCGAATATACATGTAATCAAAGTACAAACAGTTGTCCTGGGACACCAACTCCAAAAAAAGCTCACTTAGACTAGAGATAACTATCTACAACCTTCATTCCACTAGACCTCACATGATAGTTATGTTTCTTTTGAGTTAAGGATTAAGTAAAGGGTTCCCCAATGTTGTCTTTCGTGGGAATACTACTCACTGTAACTTCATCTCTATGAGAAAAATCCCTCAAGAGATGATACTTTTGAAGTATGTGATTCATTTGTTGATGTGACCTTGGATATTTTTCAAGAGCCACTAATGCAATATTATCAGAAAACAGTGTGATATGATATTTACTGATAACTACCACATCAAGATATTGGATAAAGTTTTGCATTCATACTGCTTATTTAGATACCTTAGAATCCACAATATACTCAAACTTTTCTATAGAATCTGCAACCACAACCTACTTTGATCACTTCCAAATCACAAAACCTACATTCAAAGTGAAGATCTATCCCGTTTGTGACTTCATGTGATATTGATCAGTTTGAAAACTAGCATCTGCATATCCTTTGATAACTAGTTCCTCATGTCCTCCATAAATGAGGAACATATCCTTAGTACACCTCAAATACTTAAGGATAGGTTTGACTATCATCCAATGTCGGTCACCTATATTAGCTTGATATCTTCCTACCACACCTAATGTGTAGGCATCATCTAGCATAGTATATATAATAACATACACGACTGACCCAATCACTGATGCGTATGGAATCCTTGTCATTCTGTTTCTTTAATCTTGTGTTTGAGGACACATTTTCCTAGAAATATGAATGCCATGCGACATTGGAAACAATACCCTATTGGATTTTTCCATACTGAATCTCTTTAGTATCTTGTCAATGTATTTACTTTTACTTACTCTAAGAAACCTCTTGGATCTATCATGATGGAGCTTGGTCCCAAGAATATATGCTTCCTCGCCCAAGTCCTTTATATAGAAGAATTTATTCAACCACACCTTAAAAGACTCTAAAATTGGAATTTCATTTACAATGAGTAATATTTCATCAACATATACTATTGAGAAAATAAATTTACTCACACTAAACTATTTATAGACCCATGACTCCCATTCGTTCTTTATGAAACCAAATTTCATTATGGCCTTATCAAAACAAATGTTCCATGACCTGGATGCTTTATTTAATCCATAAATGGATCTTTTCAAGTTTCATACCTTGTTGGAATACTTGGAGTCACAAACCCTTTAGATTGTGTCATATAGACATCTTCTTGAAGGTTCCCATTAAGGAAGGTCATTTTGACATCCATTTTCCAAATCTCATAATCATGAAAATCTATAATTACAAGTAGAATTATGATAGATTTCAGCATTGCAACTGGTGAAAATTATTCATCGCAGTTAATGCCTTGACATTGTTTAAACCCTTTTACAACCAATTGCACCTTATAGGTACTGAATTGTCCTTCAATGTCCATTTTTTTCTTGAATAACCATTTTCAACCAATGAGCTTCACATTTACCGGAGGGTCTTCCAAAATACAGACTTGGTTTTGGTACATGGAATCCATTTCATAATTGATGGATTCTTTGTAAAACCCAAAGATTTTATGGTATGTATATTTTTAAAATTAATCTCATTGTTATCTTACATTTCACAAAACACCAAGTTGAAACGAACAATGATATACAATTAAATATCAATATTTTAACACGATTTTTATAACCTAGACGTTACATCGGTGGGAATGAATAGTATTAACCAAATTATGAAATTTATATATTACATATTTAATCAAATGTTTTGAAATTTATCCAAATTATTTTATAGGAATAATATAATAATAAATCAAATTTTACACACTAAAAGACTATATTTTTCTAAAGGCAGTTTAAACACCTTTTGATGGTGCATTTGTTTTAAATATTTTTTTAACACTTTTATAAATTATATTTGAAAAAATAATCTTATTCTTTGAAATCAGATTATCAAAATTTACTTTGGTTTAATTTTTGATATTTTTCTGATAAGTTTCATGTTTTTATAAATAGTAAAAAATTAATGTATCTTAATTGAAAACTACCTTTTCATCAAATTTATTTATAGTGTTAAATTATATTTTTGAATGGTTTTAAAGTATAATTAGATTTTTTTATCATTTAATCCAATTTAGGTCATCATAATCAATTTCACATTGAAATTGGATATAAAAACTTTGTGAACTTTTGAACGTTTTTGCATTAAATACCCATTTTCTCATTTCATCAACGAGATTAATTTGAAATTAGTTGCTGAAAATTATATGTTTTGAAATAAGAAAAATAGATTAAATATTTGGAATTATTGGATCCAAATTATGAAAATAGGTTTCTTTTATTTTTGGGCATATGAATAGTGAATTTTGTAATATTTTAGTTATCACAGTTAAAGGTAAATCATGAAATTACGGGTAAAAATAATATTATAAGAATTTTAAAATTACCCTAATATTTGTTCTAATTTTATTTTATGAGCTATTTTTGACCAAAATCATCCTTGGGTCGATTTTGTGGTCTCTTGGAGACACATGAATAACTTTAATTCTTTTATAGTATTTTATTCTAAGGGAAGTCCAATATGTCATACTCTTATTTTTAATAAGCATTACATTTTCCATATATGGTTATATAGAGGATATATTAGACTATAAATAGTCATTTTAAATATAAAATGTTTATATTTATCATGATAATTTATTTTTAATTTTTATGTAGGAAATTATTAAATTAAAGGCTTGCACAATGATGATGTAATAATGATTCAATTAATGAAACAAACAATTAAATTATATTAAAAATATTAAAATAAATATAATTTGAATTAATTAAGGCGATCCATGAATTTTATGGATGAATATGACATGTTAGGAGTGTTTTAAGTGAATTGGTTCGATGTAATCCTACTATATTGATTTTCTTAAAGTCAATGTTATGAATAGTTTCAAAATTGACACTTATGATATTTTATGAAAATAACATTTTAAAAAATTATTTAAAAATCATAAAAATATTAAATAAGGACAAGGGGATGAGATATGGTCTAAAATATATTAAATTAGTCATTTAAGGTCCAATTGACATTTTATATGTAATAATGATATCCTATTAATATTAAAAACTTTGTTACCATAGTTAAAATTAAAATGAATTAACTAAGAGTTATTAAAAATGATAAGGTTTAAAATTACAAAAAATCTTGTCTAAAATATATTGGTTGATAATATTACAAACTTATCATATATATTATTTAAATCAATGTAATTTTGGAGGTATTTGGATTGATATTTATTTTATTATAAATTAATCTTTTGAGAAATTCCAAAAGTGACGCCACTCTCTTATAAAAGGGAACATCATTTCTCTTTTATACACACTTAAGAACCTATATGGTTTGGCCAAAACCTATCAAAATATTTTCTCAACATCCACACATTAATTATATAAGCCTTAATTTTGCTATAAATCCAACCAAATAAGTCTTTATGTGAAAAATAAAAGAAGATACCCAAAGAAGAGGTAACATTCATCAACAAACATTTTTGTTTTATTTCTTCCTTAAACCCCATTTAATTTTTTTATTTATTTATTATATAAAAAAATTAGTATCCTAATTATAATTATATGTTTTTATATTATGTGTTAGACCTATATTTACACACACTTCCATCTAAGGGGTAATGAACTTACCGTTTTTGTGTACAACGAACTACTGCCTCACAAAATGATGTTGTTCGTTTTCACTTTACCTCCTCTCATAGTTGGAAATTATAATGAAAAATATATTTTTATATGATATATATAGTATTATAATGTCTTTATACTTATTTAATTTTTATAACACATTCCTTTATTCACTCAATTTTTGGTAATACGATAATATCGTTTGTAGACATGTGGACTACCACCTCCTTAATGCGATGTGATTCATTCACGCTATACATGGAATGTATTAGGGATGATTTTAAATAAAAATATGTGAAGTATATTAGATATATATATATATTATAATAGAATTTTAATATATATATATATATATCATTTTCTTTTCATTATTTTAAATATGACAAAGAAATGGAAGTAGTGTTTATGCATACGTACGACCTACCATCTCCATGAATGGCGCATTTCATTTCTTATCTCCATTTTTTTGGATTATTATAAAAAATATATACTGAATATATGTTATATTTACATCAGGTTTTAAATTCTATACATGATTAATTCAGGATCTAATTAATAGGAACAACAAGTAACAAGTCAAAACATAATAAAAAAACTAGGCAATTAACACCCAAAATAGTGAAAATAATGGAAGATTGTTAACAAATGGGAAATGAGATATTATAAGAAGTAAAAATATGATATTATAAATAATGATTATGGTTCTAGTTTAATTTAATAAAATTATTAAAACTATTATACAAGAGGTTAATGAATGTTCAACTAAAGGAAAAAACAAGGCAAGGGGTTTCTCGCCTCACTTTTACTTCTGTGAGATATATGCCTTATTCACCACTTATTTTTGTTGTGTGGTGTATATACTAGTCCATTAAAATGTTATATAATTAATCTCCTTATTATCATGATATTATAAGTTTCATTAATGTTATTCCTTCATGGGTTTTATAATTAAAATGTTTCAAAGTGGTTTGGGAAAAACTTTGGAATGTTTAAAGATTATTTTCCTCAATATTTTTTCAACGAAATCATTTAAATTATATTCATCTATGTCAAAATCCTTTGTTTAATCTCATGATTCTTTGAGTTTGATCTCTTATGATACCATTTACCATATTTTATTGAATATTTATGATCAGTCTGACTATGGATGTCCTATTTCGTTATCATTCATGGTTTATGGTTAAATTATTCACATTTCGTATTCTAGTTTCAATAGTAATGTATATATTGATTATGTTTCACCAAATTAATATGAGGAATGTATTGGACTTAGTTAATGATAATAAGATCCCATTATATCCCTTCAATTCATTGTTAGTTCGCATGAGACGAAATTAGTTGGCGACAAACCCTTCATGTTTGTTTCTAATAAATTTTAAAATTTTCAGGAGGATATATCTTGACACAAATCAGATGGTTTTCTACCAACAAACATAAACTATTACGAGTATAGATCTTGACAGTAACTATCTTGAGGATAGATCTTGATATTGCATACATCCAACATTTTTCATTTCATCATTATTATTATTCCACGTGATTATTTGATTAGTTATAATATCCATGGCTATGTTTCCTTGGTTTATTTAAATGACTTGTGTTTTGGTTATTTACCCTGACATATTTTTTATGCCATATTTACTCATAGCCTCCACTATACGCTTAACCTTACTAATCATTTGAGCTCACCCCTTTCATATTTTTCATTTTCCTAGGATTTCCAAGAAGTATGTTATGACTGATATACAGGGTTACACAAAGGGGAATAATGGAAGACTCAAGGAAGTTATTTGTGTTTTTTAGGGTTCAAAATGTAATGTAGATTAAAAGTATGTATATAGTTTACCAATATTACTAAAGTATTTGGTCCCTTGGGATGATATTACTTGGATCTTATGCTAATTTTTTAAAGTAAGATACCAACTCTAGTCTACTGGGGTCAGGGTTATTACTATTGGTATCACATCAAGTTTAGTAGAAACCTTGAGAACTAGATTTAGGAAATCATGGATTAGAAAACATAACCGTATGACTATCTTTGAGGACAAGTCTATGTATTTCATATCATATTATATATTTTCTAATACCATGGATAACCTAGGTTAAATATATAGACTTATAGATTTAGAAGAAGATTCCATGATTTAGACATCCTAAAAATTATTCTTCATGACTATATCACTATGATTAGTGTTTCTAAAATTACTCTTTGGGTTTTGGTCAATGGATAGAATTAGCATGGTTATAAAAGTAATGGTTATAATTCTTATGATAAATAGACTAAAAAAGACAAATGAAAGGAAGGAGGTATTGAGGAATAAGATGATGAAGTGTAGTTATTGGTTTAAGATTGAAGTGGAATTATTAAAGCTCTTATGTATCTGGGTTCAAGAATTATTTCATCAATGGTTATATAGTTATAAGAACTAAGGATTGTACTAAAGTACATATTAAATAGTGATTTAGAGGTGCGAATTTCTTCATTAAGGTTATTAAGGTGATAAAGGTATACATATATTTTGAATGAGACAAAAATAGAAACATTATGTTGTTTGGGGAATATAAATTTAAGTTTATTTTGTAAATTTAGAGTCATTTTTGGACTATGAATTTGGACATATGTATTTTGGATGATTCTTAAGGTTAGAATGGATTAATTTGAACATTGGATATTATTATTTGATGTTAAATTGGAATTTTTTAGATACTATGTGATGGAATTTTTGGTTTCATTTAACATTTAGAGGATAAAGGAATGACTTGAGGAACTTATGATTTGGTATCAAAAATTCATCTTGAATATCCATCTCCAGGTGTATGAAATGATGATAGATCTAAGTATAACCAAATGATGATATTATGACATGTAAAGAAATAAAGTGAGTTTTCTTTAGTGCTTTATCTAGATAGTAAAATAATCACCCAAATTTAGGAAAATGATTTTGGAACAAAAATGTTATCCATTTACTTTTATTTCTAAGAAATTAATAGTCATTTTACCCATCATAGATTTATGGTTTTGTGACTGTATAATTTCTGATAACCATGTTCTCTATCACTCTCCACCAAAACATGATGGTTATATTTCTCTCATATGTCCCGACTTTCACTTCGTACTACTATTATCTTATTCTAAATCCTAATTTTGTGGAAAACTCCACATTTCCTTTTCCCTCTTATTAAGAGGATGTTTTATTAATCCTATTTCTGATGTGGGTTTCCCACAAAAGAATTTACAAGTATCAACCTTTGATTTCTGAACTGCAATTTCAATTTTCAAGGATGCAATTTATTGAAGGATGGGAAAATATAACACCATAAGATTTTATGGTATGTATCTTTATAAATTTAATCCCTTCGAGAGTGTCACGACCCATCCCCCAGGGCTCATGATGTGACTACCCCAAGCCCGCCTTCCATAGGCCAAGGACTAACAACTAGCACTAGAAAGGAATTTCCCTAAAATTAGGAAGACATTGCCTTTTTAACCATCAACTCACGCAAACCAAGAACAAAGAAAGATACAAGAACAAGGAAAACTATATAGTAAAAAGTCTGTTTACAGTATGTAAAGGGGGCCAAAATACAATCGCAACTGGAAAGTACAAGTAAAACTGAAAACAACTCCTGTGAATGCCCGCCAAGGATCCTACCTGAAGGGTAGGTACAACTCTCGAACGGTCGTCTCTTCGGTACATCTCATCTAATGGTCCACCTCCAAGAAGCCTCCAATCCTGGCACCCTTCGCCTTGATCAACGCTGTCCGTTGTCTACACAAGACACAACATGGTGCGGGCGTATCCCGTATAGGGGTGAGTATAACAATACTCAGTATGGACCTCGAGGCTCCCGAAGGTCTCCCAGAATCCACAAAGGAAAAACCACAAAGAAATACCTCAATATCAAATCATGAAGAAATATTCATAAAAAATACTTAGGTATATGCCCATACATATACCTAAGTTATCAATATATACTCATCTCACACATGAGGAAAGAATACCACAAAGGAAACACCATGAAGGTTGAAGTACCACATAGGTAACACCACGAGGATAGAAGTACCACACAGGTAACACCACAAAGGTAAGTACCGCAAAGGTAAAGCCACAAAGAAGATTACCAAGAAGGTATCACCACAAAAAAGTGTACCAAAAAGGTAAAGACTCAGCTCACACTAGGTATAACTTAAGTATGGAAGTATAGATGATTAACTGTATTGCTAGATCATCTTACTTCATCGAGAATCTATGCTATTAACCCACACATGATCAAAGATGACCCACACAAGATCTGAAAATGACCCACACAAGATCTATAGATGACCCACACATTATTGGTATGCACTAACCTGCAGAGGATCGCTGAGCACTGACCCACACAGGATCCGAAGATGACCCACATAGGATTTGGATATTCTTCAAGTACAGCCTGCCACAGGGTTCCCACACTAAGCAAGCTCGATTCTAGGAGGATACACTCCTCAATCCATTGATCAATACTTCAACTGCCACTAAGTCACATGAGTAAGTATCTCAAAGGACTGCCACATCACAAGGGTCCCAACGCAATAAACAAAACGTCAATAGGACACCCAGTTTGTAAGTTATTAGCCTTTTAGTCGTGAGGGCCCGATTGGATTTGGGTTCAATACAACCTGGCCGTACCCCAACATTATCCAAAACTCAAGTGGAGTATACCAAAAGGACCATCTCATTACAAGGATTCTGGTGTCACATACGATTCGTCAATCGGATGCCTAGATCACAAATTATGGAAAAAAAGGCGTAACTGGGTCTAAATGGCCCCGGGTCCGGTCCAACCCAGTCGGACCGACCTGAACCGGTCCGGTATGTCCCACAAATGGGGCAGCCCGGCATGGCCCACTCGCATGGCCTGCTGGGCGTGGCCCGTCGGTGCGGCCCGCCAGCGCTGCCCGCCGGGAGGGGCCCGCCAGCGCTGCCCGCTGGGAGCAGCCCGCTGGGCACGACCCAGTAGGTATGGCCCGCTGGGCGGCCTGTGGTGCAGCCCGCGACCAGGGTGGCCCCTTGTGGTGGGTCCACCCTCACTACCACCCAGGAGGGGAGGTTCCCCCCTAGGTCACCGAAACGGCCTGTAGGCCATTTGGTTTTGGCCAACCAGGCGGCACCATTTGGCACCGCCGACTGGCACGCATGACCCACTGGAGGGGTCCCACTCGGTGTGATGCAGCCGGACGGAATGTCTGACCCTCCTTCTAGAGTAGTGGATGCGCGCCGCTCCTCCACCGTGGTAGGATGAGTTCCGTCCTCCCTCCGATATCTGTCGCGGACAAGCGGCTGCGGTCTCCAGCTTCGGCGGCGCGGATGCGTGCTGCTGCTTTGCCACGCGGTTGGTCGGCATACCGACCACCTTCCCCTTCTCTGCCATGGTCGACAGGCCACGGCCTCCTCCGCTACCAGCGGCGCAGATGCACGCCACCCCAGTTCCACATGGTCGGCTGATGTGCCATCCACCGTCCTCCTTCACCGCCTGCTCGAATCGCGAACAACCGGTTACCGACCGCCCTCCTCTTTTGTGGGTCACCACAGCTTCGTTCTAAGCCTAAAAAATATGATGAATTCATATTCACGATACTTGGGTCGAGATCTCCTTGTACATATGTGATGATCAACAAAACATTGTGTTTTTAGCGTGCTTAATTATTTGGCAATGTAGAACGCACAAAGAATGCATGAAGAAAAAATAGAAAAGATCATGGTATTTTGGCAGATCGATGGACGTGTTTTTTTGCCCATTGTCATTGAAAATCGATAATGAGAAGAATCAACAAAAAGATAGTTATCATATCTCAAAATTAACCCCCTACCTCGTTCACTCGTTGGAGTTGGCTTGAGAAAGAAGATAAAGACGTCGACATTTGTCACTCCCACAACACGCTCCTGATCCGAGCTCATGCGTCATCCTCATCAGAGGTTCGTTCTTCATTAGAGGATGCTCTTCCAAAGGATCTACCAATTATCCTCTTTTCCAATGATCCCCCACCATGAGAAGTGAGGATCCAACTTTAATTGAGTTAAGTTTATTAATTCAATTAATGTTGGCACACTAATTGGGGGAATTACAAGGGTTAACTCGCATTAAAAGAGGAGTTTGGGTGTTCCCCACCTCCAAGATTCAATTGAGAGGTGGGAGGATATGTGTTTAAAATAAATTATATTTATTTTATTTATCCTCTACAAAAAATGCAAAAACCAACTTCCACCCCTGACCTACTGCGGTCGAGGTGAAGGTCTCCTTAAGCATGTATCGACACTGCGAGTTCAACGGTGTCCTCAGATTTAAATTCCGAGCACCGGTTCAAAAGTTACAAAACGCCGCTCATACGTTCACTGAATGTACCTGAAAAAAAGTTCATAAATTATTTCCGAGCACATCGGGTCTCGAAATCACGCACCATCAATTTTCACGAACTCGTAATATTTCCATATATTTAAAAAAAATTACTTGAAAAAATATGGGTCTTTACAGATAGCTTACCTTTCAAACAATACCAAGTATAGAAAAATAGTAATATACAATTAAATATCATTATTTTAACATGACCGTTATAATGTAGCCGTTAAATCGTCAAGAATGAATAGTATTAACCAAATTATGAAATTTATATATTATATGTAACGACCCAATCTTTTTGAGTAGTATATTAACTTACTCTTATTTATTTAATAAGATGTTAATGGTTAATGCAGAAAGAGGAGTCGATGGCTTCATCCAGTAGACTCAACCCTTACGAAGCCCACTTATCAGAGCTTGGGAAGGAGGTAGCATCTGTGGGCTTCGCTTTGGACCAAGCCCAAGCCGAGCTCCAGCGTGTCAAGCTTGAACGAAAATGCTTGCAGGAGAAGTTCAAGTTAGTGGAGATTGCTACTAGGGCAATGTTATCTGAGACTCCCTCAGATTCTCTCACCATATCACACCTTACACTTAGGTCTTATGCCAGTGTTATAAGGGGCTATGTGATGAGACCCTAGTTTCCTTGTGTAATCCTTTCGGGTGAATAAATTGAGATTTCTTCCTTTAGTGATGTTGTGAAATTTCAAATGTCTAGATAATTTTAGAATGTATTTTATTGATGAATTTTGAAAAAGGGATATTTTAAAATATTTATGTAAACCTTAAATAACTAATGATGTGTAATGATTTTCAAAAAATGGTCTTCTACAAAAGTGTTCAGTAAGGAATTTGGAGTCTAATAAGATCAACTTAATTTTTGATGAATAGTAAATTATGAATAGTGATTTTACGCTTAGGATTAGTAATGTGACCAAATGGATTAGTAATTTCACTCAAAGAAAGTTTTAATATAATTTAGACACCTAGGTTAAGTAATGTGATTCAATAAAATGGTTAAATAACGGTTTCATAAATTATTATTCAAGTATTAGTTTTTTCGGATGAATAGTGTTTTTTAATTAAAAATTTAATTAAAAATAATTAGAAAATTATTTTTATAAAAAGGACTTTATTTTTGAACTCAGAGCATCGATATTATGTTAAGGTAATTTTTGGGGATTTTTCTGAAAAAAGTGAATTTTTGATGAATAGTGTTATTATTTAAAAATTAAATTAAAAATATTTAGAAAATTATTTTTATAAAATGGATTTAATTTTTGAAATCAGAGCATTGATATTTGGTTAAGGTGAAATTTTGGGGTTATTCTGAGAAAGTTGAATTTTCAGTGAATAGTAAAAATACAGTTTTAGGGTTTCGGTATGTTTAATGACATCATAATGGTGTAATAATGATGTCATGAGATCTTTTGAGGGTTGGCCGGCCAAGGGTGATGAATTATTTGTTTTGGGGGCCCCATGTGGCCTAACTCCATGATAAATGCCAAGGGAGATCACATGGGTTTGAGAAAAGCACATGTGAGGTGTCCCTTGGCCATTAATGCTTTGTCCCCTCACTTTCCCTATAAATACCCACCCTTTCCTCCCTTAGTTTTCACTCCCAACTCTCCCCCAACGAAGTTCTGGTCTTCTTACCTTCCAAGGAGTCCTCCCAAGGTGCCCCCAATCCCACAAGGTCCAATCCTTTGAGTTTCAAGAGTCACGTTTTAAGGTAAGGGATCCGACCCCTCTCTTTCTTTTCATGTAATCTCTTTTATGTCATTCCTATTATGATCCTTGTTTTTATGTGAGAGGATGTTCTTTTATATTCCTCTTACTTCCCTTTCATGTTTATATGATGAGAGATCCCCTCTTACTCTCATCATTTCGTTTTATGAAAGTTTAAGTGACGCCGTTAGGCTGCCGAATGTTTAAGTGATTCTTTCACCCTTCTCATTTTTCAAGTTCGATTTTCATGTCAAATCTTTCAAGTTCCTTTTTATTCTATTGGGGTATGATCTCTATATCTATCATACTGATCTCTTATGATAATATGATGAGAGACCCTATTTTATTTGTTCAATTCATTTTTGTTGAAGTTTAAGTGACGCCGTTAGGCTGCCGAATTTTCATAAGAGAAATCAAATTTTTGTCTTCCTTCCATGTTTTTCATTTCAATTGGTATGTCCTTGAAATTGCATCACCATGTCCATATATCCTTCTTACTCTGTCCCTCTACCTTTTTATGGGTCAATTATGATTTTTCAATCCATGTCCCCTCTCTTTTCAAAGTTTCTAAAACCTTGTAACATAGCTGTTATGCTGCAGAATTTTCGTCTCAAAATGCCTCTTTTTTCTCAAAATTATTTTATGTTATAAAGTGAATACTCAAAGCTCCTATTTCTAAAGGGGTATTCACATATATATAAAAATGTTCTATTTTAAATTCTGGGATTTACATACATGATACCCGCTTTCCCTTTCCGTGGGTTTAAAGTAACGTAAAGATCATGTCTTTAAAGCAGTTTTTAAAACGTTATGATTATGAAATGAAACCCATTTATTTTATGCTATATGGGTTATTTATGAAATGTTTGATGATGATATATGTGGCTCACATGAAAATAAAGACAAATTTAAGGGTGCGCCCTGATAGCGCTCCAATGCATTGGGTAAAGACTTAATCTCTAGAGATGACCATTTTAACGACGCCTTGGTGAATAACCTTGGTAATTTTTAACGACACCTTGGGGATGGACCTTGGTGAAACGAAACGATTGTCAATATTAAATGTTGTAGCCACATCTTCAAGTTATGAACAATGATTATTTTTATTATGATGTATCTCATGATTTCTTTCTCATGCCTTAAAGTTCTTTTCATGTCCTTATTGAAGTACCTCAAGTTCACTTGTAAAATGTTTCTCTTGTTTCCCTTACTGGGCCTTCTGCTCACCCTTTCTTTTGATGTATGTCCCCAGGTTATGAGATGCATAATGAACATAGGATGAACTAAAGGAGAAGCCTTTCAAGTGTTTAAGAAGAATGTTTTATGTTTTTTTTTATGTATTATGATCCTTGTTTCCAAGACACTAAACCTTAACGATCCTCAGTTCCGTGTAATGAAATGAAAGTTATGTTATAAAAAGACGGGATGTTATAGTTGGTATCAAAGGATGGTTTAGTTATTTGTGGAAATTAGGATATAAAAACTTTAGGAAGAACCCTATAGAAAAGTTTAAATATAGGAAAACTTCCTGGTATTTTGGTAAGTATTAAGTAAGTGGTCTATCAAACAAATACATACCTGTCTGGATACGAGCAGGTAGAGGCGGCTCTGGCACAGATGTACATAGGGGTAAAACCCGAAAACACCGCTTTGAGCTAGACTCGAATGGGAACTGGTGCACGATAACGGGCCCTGCTGCACTCTTGGTTACGACACTCCCGGGGGATATGTTTGGTTAATCACATGCTTTTTATGAATCATTATGAAGGAATTATAGAGAACTATTATTGTCTAAGCACGAAGTCTTAGTTAAAAGATTCATAAATGAAATAAGTTTCTCACTAAGGTTTTATTCTTTTAGAAAATGGCGGGAAATAGGAGAAACCGTGCCGATGGTGACCGCAATGCACCATGTGCTGACGGCCCTCCGATGGAAGCCGGAATGGAAACATTCATGCGAATGATGAACCAAATGACTCAAGTTATGAGTAATAACTTGAATCAAGCTGAGAGGCCGACCTCACCACGAAGGGAACAACACTCTGTTGAGTCCTTCATGCGTCAACGACCGCCAACATTCAGTGGATCTACTGACCCGTTGGTTGCGGAACAATGGATAAGCTCCATTGAAAAGATCTTTTTTGTACTTCATTGTTCGGAACAAGAAAAGGTCACCCTTGCTGTTTACCGCCTGGAGGGAGAAGCTGATCAGTGGTGGTCACTGATCAAAAACACGAAGCCACGAGGAGAGATAGAAGCTTTGGAGTGGGAAGAATTTCGGGGAATTTTCCTTAACAAGTATTTCCCTCGTTCCATGAGAACGAGAATGGAGAAAGAGTTTCTCGAGCTGAAGCAGAAGGAGAACGAATCTGTCGGAAGCTACGAGATGAACTTCACAAGGCTTTCCCGTTATACCTCAAGCTTTGTCATGGACCCTAATGGGAAGGTTGATAGATTCTTTGGCGGACTACGACCTCATCTGCGGAAGAATCTAGCCAACAGGGACTATGATAGCTATGAAGAAATAGTTCGAAGTGCTATGAAAGTAGAGCTGGAGTTTGGTGAGACACAGTGGTCTCATAAGACAAATGAAAAGAAGAGATCGTTGGAGCCCAGTTTAGGGAAGTCTTTTGATCAGGGAAGAGGTGGAAAGCAAATGCAACTTACCACATGCAATAAATGTGGGAAGAATCATCTGGGGAACTGCTTGAACGGAAGTGGAAAGTGCTACAAGTGTGGAAGAGGAGGCCATATTGCTCGGAATTGTCATAGTGAGGTGAAGCCTCAGCTTCCCAACACTAACGACAGAGGAAAGATGGTTCTAGCCCTACCCGAAGTCACATGCTTCAAGTGTGGACAGCTTGGGCACTTTTCTAACCAATGTCCCAATCCGAGGGCGGTGGAGGGGAATCACCACCAACCTCAGCAGAGGCCAAGAGAGCAAGGTCGTGCTTTCGCTATCACAACAGCTGAAGTTGAAGTCCCGAATGATGTGGTAGCAGGTACTCTTGTTGTCCTCTCAAAACTAGCAAGTACTTTATTTGATTCTGGTTCTACGCATTCCTTTATTTCCTCCAAGTTTGCAAGGAATATAGAATCAATCCCCGAACTTCTAGAGGTAGAGTTGTCTGTCAAGACTCCAAGTGGGATTATCCTTGCATCAACAGTATTTAGAGACTCTATTGTTTACTTTGGTGAGCACAGTCTTATCGAAAATCTAGTAGTCATTCCCATGATGGAATTCGACATTATACTAGGGATGGACTGGCTCTCAAAGTATAATGCTAAGATCAAATGCAGAAGTAAGGAAATCTCAGTAGTCTTGAATGAACGACCTACAGTTATCTTCCAAGGAGAGATATCCCGAACTGATCCCTATCTAGAAGCACCTCCTATAGCATTCTTTATGGAGTTAATCGGTGATGATGAAGAAGGAAAAGGGAGCATACAAATAGAAGATGTTCCGATTGTTCAGGAATACATGGATGTATTTCCTGAGGAGTTACCTGGACCTCCCCCAGAAAGAGAGGTAGAGTTCTCCATTGAACTCGTACCTGGGTCCCAACTGATATCAAAGACTCCGTATAGAATGGAAAATGTGGAGCTAGAAGAGTTAAAGAAACAACTCCAAGACTTGTTGGAGAAGGGGTTTATCCGACCGAGTGTGTCTCCTTGGGGAGCACCAGTTCTCTTTGTGAAGAAGAAGGATGGATCAATGCGGCTATGCATCGATTATAGAGAACTGAACGAGATCACAGTGAAGAACAGATATCCTCTTCCAAGAATTGATGATTTATTTGACCAACTTCGTGGGGCTCAATTATTCTCTAAGATTGACCTTCGATCTAGTTATCATCAACTGAGGGTGAAGAAGGAAGATATTCCAAAGACTGCCTTCCGATCAAGATATGGGCATTATGAGTTTACTGTTATGCCCTTCGTCTTGACTAATGCTCCTGCTATTTTCATGGATTTGATGAATAGAGTCTTTAAGGACTACCTTGATAACTTTGTGGTAGTTTTTATTGATGATATTTTGATATATTCAAAAAGTCGTGAGGAGCATGAAGATCATCTAAGGGTTATATTGAAAACTCTGCGGAAGGAGAGGCTCTTTGGGAAGTTCCGCAAGTGTGAGTTTTGGTTACAACAGGTGGCTTTCTTGGGGCACATCGTAACCAATGAAGGAATCTCGGTTGACCCTGCAAAGACAATGGTTGTGGAGGAGTGGCCTCAACCCACAACAGTAACTGAGATTCGTAGTTTCCTTGGTTTAGCAGGATATTATAGGAGGTTTGTGAAAAACTTTTCACGGCTTTCTAATCCACTAACCAAGTTGACTCGAAAAGGGGTTAAGTTCATCTGGACAAATGAATGTGAGGAAAGATTCCAAGAGTTGAAGAAGAGATTGGTTACTGCACCTGTGTTAACACTACCCTCTATCGGAGAAGGATTCGTTATTTTTAGCGATGCATCTCTGAAAGTGCTTGGGTGCGTCCTCATGCAGAATGACGAGGTAATTGCTTATGCATCTCGACAGTTGAAGATTCATGAGCAGAATTATCCTACGCATGATCTAGAGCTGGCGGCAGTTGTTTTTGCTCTAAAGATATGGAGGCACTATCTTTATGGGGAGAAATGTGATATATACACTGACCACCAAAGTCTAAAGTATATTTTCACACAGAAAGAATTGAACATGAGACAAAGGAGATGGTTGGAGCTTATTAAAGACTATGATTGTTCAATTCATTATCACCCGGGAAGAGCAAACAAAGTTGCGGATGCATTAAGCAGGAAAGATCCTGTTGTTTTGGCAATAATGAGGATCTTAGGAGATCCCTTGATTAAAGATCTAGTAAAACTGGACATGGGAATTATAAGGAAAGGGACATCATCAACCCTATTCCAAATGATTTCTCAACCTTCATTACTAGAGAGGATCAAGAAGGCTCAAAAAGAAGATCCTTTGCTGCAGGAGAAGTTTGAGGCTGTAAAGGATGGGAAGTTCCCTGATTTCAATATTGATCAAGAAGGTGTATTGAAATTTCGTACAAGACTATGTGTCCCATATATTCCGGAGATAAAGAAAGAACTGATGGATGAAGCTCATAGCTCTACATTCTCTATACACCCGGGAAGCACTAAGATGTATAGAGACCTTCGTGATCATTATTGGTGGGATAACATGAAGAGGGAGATTGCTGATTACACTACAAGGTTCCTGGTGTGTCAGCAAGTAAAGGAAGAAAGACAACTTCCTAAGGGGGTATTACAACCACTACCCATACCAGTATGGAAGTGGGATAATATCACAATGGACTTTGTAACTGGTCTCCCAAAAACATCCAAAGGAAACAATGCGATATGGGTTGTTGTGGACCGTCTCACCAAGACATCCCATTTTATCTCTATTCGGGAAGATTTCTCTCTGGATCAGCTTACCAAGATATACGTGAAGGAAGTGGTAAGGCTGCATGGGGTACCACTATCCATCGTATCTGATCGTGACCCAAGATTCACATCAAAATTCTAGAGAAGTCTTCAGCATGCTCTGAATACTGAATTGAATTTTAGTACGGCCTATCATCCTCAAACTGATGGCCAATCTGAAAGGACTATTTAGACACTCGAAGACATGTTGAGATTATGCTCAATGGAATTTAAAGGTGGATGGGATCAACACCTCCCATTAGTGGAGTTCTCCTATAACAACAGCTTCCATGCGAGTATTCAGATGGCACCCTATGAAGCTCTGTATGGAAAGCGGTGTAGAACTCCTACTTGTTGGGATGAAACTGGTGAGAGGAAGCTTCTTGGGCCTGATCTTGTGCAAGAAATGACAGAACAAGTTCATGCCATCCAACAACACATAAAAGCTGCTCAGAGTCGGCAGAAGAGCTATGCTGGCAATCGACGAAGAGACTTGGAGTTTGGTGTTGGTGACAAAGTCTTCCTTCGAATTTCTCCATGGAAGAGAGTCATGCGGTTTGGGAAGAAAGGGAAGCTCAGCCCTAGGTACA
Source organism: Viscum album (assembly GCA_963277665.1). NCBI lineage: Eukaryota > Viridiplantae > Streptophyta > Magnoliopsida > Santalales > Viscaceae > Viscum > Viscum album. The sequence goes on from OY728160.1 coordinate 1,834,092,905, forward strand.
TTGGCCCCTATGAAATCCTTGATCGCATATGAGCAGTGGCCTATCGTCTAGCACTTCCACCGAACCTAGCTCAAGTTCATGATGTCTTCCATGTATCTCTCTTGAGGAAGTACATACCCGACCCTTCGCATGTACTGAACCCAGAGGTGGTACAACTTGAACATGACCTCTCTTATGAGGAGCAGCCAGTGGAGATCTTAGACCGTAGAGACAAGGTTCTACGAAACAAGACTACCCACCTTGTGAAAGTGTTGTGGAGGAATCATAAGTACGAAGAAGCGACTTGGGAGCCCGAGGAAACGATGAAGCAAAAGTACCATCACCTTTTCGACTAGGCCTCAAGTGTAAATTTCGGGGACGAAATTTCTTAAGGGGGGAAGAATGTAACGACCCAATCTTTTTGAGTAGTATATTAACTTACTCTTATTTATTTAATAAGATGTTAATGGTTAATGCAGAAAGAGGAGTCGATGGCTTCATCCAGTAGACTCAACCCTTACGAAGCCCACTTATCAGAGCTTGGGAAGGAGGTAGCATCTGTGGGCTTCGCTTTGGACCAAGCCCAAGCCGAGCTCCAGCGTGTCAAGATTGAACGAAAACGCTTGCAGGAGAAGTTCAAGTTAGTGGAGATTGCTACTAGGGCAATTTTATCTGAGACTCCCTCAGATTCTCTCACCATAGCACACCTTACACTTAGGTCTTATGCCAGTGTTATAAGGGGCTATGTGATGAGACCCAAGTTTCCTTGTGTAATCCTTTCGGGTGAATAAATTGAGATTTCTTCCTTTAGTGATGTTGTGAAATTTCAAATGTCTAGATAATTTTAGAATGTATTTTATTGATGAATTTTGAAAAAGGGATATTTTAAAATATTTATGTAAACCCTAAATAACTAATGATGTGTAATGATTTTCAAAAAATGGTCTTCTACAAAAGTGTTCAGTAAGGAATTTGGAGTCTAATAAGATCAACTTAATTTTTGATGAATAGTAAATTATGAATAGTGATTTTACGCTTAGGATTAGTAATGTGACCAAATGGATTAGTAATTTCACTCAAATAAAGTTTTAATATAATTTAGACACCTAGGTTAAGTAATGTGATTCAATAAAATGGTTAAATAACGGTTTCATAAATTATTATTCAAGTATTAGTTTTTTCGGATGAATAGTGTTTTTTAATTAAAAATTTAATTAAAAATAATTAGAAAATTATTTTTATAAAAAGGACTTTATTTTTGAACTCAGAGCATCGATATTATGTTAAGGTAATTTTTGGGGATTTTTCTGAAAAAAGTGAATTTTTGATGAATAGTGTTTTTATTTAAAAATTAAATTAAAAATATTTAGAAAATTATTTTTATAAAATGGATTTAATTTTTGAAATCAGAGCATTGATATTTGGTTAAGGTGAAATTTTGGGGTTATTCTGAGAAAGTTGAATTTTCAGTGAATAGTAAAAATACAGTTTTAGGGTTTCGGTATGTTTAATGACATCATAATGGTGTAATAATGATGTCATGAGATCTTTTGAGGGTTGGCCGGCCAAGGGTGATGAATTATTTGTTTTGGGGGCCCCATGTGGCCTAACTCCATGATAAATGCCAAGGGAGATCACATGGGTTTGAGAAAAGCACATGTGAGGTGTCCCTTGGCCATTAATGCTTTGTCCCCTCACTTTCCCTATAAATACCCACCCTTTACTCCCTTAGTTTTCACTCCCAACTCTCCCCCAACGAAGTTCTGGTCTTCTTACCCTCCAAGGAGTCCTCCCAAGGTGCCCCCAATCCCTCAAGGTCCAATCCTTTGAGTTTCAAGAGTCACGTTTTAAGGTAAGGGATCCGACCCCTCTCTTTCTTTTCATGTAATCTCTTTTATGTCATTCCTATTATGATCCTTGTTTTTATGTGAGAGGATGTTCTTTTATATTCCTCTTACTGCCCTTTCATGTTTATATGATGAGAGATCCCCTCTTACTCTCATCATTTCGTTTTATGAAAGTTTAAGTGACGCCGTTAGGCTGCCGAATGTTTAAGTGATTCTTTCACCCTTCTCATTTTTCAAGTTCGATTTTCATGTCAAATCTTTCAAGTTCCTTTTTCTGTTGGGGTATGATATCTATATCTATCATACTGATCTCTTATGATCATATGATGAGAGACCCTATTTTATTTGTTCAATTCATTTTTGTTGAAGTTTAAGTGACGCCGTTAGGCTGCCGAATTTTCATAAGAGAAATCAAATTTTTGTCTTCCTTCCATGTTTTTCATTTCAATTGGTATGTCCTTGAAATTGCATCACCATGTCCATATATCCTTCTTACTCTGTCCCTATACCTTTTTATGGGTCAATTATGATTGTTCAACCCATGTCCCCTCTCTTTTCAAAGTTTCTAAAACCTTGTAACATAGCTGTTATGCTGCAGAATTTTCGTCTCAAAATGCCTCTCTTTTCTCAAAATTATTTTATGTTATAAAGTGAATACTCAAAGCTCCTATTTATAAAGGGGTATTCACACATATATAAAAATGTTCTATTTTAAATTCTGGGATTTACATACATGATACCCGCTTTCCCTTTCCGTGGGTTTAAAGTAACGTAAAGATCATGTCTTTAAAGCAGTTTTTAAAACGTTATGATTATGAAATGAAACCCATTTATTTTATGCTATATGGGTTATTTATGAAATTTTTGATGATGATATATGTGGATCACATGAAAATAAAGACAAATTTAAGGGTGCACCCTGATAGCGCTCCAATGCATTGGGTAAAGACTTAATCTCTAGAGATGACCATTTTAACGACGCCTTGGTGAATAACCTTGGTAATTGTTAACGACACCTTGGGGATGGACCTTGGTGAAACGAAACGATTGTCAATATTAAATGTTGTAGCCACATATTCAAGTTATGAAAAATGATTATTTTTATTATGATGTATCTCATGATTTCTTTCTCATGCCTTAAAGTTCTTTTCATGTCCTTATTGAAGTACCTCAAGTTCACTTGTAAAATGTTTCTCTTATTTCCCTTACTGGGCCTTTTGCTCACCCTTTCTTTTGATGTATGTCCCCAGGTTATGAGATGCATAATGAACATAGGATGAACTAAAGGAGAAGCCTTTCAAGTGTTTAAGAAGAATGTTTTATGTTTTTTTTATGTATTATGATCCTTGTTTCCAAGACACTAAACCTTAACGATCCTCAGTTCCGTGTAATGAAATGAAAGTTATGTTATAAAAAGACGGGATGTTATATTATATATTTAACCAAATGTTCTTACATTCATTCAAATGACTTTATAGGCATAAGATAAGAATAAATCAAATTTTACACATTAAAAAGCTATATTTTTCTAAAGGTAGTTTTAATGCATTTTGATGACACACTTGTTTTAAATTATTTTTTGACACTTTTATAAGTTATATTTTAAAAAATAAACTTATTCTTTGAAATAACAATATAAAAATTTATTTTATTGAGTTTTTGATATTTTTCTGATAAGTTTCATGTTTTGATGAATAGTAAAAAAATAATGTATTTTAATTGAAAACTACTTTTTCATCAAATTTATTTATAGTGTTAAATTATATTTTTAAATGGTTTTAAAATATAATTATATTGTTTTTATCATTTAATCCAATTTATTTCATTTTAATCAATTTCACATTGAAATTAGATATAAAAACTTGGTGAACTTTTGAACATTTTTACTTTAAAAATCTGTTTTCTCGTTCCCCCAATTGGATTAATTTTAAATTAATTAATACAAATTCTGTATTTTGAATTATGAAAAATGTTTTAAATATTTTGAACTAGTGGATCCAAATTATGTAAATAGGTTTCTTTTATTTTTGGGTATATGAATTGTAAATTTAGTAATATTTTAATTACTACGATTAAGGGTAAATCAAGTAATTAAGGGTAAAAATAATATTATAAGTATTATAAAAATTAACCTAATAGTTGTCATAATTTTATTGGATGTGATACTATTGGCCAAAATCATCCTTGTGCTGATTTTATGGTCTATTGGATCCACATGGGTTACTTTAGACCATTTATAGTATTTTATTCTAAGGGAAGTCCAATATGCCACAGTTTTGTTTTTAATAAGTATTTCATTTTTAATATATGGTTATATTGAGGATATATTCAACTATAAATAGTAATTTTAATTTTTTTTATATTTATCATGATAATTTATTTTTAATTTTTATGGAATAAATAATTAAATTAAAGGCTCGCACAATGATGATGTAGTAATGATTCAATTAATAAAACAATCCATTAAATTATACTAGAATTATTAAAATAAATATAATTTTAATTAATTAAGGTGTTACACATATTTTATGGGTATATATAACATTTTAAGGGTGTATTAGGTGAATTTATTCAAAGTAATATTACCAGATTTATTTTCTTAAAGTTATTGTTGTGAATAGTGTCAAAATTGGCACTTATGATATTTTATGAAAATAATATTTTATCAAATTATTTAAAAATGATAAAAATATAAAATAAGGACAAGTGGATTAGATATGGTTTAAAATATCTTAAATTTAACATTTAAGGTCTAATTTAAACTTTATATGTAAAAATTAAATCCTCTTAATATTAAAATCTTTGTTACCATAGTTAAAATTAAAATGGATTAATTAAGGGTTAATCAAAATAATAAGGTTTAAAATTACATATTTTTTTTCCTAAAATCTATTGGTTGATGAGATTAAAACCTTATAATATATTTTCTTTGAATAAATTTAATTTTGGAGGTATTTGTAATGATATTGATTGTTTTTATAAATTATTCTTTTTAGAAATTCCAAAAGTTCCCCTCCCCTCTCTTATAAAAGGGAACCTCTCCTTCTCTTTTATACACACTTTAGAACCTATTTTTTTTTTGGAAAAGCCCTATAAAATTATTCTCCAACCATCCATACCTTCATTATATAAGCCTTAATTTTGGTATAAATCCAACTAAAGAAGTCATTGTGTGAAAATCAAAAGGATATACCCAAAGAAGAGGTAATGTTCATCAACGAACGTTTTTATTTTATTTCTTCCTTAAACCCCATTCAATTATTTTTAATTATTGTTTGTATAATCAACTCAGTATTCTAAATATACTGAGATTTTTTTATATTATGGGTTCTACCTACACTTACACACACTTCCATATAATGGTTAATGAACTTACCATTTTTTGTACAGAGAACTACTACCTCACAGAATGATTTTGTTCGTTTTTCCATTTTCGCCTCTCATGGTTGAGAATTATGATGGAAACTTTGTTTTTACAGATATATATAGTATTTATAATTTCTTTATCACTCTAGAATTTTTATAACACATATCTTTTTTCACTCCATTTATGGGAATATGATAACATCATTTGTGGCGGTGTGGACTATCATATCCTCAAAGCGAAGTTATTCATTCACGCTATACATGGAATGTATTAGGAATGGTTTTAAATAAAAATATATAGAATACATGATATATATATATATATGATACTAAATTTTTATATATATATATATATATCATTTATTTTTATTTTTTAAAAATACAACAAAGAAATGAAAGTAGCATTTATACGTATGTACGACCTACCATCTCCATTAATGGTGCATTTCATTTCTTATCTACAATTTTTTTTTGGATTATTATAAAAAATATGTACTGAATATATATGATATTTAAATCATGTTTTAAATTTTGGAGATGATGAAATCATGATCTAATTAATAGGAACAACAAGTAACAAGTCAAAACATACTCAAAAAACTAGGCAATTAACACCCCAAATAATGAAAATAATGGAAGATTCCAAACAAATGGGTAATGAGATATTATAAGAAGTAAATATATGATATTATAAATAATGAGTATGGTTCTTGTATAAGATAATAAAATTATTAAAACCATTATATAGGAGATTAAATAACATTCAACTAAAGGAAAGAACAAGTTAAGGGTTTTCTCGCCTCACTTTTACTTCTGTGAGATATATTATTTATTCACCACTTATTTTTGTTTTGGGGTGTATATAATAATCCTTTGAAATTTTATTTCATGAATATATTTATTATCATGATATTATAAGTTTCATTAATTTTATTCCTTCATGGGTTTTATAATTCAAATGTTTTAAAGTGGTATGGGACACATTGAAATGTTTAAAGATTATTTTCTTCAAGAATTTTTCAAAGAAATCATTTTAATTATTTTTATCTATGTCAAAATCCTTTTTTGAATATTATTATTCTTTGAGTTTTATCTCTCATGATACCATCTACCATATTTTATTAAATATTTATGATTATTTTAATTGTAGATTTTCTATTTTGTTATCATTGATGGTTTATGGTTAAAGTATATGTAGGATCGAAATAAGAATGTAGATGTTTAATTAAGGGGGGGGGGGTAAAAGAACATGAAAGTATAAGAAGGTTATAATTTATTCCTTTATCAAAATAAAGTGGAATATAAAGATGAAACAAAATAAGTAACAATTATGAAATCTTTTAACCCAAAGAGTATGGTATCAAACAACCTTGGGATAAAGGTCCCTAGATTTATAATTTCAAGAAAGTATATCTTACAAACACCAGGGTATGCCCTTGATAGGAATATCGAAATCTGTCTTGTGATCCCCGCAAGCCCTTGAACTTTAAGGTAGTCGGAACCTCTATTTTCCTATCCCCAGAAGTCCATGAACTTTATGGTAGTCAGCACCTCTGTCTTCCTATCCTTGGAAGTCCTCGATTGTTAACAACAATAATCAGAGTCACATGAAGCAAGCTGAACAATACGTTCAGTATGCACAAGGCATGAGGGTATCTCTCTCTATAAATCACATCAGCAACATGTAATCTCTAGATTGATGGATCAGTAATGAGCTCGTTGAAATGAGCTCTTATTTATAGTTATTTTCCCAATGGTCGGATCCCTCCTCCAACAGTCATATTTTTCCTTGAATCTCGGAGGGACCTATACACGTGTTACTCAAACAATGGTTAATTAGAAATATATTGAATGACATTATTTCATAACTATAATAGGGGTAAGTAAAATATGGTTGCTTAACCAAATACAATTTTCTAGAGTCTAACAAAAAATAAAGTTCAGAGTCTAAGAAAATAAACACTTGGAGACTATAAATCATAAATATCTGGATTCGGTTTTTCAAGAAATTCGGAACCTGAATTCTATAGATTTCAGAGTCCGAATTCCAATGAATTCAGAATCTGAATTCTTAGGAATTCAGAGTCTGAATTCTGAGGAATTCGGAGTGTGAATTTTTAGGAATTCAAAGTCTGAATTCTTAGTAATCTGGAGTATGAATTATAAGGAATTTAGAGTCTAAATTCTAGGGAATTCAGAGTATAAATTATATGGAATTCAGAGTCTGAATTCTAATGAATTCAGATTCTAAATTATATGGAATTAAAAGTTTAAATTCAGGGGGAATATGGGGTCTATTATGAGGAATTCGGAGTCTTAATTTTAGAGAATATAGAATCCGAATTTCAGAGAATTCAGAATCTAAATTTTTGAGAATTTAGAATCTGAATTTTAGAGAATTTGGAATCTGAATTTCAAAGAATTCTGAATCTGAATTTCAAATAATTTAGAATCTGAATTTCAGAGAATTCGGAATCTAAATTTCAGAGAATTCAGAATCTATATTTCAGAGAATTCAGAATCTGAATTTCAGAGAATTCGAAATCTGAATTTTGGAGAATTTGGAATCTGAAAGAAGAATAATCTATATCTAAGAATTTATAGAATTCCAAGGTTTTAGATATGAAACCGATTTTTAGACTTTATAAATAAAAGGAGTTAGAATAAGATAAACTATAAAATGAACAGTGAAAATAAATGTAAGGATAAAATTTTCTTGGGGAAGGAAAATTTTCCTTAATAAGATAAATCTCAGGGGAAATAAAATTTTCCATGATATAGAGTGTTTGTGATTTTCAAAACAGAAAGGAATTGAAAAGTCATAAGGAAACCTTATTGAAACAACAATCTCCCCCTTTTTGGAATAGAAAAACATCCTTACTAAAAAGAATTTAAGGACTTAGAATTTTTATGGGTTTGAAAAAAAACTTATCACCCTTTTACTTATGGATCATAGTGAAGACAACTAACTCCCCCTTAGGCTTTTTAATCCCTAAGGATCGTATTCTTGATTTCATGAATAATATTTTATATTTTCCTGTATACGAAAATCTTCATTGATAAGAAATTTCCCTTTGATGAACTCCCCCTTACTTAGGGAAATATATTCTTTATTTAGTATTCTTTTTATCATTCCTCTCTCCCTCTATGTGATTTTCAAAAAGGAATAAAGGAAATGGAAAAAATGGTACCTGAAATATTAGTACTAATCAACAAAAAAATATATTAAGAACAAATAAAATTCCATTAATATTGAATGAATTTTTACAAGGAAGAAATTCAAAAAAAGATCGGAATTGGAAAAATTATCATTCTTTCTCCTACTGCATCAACTTCTTGACAATGGTTTTAAGCTTCTTGAGGTCATTGTGATCTTCTTCCCTATGCTTAAGCAGCTAATCCGGATCTTCACTTTTATTTTCCAATGCTCTAATATTTTCTTCCTAAGCCTTAAGACATTCTGCTTGAGCTTTCAACACATCTTCTTGCTTAACTAGCTTCTCTTCAAATTCTATTCTGAGATCCCTTTCCCTCTTCCAATTCATGGCCACAAAATTAAGCTTCCCATTCAAATCCTTAACTTATTGATTCCAAGTAGTCTGTTCAAGAGTCATCTTTTCCTCAAAGCTCTTAGAAATATCATTAACCTTTCCATCTTCGGTGTTAAAGACATCTTTGAAATTATCCTGAAATTCATCAAAAGATCTTAGGTCTTCAACAGTCTTCCTTGACCAGCTTGTAATCTCCTTTAATGACCTTTTATGAGCTTCATAAACAATGAGAAAGGATTTTAAATCTACCTTAAGACTGAAAAATTTATCCATAAGCATGGAAATTGAATCTGATTTCTAATTGAATGAATGTTGAAGCAACTGACACCTTAAATCTATACTTAGAAATAAAGGAATAGTACCAAATAGCTTTTTCAAATATTTTACCAAAAAGTCATTTCCAAGAGAGGACAATTCGGATTTAGAAAGTTTGGTTAGTGATGTTTCTTTTTCTAACTCATCATCTTTCCTCTTTGATGAAGTTCCAAAAACTTTATTTTTCACTACAGATTTTTTAGGTGTATGGACCAACACCTGCTTTCCCTTATCATCTCTATGAATGATATCTTCTTTTTTGGGTGATTCATGCTCACTATCTAATAACTGAACAATTTTAGATTCCTCAACTTCCTCTTTCTCAGCATCAACCACTTGATCTTCCAGATGAACAAAATCATGATTACTGCTTTCTTCTTTAGAAGGTTTGTTTACTTCTTCCTAATCCTTATTTTCATTCCCTGGAGTAGAAAGTTTTGAGGATTCGTCTTGAGAAGTCAAAATCGATAATTTTATAGAGATACTTTACTTCTCATGGTAATCTTCAACTTGCTTTATGAAATCATCATTGTCATCCCCTTCTTCTTCTTATTCTTCAATTTATTCTTCCTCTTCCTGAACAATTTCTTCTTCTTGTTCTGGATCTGGAATCACCACCTTCTTTCCTGGAGTCTCAGGAAGTGATTCTATCAAAAATGATTCTAGCACTGGGATTCATTCAGATGCTTTCTCAGTATCCTTGAGAATTTATTGAACAATTTCAGCCTCTGATAACTTCTTTCTTTGCTTCTTTTCTTTCTGTTGCTTCTTAAGGTCTTCAACAACCTTTATCTTTAACGCTTTTTCCTCAGCAAGGTCCAAGCCAAACTTAGGCTCCCCTTACTTCCTATTTTTCTTATATTCTCTTAACTTAGCCACTAATTAATCAGGATAAGCCTTTTGTTTCTTTGGCTTTAGTGGTGATGACTGAGTTTCCTTATCCATAGGAGTTTTCCTTTATTTTTCGGTTCTTTGGCCATCCTCTTCTTTCCACCCTTTTTGGAGGATTCAGCTACCTCCAGTTTCTTTGTTAGAGCTTGTATTTTAGCTTCAAACAAATCATAAAATTATAAAATTATCCTGAATCACTAGAAAAACCAACTTTTATTCTCCTTAGAGTATCATTACTCAGCAACATCACTTTGAAATTCCTTGTCTTTGAACTATAAGGAATTCTGAAAGACTGAAGACAAATCACTATAATCTTCGAAAGAATAGCTGGATACATAATAATATGATATTTCAGGTTTCCGTTCTTGATATTATCGATTTTTAGAAAAACATACATCACTAAATTGAGTTTCCTGAGATTCACCAAAAAATATAATGCATTGATATCACTTTTCTTCTGGATATCCTTTTCTCCTTTTCTTAGAATGAGAAATACCTAAACCCATAGCTGAAGAATCCAAATATTTTTAGAGAGATGAATAATTTTTGGAGTCTTTACTTCCTTCATGCCAAGACACTCTTTAGCTTTCTCCTTGTCAAAAGATCCTGCTACATCAGGTAGCTTGTGAGAGTAGAACTCTACTTCTCCCTCATAAGGAATTCCAATCAGGTTGGCATCCATATTTCAAGAAAGAGAATCAGTTTTCCCATATCATTTAAAATATAACTTATCTATACCTCCATTGAAAAAACATACTGGTTCATAGAAATCGACTAAAAACTCTGGATACACTGGATCCTATGCCCTTGGTTTGGATATATATAGGCTCTCCTAGCCATTCAACTTGATATTCTTTGAAATGACGGGATAATACTTTGGAAAGAATTTCGGATCAACTAACCCCTCTATATATATTTTCCACTTGGAGATTTTTTTTACAGATGACATATCTTTCTGAGGAGAGGCTTTTACAGACATTTGGAATTGAGAAAACCTTGAAAATTCAGAACGAACTTAAGTAGAGCAGAAGAGATTCATCATGCAAGAGCTTGAAGATTGATGTGGGAAAACCATTGGGGGGTCCTTATATAGGTGATTGGGGAAACAATTCAGTTTCCTTATATGATCCTATGGTTAAAATACTTCTAATTAGATCTGACGGTTGAGATGATAACCGAAGAAGGATTTTGATAGGTTTTGATCTTTTGAGGTTTTAAAGATAAACATTCGGATTTAAGAAAAAGTGAATCCAAAAAAGTCTCTTAAACAAGATAAAAATACTAACATGTAATAGGATGATTATGAAAATTTAAGAAAGAAAATATACCTTCTGGATTTCTAGGAAGATTATTCGTAATGAACCAAATTATTCTTAGAGAACTTTAGATTCCAGAAAATTCTAAAAAAAATTAAAGAAAAATTTGATTATGAAAATTTGATTTCGAAAAATTTAGACTACGAAAAAAATTTGACTATGGGAAAATTTTGACTATGAAAAATTTAGACTACAAAAAATTTGATTAACAAGAAAATGTACTCCCCCTATGAAAAGAAGTTTCTTATTGTAAGGAGATAGGTTTCAACAAGGCATTAATATGGAAGATTACCTCATGGTTATCATTACTAACTTTTGTTTAATGTATCCAAATCTATTGTAGGGTAATGATTTTGTGAAAATATCAGCAATTTGATCTTGAATTCTGATAAATTGAAGAATGATATCTCCTTTGTGTGTGTGATCCCTAAGAAAATTATGCCTTATATCTATGTGTTTTTCACGAGAGTAATGTGAAGGGTTTTTACTTAAGGCAATGGCACTAATATTATCACACAATATTTGTGTTTTGGTAAAAATCATACCATAGTCTGTGAGTGTGTGTTGCATACACAACACTTGATCGCAACAACTTTCGGCTGCTACATACTCTGCTTCAGTAGTGGAAAGTGATACTGAGTATTTCTTTTTGCATGACCAAGAAACTAATGAATATCATAAAAAATGACAAGTTCCAGATGTACTTTTCCTATCCATTCTACATCCACCAAAGTCATCATCTAAAAAACTTTTTAAAAAAAAATCATTTCCAGAAGTATAAAAGAGTCCTAAATCCATGGCTCCCTTTAAGTAGCATAAAATTATTTTCACTTCCTTTAAATGAGATTCCTTAGTATTGGATTGATATATTTCCTATAATCATACTAAAAACATTAAGTCTAGATGACTATCTGTCAAGTATAGTAAACTTCCTATCATACCTATAAATGATGTTTAATCCATTGGTTTCCCAGCTTCATCAAGATCAAGTGAATTTGAGGTACCAATGAGAGTACTTATACTCTTAGTATTATCATATCTATACTTTTTAAGAATATATTTAATATACTTATGTTGGGATATATAAATTCCTTCTGGTTTTTGAGAAATTTGAAAATCGAGAAAAAATGTTTACTCCCCCATCATACTCATTTCAAACTTAGATTTCATTAGATTCACAAATAAATTAGTAAAATATTTTTGAGTTGAACCAAATATAATGTCATCAAGATAAATTTGAACAATAAAAACATTTTTCTTATCTTTCTTTATAAATATATTTGGATCAACATTTCCCTTAATGTAATTTTTTTGTAACAAAAATCCTATAAGTATATCATACAAGGCTATAGGGGCTTGTTTAAGTCCATATAGAGCTTTGGTAAGTTTGAAAACATGTTCAGGATGTTTTGTATCTTCAAAACCAAGTGGTTGTTCAACAAAAACATCCTCTTAAACATAAATATTAATGAGAGCACATTTAACATCCACTTGAAAAAGTTTAAAATTAATGAATGCTGCAAAGGAAAGTAAAATGAGAATAGATTCAAGTCTAGCTATTGGAGTATAGGTTTCTTCGTAGTCTATTCCTTCTTGTTGATTATAGGCTTTAGCAACTAATCTTACTTTATTTCTTACAATGATTTCATTTTCATCACACTTATTTCTGAAGACCCATTTAACTCTAATAACTGATGTTTCCATAGGTCTTTCAACCAAGGTCCAGACTTTATTCCTTTCAAATTCATTTAGCTCATCTTGCAGAGATTTTATCCAATCATCATCACCTAAATATTCATCAGTGATTTTAGGTTATAAATGATAAAGGAATGCTAGATATTCTACATCATTTATTAAGGAAATTCTAGTCCTTATAGGTTGATTTACATCACCAATGATGCTATCAATGGGATGATTCTTAAGAAACAACTGATTTGGGTTTTGTAAAACATGTTCATCAACATATGGTAGGAAATATTCTGGGGTAAATGATTTAGAAATATTTTCTTGAACATTTTCCTCATCAGAAATATCTTCTATCAAGGGTTGATAATTAGTTTTTGAAAACACATCGAAAGATATATGTTGGGGTTGTTTAAAAACAAAGGGATCAGTTTAATCAAATTGGACATGTACTATTTATTCAACAATACAAGCGTATTTATTGAAAATTATATAAACCTTAGAAGTTGTGGAGTATCCTAGGAAAATTCCTTCATCAGATTTGGGTATGAATTTATGTAAATTATCTTTAGTATTCAGAATGAATATTTTGAAACCAAATACCTTGAAGTATTAAAGTCTAGGTTTTCTACCATTTCATAACTCATAAGGGGTTTTATTAAGAAAAGTTCTAATCAAAACTCGATTAATAGTATAACAAGCAGTACTAATAGCTTCAGCTCAAAAGTGTTTTGCTATCGAATATTCACTCAATATGGTTCTAGTTATTTCTTTAAGAACTAGATTTATTCTTTCAACAACACCATTTTTTTGGGGGGTTCTTGGTGTTGAGAAGTTATGAGTAATGACTTTTTTAATACAAAAAGTTTCAAAATCAGAATTTTGAAATTCTCCTCCATGATCATTATTAATAGTTTTCAAAGGAAGGTTGTTCTCATTTTTAACTTGGGTTCTAAAAATTTTTAAATAAGAAAAAGCTTTAGATTTATTTGATAGAAAATAGATCCATGTAAATTTAGTGTAATCATCAACTAAAAAAATGCATAATGTTTTCATCCCATGCTTCCAGTTTGTGTTGGACCAAAAAGATCCATATTCACCAATTGTAATGAATCAGTAGTTGAGACTTCACCGACTGATTGAAAACTTGATTTATGTTTATTTCCAAATTTACAAGGATCACAAACTTTTGAAGAATCAAATCTAAGCTCTAGTATATCCTTAACTAGTCTTTTCATAGAGAGTTTGCCTAGGTTCCTAAGGTTACAATGTCCTAAAATTTTATGCCATTACCATGAATGATCTTACATTTCACTAATACAAGGTAGATCTTGGCTCTTAAGGTATTCTAAGTTTAGTGTGTATATATTCTCTTGCCTATTTTTAGAAAGAATAAACTCTTCCTTGGAATTGTGTACTAAACAATTTTCATTCCTAAAATTCACAAGGTAACCTTCATCACATAATTGGATTATGCTAATGAGGTTTTGCTTAAGACCTTTAACAAATAAAATGTTTGAAATCAATGTTTTTACAAGAATAACAATGTTACCTATACCAATAATTTATCCCTTAGCATTATCTTTGAAAGTTACTTTTCATCCTTTCATCTTGATAATCTTTTCAAAGAAGTTTTTGTTACCAGTCATATGCCAAAAACATTCAATATACATGTACCATGTATTTCTGTTGGTACTTTTTTTATTTTCTTGAAAATAAGAGTGTTAGACTTTCAGAATCCAAACTCTCTTGGATCCAGAAACTTCAGAAATCAAAATTTTAGGTATTCACATTTTCTTGAAAAAATAAGCTTTATGAAAACATAAAGATTGAATTTTGTTTAAAGAAATTTTTTTCCCAATGCCCACCACACTAAAATTTAGTGTAGAATGGATCATTTTGTGGAACAAAATAATTATTACTAAAAACCGGTTTAGAATGAGTATAAACAAATCCAGAATTATTCCTTAGAGGTCGAATTTGGAAATACATCTTATCAAAATTTTCCTTACCTAAGGTAAAGTTTGACAAACACTTCCTCGAGGAAAATATTTCTAAATTTAGTTTAATAACTAAGTTTTTATCCTCAAAAACATTAGTTTTAGCACAAGAGTTAGTCTCAAAAATATTTTCCTTATAAATTACATTTTCAAGATCCTTAGAAAGTTTATCCTTCTCAGAATTAACTTCCTCAAGGTTTTTTTGAAATAATTTAAAAATACAAAATTTTCTTATCAAGGTCTTTAGAAAGATCTCATACTTCTTTAGTAAGAATATAAATTCTAGAATTTTTCTTATCAATTTTTTTCTTGACTTTAGAATTTTCATTCTCAATAAGCTTTGAAAACCTAGAAGCTTCTTCATAAGTAGGTGATGTATTATCTTTATCAGAAGAAGATTCTTCATCCGAGGACTCATAATATTTATTATCACTATAATTATCATTAAAGGAAACATTAGTTATAGATTCATAATTGTGTACCTTAGCCATTAGACAATTATTTTCAATGGGTAATCTAGATAGTAAACCAAGATTCTTCTGTCCAGAAGATTCATATTCCGAGGTTACATTAGAAGAATCTCCACCAATGGCACTCCAGGTGTCATTATATTTCAAAACTTTCTTAGCTTTTTCTTTGTAGTACTTCATTCTTTTTCTCTCAGAATACTTTTCCTCTCTATCCTTTTTCTTAATCATAGAAAAATTTGGCCTTATATGCCCTACTCTATTTCATTCATAACAAGTGACTTCAGAGTCTTTCTTGTCCCTTATTTCTTTCTTCTTAAATATATACTAAATTTATTTATTACCAACTATCTTGTTCATCCTTTGAGAAAGATTAGATAGCTCATTCTCAGAATGTTCACTTTCACTAGATTCAGATAAAATAATAACTTTATTTGACTTGGATCTTATAACCCTTTCAGGAGTCTTGACTTTAGTATTAGTAAATGATACACTTCATTTTCCATTCTTCTTATTATTCATATCATCATCTATTTTCATTCTCGTCTCATGTTGAAGTAGAGTTCCAAAAATCTCATCAAGAGTAATTTGAGATACTTTTTTATTCTCATCAATAATTGTTCTCTTAGATTCCCACTTATTAGGCATGATGTCTATAATCTTGTCCACAAGTGCCTCATCATCTAAAACTTTCTCATCCATGAATTCTAAACTGTTAAAAATAGTCACAAACCTTTTTTTTACCTTACACATTGGTTCTCCATAAGGGAATATAAATCCATGATATTCTTCTCTAAGCATAGATATTCTAGTTTCTATGACCTTGGATGTACCAAAATAAGTAACCTACAATTTCTTACAAATACAATTTGCAACTTCACAAGAAGAAATATGAATATATATATTCCTAGTCATGGAACACAAAACAGTATTGCATACCTTGTAGTTTAGTTGATATTATGACTTTTCTTGATTAGTAAAAGTTCTGACTGCCTTATCAGGAATCTTGTAATATCCAGTAATCATAAAGAAATTTTCCACTCCAGTATTAATAAAAAAAGTCTTCATATGATCTCTCCAATATTCATAGTAATTCCCATCAAATATAGGTGGTCTAGTAGGATTTAGATTATCGATTGAACTAACATTCATTCCTGCAATCTAAAAGAATATATCCTTCCATAGAAACTTGTTAATAGTAAAAGTTTGTAAACAAGGACAAAAATCCCGTGCAAGAAAAATTTAGAACAATGAAAACTTGATAAAGAAAACTTATATGTGAATATAAGTATTTTAGATACCTCCTATGATACCAATTGTAGGATCAAAATAATAATGTAGATGCTCAATAACAAGAGGGGGTGAATTTTAAGTTTAAAAACTTTTGTTTTTAACCCTAAGGAAAACTGTGTTTAACAAAGTTAAACAATGTAAATTCACAAGACCTATTTGTTCTATAAACTTGCTCAGTTCTAGAAATATGGTTTTGGAAATGAAAATTAATAAAATATTACAAGGAAAATATTCTACCTTAAAGCATATAAAATCTTAATTATCAATGTATACAAAATAACAAAAAAGTATAATAAGGTTATCCTTTATTCCTTTATCAAAATACTATGGAATATAAACTTGAAACAAACAAGTAACAAGTATAAATTTTTTTAACCCAAAGAGCAGGGTATCCAAAAACCTTGGATAAAGGTCCCTTGATTTATACTTTCAAGACAGTCTGTCTTACTCACACCAGGATAAGCCCTTTATAGGAATATCGAAATCTATCTAGCTATCCCCGCAAGCCCTAGAACTTTTAGGTAGTCGACACCTATGTATTCTTATCCCCATAAGTCCATAAAATTTAAGGTAGTAGGCACCTCTGTCTTCATATACCCAGAAGTCCTCTAACTTTAAGGTAGTCGGCACCTCTGTCTTACTATCCCCAAAAGTCCTCGATTGTACACAACAACAATCAGAGTCACACAAAGCAAGCTGAACAAGATGTTTAGTATGCACAAGGAATGAGAGTCTCTCTCTAGAAATCACTTCAACAGAATGTAATCTCTATATTTATGGATCATTAATAATCTCATTCAAATGAGCCCCTATCTATAGGAATTTTCCCAAAGGTAGGCTCCCTCCTCTAATGATCATATTTTTCCTTGAATCTCGGAGGGACCTGTAAAAATGTCACTCAAACAATGGTTAATTAGAAACAGATTTCATGATATCATTTAATAACTATAATTGGGGTAAGTAAAATATGGCTGCTTTATAAAATCCAATTTTCTAGAGTCTAAGAAAAAAAAAAGTTCGGAGTCTTAGAAAATAAACACTTGAAGACTATAAATCATAAATATCCGGATTCTGTTTTTCAAGGAATTCAGAACCTGAATTCTATAGATTCTGGAGTCTAAATTCCAATGAATTTGGAATCTGAATTCTTAGGAATTTGGAGTCCGAATTATGAGGAATTATGAGTCTGAATTTTGAGGAATTCAGAGACTGAATTTCAGAGAATTCAGAATATGAATTTCAGAGAATTTGGAATCTAAATTTCAGAGAATCTAGAATCTGAATTTTAGAGAATTTGGAATCTGAATTTTAGAGAATTCAGAATCTTTATTTCAGAAAATTCATAATCTGAATTTTAGAGAATCCAGAATTTGAATTTTAGAGAATTATGAATTTGAATTTCAGAGAATTCGGAATCTGTATTTCAGAGAATTCAGAATCTGAATTTCAGAGAATTCAGAATTTGAATTTTAGAGAATTCGGAATCTGAAAACAGAATAATCTATATCTAAGAATTTATTGAATTATGCGGTTTCAGATATGAAACTGATTTTTAGACTTTAGAAATAAAAGGAGTTAGAATAAGAGAAAATATAAAATGAACAATGAAAACAAAGTTAAGGAGAAAATTTCCTTGTGGAAGGAAAATTGTCCTTAATAAAATAAATCTCAGGGGAAATAAAATTTTCCTTGAGATAGAATGTTTGTGATTTTCAAAACATAAAGGAATGGAAAATTAATAAGGAAACCTTATTGACCAAACAGTATATACATTTCATATTCCAGTTTCATTACATATGTATATGTTGATTATGTTTCACCAATTTTATATTAGGAATGTATTGAACTTAGTAATTGATGGGAGGGGCCTGCTATATTCCCTTGATGCATCAGTAGGTCTCATGAGACAAAATCAGTTGGTGATATGCCCTTCACATTTTTTCCAAGTAATTTTAAATTTTTCAAGAGGATAGATCTTGACATAAATTAGATGGTTTTCTACCCATAGACTTAAAATGTCACGAGGATATATCTTGACAGTAACTATCTTGAGGATATATCTTTATAGTAAAGATGTAAAAAATTATGCATTATGTCATTATTATTATTCTATGTGATTATTTGATTAGTTATAATATCCATGGTTATGTTTCCTAGGTTTCTTTAAATATCATGTGTTTGAATTATTTACCTTGAAATATTGTTTACCATATTTACTCAAAGATTTTACTATACGCTTACCCTTACTAAGAATTTGAGCTCACCCCTTTCATATTTTTCATTTTTCATAGGATTTCCAAGAAGTATATTATGACTAATATAGAGGGTTACACAAAGGGGAATAATGACAGACTCAATGAAATTATTTATATTATTTATGGTTGAAAATGTATTGTGGATTACAAGTATTTATCTAGTTTACAAATGCTACTAAACTATTTGGTCCCTTGGTATGTGATTCCTTGTATATTATGCCAATGTATTAAAGCAAGACACTGGATCTGGGCTACTGGGGTTGAGGCCATTACATTATTTCCACTTGGAAATATCTGTTCCACTTAATAAATACTTGTAGGTTATAGGATCATTATTATAAACTAATATTGACTCACCATACTCAGTGACTAGAAAAACATACCGATCTCATTCTCTAACCTCTATAGTACTCCTATGTAGTAATTGTGTCTTTGGAACAATTTCTTCTTCTATGGGGATTTGTGGAATTTTTTTCTTATGACAACTCTTGTGTATGTTGAGCCTAGACTTCATCAAATTCTATCTCGCCCCATTATATCTTTTAGATATAAGATCCTCCTCAAGAAATTTGGGATGTCTTTCAACCAAAACCTTTTTGTTTGAAGGATTGTATAGGTACGATACCTTTGTTTCTTTGGGATATCCTATAAATATACACTTTTTTCCTCGGGGTTCAAGCTTGTTACTTGAAGAGGCCTTAAAAAATTACTCAAAACCCCACACATGTAACTAATAAAACATGCATTTCATTCAATTCCATAATTGGTATGGTATACCATCTATTTATTTAGTTAGAACTCGGTTTAGTATGTATCCTATTGTTTGTAACACTTATCCCCAAAAGTATAATGAAAGACTTTCATGACTCACCATTGGTCTCACCATGTCCAACAAGGCAAGGTTTGTCATTTTTGATACATCATTCCATTGAGGTGTATAAGGAAGAGTGAGTTGAGATAAAATCCCAAACTCCCATAAATAATCAAAGAAGTCTTGATTAAGATACTCTCTAAAGGAACCTAGGGTGAATCAGAAGCATAAAAGAGACATACTTTAAAATTTTGGTTTTGGATTCACGTTAAAAAATAATAATATACTTAACCCCTTACCTATATTTCTAAAATTATCACATGTAATTCAATTTAAGCATGAAAAATAAAATCAAACGAAATCTTAAATGGAACCTCATTCATTTGATGTCTCTGGTTTGATTCTATGACCATCAATGTGTTGTGGAAGTAAGATTCCAAACTAGATTCCCTCTAGATCATCCACATGTGATCCAAAATTCAAGGATCGTTGATCTAAATATCTCAGGTGCTAGAATTGGAAATAGAAGAGCTTTATGAAGTCCATTTGATCACCTGAATAACGAAGACTTGATCAAGAAAACATGATTGATCGGACCATGTTATTATTTCAGAATCTCTCTCTAAGAACTTTATAGGAGAGGATAAGAGAGATTATCTTTATAAATTCTTGAAAATAGTGGATCTTATAAATAAATAATCTAAATTATCTTTTATACTTAGGTTGTACTTTCCAAAATTTCACTTTGGTCCCTGGAAAATAATAACCTTCATTTTAGACGTTTGATCACATGTATAACTTAATAAACTTGTCATAAATGTCACAAATATTTTATAACTCACTTGTAACACTATAAAATGTTCTGTTATAGAATACTAACCATTAACTCATCCCATAATCTCTCCAAATAATTTAACAAACCTTAAACATCCAATGTTCATTCGAAAAATTATATTTTTCTTGTATTCACATTTATGATCAAACAACTTGTGAATAACTTGAGAAATACATTCAATCATCATTATTATAAACATGAATAATATAATTTAATTAGTTTTGATTATGATAAATTATAAAAAAACATTCAACATCCCCACACATGGGTCCCACTTCATCCTAAACTCTTATTTAGTATAATAGGTGGAACTTGTGGATACACTAAGTGTGTGACCCTCTAGGTCCTTATCTCAATAGTAGTGAGTCCAACCCACAAACCAAGAGCAGATTCCAGCAACCCATCATGGCTCCTAAGGAGATAATAAATTTCATAGCTATGACTTCATCTTGTGAACACTTAATTTTTAATATAATATCTTCATCTCATGATATCTCATAAAGTTGGATGCACACTTATGTCATCATCCTTTTGTTGCTTTATATTTTTCATGATTTTACAAGATGGAATTACCTTCTTATACCATGTCCATGTATTTATGAAGGCACTACCATCCTAGTCAACATAGACCAATGATATTTCTCTTCCTTAACTTGGAAGAAACAAATTCTATCTTGATCATTCAACCAATGCCATACCACCAATGACATAACAAAAAAAAACTACCTCTCCACAATTTCATTATCATGGTTTTCACCTTGCATCAAAGTACATGATCAAATGGAACACAATGTTATTGATCTCAAGTATGGAGACCAATACACATGTTTGTAGATTGGAACAACCAATGACACCCGAAACATGTGGTGTTCCTATTGGCGGGTCTGTCCTCATGATCTCACATCTAGAGACCACCAAGTGAAAACTTCATGAGAATAAGTATCAATGATTATGATCTCCTAACACCTGATAGTCATACATCAAATGTGTCTTATTAGTATTATGTATCTACACCATATGACATATATATTTAAGACTATTGTCATAGTATCTCGAGGTTATAATTATAGTTGGGAACTTATATAACCTTTTTATACGACATGTAATCAAAGGAAATTACCATGTAAATAGTGGATGTAGAAATATCAACACTATTATGGTAAGAATAAACACATGTATATATCAAACTGTATACATGTAATAGTAATCAAAAGTACTATTCAATTTGGGTCTAGGGAACCCACTTTTACAACACTCCAACTTGCACTAGATCCAACCTGTTAACCATCCTTGCTAGCTCTCACATGATTAAGATCATGTTTCTGCTAAGATATGGATTTTGTTAGGGGCCTTCAAAGTTTCCACTGCCTGGCTATTATTCTATGTGTGACCTCATCTCCTTAGTAAAAACTCCTCAAGAGACTTAATCCATGAGTATATACTTTTTTCCTCTATCCAAACTTGACATATTGAATAGTAAGAGTACCATAATTTACATTATGATAATACTTTACTTACTAAATGCGATTAAAAGAATTGGAACAAGATGTTGCATATTTTATGCTAGTTTTTAGCTGCCTTAGAAGTTTCAACACACTCAGAATTTATATATATAGATACCACTAGATTTATTGAGCTTATATTTCTCATTACCTTAACATGACTGTGATATTAGATCACACTTATCCAAGGAAGACTAGTTTGTTTCCCCTCAAAACTAATATCCTTTCCTCTCTACTTACCATGTATATATCTTTTATACTTTATTAAGTACAATCAGACAGTTCTGACTATTTCACTTGTAGTTCTCCTGGTTACAACTGAAAATTTCCTTCTATAAAGTATATATTGGTAATATCAAATCTCTTAAATATCATGGAATATGTGATTGATCCATCACTAAAGAATATGGAACTAAAATACCTACGTTAATATCCATCTACGTTCTGGACATATCTTCTTGTAGAGATATATTCCATATGACCCTGGAAATAATTATCTCTTGAATTGTTCCAACTTGTATTTTATCAATACTATGTTAGTATATGTACAATTGACTAGGTATAAGAAAATATTATATTTGACTCATTAAATATCATTCCCTATAACTCTGGTTTCTACTTTAAGTCAATCTCTAGGGAATTATTTTTATTCTAGTGTTAACTAACTATAAGACCAATAACCATTTTCCATACATTAAAAAACAAATTTTACTTGGAAAACTATGGTACTCCCACTAACCTCTGGTAGAAACATGAAAAAAATTCATTCCAAATGAATATTTTATGATCTATTTGCTTACTTTAATCATAGACCATATTTTAGTAACTTTCACCCTTTTTGGCCCAAATGGCCCAAAGGCCTTCTATTTTTATTCATTTTTTATAATCTCCCTTTTAAGGGTTGAAGGGAACCCTTACATGGACCGTAGGATTTGTGAAATTACATGACCCAAAAGTCTTAGAGGAATTCATTCAGAATATAACTACTTGGAACCACCCCCCCAAATCTACATCTTAATGTCGACTCTCCACCTTCGCATAACTGCTTGGATAGGCTTCCCGTGATTGCACTGGCTGGCCCCAATGGAAAATTCCATACCCTCTCATTCTTCCAAATCCATTATCTCTACTCTGGTGAATGCGCCTACTCTTTCACATCTGGAGCCCACTCCTTATAGAGCATGCCTCATCCATTTAAGCATAGTTTCATGTGTCTTAAAGGGCTTGAGGTAGCTTGAAAGCCTTACCGGACTGAAGGAATTGGGTGGCCTAAAGCCCTTAAAGGACCTGAGAACCAAACCGGTGGCCTAAAATCCCAAACAAATTAATAGTTACAATTCTACAGTACAAAACAATTCCTGTTACAGTACAACTATAGAAACCTAGAAATTCGTCTCCTCCTGGATTTTAACTTTTGTCTCTTGGATTCACTTGTTGATTCCTCACAAACCAGGCCAAGGATCTTGTACCTTGCACCATTATTGGCATTCTAAGGTGTCACCATCACTTTATAGTTATTTCGTATAGAAATATTACACAATTGGTGGTCTTGACATCCAACTCTCAATAAAATGATCATATAAATTATCGATGGCAAGTAAAATTATAATGGTTTTAGGCATAAGGACATGGTATAACCAATCGACTCTTATTGGTACCACACTTGTACCATCCATGTATAATATCACTTGAATACCTACCATAGTATTCAAATTATTAAGCCTCATTTACTGTGATACATGGAATCCATTATTGAATTTTAATCAATCTTATCAATCTTAGGTAATTTATATATACTTCTTACTTGTAGGAATCATTATTCTCAATGAATAATGTATCACCGACCATAGTTAATATAACTAAATCACCATGATTTTATCCATCCTACATATTACGTGTCTCGGGAATATTCCTCTTCCATACCTCTAGTGGAAATTATTCCTATGTTAACTATTTGTGAATCTCTAGAATTGACTGAACCCAAGTCAATCTTTCTCCCGCTATCTTAAATAGATATGTGCACCATTTTATAGAAATATTTCCTATAACTTGAGTATATATTTAATATCATAGGGATTTATGTAATATCCTTAGAAAGATGTGGTTTTTAGTCTCTCCTGTGTGAGAGCGTCTCTCTCCTAGGATTTCCTAGGGTTTCAGTCATTTGTCCGTCCGGTTTCCGGCGGTACCTCTCCTTTCACCTTCGCCCGCTCCTGGATTCCACCGTCCGTGTTCTGGGAGGATCCAGGTCCTTCGTCATCCGCTCGACCTGGACCTCCAGCGTTGGATCAAGCCTCCCTCGAGGCCCTGGATTTCCGTCTGTCACCGCCTCCCCCGTCGGCTTCAGATCTTCGTGAGGGAACGCATCGTCAGATCCCCACCCTCCTTCACCAGCACTCCAGATCGGTTCGCACGCGGCTCTTGCTTCACCATCTTCTTGAGGAATTTCTCTTTTCAACAAGTCTCCTTCGGAGTCAGATCCTCGTGCTCTGTGTCTCGAGGACTACTCGATTCGGAGGATTTTTCCCCTGTTCGTTTCTTCTTCCCACTGCAGTGGAGTGGGTTTTCCTGTTGCAGGTTTTCGGTCCCCTTTTTCACGAAGTGTCCACCGCGAAGTGGTTCTAGCCCGCGAAGATCCCGCCGCTGGCTTCATTGAGTTCGAGGATTTCTTCACCCTTTGGTTCCTCTCCCAGCTGTCGCGAAGCGAGCGGCGATCTGTAGTCGGATTTGTTCTTCCTTTTTCGCGAAGTATCCACCGCGAACGGGTCTTGACTTGCGTTGCTCCTTCCACGAAGATTCCCTGTGCCGAGAGACTTGCGCGAGGGGAATTGCGCGAACCCGCCAGTGCTACCTCGCGCACCACTTGGACAGGGGATTTGCGCGCAGGGACTTCCTTGTGTTCGAGGATTTCTTCATCCTTTGGTTCCTCTCCCTGCTGTCGCGAAGCCGGCGGTGTTCTGTGTCGGATCTGTTCTCCCTTGTTCGCGAAGTACCCACCGCGAACTGGTCTGGCCGGGCGAAGCTCCTTCCACGAAGAATCACTGTGCCGAGATATTTGCGCGAGGGGACTTGCGCGAACCCGCCGGTGTTACCTCGCGCACCACTTGGATAGGGGATTTGCGCGCAGGGACTTGCGCGAGGGGAATCGCGCGAAGGAAATCTTCACGCAGGGCTGGGTGCGAAGTAAGGGGACTGGCGCGCGGGGTCTTGCCGGTGTGAGGGGTCTTGCGCGCGGTGTGAGGAGTCTTGCCGGTGTGAGGGGACTTGCGCACGGGGACTTGCGCAGGGCTGGATTTCATTGCGCAGGGCTGGTTGCGTGAGGGGACTTGCGCGCGGGGACTTGCCGGTGTTACCCCAGTTTGGTCAACCCCTCCCTAGGTGTTTTCGAGGCATTTACATGGAGACGGAGTTGGTGAACCAATGGAAGAACCTCACGTTGACAGACAAAGAAAAAGAGCCACTTGCAACCCGTAGAAATGAAGACAACACTTTGACAAAACGAATGGCTTTATTAGTGGTCGGAAGACTGGCGACCGAGGCACCTTTTAATCTAAAGGCCCTCAGGACCACTCTTCAAAATCTCTGGAAATTGGAAGCTGGAGTAGCCATCCGGGAAATTGAGAATAAACTCCTCGTGTTTGAATTCTTCAGAGATAAAGACAAAGATAAAGTCCTCAGAGGACGACCTTGGTCCTTTGACAATCATCTCATCCTGATGGAGGAATTTAAAGGGGGTGACGAGATTCAGAATTGCACACTTACCCGATCCCCGTTCTGGATAAGAATCAGAGGAATTCCGTTCCATGGGAGATCAACACATGTGATGAAAGAAATTGGAGACCGGATCGGCCTTTTCCTAGAATGGGATTGCTCGGACCCAATACAATGGGGCCCCTGGGTTCGAATAAAGACTGAGATCGACGTGTCTGAACCCTTAATGCGAGGTATGTTCCTAAAAATTGATGATTCCAACACCTGGATCTCGTTCGAATTTGAAAAACTACCAATCTTCTGCTTCCTTTGCGGACGTATCGGCCACATGGAGAAAGCATGTGGGGCAAGGCCAGAGAATTCCACCGAAAATATTACCTTTCAATACGGTCCGTGGCTCCGGGCCAAAACACACAGAGAGGCATATATCCCTGAGGCGGAGAGACAAATTGATCGGGACCGTCTGATTGCAGCCCATCTAAGGCGACCGGAATCTGAACAACCTCCCATCATAAGGATGGGACCACCTGTCTTCCCTAAAGAATCCCCGGCTGAGCTCAGGGGAAATGGAAACGCCTCCCAAGAGATTATCGTTAGATGTAATGATGGGGCTCGGCAAGACAGTCACCTGACTCAGGGTATCACAAAAGCTGACTTCGCTTTTACAGCACCGAATTTAACGTTCCTCACCTCAACTGGGCCGCTACCAAAACCAAAAGAACCTCCAGAGAAACTGCCGAGGCAGAAACATGTTTCCCTGGATCCGCCTGAAGCTGAGCAGAGTCCAAATCAGTTCCCAACGGATGCCCTTCTGCAAGCCGATTCTGGGATGACTGAAGCTTCACCTTCAGGACATGTTACTCGTGGAACCTGGAGAAGGGCACGTGGCGGTGGTAAAGGCGATTGTCCAGGGAACCCCAAACCAGGAGATCTGAAACGGCAAAGCGAGTCCAGTGGTATGTACACCAGTCTCCCCAAAAGGAGGAAAGCATCAGGTTCGTCATTTACCCCAAAAGAGACAAAGGCGGAGGCGGGTCAGGCCCGGCCCCGCCTAGAGCAATGATCGCTTTATGCTGGAACTGCCGTGGGCTTGGCAACCCACGAACGGTTCGTATGTTCCGACGCTATTGCGCTCAAAGTCGCCCTGATATGGTTTTCCTGTCCGAAACCATATTGGAAAACAAGGACATCACAAATATTGCCCTAAAGTGCGGTTTCCAGGGTTGTTTCCCGGTCCCCCGACAGGGTCACTCAGGGGGATTGTGTCTGCTCTGGAAGGATAATATCGATGTTAGGCTCCTGTCTTTTTCCCAGCGCCATGTGGCTGCTTCCATTGGTGATCCCCACAACCCCACCTGGACGTTTGTGGGCTTCTATGGCTGGCCCTCCCAGTCTGAAAAGTGGAAATCTTGGGATCTTCTTTGCAAACTTCGTCGTGATCTGCCAAGCCCCATTCTGTTTGGAGGGGACTTTAATGAGATCCTTTTCCAGAAGGAAAAAATTGGTGGAGCAATGCGCTCCTCCACGTCTATGTCTGAGTTTAATGATGCGATCCTTAAGGCAGAGCTGATGGACCTGGGTTACACGGGTAATCCCTTTACATGGTTCCGAGGCAGATATGATGGAACTCGAATCGCTGAACGTCTGGATCGATTCTTTGGCTCAATGGACTGGATGAGCCTCTTCAAAATGTACCATATCAGACATCTCCCGTTCAACTGCTCGGATCACTGCCCAATTGTCATTAACTGTACCCTTAATGAGCACGTTACTAGTTCCAGGAAACCATTCAGATTCGAAAGCTTCTGGTCAAATGATCCCGAATGCGAGGCGGTTATCCGTTCAGGCTGGAAGACGGGGCAAACGGATCCGAGAACCAACCTTCTCCGAGTAGCATCTGATCTGAAGACATGGAGCTACTCTAAATTCCGTCATCCGGACCGGCAATGCAATTTCCTTGAAAGGAAGATTGGCTATCTTCTTAGCAAACCCCCGTCTAGCAGCATTCTCTCCAAGATAAGTGAAACCCAACGAGAGCTGGATGTTGCCCTGCGCAATAAGGAAGGTTTTTGGGCTATGCGAGCGCGTGATATTCATATAGCAGAAGGGGATGCTAATACCTGTTATTTCCACCAGAAGGCTTCAGCAAGACGCCGGAAAAACTTTATTTCTGGCATTCTTAATTCAGATGGTAGTAAAGTGTCAGACACAGGGGGAATCCAAGAAGCTTTCCTGAGCCATTTTCAGAAACTCTTCTCGGCAGGCCATTCTTACATCTCTCCCGAGATTGAGGACTGCATCAAACCTGTGATTTCTGAAGATATGAACAGACAACTTTCTAATGATGTGACGAATGATGAGACTCTTAAGGCCTTAAAGCAAATCCACTCTACGAAAGCCCCGGGACCAGACGGATTCCACGCCCTCTTTTTCAAGAATTACTGGCACATCATCGGTCCAGACATTTGCAATTTAATGCGGGATATTTGGGCGGGGAAAACAGACCTGTCTTCTCTTAATGAAACTATTCTTACTCTCATTCCCAAGATGAAAAATCCGCAAGGGGTCTCGGACTTTCGACCGATCAGTCTGTGCAATGTCTCGTATAAGATCTTCTCGAAGATCCTGGCGAATCGGTTGCGGCCTTGGCTACCCGACGTCATTTCAGAGAACCAAAGCGCTTTTGTGGCAAAAAGATTAATCACTGATAATGCCATTATTGCTCATGAAATTTTCCACTCCATGAAAACGCGTACACGAGCGAAGAGAGGGATCATGGCGTGGAAATTGGATATGGCTAAGGCCTATGATAGAGTGGAATGGAACTTCCTCGAATATGTGATGCTCAAGATGGGTTTCTGCACCAAATGGATTGCCATGATCATGCAATGCGTCTCGTCAGTTTCCTTTTGCATTAATGTCAACGGGGTGCTCACCCGAGGCTTCTCCCCATCCCGTGGGCTTCGCCAGGGAGACCCTCTTTCACCCTTCCTTTTTATTTTAGTGGCTGATGTGTTTTCTAACCTCCTTTCCAGGGCAGCCTCGCTTTCAATAATCCATGGGGCGAAAGTGTGTCGCAAGGGCCCTCCGATATCCCACCTCTTCTTCGCTGATGATTGCCTTCTTTTTTCTCGAGCTACCCCTAATGAGTGTACCACAATCTGCCAGGCGATTCAACAGTATGAACGGGCTTCAGGACAAATGATCAATCAGAGTAAATCAGAAATTTCTTTCATCTCTGGAGTTCCCCAGCCGAAAAGAGAAGATCTCTGCTCTTTAGCACGCATCCCTGGGGTCGATAAGCACCAGAAGTATCTTGGGCTCCCGACGGTGGTTGGACGGTCAAAGAAAGAAATCTGTTCAGCTATTGTGGATCGAATTGAAAGAAAAATACAAGGTTGGACCCCTAAAAAAATCTCCAAGGCCGGCAAGGAAATCCTCATCAAGGCGGCACTTCAATCTGTCCCCAGCTATTTGATGTCTATTTTTAAACTCCCTGATGTGGTGCTTACAAAGATTCAATCCAGTACATCTAACTTTTGGTGGGGACGAAAGGACGGAAAAAATAAAGTCCATTGGATCGCCTGGTCTGCTCTCTGTCAACCAAAATCTGAAGGCGGAATGGGCTTCCGGGACCTTTCTCTGTTTAATGATGCTTTGCTGGCTAAACAAGGTTGGCATATGATTAATAACCCATCATCCCTATGCACGCATGTTCTCCGGGCTAAATATTTCCCACATAAGGATTTTATGGATTCCCATCTTGGCTATCGACCCAGTTTTCTCTGGAGAAGCATTTGGGGCGGTCGTAATCTACTGAGGAAAGGGCTAGGCTGGAGGATTGGGAATGGTTCTACGGTCAAGATTTGGACCGATCCTTGGCTTGTTGATCAGACAGGCACGAAGGCGTCATCCCCTGTTTATCCCGGATCCGAACATGCCACAGTATGTTGTCTTTTTGATGATAAAGGGGCGGGATGGTGTCTGGAAAAACTCTACTCCTGGTTTAATGAGAGGGATAGGAGACTTATTCTGAGTATTCCCTGTGTGTCAGACGCAGGTCCAGACCATCTCTACTGGACAAACGACAGCTCAGGTGAGTATACAGTGAAAGCCGGCTACCGGCGAGCTCTCTCTGCTCAGATTTCAGAAGGAGATGCGAGGCCCTGGACATCAATTTGGAAGCTTAATGTTCCCCCTAAAGTTCGTTTTTTCTGGTGGCAGGTGTGTACTGGTATCCTCCCAACTAAGAGCCTCCTTGTCTACAGACACTTTTCAGACGACAACTCTTGCCCTTTCTGCCCTTCTGTGACTGAATCCCCTTTCCATGCCCTTGTTCAATGTCCCGGGGCTCAGGAGATTTGGAATGGCTGGGGATCAACTTTAGAGCTGTTCCCGGACCCCGCCTCAGATCTCACAGCTCTCCTGATGCGATGGTGCTCCTCCTTTTCGCCGGCTAACGCAGGCGCCCTGTGCATTTTGGCTTGGATTATCTGGAATAGGCGGAACGAGGCCATTTTCAATCATTTCCGGAGGCCCCCCAGGTTTTGGATTGACCGGGCATTGTCATGGATTGCGGTTTGGCAGAACCACCCTGAACAACAAAGACTTTCCACCCACCCTCCCCTTCCCCAACATTGGTTCCCCCCACCGGAAGGGATTATTAAGATCAATGTGGATGCCTCTCTCCCTAAGGATGGCCCAG
Source organism: Viscum album (assembly GCA_963277665.1). NCBI lineage: Eukaryota > Viridiplantae > Streptophyta > Magnoliopsida > Santalales > Viscaceae > Viscum > Viscum album. The sequence continues at coordinate 1,834,123,432 of OY728160.1, forward strand.
TTGGACTAGGTTTACTGGCCCGGGACAACCTGGGAAATCTTATCGCTGCCAAATACGAAGCACATTATGCACTTTGGGAGCCCTCAGTCGCGGAAGCCGCCGCCATCCTTGCTGGATTAAACTTCGCAAAAGATTGCGGTTGGGACTCCATTCACATCGAATCCGACTGTCTCACTGTAATCAATGCCATCAATCTCACTGACGGCGGGCTTCAACCTTTCGGTCCCATTATCCGGTGTATTCACTCGCGGAGACAAGGCTTCAATTCCTGCAATTTCTCATTTATTAAAAGGGAAGCGAACGAAGCCGCTCACAAGATAGCAGGCATTGGCCCTCCCTATGAGGATTTGCTCTGGTTCAATCATTTTCCATCGTGGTTATGCTCCTGTATTTCTGCTGATCTCCATCATTAATGGATCCGCCTTTTTTGTCAAAAAAAAAATGTAATATCCTTAGAAATAATTAGGATTATTACTATAGGTGCACATTTCACATTTTCTTGATGAAAGTTTATTTATATCTTAACAAACTCTTTGTATCTAAACACATGTTCTTATGACACAATGGATTTCCATCACACTATAACTCATATGATATCCATTTTTCATGATATTTTACAAATGATTATGGGATAATGTCATTATTTGTGAAGCATGTATTTAAAAATGGAAGTATCTACAATGAATGAGTTTTAACATTGATGATCCTATTAATTACATCACGAATCTAGTGTGTATAAATAAATGTTTTTTTAGGATTTTTTACACAATATATTTTATGATCAATGTTAACATGTAATACTCATCATCAATCCCATTATTATCATAATAAATTTGATGTGTATAAGGTAATGTGTATATAAAAATATCTCAAGATACATTATTTTTATCGATGAATGATTGTTCAAGATATTCTTCGGTAGACCAGCCCGAAGCCCTCATATCTTATGACTAGGTATATATCATACTTAAATTTCACATTACTTAAAAAATTAAAAGAATATTATCAATTATAATTACCATTAGCTTACCCTCGGAATAGTTCATGCTCTCTAGCTGAATTAGTTCCAAAAGTTTTGTGGTTTACCTTTATTTATAAAGGTTTCTTTATCCAAAAATTAGTATATAAGTATTTAAATTATACCTAAGGTATTTAAATCTGAAGTTTCTAAAACCATACTGGGTAAATAATTGAAAACCACTTAGTTTTTCTTGAAAAGGTATTTTCTTAACACAATTGGGTATATTAGTCTTACATTTTATAATCATCACTTATTTCCAACGATTCATGTATGACTAAACTAGGAATTGAGTATTCAACACCACAAAAAATATCCATTATGAAACTAGAACAATGTATCCTTATTTTAAATGGACACATGAGATTAATGTTTTGGTGATACTCTAAATGTTAAACTAGAATCAATAAACTTGGAAATATAGAAGTTGTGTACTTCTCACCGCTGATTTAGGAAACACCTTTTTATTAGAAACTTGGAGAACACACCTCAATTCTAATAATATTTCTTTACTTACTTGGTTATTGTATATAAATACACATATGTGAAAAAAAATATTGTATTTAATACCAAAGAAGTAAAACTGAAACATTTCTTATATATGATGAATATTCATAAAGAATAAGCAAATATTTGCTTCTTTAATTTAGTTCTTTGCATTTAAACTTCCATATATATATTTAATGCGAAATAAATAACCTCCTGTTTAATACCAATTTCTTCAAAGAATTTTGTAAAGGTTCCTTTGACATGAAACTCTCTATTAGCCTTTTCTCCTTGTCTTTCAACCTTTTCACCATAAGAACTAAATATTGAACTCTCTTTATGTTCTTATTTCTTAGTAATCCTTACCCAGAAGGTAATAAAGAGTTTTCTCCATAATTTTCATTTTATAAATTAAACTATAGAAAATGGGTGAAAATGATATTAGAATAGTATGTATTCAAAGATCATAATCTTCCTTTCAATTTACACAGATCCAGTTTAACCATTACCTATTCTTATATGTGCTTCTCTTTCTCCTTACAAACTTCTTATAGATGAGAAAACTTGTAAAATCATCAATTTCCCGATGTTGTATCCCCAAATCACATTTAATTTTGATGATAAAAATATGAAATAACCATCATATGCGTCATACATGAGTTTTCTGAAGAATTTTTACACCCTTGCTTCCTGAGGTAACTTAATTGGTATTTTTGACACCAACACCTTGATTTTATGATACTGTAGTACTTTTCACAAGCACCTATTCTACTCTTGGAAGTTTATAATAGATAGGACATTTACTTTGTCCATTATTTATCATAGTGTACTTTTTTGTATTACTTTCTATTTTATACAAAAATAAAATCGAATAGATTGTAATTTTTTCTTTATTATTATTAGACATTTTCAAATTATTAATTTTAAATGTCTCCCACTATTCTATCGAATTCTTGAAATCCTATGTACTAGATTTATAATTCTCTATCACTTGGGTATTTAAGTAAGAAGGATCCTTAAACCTCTACTCATAGTCTACAAGATTTGGCCACACCACCATTCAGAGTATCCAAGGTAGGAACTAATCTGGACAACCACATTAACTCACGACTCCTTGATATGTTGAGTGGAGTCCCATCTCCTGTAAATAATTACTTTTCATTTCTCAAATATTTGACTCTAAAATTAAAATAAGCTATATTTGGCTACCTTTTCTACTAAATTTAGTTAAGTCGACCCACCACTCTCATAATAACTCCCCAGTAGTAGGATACACCATCAACTTTGGCTGATCGAACACCCTATATACCCATTTTTTCTCAAATTTGGGAAATGGAAGGCATTTAATGACTTAATATTTTCTTTGACTGATTTGGTAATTTAAAATAGTTGAATAAAATAATTTTATATTTAACATTCTTGTTCAAGGTGATCACAATCACAATTTAACCATGCTTTTAAATAGAAAACATTCACCACACATGCTCATTTTATATTTGCATGCTTATTTATTAGTATACTATGTGATCACATATAATAAATACACATTCAAAGAAATAATAAACCATAAACATGATAAAATAAATAAAAAATGACATGATCATGAGTCGTTAGCTATTAGTTAATCTATATAGAAAATAATGAATTTATCAAGATCCTAGGGGATTTAATTAAGTCAATACCTAACTTGAATTGTAGTGCCTACAACTCCTGTGCATTCCACTTGTTTGGTCTACACCGACTCTTAACTCGAACCACACCACCATGAGCTCATCTGACCTTTACAATGTATACTCACACATTGGTGAGTGGAACTCGGGATGCGAAATTACATATTTATCACTTAAATATAGACACACAAACCCTTATACAAATTAAATATAGAGGGATGATACATAGATCTTCAAAATAAAATAATTATTACATTTTATAAAACATAAAAACAATAATTAAATTAAATAAATAATAAACCCAACATGAATGGGTCAGTTGTAGCTTATAATAATTCAACATACAATAATATTGCATAAGAAAAATTAAATTTTCTGAAATTCAACTCGAGTGTATTTTTAATGCATTAACTTGTATTAAAATATTTTTAATTAATTATCAACACATCCCAAAACAACCCAAATAATTTTATTAAATACCCAATAATGAAATTTAATTTCTGAATTTTGTTTAAAATTTTTTGGGTCTATTTTGACCTAAAAAATATCCCCAAAAATTAATTTAGGACCAGTAAAGGGTAATAAGGGTCAAGCTGGTCGGACCCAAACCAAATTGGTCCGACTTAAGATGGGGTATCCATTTAAAGGAAACACACACACACACATAATAATATAAAATAATAACAAGCTTATAATGGATGTTTTTTCCCATTTTTTTTATATTTTAATCAAGATTCAATGGGAAGATTTGAATACGCTTCCAAGAGAATATTTTTCCATTTAATTAAACTAGTTTCCAAGAGAAAATTTAAACTAGCTTCCATGAGAAGCTTTATCCTTTTAATTAAAGAAGCTTTCATGAGAATCTTTAAACTAGCTTCCATAAAAATATTTATCCTTTTAATTAAAAAAGCTTCCATGAGAAGTTTTAAACTAGCTTTCAAGAGAAACTTTATCTATTTAATTAAACAGTCTTACATGGGAAGCCTTAAACTAGATTCCAAGGGAAGTTTTAACCTTTTAATTAAATAAGCTTCCATGAGAAGCTTTAAAATAGCTTCCATGGGGAGCTTTATTCAATTAATTAAACAAGCTTCATGGCAATCTTGTATTGCCAACTAACTAATCCAACCATATTCTGGTATATTCAGCTACCATGAAATGTACTTACATAGAAATCTAACTATAATCAGTCACACCAATAGCCGTTAAACTAAATCATAAAATAGAACTTCAATTTTCATAGCACCTTTTATGCAAAACTCATCGATCTTAGATCTGACATATCTTGGAAATAAAAACTCATATCAATGTGTCTTTAGTTGAGTTGGGACCATATCGAAACCCTCTTTCTAAATCATATAAAATTTAATTAAAATTTCAATGGTTTCAAATTAAATAATTACACATTTTCTCTGATACCAATTGAAGGAACCTTAGGAACAACAGCAACATGAAAGAGACACAATTTAAAATTTTAGGTTTGGATTCATGTTAAAATCAAAGAATCCACTTAACCCCTTTCTCGTATTTCTAAAAGTATCATGTGTAATTCAATTTAAGAGTGATAAATAAAATCAAATGAAATCTTAAACAGTACCTTATTCGTTTGAAGTCACTGGTATGGTTCACTCACCATCGATGTGTTATGTCTTTAAAACACAAAAATAAACATCCTTTATATCATCAACACGTGATCCAAAATTCCAGGATTGTCAATCTATGTTTCTCGAGTGCTAGAATGTAAAATTGAAGATATTTACGATGTCCCTTAGAGCGCCTGAAAAATGAAGACTCGACTGAGAAAGCGAGATTGATCCAACCTTGTTCTTCTTCCAGAATATCTCTCTAAGAACTTGAGAGGAGAGTAGAAGAGAGTTTCTCTCTCTAAATTCATGAAAATAGTGGTGCTTAGAATTAAATAGGATAACATTATCTTTTATACTTAGGTTATACTTTCCAAGATTTTACTTTGGTCCTTAGAAAGTAATAACCTTCATTTTAGACCTTTTCACACATGTATGAATTAATAAAGTTTTCCTAAATGTCAAAAATATTTTATCACTCACTTTTAACACTATAAAATGTTACTTGATAAAATAGGAACCATTAACTTACCCTGTAAGCTCTCCAAATATTTTAACAAACCTTTAACATCCAATGTTCATTCACAAAATTATATTTTTCTCATATTCACGTTTATGATCAAACAAATTGTGATTAACTTGATAAATACATCCAATAATCATTATTCTAAACTTAATAAATATAATTTAATTAGTTTTATTTGTGATCAGTTATACCCGGATGTTCACCAGACCCACACGTGGGTCCCACTTCGTCCTAAACTTCTATTTATTAGAAAAAGGTGTAACTTGTGGATACACTAAGTGTGTGACCCTCTAGTTCCTTATCTCAATAGCAGTGAGTTCAATACACAGACAAATATAGGATTCTAGCAACCCATCATGGACCCTAAGGAGATAAGGAAAGTTATAGCTATGACTTCCTCCTATGAACACTAACTGTGTAATATAATCTCTTTGTCTCACAATATATCATAAAGAAAGATTCACACTTGTTTTATCATCATTTTATTGATTTATATATTTTTTGACCTTACTAGATGGACTTACCTTCTTGTACCATGACCATGGATTTATAAAGGTACTGCCATCCCATTCAACCTGGGGCCATGAGATATCTCTTCTTTAACTAGGAAGCGAAAAATTCTATCTCAATAATTCAACCAATTCCATAAAACCAATGATACACCCAACAAAAACTACCTCATCACCATTTCATCATCATGGTTTTTCCTTGCATTAAAGTATGTAATGAAATGACACACACTGATAATTATCTCAAGTTTAGAGATCAATACACATGTTCATAGATAGGAACAACCAATGACACCTGAAACATGTGGTGTTCCTATTGGTGTGTCTGTCCTCATGATCCCACTACTAGAGATCACCAAGTGAGAACTTCATGAGAAGAAGTCTCAATTATTTTGAGCCCCCAACACTTGATAGCCAGACATCATATATCTCCTATCAGTATGATGTATCTAGACCATAGGGCATATATATTTAATACTACTGTCATAATATCTGGAGGTTCTTATTATAGCCAAAAACTACTATAACCTTTCGATATGAAACGTAATCTAAGGACATTACCATGTAAATAATGGAGGCAGAAATATAAATACTATTATTATAAGAATAAAAACATGTATATATAAAACTATATACATGTAATAGTAATCAAAAGTACTATTCATGTTGAGTATATGTCACCAACTATTACAACATTCTCTACCACGATATGAGAAAAGTTTCTTAATATTCTTACCAAGATAGTTATCAACTCCATTCTTGTATTCCTTGAATTTATCAAAAGAGTTTGACTTATACCTCATTAAGTAGAAATATACATATATTCTAAAATCATCAAAAAAAGTTATGATGTATGAGTACTCACCCCTTTCTTCAATAAGAAATGGTCTACACACATCGATATGAACTAATTCAAGAATATTTGCAGCCCTTTCACCTTTCCCACTAAATGAGGGTTTGGTCATTTTTCCTTGTAAACATGTGTGACATAAATCAAGTGGTTTTAGTTCAAAAGAATATAAATATAAATATTAATGTGATTTGTTCAAGAACTTTTCATTTACATGAGCTAGCTGATGATACCAAAGTTGGATGTGGTGTGAATCATGTGGAGTAACTTCATTATTTATTTCCATTATTTGGTTTGTGTAATACAAAAAATAAATACCGTTATTTAAATATTTCTTTCCATAAAAAATACTATCTCTATAAAACTAGAAACATTTATTCCCAAATTTTAAAATAAATCCATCCATATCAACCCTAGATATAAAAATAATGTTTTTGGTAACTGAAGGAACATAATAAAACCCATTAAAACCAAGATCATTCTGGTCGACAACGGGAGGTGGTAGTCTCTGATATCCACAACAAAGAGTTTAGCTCTGTTGGATGCTCGAATATCTACCTTTCCTTAGTAAATATTTCTAAATATACTTGGTTCCAATATTTTAATACATATGTGAGAACCAAAAATAGTATCTAATACCCAATTTGTAGAAATAGATAAATTTCACTCAATAACAAACTCACCTGAATCTTCCCCTCAATTATTTGGATTGGATCGATTTTTCTTCTAAAGCCCCTTATTTCCACATGATAAATAGACAATATCCTATTCCCTTTCTTGACCCTTGATTTTACTCTTATTGGAAGGGAATGAGGATGCGATATTTTTTTGATCTTTCCATTTTTTCACTATAATGATGGAAGGTTTTTTAAGCTTTGTATCCTTATCTACTTAATTAAGAAGAGTAAGAATATCTAATAGAGGCTTCTCAATATTGTTCATATTAAAATTCATAACAAAGATGGATAAGATCTGAGGAAGTGATTCCAGAATTAGGTCAGTTCCTAGTTATTCGGGGAGTTTAAACCCTAGAACCTATAAGCACTCAATATAACCAATGAACTTGACTACATGAGGCCCAACCGGGGAACCCTCTCCAAGATTTCTCTGAAAGAGAGCCTTGGAAATATTGACCCATTCCTATCTAGATCTCTTCTAGTGAATACCACATAGGTGTTCAAGCATAGTATATACATCCATGTTTTTGTGAGAATTCATTAGTTCACTATACATTGATGAAAGCATCAAATATTGAACATCGACCACATCACTAAAATGTTTTTCATAGAAGAGGAATTATTAATTACTCATATCTTTAGTAGAAAGATCATGCATTGAGGATTCTAGCATGTAATATTTACGTTCATGGAATGGCATAGTCCAAAGGCATCTAAACCACTCATGGAAGTTACTACAAGTTAAGAGGTTATCCTTATCCAATATTGATTATAGGGATATTGCATATTATGAACTTGTAATTTTATAATAAAATTAAAAAGAGAAGATTATTATTACTTTTATTGATTACAAAATAAGTGAGATATAATAATTTAAATTATTATTTATTTATTTATTAAATCTATCAATATTTTATCAAGTCCCAATAGCCATCACCATTGAACTCATAATTTCTAGTTTCTTTAACATTATAGTGGCAAGGATCCCCATTATTTTTCTTAAAAATCCATAATTTGTCCATTAAAAACATAATAAAGTAATTAGGTAGGTGGTATTTCCGACTACAAACTCATAGGTCCTTGATCTGTTGAGTGGATTCCCCTATCCAGAAATCCCGACTTTGATTTCCTCAACATTGCCTCCAAATTTGTATTGAATAGACTCTGGCCATTGAACTCAATAAAATTTCGGTTAAGTCAACCCAAAACTCTCATGATAAATCCTTGATAAAAGTAAGTGTCCAGACTTTGGACTTGTACTCCACTTAGTTCTATGGTTTCATTTCCAATTAGGTAATGTAAGGCTTAATCTAACTTAATTTTAATTTATAGATTTTAATTTATTACGCATAAATTTTTATCTTGTTTTTTCCTTTACACATCTTGTTAATATTAAGTGGATGATAATTAATTAACCATGTTGGATAAAAAATTCATGCATAATTCATTTATTTAATTTTCTTCTTTTCACATCAATTCATTTATTTATGTGATCGTGACCTTATATACATAAAATAAACAATTTCATATATAGAAATAAATAATTAGTTAAATGGATCCTTCATGAGATTTATCTAATGGTTGATTTAATTATTGGAAATTAAATCAACATTTTACCTATGGGGAATAATTCCTATTTCTAGTTTTGGCATGAGTTACAACATTCCACTTTCCCACCTTTATATCACTTGGGTTCACATCATTATGGTTATGTCATGAACTACCTCCATGCCCCTTGGGAAGCTCTATTAATTAAAAATATTTATTACTCACATGAAGGTGAGGGGAAGAAAGGGATTGGTTTAAGGGGATTATATAAATATCCTTACACATGTAGGTTCTACATAATAATGGAGGGAGAGATGAATCACAAACTATCATTCAATTTAATATTAAATAATTGAAAAATCATATATTAAATTAAATTAAAACATCCAACACATACACAGGTCATGGTCAAGATCACAAATTATTATACATGCAACGGATGATCAAAAGTAAATGTGTAGTATTCATTTCTTTATTTGTTATTTTACTATTTAAGATAAACATTAATTAATTAATTAATTAATTAATTAATTAATTAATTCCATTTCATATTTAATGACCATCCGATCTTATTTTCAGATACTCATAATTAATGGAATGCAAGGAAAATAAATGGTAGAATGAATAATGAAATATTAATTACAATAAATTAATTGAGCATTTAAAATTATTCAAAACCATTATTTAGTTTTCAAACACAAAATTGTGTTCTGATCAATAAAATAAGGTTTTAATGCTACAAAATTTTAAATTTAATGTAAATTTAATTTTTTCAATTAATGGGAGAATACATGGCATGTACATAAAGCTACAATCCATGTATATATGTTTCCATATATCCAAGTCACATGCCTTGAGCTTTGGCTTGTTAAGTCGGCCAGACTACATGGTGTGTACATGCCAGCTTCACACCTTGTATCTACTTTCCATGTGCCAGTTTGGCCTGATCAACACACGACATGCAATAAAAGCACAACGTGTAATTAATTTCTCGACGCATATAGATACAATGCACATGGGTATACAAAATTTTCTCCGGATGCATGTTATATAACCCAGTTTTACCGACCCAATATTTGGTACATCCTGATGGAATCTCTGATCATTCTTCATTTTTTCTTAAACCTTTAATAAAATGAAACACTAAATGAATATAATTAATATTCTATTAACATTATAATGAAAATCAGATTAAATAATTAATAACTTGAACTGATAATCTAACCACAATTGTGCATAGATCAACAATAAAATAAATAATTATAAATTTAAATGTGATCACTCTCATACCACTTGATGGTTCTGGGTGAAATAGAGGTGTGCATAGGTGGGAGAAATATTAAAATTTATTTTAATAATCATTGTCAAAAACCAAGAGTGAGGATATGACATGTCAAATTTATAATTAATTTATTTAATGTTTGAAAAAAATACCTAGGCTTAAGAACATTCTTCATTGGTGAATGTTGATCATCCGAAAAGACCCTTTTAGATTACCTTTGTTACAATGTGAGGATCCAAGGATAGAATCACTCTAACAGTTATCCACATGTTCTCCTATGATCTTCAAGAAACACCACTCAATCTCCAGGTGCTAGAGTGACTAGTTGAATGTCTTGTGTTGTTCTTTATTGATTTCTCGTTCTTCGTTCTTGAATAAATCTCTCTTGCACTTGTTGTTCTTGTGAGGGAGATAGAAGGAGAAGTTGAGATAGAATTCATTGTGTGCAACCATTCTCTATTCCCAATTTTTTATGATCTATATAATAGATACAAAAACCTATTTCTAGAGTTTGGATTTAAGTTAAAATATTATTTAATTGCATACCATCTATTAAATAACATTTATTATCTTCAATAAATATCATTACACATAATAATAACTTTATAATTATTATTTTGTGGCACGTTCCAACTTGCTCAATAACAAATATTATACAATGGTCATATTAATTAATATTTTTCACTGGACTAGGTATTGGTCTATTAAAACTACTCTAGCATTTATTGGAAAACTGAATAAATATTTTATTCATAAATAAATATTTTATTCACAATCTATTGATTAAATATTTATTAAAATATTCAATAAATAAAATAAATATTTTATTCACAAGTAAGGGAATGAATATTTTTTTAAATTTTTGTGATCAATATAACTTGAATAAAGTTATTTCTAGGATTTTATAATAATATTTATTCCATTAATTAAACTCAAATATAATTTAATTGAGATCAACAGAAATACTTAGTGTGTGCCCCTTTAGGATTCTTTCTTATTGACATTAGGCAAGATTTCTTAAATTCCAAGATTACTATCTAGTGATGGGTCAAGGTACCCAAGATAAAAAACTTAATGCCACATCATTGACAATCACATATGAATTCTCATGGTGTAATATAATCCCTTTATTACAAAATCTAATCAAGTATGTTTCACACCCATGTAACCAACCTATATGCTCAACATGTCTTTCTTTGAATATCTGAAATAAACATGTTGTTACACCATGACCATGAAATTTAATACAATATTTCTATTCCAATAAAAGGGATAATATATTTGATTTTATAAATATGGAATGGAAAAATATTTCCTTGGATGGTTCATTAATGACATGTCACTCATGAAAAACCCAACATATCAAACTTCAGCTTGAACTATTATTATCATGGTTTATGAAATTTATCTAAGTACGCGAGTTGTAACATGCATTAATAATAATCTTAAAGTCCAAGGAACATCACATGTTCTTGTAGATAGACATATCTGATGACACCAAAACATGTGGAATTCCTACTTGCGGGTCTTTTCTCATAATCTTCCATCTTGGGATTACCAACTGATAACTTCATGAGAAGAAGTCTCATCTTCTTAAGAGTACCCACACTTGACATTATATGTACTATGTGTCCCATAATAGTACATTATCCAACCACAAAACATTATTTAGGAATATCATAATAACACATCAATGTTCTCATCATAAAGGGGAACTGCTATGACCTTATCAATGATATATATACTCTGTTACATTATTACATTAGATTCATGTATAACAAAAAAATATGTAATAAGAAGTTTTATTAATATTAAATACAGGAAATATATATGTAATAAAAGTAAAAAAAGTGGTCCTAGGACACCAACTCCAACAATACAACCCTTAAATTATTAAAAATTCCTCTTAAAACTCAATAACATAAAATTGTGAATATATTTTTCACAATAACCCTACCTTATTCCTTACAAATTATTATTTTTATTGGGTTTATTTAGAAACACCCACTTGGTACTAATTATGTTTTTATCATGTGATTTTGAAACTAATTGTGAATTTTTATTAATTCTAATTTTATAAATATCCCCATTCATTTATTTAATCCATTCTTTTTGATTAAGTGTTTCTTCAACATTGTTTAGTTCTAATTCAGAAAGCAATGATATATGACTTGACGTCCTCAATGTTATCCTTATTTGAACATTTTTAGATTTTATCCACAATAATATTTTATAAACCAACATGATTTTTCATTCATGAATGTGAATTTATAAGATATCCTTCGTCATAATCATCACTATAAATTTATAACTCAATGTTTTTATTACCATCATCAACTTGTTTACCATTAATTTTTTCATCTCCAAACAACTATACAATTTTTTTATAATTTTTATCATTATATTTTATAATATTTAGTTGTTTTTATTATTTGGAAGTGTTTTTAGTGACTTTAACATGACAACTGTTTATTACTTTATTGATACTCTTGTTGTAGAAAAGACAAACTCTTCAATTTTGAGGATATTATAAAAATATACCTTCATATTTATTTTCATCTAATTCATCATGTTTTTCAATTTCACATTGATGATATATGTTTATTCATGAAATAATGGAATTCTATACTTTAAACTAAATTTGAAAGAGTTGTAAATACTTATTACATGAAAAAATTTCATCTTCCTTATCCCCAATGCATAGCTCTCTCCCATATTTATTTAGTTGTTTTATTTCTCATTTATTTTTACTGCTAGTGTGAAAGGTAAAAATTTCATTCAACTAATTTTTTTCTAGGTGGTGATGTTAGGTTGAAACAATAGTCATATGAATTCAACTGGTATTAATGGAAGCCTTATTTGGGGCTTATTTATGATAGTGATGTTACAAGAGGTGTCCTACTTAGGCTTCCATTATCCCTCTACCCATTCAAAGTTGTGTACTCCTTTAATGTTTATTTTTTAAGGAACAGATCCAAGGAATGGTATTCCATGTGATGTATTTCAATCCTATTTTATCTATTTTAGAAATTATGTAGTTTATTTTCCTTGTTTAATTACTCTTCCTATATGTAGCTGACAATCTTATTTTATTTACTTTCATGTTTTATTTACATATCCATTTTCAAGTGTAGACACCAAAATATGCATGCCACACTTTTCCATGAAAGTTGTGATGTGATAATCTTTATATGATATAAGTCGAGTATCAGGAAAAATACCTCAATTCAAAAAGAATATGTGAATGGTATCTCAATGTGTTTCTCCATTACTCATACATAAAGGGATATAGATTCATAAAAAACACTGCTCAAATCTAGTGTCATTGGGGCGTGAACCACTAATACATTTTAGGGGTCTTATTAATATCTATTTAGATGAAAATATAAGAATATGGGTATAAACAATAGATATGGGGTTAAATTATTATATTAGATATTATCTGATATCATGTGAAGTTAAAACAAACACCTGGATCAAAAGTTATGTTCATTTTAATTATTATTTTTTTATTTTTTATGGGATGGGTGCACCAAAATCCAATGATAACTTTCCTAGGTAAATATTAATCATGTGACTTACCAAATATTAAAGGTGTGACATATCAAGTACTTGATCATGACCTTATCCAAAGCACCATGCACGTATCCTACTGAATCCCCATATGTACCCACATTTGAAGCCCCCCAAAAATCTTGTTGATGCCCATGAAAATGCCCTACTGAAGCTTATGTGCACACCCTTGTGAAGTCAGGTGCACAGAGTGATTATGAAACACACCTAGGAACCCAATATAATATTTAAAATAAAAGGAACCATAGTATCCAATTTCAGTTCCATGATCAAATGGATGAATATCTAAAGAGGTTGGGCAAACATACACTTAATTTGAGTTCCCTAATACTCCATAAACTCTCATAGGAGATTTTTGAATCAAAACCCAAGGTAAAGTGATAGAGGATAGGGGTATTTTATTAATATACGGTTATTATACATAAAACCATAATTAAATACCACTTTTCTTAATTCTTTACATATACTCGGGTAAATGAACCTCGATATTGAATTTTATAGGAAATAAGTAAGAAATTTCATGCCATCCAAATCCCTAAAATCTAGGATAGCCATGATAAACCCTCAAGTTATAACATGAGTGAAACCATTACCATTAGCCACCATAATATTTAATACTTGAACATATTTTGTTTTGGAATTAGTTGTAACACCCCAGGTTTTTGGAGCCATTAATTTTATCCTCTATAATTATAAATAATATTTATCTATTCTTTCAAAAGAATTAATAATTGATTATATATTGAGTCATAGAAGATATAACACAAGATAATGAAACCTTATTAAATTATAATATAAAATTAAAATGAAGTTACATGAGGCCATGTATCACATATAATGAATTATTACACATTATGTATGAATACGACCATTAAAACTGAAAAACTTAAAAGGGGATAATAAATTGAAAGGAATAATATCTTTAGAATGATCAACTCTCCTAGACCAACATTGAATTTAAGAATCACCATTAGTATAACAAAACCTAAAATGAGGAAGATTACCATGAAATGAGAAATATTGTTGCGAGATATAAAATGAAAACTATGGAAGTGAGAAGCACAACTTAAGAAGTGAGAATAAAATAAAGGATTTTAGTAAGCTTATATATAGAAAAAGAATCTGGTCATTGCAAATACAGTCATTGAAAATATGGTCATTGTAAATATAGTAATTTCCAAAATGATCATGGTATGAAAATGTGTCAAATTGGTATAAAATAGTTATATATTGGTAGTAATGAGTTTAAATAATACATTTTAGAAATAATAATACCAAAACAAAAATATAATATATAATTAAAATATTTTATTTTTATGCACTACAATATTATTATTAAAATAATGATTTGATAAATTTTAAATATATATATTAATATCAATATATTGAATAAATTATTAGGATATAAATAAATAATTATAATTATATTTTTGTTAAGATCACTTTATACTTAAAAATATATTTTTTCTATATTTTTTTTCATGCGCAATTCATTTTTAGGAGTCTAACTATATTAGGGTGAACTGATGATAAAGTCTATTATAGATATATATTAACACTAGTTTAATTATTACTTTATGTGAAATAATATTACAAACACATAATTTTTAAAAACTCATTTTTTATATAAGTAGTTCTCTTTATTTTTTGTATGTTAATATAAAATACAAATCTATAAATTTTTTTTGATTTTAATATGATAAAATTAACATTATTTTTGAATTCCAAATACAAAAATTACTATATGATGAAATTTTGTGACTTTTTGAAAATAATTTATTTTTAGATGAATTTCAAAAAATATAGTTTTTGCCAAAATTCTTGCATTTATTACTTTATCAAAACATAAGCAAGACATAAAATTTTGAAAAACCTTATAATTTATCAGATATATATTTAAGGAATAATTTTATGAATTTTAAATCTATTATTTTTAAATTTATAAAACTTATGTCTAACAATATAAAAAAAGTAATATTTTACTTAAAATAAAAAAATTGATTTTGGTCTTTTTATTTAATCAAACATTATTTTGTTAAAATTTGGTTTTTATTTGATTTGAAAGAAAAATAATATTTATTTTATTTATAATAAACTAAATTATTTCTTTAAAATAAAAAAACATGGATAATTTTATACCACACATAAATCTTGAGCATAAAATGAAATTTTTATAAGAAGCTATTTTATGTGTTATGCGAGAAAATAATAAAATTAGTTTTTACAAATATGAGAAATTTTATCTTATAAAATTAATAACATAATTGAAATATGAATTTTTAAATTAGTAAATTATTTTAATTTTAATTTCAACCATTAAAATTAGCTGTTGAGGATGAAAGTGGAGTTACTACGGTAAGTGTAAATTCGGGTAAAAGTGGTTTAACATAGTGAAAAAGGTTAAAAGATGTGAAAAAATATATGATATTGGATATTTGAGGTAAAATAAAACTTATCTCCTCACCTATACCATTATTGGACATTTTTTTATTCTTTTTCCTTCAATAATGGAAAGAAATTATTGAAATGTATATATATTTTACAAAAATGTCATTGCCTTTACTTATAAAAGGTGATCAACTCCTCCCCATTTCTCAACCCATTAAAAATATTTGGATAAAAAAAATATACCCTAGTATCTCCTAAGCACCCTCCACATTCCCTTGAATCCTCAGTCTCACTAAAATACTTAGCTAAAGATCCTTAATGAATTACATGTGGGAGAACTTCTAAGGGAGAGGTAATATTCCCAACCCAACTTTTCTAGTTATTTTCTTCTTCTATACCCCTAAATTACCATATATCCATGAAGTTATGATAAAAAAATTTATACCATTATTAAGTTCTATTATACTAATGTAATATCCCATTTATACCTTCCTCTAAAATCAATGAGAAAAATGACAAGTTCGTCATGCGTATGTGCGTACTACCATCTTTTTGAATGACACGTTCAATTTTTCATCACCACCTTGAATAGAAGGTTATAAAAGGTTATTTAATTAACTAATATTATATTTATATAATTATTATATTTTTTAAAAGATAAATATTTCATTCCCTACCCCCTCTTATTCCATGTAAAATGAACGTGTCATCTGTGCATACGTGTGAACTACCTTCTACATGAAATGAAATGTTTTTTTCCTTGAAAAATTAAAATGGATTCATTTAAAAATTTATTTATTTTATAAAAATTGTATTTATTACACTATTAATATTCTAAAATAATAATATTGGACATTATATATGTGTGACTAACAATATACCGTTTTAGTAACTTTAACCACCTTAAATAGACTTATCAAGACACCTTTCTTAATCTGAGTCTATTTTTGGATAACCTTTGAAACTATATAAGTGTTGTTATAATGGAATAAAAAAGGACATAAAATTAAAAAATTATATAGATCATTAATTTATTTTCTAACACCTTTGAACATAGTCAACAAAATGAAAGTCTTACAAATAAATAAACCAAAAAACCTCGAGTAACCAATGAAAGCATAAAAGAAATTAAAAATAAATAAAAAAAGACAATAAATGGGTTATAGAAAAATAAATCTATATGAATAAGGTTCTTGGGTATGTATTTTATTAACTTAATTTAATTATTCAGTATGTTAGTGGAAGTGAAGAGCGAATTCTAACCCGATGAAAGGGATTATCTATACCATCCTTACTACTTGTCAGTTACATATTATCTCTCTTTTTCTCCCATTTATGAAATATTATTCTCATGAAATTATTATATTTATTTATATATTTCCATTAAAAATATACCTAGTTAAATATAATTTTCATTGTGGGAGTTATACATGTTTTTAGTTCTGTTTGAAATTCCCACTTTAAAGTAAACTCGATTTAAGGGAACTTTCATATTTATTCTATCATGTCAAGAATCACCTCTATAAAATGTTTTGAAACCATTAATAGATTATAAAAAACCCTCAATATTTTATAGAGAACCTTTTTGGTTCAATTTTTGTTTTATGGAAAAGAATAAGATCATTCCTATTTTAGAAATATCATCTACTTATTTCAAAAAGCATCACCCAAGTGATTCATTTTTGTTATTTCTTATCCTAGATCCTTCTCATGAATTTTATATAACAGAATTCCATGTGAAAGTATTATGTCCCTTTTTTAGTTATGAAATTACAAAAAAAATTAGTTTCTCCTTTTTTAAATCCTTATGATTTAGCCGTTGGTTATTCGACAAATCAGAATTATTAAACCCACTTCCCTCTCATGGGTTTGATCATGCTTATGATTTATGTATGGTTTATTTTCCTCACGTGGCAAAAATATGTATGAATTTCATTATGTGATGAGTGTTCTTGGAATCACATAGATCTCTAATGCATTGATTAAAACTTTATATCTCATGATATAATATAGAAGGGCTTAGAGAGTGAACCTAATAAATCATGATACTTTGTGAACTTTATGATGATGGTCTTAGGAGTGACCCATAACTTATTTTTATAATTTTATGTCTTATGTTGTTGCCACATATTACACGATTCCATGATCTTATGATTTCATTTCCTTATTCCATGTTTCTATGCTTATGATCATTCTATTTTTGATATCATGTTATACCTATCGACTCTCATGTTATTCTTTATTATCATGTTTATTACCTTATTGGTTTTTATAGATCACCATTTTACTTACATATTTTCCCCAAGGTATCCTATATCATTGTAGATCTATGGGAGCTAGGATCACTATGTGGATTTTAAATAAAGATAATGATTTTAAATTTAAGATGACGTGTTTATGTGTCTACTCTTCCATAGACACTAGACCTCTTGATCCGTGGATTGTACTTATTGGAAATCAATATTAAAAGTTATGAAGTAAATAATGTTTAAGGATTGGGGTTCTATAGTTGGAATCAGAGAAATGTTTATTTATTTTTAGAGATTAGGATGAGAGAACTATAGTAAAATCCCTTAGGATAAGTCTAAATATTGGATAATATCCTGAAATTATGATAAAGTTTTGAGTAGGTGGTTTTCCAATCAATGAAATCCCTATTTGGATACTACAAGTGGATATAAGATTTGAAACATATACACCTAGGGTAGTAACTTTGAAAGAGATGTATTGGGTATTATGTTAATTGTCACCTGGTGTACGACCTAGAGGCATAACTGCTCACCTAGTTTGATTCTCATAAAGGATATTCTTTGGTGAATAATATTCTATTTAAGGGGAATTATGAATGATTTATTATTGAAAATTATTTATGATGTTTTTTTAAAAAGGTTTTTTTGACAATTAATTTTTTTAAAAGATTTTTTTTAAATTCAGGTGAAAGGTATGTTTCTAAAAGTCTATAACATGTTTTGTTGAGAAGTTTCTAAAAATCCATATAAATTTAGTGTTTTACAAAGATGGTGATCAGACACCCCAGATCAGAATCAACTCATCATCTGTGAGAAAGTATTTGTTTGAACACAGATGAAGTTCATCAGAAAAAGAAGTTGTTAAGTTTGAAATTGTTAAAAAGAAAAAATTCAAAAGTTTTTGAAGTGAAAAAACTCTTTTCTAAGATGAAGAAAAGTTTTTTACTAAGTTTTAGATTTTTCTACAATTAGGTTTTCACCCATTGAGAAAGATACTCCTATTACTTTTTATGGAAAGAGAAATATTGAATTTGGTGGAAAATATAGAAATTCTATTCTTATGTCTCTATCAAAAAACTTTTATCTAAAGGTGATGGGTGTAAAAACATCAAAGAGTATATGAGACAATCTCAAAAGTATTTTTAAATGGAATAATAAATTGAAGGAAGAAAAGATATAAATCTGGCATAGCAAATTTGAAGACATTAGAATGAAAGATAAGGACACTATTAATGAGTAATTCACCAAAGTAAATGAAGTTGTTTGAAACATCAGAGGTTTTAGAGATGTCTTGGAAGATTCTAAAATTGTGAAGAAGCTCATGAGAAACGTTTTGAAAAGGTTTTATTTTGAAATTTATGCTTTATAAGATAAGTATTATTTATCAATTGATAAACCACATAACATTCTTATTTCTTATGAAGTGATAAATTCTAATTTTTTCAAAAAGAATATGAAAGATGAAATAGATTTTGAAGCTATGAGAAAGATGAGAATTAAAGATGTTAAAAATTATAATCCTAATGATTCCCAAGATAAAAAGGATGATGAGTTGAATAATAAAATGATGTATCTTATCTCTAAGATTTATAGAATAAGAAGAGGAAATAATGGAGGAAAAATTAACCTAAAATATTTCAAGTGTGGGGTAATCATGAAGTTTTCTATGAATTTCTCCAAGAAGAATGTTAGAGAATATCCAGATGATTTTGAGGAGAAACCTTAATGGAAAAAATGGAACACAAGTTCTAAATGAGAAAAGTAATCGAAAAAATATAAGAATTAGTTTATTAGAAACAATAGAAGTATGTTGAGTAAGAAATTTGAATCAGACTCAACTGATAGAAACTATTTAGAAGATGAATGTTCATAAAAGTTCATAACATTTTTTATGAAAGTTGAGAAAACAAATAATTCCTTAGATAGTGAAGAATAAGGAGGAGGTAAAGATTATTATAGTGAGTATCTACTCATTTCATAACTTGTTTTATGTCTTAATAAGAACAGAACTCTCAAGAAAGAAATCATAATGATGAATAAAAATAGTGAAAAATATGTTGAAGGTGGAAAATATGTTTTCAAGCATGAATAAGAATACATCAAGAAGATATTTAGTTACAAACATAGAGTTGTCAAACAAGTAAATATGGATAAAGATATTAGTAAACATTTAGAAGATAAGGAATATGAAGTTAACATGTATCAATCAAAACTTCTTGAGGAGAAAAATACTTTAATAAATTTGAATGAATTTTTTTTGAAGACTTCAAAAGTAAAATCCAAGTCATATAATGCTACAGAAAATCCTCACTCCAAGAATTACGTGAAATATACACCCACTAAACTAAAAAGTTCTTCTGATTTTTATAACATTTTAGGTGTGAAGAAAATTATTGGGAAAACATGGGTTGATAATGGATGCGAAACAATTATCACATCTACAAAAGTTTAAAATTACTCCCAAATGAAAGTTTCTACATGACCAAGAGTAACTAAAGATGATTTTTTTTTTGAAAATTGAAAATATTATTATTGGGAAATATAATTCTTCTATAGAAAACCAAGATTTTATGGGTTCTGTTAGTTTTATGGAATTAATGGTCACATAGCTTACAACTGTTGGTATAACATGTCTTTTTTTAAGAAATTGGTTTGAACATAGTGATAGAAATGGTTGAAGTAGAACGATAAACAATCATAAGTCAAAAGAAGTAAGAAAAGTAAAATCTCAAGATGTTAGAGACTTTCCAAAAAAATCAGTTTGATTATCTAGAGGAAGTTTGCAGAAGATGTGATCAAAAAAAATTTGTTGAAAAATGTATGAAACTCATTCCAGAACAAGTTTCTTATAGTATTAAATAAAATGAATATGGAAAAAAGAAAATTATGGAAAGAGATTTTGTTAATGAGACAACTTGGAAGGAAAGTAAAAAAGAACAAACCATGAATACTTGATAGTGGTTATTCATCACACATGACAGGTGATTTGAAAATATTAAAAGATGTTGAAAATCATGATGGAGGATTTGTTACCTATAGGGATGATAGTCTCTTAAAAATTTAGATGAATCCGAATAGATGAGATTGAAGAAAAATAGTTGAAATCTAAGGATGTTCTATTTTTTGATGGGTTAAAACATAACTTACCTTGTGTAAGTTAAATTTTTGATGATGAAAAAGAAGTGATTTTAATAAAATATTATTGTATCAACTGAAGTGTGGAGGATGAAAAAGTTGTTATGATATGAGAATGAACTAGTGGAAATATTTTTCAAATTTGAGAACTTGATAACCCATGTTATCTAAGTGCTAAATATGTGAATATGTTTTGGGAGTGTAGACTCATCCACATTGGGTAGAAAGGTATGAACACAATTTATAAATTTGATGCTGTTCAAAAAAATTTAGAATTGAAGAGAAGAGAATAAGATGTTTCTGTAACTTTTCAAAAAGGGGAAATGACAAATAAAAGTCATAAAAAAGTTAAGATTCAGTATACCAGACTTCTTGAACTTATTCATTTTTATTTATGTGGGATGATGTGACATCAATAAAAAAGGATATTTATACTTTATTACTTTTATTGAAGATTTTACTTGAATAACCAACATCATGTTTATGAAACATAATTTAGAGGATATAGAGATGTTTAGATTCTTTAGGAAAGATGTTGAGAGATAAATGAGGGTTTATATAAAGAATATGAGAATAGATAATGGTATATAATTAAAATGTAATGATTTTGAATCATATTTGAGGAATAATAGAATCAAACATTAGTATAGTTCTCACTATATTCTAAAAAAATGGAGTATAGAAAAGTAAAAATAGAAGTTTGGTGGAAATGGGAAGAATCATGTTAGAAGAATATATAATTTCAATTTTATATCAGAGTGAACTAGTTAGTATTACTGTACACGTTCAAAATATATTTTTTTTGAGGCCAAAATAAAACATGACTTATTACAAAATGTTTTATAATAAACAAACTTCATTGAAATACTTCAATGTTTTTGGAAGTCCATGTTTACTAAAAATTAAAAATATGGATCTTGGAAATTTTGATGAGAAAGTTGAAGAATAAATTTTCATGGGATATTCATCCAAAGGAATAATCATTTAATGAGGAAAGTAAAGTGGGAAGAGAAACATCAAAATTTCCTACTTTATAAAAACATGATGAAACTGAAATTATTCTTGGGAATCATAAAGCTTTAGTTCAGATAAGAAGAATATTGAGATCAGAAAATCAGACATCACTTATTTCACAAGTTAAACCAGAATCAATTTTAGAATTAGTTGAACACAAAGAATGGGTTTATGCAATGAATGAGGAGTTGGATCAGATTAAAAAAATAACACTTAAGAACTTGTTCAATGTCTATAAATAAAAAATGTTATTGGAACGAAATGGGTGTTCGTAAATAAGTTAATTAAACATGGTGATGTTTCAAGAAATAAAGTGAGACTTATTTTCAATGTCTATGCACAGATGGAAGGTGTTAATTTTGAAGAAACCTTTTCTCTAGTTTCCAGATTAGAAACTATTAGAATTTTTTTAGTAGTGGTTACACATCAAAATGACACAGTTTATCAAAAGGGTGTAAATTCATCTTTTCTAAATGGTGATATTGAAGAATAAGTTTACATTGAAAAAACTTGTGTGTTTCTACTTGATAATGATGGAACCAAGGTTTTTAAATTGAATAAAGCCTTCTTTGGGTTAAAAAAATACCCACATGATTGGTATTCAAAACTTGACAATTGTTTAATAATGTTGAATTTTTCTAAAGGAAAATTTGATTGCAACCTATATGTGAGAGATGTTAACTCTATCACTTTAATTGTAATTGTTTATGTGAATGATATAATTTTTATGGGGGATGAAGAAAAAGTTTGTAAATAATTTTTTGAAGAAATGAAGATGAATTTTGAGATGTCAATGTTGGGAAAATTAACTTTCTTCCTGGGTTTACAAGTTTAACAAAAAGAAAAATCTACTTTCCTATCTCAAGAAAAGTGTTATAGGGAATTGTTAAAAAAGTTTGTTATGACGGAATTCAAAGAAGTTTCAATTCCCATTTCTGGGAGCACGAAGTTGAGTAAAGATGAAACTAGAAAAAGTGTGAATCAAAATGATTTTTGAAAGCTAATAGGAAGTTATTTTAATCTCACATCCTCAAGATCTGATATTGTTTATGCTGTAACTTTTTGGGCCAGATATCAGATTGATTCAACGAGTCTCATATATTAGTAGAAAATATAATTATGAGATATTTTAATGGAAAAAATTCATAAGGGATTTTATAAAAAAGAATTTATGAAATGTAATTTCATGGTTATACTGATGCTGATTAGGATATAGATTACTATGAAAGAATATCAACTACAGGAGGAACATTTTACTTGGGAGAATGTTTTGGGAGTTGGCATAGTATAAAACATATTTTAGTAAATTTGAGCAAAGTGGAATCAGAATATGTTGTTGATACACTAGCGTGTACTAAAATATTATATATTAAGGTTTAGTTGGAATATTTTAAAGTTGAAGTTTTCAAACCATTAAAGACACTTTGTGATAATCAGAGTGAAATTTATTATTCTAAAAATCTTGTACAACATTCAAGATCAAAAAATATTGATATCAATCTTCACTTTATAAAAGAAATAGCTATGGGTGGGGATGCTGTGCTATAATATGTTTTAAAGAAATATCAACTTGTTGATATTTTCACAAAAGAAATTCCCAAAGAAAGATTTGTGGAATTGAGTCTATGACTTAATGTTTAGCCTCCACAATCCAATTCCTAAAAATATTAAGGAATTTCCCCACCATTATTTGGATTATATTGGAAAATGGGAAGAATTTATACAACTTTATCCTTAAATAGAAAGGGAATCACTTTTCTTACTTAAATGAATTTTAAGATATGGTTATCATAAAATTGGGGAGAGCTAGAAAAGTGAGAGGTAAAGATAAAAGTAAGTGGGGGGGGGGGGTTCTTAATAGGACTAAAAATTTTCTTATCATCAAAGGATGTAATTATTTAAAAAAAATTACTTTATTCAGTAGTGTGGTTTTAAGACACTCTCTTTTGAGAAAGACTATATTTTTGGTAAAAGTAAAAACCTGAGTTGCTTACAAATATTTTTTGTGAAAAATTATGAGTGTTTAAAAATGATTAGTTGATTTTTTTAACAAGAGTTTTAAAAAACTAAAAAGGGAGATATTGAAGATTATTTGTGATGTTTTTTTTCTAACAAAGTTTATTTTTTTGAAAATTAACTTTTTCTATTTTTTTTTGTAAATCAGGTGAAAGATATATTGCTGAAAGTTTATAAATTTTTTTATTTATAAGTTACTATAAATTTGGATAAGTTAAGCGTTTTATAAAGATGGTGATCAGATGCACCAGATCAGACTCTGCTCATCAGATGCGAGAAATTAATAGTTTTTACAAAGATGAAATGCATCAAAAAAATAAGTTTTAATGTTAAAACTTGTTAAAATGAATAATGTTAGAAGTTATTGAAGTGTAAAAGTTGTTTGCTGAGATGAAGAATTTTTCTTTACTAAAGAAAAGTTGTATGTTGAAGATGAAGAAAAGTTGTTATGTTAGAAAGTTTTAAAATTTGGAAAGATAAGAAATTTCCAAATCCAAGTCAGATGATGATTTTCTTATTTCAAGTTCTTAAAAATAATGTAGAAGTCATGATATGAGTTAAAGTTAGAGGAATATAATAGAAGTGAATTTTTTTTAGAGTTTAAAAAAATTGATGTTTTTCCAAAAGCAACATTAGAAGGAATATCAAACTAAGTAGTTATATCAAGATGAGAAGTTCTATAAGACTAAGAAGTTCTATCATACTTATAATTTTTATCAGACTGAGAATGTGGATGAAAGATTAAGTTTCACAAAATGTGGTGGAATTTATACGTGATAGTGGATGAAGGTTTTTGATGTATTTAGAAGTTGAAACCATATTTTGAACCATTTTTAGTTGGCTTGGATCGTCGAAGAAAAAATTCATATTTATTTTTTTTTCTTTTTGTTCAAGAGTATTGGAATGATAAATAGAGTTTCGGGATGATATGTTCTAGATTATTAATTTATAAAAGTAGATTTTTTAAAATTCTCATTCAAGTAATGTTAAGAATCGATATGTTCTAGAGAATTAAAGAATATCTGAGAAGACACCCAAAGATATGATAAGGTTTTAATTGGTTAAATATGAAGTTCAAATATGCATAAAATTTGGAGACATATGAATTTGGGTGAGCGGAAAAATAATTTTAGTTTCCCTCCTTTACCAATTCCGGAGTACCTATAAATAGAAAAGGAAATTACATTCGTACTTGAAACTTCTCACTTATGAAAAAAAATTGATACTTTTCATAATTGGTTTTATAAGTGAGTTTTATAAATGAAGTTGTTTCAAGTTGAAGAAGAGTTTCTAGATATAGTATTCTAATCAGAATATCGGATTGAGGAAAGTCTAGTTTATCGAACAGAGTGAATCAGAATGAGGGTATCAGTATGAGTTTTGAGAAGTTATTTGAGGATCATTTTTTGTTATATTTTTCTATATTGAAGAAGGAGTATCATATTTAGTTCATCATATTGAGGACCATTGGACTCAGCTACATCAGACTGAGTTTCCAGATAGATTCTTGTAGAGCATAAAGTTTCTTTATTTATCTTTTTTTGTGGCTCAATTTTTTTGTAAGAAAAAACTTGTAAACAGATGGAAGTTAGTATAATAATTCCTTTTGAGATATAATAGTTTTATAATAGGATTTGACACAAGTTGTAATCACTTATTTATTATAATGAATTCCATTAGACCCATGATAGTAGCTATGGAAAGGATATAGGTTCTCACATTGAGGCTGATCCTTGTAAATCATGTGTTCCAAGTTTAATTTTCTATTCCCACATACATTTGAGTTTACTAAAATTTTATAAGGAAGAAATTATATTAAGTTGTAGGGGTTAAGTTTCCTAATGTTGAAATTTATAAAATAGTAACAACTGATTCCACCCCCCCTTCTCAGTTTTTCTTCAATCCTTTGTAACTTCAATTATATTATGGAATTAGGATAAAGAGTATGAAATAACCCAACAAAAATAAAGATATATTGGATTAAGAGTGATTTAGGTTGAACTAAAAATTAATGTGATGGTTTTAAATTGTAAAACATTTTTAGGTTTTGTTTTTCATATGATAATTTATTACCACTCTCTTATGATTTTAATGGTTCATCACTCAAATTAACCCCATTTTATTTTTGAAATTTCTGATTCCCAAAGGAATCAAGTTAAAAATGGATTCCATAGACAATACATATATTTTCTAAATGAGAAACCTAATAGGTTAGAATATAGAGTGATAATATTTATTATTATACCAAACCATCTATCAAGAATTATAATTAACAACATAGACTTATTTGAGTTTCCAAACACATCGATGAAGATAAGTATGGTGTCTCATGAAATTTCAGGTGATAAATATGATGAAGGAAAGAAGATAAAATCACCTTTATATAAATAAGGTGGGAAGATACACCTAAGGGAATAGCGTAAAGGAACTAAAAGATGTTTGATCTATGGTAAAGGTGGGAATTAAGTGACAAGATTATAAGAAAAAAAGGAAGAGTTTAATTAACATGGGGAGGAAAAACAATATTCTCACTAATGATTCTCTAGAAATTTGATTTTTCAGATGTGAGAAATTTGAGCACTATGGAAACCTGTGCACTAATCCAAGGGATTAATTTGAAAATTGACACCTACAACCTCCTAGACCATGGGAATAGGGAAAATCCTACAAAATAACTACTGTTGATGCGGATAATGATTATTAAGTGGTTATAGGTATACTTATTCATCACTTTAGATTTTTAGATGTATTATTTTATGCAAGTTTTCACAAACTATTATCTATTGGAATAAAAACACCTAGTGATATCAATATTGTATCCAAGATATGTGAATATTATTCATTTTTTGTGGGATTATGATATATTTGATTCTTATTATCCTTCCATTAGATATATTTAATATGATTTTGGGAATTTATTTTTCTCACTAGTTAGAGTAAAAATTATTTTTTTGGAATAAGGAAATTATATTTCATATCAATCGATGATAGTATATAAATGAAAGAATGATTAATGATAAAATCTTGGTTCAAATGGTTGTATAAGAACTCTATATTAGGGATAATTCTATTATAAGGAAAAAAGATATATTACCTATGTGTTTAAGGTTGTGATTACTCTAGAATTATACCATGATTCATGAATAACTTTTAAATACCCTTATATATTTTAATTGTTATGTTATAATTAAAATTATGGGGATGTAATTTATTTAAGGGGAGAGAATTTAATGCTCCAGGTTTTACGATCCATTAATTTTTTTCTTAAAATTTTAAATAATGTTTGTCTATTCTTTTAAAATAATTAATACATAATTAGAGATTGAGCCATACAAGATATGAATGAATCTAAAAACACTTTATTCCATTATAATAGAACATTGAAACAAAGGTAAATGAAACTATATATCACATACAATTGATCATTACACATCATGGATGATTACATCCATTAAACTATGAAAATTAAAAGGGGAAAATAAATTGAAAATAATAATATATTTAGAACTATAAAATCCCTTAAACCACCACAACCTTTAATAATCACCATTAGTATAAAAAAACCTAAAATTAGAAATAATACCAAGAAAGGAGAAATCATATCATGATATCTAAAATGAAAACTATAGAAATGAAAAGTGTGACTTAAGAAGTGGGAATATAATGATTGATTTTAGCAATCCTATATATAGAAAAGGAATCTGACCATTACAAATAAATTTTTTGAAAATATGATCATTACAAATATAGTCATTAAAGAAATGGTTGTTGGATGTACTTGTGTCAAATAGGTATACCAGGGTTATGTATTGTTAGTGAAGAGTTAAGTAATATATTTTAGAAATAATAATGATGAAACATAAATATAATATATAATTAAAATATTTTATTTTTATGTGATAAAATATTATTATTAAATGAGTGATTTAATAAAATTAAAATAAATATTTTAAAATCTATATATTTATTAATTGATAAGGATATAAATAATTAATTATAATTACATTTAGGTTAAGATCATTTTATATATAAATATGCATTTTTCTAAAAATTGGTCTTTCAGGCGCTATAAATTTTTAAGAGCCCAAATATATTATGATGAAATGATGTTAAATTTTATTATTGATATATTTTAGCACTA
Organism: Viscum album; assembly: GCA_963277665.1. Taxonomy (NCBI): domain Eukaryota; kingdom Viridiplantae; phylum Streptophyta; class Magnoliopsida; order Santalales; family Viscaceae; genus Viscum; species Viscum album. The sequence goes on from OY728160.1 coordinate 1,834,152,100, forward strand.
ACTTAATTATTAATTGATGTGAAATAATATTAAGAACATATAATGTCAAAAACTCATTTTTTCTATATAAGTAGTTTGCTTTATTTTTTTCTATCTTAATGTAAAATAAAAATTTATAAATTTAGGATTTGAATCTGATAAAATGAACTTATTTTTTGGATTACACATATAAAAAATATCATATGATGATTTTTTGGGATTTTTCAAAATTAATTTATATTCAGATAAATAGTGAAAAATAAAGCTTTTTCCAAAATGGTGTCTTTTATTACTTTATCAGTATATAAGTGATAATAAGACTTTTAAAACATTTTAATTAAAAAAAATATATTTAAGGAATAATTTTTTTCATTTTAAATTTATTTTTTAAAATTTATAAAATCATTGTTTAACCTTATAAAACAAAATTAATATTTTAATTTTAATAAAAAACTATTTTTGGTGTTTCCATTTAATTAAACACTATTTTGGTAAAATTAGTTTTTGTATTGATTTTGAAGAGAAATAAATTTTATTTGTTTTATAATAAACAATTTTATGTATTTATGATAAAAAACATTGATAATTTTATCCCACACATAAATTTTAAGCTTAAAATGAACATTTTCTAAGAAAGAGTTTTTACGCATTATGTGCGATGATACTAAAATTAATTTATACAACACATGGAAATTTCTTTTATAAATTTATTTAACTATTTTAAATCTATTTTTTATATTATTAAATAATTTAAATTTTAATTCTTTCCCTTAAAATTAGTTACCATGGGTGGAAGTGAAGTTACTGTGGTAAGGGTAAATTATGGTATAAGTGGTTTAACATAGTAAAAAAGGTTAAAACATGTAAAAAATATGCGTGATATTGAGTTTTTGAGGGATTATCAACAATATCTCTTTCCAAACATCATTATTTACCATTTTAGGAGCCATTTTCCTTGAATAATGGAATTATATTATTGAGAGGTAAAAAGATTTTACAAAAAATGCCACTCTATAAACTTATAAATGGATCTCACCTCCTACTCTTTTATCCACCCATTAAAAATATTTAACTTAAACATAAATCTACCCTTGTCTCTCCTCAAAACCCACCTCATTTCTTTTAATCCTTGGTCTCACCAAAAGACATAGATAAGGAGCCTTAATGAGTTATTAGAGGGAGAATTTCTAGGTAAAAGGTAATACTCAACCCAAATTTTCTAGTTCTTTTATTCTTCTACACCAGTCAAGTCCCATATACCCATAAAGGTATGATAAAAAATAATATTGTGATAAAGTGTTATTATAATAATGTAATATCCATTTTATACCTTCCTCTACAATCATTGAGAAAAATGAAAATGTCGCCATGTATATGTGTGTACTACCACCTCCATAAACGATGAGTTCAATTTTTCATCACCACATTAAATGGAAGGTTTAAATTTTTTATTTAATTAAATAATATGATATTTAGAAAATTATTATAATTTTTAAATGATAATTATTTCATTTCCTACCCCCTCTCATTCCATATAAAATGAATGTGTCGTATGTGCGTATGTGTGGGTTACTACCTCCACAAAGTGACATGTTTTGTTTTTCATAACCACCTAATATGTATAACATTAAAAATTTATTTATTATGTAAATATGATATTTTTTATACTATTAATATTATAAAATAATAATATTGGGTATCCTATCCATTTAATTAACAAGAAATGTCCGTAGTAACTTTAACAACATTAAATAGAATTATTAAGACACCTTTCTCAATTGGGGTCTATTTTGTGAAAAACCTCTAAAACTGTATAAGTTATGTTATAATAGAATAAAAAATGATAGAAACTCCAAAAATTTTAGAAATCATGAAGTTATTTTATAACACCTTTTACCATGGTCAAAAAACTGAAAGTGTTACAGATAAATTAACCAAACAATCCTGAGTAACCAACATAAGCAAAAACTATATTAAAAATAAATAACAAAAGAAAATAAATGGTCCTTATAAAATTAAATATAGAAGAAAAATGATATTGTGTATGTATTTAACAAACTTAATTTAATCATTAATGAAGTTAAGGTTAGGTTCATAGATAATTCATACCTAGTAAGGGATCTTATGTACTACCCTCTCTACTTATTGGTTACACATTCTATTAATTTTTATCCATTTAACACAATATTATTCTCTTGAAATTATTTTATTTTTTCATATATTTACCTTAAATATATACCTAGTTAAATATCCTTTTCATTTCTAGTTTTATATGTAACATTTGGCCCCTCCTCATTGGCTTGAGAAGGCACTGAAACGTCACTTGGCCTTAAGCGATATCCCCAAGGCACTAAAGGCTAACAATAAAATATAAGGGCTTCATTAAAGGATGGGGGACTATTTTAACTTTGAAAATAAAGTAACCCAAGAAAAAATTACATAATTAAATACCACTATATGTTTCCTGATAAAAATATAAAATATCTCAAAGTAATACCATTGATATCAAAATTAAACTACAATAGAGTACCACATCAAAAGACTTCAAACATCCAAATACACAATAGAAGATAAAACCACAAAAATCAAAGACTCCAAGATATAACCCCATATCTCCCAACATGATACATGATAAAACCCCATAAAAAATTACAAGTATCATGAATAACCACTAAATAAGTGTGATACATTACCTTTTCCGGTGTCCCGATAAATGATATATGAAAAAGCACCAAAGTGCCAAGCATGGGCGAGTAATGAAACTTAGTAGGCTTTCCCAAAATGACTTCGCTACCCATGCCAATAAGATATAACATGTTATAACATTTATATAAAACAATTCAAAAAATGTTTATATCATAATATAAAAAAAATCCATAGAAAAACTCTTCTCTCAAAACCAACCAATTTCAAAGGAAATAAATTTGAACAATTCCATAAACCGTCACCAAATAAGATTTAAGTCAATCAATTACACAAAAATTTCATAATAAATTTAAATAAAACCAATAAATTTGAAATTAAACCTTCAAGTTATAATATTAGGAGTTAATAGTAAATCCACATACATCGGGAATTGTGGAAAAAATGAAGAACAACACGAAAGCACCCAAAAAACTGGATTGAATCTCCAAAACATGCCTTAGATCACTTCCACTAACATCAATAAGGCCAAATATAACCATTATTTGAATAAAAAAAACTTAGATATATCTGTATAATACTATATCTAAGAAACTAAGAGAGGGAATAAATTAGATCTAAGAAAAAATATGAAAGATTACCATAAATGAGAAGTTACCAAGGGAATTGAGCTTCAATGCACCAAGAAATGCCTTCAGATCGCTTCCAATTCAATGGGAAATGGTTCAATATCCTTTGGAAGGAATAAATCACAATTTAGGGTTGAAATGGAGGAAAAATGGGGTTAAAATGTAATCCCAACATAGATCCACTTTTTTAGGATCTGGTTTTTAAACCATATGTTATTAGTCATATGGTTAGGAAAACTGTGAGCTAACCATGCTCTAGCCTCTACCTCAAGGAGGAACTCAGATAGTTGGCCCACAAAATTATAAAAAGCATTCACAAACCATGAAAAATATATCTATCCCACTTTTCATGTTTTCTCCTATGTGGGTTATAGTTTGGATTAACCGTATATCTAACTGTGTGCCTTCCCCTTAGACCCTGTCTCACTGTGCATGCTTTCCTATATGAGTTGCACGATTTACACAAATATTTCACCTTTAGAAAAGTCCCAAAACATTCCAAAATTATTCCAAACCCTATAAAACATCACACATACACTTTTTATAATTAAAAATAATAAATAAAGGTTTAATTACTTGAAATTGGGGGTGCTGAATTCTACCAACTATTGGACTTTTCATCCTTGGAAAGTAGAAAACCAGTATTTCCCTGAAAGAGCTTGGGCCATTGATTGACCATTTCCTTCTCAGATTCCCAATTCTCTTCCTAAATCCAGCCATGTTTCCACAAAACTCATACTAGACCGATGATTTTTTCATGAAATAATTTCTCTTTCTTATCCACAATCCACACTGGCACATGCACCAATGAAGCATCTAGCTCTTGGTCCACATGATCCCATAAAATCACATTGTCTAGATCTGGATGATTCTTTTTAAACTAAGATACATGAAACACATTATGTAATCCACTAAACTATAATAGAAAATACAATTGGCATTACACCTCACCAACCCATTCAAGTATCTCAAAAGGGCCTATGTATCAAGGGGATTACATTCCATGCTTCCTAAAATGACAATGTATAAGCCTTTGAGAGATTCTCAAGAACACATGATCACTCACCTCAAATGAAAACAACCATCAACAATGATTCTCAATTGATTTATGAAGACTCTAAGCCATCTCCATCCTTTTCTTGATAAACTGAATCTTCTTCTCTATCTATTAGACATGGCTCAACCCAACCAGTGAAGTCTCACCTATTTCCACCAAAAAAAGTGGAGAAAAATAAGGATTATCATACAATAATTCAAAAGGATCCATATGTATCAAGGCTTGATAAATGCAGTTATATGAGAACTCCACTAACGGTACATTCCCTTCCCACGAGCCACCAAAATCCATTACACAAGACCACAACACATCTTCCAACATTTTTATCATCCTTTTGGATTACACATTCATCCAAGGATAATATGATATACTCATAGTCAACTGAGTAACAAGGTATTTTTGTAAGGATTTCCAAAAATGAGACATAATCCCTAGATCTCTGTCTGACAATATCGAAACTAGTATGACATGTCTCTTTACCACTTATTTGATATATATTTTTGACAAGTCCTCCACCACTTGAGATTCATGAATTGGAATAAAATGGGTTGAATTTGTGAGACGATCCACTATCACCCATAAGGAATCATGTTTCTGAACCATTCTTGGGAGACCTGTTACAAAATCCATGATTATTTGTTCCCATTTACAAATAGGAATATGTCAATAATACAACATACCCAATGGTCACTGATGCTCTTCCTTAACCTGCTGAAAATTTAAACACCTCAAAACAAACTCATCCATGTTCCTTTTCATACCAATCCACCAAAATTGTTCTTTCAATTCCTTATACATATTCTATATTCTAGGATGAAAAACCCATCTCAAATGGCTGTAAGCATGAAGAATATGTTCTTGAAAATCAATAGGTACGACCATCCAATTTTTGAACCACAACACTAAACTCTCATCCAGATTCCATCCCTCAATGGTATCCTCACTTTTGAGTTTTGAGCTTATCAAAACACATTTGGAATCAGATGCTTGTACCTCTTTAATTGTCTCAACCAAATCAAGAAATAATGAATCTGGAAAGAAAAATGAAACTTCACCTCAGTCTTCATATTCCATGTGAATATTGGCTATTACTAACATCGACTACCACTCATCTGAAGCTTCTTTTTCCAACTGAGCATATAAAATTCTGCTTAATGCATCTGCCACTGAATTTCCTTTACCTTATGTATAAATCAAGTCAAAGTAAAACATTTGGAGATAATCCATCCATCTTATTTGTCTCTGATTCAAGTATCATTTGTGATAAAATATTTTTCAAGATTTTATTATGCATAAACACTATAAATTTTTCACCAAAGAAGTAATGATGTAAATTCTTCAATGCATGGACTATGAATGCTAACTCCAAATCATGTGTTAGGTAATTCTTCTCATGCACCCATAACTATCTTGAGACATAAGAAATAATAAGGTGTCCTTACATGAGAACACATCCCAACCCAGATCTCAAAGCATCAAAATACACCACATACCCTTGTCTCGATTCCAGTAATATCAAGATTGGTGCTGATTTAAGGAGAAATTTAATCTCTTGAAAAGACTTATGAAATTCATTATTACATTAGAATTTAATATTATTCTTTTTCAAAGCTATAATAGGTGAGTCCAGTCTTGGAAAATCACGAACAAAGAATTAGTAATAACCACGTTGGGTATGGAAACTACATATCTCGAAGAAATTCTTTATTAGTTTCCAAGATACAATAACTTCTATATTTTTTTGGATCCATAGAAAAACCTTTTTCAAAGATTACACAGACAATTAAATGTACTTTTTTGTATCAAAAAATCAAACTCTGATAGTTTGGAACATAGAAAATTATCCCGCAAGATTCCCAAAACTGTTAGCAAGTGTTTTTCATTCTCAACCCTTGTCCTTGAATACACCAATATGTAATCCACAAAATCCACCCTAAAAGAATCTAGATACCACTAAAATATCCAATTCATAAATTTTATAAATACCTTTGGTGAATTTATAAGACTAAAATGAACTACCATATACTCATAATGACCATATCTACTCTTGAAAGCTGTATTTGGAATATCATATTTTTGAAACCACACTTAGTGATATCCTGAATGCAATTAAATTCTTGAGAACCACTAAGATCCACTCAATTGATCGAATAGACAATCAATGAATGTAAGTGGATACTAATTTTTTTTATCATAACTTGGTTAATATTATAATAATACACACACAACATAATAGTTCCATCCTCTTTTTTGACAAAAAAGACTGGTGCTTCCCAAAGAGAGGTGCTCGGCCGAATGAAACCTTTGTTTTCTAGATCTTGTAACTGCACTTTCAACTCCCTTAATTCTATTGGTGATATCAGATAATATGGAAGCTAAATTTGAATGGTCCTCAGAAGAAGATAAATCATAAATTACACTTATGTTATGGGTGAAAACCCTTATATATTTTCAAGAAAAACATCCTAAAACTAATAAAAAACCGCTAGAAAACTATTGTTATCAATATCTTCCTTCGATGCCAAAATCAACGCTACCAAATGGTATGAGATCATTCCAACTGTTGGTTCAAACAAGCCCATTGTACCTGCCTTTAAATTACTTTCCCTAAAGATATGCTTGATTATATCTTTAGTCATAAAACTGACCCTTCAGTTATAACAGTTGATGATATACTTGAACATTGTCAACCAATCCATATCCAGGATTATATCATAGACTTCCATCTCAAGTATAGAGAAATAACATGTCAACATAGCTCCATCAATAGTTATAGAACATGCTCTACACACAAAGGTTCAACATTCTCTTTGACTAAGAGGAGTTTGTAGTTTCAACATAGAAGGCATCATCTCAACATTTAAACCAAGAAAATAAATAGCACGAGAAGAAATAAAGGAATGAGATGTGACTATATCAAAAAAATATTACATAAGGGTAGAATTAAAATTAATCAATCCTATGACTATCGATGGTCCAGATTGGTCATCCACACTAACCTACTCAGCTCCATATAACTGCTTGCTCACTACACTTTGTTCATTATTTCCTTGTTGAGACTTCCCTTATGGAGGAGTCATGTTATTCCTAGAATCACCATGTCTAGCTCAGTTATATTGATGAGAGGTATTTTTTTCCCTCATATCATCAAAGTATATGACATATGTGACACATGTGATGTATCCTGAACACCTGACCTCAAAGCACTATGACAATAACATTGAAGATTCCCCATTTGATTACAATTGTGGAATGATCTATGTGGTTCCATACACTCTCACTTCATGTGGTCTAAAAAACCACAATTGAATAATCCTATCATATTATCGGGTCTTGGAAGAAGATTCATCAATCCATCCATATGATTCTGATCCATTCCACTACCTTGGAAATAAGTGTCTCTCTTCTTCTTTGTCCCAACATTAGAGTTCCCACCATTTCCCGTAGATATCAACATGCTCCCTCCACCTGTAGCTTTTGAGATGTCCCATTCTACTATTGTCTCTCTATTTACCATATCTGTATAATCCATTATACAGAACATGGAAATATTAAAGATAATCTTCTGTCTTAGCCCCAATTCAAAGATGCATGCCTTCAAGGACACACTTGTAAGAACCTAGTTTTTTCACTCAGGTATGGATCCATTAAATATTGGTCTAATTCTTTATTTTGGACCTAATATGGATGCCTAATGAGTTAGAAAATGTATAAATGGTATTAAAGGCTTGTTCAAAGCCCAAAAACCATCTTTTTGTAAGAATTAGTCTTGGTGCATGGTTTTTAGTATAATCATATAGGGGGTCCACATGGTTAGAGAATACCATGCTGGTGACATGCTTTTTTAGACAAATCCTTACCACATGGTTGGAACACAGTTTCCCTAATCATGTGACCTAACCATGTGATATGCCTATTTCTCTAGGTACCCATGCATGGTTTTCATATGGTTTTTCAAACCATGCGGAAAAACCATGTACATGCTAAATTTTGGGTAATTTTACCTTTTTCCCCTTAATGATCTAATTAAGCCCATCCTTCTTCCCTAATATGATTTTCAGAAGGATTAAGAGATACCCTTCATATGATATCCATTCGAGATTCCGTTCTTCATTTTGGATGCGCAACTATATGTACTCAAGTCTGTTTGAGCCATTCTGCATCTCTCTTTCTCTTGACCTCATTGTCAAGCTATAAGCATTTTTACCTTTTTATCAGAAATACTCCATTCCAATCCAAATTAAAGACTAATACTAGATTAGTAGAGTCATACAAGCCTAATCTGGGTGGTCTGTAACTCATCCCTCAAGTTCATTGATTTTAGAAATTATGTGTGGGGCCCACTAATTTCATTAGTTGCTGTTTATTGAACTTATATGTTATACCTATAATCATTAGACTATATGGTTATGATCCTTCCAAATATGTGATTATTTTTTAGGGGTTATGGCCACAAATTCGTCCATCCCATGTATGATTTTTTTCCATATTTATCATTTTAGTTTTTTGACACATTTGATCCGTCATTCATGTGTGCCTTGGATTGAAGTTTTTAAGGGTAAGCATTTTTATATCAAATGGATTGATTTAAATTTTGAATTTCACAATGGAAATTTCCATGTATGCTCACCCCTTGACCAACCCAAGTTAATTTCTTCAATTTGATAATTAAATGTGAAATAGAAATTATAATGTATACTAAGTATATGATTTGGCCTTTTTAAATGCAATTGAATAATAGTTTTTATGTCCATAACACCCCTTACCATGTTAATGGAAGGTAGAGAAGTGAACCTTGATTTATGAAAATAAATTAAATAGATTAAATTGAATGGTTTCATGCTACTTGGACTTATCAAACTAATTAAAGGAAAGGCTTGAACAAAATAGACTTATTGATTAATTATGACTTGATTAAATGGTTGCATGATAAATTAGCCTTGTCACACTAATAAAAGATAATGTATTGAAACTTATGAATTATATATGACTTTATTATAAAAAATAGGAGTTTCCTGCAACACCCCAAGATTTCATAGTACTTTATCTCATTAAAGTAATTCAATAGCTTGCGCTACATGCGACACCGAGTTCGAGCACACCACAACTTACCAAACTAACCTTTCAAAAAACAGTTATGAATAGTATTAACTGCATTTTGAATCTTATATACTCTATATAATTTTAACATCTATATTTAGTGTTTCTTAGACATAATATAAGAACAAATTCATTTTTCATATAAAAGAAGTATTTTTCAAAAAAATGCAATTTTACCGCCTTTTAATGGAGAACCCTTTTTAAAACCAATATTTGACACTTTTATATATTCAATTTAACGAAATTAAATTCTTCTTTAGAATCAGGACATAAAAATTTTGTTTGGAAAAATTTTTGGTACTTTTCTGATAACTTTCAAATTTTGATGAATAGTGAAAAATACTATGTTTTAATTGAAAACAACTTTTTTAATCGAAATAAATTATAGTGTTAAATTATGCATTTGAATTGTTTTGAAGTATAATTAGATTATATTTTTATCATTATATAAAATTTAGGTCATTATAAGTAATTTCACATTTAAATTTGACATAAACACATGTCAATATTTTGATAGTTTTTACTTTTTAAAAACACGCTTTTTGGCTTTGACAACGAGAATTTATATTAAATTAATTAATGAAATTTATATGTTTTGAATTTGGTAAAATAGAATTAATTTTTGAATTAGTAATATCAAAATTACATTAGGGTGAATTTTTTGTATTTTTCTGAAAACATTCAATTTTTGATGAATAGTGAAAAACACTGCGTTATTGTTTAAAACTGACTTTTTATTTAAATAATTATTTATTTAATTTAAATTTATTTTAATTCAAAATAGATATATAATACCTATAAAATTTAAATGTAATTAATTGGATACATTTCATAATAAAATTAGATGTATAAATTTTTATTGAACTTTTTACCGTCTTTTACCCACTTTCTAGGAGCATTTGAAAATTTGCATAAAATTTAATTTTACCGCTTCCGTGAGTTTAATTTCAAAAATCATAGAGACACAGTTGATATTAGTAAGTAAAATTTGGTTCAATAAGATGAGAATAATTTTTGGTGAATAATAACTTTTGACTTTTATTTACCACTGTTAAAAGTAAATAGGGTAATTAAGGATAAAAATGATTTTATAATTTCCCTAACACATGTACTAATTCTATTGGATAAGTTTAATTCGACCAAAAACAAACTTAGGAATAAAATATGATCCTATTTGGTCCACTTGGATTAGATTAGGACATTTATTATTATTTTATTTAAAGAAGAGTTAAAAGTGTTAAATTCAAAGTTTAATAACTAAACAATTTTTTATGTAGGGTTAAACACAATATAAACTCAACTATACATTTTTATTATAAAGATAAAAATATTTCATACATAATATTATTTTATTTAAAAAAATTAGACATTAAATAATTTAATTTATTTATGACACAATGATGATGTAGTAATTACCTTATTAATGAAATATTAAAATAACCGATATTATAAATATCCAAATAAATGTAAATTGATACTTATGATGAATTAAAATAATTTTTTAGTTTAATATGAACGGTTATGGTTGATTATATATATTTTTTTCGAAGTTATAAAGTTGTTATGACTTTCACAAAAACAAAACACCAAATAGTGTCAAAATTGACATAAATTAATTTTTAAAACAAATACTATATTATTGGTTGATATAATATTCCTAAAAATATAAGGTTAGGCCAAAGGGAATAGATAATATTATATAAGTCATTAATGAACCACTTGAGTTTCTATTGGAAGTTTATAGTATGTTTATTAACTATATAGTGTAAGAATACAAGAAGACACGATAAAAGTTAAACTATTTAACTAAGAGTTAAATATAAAATATAAGGTGAAAATGGTAACCTAAACTTGTATAAAACCTATTGGTTGAGAATATTTAGACCCATAACCATCTAAGTCTCTAAATAAATTCATTTTTCTCCATTATAAACTGAATATGATTGTATAATAATTTAATATTTTAATCTTTTCTTAAAGTGACCCTCACCCCTCTTATAAAAGGGCACTTCCCCTTCCCTCAAAATCACACCTCCAAAGCCATTTGGCTCGGCCAACCCCTACCAAAATATCCTTCAAACTTCCCTCACATCAATCTATAGTCCTTAATTTGATCATAAATCCAACCTAAGGAGCCCTTTTGATCAACATAAAAGGAAACACCTCAAGAAGAGGTAATAATTTCACCACCCTATTTCAAGTTCTTTTCTTCTTCCACTTCCTCCTTATTTGTTGTTTACATACCAAAATAATAACTCCAATACCTCCTAAATAATGTTATGTTACTATAAATATGGTACAACCATATTCTTTATTCTATCCATCCTATAAATGACAAAGTCACCATACGTGTGTACGTACGACTTACCGTCTCCACGTCGTGGTGTAGTTTGTTATTCAAATACTTCATTATTTGGATGAGTATAATAATGAGTATAACTGATGTAAATAATAAATATAACATGTTAATTATTTTTTATATATTATATACCATCCAATTACATACAATTTCACCATCAATATAATGATATTTTCGCTCGTGCGTACGTACGGATTACCGTCTCCACAATACGATGAGATTCATTCCCACATTCACCATTCAACGATGATTATAAAAATATATATTATTAATAAGTATGTAATATATGACATAATAATTATACAGGAGATATATATATATATATATTTGTGTGTGTGTGTGTGTGTGTGTGTACTTACATATATCTTATTCACTTACTTCCGCTCAATACGATATGAAAATGGAAACAATGTTTATGCGTACGTACGACCTACCGTCTCCATAAATGGTTCCTTTAATTTAATATATATATCTATTATAAATATTTATATTATAAATATATATGATATATAAATCAAGGTTTATATTCTGGAAGTATTTAAATCATGATCTAAATGATATGATCAAGAATAACAAGTTAAAACACGTACGATAAAGAAAACAATTATTACCAAAAATGTTAATTTAACATGGAAATCATTATTAAATGGGTATTATAAAGTCATAAATGAATCATGTATGATATAATAAATATGAATATGGTTCTGGTATAATTTAATAACATACTATGGTCCTTATACAAGAGGTTAAACGTACCCTAGACCAAATTAAAGTGCAAGGTATGAGTTAATTTCACAATATCATTATTATCCAAGGTTGTTTTTTTACTGGGAAATATTTATTATCCATGTCCATGTTCTATAAAAGAATTTTCAAATGGATTATTTTTAATTTACTTTTTACTAAAACATCATTTTAAATGTTTTAAATATTTATTCTTCTAAACCTTTATCATTAATTTCCATGTTTTCAAAATGATTTTAAGGATTTATTTATATGGACATGAATATTTTAAAATGTTAATTCATTTAAAAAGTTTCAAAGTGTTATGGGACACTTTTATTCAAAAATATATTTTAAATTAATTCCTTTATAAATTATGTGACTTTTAAATGATTTCATGCAAAAGTGATATTTCTCTCAAAGATTTTTTCAGATCATTTTCAACTATATCAACATCCTTTATGGGATATTGTTCTTGATAAAGGTTGATTTATTATACAAATATTCATATTGTATTTAAGGTTTTGTGATATGTTTGACCATGGATGTGTTATTTTTATACCATTCGTGGTTTATGGATAAAGTATTGACATTTCATATGCTAGTTTTAATATGAATGTTTATGTTATGTTTAAACCATTTCATAAGAGGATTGCATTGGACTTAGTAGGTGACGGGTGGAGCCCGCTATAACTCTTTGATGCATTAGTAGGTCTCCTGAGACAAACTAGTGTCTTAGCATAAGGCCTTGATAAAATTTTATTTGTAGTCTTCACACAAGGCTTTGACTATGTAGTTATGAAATCTGGCATTATACATTCCATCATTATGAAATTGCCTATTGATATTGCATGTGATTATTAGACTAGTAGAATATCCATGTGAATAAGTAAATGGAATTATTTGATTTATATTGGCCATATTATTCCGAATATTATGTTTTAAAGGCTTATGTTTTAGTCTTATACATTGCCATAAATTTTTATGCTTAGTTATGAAAGTTTTCGCAATATTGTTATCCTTATTGAGCTTCTGAGCTCACCCCTTTCTTATGTTTTATTTTACCAAGATTCCAAGAAGTGTATTATGATTGATAATAAGGGTTATGCTAGGGTATTAAAGGAATTCTAAAAGGATCATTTATGCTGTGTTTTATGTTTTAAATTGAAATGTAACGTTCATGTATGTAATCTATTTTCCAAGACTGCTAAACTGATCGGTATTTCGGGACTTGATTCCTTGTAATAATTCCAATGTATTAAAATAATGCACCAAATATGGGCTTCTGGGGTTGGGGCGTTACAGTCCTTACTTAAGATCACCTTGGATTTCCTAGGGAATTGCTTTAGCACTCGAGGAACCTATCATGAATTCAAGGATACAACTTGATTACGTTGAGACCAACCTAGAACCCGATCCTTGTCTAACTTAGGATGCTGGATATGAAACCATAGGATTCCTCATGTAGTACTACATGATTCCTTGGATACACTCCTTGGATCCAACATTGACAAGTAGGTTCCATGGTTAAAGCCCATCGGGCATAGTAATTGCTTAGCCCCATTTTTCCATGGATGAAATTCATAGACTTAGTAGGAATCTTATTATGGAATTCCTTGGATTATGCTCCTTGTATTACACCCTTAAACTTATCTAGGGTAAAATAATTACTAAGTTTGTGACCCTTGAGGTCTACACTACCTTGGTTGTTACCTTGGAACTTTACTATTTATTATCATTATAGGTTTCCTTGTTACACCTTTGAACCTTCACTATTTTTAACATGTGACTTATTTATGAATTTGTAACAATCAAATAATTAACTGCTTATATGTTCAGATACCAACCGAGGGCTGAAGCAGGTACTTAGGTATTTAGTTACATTGTACTAATTTACTTTATATATGCATGCATACTCATTATTATATTTCCATTAAACGGGCCGGAAGTTATAGACACCATTGGTGGTAGCCCACTAATATTTATCTCACACCCTCTCTGGGAACTGTCTGGTACCCAGAGTAGATTAAATGAATGCAAGTGTTGATAAATGGAAGCATACGACTTTGAAAACTTGATTTATTGTTGTCTAGGATGGATCTTGATATCATATGACCAATCTAGAGCTCATGATGCTTGGGATTATCATATTTTTCTTTATAATTTTGTGGAACATGTTATTCATGCTTTATTGTATCCATGTTTTCTAGTTTCTAGTGATATGAGATATCATCATCAGTTATTTCATTTTATTTAGTTATTTTAAACCTTGTTTATTTCTTATGTACCTTCTGTTTACTTATATTGAATTCACTATTTACCTCTATTTATATTTTGTAGGTCCACTAGTTCAAATACCCTGAGGGGGGGGGGGGGGTGAATCAGGGTATGATAGATTAAAACAACTATCCATTTAGATATTTTTTCATTGTTAAACCAAACTCTCTTCTCTATATTTCCCATATCAAAGTATGAATAAAAATTAACTCATGCACAAGGCACAACAAATTTTTACTTGGTTCACCGTCCCTGGGCTACGTCGAAGGAGAAAACAATGACAATGTGCTGATGTACTAAATATACTAAAATCACACTACTATTTATAATGTTGGGAATGGACTCACTATCCCTACTAGTTTACAACCAATCATAATTTGAAAGCTCACTACTCTCTCAACTGAAGTGTTCTCACTGCTTCTTTAGAAGATCCACTCACAGTTTATAAACTTGTAGGTCCTTTCATTATCTCTAATGAATGAATCATCTACTCTATGTAGATTCTCTATTGATGTCCCACTTTCATCTAGTGATGAATACCACTTTTCCAATAAACACTAGGAAATACATTTTAAAACACTTTTGCAAAGCACACTGCTTCACGAAGCTCCTAATTTCACAAAGCTCACTTCTTCACGAAGCACCATATTTTACAAATATCAAACAATACTTTGTAAAGTACATTACTTTATCAAAGATCAACTTAGCCCTCATGGATTTTATATCTTTTACAGAGCTTAAATTAGCCACCATGAAGCTCCTTCTTTTCATAGAGCTGAACAAGCCTTTGCAATTTCTATTTACTTTCTCTAAGCTAAACTTAGCCGCCTCAAAGAAACATCTCAACCCAACTTTGAGAACCTTCTTCATGAATTGAGAGACTTAAGATTTTTAGGAAAAATCTATATTCTTTTCAAGGGGTTCGAGCCCTATTTATAAATGTTTTCACTGACTCTAGTACTTTCTGTTCCATGTTAGCACCACGTTAGACCATTTTTCAAAGCTCTTAAATTTCTTACAAAATTCTCTTTGGTTTGAAAAGTTCCATGGGAATTTTTTAGTTTATCAAGTCTCATCATAATCACTGATCCTTCTATCAAAAACATTGCTCCACCATGATGCTCACTCACAATGCTCTTCACCTCTTCCATTCACAAAGCTCTTCGTAATAACATAGATCACCATCATATTTCTTTGATTATTTTAGAAATCCACTTCATGAAGCCCATATTCATGAAATTAATTCCTTTTACATATTTTGATGAAATCATCATGGAAATAAAATTTTCGCGATGCTACCCAAAATCGAAATTTTGGACCCCAAAAATTTGGCTAACACTGGAAAATGGTGTCACCTTGTATCTGTTCTTTTTGTACTGCCTCCAGATATTCATTTCCTTTGTCATTATTATTTTTCAAAATGGTTCATCAAAAATATCTCTATATCATGACAAATCACCTTGGAATTGTACTTTTTCAACAAACACAACCAACCCAAAAATGTTGTAATGATACCTTGAGGGATTTTTTCCCTACAATATCCCCGTTGGGTTTGTTGACAACTCTTTCACAAAATGATACCACTTTAAATCTATTTCCATATTCAAATACCATTACCCACTTGTGATTCAGATAGCGATAAGAGATTTAATCAAAACATACTCTAACCACACATGATCAATGCATAACATGAGAAAAAAGATTATAATGAAAAGTTCATCAATGAATCACTTCATTCCTGACACCAAATATTGAAACCAAACAACCGAATTCATCACGAACCTCAACTATCGTGATATGTATCCTTTGATCAAACACTTCTAGAATCATCATATTTAATTCTCCCTCTATCTTTCTACTCCCCCTATCTCACTGATCCACCTATCAGCTTCTCCTTGTGTCTTTGACAAAGACATTTTCTCCCTTAATTTCTCCCCCATAAAGAGCCATACTTTCTACCCCTTTGTCAATGAACCCAAATGTCACTCATTTTAGGTCTATAATAGATTAAGAGACACAAATTATTAAATTTGAAAAAAAAACCATACCTCAAGGAGAGAGGGTAGAGGTTATCCCACATCCACACTTTTCAAGTGTGGGGAGTCGAATGGACTCCAAGAGCCAGTCGATGCCTCTCAAAAAATTCTATGGGTAGGACCTTTTTCAAAATGTCTGTAAGTTATGGTTCTATAGGCACATACTCCAACTTAACAAGCATGTTCTCCACCTTCTCCTTGATAAAATGATATTTTATTTTAATGTGATTTTTCCTTGAGTGATGAACTAGATTTTTGGTAAGATTGATAACACTTGAATTATCATAATGGATTCCGATTAGAGACTTAACTTCAAATCCCATATCAGCAAGTTGCTGCTTCATCCATAATAATTGTGTGCATGTTTGAGTGGATGAAATATACTTAGAATCTACAGTTCTCAATGAAATTAAATCTTATTTATTGCTTATCTAAGAAGTACATAATCCACCAAGATAGAAAGCACCACCTGACGTTGATTTTATGTCATCTTATGAACCATCTCAATCTGCATTTATATATCCCAAAATCTCTGACATAGATCTTTCATTATACAGAAAACCAAAATCCACAGTGCCCTTTATATACCGAAGTATTATTTTCACTACAAACATATGGATTTCCTTGGGATTTATTTGATATCACGCTACTTGGCACGTGAAAAAGACAATATTGGGCCTTATTACTATCAAGTATAATATGCTTCTAATTATTTGTCTGTACTTTGTGATATTAACTGACTTGCCTTTATAATCCCGTGATAGTTTCGTACGGGTAACCACCAGAGTCTTCATATCCTTATAAGTTTCCATTACAAACCTTATAAAAAATTCCTTGACATATTTAGATTGAGAAATGAATGTTCCATTCCTTCCTTGTGTCACATTTAAACCAAGAAAAAATGTCAGCTCACCAATCATTGACATTTTGAACTCATTTTTATGAATTCAAAAAACTGTCTGCACGGTACTTCATGAGATCCATCAAAGATTACATTATCAACATATACTAAAACCATCATCATTTGATTACTATTATTATTAACATATAACTTTTAATCAACTCCACCATGATTAAAACCAAGCTTCTTTAAAAACTAATCAAGCCTTGAATACCATCCTCTTGGTTTCCGCTTCAAACCATATAACACATTATTTATCCGAAAACTCTATTCTAATCTTCATTAATGAGAAAACCATTTGTCTTCTCAACATACACTTCTTCTTCTATAACCCCATTAAATATTAGGACTTGACATCCATCTATAAAACTTTTAACTTCCATTTCAATACAATGGACAAGAATAATCTGATTATCTCCATCCTTGCAACATGTGTAAATGTATCATCTACATTGATACCCTCTATATGGGAGTATTCTTTTTACACCTTTCATTCTTTGTTTTGAATCACTGTGCCATATTCATTCATCTTGTTATAAAATAACCATTTCGTCCCGATTAAATTCTTATATGTTATCCTTGAAACAATCTCCCAATTATGATTCTTCTCAATCTGGTCTAGCTCATCATTCATTGCTTGAACCCATATTATATCTCTAGATGCATTAGAAAAACATGTAGGCTCTACCTGAGATAGGAAATATGATTGTTGTAATGACTTTATTATTCTTGTTTGAATATAAGTTTTTTGATAACCTATGATATATTTCCTATCAATTTCGGCTCAAATATTTGGCTTATTTGTAGAAAAATACTTGACTTCCTCCTTCTCATCATTATTGTCTTCTTCTAAATCAGCATCTGCCACTTTTTCTCCCCCTATGTTTCTTTCCTCGTCAACACTTTAATTAGGAAACTATTCACTATGTTGTTGAATATTCTCTTTATTTTCCACTATAGTTACATCATTTCTCTCAACTAATTTTCCCATACTCTTATTAAAGTATTTATATGCTTTTCTTTTTCCAGAGTAGATAAGGAATATCCCCTCATCTTCATGTGATTCAAATTTACCATGTATTTATTTATTTAGAATAAATCACTTAAAAATATTAAAAAGTATTTTAATGTTGGATTCTTTACATACCACTTCTCACATGGAGTCTTTCCTTCCTTCAGACACAATAGAGCCCTATTAGAGATGTAGACCAATGTCTATACTGCTTCCTTCCAAAAAAAATTGGTAGGTCTTTTTCAATAAGCATCATTCTTTCCATGTTATTGATGATCCAATTTATCCTCTCAACCACTCTATTTTATTGAGGAGTTATCATTGAAGAAACATGATTTCTTATCCAGTGTTTCTCAAGATAGTCCCCCACTTGACTGTTTTTGAATTTCATGCCATTTTCAATACGAAACTTCATTATTTTTTTCCAATAAACCTTTCAGATTCCCTCCGATACTATTTTATGAAACTGAACACAACTGAATTATGGGAAATGAAAAATACCTATTCCATTATACTATAATCATAAATGAATAGAATTTAATATCTATTTCTTTTAATGTCTCTTGGTGAGATAGGTCCACGTACATCAGCATACACCAATTTGAGCACTCTTGTTGACTTCTGTTCCTTTTCCTAGTGCGTCTTTTTGATGATTTTCCCTTGTTGAAATGCATCACAAGTATAAGTATGATCACATGATAACTTAGGGATATCTATATCTTCATCACACTTTAACAGATCTTCTAAGGACAGTTGGAATATATGACCAAGTCATTTATGACACAACTTGTTTTCTTCCTCTCTGGATAAAAAGCACATATCATCTTCCCCACTTACAAGGTATAAATTTCTCTTTGTTAATTTCCCCTATAGAACAACTGCACCATCTCTTCCTTTGATGATACACATCTTCTCGGTAAATATTATAGAATTCCCTGAGTCACATAGTTGACTAACACTAAGCAAGTTGTGACTGAGAAATTTTACTACAAAGACATCAACACGTCTCATTTCTTTTCCCTCAAACCTGGACTTTCTGGAGACAATTTTCTTCAGGCCTTCATCATTTCCAAATTTTAAAACTCTTTATTTGTCATATTTTATGCCTGTAACAAGATCCTTATTTCCTTTCATATGGGATGTGCAACCACTATCAAAGATCCATATACTAGAGCAGTCTGATGCTTTAAGAGCAATTTCTACAACCACTGCCTTCCCAACTCTCTTCTTCTTGATCCATGTTTTTTACTTAATACTCATAATAGATTGGAAATCTTGATCTTACTTGGAGTATGATGGAACAAATTCATCCTACAGAGTTGCAAATCAATTTTTCATTTTTAGATCACTTGTTGATTATCTAATTTGTTGCATGCGACCACTTGGGTTCTTCTTTGGAACATTACTCTACATGGTTGATGTATAATATCTATCCATGTTCCCAAATACTCTACACCAAAAAAATGTCCCTTGAAAGATATTCTAGAGTACCATTCCCTGTTTGGCTTCTATTGCAGTTATTCTTCCCCTCTATATCTCTTATCTATGGAACTCACATTTTGTGAGTGTCCCATCTTTACAAAACAATAACACCTAATGTAGGGTGTATTTCTGTGTGTCACTTATACACTATTGGTTATACCTTGGGTTCTCTGAATCTTATGATTCTACTTCATACCCAAATCAATCTTCATTCTTGGAGTGGGTGTTTGTGGTATAACTTCAACCATTACTGATTTTTACTTTTGGTCAAGCCCCATACTAGCCTTATCATTTATATTTGACTTTTTCTTCTGTTCTGTTGGACCTCTATGATCCACTTCTAACTTTCCCATCTTTTGAGTGATCTTATTTTCTGATGTCATATTGGGAGTCAAGATATTTTTTTGATACTTAACTTTTCGTCGTAGACTAAAAACTTCTTCATCAAGTTCTAAAATGAATTTATTTGATATTTCACTTTGTTATTCAAAAAATAGATCTCCATTTTCTATTATTCAACCTTGAGATTATGCTCATCAACCTTTTTGGGATCTCTAGCATTGAAAAATTAAGTTTTTCAATTTCTTTCACCAACTCCGACTTCTCCTCTTCTTGCTGTTGCATATAAAGTTTTGAATCATGAAAAAATTTATTTGAATTCTTTGTTTTGGATCTCCAAAAATCTATCTCTTCAATAGTTACTTCTAATTCAACCTACAAGTCAAATCTTCCTTCAATTTCTTCATCATTTTCAATTTATTCCCTTTTATGGGTACTAGTGATGACTACCACCATAAGATTTTATCCAAAATCTTTGAAGTTCTCTATCTCTTCAACCTCTTCAACCTCGGATTCATCTGAACTTTCAAATTCTTATGAAAAAAGATTATTTTTCTTAAAGAAGTTTCTCTTGAACTATTTCTTGCCTTTCACATGGGTTGAAGGCTTCTTCATGTGGATTTCAACATCATAATCATCATCTTATTGGAACGTTTTGTTCACCTTTTTGCAAGATGACCAACCTTTCCACATCGAAAACCTGCTAGTAGAAGTTTCCCCTTGAACTTTGCTTCTCATATTTGTAGATTTTAAGAAATGAATTTCATTAAATTGTCTATCTCTTCTTCTTTTTGAGAATCTTAAATGGTGATATTCTTCATGGCCTTGAATGTTACCTCCTTAGATTTCCCCTTTTCCACAACATCGTTTTCACCATTTCTCATTTCATATGCTACAAGGGTACTATGCAAGTTATCTGGTGTGATCTCTTTCAGATCCTTATCTTCTAATACTGAAAATTTCGGATTAAACCGTGGTGGAAGTTTCCTCAAGGTACACTTCTCAATATTTATATCTTCAATTACTTCCCCAAGACCACATATTTCTTCCACTATAATTTTTACCCTCATAAAGAATTCATCAACAATCTCATTTGTGTTCATTCTCAAATCTTCATACTTGTTACATAGAACCTGAAACTTTGTCTCTTTGACATTTCAGTCACCTTCATATATATTCAATAGTTTTTCCCCATATCATGTGATTTTTTGTCATGACATCACCTTTGTATAGATTTCATTGGATATGGATCTCCCTTAATCATTGATTCCCTTAGTGTCAGCATCCAATTATCTTATTTCAACTTCTGATAAAGCACCTACATTGATATTAGCTGAAATACCATGCATCACTTCTTTAAACACATCCATTCTCAAATTTCAGAAGTAGTGTTTCATCCAATTCTTCCATAGCTGAAAATTATTACCGTTGGAGATTGGGACCCCTTTGTGACTGATGACCTCCATTGAGAAATAAACACTGATACTAACCTTTCCCTATGATATCAATTGTTATGTCCAATAGGTTAAATACCCTAAGAGGGGGAGGGGGGTGAATCAGGGTATGACAAATTAAAACAACTACCCCTTTTTATCATGTTTTGTTGTTAAAAAATCTCTCTTCTCTCTCGCTTCCCATAGAAAAGTGTGAATATAAATTAAAGCATGCACAATACCTAGAAATTTTTACTTGGTTCACTCTAACTGGGTTATGTATAAGGAGAATACAATGACAATGTGTCGATGTACCAAATCCACTACAAGCACACTACTATTTAAAAAGTTTGGAATGGACTCACTATTCCTCTTAGTTTACAACCAATCATAATTTGAAAGCTCAATACTCTCTCAACTGAAGTGTACTCACAGCTTCTTCAAGATATCCACTCATATTTTATAGAATTATAGGTCCTTCCATTATCTATAATGAATGAATCCTCTAATGTATGTATATTCTCTATTAATATCCCACTTTTATCCACTGATGAATACCAATTTTCCACTGAACACTAGGAAATACCTTTTAAAATATTTTTTCAAAGCACTCTACTTCTTGAAGCTCCTTATTTTAAAATGATCACTACATCACGAAGCACCCTCTTCCATAAAGCTCAGACTAGCCTTTGCGAAGTACCTACCTTTATCAAATCATAACTTAGACTTCATGAAGTTCACCTCTTTTGTGGAGCTCAACTTATCCGCCGTGAAGATCCTTCCTTTCATAGAGCTCAATAAGCCTTTGAGAATTATCTTTACTTTCACAAAGCTAAACTTGGCCTCCATGAAGACACTTCACAACCTACCCTCAAAAACTTCTTCATGAATCGAGATAGTTAAGATTTTCAAGAAAACTCTCTACTCTTCTCAAGGGGGTAAATCCCTATTTATAGGTTTTTCCATTGACTCTAGAACCTTCCACACCATGTCAGTGCCACATCATCCCATTTAGAAAAGCTCTGAAATTTCCACCGAAATTCTCTCTGGTTTACAAAGCTCTATGAAATTTTTTTTGGGTTCACAAAGATATTTGTAATCGCAGAGCCTTCCATCAAAAAATTTACGCCACCATGATTCTCAGTCGCAATGCTCTTCACCTCTGCCATTTGCGATGCTCGTCGTAATCACAAAGCTCACCATAATCTTTCTTTGATTATTTGTGAAATAAACTTCATAAAGACCATATTCTCAAAATTCATGGCTTTTCCATATTTTTATGAGATCTTTAAGGAAATACACTTTTTTCAATGCTAGCCAAACTCTAAATTTTGGACCCCAAAAATTTGGCAAACACTGGAAAATGATGTCACCTTATATCTATTCTTCTTGTACTACCTCCAGATCTTCCTTTCAATTTTCATGGATATTTTTCAACATGGTTTGTAAAAACTCTCTCTAGAACATGACATCTCACCTTGGAAACCTACTTTATCAACAAACACAACCAACCCAAAAATGATGCAATGATACCTTGAGGGATTTTTTCCCAACAGTATTTATCCACTTTGATACACTATGATAATGAGTGAATAGTCTTTCCATAGACACACCCAAGGCCCTCTCTAATAGTTAGTATCATCTGGTGTTTGGGGAGATACCCTTGAGGCCATATGGACAACTAAGTTCAAGGCACCTATTAAGTGGCATCCGAGTATGGGATGTCCCAAAGTGGTATTAGAGGTATTTCCTTCTAACATTAAAATTCTGAGACAATATTCATGAGATTAGGAACTATTGGTACTTGGTTATAAACCATTATTGGGCATCACGAACCCAAGTTCGGGGTAAAATACAAGTTACCCAAATTTTTTTTTTTTCTGTTTTGGCTATTACAATTGGAATCATTTCACCATTGGGGGACACACATGATGTGTGGTATTATTGATTATTATTCTGATTAGGATTCTATTTTATCATTTTCCCAATGTGATGATGGAAAGGAGCATTGTTACATGCATCATATAGGAACCTATAATTCACATGTCATGCATATTTCCATGCCATATAGGTTCATTTCACTACTTTGAATTGCTTGTTATGCATATTATTGATGAGTGACCCTTGCATTATTTATATATTTCTTGTGTTTCTATAGGCTGTGATTGATTGGTTTCCTATTTGAATTCATGAGGTGTTATGGGCCCTCATGGGTTGGAATGAGTAATTTACCAAATCAAGCATTTAATTAGAAATTAAAATAGGTGGTGTTTTCAGTGATAAAGAGTTTGAGCCCTGATTCACTGGGAATGATAGTCCATTTTAAAGGAACTTCGATACAAGTTATAATCAAATAAAAATATAGAAGTGAAATGTTTTCATGTCCTTATCCCACATTTTCATGTTTATGAAAGGTAAAGGAGTGAACCTGGAAATTAAATGTAAAATGAAATGAAACTTATACTTGAGAACTTACCAGTACCTGACCGTCTAAGTGGATAGTTGGGGTAGTATACCTTGGGTAGTGATCCTTTACTTATTTAGATTCTATAAGTGTCGCTATCTATCTTCTTTAGGTTTGTTATGTGGAGTGTTCCTGGCATTTGTAGACCATTTCCACAACGACATCTTTGTATTATATGCCAGGAGGGTGGTAACGACCATAATACAGACATGGTGGACCATGAGCTACCAGTATTGTAGCCATGAGTTCCACTTGAGGCACCACCTGATGTACCTGATTCGAGCATTGATACCCAAGTATGTGATAGTTTTCTATGTCTTATGCAGTCCATACATGGTGCTCCACGAGTTTCAACTATTACGGCTTATCTGACTCATGAGTTCCAGTAGCAGCATCCCCCTACTTTTTTAGGGGATGAAGGTACATAGGATATTGAGTCTTGGATGGAGGCTACCCTATCTATCTTTGAGCATATGGAAATACCTCCAAAGTATAGGGTTAATATTTCCACATGCATTCTTTGGGATTCGACAATGCATTCGTGGGATGTGATTACCCAAGATGGTCGCTTTCAGCACATGGTATGGGTTGATTTCCAGACTGCCTTTTAGGATCAGTTCTTTCCTAATATTCTAAGAGATGATAGAGAAAGAGATTTCATGCATCTCAAGTATGGTTATTGTCAGTTATGGATTATTCATCACGTTTCAATAAGTTACAATGCTTTACACTACTTTTAACTGATGATGAGATTTCGCGTGCTAGATGATTCGAGGAAGAACTTGTGTATGCTATCCATAACCATGTGAATGTCTTTATCCTGCCCATTTTTTGGAATTATTCAATTAGGTTCTTATCATTGAGTGAAACCTGAGAAAAAAAAATAGCACCGAGCATAGAGGGTCAGTGCCATGATAGGGAAATAGTTCTTTTGGTGGTAGGAAATGTTCTCTAAAGGTTTCTTGTCTGGACAGTGACAACCAAAGTACCCATTTTGATAATTACATGGTGTGTCATCTGTGTGGATGATGGGGTCACCTGAAGCCTTGTTGTGATAGAGTCCCAATGGAGTGTCGGGCGTGCAGCCATATGGGTCATCTTTAGAGATTCTATTAGACATTTCCACCTTATTCGATTGGAAAGGGATCAATGCCAGCTCCAACTTTAGGAGTGATTTCTTTTTCACTATGTTAGGTAGGGGTTGGAATAGCATTGGACGGATTGGATGAGGATGAGGTTGTGGTCATGGTAGCTCGACTCCTCATAACTAGTAATGCTAATCGAGCAGTTATGATCATGGTAGTACAGCTGTTGCACAGGGATGTGGATCAAGCTAGTTGCATGCACAACAACTGATACACAATGATCAGGCTATGGGACCATCTACAATATAAGATACTATTGTAGTGGAATCTACTATAGTATCTACTTTATTTGATACTGGTTCTTCAAACTCTTTTATCTCTATATCTACCGTGGAAAGTATCAGACTATAGATACAATATTACTGTGGTATCATGACCCTAGATACATCATTAGGAGTGCAGTTAGAGGGAATACACTAATATAGGGATTGTACCTTTGAGGTTGGAAATTACCCTTTATTATGGAACCTCTTTGTTCTTGAGATGAAGGGATTTGATATCATTCTCAAGATGGATTTTCTTTTTTAGTATCACACTTTTGTAGAATGATATCACCACTTGGTATATTTTACATCACTAAAGGGTTTCATTTTTCTATATAAGGGTGAGTGGGATGTCCAGGCTAGTAGAGCCAAACTAGAGCATCATGGGATAGGTAGGGTAACTACCGATATTTCCAATATCTTCATAGAGGATCAAGGTTTTGACCATTATGAATTTATTCTAGTAATAGATAATTTTAGGGATTCTTTTCCTGATTACTTTTATAGCTTAACTCTTGAGAGGGAGGTAGATTTTATGTTTGAGCTTGTTCTGGGAGAAGCTCCAATGTCCATCCCTCCATATAGGATGAAACCTACCGAGCTCCAGGAAATCTAGAAGCTATTAGAGAATATAGAGTGAAAAGGTTTTATATAGCCCAATACATCCTACTGGGGTTCGATCATGATTTTTACCAAGAAGGTGGATGAAATTTACATCTATGCATGGATTACAGAAGGTTGAACCAACTTATGGTGAAGAACCGGTATCCACTGCCTCAAATAGATGATATCTTAGACCAAATCCAAGGATCTAAGGTTTTCTCTAATATCGATCCAAGGTTGGGATATAACTTAGTGTGAGTAAGGCCATCAGACATATCTTGTACAACCTTTCGTAGTAGTTATGGTCTGTATGAGTACCTTTTTATACCATTCAGTATTACGAACAGTTCAATCATTTTTATGGATTTAATGAATAGATTTTTCCATCCTTATCTTGAATCTTTTGTTGTAGTATTTTTGGATGAAATCTTGGTGTATTCTCACACTCATAGAGACTATTCCAAGAACCTTGAGATTGTTTCGATTACATTGAGAGAGAATAAAATTTATGCTAGGATTTATAAGTGCCACTTATGAATCGACTAAGTTCACTTCTTGGGTCATATTATCTCATAATTAGAAGTATTTTTTGTCCCAAATATAGTTAGTATAGTGGATTACTGAGAGAAACCCAAGAATGTTTTTGATATAAAGAGTATCTTGGGGATATATGGATATTGCTGGTGTTTCATACAAGACTTATGATAGCTTACTTCACCTCTTACTAGCCTTACAATGAAGGGTGTGAAGTTCTTATGGTCAGAAGCATGTGAGAAATCCTTTCAGAAGATGAAAGGGAGGCTTGTCTTGACTCCTATTCTGACTCTTCTAGATCTAGGAAGAGGTTATATCATATTCTATGATGCATCAGTCATCATCCTAGGATAAGTGTTGATGTAGGAGGATAGAATCATTGCACATGGATCTCAAAAATTAAGGACTAATGAGAGAAATTTCCCAATGCATGACCTTAAGCTAGCATAAGTTTTGCATGAATTATGTTGCTGGAAACAATTTCATTTGGGTGAGTGTTTTGTGGTGTTCATAGACCATAAGATCCTAAAAAATATCATTTCACATTGTGACTTGAACCTCAGACAACAGATATGGGTCAAATACCTACAGTCCTTAGATTTTGAGATTGCCTATATGCTTGGGAAGTGAAATGTAGTCACTGATGCACTGATTTAGAAAACTAAAGAAGACTTTTTATGAGAGGCTAGTGAATAATGGAAATTAATGGCCCTCTTCTCTGAGATGCATCTAGAATTTCATGATGGTCATGAGTAATTTTACATCTCATCCTTGATAGTTACCTCTTCCCTCCTTGATAAGGTGAAGGGTAAACAATTTTCAGATCTCGAGGCATTGGTTCTCCATGAGAGTATATTAGGATATAACCCACCTCTAGATTGGTATATGGATAGATACGACATCCTACACATTAATGGGTGTGTCTGGGTTCCTAAATATATGAGATAGCAGTTTATGCAAGAGTCCCACACTTCTCAATGGGCAGTTCATCTTGGAATCTCCAAAATGTATCAAGATCTGTGACACTGGTATTGGTAGATTGGGATTAAATGAAAGATAGATGGATTTATCACTAGTTGTTCCACTTTTCATTAGGTAAAGGCAGATCACTGAATACATGCAGGCTTGTTACAACCGATTTCAGTCCTGGAATTGAAATGGGAAGATATTTCTATGGATTTTGTAGTTATCTTACCTAGGTTGTTGAGGGGTAGTGATGTTGTATTGGTAGTGATTGACCGAATAACGAAATCATCCAACTTCATTCCTATTCAATAGACTTTCTAAATTTATTAGTTGGGAAGACTGTATGTTCATGTGATCATATGACTACATGGGGTCCCTCATACTATCGTTTCAGATAGGAACAGTTGTTTCATGGCATGTTTCTTTTAGGGATGATAGAAATCTATATGTACATAGGTGATTCTAAGAACAAACTTTCACCCTCAGACTGATGGAAATTTAGAAAGGAAGATACAGGTTTTAGTGGAAATTATCTAAGCATGTTTCCTTTATTTCAGCGGTTCTTAGGATAATAATATCCCTCTCATCAATTTCTCCTATAATAATAATTTTCAGGAGACAATTCATACAGATCCTTTTGAGGCCTAATATAGAAGGCTATGGCATTCACCTCTATTATATATAGAGTTAGGTGAGTCATCTCTACTAGGTCCTCATATCATTCAGGAGACATTAGTGTAGGTTTAGATGACTAGGAAGCATATGACTACTACTCAGTCTAGACCGAAATCTTACCCCCGATCACCATCGACGACCTCAAGAGTTTGATGTGGGGGATCATGTTTTACTTTAGGTATCAACCAGTCTAGAGAATAGATAATTATAGTAGAAAGAGAATTTGTCTCCTCATTATGTAGGTCCATTTTAGATTATAGAGAGACTCAGGTTGGTAGCCTATTTGTTTCCACCACCTCAGAGGTACTATTCCATTCATGATTTCTTCCATGTTTCACAGCTTCGCCAATATCATGATGACATGTATCATTCCTTTGATCCTGAATAATTTGAGTTAGATGTTGATGATACCTTTGAGAATTATCAAGTACGCATCATTGAACAAAGTACGAAGGCTCTCTAAAGCCAGTCTGTCCCTCTAGTACAGGTGCTATGGTAGCACGACCGTGTGCAAGATGATACTTGGGAGTGGGAAGCTAAAATACATTACCAGTGTCTAGGGTTATTCTTAGAAACTATTTCACCACCCTTGGAAGGTGAAATAAGGGATGAGTTCTTTTAACAAGGGAAGACTATAAGAACTTGGTTTTCACTCAGGTATGGATCCTTTAAATTTCAGTATAATTCTTTATTGAGGACCTAATATGGATTCTTAATGAGTTAGAAAAGGTCATAAGGGTATTCGAGCCTTGTTTGGAACCTAGAACCCACATTTTTGGAAGAACTAGGCCTAGTGCAGAGTTTTTAGGAAAACTGTGCAGGGAGGCCACAATGTTTGAGAAAACCATGCAGGTGGCATGCTTTTTTAGGCAGAGACTTACCGCAAGTTTGGTGCATGGTTTCCCTAACTGTGTGACCTAACCATGTAGTATACCCGTTTCTCTAGGCACCCATGCATGGTTTGCGCACAGTTCGGTAAACCATGCAAATAAACTATGCACATGATAAATTTTGGGTAAATTTACCCCTTTTCCCTTAATTGTCTAATTAAACCTTCTCCTTCTTCCCTAATTCTATTTTTAGTGATATTAGCCTCAATTTTACCTCATTTTGGAGCTCTTGAAGTCCTAACTTAGGGATCATTATATATCCTTCATCTGGGATATGTTCAAGCTTTTGTTCTTCACATTAGATGTGAAACGGTAAGTACTCGAGTCTGTTTGAGTCATTCTTCATCTCTCTTTCTCTCAACCTTGTCATCAAGGTGTAAGTGTTTTTACATTTTTCCCAGATCTACTCTATTCTAAGCTGAATTATTTGATAATATTGGATGATGAGAGTTTTACAAGCCTAAGGTGGGTGCTCTATAATTCATCCCTCAAGTTCGTTGATTTTGGAAATTATGTGTGGGGCCCATTGATTTCATCAGGTGACATTTATTGAAATTATATGTCACACTTATAATCATTAGAACCATATGGTTATGCTATTTCCAACTATGAAATTATTTGTTAGTGGTTACGCCCACAAATCCATCCATCCCATGTAGGATGTTTTTCTATATTTGTCATTTTAGTGTTTTGACACATTTAAGCCACCATTCGGGTGTGACTTGGATTGACCTTTAAACGGGTAAAAATTTATATATTAAATGGATTGATTAAATCGTGAATTTTATAATGTAAATCACCATGGATTATCACCACTTGAACCACCTAAGGTAAGTTCTTCAATTTGATAATTAAATGTGAAATGGGAATTGGATGTATACTAAGTATATGACTTGGAATTTTTTTAAATGTAATTGAATAATAGGTTTCATGTTCATAACACCCACTTACCATGTTAGTGGAAGGTAGTGGAGTGAAATTTGATTTATAAAAATGCCTTAAATGGATTAAATTGAATGGTTCCATGATACTTGGCCTTGTCACACTAATGAAAGGAAATACTTGAACCGAACATACTTATTTATTAGTTATGAATTGATTAAATGGGTTTCAAGATCAATTAGCCTTGTCACACTAATGAAAGGTAATGGATTGGACCTTATCAATTGTATATGATCTTATTTTTAAAAATAGGAGTGGTATGACTTGATGTCACCTTGGATTCTTGAGGTAATGCCTTGAGAACCCAAGGACCCCATCATGAATTCAAGGATCCTACTTTCTTAGGTTGAGACCCACCTAGAACCTAATCCTTATCTAAGGATGCCTGATATGACACCATAGGATCCCTCATGTAGTAATATAGGAATCCTTAGATATGATCCTGGGATGAAACATTGGAAATTAGGTTCCATGGTTGAATCCCATTGGGCCAAGTCATTGCTTAGACCCATTTTACTTTGGATGAACTCCTTGGACTCAGTAGGCATCTTATTGTGGAATTACTTGGACTATGCTCCTTGGATTACACTCTTACCCTTATCCAGGCTACAATCATTACTAATTTAGTGAACCTTGAGGTCTACATTTCCTTAGT
This sequence comes from Viscum album, assembly GCA_963277665.1. Lineage (NCBI taxonomy): Eukaryota > Viridiplantae > Streptophyta > Magnoliopsida > Santalales > Viscaceae > Viscum > Viscum album. The sequence continues at coordinate 1,834,183,207 of OY728160.1, forward strand.
TGTTACCTTGTAAGTTTACTATTTATTATCATTACTGGTTTCCTTGTTACGTCTTGGAATGTTTACAATTGTCAACATGTGACTTATTTATGAACTGGTAACAATAAAATAATGAATTGGTTTCATGTTCAGATACCAACCGAGGGATGAAGTAGTTACTTGGTTATTTTTTTACATTTTATCACTTTAATTTATATATGCATGCCTACTCACTGTTACATTTCCATTACATGGGTCAGAAGTTAGATACACCATTTGTAATGGACCACTAAGATTTATCCTACACCCTTTAAGGGCACAATTTGGTACCCAAGGAATATTACATGAATTTAAGTGTCGATAAAGGGAAGAATGTGTCATTGAACAGTTGATTGATTTCTATTTAGGATGGAGCTTAATAGTAGATGACCGGGCCGAAGCTCAGGATACTTGGGATAGTATTTTGTTTTCCTTTATACTTTTGTGGAACATTTTACACCTTATATCTTGTATCTATGTTTTCCAGTTTATAGTGACATGAAATATCATCAATAGTTATTTTAGTTAATCCAGTTATTTTTATCCTTTTCTATTTCCTATATGCGTTCTATTTACTTATATTTCTTCCAATATTTACCTCTGTTTATATTTATCTTTTTCTCTACACTCTGATAATGAGGGCATATTCTTCTAACAAACACACCCTAGGCCCTCGCTGCTAGTTGGCATCCTCTGGAGTTTGGGGAGATTCACTTGAGACCATGTGGCCAACCAAGATTGGGGAACCTATTAAGTGGAATATGAGTTTGGGATTTCAGAACACTAGAATCAACTTTAGGTGAAAAGAAGACTAAATTTATAAATTTACCCGCATAATATATCACTCCAAGGATCTATTATTTCAAGAAAAAGGAGTCCATCATTATTACAATTCAAAATGTATGAGTATATTTTTTTTGAACAATTATTAAAAATATTCTCATGCAAGGCCTTGGTCTAATTTATCCTGAACCACTAAATCCCACAATTAACATGCAAGATACTCTAGTATGTATTCCACCAATTTGAATTTCAGATCTATTGGAGTGCCATGGAAATTGTATATATGATTCATCATATTCAACCAAACCTCTACCTTCTCTAATTCCAAATCACCCTAAAAGAGGGGTGGATTCTTCTTATGGAACTGGATTAAATGATCCACTCTCCTTGGCTAATCCCTCATGTTCCCTCTATCCACATCTTGAAAATATTGTACTATACACTGAACCAATTGTTGGTTCACCTGTGGCTCATATGGAATCACATTCTCAAAAGATTCCTCTAGTTGGTTTCTATGGCGCCTAACAAGTACCATTTTCTATAAACACAACAAATTCCAAAAGTTTCACTCCCTATCAACTAAAGGCTTAACAATTTAAAATTATACTACATCACAACTATCATAATAGTACTTTCCAAAATTCAACATTTTATACGTTCAACCATTTTTGAAAATTTCACCACACTTTTGAAAATAAAACCATTTTCAAAATATCACTTTCATTTCATTTTAAAAATATCATATTTGAAAACCTTTTCAAAACTTTTAAAAAATAATCAATTTTTCAAATAATCATAAATAATTACTCAAAATGAAATATGAAATCCTAGTGGGAAGTCATTTCTAAAATGCAGGGCATGCTTATCTCATTGTCTAAAACCATGAAAATGAGACCCCAAATCTTGTAAGTGTCTCCAAAAATCTTATGTACCCAACTCCCTGGTAACTTGAATCTCAATATAAAAATTTTAGCTATGTATTTATATGCTCTACATTTCAAGTCTTGAAAATCCTACTCCTTTCTACCAACCAGACATAAGGGATAAACCAAAATGAATTTCAACTCCAAGACCAAGAAAAAATAACCAAATCAAAGATCAAACAAGACAAATTTCACTTGAAGGTCATGGAATGGAAAAAATAATACCACTTGTAACATTCAGCCCCTCCTCATTAGCTTGAGAAAGCAATTAAATGTTACTTGGCCTTAAGCTACATCCCCAAGGTTACAAAGGCTAGAAATAAATGCCAAGGGCTTCATTAAAAAATGGGGGATGATTTTTCCTTTGAAAATAAAATAACCCAACCAAACATTACAGAACTAAATACCACTAAATTATGTTTTAAAAAATGTAAATCAACTCAAATTAATACCATTTATATCAAAACCAAACTACAATAGAGTACCACAATAGAAGAATAATAACATCCATGTACATAGAAGAAGAAAAAAACACAAAACTCAAAGACTCCAAGATATAACTACACATATCCCAACATTCCACATAATACAACTCCACAAAATAAGTCAAGTATCATGAATCACCACTAAATAAGTGTGATACTTTACCTTTTCCCGTGTCCTTATAAAATATATCTGTAAATGCACCAAAGTGCCAAAGCATGGGTGAGTAATGAAACTTAGTAGGATTTACCCAAATTAATTCCATACTCATTCCACTTGGATAGAAAATGTTAGTATATTTATATAAAAATTTTATATAAAACAATTCTAAAATATGTTATACCAAAATATAAAACAATTTCCATTGAAAAACTATTTTCTCACAACCAACCGATTTTCAAGGAAACCAATCAAATAAGTCATTTAACAATTTATCCATTTTCATATTGGTGCAACCCGTTCCATTGGACATAACCACACAAACACACATAACCAAAAAATCTTGGTGTTTTCCTTTTATGGTGGAACTTCACATCCATAACCCATCCATTTGATGGTGGTACTTTACAACCATTATCCATATCATTAAACTCAAGATTAACAATTTAAGACAACAACATGCCAAAACCATCTTTTCCAAACAATTCCAATAAAACCATCCTTTTATTGAAAATACTTTTACATGAATCAAAACCAAACAACCATTTTAAAATAACCATTTTAAAATCATGTTACCAAATTCTCTTATTACCGAAACACCTAATTTTCACAATTCCATAAACCATCACCAATAAAGATTTCCATCAATAAAATTCACAAAAATTTAAAAATAAATTAAAAAAAACAATAAATTTAAAACTAATAATTCAATTTCTAATAGTAGCAGTCGATATTGAAGCCACCTACAGCAAGAATTATGGAAAAAAAAGAACGACATGAAAATTCCCAAAAAACTGGGTTGAATCTCGAATAACCCACCTTAGATATATTCATCTAACATAATAAGGAAAATATATAAAAATTATTGGACTAAAAACCCTTAAATATATTCTAAGAGAACTATATATAATAAACCTACAGAGGAAAGAAATTAGATCTAAGAAAAACTATGAAAAACTACCACAAACAAGGAATTACCAAGGGAACTGGGCTTCAACACACTAATAAATTCCTCCTGATCAATTCCAATTCAATGGGTAAAGGTTAAAAAACCTTTGGTAAGAATAAATATCAATTTAGGTCCAAAATGGAGAAAAGAATGCATTAAAAGTTAATCATAATATAGATCCACTTTTTTATGATCTAGATTTTAATCCATACCCAGTTAGTCTCATGGTTAGGAAAACTGTGCCCCAGTTTTTGCCTCCAGGAGGACCTCACATAGTTGGACCACATGGTTAGAAAAACTATTTACCAACCTTGAAAATTATATCAATACCACTTTTCATGGTTTCTTCTGGGTGACCACATGGTTTGGACAAACCATGCACCTAACAACATGCCTTCCCCTTAGCCCATACCTTATTGTGCATGGTTTCCTATAGGAGTTTCATAGTTTACACAAACTATAAACCAACCATGGACCTTTATAAAATTCCCAAAAACATTCCAAAAGTCTTATAAACCCTCCCAAACTTCACCCATACACTTTACATACTTAAACATCATAAATAAAGGGTTACTTACTTGAAACTGGGGGTGCTACATTATACATGTTTTTAGTTCCCTTGGAAATTCTCACTTTAAAGTAAACCTAATTTTATGGAACATTACTATTTCTTGTATCATGTCAAGTATTACCCCTATAATTTTTTTAAATAATGAATATATTATAAAAACCCCTCATTATTTTATAGATGACCCTCTTGGTTTAATTATAGTTTTAGGGAAAACATTAATCTCATTCCTTCTTCAAAATGATCCTTTACTTATTTCACAAATCATAATCCAATTATTTCATTTTTATTATTTATTATCCTATATACTTCTCATTAATATTCTATAATGGAACTCCATGTTCAAGACGTATGTACCTTTTTCAATTATGAAAGTCCAAAACAATTTAATTCATCATTATTTTAAGAATACTTCTGATTTAACTTTTGATTATGCCTTGAATCAGAATTATAAAACCCACTTCCTTCTCACTAGTTTGATCATGTTTATGATTTATGTATCATTTCTTTTCCTCATGTTGTAAAAATATATATGATTTTCATTATGTGATGGGTGAGACCAAAATTATATATCTCTCCAATGCATATCTCATGAGATGCTATGTAAGGGATTAGGGAGTGAAATAAATACACCAAGGGACTTTTTCCACTTTGTGATTATGGCCTTGGGAGTGACCCTTTACTTATGTTTATGATGTCATGTCATATATTGTTTCCACATATTCCAGGATTCAATGATATTATGATTTTATTTCCTTATTACATGTTTCTATGCTTATGATTATTCTCTTTATGATAGTAGGTTATGCCTCTTGAATCTATATTTTATTATCATGTTTATTCCATTATTAGGATTTCTGGATCACCCTTTTCCATATATATTTTCCCCAAGATATCAGATGTAGTTTTAAAAGATGAATGGTAGTTAGGATCACATTGGAGTTTAAAACAAATATGTTGTATTTACATTTATGACGATTTATTTATGTGTCCAATCTTCCAAACACCCTATACCTTTAGATCCTTGGTTTTTACTTGTTAGAAATATATGTGAGAAATTATGAAATAAAGTAATTTTGAGGCTTAAGTATCTATATTAGTGACTCAATTAATGAATCCCTCTTCTTCTAGGGAGATTATTCTTGGTGGTTCTTCCTATTATAAAGTAAAATAAATAAACTCTTTAGGTACTCCATAGGGTATGAGTCATAGAGTCCCCCTATGAAAATATAAAAATCAACCATGGAGATTGACACAAAGTGGTCCAAAGGAATTTAAAGCCTCTAAATATGTAACCATAATCTATGATGGATGCTTCTCATTTGGAACTACCAAATGATACACCACATCTATCACTAATTAGAATATGATCTTGAGAAATAAGAAAATACTTGACTATAATAACAACACCTCAAAGGTTACCCCAACTTATAGGGATGGAGGGATTTTTAACCCTTACAAAACACTAAGTATCATCAATTAGATGTTGAGATACCCAAATTGGTGATTCACCTCCCCTAAGAAAATTTTATTTCTTAAGGCTTGGTGAAATTATATAGGAAAATCAATAATCAACCCTATTGAAAAATCATGGGTCAACCATTCCACTTGGGTCATGTTTAATAAAAATCCAAGGTGATTCACTCAGGATCACTTGTCATGATCATCCTCCAACTTTAACTAAATAGAAGAATTTAAAGGATAAATTGAGGCATAATTGGGGAAAAAAAATATCCCCTAACAAAATAGAAAAAATGAGAATTATGATTTAACCTTTGAAGGTTATTTTAAGGCCAATGAGGTCCGACACTTCTTCAATGCAGATAATGACTTCATTCCTTATAAAAAAATCATATCAATGAATATGATAACAATAGAGACTATTAATGTTGTGAAACATGATGATATTTAAAAAAAGATATTAAGAAAACATTCCTAGAGAATTGTATTCACACAAATGTATTTGAAGAAGCTGTATATACTTGAAACAAGTGGAGAGACCATGATTTAGAGTCCCCTCTAGAATCTCATTTCCAAACACTTAATGAGATAGTTTGAATGAAAAATGAAAATATGAAGCTATATATATGGCTCCCCCATTTCATGAAGGTGATGAGAATATTTCTACAGAAGAATAAATTTACCAATATGAGGCTATGAGAGACATTCTCAAGAAGATGAATACTAAGTGTATATGGTAAAAAACACTTATTGAGTAAGATTTTCATACTAATATCCCACCATCTTGGACAATATTACTAAAAAGGAGAATACCAAAGATAATATAAAAGAAAAATTTATTTATCAAGACAACATAAGATTACAAAAACTAGTCTAGTTGATTAAAACATCAGCTCACTAATAAGAGTTTCTTCTATTGGGAAACCATAAATTCTCGGCTCAGTTAATTCATCTAGGGAACCTATTAATAGGAGAAACGAAATTTTAAAACTTATTCCTAATGACATTATCACTTGGTTAGAGGTTATTGAATGTTTATGTGAAAAAATATAGATAGATAAAAAACTATGTTATGAGTGGGTGGATTAGACTCCTCCTCCACCAAAATTTAGGAACCCAAAATTTTCAATGTTTAGTGGAATACGAGATCTTAATTAGAACCTACCTCATTTTACAACCCAGCATGGTCCAATGTTATGGAAACCAGAATAACAAGTGAAACAAAACTATAATGCTTTATGTAGACTTTATTGGGGCCTTCCTTTATCTGGTAAAATAACATAATTCTTATATCCATTACTATATGGAAACATATCCTTTTGAAATGTATATATTAGTTTAGTTCTATATTGAGAAAAATAATCATTCATGAAATCTCCAACTATAAGTAGAGGAAAATGGGAGAGTCACCACTTTCATTTATATATGGAAGGGTTTGATGCACACCTTATAAATATATCATTCTAATGAAAAATTATTATAGATCTATATAGAGAACCTAGATGATGAGTTAGAAGCTATGATCATCCTATAAAAGTACCCTAGTGGATTATGTGAACTTGCTACAATAACACAAAGTATGGAGTATTTATATTAATGAAAAAGGAAATAATCAATCAAGAACTACCATCACATAAAAGGAATTATATAAAATCACGAATATGTAATTTTTAATCTAGTCACAATACAGATTCTAGAATCAAAGCTAATTAGGTTAAATATAATACTCTTCCTGGACAAAAAATAATAATGCATGTGCTATAATATAAATTCCCAAGATGTAAATAAGGGGAAAAGGCATTGTGACTTTGGAAGTAGTAATAATATAATTTATTCCTTTTGAAATTATCATGTTCTAAGGAACTTAATATTTTCCTTGGAAAATAACATGGTCACATTACCAGATGTTTATATACTAGATAAAGTGGTCCCAAAGAGTTACCTAAATTAGTTCCCTTATGATTGGATTTTAGGACACATGATTTGAGAGTGATTTATCATTTAAGTATTATTAAAAAATATGTTTTCTAGATTTCAAGTGGCTTTGGAAATGCCTAAGGAATATTAGGCATGTGTGTCAGTCATTATCCCTAAATATGGATAACAACAAAAGAGGTACAAATAAAGGATGTGAAAAAGTTTTATAACATCCCAAACTAACCACCGGTTCCAGGATAGAGTGCCACATGACCTCATGTGCATATCCCCATGTGTAATAGGTTTTTGACTTCTAGTGAGGGTCTCGAGTGAAACCATGAGGAGAATATATCCTCCATCCGAGTACACAAAAGAAATAAGTTACCAATATAATAAAAAATCATAGTATATGTGGAAAATAAAGGATAAAATACATGATATAAAAAAATAAAAAAATTAAGGACCAAGGTATAGGGAAATCCAATAAATAAAATATGTAACAAACATCCTGCTTGAACTTCATCCAACAATTTCCACATTCTCATACTTTGCATGCAGAACCATCCACCATAGGTCCCTTTCCCTTCATAAAATCCCTAGGCATGATATCTACCAGAAAACATAATTCCTGAGTGGGGTGTGAGTACAAGACTCAATATGACACCACTGATAGACTTTAACATCAGTTCATAAAATATAAAGTGCATGCCATGAACATAAACATAATAGAAATATAAAAACAATATATCACACAAGTACAAAACACATGTCATTCAATGTCGACCAAAACATGTGTCACATCTCACATGCTAACCAAATAGGCCAAACTTGCATGATCAGTTTAATACTACACGATACAAATACACTTTATAGAAAAATATCATGCCAATATAGAAATATCATAATAATCACAATCCATATGTAAGAAACATAAAGCATAGGTCAAACTTACACACAACTCATATGATAAATAATCAAACATAGTTCTCAGAGGTTACACACACATTCCAAGAAATCATTCCAATAACCCATATAAATCATATTCTAATGCTAGGGAATTATTATCTTAGGTACAACAGAGAGTAATGAAAAGTATTGACATCCGAGTTTAATTGCACCACAAAATCCTCACCCCCTTCAGAAAAAATAATCCTTGAAATTATGCTCATTGAGACAAACCCAACGACACCAATGGCACATCAATTTGATCAATATCCCATGAGATATTGAAGAGATAAGTTTGAAAAAATAATAAAATAAAATAAAAATTAATACTAGAGAGAGGGAGAAGAGAGAGAGGTGTGAGTGAGGGAGAGATGCGTGTGATGGAAAAAATTATCAGGAAATGATTTTAGGCACAACCCATTCCCAAAATATGTTTTTATTTTTTTAATCATTTCATTTTTTCAATTACATAATTTATCACTTCCTCTCTCCTCATGTGTTACATGCACTAATCCTTTAAAATCCTCCCTAATATCACTTTTCCATGCACCAAGCCCTCATTTTCTCATCAATTTATTATTTCCACATTTTTTATTTTACAAATATCCCATTTATTTCATTTTATTTATTTCTTTATCCTCTTAAATCCATGTTCTAACCCTTCATGATTTTTTAAACCATTTATAAAACACATCTAATCATTCATTAAATATAGTTTAAAAGTCATATATTTGTGTGTTTTTGTATAAACATTATATATATATATATTATATACATACCCACATATTTATACACCTGAAGACACACACACACACACACACATTTAACTCATATATATATACATGTTATATATATACACATATATATTATTTTCCCAAATTAATAATAATAATAATAATATTTTATTCTTATTATTAAATATCACCCATAATTACCACCATAAATGTTTCAACAATAACTTTCATTAAATACCGATAATGGTATCTGAACTTTATTAACCACACTTAATTGTATTTATTTAGCACAATTAATAGTATCATAGTTATTACATTAGACACCACTAAAATATCCATTCAACCAATATTTACACCATAACATAATTATTAATTGTACGTGTATATTTCCATTTTTTCATCAACAAAAAATAATTATATTATAATAATAATAATTATTATTAATATTTTAATTTCTCCAAAAATATTCAAATACCAAATATTATTATCCTTGTGTACGATCTAACCAATTACCTAATGAAAACAAAGTTTATGTCATTCCTAGGGTAAATTATGAATTATAGACCCAATGGGGGTCTCATATTTATAGTATGATGAAATTTTTGGGAGATATTTTATTTTTATAGAAAAATTATAATAAAAATATTAAATAAATTACGCTCAAATGAGATCTATCAAAACACCTGACGCACACAAATTTTATATCGCACCTATGGTAAACCCCACATTTTGGACCTAATTATGGTCTCAGATTTTTGATCCAATACACCATTTGAGAGATATTCCATTATTTCAAAAAAAATTGCACATACATTATATAATATATTTAATATTTTTATTCATTCAACACCGTATCTCTATAATCCCCAAAATATCATGTTAACTCAATACCCAACTACAAAAATATTCCATGGAATAAACCAAGGTGTTAACATGAATTTTGTCTTATGAAAATCCTTTATATCATTTATTGAGTGATTTTTATGGAAAATTACATTTTTGCATAAAAATAAACATAAAAAAATATAAATAATTATCAACGAGTGTATTATTATCATTAAAAATTAAGGATATTACACTTATCCCCCTCTATTGACTTATCTCCCCCAAGAAGTACTCTAGTGATATTTTTCCAACAACTCCAGGCACTGAGCTTGATAATCAGACTCTTATAGAGTCTATGGGATTACAAAAGGTTCTCATAGGAGTCTACCCATATCCCAAGATATAACCCTTATAGAATTAACCTTGGTTTCCACCCCTACATATTAGTCACAATCATCATATATATACTAAGACAACAACATTCTTAGTTAAACTAATTAATGCCAATTTGGATATATCACAATAGTATGTCTACATAAATATATCTTACAATCAGAAAATATATCCCTAATAGACATCATAATATAATAAATTTAATTAAAGAACTAATATATGACACAAAAATAGGTGTATATATATATATATATGACATGTGATCCTACTTGTCTAATCATGATGCATAATCCCCCCAAAATCCCATAAATCACATATCAATATAATGTGCATCACCCAAGGTGAATTTAATCAATGGTAACAAAAAATATTAATTTATCCACTTTATGAAAACTCATAGGTCCACTATCCAATGCTGATTAGACACCTACATAGTTCCCCTACTCAAGTCTCTATCATTATAACCCCTCTTTATCATGTCCCAAACTATTAATAATTACAAAAATAATAATTTATGTGTACTTTTATGTAAAAATGTATTTGTTTTAAATAAAAAACACTTAATAAATAACTTAAAGGCTTTGTGTAAAGGTAAAAATCATGTTAACACCTTAGAGTATTCTACGAAATACTTTTAGAGTTAGGAACCGAGTTAACATGAGATTCCGGGGCACGTAGATCCTCAGCTCTGAAAGAATAAAAATATTAAATATATTATATTATGTGCATGAATTGTTTTCCAAAATAATGTAATATCTCCCAAATAGTGTCTTGGAGGGAAAATTTTATACTACCATTAGGTCCGGGATGTCATGTTTACCCTCAATGTGACATAACATTTGTGTGTGTTAGGTGTTTAGACAGATCACACTTGTAAGTAATTTATTTAATATTTTTATTATATTTTTTTAAAAAATAAATAAATATCTTTTGAATGGGGTCTCTTATGAGAAATCTGAGACCACTGTTAGGTTTAGAATATGGTTTTCATCCTATGTGCGACATAAACTTTGTGTGTATCAGGTGTTTGGTTAGATCACACACAAGTGTAATAATATTTGGTATATAAATATTTTTTGGATAGTTATAATAATAATTATAATAATAATAATATTATTATTATTATTTGTGTCAAAGATTGAAATGAAAATATACATGTGAAATTAATAATTTTATTCTGGTGGGAATATTGTTTGGATGAATATTTTAGGGGTGGTTAATGTAATAATGGTGATATTAATAATTTTTATAAATAAATGAAATTGAGTTTCATTAATAAAATTTAATTACCATTATTGGTATTTATGCAAGAGGATACTGACTAGTAGTGATGCTCTCGAGTGGAACCATAAGGAGACTATATCCTCATCAAAGTGTATAGAAGAAATAAATAACTGATATAATAAATAATAATAGTAAATATAGAAACTAAAATATGAAATACATGATATAATAAACCAATCAAAAAAAGTCCCAAGGTACAAGGAAGTCCAGTAAATAAAAGATGTAGTAAATTTCCCACTCAAACTCCATCTAGAAATGCCCATGTTCTCCAGATCTACACTATAAACCATCCACCACAGGGGTATTTCTCTACACTGGATCCCTAGGCATGTTATTTTTAAGTGTACTAAAATTCCCGAGTAGGGTGTGAGTACAAGAATCAGTAGGACACCAAAAAAACCCCTTAATATAAGTGCATAAAATATACAATTGCATGACATTAACATAAACAACATACAGATATAAAAACAATATATCACAAAAGTACCAAACATATGCTGGGTCCTCAGGGACTGGTTCTACCAACTTCGATACCGTGCTAGAAGAAAAAAACCTACTTCAGCACCATGCTTGTAGAAATGTCGATAACCATCCTGAAACATCTCCTTAGTCTAATAGTCTAAAAACATGTACGATACATTCTCGTCCACTGGGATAACCCAAGTACACACCAAATATTGTTTTACAAATCCCTCTCTAATGATAGTTGAAAATTATGTGACACATCCCATTGGTTAGAATTTCTCAAGTACATTCCAACCAATGTTTGATACATTCCACTCAAGTGAAATACTCCTGAACATGCTTCAAGTCTCACATGTCATCCAAAATGTGTCACATATAACATGACATCCAAGGTCAACAAAAACACATGTCACATATAAAATTCCATCCAATGTCGACCAAAATATGTTTCACATCTCACATGCCCACTAAATAGGCCAAACCGATATGACCATCTAGAGAATATAGAATAATAGCATATATGATACAAGTACAATTGACAAAACAATATATTGTCAATACCATAGTATCATAATCTTCACAATCTATATGCAAACAACATCAAACATATGTCAAAGATACACACACACACCTCATGTGATTAATCATCAAACATAGGTATCATGGGATGAACACACATGCAAAATAATCATGCCAATAACCCATATAAAACATGCACTAATTTTTCAATGAATTCCTACCTTAAGTAAAATGAAGATTGAAGTCAACGGTTGAGGTCTGAGTTTAATTTCACCATCAAATACACTCCATTTTTTTCAAACAAAATTTGGTTTAAAATTATACTTATCGAGAAGAACACAACAACATTGAAGACACGTCAATATGATCAATATTTCTAGAGATATTGAAGAGAGATGTTTTTAAAAATAATAAAAAAAAATAAAAAAATTATAGAGAGAGGGAGAAGAGAGAGAAATTTAAGAGAGGTAGAGAGATGCATGATGAGAAAAAAATCCCCAGGAAATTATTTTTAGAACAACCCCTTCCCAAAACATGTTTTATAATTTTATTATTCATTTCCTTTATTTTTTTCAATTAAATCATTTATCACTTATTCTCTCCTCATTCATTACACATATGAACCCTTTAAAATCCTTCCTAATATTTATTTTATACACACCAAGCCCCCTTTTCTCATCAATTAACCATTTAACCATTTATTATTTTCCAACTATCCCATTTATTTCATTTTATTTATTTATTTCTCCTCTTAAATCCATGCACCACCCCTTCATGTGTTTTTAAACTATTTCTAAACACATTTAATCATTCATTAAATATATTATAAAATTTATAAATATATATTTATATGTATTATATATATTTATACACATACCCACATATACATATACACCCCCACACACTCATGCTTAAATATAACCCATATGTATATATACACATTACACACACACACATATTTAACTCATATATATACATGTTATAAATATATACACATCTATATTATTTTCGCAAATTAATAATAATAATAACAACAATATTTTATTATTATTATTATTAAATCTCCACCATCATTACAACCATAAATGTTTCAGTATTAACTACCATTAAATAATGATAATGGTAATTAAATTTAATTAATTACACTCAATTGAATTTATTTAGCACAATTAATAATATCACCATTATTACATTGACCACCACTAAAATATTCATCCAAAAAATATTTTCACAACAACATAATTATTAATCGCACATCTATATTTTTATTTTTGTCTTCAGCATAAATAATAGTATTACAATTATTATTATTATTATTTTAACTGCCCAACAAATATTAAAATACCAAATATTATTTCCCTTGTGTGTAATCTAATCAAACACCTAATGCGCACAAAGTTTATGCCACACCTAGGATAAAAATCACATTATAAACCTAACAGTGGTCTTAGATTTATCATAATTTACACCATTCAGGGGATTTTTAAGTTTTTTAGAAACAATTATAATAAAAATATTAATTAAATCAACCTCACACATGATCTATCAAAATACCCAACACACACAAATGTTATGTCATGAATAGAGTAAAATCCACATCCCGGACTTAATGGTGGTCTCATATTTCCCATCTAAGATTCCATTTTAGAGATATTCTATTATTTCAGAAAAGTCACATGAGAATAATATAATATATATAATATTTTTATTTTTTCCAGTGTTGAGGCTCCACAGGCCTTGGAATATCATGTTAAATTAGCACCAAACTACAAAAAGTTCCATAGAATATTTCAAGGTTTTAATAGGATTTTTATCCTTGTGAAATGAATTTAAGTCATTACTAAATAATTTTTATTGAAAAATTTCAATTTTACGTAAAAATACTCACAAATTATTATCAAAAAGGGTTTTATTATCATTAAAAATTGAGAATATTATAAGTTTTATAAATATATTAGCCATAAGTTAGAGAATAATAAACATTAAATTATGACGGAATGGCTAAATCAACTGGTCATAACCCCAATTCCCTCTAAACTCCAACTACAAAACCTCCCTTTTTCATAAAATTATGAGAAATGACACAATCAATATTGCAAAAATAAATATCATAAAGAGAAGACTTTATAGTTCCCTTAATCGGTTTAAACACTCATGGAAATCATGCCCTCATAATTTGGAGGATACAAACCACCCTGTCAAATGATACCCTCTCCTAATAAGGAGTACTAGTTCACTTCCATCTATGTTAGAAAATTGATTGACAAGTGTTCTATGTAAGAAAGATTTTATGCAATGGGATCCATCAATTCTATCTACAATGTATCATAATAGTTCATGGGATTTTTTCTTAGTTATAAAAATAATTCTCTTAAAAAATATAATAAAATTCTTATAGAATCATTTTAGGCTCAAGATATTGACCCACCATCTACTCCCAACATTGATGATGAAGTTATTGGAGAAATCTCACCCACCTCTAAATAAGGAATCTCCATCCTTATTGATGCATCATAATATAATCCTGATAATGAACTAGTCAAGGATGATATTCTTATAGAAAATATCAGTCATACAATAATATAATAATAAGAAGAAGTATATTCTCAATATCAAAGTAAGATCCCACAATTGGGGTCCCCACATGAACATCAATAACCATTAACCCATGCTATCATTGGGAATGGTAAGGCATCATCATGTATTCTTCTCATCATCCAATGAAAGATTTTAGGGAAATATATAATGAATAAAAACACCAAGTTGTGAAAATAGAATAAAAACTCTAGAAAATTAATGAAAAGTTACTTTAAAGAATTCCCGTTTAGGTTATTGACCCACAATAGTGGGTGGAGTTGTCACGATTGTAGTAATCTATTTAACCTTTGAGGAAATAATTTAGAAATATGGTTAGACTCATACAAAATCAAATTATTCAATTATATACCACAATGGTGGATCATCAAATAATTTTTCCTTATATGAAATGATTTCCTTTTCATAATACCCTAAACCACATGAAAAAATATCCTTATCATATGGACATAAACAATAAGATAAATACCACATGTTTCAGGATTATAAACCTAATAACCCATGGTATACCCATAATGTCCTTAAATTGCAGAGAGTTCTATCCCACATGATCTTAAACTATTAAGAGTAGTTTATACTATAAAAACTTAAAAATATTAGACAAATACACCCTATATTGCCTTAAACTTTTTAGATTGGTCCATCCTATATGATCCTAAAATTCTTGAAGTGGTCCATTCCTTATAACCTAAAAGTTGTGAAAGTACACTTCTATAATAGAACGATCTAAAAAATAGTTCCTAGAGTATGTTTTACCAATTCAAATTGGGTTTCCTCTAGCATCCTTACACTAAGAAACAACACCCCTTTTCAAAGAACCACATATGGATTGATTCATGTTTCCACATGATATGTAGTGATGCTCAAATATTCTATCCTAGTCCCAAATACTAAATTATTCTCCATTTAATATCTCATTCCACCTTGGTGTTTGAATCCCTACTAATTCATGTCATAAATTTCTTCTCATTCTTACACCAGGTTATTATTTCACTCCAACTAATATTACCTCATTACACTTTCTCATTTCAAGTTTTTACTCATTCACATCAGTTTTCTTATGTTAGAGTGAACCTATAGAACTATACATATCATGATTCTTATGTCATCAGATATATATGGACACTATGATTTACTATCCTAGGAAAAAATATATAATTCATTCTTATTAAATCCTTAATTATAATATTGTTTATGGTTTCTCCAATTCAAATTGACTTTTCTCCACTATACCTTTATTGGAATGAAACATATTGATTCTTAGATCTTGTATCTAGAGATAATCAACAAAATTATAGTAAATTCCATTTACCATTACACTCTAATATTTTTATCACCATTGACCATTAATTTTTGGTTTTATATTAGGTAGGAAACCCCATTTTGGTTTGAATTATAGGACCTTAATTGTGAGGAACACTATTCTCAATGATGTATGACCTTAAAATTCAATAA
Source organism: Viscum album (assembly GCA_963277665.1). Classification (NCBI taxonomy): domain Eukaryota; kingdom Viridiplantae; phylum Streptophyta; class Magnoliopsida; order Santalales; family Viscaceae; genus Viscum; species Viscum album. Next base: position 1,834,199,683 of record OY728160.1, read on the forward strand.
TTTTGTCCCTATAAAACAAACAAGTTTATAAAATTGGTTTGTTATTATCTCTTTATGTTGGGATAGTTATGATTAATTTTTTTAATAAATGTTCTCTTAGTTAAATTAGTGTGGCCTTGAACTTTAGACATCCAATTTTTATCTAACATTTAAGACCTTAAGTAGTAAATGAAAGAGACAAAAAACTTATAAAGTTGAAACCCCATAAAGGAAATCATAATATTATTCACTGATTAATAATTTATGATTTCATAGATTATTAAAAAGGTAGGGCATAAAATTAAAATTCACAATACTTTTTAGATCCAAAATGTTTCCCAATAAAATTAAATCTATGCTTTCTAAATCCAAAAATCTAGGTAAAAGTTAGAGAAATGAGAAAATAATTTTATAAGTGCTATTTACTCAATTTTTAAATTTTGAATCCATTTATTATTGGATGATTGTCTACCCCATGTTTTCTTATATTTTAGTATGGGTGAAAGTCAATAGGGGTAGGGTATTTAATTGATTGAAAATAAAATTTTCAAAAAATAAAAAAATTAAATAAGAACAAAACAAATTTTTATAGTAGTTTAGATCACAAATATCTCATGTCCACTCTTCACACCCCTCTACTCCTTGAGAGGTATGTTGAAAAATAAATCCCTATATTTCAAGGGGAGTCACAACCCAATTAAAACATGTATTTTCTAATAGAGGAACCACCTATACAAAACCTTCCTTTTATCATGGAGGTACAACCAATATTGTTGTGTGCCTTTTATGGAGGTATAACCAGTACAGAATTTTTTATGAGAAAAATCATAAAATAATTTACAATTATGGCACCAAATGAATAAATAATAAAATAAAACTCAAAACTATAAAAAATTATATAAATAGTGAACGCTTGAATGGATTATTTCTCAATCACTCTTCAATGAATTTCATTACATAGAAGTTATATCAAGAATATTAGTATATCATAATTAGAATATTTTAAAGCCTATAATTAGAGTCTAGTTATTCATTTTAGTGTGGTTTGATATTTATTTATAAAGATATCATTTAATAATCACCATCTTGAAGTCTTTATAATAGTTGGAGAACCCATTTCCTAAAATATTATCCATAATTCCCAAAACAGAATCATAATTTTTACACCTTTGAAATAATTTTTATTGTATAACTTCGATTTCCCATAAAATGGATTCTTAAAAACATCATAAATTTAAGTCACTTGAATTATTCATTCAAATATTCTTTTAAAATTCTATTGATTTTTTTAAAAAATAATTCCCATTTTTTATAGAAATATTTAATTATAATCACGATGAGGTATCCATTATTATCAATAATATATTATGGATGATAATTCTCTTGTTAATCATAAAATTAATTTTCAACGTACTTCTAAAGTTAATGTGAAATATACATTAACACTACATACGTAAGATTTTTTTTCAAAAAACAAAACATAATATATTTGTTCAGTACCCACTATATAATGTTTAATATCCTTTCATGGATAAGGTTTAGTACTATACCAAATTTTTATATGAGTAAAATTCATCCAATACATAAGATATTTCTTAACATCCATGATATATAATATTTTTTACTTGATTAGATTTCTAAAATCTTCAAAAGTAAGATTTATTTCAGCTACTAAAATATATATAATGATCTATCCCAGTACATAAGAATTTTTACTTTTCCATATTCACATCACTTTCCATACACAATATTTTCTATTGATATGTAATATTTTGGACGTTTAAAAATTATTTAATACAGAATCAACATCATTCATTTCTTTTAGAAGTATTTTAATATTTAAACATAAACTATGGGAATAATTGAATAAAAAAATATTAAACTATAATAAAATTAAAAAATTGGGTGATAAATAGTTATCAAAAAAAATATAGGGAAATGATATACTAAACATTATTTCCCCTTTTGATAATTACAAGACCCGACCATCTCTCCTAATTTTTGTAAAATTCAAAAAGATATGAAAAATATCGACCAGTTCATTCAAAATAAAAATAATCAAAACTAATAAAAATAAATCCATTATAAATAAACATCTCACACAAAATTAAAAGAATAAAGATGTCAGATAATAATCATTTTACAATAAATAAGAATTCTTAGGTAATTTTAAATCATTGAATACACTTTATGGTCAACAATAATATACCAATCGTTTAAAATTATAACTACACCAAAAATCATAAATAATAATAAAATGATACAAAAAAAATTAAATAAACAAATAATAAAAAACAATAAAATATCCCCCTTAATATATCACAACCCATCCCCTAGGGCCCGTGCCATGACTACCTCAAACCCGCATTCCATAGGCTAGGGGCTGGCAACTATCACCAAAGGCGTATTCTCTAAAACTGGGAAAGCATTGTCTTTATAACCTATAAGCACACGTAACCAAGCACACAAAAATATAGAAACACAAGTAAACTTAACTATAAATTGAGTGAGTGTAGTGGAAAAAGGGTCCAAAATACAAGCCCAACTGGAAATTACAAGTACAAATGTGAGAAAATAAAACTGAAGAAAATGGAAAGACAACTACTGGATCATCCTACGAGATTCCTACCTGAAGGGTAGGTATAGATAGCCTCCTCATCCCTCCATGTCCACCCGTCTCCTCTACGTACCGACACGCCGTATGGTCCACCTCCAAGCACCTTTCAGTCCTGGAAGCCTCATCCTCAGTCAATGCTATCCGTTGTCTGCATCCAAAATAACGAGGTTGGGGCATAGCCCGTGCAGGGGTGAGTATAACGACACTCAGTAGGGACCCCAAGACCCTCAAGGTCTCACAAAATCCACCAAGGATAAACCACAAATTATGAAATCAACCGATAATTCTACTTAGGTATATGCCCATACATATACCTATGTTATCAAGTAATCCATCTCAATCATGAAGGAACTCAGAGGATATGACTTAGCTCACACCAGGAATATCTTTAGGTACGGTAGTAGAGATGATTAGTTATAAATACTGAATAATTTTATTCCGTTAAGAGGCTATACTGCTAACCTGTACAGAATCTCTAGGAGCTGACCCACACAGGATCGCTGGAGCTGACCCACATAGGATCGCTCGGAGCTGACCCACACAGGATCGCTAGGAGCTGACCCACACAGGATTGCTGGAGCTGACCCACAGATGATCGCTAGGAGCTGACACACATAGGATGACTAGGATCTGACCCACATAAGATCTCTAGGAGCTGACCCACACAAGATCACTAGGAGCTGACTCACATAGGATCGCTAGGAGCTGACCCACACAGGATCGCTAGGACCTGACCCACACACGATCGCTAGGAGTTGACCCGCACAGGATAGTTAGGAGCACTCTTCTCGTCACAACCGACTACTGGGTTTCCGCACTAGGCTTTATCGTCTCTGGGAGAGTCTGCTCCCCAATCCACTAGTTAAATATCCAACTACCACGATGTCCCATGAAGAAGAATCTCAAATTACCTCCATGTCATATGGATTTCAACGCAACAGACGACACGTCATTTGGACACCCAGTCTGTATGTTATTAGCCTTTTAGTTTCGAGGGCCCTGTTGGATTCGTGCTCGATCCAATCTGACCATTCCCCAACTTTATCCAAAACACCAGTGGGGTATACCAAAATGACCATCTTGATCCAAGATTTCCAACGCCGCTAACTGTTCATCAAATGGACGTCCGATGCCAAAGTTAGGGACAAAAAAAGTAAATGGGTCGTAGTGGGCCTGGGTCAGATCCGACCTAATCGGACTGACCCGGACCAACCCGACCTGGGCCGACCCAGTTCGGTTCAACCCGGCCTGACCCGCTGGGTCTGTCTTGGCTCACTGGGCAGCCCAGACCATTGGGTTCGGCCTAGCCTGCTAGGTGGCTCGGCCCGCTGGGTTTGTCCTGGCAGGCCGTGAGGGGCCACAGAGGGCCATGAGTGTCCATGGGGCCGCAGAGGGTACCTCAAGGGTGTTAGAATGCAGAGCAGCTTGGCTGGGGGTTTCTGCTAGGGCGTGAGGCCGTGGGGCTGCTCGGCCGGGGAAGTTCGACCGGAAGGGCGGCGACGGCTCGGGCGGCGGCTCGACCCGGATGGCGGCGACATCTCGTACGGCGGTGGGGAATCAGAAAATGGAGGAAGCTCATGGGGTGGTAGCTCAGATGGCAGTGGATTGGCCCAGACGGTGGTGGCAGCTCAGACGGCGGCTCGGACCATCAGCGACAGCTCGGGCGGTGGCTCAGCTCGGACGGCGGTGACGACTTGGACGACGACTCGGCCTGGACGGTGGCGGCAGCCCAGGCAGCGACAGTGACTCGGTTTGGCTCAGCTACAGATGACACGAAGCGGCGAAGGCTTTGGGAAAGCGATGGCCGCAAGGCGCGGAGGCCTCGGGGTGGTGGGGTGTCGTGCCTTCATCGACGGTTCCCTAGTTCCACCGGTGCCGATCGCCGGCACCGGTCACCATCACCAAAGTCTCCTTCTTTTATCACAAAGGACACAATAAGGAAGAATTGTGGAGGGGTCAGGCCATGTTTGTTTGGCCCACCCCCTCCATGTAATAGAAGTATCAAGTGGTTCACCATTTTTGAATCAATAACGTGTTAGAGAGAAGAAATTGAAACAACCACCCTACATCTTCCCACAAATAATCATACACAAATAAACCCCTACCTCGTTTGATTCGTCGACGGAGATCGTGAGGGAGAAGACGACATCATTGGGGAGGGGAAGAAGATCATCGATTGAAGGCGTCCCATGTTGGAGGATGTCTTGAGGAATAAATTCGAATTCGAGATCGACATTATTCATTGGAGTTCTTCGTTGAAGAGATTTCTCTCAAGTGTTGGGAGACGCAACACTTTACCAGCATTTCTTGACTTGGTAAAGCCATCCCAAATCGTCCTCCCAAGCTCCACATAAATAGGAGAGGGTGGGAGGTAAGTAACGATCATGGAATTTATGATGGTTAATTTATTAGGAACCTTTATAAATTCCAACGATGATGTTACTTAGTATTTAAAAAGGGTCAATCCAATTAATTTACCTTGGTGCAATTTATTGGTAGGATTCCAAGGGACTTCCCCACATTTAAGAGGGGTTCGGGTGGTCCCTGCAACCATGAATTCACAAAAAGGGGGTTTTAGTTCAGGTGGTCACCACCTATTTAACAATATGTGGGAGGTTTTAGTTTAGGTGGTCCCCACCTCTTTAACATTCAGTTGGGAGGATAAAAATAAAAGTTTATTTTATTTTTATTCTCTTGAAAAATCACAAAACTAAATTTCACCCATGACGAACTACTATCGAGGTGAAAGTATCTTTAAGCGAATACTGGTGTTGTGAGTTCAATGGTGTCCTTGGATTTCAATTCCAAGAACTGGTTCAAAAGTTACAAAAACCCACTTGGACGTTTACTGAATGTACCCAAAACAAAGTTCAGAAATTTATTATGGGTCCTCGGGCCTCAGAATCACGCACCATCAATTTTTTCAGACTCATAAAATTCCCATATATTTAAAAAAAATACATAGAAATTCTGGGTCTTTATATTCTCCCCACCTCGGGGCTTTACATCCCCATAAGCCACATCACAAAACTAGGAAAGCAAGTAAGGGTACTGAGTACGCATCTGAGCCTACCGCTCCCATGTGCTCTCCTAGAGGTTCTCGTGCTGCCAGTGAACGCGCACCAAAGTTATTGCCCATCCATAAAGTACTTGCTCTTGTCGATCCTCAATCACTAATGAAACCTCCGTAAAAGTCTCCCCATCAGTGATGTCCATATTTCCATGGTCGATGATGTGATAAGGTTCGTGCACATATCTTCTCAGCTGGGATACATGGAAGACGTCATGTACTCGGTGCAACTGAGGTGGAAGAGCTAATCGGTATGCCACCTTGCCAACTCTACTGAGGACCTGAAAAGGTCTGATGAACCTTGAAGATAACTTTCCACCTCAGCCAAATCTCCACAAACCCCATAAAGTTGAGACCCATAGAAAGACATGGTCACCATCCTCGATCTCTAGAGGTCTCTCTCTCCTGTTGGTATATGACTTTTTCCTACTCTGTGCAGTCTTCATCCGCTCCTGGATAATCTTCACCTTCTCTGTGGTAGCTTGTACCATCTCTGGTCCCACTAGTACTGACTCTCCTGGGTCAGTCTGGTAGAAAGGTGATCTACAAGGTCGCACGAACAACGCCTCAAAAGGTGTCATCCTAATGGTGGAGTGATAGTTGTTGTTTTATGAAAACTCTACTATATTAAAGTGATCCTCCCATCTACAACCAAAGTCGAGGACACAAGCACACAACATGTCCTCGAGGGTCTGAATGGTCCGCTTAGTATGGCCATCCATGTGAGTATGGAAGGTGGTGCTCAAATGAAGCTGCATCCCAAAAGCCTCCTACAACCCCTTCCATAGCCAGGAAGTAAAACGTGCATCACGATCAGAGACAATCGTCGAGGGTACTCCATATAGCTGCACAATCTCCTACACATAGAGGTGTCCCAAGCTCTCTACTGACCCCTGCTCTCTGATCGATAGGAAGTAGGCCAACTTGGTGACTCAATCAACAATCACCCAAATCGAGTCATGTCCCCTAGATGTACGTGGAAGTCCTGTCATGAAGTCCATGGATATCCCATACCACTTCTACTCTGGGACCTCTAAAGGCTATTCCAAGCCTACAGGTACTTAATTCTCTGCCTTCACTTGCTGACAAGTGAGGCATCGAGAGACAAACTCTGCTATATATTTCTTCATTCCTGGCCACCAGTGTTGTTGTTGAAGATCTTGGTACATCTTCACCACTCCTGGATGTACCGCTAGAGGGGATGTGTGGAACTCCCTCAACACTTCCTCTTGAAGTGATACTGGTACCATGTTATGTCCTCTGAAGAGGATGACGTGCTCCCCACCTTCGAAAAATCCATCAGGTGCCTGCCCTGTGGATATCTGAGCATGTTGAGCCTCATAGTCAGCGTCCCCATGCTGCGCCTCCTTGACTCGCTGAAGAAGTGGGGGAGTGACTGTAAGATACTAAAGGAAACCTGCTTCATCTCAATCCACAAAGGATATCTTCAATGTGGCCAGCTGCTCTGCCACCTCACCTAGCATTTGTATACTAGATCTCCTGTTGAGTGCATATGATACAAAGTTCCCCTTCGCAAGAGTATAGACTATCTCAAAGTCATAGTACTGAAGGAACTCAATCCAACGTCGTTGTCTTAGGTTCAGGTCCTTCTGAGAGAAGACATACTTGAGACTCTTGTGATTAAAGTAGATTGTAAAACGTTCACACATCAGATAGTGTCGCCACATATTCAAGGCGAAGACCACTACTACTAACTCCAAATCATGGGTAATGTAGTTCTTCTCATGCTGTCTCAACTATCGACAACCATATGTGATCACTATTCACTCCTATATCAGGAAACATCCAAGCCCAGTCCCTAATGTGTCGCAGAAAACTACATACCCTATGGCCTCCTCTGGAAGCCTCAAGATGGGGGAACTAGTCACCCTTTGCCTTAGATCCTAAAAACTCTACTGGAATCTCTCCGACCACACGAAGGGTTTACCCTTCTTCGTCAAGGTTGATTGTGGTTCTGAAACTCTGGAGAAATCTGGAACAAACCTCTAGTAGTATCCAACAAAACCCAGGAAACTTCGTACCTCCGTCACACTCCTGGGTGGCTCCCAAGAAAGTACCGCCTCAATCTTCCCTGGATCCACTGCAACTCCAGCCTCCGATATGACATGTCCGTGAAAGTGAACCTATTGGATCTAGAACTGGCACTTTGAGAGCTTACCATAAAGCTAGTGCTCTTGGAGTGTGTCTAGTACTACCTGCAAATGATAGGCATGCTCCTCCTCAGTAGTCGAGTAGATCAAAATGTCGTTGATGAAGACAACTACAAAGTGATCAAGGTATGGCTGAAAGATCCTGTTCATGATTCCCATGAACACTAGTGGAGCATTGGTTACACTGAATTGCATAAAAAAGAACTCATAATGGACATACCGACATCTGAAGGCTGTCTTATGCACATCCCCATATCACACTCTGAGCTGGTGATAGCCTGACCTGAGGTCTATATTTGAGAACCACCATGCTCCCTTCAGCTGATGATAGATGTCTTCAATCCTTGAGAGTGGGTACTTGTTCTTCATGGTCACCTGGTTCAGGCACCGATAGTAAACCAAAAATCTTCATCTCCCATCCACCTTCTTGGAAAACAGAATCGGGGCTGCCCAAGGTGAAACACTGGGCCAGATGAATACCTTCCCCTATTAGTCCTCTAGCTGTACCCGTAGCTCATGAAGCTCCGCAGGGACCATCTGATATATTGGTGAAGATATAGGTGCCATCCTGGGGTATAATTTAATGTAAAAGTCCACCTATCTGTGAGGAGGTAGACCCGTACATCATTAGGGAAGACATCTGTGTACTATTCCACCACTACTGGATAGCTCGGACTCTCCACATCAACATCTCTAAGGGTTAGTCTAGCCAACTAACGAGTGATCGACTGCACTCTCCTCTGGGTAAGTCCATCCTACACTCCAAAGGCTCCCTTATTGCCGATGAAGGTAAACCTAGTCCCATACATGCAGGCACACAGCACTTTGTGCCTAATACAGTCTATCTGAGTATGTACTGTAGATAACTAGTCCATACCCAAGATGACGTTGTAAGGCCTTGATTCCACTACTAGGAGATCACAGCCAAAGCTCTCGCCTCCTAGAGTAAGCTCACACTGTTAGAACCAGTGTGTAATCATTGAATCCATTCCCATATGAGTCTCTAGACGTAAGGATCGAGTAAACAGATCCATTGGAATCTCCGAGCTCTGAACAAGGGCAGTTGAAATAAAAGAATGACTATCACCTATGTCTATAAGTACTGAAGCTAAGGTGGAGTAGACACAGATCATACCTCGTATCATCTATGGAGCTCCATGATCATAGGACTCAACTACTTGGAGGCTGAGCTCTCCCCTGTCCACCAGCTCCCTGTAGTCAGGGTGGACCTCCTGGTGGTGGTGGTGGTAACATCTCGAAATGTCTCCCACTGCCAAATGCACGGCTAGCTCCTATGCCACATCCTCCTGCTCCCTACAGACCTCCTCGATCGAACCTCTGTCTCGGTCTAGGTGGTCCCTCGACCGTCTTCTGATCATCCGTCTGAAGGGTTGGACAATCATGAGCCATGTGACTCAGCCCGCCACATGAGTAACACTGCCCACTCCTTTCCTGTTTGGTTCCACCTTGGGTGCCCCGCACAACCGATCCTGAGTCATGCGGTCGTCCACCTGTAGGTCTGGTCCTATTGGACCTCTGAAACATTTGTCTGCTGCCAGTTGTGGAAGACTTAGCTACGTGATGACTGGTAGTGGGTCTCGGCACTGGTGACTGCTCGACAACGAAACTATCCACCAGCAGGGCTCTCTCAAACACCCCCACCGGCGTCGGGATGCTGAGTGAGATCATCAAAGCCCTGATCTCCCTTCTGAGCCCCTTATCAAAGGTCTAAGCCCTGAAGAAGGGGTCCCACACCATATCAGTGGAGTAGTGTGAGAGGTCAGTGAACCTCTCTGAGTACTGAGCCACAATCATACTGCCCTACTACAGATGAAGTAGCTCCTGTATGCACACTGTGCAAAGAGTCACTGGAACAAACTCTTCCCAAAATAGGATCTTGAAGTCTACCCAGGGAAGCATCACCTCATCATGAACTTGGAGCATAAAGCTCCACCATCTGTCTACTGCTACCTGTAGAAGGCTGGCAGTAAGGATCACCATGAGATCGGCTGGTGTCCCTACTTGTCGGAAGACTCTCACCACATCCCCCAGCCAATCCTCAGCCGCCTGTGGGTCCATCTCTCCCCTAAACCTAGGTGGCCTCTGATGCTGGAACTCATGCAACACGCTCAAGTAGCGTGCACCATCTACTACTGGGGATGGTGGAATTGGTGGCTCAATGGGGAATGGTACCGCTGGTGCCTTCGCTGGTGCCTCTACTGGAAAAGGGCCCTGCACTGAGGCCTCATCACTCGGTGGGCTATCAGTACGTACAACTCTATGAACTCTAGCTGGCTATCTGTGTGGAGGAATCCTGAAAATAAACAAGTGTGCCATGGTCAATAAGTTATAACTGGTGAGCTAACTCAAAAGATCAGAAAGAAAAATTTTCAAAACACACACGCAATCAGTGGTTTCATGCACTGTGTTGGAAATCAGAAGTCAGGGTCCTGGTGTATGGATACGTCAGCCGAAAAACAAACACTAGACTCCCTGAAATGAAAACCACACTCATTACCCTTTACACTATTGCTTCAAAGAAAAGATCAAAGTTCTAGTTCTTCGGTAGAATCGACTCCTCTGATACCAATTTGTCATGAACTGTCCCCCGGGGCCCGTGTCATGACAATCCCAATCCCACCTTCCATAGGCTAGGGGCTGGTGACTATCACCGAAGGCGTATTCCTTAAAACTGGGAAGAAATTGCCTTTATAACCTGTAAGCACATGTAACCAAGCACACAATAAGATAGGAACACAAGTAAAATGAACTGTAAACTGATTGAGTGCAGTAGAAAAAGGGGCCAAAATACAAGCCCAACTGGAAAGTACAAGTACAACTATGATAAAATACAACTGAAGAAAATGGAAAGATAGCTAATGGATCATCCTTGGAGATTCCTACCTGAAGGGTAGCTCTAGATCACCTCCTCAGCCCTCCGCATCACCCCGTCTCCTCTGCGTACCGACACGCCGTATGGTCCACCTCTGAGCACTGTCCAGTCCTAGCACCCTCGTCCTCAGTTAGCGCTATCCTTCATCTACATCCAACATAACAAGGTGCGGGCAAAGCCCATGCAGGGTTGAGTATAACGATACTCAGTAGGGACCCCAAGACCCTCAAGGTCTCACAAAATCCACCAAGGATAAACCAAAAATTATGAAATCAACAGATAATTATACTTAGGTATATGCCCATACATATACCTAAGTTATCAAGTAATCCATCTCAATCATGAAGGAACTTAGAGGTTCCGACTCAGCTCACATCAGGAATATCTTTAGGTACGGTAGTAGAGATGATTAGTTATAAATAATGAATCATATTATTCTATTAAGAGGCTCTACTGCTAACCTGTACAGAATCTCTAGGAGCTAACCCACACATGATCGCTGGATCTGACCCACACAATATCGCTCAGAGCTGACCCACACAGGATTGCTAGGAGATGACCCACATAAAATTGCTGGAGCTGACCCACAGAGGATCTCTAGGAGCTGACCCACAAAGGATCGCTAGGAGGTGACCAACATGGGATCACTAGGAGCTGACCCACACAGGATCCCTAGGAGCTGACCCAAATAGAATCTCTAGGATATGACCCACACATGATCTCTAGGAGATGACCCACACAGGATATCTAGGAGCACTCTTCTCGTCACATCCAGCTACTGGGTTTCTGCACTAGGCTTGCTCGTCTTTAGGAGAGTCTGCTCCCTAATCCACTGGTCGAATCTCCAACTGCCACGATGTCCCACAAATAAGTATCTAAAAGGACCTCCACATCATCGGGGTCTCATGGAAACAGAAGGCGCGTCATTCGGACACCCGGTCTGTGAGTTATTAGCTTTTGGTCCTGAGGGCCCGGTTGGATTTGTGCTCGATCCAACCCGACTATTCCACAACTTTATCGAAAAGTCCAGTGGGGTATACTGAAGGGACCGTCTTGCTCAAAGATTTACAGAGCCACTAAAAGTTCATCAAATGGACGTCTGGAGCCAAAGTTATGGCCAAAAGAAAGTAAATAGGTCATAGTGGGCCCGGGTCCAGTCAGACCCGACCCAACCCGTCCTAGGCCGACCTGGTTCGGGTCGACCCGGACAGACCCGCTGGGTTTGGCCCGACCTGCTGGGCGGCCCAGCCCACTGGGTTCAGCCCAGCCTGCTGGGTCCGGCCTGGCAGGCCTCGAGGGGCCACGGAGGGCCGTGGGTGACCATGAGGCTGTGGAGGGTGTCGCGAGGGCGCACGACCGCAGAGCGGCTTGGCCGGGGGTTTCCGAGAGAGCACGAGGTCACGGGGTGGCTCAGCCGGGGAAGTTCGTCCTGAAGGGTGACAACGACTCGACCCGGTCGACGACGGTGGCTCGGATGGTGGCGGCGGCTTGGACAGCGGGTCAGACCGATGGCGGCGGCTCCGGCGGCGGCTCAGCACAGACGGTGGTGGCAGCTTAGCCCGGACGGTGGCGGCGGCTCGGGCAGCGGTGGAAACTTGGGTCGGCTCGGCTGCGGATGGTGTGGAGCGGCGGAGGCCACGGGGTGGCGATGGCCACAGGGCACGGAGGCTACGGGGCTGTGGGGCACCGTGCCTTCATCGGCGGTTGTCGAGTTCCACCGATGCAAATCGCCAGAACCGGTCACCGTTACCAAAGTCACCTTCTTCCATCATGAAAGACACAATAAGGAAGAGCAGTGGAGGGGTCAGGTGATGTTTGTTTGGCCCTCCCCCTCCACGTTAGAATGGTAGAAATTGGTTCACCATTTTTTAATCAAGAACATGTAAGAGAGAAGAAATTCAAAGAACCACCCTACAACTTCCTAAAAATAATCATACACAAATAAACCCCTACCTCGTTTGATTCATCGATGGAGATCACGAGGGAGAAGACGACGTCATTAGGGAGGGGAAGACGATCGTCGATTGAAGACGTCCCACGTTGTAGGATGTTCTAAGGAAGAAAGTTGAAGTCGAGGTCATTGTTCTTCATTGGCGTTCTTCATTGGAGAGATTTCTCCCAAGTGTTGGATGATGTGACACTTTACAAGCACTTTGTCTCTTGGTGATGTTGTCCCAAATCCTCCTCCCAAGCTCCATATAAATATGAGAGGGTGGGAGGTAAGTAATAATTGTGGAATTTATGACGGTTCATTTATTAGGAACCTTCCAAAATTCCAACGATGCTGTTACTTAGTATTTAAAAAGGGTCAAGCCAATTAATTTATATTGGAACAATTAATTGGGAGGATTCTAAAGGACTTCCCCACATTTGAGAGGGGTTTGGGTGGTCCCCACCACCATGAATTCACAAAAGGGTGTTTTAGTTCAGGTGGTCCCCAGTTCTTTAACATTCAGTTGGGAGGATAAAAATAAAAGTTTATTTTATTTTAATTCTCACGAAAAATCACAAAACTAAATTTCACCCCCGACCAACTGTCATCGAGGTGAAAGTCTATTTAAGCGAATCCTAGTGCTGCGAGTTCAACGGTGTCCTCAGATTTCAATTCCGAGAACTGGTTCAAAAGTTACAAAATCCCTCTCATAGGTTTATTGAACGTACCCGAAAAAAAGTTCATAAATTTAATTTAGGCACTCCGGGCCTCGGAATCACGCGCCATCAATTTTCACGGACTCCTAAAATTCCCATATATTTAAAAAAATTACATAGAAATTCTAGGTCCTTACATAACCAGACATTAATTTATTTCAAAATAATATAATAGTGAATTATTACCATGTGAACTTATCCTATTAAAAATAAAATACTAAAAGGATATTTGAAATTGAGCTTCCCCGGAACTACACTCCCAGATCTAAGTCTAAAAAAAATTTATTTAGACACTAGATTTGATAAAAATTGAGATCAACCTATATTTATTTTATAAAATTACCATAGGATAAACATTATAACTCATAAATCATCTAACAATCCCAAGAATGTAAGGTTTAAAATATTTTATGAACAACTATATAAGAAAATTATTTTACAATACTTATGAAAATTTCTTCATATTCAAACCAAAATAAATCCACTTTTAGACATCTTCTAGGTTATACTCATCTTTATAACACAGGGAAAGAAAACATATGAATGGAGTGAGATCAAACACTCAGTAGGGGAAGAATTATCAACATGTTATTAATGGTTAGATCAAAAGAATATGAGAAAACATGTGTAAGGGAGGAATTTCTTATTAAAAGAACATGAAAAAAATAGTTTTTCAAAAGTCACCATAGAAGGGAATGAAATATAAAATGAACAAACATATAACAAGGAAAAGGCTGTGAAATCAGGAGATAATAAACATGATCAATGGATAATAATCATAGGTATATGTCTTGGACATGTAACATGCCATTGAAACCTAGCATAAAAAAGAACATTGGAACAAACATAGTCATATAGAAATTATAAAATTGTAAACAAAAAAAATGTCCATGCTTCATTTTGTGAACAAAAAAATTCCTAAAAATCATGTTTTGAACCAAAAAAATTCCCATGATTGATATTGTGAACAAAAAATTCCCAATATTTCTGTTGTGAACAATCAAAATGTTCACGGTTCATATTGTGAACAAAAAAATGTTCACACTTTTTGTTGTGAATTTTTTTCCATGATTACCATCATTATCTCATGAGATTTAAATCCTTAACCTATGCATTAGAGAGATATATAGGATCCTAGCTGTCAATCATCTGCACATACGTGTGAAACTTGAAAAAAACATTCATCTTATCATAGAGAACCCCTGTAAAATATAATGGGTTTCTTAAACCTTTGAAAAAGATCACAAATCATGAACTTATAAAATAATAGGATATCAAAAATCATTTTTTCAAAAAGGAATCATATCATAATAACATATATATGGTGATCCAAAAATCACTTAGTGAAAGATAAACCTTTGAGGTTAGATAGAAGTAAAAATAAAAAATATTTTACAAAACCTTTTTAAACATTGTTATATAAGTTAAAGTACAAATTAAATTCAAAAACTTTTTTGTAAAGGGAAAGCGATGTCCTTTGAAAAATTTGTCATAAAGAGTTACAAATAAAATATCATTAATATAACTCATTATCTTGAGTCACTAAGTTCAGGAAAATATTCCACATGGCCTCACATGCACCTCCCCGTATACAAGAGGTTGTTGAAAACTAGTGAGGGATAAGAGGGTCATCATTGAAATACTATTCTCTCGGTATTAGGTAAACATCATATTATACAATGTAAGTGATAAAAATAATCTTTAATAAATAAATAATAAATAAATAATTAGAGTAGTGGCATAAATATAAAGTACCAATTCATGAAATATAAAAATGGTATGTCAGGTCACATAACCTAAAATAAAGAAAAGGGGTCCCCACAGGTGGTGGATCAATGTACTAGAAAAAACTAATAAAAAACAGAACCAACCTCCCATCCCAAGGTCAATCTTACAAAAAATGTATCCTCTCACTAAACCTACTCAACCACCCACTACGCATCCCTTTATCTTCATCGGATCCCTAATCATTAAATCAGAATTTTCACTGAGATGCCCGAGTAGGGAGTGAGTATGAGACCTAGTAGGATACCACCAACAATCCTTATCATAAGTGCATAATTTATATCGGTGCATTCCATTAAATTAATCATAGCATTGATAAGAAACAAGTATATAATAAAATCATAACATAGGTTTTTGTTCCTTTAAGACTGGATCTACCTACTTCAGCTCCATGCTATAAGGGAAGTCAACCATCCATGTCTAACATATACCCCCTCCATGGGATAGTCCAAAAACATGTTTGAACCATCCCTTTGGAATGGATAGTACATGTACATGAAAAAAAAATTATGACACACCACTATTTGGGAAATAATCCAGATGGATCAACCTGTACACTAATATGAACAAAAAATGTAATATATATATTTATATATCTAGAATTATAGATCAAACATCACATCATATCAAGAAATATTCATATCCATCACAAATACACACATGATTAAACATCAAGCATAGGTCCCATGGGACCACACATTCACACCTCATGTGATTAAACATCATACGTAGGTCTTATGGGATACACATGAATACCAAAAAATCATGTGGAGAACCCATATAAACATTTTATAATGATAACGACCACCTACCTTAGGTGAAAAGATGTTCTAATGAAATGCATCACTATCTATATCCATTTTAACAAATCAAGATCCTAGAACCATTCTTGATCCATGAAGATTAGAATTTTAAGATCATTTTTGAAGATGTTCTACACCTAAAATGCTGGACTACATCACACATACCCAATACGATTCTTTTCCGACAATGATCTAGGCCCAAACATTATAGAGACACCAAATCCTAGAATAATAGTAATGATTCTATCAATGACCATAATTCCCTCATTAAACCATGTAAAAACCTTAATATTTTGTGAAGGCATCAAGGATATAATTGTTTTAACCATGGATAAGTAGAGGGGTATAAAAACCCAAGACTTTTACACATAATATTACATGATAATATGCATAATTATACATCATAGTACAAGCCAAGGATCTTATAGTTTATTGTATTAGAAGACTATGAACATATTACAAAAAACATGGAACTAAATAAAACATTTCTTTATTTAATCTTCAAATTGATATCATAACATCTTGTGTGCTCAAACATATGCATAGGGTACCCTGTGGAACACATGAACAACGGGATGATCTAAATAGCCCAGTAAGGGAATAACCATAAGAACAAAGCATCAACACATGGTATAGAAGGCATGAAATGAAGATATAAAAGGCATGTAACATATGGAATCATAAAATATAAATATGGAATCATATATACATGGAGTTATAATAATGTTTCAGCAACATAAAACATGAATTTAGCACGAGTCAAAGCTAACCGCCAAGACTTTTGCACATCGCAGCATAAGCCAAGGCTAACCACCAAGACCGGCAATCATGTCAGCACAAGCTAAGTCTAACTACCAAGACTGTCACACATAACGTCTCATGAAACTCAAATTTACCCAATTCATTGGAGCGCTATCTGTGTGCACCCAAATTAACTTGTCATGAATATTTCTTCCACATAAATAATCATGCATAATCAATCTTACATAAACATAAGGGTTACCCATGGAAATAATTGGTTACCATAATCATGTCATAAAACATAACAAATGGGTGTATCATAAAAGTGACCTTGAAATAAAGGAAATAAAATATACATGGAAATTAATAAGGGAAAATAGGCATGTATAATGGCAAGGGATATCAATTATAAGTGATAACATGTAAGAAAAATATTTATGAAATTTTAGCATTAAAACATTTTTGTGCAGTTTTAAGGAAAATACTATAGATCCTTTAAAATAGAAAAGGGAAAAATACTTTATATAAATCCATAAGAGAACCAAGAAGGTTTTCATAATAAAAAATATTGATTTTATAAAAACAATGGTCACTTAAAATATAATATAGAGTGCACTTTAAATTGGGTAAGAATTCAGGAAGTTCCCTCAAAACAAGTTTGTTTATCAGGAAGTATTGAGGAGGGAATCACTTAAAACATGTATATCCCAAAAAGATAATGATGAAAGGGTCTTGATAAATGAATTTTCTACATGTACACAACATTTATAAGATTCACATAAAAATATGACATAACTTAATTTTGGTAAAAGGAAGATATTGGAAAATCGAGGAGATACTAAAGCCTTGGAGCGGTGTTTTCCATATCCATCGTAAAGCCTAGGGTTTTTTTCGATTCATTCCTCCTTACCCCATAGGGCTGAGATCTGCTCATAGTGGCCAAGGGTTCATCTCTACGTTTCTTCTCAGTGGAGTTATGGTGGTCAAATAAATGAAGAACGACATTGGCATTGTTTCTTGTGCGGCAGTATCACTTCCTACTGGAAGTCTGAAAATCGGCTCGGCACAGAACAATGTTAGCGTCATTGCTTGTTCAGTGGTGTCACTTCTCGATAGAAGTATGATAGTCAGCTCAGTGCGGAACTATTTTTTATGATGTAATGTCACCACTTCTCTTCTAAGGTATGGAGGTCGGCCGAGTTTACCTCTATTTGACGGCGACAAGTCTTGTGGTGGCCCCATTCTTGGTTCGGGTTGCTCGGCTTGTCCGGCGTGCTAGTTGACCAAGTGGGATGGTTTATTGGATGGATCCAGGCTTGATTCTAATATCTTTTTATGTGGATTAGGGTTTAATATTATTTCTTTAGAGGGGGGAGGCCTTCAGTCTCGGATGCTGTGAGTTTTTATAAGATTCTAATTTGGTTCCAGTTGTGAATTTGTTCTCTCGATCTGGTTTTGGTTGTTCCAGTTCAATGTCGCCGGTCTTTCTCATTCTTGTCATTATGATTCCTGTGCTGGAACCTGATGGTGGTTCATCCGAGGTTCTGATCGGAGTAGATCTATTCCCCTAGAAGTGTTTCTGTTTCAGGAAGTCCCATTTTCGCTCATTGGTGTCAGTTCCTAGGTGCGAGGTTGGGCTATCTAGTCCTTGGTGACAATGGATTGAACTCGTGTTCTTTGTATTGTCTTCCGGGCTTTGTGGATTTTATGGTGGGGTGGTGGTCGACAAGGTTGGTCTAGGATGATCGATTATTGGTGGGTTTTCTAGTTTTTTTCTCAGAATGGTTAATGGGTTTGTGAGGTCTGTTGGTACGGTGATACACTCGAAATCGACCACGTGGATCAGGCCCCATAAGAGGTTTCAGAGCTAGTTGTTATTTGTTATAGAGCTTTATGGATTTGGATGTTCATAGGGTATGAAATTTTCATCGGATCGGGCCTATGCTTTGAAACAGGACACTTTTTTCCATTCAGACCTGTACTAGTGGAGAGCATTTTAATGATCAATTGCTAGGGAGGGGTAGCCCCATGTTGTCAGTTTGGTTTGTCTCGCTAAAACTTCAGGTTGTGATTTTTCCTAAGTCGATGATGTTGATTTGGGTTTCCCCCTTCTTCCCTTAAAGGGGAGTGGGTATTTCTTTAAATAATAAAAAATTTTAAGGCCTCCAGGCTATTGGATGGATGGTAAAAGGAAGATAAGGCAAGCTAAAGGAACAAAAGAGGTTTGGGTAGAATCCCTTACGGATTATTGGCATGGTATTAGGTGTACTTAAGAGTGATTAATGAGAGATAAATGGGTTTCTCATCACTTATAAATCATGAGGGAAGTATGGGGGAGGTGCGAAATCATTCCCCATCCTTAGGGATTACACATAAAAGTTCATAACATAGAAGACATTCTCGAATAAAAGTTAAATAGGGAGGATCCCTTACCTTAGATTTGATGGTGTTATCTACTTGAAATTAATGAAATGAATAATAAAATTAGGCTCATTAATTAAAAATTACATAACCTCTTCTATATTTATAAAATTTAGTATAACCTTTTTAGGTTCATTCTGGAACTTTTTGATTGGTTATGAGGTTCAATTTCATTGTTTGGGTATATTTGCTTCCTTGGTTTTAATGACCGGTTCACTTATATTCATGTTCGTACACACATGTATGATGCGAGTGGTTATCCGGAATTGGAGTTATATTTTATTATTGAACATAAATAAGGTTACATGGTTGTAAATATAATTTGGTTACTTGGAGTGAAGTTGAATCATTATATAAAACTTTTGTGATAACCCTTTGGGTTTATTGGCGGTTTTTGATCACTACGAACTCATTTTGCATTATAATTTAATATCATGTGTACAAAAAGATTATAGAACCTAGAATTAGATATATTACATAATAATCTGGTTCAACCATAAAAAAATGTTTTCAGGACCAGAATTGAAGATGGTAAAAGAAATTGAAAACCCATTGTCCTTTAATGTTGTAAATTAACACATCTCGGATGGTGTCTTTTGTACTAATATAAAAGAAGAGTAAAGAAGAGGTGATAATAACTTATTATATTATCATAAAAAAATTAAGTTCATATAAGGTAATTTATTTTTCATAACATTTGGATAAGTATAGGTAAGGATATAAAGGAAAACAAATGAACTTGAAAATAAAGTAAAAGAATTGAAAAGAGGAATTTACCTCCAGAATCAATATTCCTTGAAAGCCTCTTAAGGGGAGAGGATTTGGTATTTTGAAGAGACTATGGGATGTTGGAAATGGGGGAGGATATTGGGGAGATATTTGGGTAGTATTTAGGCAAGGCACAAGGCTTGAAGGAGGGAAGGGAAGAGGTAAGGAGGGGTGGTATTTATAGTGGAGGAGAGGAGGGTTTTCTTAATATTTTAATCATTAATTTATTATTTTTCCATAATACAAGCAATAGTAGTGATTATTTATACAAAAAACATTAATATGTGCATGTTATTTCAAACCAAGGGTCCTTTATATCATCCATGACTCAAGAATGATGCACACATTAATTTATTTAGCATTTATAGTAAATTATAATATTTTACTATTCACAAAATTCAAGTATTTTAGAAAAAACCCAAAAATTCACCCTAACCATTTTTTGATGTGTAGAATCCAAAAATGAGCTCCATTTTTCAAAAATAATTTTATAAATATTATTAATTTATTTTTTTAATAAAATCATAATTTACTTGAAAAATATGGATTTTAAAACTATAACTGATTTTATAATGCTTTCAAAAAATACATAAGGTCTTATAAAATTATCTTAAAACCAGAAGAAATTAAATTATTAATTTATGAAAACCTTTTATTAAAATACATTTTCTTTTAAATTAATTAATTAATTTTAATTATTTATTTATAACTTACAAAAATTAAGTTTGTCTAATCAGACTCCAAACATCTTACTGATCACAATCATGTATGTTATATTTTCTAAATTCAAATCACGAAAGTGACAATATTATGTTTGAAGGTTACACAGTACTTAGTTATTAATTATTTTTTGATTTCATGTGATTATACGACATAATTATAAGAATGAAATTTCTATTGATAAAACATTGCATCATTACAATATTCCCCCATTATGAAATTTCACCCTTGAAATTTTGTTTTACATTCTAAGCCATAAACAGGTGCGGTTACTTTTTCTTAATTGCCTCCTGTAGTTCCCATGTTACCTATTCATACTTTTAGTTCCACCATAGTACTTTGACCATGTGAGTAGTCTTGTTACATAGAACTTTATCTCTAGGATCCAAGATCTTCACTGGCTAATCCTTGTAAGAAAGATCATCCTCCAACTGTACTACCTCTGAAGAGAGTACATGTGAAGGATCTGGTATGTACTTCCTTTAGAGGGATATGTAGAAGACATCATGTTCTTGATACATGGTTGGTATAAGTTCCATTAAATAGGCCACAACTCTGACTCGATCAAGTATCTAGAAGGGGCCGATGTACCTAGGACATAGCTTTAATTTCATCCCAAATATCCTAACCTTATTCCATAGAGATATGCAGAGAAATACCATATATCCAACCTTGAACTCAAGCTCTCATCGACGATTGTCTGCATAACTATTTTGTTGAATTTCGGATGCCTTGACGTGATAATGAATGGTTTTCACCTTCTCCACCATTTCTTTAACCATTTCTGGTCCTATCAACTTACATTCGCCGAATTCATCCCAACACACCGATGTTCTAAACCTTTTCCCATAAAGGGATTCATATGGTTCCATTCAGATGATAGAGTGGAAAATGTTGTTGTATGAGAATTAAAATAGTGGAATATGTTAGTCCCGTCCTCCTTTGAAGTCCACAGAACATTCTCTCAACATATATTCTAGGGTATAAATAGTTTGCTCAGATTGGACATCAATTTGAGGATGATAGGCCATACTGAATTTTAGTTCAATGATTATATCATGTTGGGGACTTTTCCAGAACTTCGAGGTGAATCTTGGATCTCTATCAGATACAATAGATAGTGGTATTCCATGCAACCTTACCACCTCTTTGATATATATCTATGAAATTTGATCCAATGATAAGTCCTCTCAAATTGTGATAAAGTGAGTTGTCTTTGTAAGAAGAACCGTAATGAACCATATAACATTGTTTCTTCTAGATATCCTTGGATGTCTAGTGAAAAAGTCCATGGTGACTTTCTCCCACTTCCATGTTGGTTTGAGTAGTGTTTGCATCATCCACTTATACTTATGTCTTTCAGCCTTCACTTGTTGACATGACAGGCATTTTGATGTATATTCAACAATATTTTTCTTTATATTATCCCAACAAAATTTATATTGGAGATATCAATACCTCTTTTTTCTCCCTAAGTGGATAGATAAGTTTGAACTATATGTGTCATTCAAAATCTCTTTCTTTATCTCTAGATTGGATGGTACACATAATCTTGATTCAAAGCTTACAAATCCTTACTCATAAATCATAAAATCATAGGATTTCCTATTTTTAATGGATTCTTCCTTTTTCTAAATTTCCACATCTTTTCATTGAGCATCCTTAATTTTACCCATGAGGGATGGTTGAACAATAATTTGAGAAAGGATTGATGATTTTCCTCCCTTAATGATTCCCATTTCCATCCTATGCAAATCGAAGAAGATAATATCCTTTTCAATTCTCATCATTGATAAAGATACATGATCCTTTCTACTTAGAGCATCTGCCAACTTGTTTACCTTACCAGGATGGTAGTAGATTGAGTAGTCATAACCCTGATGAGATCTATACATATTATTTGGCTCATATTAATCTATTTTTGTGTGAATATATATTTGAGACTCTTTTGATTAGAATATATCTCACACTTCTACCTATAGAGAAAATGCCTCTAGATTTTTTATGTAAAGATCACTATCGCTAACTCCAGATTATGCATAGGATAATTTTTCTCATGGATTTTTAGATTCCTTAAGGCGTAGTCTATCACTTTATCATTTTTCATCAGCACAAAACCTAATCTCTTCTTTGAAGCATCACTATACACCAAAAATACTTCCCCTATTATTGGGAGTGTGAGTACTGGCATAATGATTAGCCTCTTCTTTAACTCTTTAAAAGAGTCTTCACATTCCCGAGTCCAGAAAAACATTACTCCCTTCCATTTCAGCTTGGTCATTGGGTTTGGAAATCCTTAAAAGTTCTCCACAAATAATCAGTAATACCCGACTAGACACAGAAAGCTTCGTATCTCTATTATAAGTGTTGGTTGGTGCCATTATTCAATTGACTTTGTCTTGTAAGGGTCCACATATATCCCTTTTCTTGTGATAACATGCCCCAAGAATGATACTTCCACCATCTAGAACTCATATTTACTATACTTTGCATACAATTTTTTTGCTTCAAAAAGTCTTTAACACAACATTCAAATGATCCTCATGTTCCTCCTTTCTCTTGGAGTATATCAGAATATCGTCAATAAGTACTACCACAAATTTGTTGAGGTAATCTCTAAATACTATATTCATTAAATCCATAAAATTTTTAGAGAATTAATGAGTCCGAAGGGCATCACTATGAACTTATAGTGTCCATAACTCATTAGAAAGGCAGTCTTGGGAATATCTTTTTTACTCACCTTTAATTGGTGGTATCCCGACCGATGGTCCACCTTAGAGAAATAAATAGCCCCACAAAGTTGATTAAACAAGTCTTCTATCCACGTTAGGGGATACTTGTTCTTTATTGTGATTTTATTGAGCTCACAATAATCAATGTATAGGTGCATCAATCCATCATTCTTATTTACGAAGAGGACTGGCGCACCCCACGATGAAGCACTTGGGCGTATAAAACCCTTCTCTAGATTCTCCTATAACTGATTCTTCAGCTCTTCTAGCTCTACGGTGGACATTCTATAAGGTTTCTTTGATATAGATATAGATCTAGGAATAAGTTCAATTGAGAACTCAACCTCTCGATCAGGAGGAAGACCATACAACTCTTTAGGGAATACATTTGTGTAATCCCTCATAATGGGAATGTTTTCAAGAATTATTGTCTCCTTTGTCTCAATCATTTGATCTAGACATACTTAATCATAAAGAATTAATATCCACACTCGAGACACTGATTCATTAGAAGATTTTTCTTCCTCCTCACACTTGTATAGAATTGGAGGATGCTTCGAGATGTAAAGAGTGATCTCTATTTTCCAATAGTTGATGTTGGCTTTGTATAAAGATAGACAATCCATTCCTAGGATAGCATCAAACTCCACTAAATAAAAGTATTATGAGATTTTCTGGGAGGTTCAGTCCATAAACGTTAACCGAGTAGGAGTTATAAACCATGGATACAATAATTGGACCATTCACTGTTCTCATAGATAACTTATCCTCCAAAATTTGAGGTGATTTTTTAATAGTTCTACTAAACTTGCATGATATGAAAGAATTCATAGAAGCATAATAAAATAGTGTGTTCACTATTATTGAATGAATAACTAGCGTACCTATCACCACATCATTGTTCGGATCCACTTAAGTAGTAGTGATAGAATAATCCCTTCCTTTTTTCCTTTGAGGTTGTTGTTGATTGCATCCAAAAACCTCCAGCTTAGGGAAATTGTTTATATAATTCCCATTCTCCTTGTAGTTGTAAAACTACACTATAGGCTGAGTTTTAATATGAGCCTTCCTTTATTGTTTCACATTAGTGGGATTATAAATATCCCATCAGCAGTTTTTAGCAAGATGTCCCATCTTTCGACATTGAGAAGCAATTCATGGTTCCCTTTAGACAGTTCCCAAGATGCTTCTTCCAACAAATTTTACTCATCGGATGATCGAGATTATTTCCATCATGGAATTTATTTGTGGGACCACTCACATTAGATTCCATTTTCCTCTTATTTTCACTAGGCCCACAATACCACTAAGATTCTTCAATCTCTATTTCAACCTTGAGGGAACAACGGAAAATCTCCTCATAACTACCAAATTCTTGAATCTCTAGTGCTTTTTGTAGACTCAACTTTACTCTACTAAGGAAGTGATCAACCATGATTTTTGTGTTCAAGAAAAAGCGATATGAATACCTATCAAGACTTGTGAATATTTCTTTATACGCCCCAATAGAATCATATTCCTTCTTCATGAGTTTGTGGAACTCTCTTTACATCTTAAGACAGAGGGTTTGAGGAAAATATTTATTGAAAAACATTTTCTTGAATTCATCCCATTCCATGGAATCAATTTATTCCCAGGGCTTCATATTTTTTATCTATGTCCACCACTGATTAGCTTCCCCATCAAAACAGTAAACTGCTAGTATGAATTTATCTTCTTCTAAGCACTGGAGGATAGAGAATATCTTTTCAATGGAGTTAATCAACCGTTTCATAAGGAGGGGATCAAAAGATCCACTAAACATGGGAGGCCTTTTCTGTATTAAGTATTCAATGGATACTTGCTCTTTCCTGGGAGGAGGAGGGTGTTCCACATGATTCAATTTATTATTCATAACTTGAGCCATCTGACCAAGTACTGTCATGAATTTTTGAGCACCTATTTCGATCTTATCAAGAATATAGTTAGGGAAATATTCACATTGATTATTGGCATGTGTTCTTCTATTTCCCACCATTAAATAAGAAAAAGAGAATACAATTAGAGGGCTTGAATACTTAGCTATTAATCATAAAAAGGAAGCTTTGAACATAAGAGGATAAAATTGTAAAGGATAAGTATATCATAACTTGTGATTACCTATGTTTCTATATAGGTTATCCTTGATATATTTCTTAACATATATTCTTATGGTATTTTTTTTCATTCCCTTAATAATGGTTTTTACCAGGCTCATGAATTTACAAAAGCATATCTCCCAATAGTGTTAAACCAAGAGTTCAACAATGACCATTGTCATGCACCAATTCCTATTCGAGTCTATCTCAAAGAGGTGAATTCAGGTTTTACCCCTAAATACATCTATTCTAGAGCCACCTCAACCTATTTGTATCCATATAGGGGTGTTTTTTTGGATAAACCACTTACTCTATACTTACCAAATTATAGGGATGTTTTCTTATACTTAGTCTCATTCTTAATGTTCTTAATAAAGTTATCTATTCCTAATCTCCAAAAATAACTAGACCATCCTCTGATATCAACTATTGATACCCTATCCTTTTACACATAATATTACATAGTTTTAAGCATAATTTTACATCAGAGTACAAGCCAAGGATTGTAAATTCCAGTGACTTGGAAGACTAGGTACATAAAACTTAAAACATGGAACGAAATAAAACATTTCATTATTTAATATTAAAATTGAGCTCCATACTTCCATTATTCTCAAACATTTTCATAGGGTACCCTGAGGAGCACATGAAAAAAGGGATGAACTAAATATCTTAGTAAGGGAATAACCATAAGAACAAATCATTAGCACATGGGATAGAAGGCATGACATGGTGATATAAAAAGTAATTTAACATTTGAAATCATAACATATAAACACAGAATCATATAAACATGGGGTCATAATAATGTAGAAAAAACATAAAACATGACTTTATCATGATTCAAATCTAACCTCTAAGACCGTTTCACATGGTAGCACAAGCCAAGGCTAACCGCCAAGACTGTCGCACATGGGAGCACAAGCCACGGTTAACCACCAAGACCATCACACATAACATATCATGAGACTTAACTTTACCCAAAGCATTAGAAATATATTTGGGCACAACCATATTAAAGTTTCATGAATATTGTTTCCACATAATGAACCATATATAATCAATCTTATATAAACATAAGGGTTACCCATGGAAAGAATGGGGTACCACAATCATGTCATAAAAAATAAAAAATGGGAATATTATAAAAGTGTTCATGAAATAAAGGAACTAAAATATACATGTAAATTCATAAGGTAAAATAGTAAGGTATCATGTTAAGTTATTTTAGGTATAAGTGACAACATTTAAGAGAGGTATTTAAGAAATTTTAGCATTAAACCATTTTTGTGCGGTTTTAAGGAAAATACTATAGAGCCTTTAAAATAGTAAATGGAACAATATTTTATATATAACCATTAGTGAACCAAGAAAGTTTTCATAATAAAAAATAATTATTTTATAAATATAATTGTGGCTTAAAAAATAATACTTAGTGCACTTGAAATTGGGTAAGAATTTGGGAAGTTCCCTCAAAACAGGTTTGCTTATCAGCATGGTATCAGGTGTACTTAAGAGGGATTAATGAGAGAGAAATGGATTTATAATAACTTATACATAATGAGGGTAGTATGGTGGAGGTTTTAAATCATACCCCATCATTCAGGATTACACATAAAAGGTCATAACATAGAGGAAATTCTTGAATAAAAGTAAAATAGAGAGGATCCCTTACCTTAAGTATGAAGTTATTATCCACTTGATATTAATGACCTGAATTATAAATTAGGTTAATTAATTAATAATTAAATAACCTATTATATATGTAAAAGATTTATTATATCCTTTTTATGTTCATTAGTGACCTTTTTTATTGGTTATGAGGTTCAATTTCATTGTTCAGGTCTGTTTGCTTCCTTGGTTTTAATGAGCAGTTCATTTATATTCATGCTTGAAGAAAAATTTATGATGAGAGTGGTTTTATAGAGTTAGAGTTATATTTTATTATTTAACATTAATAATGTTACATGGTTGAAAATTTAATTTGGTTACTTGGAGTGATTTTGAATCATTATATAAAACTTTAGTGATAACCCTTTGGGTTTATTGGCGGTTTTTGATCACCACAAACTCATTTTGCAGTATAATTTAATATCATGTACACAAAATGATTATAGAAAATTATATATAATATATTAAATAATAATCTATTTCAACCATAACAGAAATGTTTTCTTGACCATAATTGAAGATGGTAAAAGAAATTGAAAACCCATCATCATTGAATGTGGAAAATTGACACATCTCAGATGGTGTCATTACTACTAGTATGAAAGAAGAGTAAAGAAGATATGATAATAAATTATTCCATTATCATAACAAAATTAGTGTAAATTTAAGGTACTAGAGTTTTTATAACATTTGGATATAGACAGGTAAGGATAGAAAAGAAAACAAATGAACTTGAAAAGAAAGTAAAATAATTGAAAAGAGGAATTTACCTCTTGATTAAATCTTCCTTAAGAGCCTCTTAAGGGGAGAAGATTTAGTCTTTTGAAGAGACTAAGGGGTGTTTGATGTGGGGGAGGATCTTTAGGAGATATTTGGGCAGAATTTAGGCAAGGTACAAGGCTTTAGAGGAGTGAAGATAAGAGGTATGGAGGGATGTTATTTATAGTGGAGTTTAGGAGGGTTTTCTTAATATTTTAATCATTAGTTTATTATTTTTACATAATACAAGCAATAGTAATGATTCTTGAGACCAAAAACATTAATATGTGCATGTGAGTTTGAAAAAATGGTCAATTACATCATCCATGACTCAATCATGTTGCAGAAATTAATTTATTTAGCATTTATCATAAATTATAATATTTTACTCTTCACCAAAAATTCAAGTATTTTAGAAAAAACCAAAAAATTCACCATGACGATTTTTCGATGTGTATAATCCAAAAATTAACTCATGTTTTCAAAAATAATTTTCTTAATATGATTAATTTAATTTTTAATTAAAATCACAATTTACAGGAAAAATACTAATTTTAAAAATATAACTGATTTTATAATGGTTTCAAAAAATACATAAGGTCTTATAAAATTATATTAAAACCAAAAGAAATAAAATTGTTAATTTATGAAAATATTTTAGGAAAATAAATTTTCTTTTTAAATTAATTAATTAATTTTAATTAATTATTTATGACTTACAAAAATACCAATACTTTTACTATGGTTATATTATCACTTATAAAATGCCTAAATTTTATTTATACATTCATGGGTGAGGTTACTATTATTTTGTATGATTTACTATTCATAAGGTTCATATTACTATTCATAAGGGTAGGTCACAATTCATAAACATATGATACTATTCACCAAAAATTAAGTTTGTCTCGTCGGACTCCAAACATCTTACTGATCGCAAATGTGTATGTCATATTTTTAAAATTCAAATCACAGAAGTGAAAATATTATGTTTAAAGGTCACATAGTTCTTAACAGTTCATTGTGTTGTGATTTCATGTGATTATATGACATAATTATAAGAAGGTAATTTCCATTGATAAAACATTGGGTCATTACAAGGGGATTGTTCTAGATTAAGACAAAACTCCCCAGATTGGAATCATTGGATCAAAAAAAAATTTTGGGTGTCAAAGGGAGTAGATAGAAATAGAAGAGAGAACCTAAAATTTATAAAAGAGAGAATAGGGTTTAGAGAAGAAGGAATTTGGTGAGTGAGAAAATAAAAGGGTTCTCACATCATTTAATCTTCTTGAACATAACACATTTATAACATGAATTAAGGTTTCCCAACATGAACTTTCAGAATGGATGATATGTCTAAAAGCATGTCACCATAATTTAAAACTCAAAAAACCATGTTCATTTCATGAATAAAATATCATATGGTGAATTAATTTATATATTCTAAATGAAAATTCATGGATTCTTCCCATAACCCATTCATGTTGTGAATATTCATTCATAGTGTAAACTGACTCATGTGGATATTGTTCATCTTTTGGGTCATTTCCTTCTCTAAACACTCCTAACATGCCACAAATAATTTATTCACACCCTTTAAGATATGAAAAAACTTAAAATTAAGTGTACCTTGAAATTTTTGATGTTACAAATATCCCCCTATGATGACTTCTCATCCTTAATAACTATCTCTAGAGGCCTGCTTGAACAACTTGGGTCCTTGATCCTTGAATTCCAGTCTTCCACTCCCATGTCTCTTCCTGAATCTGACCATGCTTCCATTGAACCTAAATAATAGTAATGGTATTCCTTCATAGAACCTTCTCACTTTGGTCAATAATATGAATGTACTTCTCTATAGATTATGCTTCTAGTTCCTGATCAACATCCTCACAGTCGATCACATGCACAAGATTAGGCATGTAACTTTGAAGTTAAGATACATGGAACACATTATGCATAAATTGATATTGTGGATGAAGATACAATTGATATGACACCTTTCTAATATGTTATTTAACCTTGAATGAACCAATGGATCATGGTGTCAATTTCCCTTCTTCAAATTCTTATGCCCCAACTGAGGGGTCACCCACATGAAAACTTTGTCTCCCAGAATGAACTCCAAGGTCCATCTACATCAGTTGTAATATGAACACTATATTATATTTACCATAACCAGCTACTTATAATTTTTTGGTACCCTCTTTGAGGTCTCTTGGACCATGCTAGTCCCAAAAACTGAAGAGTCGCTTTCTTTATGCCAGGAGAGTAATGAACAACATGGACTTCTATAAAGAGCATCAGATAGAGACATCTGAATCAAAGACTGGAAAATATTGTTATATGAGAAACCCACCAAATCTAAGTGATCATCCCAATATCTTCCAAAATCTATAACATGTTGTTAAATCATATCCTCTAAAGTCTGGATCATTCTCTCTGATTTCCCATCAGTCTGAGGATGAAAAGATGTACTCATCTTTAATTGATCCACCATTTCCTTCTATAATCCTTGCCAAAACCAAGATGTGAACCACACATACCTGTAAAATAACATACTCTAAGGCACTCCATGCAACCATGAAATCTCCCAAATATATATCTTTACTATCTCATCAACTGATTTAGTCTCTTGAATTAGTAAGAAGTGATCCAACTTGGTCAAGTGATACAGTTTCACCCACACAGTGGATTGACCTCTTATGTTCCTAGGAAAACCTATAATGAAGTCCATGGACACCTCATAACACATCCATACATTCATTGTAAGTGGATGGAAAAAACCCTACAGGTCTATGATGCTAAACCTTGATCCTATGACAATTCAGACAATGATAGAAAAAACCTAAAATGTCACTTTTCTTGTAGGATCAACAGAATTTACATTTAACATTGTGATACATTTTGGTTTCTCCTAGGAATACATACCAATGAGAAAAATGAGCCATTCACTAGTTCTTCCCTCATTTAAGAAGGAACCATTAGTCTACTATGAACCAGAATCACACCCTGTCTATCTAAGGTCCATCTTGGAATTAAACTATTTCTTGCCAACCTGTCACACAACAAAATAAACTCTGGATCATAATCCTAATTATCCTTAACTAGTTATACTAATGAGGACATGGTCACTAATGGTGCATAATCTACCACCCCTCAATCCTCAGCTATTCCCACCGGCCAGTCAGCTATAAAATCCATTAGCTTTTAACCTGATTTTGATGTCCACTCACTAATTTCCCATTTCTTCCTACTACGATCATTTAATTTTTTCCCCTTTCCTAGGATTATACTCTATATCAATGTAGAAAATCTATAGTTATTCTACTAAACACCTCTGAAGAATATTCAGGTCTTGCTGGGAGAAATAATATCGCACACTCTTATGGTCTGTGTATATGATTAATCTCTCATTAAACAGACAATGTTGCCAAAATTTCAATGCATGAACCAAAAATTTCAACTATAATTCATGAGTAGGGTAGTTCCAATCATTGGGTCACAACTGATGATATTTGTAAGCAACTACCTTATCACCCTACATTAGAACAGTTCCCAATATAGTTCCTAATGTGTCCCAAAACACTGTATACCCAACTCCAGGATTATGAAGTATTCTAATTAGAGTAGATTTAGACCTATTATTTATCTCGAAGAAGGAATCCTCACACTAGTGTATCCATTAAAACTTGACTCCCTTCTTGGTGAGAGAAGTTATACATGCTTCTAGGAGAGAAAAGTCTTGAATGAACCTCTTATAGTACCCAATAAAACCAAGGAATCTTTGAATCTCAAACACATTCCTTGGATATGACCAAGGCATAACCATAAATTCTTTGGATAAAAATATTTTCTTTCTTACAAAACTACTAGCCCCAAGAAAACCCACCTTTCGATCCATAAAATTTAACTTCAATATCTTGGTGTAAAGATGATGTGCTTGAAGAGTAATCAATAAATTCTCAAGGTGTTGAACATGTAATTCCATTGTCTTATAGTATATTTTGATACCATAAATGAAAAAAAATGAAAAAGGAGTCTAATTATAGGTGAAATATCTTTTTCATGAGACCCATGAAAATTGATAGAGCATTCATTAGTCCAAAAGGAATAATGATATACTCCAAAAACACATATCTACTATTGAATTCTACCTTCAATATGTATTCCTCTCGAAATATAAGTAGATGGTAACTAGAACATAGGATAACATTTTAAAATAATTTCTATCCCCTTTACTAATTGAATAAGTAATCAATTCTTGGAATTGAGTACCTATTTTTCATAGTGATCTCATTTAAATTTATGTAGTTCACAAAAAACTAAATACTACCATCAACCATTTTAGAAAACAACATCGGGGAACCCTAAGGGGAAGTGATCAGTTTGATGAAACATTTAGCTTCAATTAATTTAAGTTATACCTTGAGCTCTTTCAATTCAATTGGTTCCATATGATATAGTGGAATATAAATAGGTTGTGCAACAATTACAAACTCAATCTTAAACACAAATCCATTGTCCAAAGGTAACCATGAGAAATCTTCTAGAAATATATATTGGAACCGGTCCACCACAAGATGAAAGGAGGAGTGATACACCGTCTAATCCATTTCAAGGATCATGATAGACACCTATGCTGAAATGAATTCTCTATTGTGAGGATATGGTCACACTCTTCCTACCTCAGTGTCCCATTAACTGGTAAATATGAACTTCTCCTCCTTAGGTGATGTAAAAGTCACTAATCTATGATAAAGATTAATGTGTGAATGTCATCTAGTCATCCATTCCATGCTAAGGATCATATCAAAACATGATATATACATAATTCTGAATCATTACACATGATCAAATCCAGAAATCACCATCATAAATTCTGGATAAATATGAAGATGATCCACTTTATTTCATAGGGATGTATCAATAGATATCATCATAGAAGAGAACATAACCAGTAAGTATAATATAGTAATCAATTGAGGAGATGTGAACGAATAGGATAATCGTATATCAATAAAATAAATAGATAGTATAGAAGAAATCAAGACCGTACCTTGAACTATTGATGGTATTGCTCTACCATCACCTATTTCCTGATCAGTTACAATAAACCTTTGATAAACCACTCCATTATTCCCTAGAGGCTTATGAGTCACCTGATTCACAGAAAATTCTTGGGTTTTCACCCATTACTGAGGTCCTCCACCCCCATCATCTATTGAACTAGTTACATGAATCCACAATTCCTTATCACAAAACTGATTCAGATAACCAATATTTCCACACTGGTGAAAAGTCTTGAGAGAAATTAGATAATACTATAGATAGAGTTCCTTTCATATATAGTTAAAGTACTTAGCAGGGCCATCTCCCATAGAGGGATTCAAAGAACTTATTCTATACTCTGACTATCGATCACTTCCCTAATGTCCATACTTTTTCTTTCTTTTCTTATTCTTAGAATAAGAAACTTGGACTATTCTAGAGGGAAGTACCAGTCAATCCACTAGTGGCTAGAAGAATTCCTACAACTTTTACTTCTTCGATGTCCTTCTATATCATCGGAGTCTTATAAAATACTATAAAAAAGGTAGTTATATCAATGTTTTGGACCTATTGCTTCAGATCATGATAAAGACTGAGATTATATCACATGAACACATACAAGTTTACAATAAGGATCAACCTAAGAGGCTACCCATAAAAAAAGGCATAGCACCTAAGCATTAATCAAGACTCAAGCCTCTAGGACCTTCATGTTAGTCATAACCATATATATACACTCAATCATAGAATGATCTAGGTTATAAAATGGCAAGTAATAATGTTTTAAAATCACATATCATTAATTAAAACAAACATTATAATTATTAGTGATATATATAATTCAAGAAACAAGCATATGGATTTTGATCTTATGTGTCTAGAAATGATGCATGAATGCACAACCAGTCCCACAAATCAGTCTACCAACATCATTTGTATCAGTCAAGGTGAATCAAATCAAGGATAACATCAAATAGTAAGATCGGAAATTTTCCATATTCATGGAAGCTCAGAGGTCCACTATACAGTTTTGGATAGGAACTAACACAGTTCCCCCACCCAAGTCCCAACCATCCTATGTCTAGTATAACCCATAAAAAATCAAGTCAATTAACGAAACAAGCTAGGGAACCTGGTTCTTTGATACCATTTTGTAACACCTCAACCCCAATCATTGGGTTTGGATGATAATTCCATACAACATCATGTGTAAATCTCCATATGAAATAGGTTTCATGTTCAAATAAGGACATCATGGAGGACTATTTCCATATTATCGGGTAAACATCAGGATATAGAATTGAAGAGATAATAATAATATTCAAAAAATAAAGAATTAATAAGTCATTATAGTATTAATATATATAAATTACCAATCCATATAATAGAAAAATGTAATGTTAGGTCACAGACTCTAAAAAAAAGTAAAGGGGTCCCAATAGGTGGTGGACCAATGTATGAGACACAAAAAGCAAATAAAAAACAGTAGTAGACATCCATCCCAAATTCCATCTAGAAACACCCACATACTCTTATTAAAATTGTTCAACCATCCAAAATAGTTCACTTTCCCTTCACCAGATCCTTGGTTAGGAAATCTACATGCGTACTGAGATTCCCATATAGGGTTTGAGTTTGATCCCCTATAGGATAACACCAATTATTCTTAGCATAAGTTCATAATATATATTGTCACATTCCATTAAAGTAAATAGATCACAAATAAACAACTAGTATACCACACATGTATAACATATCTATTGGTTCCTTTAAGAGTAAAATTACCTAGTTTAGATCCATGCTAGAAGGAATTTCAACCATCCATGTCTGACACATTCCCCCTTTATGGTATAGTTGAAAAACACATTTGAGACATCAATCTTAAAGGGATATTCCATTTACTTAACTACCAAAATTTCAAACACATACATCTTGGTGAAATAGTATAGATGGATCAACCTGCATGCTTAGAGGAATATAAGATGCCATATATTTATAAATAAATAAATAAATAAATATATCCAGGATGATGGATCAAACATCACATCATATTGAGAAATATTCACAGTCATCACAAATACACATGTGAGTAAATATCAGGAATAGGTCCCATAAGGCTACAAACACACCTCATGTGATTAATCATCAGACATAGGTCTCATGGGATATATATTCATGCTAAAAAATCATGCTAAGAACATGTATAAACATACACTAATGATAAAGACTACCTACCATATGTGCAAAGATGTTTAATGGAAAGGGTTACTATCCAAGTCAAATTACACCACTATGAATCATAGAACCATTCTTGATCCACCATTATTATAATTATAGGATTTGGTATGAAGATATTCCACACCCAAAAGGTAGGGTAAGATCACACATACCTTGTAGGATTTGTCGTTGAAAAAAATATCAGTCTAAATGGTGTTCAGGAACCAAATCCCAGAATCAAGGTTCCTATTCTATTTATAAAAACAATTCCCTTATTATATCATGAAAAAACCTTTATATTTGATCAAAGAATCAGGTATCTTATTGGTTTCGACCAAGGATAATAAGGGGTAATGATCTAGATCAATACATGACTCATCAGATAGGAATCACATAATCAAAAAATTGTGTGGGAATTGAATGGAGGAGACAAAAAGAGAGTAGAGAGTCCAAAATCACTAAAAAAGATCCTAGGGTTCAGATAACAAGGAATGTGGTCAGTGAGAAAATAAAAGGCTACTCACATCATTTAATCTTCTGGAGAAGACAACATTCACAACATGAATTAAGGGTTTGCATCATGAACTTTTATAATGGAAGGTACATCCAAAAACCTACCATATTTAGAATGTGAAAAACCAAATTTACATCATGAATAACATCTCATGCGGTGAATAGAATTTCACATCCTTAAATAAAACAAATGGATTCCACCTAAAATCTATTCGCGATGTAAACTAGATCCTATATCCACTTTTCATATTTTGATTCATTTACTTATCCAAACACCCTTAGAATTCCCAAACTCATTTAATCACACCCTTTAAGATGAAATAAAACATAAAATGATGAGTACCTTGAGATTTAGTATGGTACACTTGGAATGAAATCATGGTTATAAAAATGAAAAGTGAGAGAGAGAAACAATTATTTTTAAAGGATGAAAAACACTTTTTTAATATTATGAAATACCTTTTCTTGAAAACCCACATCATTAAAAGAGTATTAACTTTTCCTTTTGAGAAGTGGTAAAAAGAATTATGAAAATCATAGAAAATAATCCATAGTAGCTCTCCCAATGGGAAAGGAGAACATTGATGGGATGGAAATTATGGACATGGAAGAAAAGATTCATTGGTAATAATTGTAGTTATTCTTACCAATGTTTCAATTTTAATTCAGAAGAAATTTTATCAAAGAAGTTTTTATTGATGATGAGAAGTAATTTTTATAGAGAACAAAAATAAATACCAAATTAATTTTGTGGAAATTCTAGGAGTCACCATGATAACTAGGTTTTCATATGATGAAAAATAGCAACAAAAGAAGAAGAATAAGCACACAAACGTATTGATTTATGTGGTTAGGTAATAATATCTACATCCATAGAGAGATAGAAATATCACTATGATTCGAGATCACAACTATAGAGAGATATTAGTGTTTATAAGACAAAAAACCTAGCTTGAAATGAGAAAATAAAGAGGGAGAAGCACTGTTCCACCAACTACACATAAATTCTATTGTGCTATGGTGAAAGGTGAATGGAAGTTTGCATCGCTATAGTGCTATGACCACCCAAGTCCAAGATACTATAGTGGATGGTGGAAAGAAGTCTGTGGATCTATAGTACCATTTTTCCCGTAGTCCGATCTCCTACAATAACCATGTCAAAATCTACACTACTTTAGTGCCTTATTGGTGTCATCTGATCAACTATGCTACAGTCAGCTAGAGATTCTGTAGTGACCCAAAAATTTTGGTTACGGGCCTTTGGCCCCTAGACCCATAGATAAGGGGTGTGTTTCCCCTGCAACCCCCAATGATCTCACCGTAGAGCCTGAACCATTAGAGTTGTGGCTTAGTGTGAAGTATAGGCCACCAGAATTTGAACCAACATCATCCAAAAGAAATCCGGCCACACCAATATAACAGTCTTACACTTTGAGTATGATCCACTAAACTGACTTGATTCAATGAAATTGACTTAGAAAACTTACTTAATCTATGATCATCCTCTTTTTTACTCATTAATTCATTATTTTCATTCAAAACTAAAATTTTAAGCAATATTTCAAGAAATACTAGTTGTTTTACCTTTTTTTCTCCCATGGTGTGCTCCTATATTTTCCCCCTCATTCTCCATTCATCAGTGGAGACCAACAAAGGCACAAATATGACTCAAAATTTGTATTACCATTGAATTAATAAACATATATGAAAGTTTTTTTGTTCCATAAATCTTCTGTAATGTCAGCAACCCATCCTGTATCAAGTATCTAATAAAATGTAACTTCAGCTGAACATTCTTCATCTACGAATGAAATAATAGGTTCTTTAGAATATTTATAGAACTATAACTATCATATTGCAATAAATTTTTTTCTCTCTTTCTACAAAACTCACCCAAGAATTTATTCATCCAAACTATCTCCCTTATAGCTCATGTTACCATAATGTATTCTGCCTCTGTGGTAGATAGAGCCACCATATTCTATAATTGTGATATCTAACTTACTACAGTTCCTCCACAAGTAAATACATAACCAGTGGTACTCCTCCTACTATTGAATTCACCTCCAAGTTCAGAATCCAAATAACCCTACAATGAATTTTCTTTCCCAAACACATAGATACTTCCTTACTACCCTTCAAAAACCTCAATATCCACTTCACAACTTACCAATGTTTTTTACAGGGTTATCCATATACCTACTTACAACTACCACTATATGACCAATATTAGGTCGAGTATAGACCATGGAATACATCAGTCTTCCAACATTTGATATGTATGTATCATTTTCCATGTACTAAACCTCTTATGACATCATTGGTGGTTTCTCCTTTGATAGTTTGAAATAGACCACCAGGGGAATAGAGACTAGATTTTTTTCTAGAATACTGAACCTTTTTAAAACATTACCAATATATTCAGA
Source organism: Viscum album (assembly GCA_963277665.1). Taxonomy (NCBI): domain Eukaryota; kingdom Viridiplantae; phylum Streptophyta; class Magnoliopsida; order Santalales; family Viscaceae; genus Viscum; species Viscum album. The sequence continues at coordinate 1,834,237,793 of OY728160.1, forward strand.
TTGTGATAACATCAAAGTTCCATCTATGCGATCTCTCTTGATCTTCATCCCCAAAATTTTTATAGCCTCTCCAATATCTTTAACCTCAAACTCCTCTAACAGATACCTTATTAGCACCTCAATCTTCAACATACATGATCTTACATTAATAATGTTATCAACATATATAAGTTGTATAATATATTGATCACCAAAATACTTGACGTAGAAACATTGATCCATTACACATTTTTTGTCTGAATTTTTATTCATGAATGTGTCAAAATTGTTGTTCCAATCCCTAAGTGCCTATTTCGACCCATAAAATCTATTCTGGAGTTTTCACACTAGGTCTTCATTCCCAGACTCAACATATCCTTCTAGATTATACATATAGATTCCAAACTATAGATATCCATGAAGTACATCCATATTCACATCAATAATCTTAAGATAGAAGTCTTCAGATGAAACAATGTGGAGAACCACCCAGATGGTAGTAATCTTCACTACAGGTGAGAAAATTTTAGTGAAATCCAATCATTCCTTCTGTTGAAAACCTTTCTCTACTGGCCTTGATTTTTACCTCATCTTTTAATCATGTTCTTACTCGACCCGATATACCCACTTGTTCTTCAATGATTTCTTTCCTCTTGATAGAGAGGTTAACTACCAAGGGTTTTTATCATGAAATGAGAAAATATCCTCCTTCATAGCCATATACCAATTTCTCAACTCCTTCAACTACATTTCTTCATCAAAACATTCTAGTTCTCCACCATCAGTCACTAATAGATAATATAAGGATGGTGAATACCTTTGCACATGACTTCTAAACTTTTTTGATCTCATCAACTCTACTTGAAGAGTAGGATCCAATGGTTCTGGTGTCATATGATCAGGTATACCTTCATCCTCCACTTTATTATGGAATTCTTATTTGTTATTACCACTATAAACTTTAGCTATAGGACAATCCTTGTATGGGTTACCTTCATTAATTACTATGTTCTGGATCCTGATGAACATCTTGTTGAGATAACCCCAAAAGCAGTAACTAAACTCCTCAACACAAAATCCAGTAAATAAACATGGTTTGGACTTAGAATTAAGTTTTGACATTGCATCAGCATCAATATTTTCATATTCCAAATAGCCAATGACTCATAAATGTGAGAATTTTATATCCTTACTAGACCAGATCTCTTGAGGTAGATATTCTCACATTGGTATAGATGGAATCTTATTGATGAGATGTTATATCGTGTTTACTACATCATCCCAGAAGTTCTTGGGTAACCCTAAATGTAGCCTCATGCTCCTAACACATTCATTCAGTGTCAAATTTATCCTTTTAGCTACACCATTCTACTGTGGTGTTCTTGGAATAGTATTCTCTGAATGAATTCCATTATTTGAATAGAATTATCTAAAATTATTTCTTCTATACTCCCCACCATTGTATGACCTCAATAATTTTTTATTTTTTTGAAATATTCTCCACCATAGTTTTCCAATTTTGAAACACCTTAAATATATTATATTTTCATTTCAAAAATTAAACTCACACCTTCCTTGTTGAGTTTTTGATAAATATCACATAATATTTTGACTCTCTAAGGGAATATATTGGTGTAGATACCAAACATAAATATGCACTAGGTTTATATTTCTCTCCTTCAGTGTTCTATCTCCTTTCAAAAAATACATATTCTTCCAATTTTCTAAGATACAATCTTCACATAAGAAAAAATCCATTGACTTTATCTCTGGTAGAAATCATTTTTTTCTAACACCTTCATCCCATTTTAACTCATGTATCCAAGCATGTAGTACCATAGTTGTGAATCTCTGATATATTTTATTTAAGTATCCATGTCCATGAAAGTTTGTATCAGTTTATATAGGGTACCATTATTTTATTCCCAATATATGACCATAGATCCTTTGGTGATCTTCCATGCACCACCAGTGAATGTGGTACTAAAACCTATATCATCAAGTTGTCCAACGGAAATAACATTTCTACTTAAAATAGTGATATAACTCATGTTTTATATAAACATAAAACTCCCAATATTGGTTTGAATCCATGTATCTCTTTTCCCCATGATCTGTAAGGGTTCATCTTAAGTAATATATACCTTTTTTTTACATTAGTTTTAGGTACCTTTCATTTGTTACTTCACTCCTTATTGACATGTCCTTTCTTCTTGCAAATCTAGTAGGTTGGACTGGCCCCCTTTTCCCTATCTCAACTCTTTCCTCTCGACTTGGATCTTCCTATATGATTTTCTTGCAGCACATATCTTATTCTTCCTTCAATTTTCATAGAAGAACCATATAATATTTCTGATTCTCTTTTTTGAATATCCTCACTAAGGATCAGGTCCCGCACATCTTTCAGAACCATCTTGGTATTCCTTAAAGAACTTCACACAACTATTACAGTCTCTTCCCAACTATTAAGTAATGAAGATAGTACAACCAATGCACATACCTCATCATTAATTACAATTTCCATTAATTTCAACTGACTTATAATGGTGTTGAATTCATTAATGTGATCTACAACAATTCTCCGTTCAACTATTTTTATATTGAACAATCATCATATCAAGTGAACTTCGTTTGATGCTAAATGCTTCTTGTACATATTCATGAGAAATTTAATCTGCTCAATCATTGTATTCTCCTCCTTAATTAATTTGATTTACCCTTTATTATTTTTGGATATTATATGGATTAATTTTGAGACCAAATGTTAAGATAGTGTGTGATTCCTTGGACATGTGTTCCTGGAATAAATATTTTAAATATATTAAATATACTAAATACCACATGTACATAGTTTTCTTAAAAAAGTGGAATAAATCTTGATCAAGGGACCATATTATAAATTTAAGGGCATAGTTGAGTTTAGAACATGAGTTTTACCCAAAGTGAAACATAACCTTTGTTGGCGTGGGTTGTTTGTGAAAAGTCACTACAGATGTAAATAAATAAAATATTTAATTTAATTTAATTATTTTTGACACGATGACTGATTTTTTATTTAAATATATGGCTATAGATTTTTTATTAGGTTTGAATGATAAACCTTGGAGACATAGAGGTCAAATGAGGAGATCATTCTTGGTGAATGATGATGGATTAGGATCGAATCATGGATCATTGTGCTAATGGAGTTTGTGGATCTTGTTAATGATGAAAAAACTTTTATTTTTTAATGATCGATCCAAAATTCAGGTAGGATGTTTTTCTTTTTCATTTCCACCCGATTTCTTAATATAGGTTGAATGCGGATCAAATCCATGAACATAATTGATTTTTTCATCATTGATAGAATTAATTTGATGGGATTATTTTATTTTCTCATTGATTTCTCCCTCTTCATTCTTCTTATTCCATGATAATCAATCGAGGACAAATGAAAAATGGATAAGGTTCATTCCTCAAATTTTATGGCTTATGGTTTTCTCCCCAATTTCTCCGCTCGATCATCATTGGTGTTTTTTTTGATAAAAATTCGAAAAATAATCAGTTCCTAATTCTTGTGTGATCATTATTTGGTGAAATAGATCAAAAAATGAGTACAACACATGATGATAATTTCAGTTCAAGGATCAAGGACAATGATGGATGGATCAAGGGAGAACGAGATTGAATTAGGTTGTTCTTTATTCCTCTTGAGAAATGCATGATGAAACTATGGATGGGGTGAGAAGATGATTCTTGAGTGGATTCAGAGCCTAGATTAATGAGACTTTACAAATATAGGCTTGGCCAATTGTCGATCTACAAAAATAATGAGGCAATGGTGGCTCTAACGAAGTGGTGGAGGAACCAGTGGATCTAGAAAATACTATATTACACGGCCTGTAATGTGGTGTTACACACCATGTGGGCCCCCTGGTTGCGACACTAGGGTTCCTGTTGAAGTTAAATATCACACATTGTGTGACTTAGTCACTCACCATATAACCCATCCAGGAGGATCTACATGTACTTTGGAAAGTACATGGACACGGGGAAAAGTACACAGCCAAGTGACACACTATGTACTTGGCAACAGGTATGACTGGGTGTACACATGTCGATACATGGACCATACCACCATACACAGACACTACCAGGTGACACTAGCAGGGCATTGTGTGACTCTACATGCCATGTACTTCTTCTACATGTCATGTATTTGTAGACTTGTTTTTCATGTGAGGATTTTACACCTGGGTAGACTTAGGGATAGCTAGACACGGCATGTACCCCCCAGTACATGTTGTGTACCCCATTCAAGAGTGTTTTTAGCTCTTTATTTCCTTAGTTTGGAACAGTGTAGGATTCCTGTGTTCCCTTGGTCCTTTCCCTTGAAGGTATAGTTTGTAATTACATCCACACCCCAGGATTGTGATCCCCTCTAGAGGTTGAGTCTCAGATAGAGTTGTGGTGTCCCTCCATGAGACTAGAGTGAGATCCTATATAATCTTTGTTCCCTAGATGGGGTTTTTGGAGTCAGTGTGATATTATTGAGTAGGGATTTTATCCTCTATCTAGCTAGCTATATCTATAGGGTTTGTTGTATCATTGACATACAATCCCCTATATAGTGGGTTGATCCAAATTGGGTTCTTGGTATACCCGAGAGGTTATGGGCGTGACCCCCTATCTGAGTATCAGGGTCTTCTTGGACTAGTGAGATTTATTAGGTGGGGCCCAATGATATAGAACTCTTCATCAAGTGTCTCTGATGATATCATGTATTGTGGAGTGGAATCTCCTGGAACAAGCATTACATCGATCATAATCCTATGTCCAACAGTTGGTTATGACTGCCTAGGGGTGTGGCTTCTTTACTAAGTATATCTAGGTGTTTCTATTATAAATTAATTGTTATATCTTATACTGAGGTGACCAAATTTGGTGATTCATGTTTAGTGTTTTTTGGGTGTCCTTCTGAGTGTTGTTATACTGACCCATGCATGGGATTTTCCCACACATGTCATGTCTTATGCAGATGATGACCCTTTTGACGGTGTCTTAGGAGGACATGGAGTTGGTGGAGTGTATATTTAGCTTGTCATACCATGGTGGTTACCAGTAGTTTTCATTTGAATTTATTCATCACCTTTAGATCATGTTGGACTCTTTTCAGTTTTTTGGGCATGTATTTGGCCCCTTTTCCACATTTAGTACTTTACTGCCATACTCTATTGTGGGATCTTAGTTTTATGCAAAAATTGTATCATTTTTTTATATTTAAGCATTGTGTGAGATTGGAGATGTGTGTGTCTATATAGGTACTTCAGTGTAATGCCTCCCATTTATGGGATATTCCTATTCAAAATTGGTTACTAGCCCCTTGCTTATTGAAGGCAGGCTTGAGGTAGACATGGGTTGGACCTAAGCAGTTCGGGTCATGAAAGAGTGGTATCTGAGCATTTAGTTGTACTTTAGGACCGAATTCGGTGAGTTTATTTTTGGGGCACTAGTTTTTATTATTTTGAGTTTGGATTTCAGGCCAGGGACTCCAGCGTTGGTGCGATGACCAACATATCCATACACCAAGACTCTGATCACTTACCTTTAAACTCAGTACATGTAAACATTGGTTATATGGAAATTTTTTGGTATATGAATCATATAGGAATGGTTGTTTTTTCCATGTATTTCTTGATTCATCACCTCATATATACTCTTTTGATCATGGTACATCTTGTCTTATTTTAGGATCCCTCTATACAGATAGCTAGATAGGATTCCACCGTGAGATCATGAGGATGATCCACCTAGTGATGAGGCATTAGTACAGGGGACTATACCATATATAGAACCTATGGGTGGTTTTCCAGTTATACCACCACTCGTTACCAGCTAAGGATGCACATAGGTTGAGTGCATTGTATGAGTTTCAGAGGTAGAACCTCCCAGGTTTTGGGGTGAGCCAGACCCCCAAGTGGATGAGGACTGGCTAGAGGCAGTCACTTGCATTTTCTACCATATGAGGATGCCAAAAAATCTGATGGTGGTCTTCATAGTGAGTCTTCTTCAGGGATATACTGGACAATGGCAGATTATAGTGACTTAGTCACACAATGAGACAACTATATCATGGTCAAACTTTGAGAATCATTTCTGAGAGGATTTCTATTTGGCCACCCAGTGATCGATGTGAATATAGAGGTTTCTATATCTACAATAGGGTAATATGACTATTTAAGAGTAATCAATGAGGTTTACTAATATCTCACACTAATCCTTGGATATGGCATAGGATTAGTTCTTTAGAGATAATACCTTTGAGTAGGTCATACAATGAGACATCAGGGTTTCAGTAGTATTCCTTTTCATTCCCACTTAATTTGGGATTCTTGAGAAATTGTTGGAGGTTGAGATATTTCTAATAGAGCAAGAACCGGTAGTGGGAGCTAGTAGTGGGTACCCAGTAGATGGGACCTTAACATCAGGTAGTCAACAACAGTTATAGGTATCCAAGAATGTCATATTCTTTAGGAGTTAATCCCAGGACATAGGGTTAGTAGTGAATGGATATCATGGTGGATTTAATAAGTTGAGGGAGATGAAATGTTTCTCTTGTGATGATTATAGATATTTGTATTGGGATTGTCTGAACCGTCATATAGTTGATTGTAAGATGTTTGAGAGACCACCCAGATAGAGTAATAGGTAGGAGAAGAGTGGTCCATTAGGTGAAAAACATGCAAGATGGGAAGATAGGGAAGCATGATGTGGTCAAAGGTTCGACCTATTACCACCCCCATCCACAGGTGGTCTGTGCCAGGCTCATGGAGCTGGTGGATAGGGACATAGTCAGCTACAAACTATGGAGGCCCATGACCCTGAGGCTCTAGGGATGAAATGAGGTATGATCTATGTATTTTATACTTTATCTGTATTATTTATAGACCTAGGTGTGATCATTAATTCATTGACACTTCTCTAGTTCAAGACTTAGAGATTCCAGTTGATCCATTGGCTTGACTCTTGTGGTTGGAGACTTCAACAGGCAATGCATCGATGATTTTTCACTAGTGATGAAAGTGTAATATGGTTCTTAGAGGCCATAGATTTGTATGAGATATCATCATTATAGTAATGAGGATATATAAATTCATCTTAGGTATGGACTGGATATCCATAGTTCAAGCCCAGTTTGACTGTTTTAGGTAGAGGATGCAGTGTGTCCACAGTGACAGAACAAGGTTTTCTTTTATGGGTGAATGGGAGATATTAGAAGAGTAGTATGAGATCAGGAATAGGAGAGTGTAGCTAATTACACACTAGTTGGTTAGAATAACCCTTGGAGCGGTGGATGCTTTGGGCTATTAGTTTCCTACGGTGATGCTAGTGTATGAGGACATCTTTCCTGAGGATGTACCTGGTTTACCACCCATAGATAGATATAATTATGCATCATATTGCATACCAATAAGGAATAAATATATGTACCATAATATCAGATGGATCCCAAAAATCTTTGAGATATGAGGGTGTAGTTGGAGGAATTTCAAGAGAAGGGATTTGTAATAACCATTGTTTCCCCCTAGGCAGACCCAATGTTTTTTCCAAGAAGGTGTATGGGAGCTTGAGTTTATGTGTGGATTATAAATGATTTAATTAGGTGGCTATGAAGAATAAGTATTCACTACCAAGGATCAACAACCACTTTGACTAGTTGAGGGGGTGTGATGGTTCATGAAGATTGACATCAGATCAGGCTATCACTAGATATGAGTACAAAATAAGGATACACCAAAGATGACATTCAGATGTTTCAATAATCACTACGAGTACATGTTGATGTCATTAAGTGAGATGAACTCACTATAAATGTTTATGGGACTCATTAACCATATCTTCCATACCTTCTTAAACCAGTTTGTGGTAGTCTTCATTGACGACAACCTAGTGTATTTGGATTCTAAGGATGAGAACACGAGACACATGAGGATGGTCCTGAAAAAACTTTGAGAGTACCAAATTTATAGGAATCTCTCAAAGTATTAGTTTTCAATTTGATAGATCCACTTATTGGACATTTCATCTCCAAGGTTAGAGTAGTAGTGGACCCAGTAATGGTTGAGGAAGTGATTTCTTGGGATCCACCCAAGAGTGTTATTGAGGTGAAGAGTTTACTTAGGTTGGCATGGTACTATTGGATGGTTGTACCCAAATTCTCAAAAGTTTAAACACCCTTGATAGCTTTAACTCAGTAGGGGAAGCCTTTTGTGTGGACAAAAAGGTTCCAACAGTTCTTTCAGGAGCTGATATAGAGGTTGAAAAGCCCTCCCATATTGGGATTGTCAAAGGAGGGTGTCGAGTATGTATTGTTCTACGATGCATTAGGTACTAAAATTTGTTTTGTTCTAATGAAAAGGAATATAGTTTTATCCCATGGTTCACTCTAGTTGAGACCACATGAGAATAAATATGTGACCCATGATCTTGAGTTAGTATTGATAGCCTTCACAATGAAGATGTGGTGACACTACCTCATGAGAGAGCGATTTGTCATTTACTCTAACCACAAGTGTCTCAAGTATCTATTCTCATAGGATGATCTCAACATGAGATAGTAGAAATGGATAAGGTCCCTCCAATACTATGAATTTTAGATTGTCTATACTCTTGAGAAGGGTAACATGGTGGAATATGTTTTCAGTAGGAGATATTATTCTCATTTGTTGGCCAAGGTGTCAGATAAATTAGCCTCATTGAAGTTTTCCTTCATGGAAAAGAATAGTGCTTTATATTTTTAGTCGATGGTTGTTATCCCACCAATTTTATAGCATGTAAGTGATTCTTAGTGAGGAGATACTGACTAAGAGGACTTAAGTACTTAGATAACCACTTGACATGCTCCTAATCAATATTATAAAGGTAAGGATCATGCTATCCTTTTTAGAGGATGGAAGGTGGTACCTTTTACATTGAGGGAATATGTGACGTGGTAATTTCATACATCCCATTTTGAGGTACATAAAAGTGTGGAAAAGATGTACCAAGACTACCAATATCAGTTTTAGTGGCCATTCATGAAGAAGTGAGTTACAAAGGTTGTCACTTGATACCTCAATTGTTAGTAGGTGAAGGCATAACACCAGGTTCCAGGGGGGTTAGATCAACCCCTTGAGGTTCCATAGTGTAAGTGGGATGGGATATCCATGGACTTAGTGAAAGGTTTACCACATACGTCTAGGGGGAACAATTCCATCTGGGTGATTTTAGACTAGCTCACCATGGAATCCCACTTCATATTCATTTGAGAGTAGAGTTTAGTAGAGAGCTTATTGTGCATCTACATGAAAGAGATAGTCTGAATCTATGGGGTTCCCTCAAAGATCATATTTGACTATGATTATCTCTTCACATATCAGTTATGGAGGTGGTTTCATGAGGATTTCGGGACTCGGTTGTTCTTGAACACAACGTTTCACCCCAAAATTCATGGCCATATAGAGTGTACCATCCAGGTCTTAGAGGACATGTTACGAGATTACATGTTGGACTTTGGTCATAGTTGGGATGATCACCTACCCTTGGTAGAGTTTTCATAAAACAAAAACTACCATTCGACCATTTCCATGACACCATTTGAGGCATTGTATGGGTGATACTATAGGTCACCAATCTGTTGGACTGATCCAGATGAGTCAGTACTCATGGGGCCAGAGTTGGTGCAAGAAACTATAGAGAAGGTGAGGATCATCCAGGAGTGGATGTGTACTGAATTGAGCCATCATAAGTCTTATGTGGACCGATAAGAAAGACCTCTGGAGTTTGAGGAGGGAGACCATGAATTCGTAAGGGTCGTTCCTAAATGTGAATTGAGAATATTTGAACATTTAATCAAGTTTTCTCTAATATTTATTGGTCCATTATAGATATTTCTTAGAGTTTATGAGGTGACATACCACTTAGCTCTATCACCATAGTTAGACTGGGTGCATGACATCTTCCACTTATCGCAGTGGAGGAGGTAAATGAATGACTCGTTACATGTTATCAAATAGGATCAGATGAACATTTAGGATGCAACTACCATTGATGAGCACCTTATAGGGATTGAGGATCGACATGAGAGGATCCTTTATTGGTGACCTATTCTGTTTTTGTATATCTAGTGGTAGTAAAAAAATCTTTAGGAGAGCACCTGGGAGTAGGAGACCGAAATAAAATCCCAATAACCTCATCTTTTTAGTAGGGATTTGTCTTTTTAGAAAGAAAATCCCCGGTAAGGGGAGAATTTAATGAATATAATTTTCCATTTATTGTTTTTGGATATTAGATGGATTAATTTTGAGATCAGACACTAAGAAGACCTGAAATTCCATGGCCTAGTGTGCCCAGAATAAATTTTTGAAATATATTAAATATCACACTTTCATAGATTTCTTAAAAAAGTGGAATAAATACCAAAAAAGGTCTTGGATAAAAAATATGAGGGGACCGTTGAGTTGAAAACATAGGTTTTACCCTAGTCAAGACATAATCTTTGTCTGCATGGGCTATTTGTGAAAGGATCATCATGGGAAAAAATAAATAAAATAAATAAAATAAATAATTTATTTTAATTATTTTTCCACAATGACTGATTTCTTATTTAAATATACTGCTATGGTTTTTTTCTTAGGCATTGATACTAAACCCTAGATACCTAGAGGCCATTGTAGGAGATAATTATTAGATAATAATGACAGATCAGGATCAGGTTGTGGATCGCTATGCCAATAGAGTTCAGGGATCTTGTCAACGATTGGAACACAACCATTCTTCATCAATGATCAATCCAAAATCTAGGTAGGATGTATTTATTTGATATTTTCATCTTGTTTATTAATCCTATATGAACTCGGGCCAATTCAACAAACAAAAATGATTTATGCATTATCAGTAAAATTAATTTTATGGAATTATTTTATTTTTTCATTAATTTATACCAGTTAGTTCATCTCATTCTATGAAAAATATTCGAGGACAAAGGAAAAGCATATGAGGTTTGTTCCTCACATTTTATGGAATATGGTTTTCTCCCCAATTTCTCTGCCCGATCATCATTGGTATTTCTTTGGGACAACTATTTGTCCAATACCCAATTCTTGATCATTTCATGACCATTTTTTGGGCACAATGAATCAAAATCATGGGTAAAAAATGTGATGGGTATTGTGGTTCAAGGATCGAAGACAATGATGGATAGATAAAGGGATAACAATATTGAATCTAGGTGTACTTCATTACTCTTAATAAATGATCTACACGACTATGGACACTACTAGAAGACGACTCCCGAGTGAATTCATAGCCTAGAATCCCAAGATCCGGTGACTAGAGGCTTAGAAACCCCCCGTTACATAGAAATATGGGGAAAATGAAAGCTCTAGTGAAGTGGTGGATGACATGGTGGAGGAAAAAAGGGATTTGGAAAATATCACATTACACGACATGTAATGCGGCATTACATGCCATGTGGCCCCCCTTTCTACAACGCTAGGGTTCTGGATAAAGTTTAATAACAAACACCATGTGACTTAGTCACATTCCATGTGGACCATCAGTGAAGATCATTATATACTTTGTGAGTACAAAAAAATGAGAAATTGTACATGAACAAGTGTCACGCTGTGTACTTGGACACATTCCTGACCAAGTGTACACATGCTAGTACACAGATATGACCACCATCCACAAATACAACCAAGTGACATGGAAAGGTTACCATGTGTCTCTAAACACGGTATAATTCTTATACATTCTGTGTTTTGAAGTCTTACTTGATATAGGCTTTACCACACATGCATAATTGGGGATAGCTGGACACACCATATACCCCTTGGTACAAACCATGTACCCCCTTCAAGAGTATTTAAACCTCTTCATTTCCTTATTCTAGACCAGTTTCGGTTGATTTTTTCCCTTGGTCCTTTCCCTCAAGGATATAGTTCATTATTACATCCACATCACATGATTGTGATCCCCTCTAGAGGCTGATTCTCAGATAGAGTTGTGGTGTTCCTCTATGATATTGGAGTGTGATCCTCTATCATATTTGTTCCCTAGATGGGGTTTGTGGAAGAAATATGACCTCCCTGAGTAGGGAATTGATCCTCCATCTAGAATTCAATATGAGTAAGGTTTTTGGTATCATTGACATAAGTTCCCCTATGTAGAAAGTTGATCCATATTGGGTTCATGGTGTCCCCCAACCATTCTGGGTGTGACCCCATATCTGAGTATCAAGGTTTTCTTAGAGTAGTGGACTTTCTTGGCTGATGTCCAATGATCTAAATATGTTCATTGAGTGTCTCCGATGATAGCATGGATCATGGAGTGGACACTCCCAGAATGAGCGTTGCATTGAGTAGAATCATGTGGCTAGAAGTTGGTTATGACCACCAGATGATGTAATATTTTTCCTAAGTATATTTTGGCATTTCTATTTTACATTTATTATTATATATTGTATTGAGATGAATATACTTGGTGATTTTTGTTTAGTTTTTTCAAGGTATCCTACTACGTATTTTTATACTCACCCCTGCATGGTATTTTCCCGCACGCATCACATCTTATAAAAAAGATGCCCCTTTTGACGTGTCCTAGGAGGACATAGATAAGGTAGAGCATAACTTGATCTTTTCGGATTGAGGTGGTTAACAATATCTTACATTTTAATTCAGTCATCACCCTTGGAGCAGGTTGGAGTCTTTATAGTTTTTTGGTTGAGCTTATATTTAGCCCCTTTTCCACCTTTAGTACATTACTCTCGTACTCTGTTGTGGGATCTTGGATTTATGCATGAATTATTTCAGTTGTTTTACATTTCAAAATTTTGTTTTTTTGGAGATGTGTTTTTTTTACATGTACTTTAGGATAATTCCTCCTATTTGTGGGATATGCCTACTTAGTGCTGGTCACCAGCCCCTAACCTATTGAAGGCAATCTTCAGGTTGTCACGGGTTAGACCTCTACAGGTCAGTTTTTGAAATAATCTGTTATGTTGAATGCCACCTATTTGGACAATGTAAGAATCACAATTCCTAGAACCTATCAATCTATTATCTCTCACTTCGATTTCTCCATATCCGTTGGCTTTAAACCCATAAGTGGAAAATTTATTTTCTTCAGTTAAAGAAAGTCTTCGATCTACATCCTCTTATAGCTGAAGTCAGTTCCATTGAAGTGTTCAATCATCACCTTTCCTTCTTTTATACTCATAGTTTAACTAGATAAATCCAAAATAAAACTTTGATACCAGTTTTTGTGGAATTTCCCAAATTCTTAGTGAAAAATAGGTTTATATATGAATAAAAAATAACAAAAGAAAAAAATTGGAATATAGACACAACGATTTATGTGGGTTGGGAATAATATTTACATACATGGAGAGGAAAAAATATCACTATGATTTTGGAACATAATTACAAGTAGATCTCATAGTTTAAAACATAGAAACCCTAGATCTAAATGAGCTAATAAAGAGGATGAAACACTGTTCCACCAACCACACAGAAAGTCCATTGGGCTACAATGAAAGGTGGATCCTAGTCTGCGCCACTACAGTGCTACAAACACCAAAGTCTAAGATACTATAATGGCTAGTGGAATGAAGTACTTGGAGATACAGTACCACTATCCCTAACATCTGAACTTCTATAGTAATCATTGCAAAGTCCACACTACTAAAGTGCTCTATCAGTGTCATCTAGTCAGCTCTGCTATAGTCGGTTAGAGATGCTACAATACCACAAAAATTTGGGCTGGGGGCCTTTAACCCCCATAACACCGAAGTAGGGGCACATTTCTCCCTAAACCACCTAAAAGGCTCATCATAGAGCTCAACCCACGATATTTTCACCCTAATGCATAGTATGGACCACAATCAATCAACTCAACATCATCCAAAACAAATCTAACTATAGAAATCCAATAATAATAATAAATTAATTGTAGGATTAAATAATTATTCGAAGGAGTATTCAAGTAATAAATATTATAACCAAATAAATTTAAAATTGAGTTGAGTAAAGTCTGATGGAAGTGATAATATAAGAATCAAAGGGTCTTGATAAGAAGATCATGAAATGGACATTAAAATCTCATTAAATGGAAGATATTTTCATGTGTGAATTTAATTGGGAAGTGAATACATGGTATAAAATAAATCATGGTGCACAATATTCGATATGTCCCATGGAGTTGAGAATGAGACAATGAAACCCTTAAATTGTTTCTCTTCTTAGTCAAAATCACTATAAGATCCACATTACTTGAATTATATCCTTTTTAAGGGGGTTAATCCCTTTAAGGATATTCTTTTGGTGGGACTAAAACCACTTAAAGGTGGATAATAATGTTGAGGATAGGTATGAGGAGAGTATGGGTGGAACTAAATGGGTTGTGGTGTGAGGGTATGTGAGGAGAGGTGTTCCCCCTTTATAAGTTAAAGGGATGACATTTTTGAAAATATGAGAAACTTTTCAATAAAGGGAAGTCACTCTTAAAGAAACTAGGGAAAAATTGATAAATAATGGTGTGTATAATTTATAAGTTTGAGAAAGGCCCCCATAATACATTCCCACATATGGTTTAAACATGTTTTAGGCCCTTTACTCTTATATTTTTACCTTTACTATGGTAGCTAGTTTTTAACATAAGGTTAATTATCATTTATATTAAAAAATAAAATGGTCCTTTTTACATAATTTTTTCTTAATGATTCAAAATTTTAAACCCATTTTATTTGATTCAATTTATAAAATTTATACAAAATAATTTTAAAATGCTAAATGTATAATTCATTAATTTTTTTTGAAAAATAGAACTTATGTTCAAAAATGTAAAATATGAATTTATAAATTTAAACTAACATTTCTAAAATTTTAAATTCACTTATAAAATATATATTTGGTATTATAAAATGGTTTCATAAATTTTTAATTCATACCTATATATTATTAATTTTTTAAAAGTCATGTTATTTTTAAAAAAGGTATTTTACTCCACTCACCTAAAAAGCAAAATTTTTAGAAAAATGCTAAAAATTAATATTAAGATTATATTTCAATGATAATTTAAAAAAAATTATTTCTTTCAAATTCACTTCTTATAATTTATAACTTTTCTTTTTGTTTTAAAATATAAAGTACCATGAATAACTATTTTTAAAGGAAAACGTGTTTTGGTATTATTAACTATTTTTACTATAAATTAATTATTAATCTAGTGATAATATATCTTGATATTATTAAATCAAAATAAAGTCAGTTCCTTGAAATAAAAAACTAATTTTTGAAAAATACAATTTTAAGAATAAAGTGAATTCAACAAAAATGACTTAAAAGTATAAAAATTAATGAAATGTCTATTCATGTTCATGTTGATATGTTCCTAATTTCTATGTACATAACCAGTTATGACATCTATGTAATTCCTAGGCATCAGATTAGATATGGTTATAGTTTTATATGGTGGTTCAACTTTCATTGATCTTGTGACAATATCCATGAGCTTGAAATTCTCCCACATATAGTTTTTATAAAATTATAATTGATTGAGTTAATCTTGGGGGAATCCAAGGAAAACCCTAGAAAATTTCCCTCCCTTATGATCTTAGACAAGTGATCTTCATAAAGAATAATTACTCATTAAAATTCCCTTTCTTCTTTATTTCTTTATTGATTTTTTGATTTGGTTAATTTAATATATACCTACTAATTGAAAAACTAAATTTTAATGATCATATTTAATATTACAAAAATATCAAGGTTTTATTCATTTTAGTTTTTCATAGTGTGTGAAACATAATATTTAATATATTATTTATTTAAGAAGAATATACAATTAAATATTATGTTGTTACATCCCCACCCCTAAAATAAATTTAATACTTTCAATTTTTTCTATCACATACTAATTCAAGTAGATAAATTTAACAAAAAAAGTATTCATGAATAAATTTACAATTTCTAGAGAAATACTAGCCTTAAAAACATATAGAATATATTATTTAATCATAATTAGATTATTATTGATATAGAATTTTTCTCTTACCATTTTAGGAAAATTCCCCTCATGATTAGGTATCATAATTTCTATAATATAATTTGTTTTCTAAGAAACCTCATAATCATATTTTCCTTCATGTATTGGAAATGTGATTTTCTAGTTTTGGTGATTAAAATTTTTCTAATGTGAAAATAAAAGATTCATTTCAAAAAATCACATAAAATTAATCAAAGGAGAGGATAATGAGACATTCATGAATCATAATCCCATAAACCTTGATAAAGATTCATATTACTTGGATAAAATAATGATAATACTAGGTGTTTTTTATTTTATTAGATAATATTTTGTGAAAAAATACAAAAAACAAGACATAAAAAAATTTGGAATGATGAATTCGTTTACCTGGAACCACTTAATTATTATGATCCACCTTAGCAGTAGTGGTGACATACAATATTCCCATTCTCCCTGGGTTTAGGAGGTTTTGGGGTCTATTATCTTCATTAACTCCCGATTTGGGGCATTAATGTGTGCAATTACCAAACTCCTTGAATTTGAATCATTATATGTGAGTGGTGCATTAGATAGGGCATTATTTTACTCTATTTCATTATATGACCTTTACATATCCATATGAAATGCATTTTATTTGTAGTCATTACTCCCACACTTGAAACACATCATTGTTCCTTGGTTGAAATTACCCATGTGTTTCCTCCCACATTTTTGGAATATAGGTAGCTATATTTTAATTCCTCAGGGTGATGTATCATTGAAGCTTCTATGATACCCTACTTTCCTTTTTCTTTCTCCATATTAATAAGATTATCCAATTTCCATTTCTAATTTTAGTAAACACTGAAAAAAATCCTTATATACCCCAAAGTCTATTATTGATAATGTGTTTTAAATAATTAGATTTAATCCACTAAAGAAATGATTGATTTTACTCTTAAGTTAAGAGATAAAACAAAAGGCATACCTTATTATCCTCATGATTTTTTCTTTGTATATATTGATGGATTCATCATCCTTTTATTTTAACTCTTTGAATTAATTATCCATCCTCATGAAAAGATTATGAAGAACATACTTGGTTAAGAAAAGTTTCATGAATTCATCCCATCCCCTAGAGTCTACTTTTGCCATTTTGATTGTATTCTTAATGAGACTCCACTATTGGTTGGACTCACCTTACAAATGATAAAAAAACTAGGACAAACATATCATGTTTAGAGAAATGGATAATAGAAAATATATTTTCTATAACATTGATCCATTTCTTAGTAATAAAAGGATTAAAAGATATACTGATGTATGATGGAAATTGTTGCAGTAAAGACTCAATAATAATATTCTTCTTCCTTGGTTTATTTATGAACTTAATAAGGTTTATTTTATTGCTCATGAACCAGAATAACAATTTCAAAAAAAAATCAATACATTTTCTATCCCATTTTCTTTCTCATTGGTACAATAATTTCATTTATGAACCCATGCATTATTAACACGTTTTACCCTTACTAAAACTATTTATAAAACAAAAATAGTTAATCATTATTGATGAATATTTAAATCATAAGGAAATTATAAAAAACTAAACCTAGAAATGTGTTACTCTTTTAAACAATAACATTATATTTTATTTCCTTATAAATCACTCTTGGTTTAACCTGGGTTTATTTAGGTTGGGTTCTCTCATATTCCTTAACCTAATTCCTTAATATAATAAATCCTTCACAATGTCTTGTAAAGATAATGTGATCAACCAAATATTATCTCCCTATAGTGTCAAACCAGGTGTGTAGTTAGGCATATTTCTCATGCACTGAGTGAATATTTATTTAATTCCCAACACACCCTTTTTAGTGTTATTATACCTAGGTATATCTATTACAGAGCTTGTATATACTTATAGCATCTTGAAAAGGATGTTATTTGCAGGAAAACCACACAATCTATACTTTATAAAAATTTTAGGATGTTATAATATAATTATAAATATCCCATAGACTTTTATATAGGGGTTTTAATAATATTATCTAAACCTAATCCCCAAAAATAAACAAACTAATCCTAAAAAATAACTAAAAACTGCTCTGATACTAACCAAGGCACCCCAGAATGGAAGGTGATATAAAGATATATTTATTTTACAAAATTACCATAGGATAAAAATTAAAACTCATTAATAATATAAAAATTCCCCAGAATGGAAGGTTCAGTTACTTTGAGGATCTACTATATAAACAACTTATTTTAAGATAGTTGTGAACATTTTTCCACATTCAAAACATCCTAGGTCCACTCATTGACATCTCCTAAGTTATATCCATATTTATAACATGGGGAAATAAAACATAAGAAATAGGTAGACTCAAATTCTTAGTAAGGGAAGACATATCAATATATAAACAAGGGTTAAATTATAATCATATGAGAAAACATGAGCAGTGGGGTAATATATCATTAAAGGAACATGAAACAATAAGAGTCTACATAAGTAACAATAGAAAGATAGAAGAACAAGATCCTCATCCTAGTTAGTAAGGACTCAACAAGTGCATCCAAGAGACACGAGATCAAATCCGGGTGGAGACATATTTCCAGGTTACTCTAGTAGTACTATAGAATGCACTGTAGTAGGTATTGTTTGATACTATAATAGATGGAACTATTCATCTGTTAGGTATTTCAGGCCACAAGTTTGGTTCTCGAGTCCTCCAAGGCCTTTAGGCTACCCAAGGCCTTCAGGAAAATAAGGATTGTGTACCACCTCAAGGCCTTTAGGCTACCTCAAGTCCTTCGGGCCACCTCAAGTCCTTCAGGCCACATGAAATTGTGCTTAATGGACTTGGTAGAATTTACAAAGAGCATTCTCCAGATGGGGATTCAGAGTATATGCATTCACCAGAGTAGAGCTAACATAATTGGAATAATGAGAGGGTATGGAATTTTCCATCGAGACCAACCAATTCATGCACGAGAAGCCTAGCCAAACGGTCATGTGAAGGGGGAGAGCCAAAATAAAGATATATATGCTGGGGAGGAGTAGTTCCAAGTAGTTATAGTCTAGATGAATTCCTCTAAGTAAATTTGGTCATGTAATTTCACAAAGCATACGGTCCATGTAAGGGTTCACCTTCAACCCTTAAAAGAGTTATTATACAAAAAATGAATAAAAATATAAGGCCTTTGGGCCATTCAGTTGATAGAAAGACATGGAATATCAAATTATCAATAATAAAACCTGAAAATAATAATATGAAATTAGTATATAATAAACATGATACATGGAGAATAATAATAGGCATATGTCTTGGAAATGAAACATTACCTTTAAACCTAGCATAAAAAAGAACATTGGAACAAACATAATCATTTGGAAATTATAACATTGTGAAGAAAAAAATCACTTGCTTCATGTTTTGAACATACAAAATTAGTATTCTTTATGTTTGGAACAAAACAATTCCCACGCTTCATGTTTTGAACAAAAAAAATGCCCACACTTCATGTTGTGAACAAAAAAATGTTCACAGTTCATATTATGAGCAAACAAAATGTTCCTGCTTCATGTTGTGAAAAACAATTTCAATAAATAAAATAATTGCCTCATGAGATATAAATCCTTAATAAATTCATTGAAGGGATATATGGATACCTCCCATTAGCCATCCATACGTATGTGTTCCACTTGAAAACAAACATTTACTATCACATAAAAACCCCATGGAAAAAAGATTGTGTTTCTTGAAAATTTCAAAAATATCATATAAAATAAACTTCAGAAATAATAGGATATCAAAAATATAATTTTCCAAAAGGAATAATAACACAATAAAATATAGAGGTATATCAAAACATCATTTCATGAAATATAAACCTTGGAGGTTAAATAGAAGTGAAAATAATTTTTTTTCGAAAAATATTTTAAAAAATTATTATAAAAGATGATATAAAAATTACTTTAAAAACATTGAAGGGAAATATATGAATTTTTAAAACCTTATTATAAATATTTCAAAAAAATCACAATTTAAATAAAATAAATGTTAACAAATATATAGTGTAAGGTAGAACATTTTATTTTGAAAGGATGAAAAACCCATTTTTAAATATTTTCAAATACCTTTTCTTGAAAAAAAAAATTATAAAAAGGGTTTTAAATTTTACTTTTGAAAATGGGGAAATAGAATTATGATAATCATATATATTAATACCTATTAGTTATTCTAAAAATAGAATAAAACATTGGTGGTAAATAAATCATGTACATACAAGAAAAGATTCACTGGTAAGAATGAGAGTTGTAAAAACCCCAACCCCAGTAGCCTGAAGCCAATGCCTTACTTTATTAAATTGGTACTAAGTACTAGAGATCACATCCCAAAGGACTAAATAGTTTATTATATTTGTAAAACTAGATACAAACATAAGTTTTATATTACAACTTGAAATGGAAAGAAACATAGAAACTCCATTATAAACATCCCTATTCTCTTAGATTAACACTTCATGTCAATAAAAATATAATCTTAGAATATTGGGGAATAATAAAACATAATAAAGGGGTTATATAAGATGATCAGTAAGGGTAATAATAAAATTAAAGCTTTCAAAAATAAGAAGAAACAATAAATAAATGTGAATAAATAAAAACATATTCCATTAAAACATAATCTTGATCATAACATGGAAGGAATAAAATATGATCAAATAATGATATATAACAATAAAATGAGAATGAAAATTAACCATTAGTATTATAATATCAATCCCTCATATAATAATTCAACATAAATGGGTAAGACAATATCCTAAACCAAGTCTAGTTTGTCTCATGAGACATACCGATGCATCAAGGGGCTATAGTTGGCCCTGCTCGACACTTACTAAGTCCAATAACTTCATCATATGAAAGGGTTGAAACAAAATCAACCTAAAAATTCATATTAAAAATATCTTATGAAATTAAAATAATTTTCTCATTCAGTAAACATAATCATAAACCATCCATATAAATATGGTGAATGATGACAAAATAATAGATCCCTAGTCAAACTGCTTGTAAACTATTCAATAAAATTTGGTAAATGGAATCATAATAGATAAAACTCAATAAATAATTTTATTCAACAAAGAATATTTACATAGATAATTTAATAAGATCAATGAAAAATTCTTGATAAAATACCCCTTTAACTTTGAAATCACTTATTCTTAAAAAGCTATGCAATTATAAAATAAAACATTTTTTAAAGAGAAACATGTAATATTGTAAATGAATCTTTAAAAATTAGAGAATAATAAAATTAGAAAAATCTTCTCATGCCGTTATAAGTTAAAAACAACATTCCTTTTAAATTTGGGAAAAAACATTTAAAAGAGTATTTTAAAAATAAAGTCATTTGCAAATATCATATCATTGACGTGTACATTAATAAAATGAATCAGTCATCTATAAATAGAAATAAATTAAGTGTAAATAAAACTTAAGATAATAAAAATCCATTTGAAACATTATCATAGAATTACTAATCAATTGAGTAGAATTTTAACCCAAATAATGGAAATTGGGTTAGTAATCCCCTTACCACTTTGAAAATAGTCGAATCGTATGCCCCATAAAATTAATGACCATTAAATGAAACATTTAATACCATGAGGATAAAGAGATTCATGATATGAATTGTTAAAGTTTAGTATACATACATTACATACAATAAATTAGTGGTGAATAAGGAATATCTCACAAAAATAAAAGTGAGATGAGAAACCGTTACCTTATGTCCAAAAGCATTCTCCACTTGTACTTAATTTCCTATATAATCAAATTATATTCATTAATTAATTAATTTAGAACCTATTAAATATATATTTTATTTATTAAAATTTTAATAAGTTCATTTATGTCCATTTTTATGTGTTATAATGTTTAATTTCGTTGTCCCAAGAGCATTGGTTTCATGGTTTTATGGTCGGTTCCATTGAGTGTAAATATGGGATTTATTTTAAAATGAGAAAAAATTATCGATAAGTGAAATTATTTATTACTAATTAACTTTCATAAGTTTAAATGGTAACATATATAATTTGGTTAGATGGTATGAGGATGATTCATTATATAAAATGTTTATGAAGATGTCTTAATTTGTTTTGGCGGTTTTTATGACCTTCATGAAATAGTGTCATTTTATTTAATAATATTATTATATAATGGTTCAGTAACACTAAATAATTTTTAATACATATTTTATAATCTATTTTAACCATAAAAATTGTTTTATGACCTGCCTTGAAGGAGATGGCGAAAAAAAACTCATCGTCCACAAAGGTGGTGAATCGAAACCTCACTGACAATGTTTTCATTTTTAGAAAAAAAGGAGAGGAGAAGATATTTAATGGTTGATATTAAAATAACATAATAACATTCCATTATATATATGATACTGTATTTATAACATTACTTTGGATAGGGGAGGTGAGGGAAGGATAAAAATAGGAAAAAAATAAAAGTGATGGAGGTAGGGTTTTACCTCTTCAGTGTCGTCTCCTTGAGAATATACTTAAGGCCACAGGAAATGGTCTTTGGTAAGACCATCAAGATAAAAAAATGTGGAATATGTTTTAGAGATGAATTTTTCATAATACAATCAAACTTCAAAGCTTAGAAGGTATGAGGATAAGGGGTGGTATTTATAGTGGAGGAGAGGGGTGTTTTTTGATTATTTTATTCATTATTTTATTATTTTGGATCAAGACTCTCAATAGTATTGATTCTTGTGACAATATATAGTGACTAGTGAATTTGAGTTTGAAATAATGTGTTCTTACATCATAAATGACCTAAAAATTCATGTATTTGGCTTAAAATATTAATTACCATAAATTATCGTACTTCACTACTCACAAAAAATACAATTATTTCATAAAAATACCAAAAATTTACTCAAACAAATTTTCAATTCATATAATTAAAAAATGGACTCGATTTTATGAAAATAATTTTATAAATATGACATATTTAATTTTAAAATAAAATCATCATTAATTAAAAAAATACCAATTTTAATATTATAACTGTTTTTACAACACTTTGTAAAATTAATTGTGGCCTCATAAAAATATCATATAATTATAATTAAATAAAATATTAATTTTTGAATCTATTTTATGAAAAAAATTATTTTAAATCATTATAATAATTATAAAATTGTAAATAATCCTTTACATTTTACAAAAAATACCAACACTTAATTTATCATATTTTGAAATATTTATTTACTTATTCCATGATATAAATATACCATATTTTCATTTATTTGATACTTAAATGTTATTTATACTTTCATAGATGATTATATTAATATAATGGTCATATTACTATTCCTAATAGTAACAATACTATTCCAACAGTCATGTTAATATTTAATAGTATATCATGATTTTAAACTTAGTGTTTCATGAGACATAAGATATCGAAGATGTTAAATTTAAAAGAGAAATAGCATAAAATCTTAGGGTGTTACAAGAGTTATTCTTATCAATGTTACACTTTTACTATAAAAAACATTTTATGAGTGAAGTGGTTATGGTTGATGGGAAGTAATTTCTCGAGACAAAACAATTAAATACCATATAAAATAGGGGAATTTTAAGATAGATAAATGATTTAAAGGTATATTAAAGTAATAAATACTATGATCCAATGAATCAATAAATAAGTTGATGAAACTACTATTGAATTTATAATGTAAGAATCAAAGGAAATTGAGAGGAAGATCATGAAATGGATATTAATATCTCATTAAATGGAATATATTTTCATATGTGAAAGAAATTGGGTAGTGAATACTCCAAATTAAATATATTATGGTGAAAAACATCAAAAATGACCCATAGAGTTGAATATGAGATTAAAAAACCATACCTTGTTTCCCCTCTTAGTCAAATGCACTCTAAGCTCCTCACTACTTGAATTATCTCCTTTGTGAAGGGGTCAATACTGCAAGGTATGGTATTTTGGGAAGAATAAAACATATTTAAGTGTATAGGATATTTTAGAATAGTTTTGGGTATATTATTGGCTGAAATAAATGGGATGTAGTATAAGGGGATTTGAGGAGAATGGTTCCCCTTTTATAAGTGAAAATGGATGCAATATTTTTATATACAAAAAACTATTAAATAATGGGAAGTCACTCTCAAGGAAATTGATAAAAAATAGATAAATAATAGAAATTATAATATATAAGGCCAATAAAGGCTTTATCCACACATTCCCACATATGTTTTAAACATTTTTGAGATCTTTTACTCTTAGATTTTTACTTTTACCAATTTATATTTTACCATGGTGACTAGTTTTATACCTAAGGTAACTTATCCTTTATTCAAAAAAATAAAATGGTCCTTTTTATATAAATTAGACCTACTGAATCTATATTTATAAACCATTTTATTTTATTCAATTTCTATAAGTGATAAAAATTAATTTTAAAATACTAAATGTATAATATATTAAATTGTTTTGAAAAATGTTACTTATGTTCTAAAAAATAAAATATGGGTTCATAAATTAAAACAAACTTTTTTAAATTTCTAAATTCACTTATAAAATACTTATTTTTTCTTAGAAAAAGGTTTCATAAATTTGAAACTCATACTTATATAATAGTAAGGTCATAAAAGTCATGTGATTAGTAAATGTAATATTTTACACTATTCAAATAAAATCAAAAGTTTTAGAAAAATACAAAAAATATATCTTGAGATAATATTTCAGTGATAAATATAAGAAGAAGATAACTTATTCAAATTAAAAATATGAAATTTATAAATTTTATTTTTATTTAAAAACATAAAATATAGTGAAAAACTATTTATACAAGATTTTTTTTTGGTATTATTAAAAATTATTTTTCCTTTAAATTAACAATTAATCTAGTGTTAATATATCTTGTTATTATTCAATAAAAATAAACATAGTTCCTTGAAATAAAATACGAATTTATGAAAAGTATATTTTTTAAGCATAAAGTGAATTTAGATAAATTACTTTTATAAAATTATAAAAATTCATGATACTTCTACACAAATTTATGTTGATATAATCCTAATTTATACTTACATAACCCCATATGAACTATGTATATAGACAATGCATCTGATAATGTCAAGTTATAGTTTTGGGTTGCAGTTTAGGTAAATTGGATCTTATAGTAATCTCAACGAGCTTGAATATCTCCCATATACAGTTTTTCTTAAACTCTAATTACTTGAGTTCGGCTTGGTATTTATCCAAGATAACCCATAGAGAATCTAACCCACTTATGAGTTCAGATAAATGGAATTTATAAGAAATTATTCCATTTTTGATTCCATTTCTTCTTGCTTTATTTATTACTTTTGTGTTATTAATACTTTTATTTGTACTAGCTAATTTAACAGATATGTGTTAAAGGTCATGTTTAATATTCAGTATATATATATAAATAATTTTAGTTTGGAAAATTGTGTGAAACATGATATTTAATATATTATTTATTAAAATAGAATATATTATGAAATATCCAGTTGTTACACAAATAGTTAGTGATAATCAGTGAATTAAAAAATATATTCAATGAATTAAAAAAGTCAACAGTTAATCACATACCAATAAACCAAATAATAAAATAGAAAATAGATTCTCATAGGCCATAAGAAATAACTTTAAAATAAGATAATTCCAACATACTAATTAATAAAACAACAGGAGGTATGCATGATAGACAAAGAAATATGAATCACCTAGGTAATTAGAGTGGTTTAAGTTCCATTGAATTCTTCATAGTGCCTGTAAGAACCCAAACTAAGCACACTTTTTGAATATTTAATCTCATAAAATATTTACTAGTAAATACATTATTTAATCAAAGTTTTTTACTAAACATTTCACAAAAATTAAAATATTAATGACCATGTAATCCAAATTTAAAATGATTAACCACACAATAAAAAACCTTTCTCTTAATTTAATTATTGTGTTTCCTAAAATGAACAGGGAGACTAAATTTAACCCTCTAAAAAAAATTACCAACCAAAATATTTCTCATAAAATCTCTTTTTCCATGATTTTGGACAAGACACTTTTCATATTTTCATTATCTTTTTGAAAAACTAATAAATAATCACAAACCATCTCATTACTACTTGAATAAATTTTAGAAAATGCATCCTTAAAAATTTTAATCTATTTCTTTAGTTGAAATATATAATACATAATAACTATTATTTTATTTATTTATTCTTTTTTATTCTTATAAATTTAATCATTCAAATTATCATTCTCCTTATTTATACTTTTCATTTATTATCTAAGCTTTAAAACTTCAGAATCAAATTCTTTTTACTTATTTATCACATTCCTATGATCCTTATTTAGTTTTAAAAAATCATCACTAATAATGACTACAATATTTTTTACTATATCAACATTATCTTCTAAATCTTTAATACCTGTATTATTACATATTGAATCAAGGTTATAATAAGAAGAAGAAGTAATTTAGGTGGAAGATAAATATGATAACTCATTATATTTACCACAAAGTATAGTTTAGTAGAATCCTGGTCATGAATCCTTGTTGAATCTAGGGAATCCAAAGTAGTTATGACACTCACCTAGGTTCCTAGTCCAAGGTTACCTATAAATGGACCCCCAATCCTACCACTTTAACATAAAGAGTTAAAAAAAGTCCCTATGAGTATGATCACATAAATACTAAGTGTTAGTGACCTAATACTCCATGAACTATTATAGGATATTTCCAAGTAAATACCTAAGATAAATTGACGGAAAATATGTGTTTTTCAGTCATTTGAGGGTATTATACCTAAAACACTTATGAAAGTCAACTTTTCCCAACTATTTACATAGATTAGGGAGAAATAACCCCTATGAGGATATCTTTAAGAATAAAGGGTGAAATAACATAGAGTTCCTCTAATCCAAAATGGTGTTGCCTAGCCCTTAAGGATTAACTTGGGCATGATATTCACCTAAGTCGATTACCTAGGTGAATTTTATCAATTTCGATCTATAGACTTTGTAATCCCTTTGACACCATTTCACCCATACTTTACCCCTTATAGGATGGTTTCTACTAGCTCTCAAGGCCCTCATGATTTTACATAATCATAATTCTCACATAGGTCTACTACACAGGTAAAAATTTACCATTTCTCATATGTGGATTCTCTGACCATATAGGCATAATTTCACCCAAGACTTATTCCTAATAATATTGTTTTTACAACCCTTATAAATGGGATCATAATTTTCTTTGGTAATAGTACATTACTAATCATAGGCCTCCAACCTGGTTTAATCTCCAATTACTTCACCTAACTTATTTATCAGAGTGAACCACAAAGGGCCACTCATATGTAAGTCTTACATCAAACAATTTTTAGGCAACCGAGGCGTAGAGGTTTTTTATGTGACCTTAAAATAATAGATAGAATGTATATTTATGTAAAACCTTAAAAATACATACCAATGGTCTATTATAATGAATTTAAAAGTAATTTTATTCCTTATTATGTAGAACTAGACTATACAATTTTATAGTTATAATCCCCCAATAAAAAGACCTTTTACCTCCCTAAATTACATTAAATTATAGTGTTACATATTAAATTTATTTCAAATATAGAGTAATTTATAACTTTGATAATATAAAATACAATAAAATTTCCTTCTGAAAGAGACTTCTAAATTCATAGTTTTAATCATTCAATTTTACTTAAAGGGTAACTGGAATTGTTACTCTGATAGATTTCATGAACGTACTTAAATCTATAAGAGAACCCCATACTATAAAACATGTTCCTATATGAGATGATAATACCACCCATAATATTGATTTTTAATTGAATCATCATGAGGAAATAACTAAATGGAGACTACCAAAAGAAATCATTAGAAATAAGAGGTCCTTTACTAGCATTAGTGGTCTATCAATGTTCATACATTGAGATGGGATTATTTAATATAAGTCTTCCCCAAAAATCACATACTATATTTGACTAACTTATCTATGGGATTCCCTGATATTTATTTTTCATTTTATATCATTGGTTTTTATTCTCTTTATTAATGGGTCCTACCTTTTCTATTTAATCATTATTTTTCCAGCCCAAGGAAAGGCCTTATACTTGATCTCCCCTATATGTTAGTCATTTTATAATGATGAGATGGATACACTACATTGATCATCCATCAACACATTTTTGATGGTTGGTGATATTATTTGGTTTATCTTGGATAACAATGAAATAGACATTGGCCCTCAACATAGACTATTTTTGTGATTGGAACTTCTCACTAGGCCTTTTCAATGGGACCATTTCTATTGGGATTACTTAAATATATCATATTATATGTTTTTTAAAACTTCAATATAAACCTTTAGTAATGTAAAATAATTATACATAAAAAATACGTGTGAGATAAACATATAGTTTCCAAAATCCATGGTCTTTCACTCATTAATACTTTTAAAAACCTTTTATGACCATAACACCTTATTTACTTTTTATTTTATTTAAATCACTCAGATAGTTTTGT
Organism: Viscum album; assembly: GCA_963277665.1. Lineage (NCBI taxonomy): Eukaryota > Viridiplantae > Streptophyta > Magnoliopsida > Santalales > Viscaceae > Viscum > Viscum album. The sequence continues at coordinate 1,834,266,420 of OY728160.1, forward strand.
TTTTTGATTTAGGATAGTGTAATGTTGATACATTCTTCTATTATATGACCATTTTTGTCACACCTTCTGATTAATTATTTAAATACATAAAATTTATTTTTCAATAATAAGATAGGTTAAAATTTATATTTCCACTATTATATTATATTTTAGGGATATATCCACATAAAAATATCATTATATCTCTAAATTTAATTGTAAGGAATGATTTATTATATAATCATACACTTTTCATGTTTCCTTGACTCCAGAGTACCAATAGTATCCATAAAAATTAAAATTCCTCATAGTATAAGTCATTTATCTAGAATAAACAAAAATTTATTTATCTATGCTTGTACAACTTTCTTCTTCTTTTTATCCAAAACATTAAAAATAATGGGGTTTTTAGATTTTATAGGTAAAATATTTATCTAATATTTTAATTAATTATTTCTAATATTTAGGTCATAAAAATAGATACCATTCATTTTTATGTAATGAGGAATTTATTGTTTGAAACACTCATCAAGTATTTTTATGGCTTTAAATTTTCTCCTAGATTATTTAGAGGATTATCCAATACTCATATTTCATTTTCTACAATTATTAATCGATTTTATTTAATTAATTCTCTAAATATAGTAGCTTTTTTATGATAACTTCAACTCCTATAACCATTATTTATGGTATTTTAATAATATCTCTATAAACTCTATATTTCTTAGTAATAAGAATTTTCTATTCTTTAATACTTTTAAGAATGTCATCCTTATTTTTAATAGTGGTAGTCTAATCAGTTTATAAATATTGTGATAACTTATTTTAGAATCTATTTCCTTTCCATTGAAGTGAGATATCTATGACATAATCCTTTATCATTTTTATCATGAATCCTATTTGAGATTAATCTTCTTCATAATCATAAAAAAATATTTATTTTCCTTCCATTTATTCTATAAGAATATTTTTATCATGATAACCTAATGTTTTATCATTATATTTAATTTATTTTTTTATGGATTTATCCTTTTCATATATAAAATTCCCTCTGTTTATTTTAAATGAAATTGTATCATTTTACTTTTATAAATTTTCCCATTATTAGAACTCGCTACACTTTTTGTTATTTCCTAGAGAGGAGGATTTTAGAGCCTCATCATCATAACTTCCATCCTCCTTGATTTTTTTTACAATTGGTAATAAAGCTATATATTACACCACAATTAATGAATATAAGAAAAAATTTCCTATAATACCTTTTGATATTCTTTAAAATTTTATTTTATATAATATACAAATAAATTCATATATATTGAATAAAAATTTTCAACTTTATAATCAATGATAGGATATTTATTCTTTCCTTATTACATTCTCAAACATTTCATGGCTTTGAATTTAATTTCTCCATATCCTTTTCTTTTTCCCTTTTAAGGTTAAACTATTTCTTATTTTTATAATATATATTCACTATTTAAACCATTTAGTGAAAATATATCTAAATATAAATATTTAAGTTATGAAACATTTACATTACTTTTTTTTGAGAATATTTGACTTAATATAGTTATAATAGTTAAATATCCATGATCTTATACATGGAATTATATTAATAAAGTTATTTAATCAATTCATGTTAAAAAACATCAATAATTTAATTTTAAATATAGAAACAATCTTCATTTATTTAACTCAAAATTTAAATATTATCAAAATTAACCTTCTTACCACCCTCATAAATATTTTGGAGTTTTTACCATAATTTTTTTATTGTTATATAAACAATTACATTAGTAAATTCTTTCAAAATAGGGAAACATATATAACATTCCATATAATTCTATAATTATTAATATTTTAATACTTATTAGGGGTGATTGAAATACTATTATTAACATGGGATAATGAAGTCCTTCAAAATATGGGAGTTATTCCTATCAAACATATAAATTCATTTATTAATGATTATATTGATTTGGTCCATGTTTGAGAATGTAAATACCAATAATTAATATAAGACATTTTTAATGATCTTAATAGGGTGCATTGATTCAATACTACTTGAAAGGCCCTAATAACTAGAGGTAAATAAATGGTTCAAGTTATGAATTTTTTATTTTTGTGGATGAAAATAATTTGAGAGGTATCAAATGTAGAGGTATGAGTATTCTAATTATTTTAGGTTTTTTTATAAAAATTAGAAAATGAAGGGAAATATAGAGTTAAATGTTTAATGAAATTTAATCTCATATGAAAAAGATATTATGTTTGAAATATAACATGTTGTGGTAAGTTTTGGGTTTAAATGATAGGATATAAGTGATTGTGTAATGGATATAGAGGTCGATGTGTCTACTAACTGATAGAACATTAGAAAGACATTATGGTTTATGTGGTTTTTTTATGGTTTAGTTGGAAATATAATTTTTATTAGGAATGGTTTGAATTGACTTTTGGTGAATATACTAGAAATTTTGGTCAGAAAAAATTTAATGAGTGAATTTAAAACACATCATAATTTATTATGTTGGAATATGGGGTTTTTTAATTAGTCAACATAGGGAATGAGACATTTCATGGTTTTTGGAGTAGTTGTAAAACTCATAATAGTTTATTTGAATAAATTTTATTGAAGTGACATGGTTATGAATTTATTTTAGAAAATAGTTTAGGATTTTAAATAGGGGATAAAATTAATGATAGTATTTTTAGATCAGGTGTTGACTAGTAAAAATACGTCATGATTTGGGGTGTTACACTACTATTTTTGATGAGTTAGATAAAACCATTTAAAAGTATTTGAAATATCATTATTTTATTTTATAATTTCTCTATAAATTTATAATGGGTTAGAGATAATAATGTGAGATATTTATGTGGATATTGAGTATCCACTAATGGTATTCTCCATGGGAGTGACCATATCAAATCTGGTATCCAGGATAAGTGATATTCTTGATCTATTATTTTTGGGGAAAAATAAAACTCTTCCTTTTATCTATTATTATTAATAATGGGATGTGTGTATGTATATATTTTTGTGTTATCTGTTTTTAATAGGGAATTTTAGGAATTGAAGAATGATATCATAGAAAATTCTTCAAAATATTAAGAATTTAACAAGACAGGTTTATTTAACTTCTATTTTATGTTTTTAGTGAACTTTTATAGATTGGTTGATGTGATTATGGTTAAATACTATGGATTTGTTGGAATTATTGATGGATAATCATTATATATGTGAATTTATTGTTAATATAAATCAAATTGAAGTTGAATAATAACTTAAATAAGAAGGATAATAACTGTTTTGGTCCTATTAAGATAAATTAGTATGAAATATTTATGGGAATGATAAATTAATGAAGAGGAGGACGTAATGTAGAATAAATTTAATGGACTATTTATTATGATTCACATGAGGGGATGTTATTTAAAATGAGAATATTTTTGTTTTAATTTGATATTAAGGGCATGATAACTATTGAATAATTGTTTGAGGGGGATTATGGTGTGATAAAAGTTATTTTATTATATGTAAATGAGAAATTATAGAGAAAATATGATTCAATTATGGATAGTTGAGGTATATTTTTATGGAAATTATAATTTCATAGTAAAATAAATGGTGGAAAATGATTGTTGTTTTTTTAAAAAATTTAGTTATATTGTTCATTTGAAGTTATAATATAATAAATGTGACGTTATATATATTATTTATGTTTATGATGTTAATTGTGTTAACATTATTTTAATTTACGAACATGTGAGGGTTGTTATATTCACTAGGGTGTGGTATTCCTCTATGTTGATCTGATGAATGAGATATTGTATTCTATGAGGTATGATATTCCATGATGAGATTGGTGTAAGTATTTGGTATTCCCTAGGTTTTTTTATCCCCCCATAGGTATAGTTATCATTTTTTTATACCACTATACAATTGTTGTTTATATTATAGTTTTTTATTCTCATGTGAAGTGGTACAAAGTTTTGTTGGATGTAGATATATCATCATTACTGGTGTGGATAGTGAGGTGTGGTAGGTAATGTGCAGTGGTTGTAATGGTTTGTGTATGGTGTGGTGATATGGTTATAATAATGGATGATAGGTTTCAAATGGTTTCTTATGTTGATCCTTCTCTTGATTATTGCGTATAGTTGATTAATATTTATATATTCTATTCAACAAGAATTTATTTTGTCTATTCACTTGACACATGGGAGGTTGGAGGAGGGTCCCATTGAGTATAGTTGTATATTCACTATATTATTTTTTATTTTTTATAGACTTATAGGGTAGTGTTAGGAAGTGTAATTTTGGTCATGTGGTGAGAATCTAGGAGTAGGTGAATGGATTCATTGGTGTTTATCTTTTTCATTGGTGAGTCATTTTTTATTATGCATGTAATATAATCATGCTTTTTTATACGGGATATTAAAAATGATTATTATTTTATTATGTATTTCTTATTTAGATATATTATTAAGGTAAATTCTACCTATAAAAATGATTTTATACCCTTTGTGTTATTATTCACCCATGTCCTATTAACGGAAAACTTAATGGGTTCCTCTCAATCTTATTGACAACCCATGTGAAGTTATAAAAGAGTTTGGGTAGAAAACATTTGTCACATTTAATTATCCTTATAAAAGAAAAAATAAGAAACATAAGGATTAACCAAGTAACATGGATCACCCTCAATATGGGTGATTACATTCTTGACATGGAAGAAATCACTTGAGTCATATAAATCACTAATATCTTGAAGTAATTATAGTAAGGGTAGGTATTAATCTTTAAAACCTTAACAATTAAATATATCCTATAATGAAATCATATTCCCATATGTTTCTAAAAATAAATATGATATATGAATAATGAATTATCTCATATAATAATAGGCATTATAGATCACCAATATTGAACTTCCTTTTTCTTGTAATATTTTTTAAATATTTATTCATTGTGAAATATTCTTCAAATTAAATCTCTATTCTTTACAAAAGTTATAAATCCATAATATATAATAAAATATTATGTTTCTATTTATTTTTGGTAACTCAAAATATATTTGTAAGTAGTAGGAAAATTAAATCCCAAACATTAAGACGGTTTGAGTAAGGTTTGATGAAATGAGAAATATGAAGAACATATTAACATGAAGTTTATACCATTGGTCATTATTGATAATTCCATATACTTGATGGATATCACATCAAAATAAATAATGGTTCTTTCCCATGCATATTATTGTAAACACATTCCCAAAAAATCCTTAGAGGTGGGGTGGGGGTGGGGTGCGAATTTAGTTATTAATTTCTTCTCATTAAATATATATTATCCCAAAAATAGAAATAAAATGATGAACCTATAAAATATAATTACACAATTAAAACAAAAATAATAAAAAAATGAAATGTGATGACATGATTATTTTACTTTTTTCACCATAATGTTCAATATTCTAAGAGCATGCACAAGATGATGTGCTAGTATTCCATAATCACTACACACTATTTGTGATGATAAAATTAAATAATATGCTATTATTTCACAATAAAACTCACAAATAACCATATATTTATTAGTTCACATATCTATTTTATTTAGTATTTTCTTAAAATTATTATAATAATCTTTATTAATATCATTTATTTGATCTTTCATAATTAGACCTCTTCAAATAAAACTTGTTAACACCTCATTAGACTCTACAAATTATAGTTATAGTCGATTCAATCATTCCAGGAATATGTGTATATCTTATTTAATTCAAATCATAATAAATTTATATTATCTTTATGATTTTACCAGACCATAGTGTGGCTATGACCAACAAGACATTGTCTCTTAAATAAGTGATTTGAATCTAAAATAAAAATTCATTGAATTTGAAACTCTAATGGAATATTACCATTTCTATCTTCTAAATACATATCTTGAACACACCATGGCATGATCTTTTCTATAAAATGGTGTCATTAATTTCTCCTTTATATGATAAGACTATATAAATTATACCTTGAAAAATATCCACTATTATGATGTCTACCATGAAAAACATCTTATTTTTCAACACAAATATCCTCTAATTTTTTTTGTTTCATCTTAACAATCGATTTTCACAAAAATTAAAAAAATACCCAATTCTTATAAATTCTTTACATTATGGAGTTGTTATCTATAAATCCTTTTTTTCAACTATATTTGGGGACCAAAATAATCTACACCGACTAAAATCATCACCATATCCTTGTTTCCCTCTTAATAACAACCTCCAACCTAACATGGTTTAATATCTTTTTCTCTCTAGATATTTTATAAAAAATTCTTCCATAAAAATGAATTCCACTATGATGTTGGGTTTTGTTCCAAATCATGGTTCAAAAAATCTTGACATGGAACACTCTATTAAAATATGTATTGGCCCTCTCATCCAGATCCTATTTAAACTTCACCTGGATCCTACAGTTTTTTTTTCATCCATATTAATTGAGTATAAGACTTTATTAATAAGATAAACTTTGCTTCTACTATATTAAGTAAAGTATTCTCTTGCCTATTATTATAAATCTGGCCAATACACTTGTTTAAAAAATAAAATATACATTAAATTATAGATTTACTATACAAAAAATCTTTATCATAATAATCATTTAAATATCCCATTTAATCATGGAATTTTCCTATATCACACATCAAGCCATATTCAAGGGTACCGTGGATATATCTTTAATTTTTTCAATTCGGTGAGATGTTTGTCTTTAGGATTTCTTTAAAACCTCATAGATAAAAAATAAATAAAAAAATTATAACAATATTTATTTCAAAGAAGGAAGCCTTATAATCTTTATTTTATATAAATTATAATCCAAAACCTTTCTATCTTCATTATTCTATATCTTACTTCAAATTCAAATTTTAATTATAATTTTTTTTAATCTTGTATATAAAACATATTTTTTAGTTAACTTAAATATTTTTCAATAGAAATAAAAGTGTTCTCCTATTTTAATTAATTTTATTCCCTATAAAATAAGTACACTCAAATATCATTGACATATCAGACTCTAATCACAGAAATTTATAAAACTTATCAATTGATTATAGATTATTTTCACAAAATATAATATCATCAACATTGATGAGTACCATACACCTCACTTATTTTAGTGATTTCATATAGAGTTTGTGAATAACACATCCTCTCTTAAATTATAGATTCCTAAAATGAAAGTCTAAATGAGAATAATAAGGTCATGGTGCTTGGTTTAATCTATATAAAGCCTTCTTCAATTAACAAACCTTTGCTTCATAATTTCTATGTTTAAATCCAAAGGGTTAGTTAATATAAATTTCCTCTTTAAGAACTCAATTCAAGAATTTTGTCTTGAAATATATTTGATATATAACATCTCTGACTTAGGAGCCACTAAACTGGTTCCCCAAGCTGGGTAATCACATGACCTCAAGAATGCATCCCCTTATGCCAGAGACTACTGACTAGTAGTGAGTTTCTAATAAACCATGTGGGGAGACTATACCCTCTTTTCTAGAGTAGGCCACAATAGTTAATAATATAAATAGCAGAAACAATATGTTATTAAAAATAAACATGAATATCCAAGCATCTCCCAAATAGGGTAAAAACCACAAATAAACATATGTCATGTCATGTTAATAGTTCCAAAGTGAAGGAAACCCAAAATATAGAAAACCAGTTGAATCCCTAAAATGATCCTGAATCCATGTATGGAACCTCATCCATACACATTACAATCCCAACTCAACTCCTAAGCACATGGCCTTTTCCCTTATCCTGGCCTACAAGAATAAAATCTGCCCAGGTACCAAATGATGGCCCATACAGGGTGTGAGTACAATTCAGTAGGCCACTACAAATAATGTCTACAAAATATCCAGTCTAAACAGATAGTGCATGAAAATATTAAGTAAATGGTAAGATTAAAAAAAGGACAACTTGGGTTCCATAGAAAACCAAGTGCACTTAAACAATTTATATCTTTATTACCATTTTCATCAGTTATAACATCTTCATTACTAATTCAAGTTTCATCCCATCTTCTATGGGTTAGGCTTTTACATAATTTACACAATGGACTAAGCTGGAAAACATCATGCATAAGGGTATAAGTCAAGTTACCTATCTCACTAGGAATAAACATTTCATATCAATACATCACACCGACCTTGGAGCCTCAGTCCTGGAAATATCTTCGAATGCAACCATTAGGGGAATAGAGTATCATTCTGACTCCCTGACCCATAAATTTTTGGGTAGGGTAAGAAAATTAGTCCAACCTAACCCATGAGAGGAGCCTAAATCCTTTATACCACCACCAAGCCATGTGCACATGCTAATTTATCCATTCACCACACACATTCCATATCACAACTAAAAAAAACCAAAACAATCAACAATGACATTCCATAACCATCAACATGGGAATTAATATTATGCCATAACCCATTAACACATTTTAAATTTACATTATATAGTTGGTTCTCATTCTCATGACTTAACCCATTAAGTATATTCAATAATTACCATACATTATCCAATATCCACCAATTACCATACATTATCCCATTTAGACAATTTATCATTTCAAAAGTATGTTCCCACTTATTGATTTTTAGAACAATTCTTATATCACATAGAATAACCAATTCATTACCTTAAACCCACTAGGTATACCCCATAAATCCCATGTATTAACCCATTCAACATATTCATTAATTCCCTTATGCAAACTTGTTTACATGTTATTCAATTCAAAATCCATTTACCAATTAACACATTTATCATATCATATATACTAATCCTTTTAGGCATTTCGACATAATCCATAAGCAATTCAACACAATCTCAATTCACCCAATTAACAATTTGTTAATCCGCACCAAACAACCCCTTATCCATTATCAAAACATATGCAAAAATATAAATATTATATTTTAAACTCCACTATATATATTCAAAATTTTCAATATGGTCTCTACATCATCATGAGTCAATTCTACACTTAAAATTACCAATTTCTCAGTTCAAGAATGACGGCGCACCCCATAGGTGGACCCAAATTGGTCAAAATAATCCTCAATGTATCCAATGGGGATCGTGAGAGGATAAAATCATCATTTGGATGTTCATTTTTACAAAAATCACTAAAGGCATTAAAAGCACAACAAGAGGGAAGCAAGAACACATAATAATATGCAGAAATCCACTCAAAAAATATGGGATATAATGTGTAGACCACCTACCTATAATTTGTTTAGGAACACACTCTTAATAATAGTCTTGATCCCAATCCAAACACCCTTTGAAGACCCAACCTAGATTCCACCAGAAAAAGAGGATTTTAGGGATTCAAAAGAAAATATCCCAATATTCAAACCCTAATCTGGAAAAGAGAATAAAGAAGAGGATTAAAATTACCTAGAGCTTTTATCCACAACCAATGGTGCTCCAAACAACCTAGAAATTGGGGAGACTAATGCCTTTGAAGATTGGGTCTCTTGAGTTAGTCACTAGGGATAAGAGGAGGAGAAATGGAGGAAAAATTGGGCAAAACTAAAAAACATCAAAGTGGAATTTTTTAAAATTTTTAAACTTTTAGGAGGTGCATGATTTACCCTCACGATATTTCAAACCATGTACAAACCATATAAAAGTCATTTTCTAAGGGGAGTTGGTTCACAAAATTACCTGGGGTTCCCTTTATGGTTTACAAACTATGCTCCAACTATGTGATATCTTACTATCTCAAACTACATGGTTTTCTTCGGAAGGTCGCATGATTTACTTAACCCTATGCCAACCATTCACCTTTTACAGTTTAGCCTGATTTCCCTTACTTTCATTCCCTGAACCCCCAGAACAACCCAAGGACCCTCATGAACTTGGGAAACATTTTTAATCCAAATAGAAGAGTCCTGAACCATAAATTTAATGAAAACATACCTTAATAAAATATAGGATCTTATAACCTCCCCACCTTATAATGACTCATCCTTGATCTACATTCCCAAACATCACTGAGCTTACAAAACAAATAGATCAGTCCACTTGGCCTACCTATCCATTCCCATTTTCTAAGATTTTCATTTAAAATTACAATGCTACCAGAGAATTCGAACCAAAGGCATAGACCTTCCCTGCAAGTCTTCCTCACCACAACCAACAACACTGACCATATACTCCTGAAAGGACGCATCAACTTAAACCACACATCAACCACAAGAAATTTGTAGGGAAACATTGGGCAACCATACTGAAAATGAAACACAAGGAAAGTCTACACACAACATAATACCATTATCTAGGAACCAATCAGAACCCCATCAATATGACCCTCTTCATAAATCATGACCCAAATCACATATTATCATTTTACTCTATTTTCAAAACTCTAATAGTGACAAAAACACGATATCACCAAAAGGAAACACACGGTTTTACCAAAAAAAATTTCTATTTTATGTCAATCCACCACTCATGTCCCGATGATCCCATTCCATAACCATACATCCAATCACAACCAAAACTCTCAGGAACTCAACTGAATAAACTCATGCCAGTGCTCACTCAGAGAGCCAACTCACCCAAACAGTGATCACTCTGGTCCATCCAACTCAAAACTCTGATCACATCATTAACCAACCACTTTTCCATTATGGTTCTCTACACCATATTCATCTATTTATTACATCCAATACTGATGAAATACTACCATAATCTCAACTAAAATTTAACATCATACCTGACATGTACCCAAATCTCCATGATCGTTGTCCATATGGGCTTCTCCCTACAATGGCCTCCATCCTTCCCATTGAAACTACCTGGGGGGACATACTTACACTATCCATTAGAGGACTAAGGTCAAATTGACCTCACTCAAGTTTGAATTCATTTACAAAAATCACTTTCCACTATGTACATCAGACCAGAGGTGGGTCACTACTTACCACGTCCATTCCTATTACCATATCATGTCAGACAAACCCAACCGTATTTTCCCCAAACACCCACCTTCCACTGTTGATATAATACTCTCTAGACTCATCTATGTTGCTTCCTTACTTAAGGCACACTAACATTACCGGGGAACCTACATGGGTCATTCCCTGATATTCAGTAACTCTATCGTCAAGCCATCCACTACCTTCCAAAACATCATCGGGCTTCACCACACTCATCAATATCCTTATCAACAATACCCTTTTCATATCAACATTGACTGAATTTGTTTCAAATATTTCTCAAAACCCATATCCAATATAAAATTTCATTTTCCATTCCAAAACTTTCCTAAGAGGTGGTTTACAACTCACCCCTTGTGTACCTCTTTTCAACTGAGACAGGTTATCCCCAATCGACTCATCCTGTAACACCTAGCTTCACTGTTGGCATGAAGGTACATCCCATGGCCTAGGTTCTATCATACTTCTATAAATTTCAATGTCACCAAAATACACCTACCCGAGTCTATGCCAATTTTCGATGATATTGTAGAACCCATCATCCCGTGCCATAAACCATCTTCATTTCTTACCACCCCTTTCAACAGATTTAACACAGGAATATCAAATTTCATTTGGAACTATCCTAATCCCAAATCCACTGCTTGGATCAATAAACCACCATAATCAAGTCCCAGTTGTCCTCTTCTGAGGAAGACAATGTTCAGCTCACAAGTTTCTCATTGGCATGTCGATGCCACTACATCAACTCAGTGTTCTCCTCATCACATCCAAGATTGAATTATCACTCCCCGCCTTAGGAGTTTCATTACCATCACTTTATATGAGGAATTAATACCACAATGATTCCTAATTAGGTCATAATATGAACCCAAAAAATTGAATGTGGTCATCTATATTTCCCCAGAATAATAAAACAACCTCACTTGATACCCATTTCCCATTTTCAAGAACGAAACTTATGTCGTTCGTTGACACTCGGTCCATCTTGAGGACTTCACCCGTGAACTATTGATGGTTTAAATCCCACCATCTATCTCTACATATACCTCCTATGATTTTAAACTCTATTATTTCACTCATCCAACCTAAATACCTTCAAGTTTCTAGGAGTAAATCCAGAGCTTTCTCATCATACGTGGGATGATGTCAAGATGTTGGGAATGATCATCACTAGCCAAGGTATGCTAAGAAGTTGTAAAATAACACCACCACCAACTTATTCATTACTGATTTCACCTTCTACTATGGGACACCATGAACTACCAGGGATATTAGGATTCCCTGTCGCACACATCCCATCATCACTTAACCACCACCACTCAGGCGTGATTCTCAACCAAGACTCCCCACCACTCCATGACTATCTGCTAAGCAGCCATGAACCAAAATTTCATTTGAAACAACTTCTACCACACCCCTCGATCTCTTTTGGTATTCCCCTAATAGTTAAAAACTAAAACACAATGGTCCACCACACCAATCAAACCAATAGTATATCGCATAACCATGCTCCCCACCTTGGTTTCATAGATAAATATATAAGCTTATCCCAATAAAAATCATGCCTTAGCAGCACATTCCCATATATGGAACTCATTAGAGCCCTCAAGGTTTCACAATTTCCTAAGACCACTTCTTACACTGAATTTAGTTCCCCTATTCCAACCATCACCTAAGCATAGCCCAATGCTTGATTACTCACCTAACCATGCCTCTTGGTCCATCAGCCTCATCGAACCCAAATAATTTTCAACATCTCACTTAATAACCAAACTATTCATACAATAATATCAAACACATGAACAACCTCACCTCGAGTGTCACCTTCAAAACAAAAGCATCTAACCACTCTTCAGTTCCACTTGTTTTCCCCAAAACTGCCAATGCGTAACCACAACTCAAGTTGCATCACCAAACCATCAACCTTTCGACTTGTCCCTATATGGAATCAAAACATAACTGACAAGGTCCCTAACCAAAAGTTCACAAAAACCCTAGAACCATCCTTAATTTCGAATGTGCACCTCATACAGTCACAACCCATGAGAGTTTCCACACTTGCATTATGAAACTAATCCACATAACACAAATGTCACAAATCTACCAAGGGTTCCCTAAGACCATCTCCTATGCCATATTGTAACCAGAAAGGCCTTATATCCCAAATCCAACGTCTCAAACTAGGTCACTCTCACTACCCCAAACCACCCACACAAGGGTCAAATCGACAACACAAGGAATACCCATGACCCGGTTCACCCAAAAGTTCCATCACAACACATCCTTTCATAATTAACTCCTCCATATTTTAACTCAAGCATTCACATTTTAAACTCCATGTTCACCCAATGCTTCAAAAGTACCTACCTTATTCATGACCATCCGAAACACTTAGATGAATGTTTAATATGATTTAATCAAAATATGTAAAAGATCTTATACTGTCAGCCTTAAACAACCAACACCACCTACAATATTACCATGGTCATCATCAAACCTAGAACAATAATCTCTATTATCCTTATCGTGGGTTATATTTAACATGGGTTAATACAAATTACTTAATCACAAATATTTTTTCAAACACCTTTTTAAACCATTTACTCTTCTACAATACAAATATTTTTTATTAGGAACATTCCCCATTTCACAACTTATTATAATAATTATTTTAACTCATGTACACATTTTATTAAAAAAATTTATTCAATATTAACATTTATTACATTTTACCTATTTAACTCATCTTTATTAGACACTATTTGTTTTCTTAAAATTTCAAGAAATTAAAATTCATTCCACCCTTCATGTATCACACACCCATCCCATGTGTGCCTATCATGATGTATTCCACATATACCATTGGGTACCTAAAATGATGCATGAATGCACAACCTCATTCCATTCCAGCCATGAGAAAAATATCATAAATCAATCACATCACACAAGATATGCATCGAACAACAGTGAAATATCATTCAACTATAACAACACACATCAAGAACAAAAATTCCTACCCTGGGTGACTTGGGTTTTCCCTCATACATGGGTTATATAATCTCTATAATGAGTAAATTACCAAATCTAGAAACATCCTAAACTCTTATCTACCAATACAAATAACAAGACCCTAGAAAAGAACCTACCTCTAATACCACTTTTTAGCATCCCTGACCTAAGATCCACTAAATCTGTGCCCTGATCTGGGTCGTCACATGACCTCAAACACACCTCCCCATCCACCAGAGGCTTCCAACTAGTGGCAAGGGTCTAATAAACGATGTGGGGAGACTAAAACCTCTTTACTAAAGTAGACCGCAACAATTAACAATATAATCAGTGGAAAAAATATACAATAACCAATAAACATGCATAGCCAAAAATCTCCCAAACTGGGTACAAACCACAAATCAACATTAGCCATGTCATGTCTTATTAATTGTGCTAATGTGAAGGAAAACCAAAATAAATACAACTAGATGAATCCCCAAAATGGTCCTGACTCCAAGTCCAGAACCTCATCCATGCACATCCCAAGCCTAACTCAACTCCTAGGCATAAGGCTTTTTACCTTATCCTGACCTGTAAGCCTGAAATATGCTCGGGTACTAAATGATGTCTAGAGAAATGTGTGAGTACAACTCAATAGGCCACCACCAATGGTGTCTACAAAATATATAGTCTAAATCAGTAGTCCATGAAAGTATGAAGTAATTGGTAAGATAAACAAAAGGGAAACTTGAGTAACATTAGATAACCAAGTACACTTAAAACATTTCTAACTTTATTACCATTTTCATCATTTATAAAATCTTTATTACTTATTCCATTTTCATCTTGTGTTCCATGGGTTTGGTCGTTACATCATTTACACAATGACCTAAGACAAAAAACATCATGTATAAGGGTATAAGTCAAGTTCCCTATCTCACAAGGGATAAACATTTCATATCAATACATCACACCTACTTTGGAGCCTCAGTATAGGTAATCTCATCAAATGTAACCATAAGGGGCATATAACATCAGTATTACTCCCTAGTCCATGAATTTATGGGTGGGGTTAGAGCATTAGTCCAACCCGACCCATGGGAGGAGCCTTAACCCTTTATCCCACCACCAAGTCATGTGCACATGTTGATTTATCCATTCACCAAACAAATTCAATATCACAATCAAACACAACTAATACAATTAGAAATCACATTCCATAACCATCAACAAGGGAATTAATATTATTCCATAACCCATTAACACATTTACCATTTACATTACATATTTATTTAGCCCAATTCTCATTCTTGTTCCTTAACCCATTAAGTATATTCAGTAATTCCCATAAATTATCCAATATTCACCAATTACCATACATTATCCAATTTATCCCATTTATCACTTCACAAGCATTTTCCCACTTATAAATTTCAAGTACAATTATTATATCACACAACACAACCACTTCATTACATTCAACCCATTAGGTATACCCAATAACTCCCATGTATTAAACTGTTCAACATATTCATCATTTTCCTTATAGAAACCAATTTACATGCTATTAAATTCACAATCCATTTCTAAATTTACATTTTCATCATTTCATATTTACTCATCCTTTAAGGCATTTCACCATAATTCATAAGTCATTCGACACAATCTCAATTCACCCAATTAGTCTTTTTTCAAGCCATGCCAAACAACCCGTTATGAAATTATAAAAACCTTGATACAATGATAAATATTCCATTTTCAACTCTAATACACATATTCAACATGTTCAGTATGGGATCTACGTCATCATGAGTCTGTTAGGTCTATAAGACTTCTCCATTTCTTAGGATTTTGTTTTGAAAATCACACACACATTCTTCATAAATATATTTTTTCAACACTTCCATATATTGCCTTACATTAAGATAAATTACCTTGTAATCACAATTTCCTTAGACTATTGAGTTAAACATTTTTTATTAAGGTTTTTAGAAATCTGTTTTATCATACTAGAAAAGTTCTTAAGGTTCCAATTTTTGGTTCATGGTTATACTATACCAGAATTCCTTAAGACATTATTTTCCTGTCCTCTATTTTCACTATGATACTGATTTTCATCTTGAATGAAATTCGATATCATATTTTCCTTATACATAGAATTATAGTATTTCGGTTTTAAGACAGATTTTTCATACAATTTTTATGCCATACCAAAAATTTCTATATGAATTTCTTATACTGAGATATTATATACTGGTAATTTTATTTTCATACATCTTTCAATACTAATGTTTTCAAAGCCGGGATTTCTATACTGTAATTTTTCCGTTACACATTTCTAAATAATATTTTCTTAAAACTATTTATAATAGAGACATAGATACCATTTCTTATGATACAGATACCAGAGAATAGGAAACTAGTACTGAGAATTTCCTTACGCACTATATTCTATAATCTGATACCGGTTATTTTTTTTCATTCCACAAATCATGATACCGGTACCAAAATGTGTAAAACCAAGTTTTCATAAAATATTATCTTACACTTTACTCATACTGACTTTATGAAAATCCATTCCGAAATTTAAACTTTGGGAATTTATTATTCAAATATTTATTTCCTTAGAAGTCCGAATCTTATAATTTTTCTCATATCATTTCAATTTTATCAGATTCCAAGTTCCTTACCCTCAAGGAGTAAGATCGTAATATTCATGGTTAGTTATATAAGACTATGTCATTGTTTCTATTATAAACTAACCATTGTATGTTTTCCACGTGTCCAGGTCCCTAAAAAAATAAATGAAATATGACCGTTGGAGTGGAACCGACCAATAGAATTTTGAAAGCTATAAATATGACATTAGATGAAGAGAAGTTCACCAGTTCACAAGTTCGCATGCTTTCATTTTAGATTTAATCTCTCTAAAAGTGAATTTCTCTAGAGTTAGAGGCTCTTATAAACTCTCAGTCTTCATGCAGAAAAGTTTGAATGGCTTGTTCAAACTTTTCTTCATGCAGAATTGCTTTGTGCAGAGGTGCAATTTCCAAAAAATCATAGACTTCGGGTTGTGAAGTTAGAGGTGCCATTTTTCTTACAAATCGATGTATTGTGGGGATATTAAGACATATAATGATCTTAGGATTGAGGGATTACCCAGGGTTTGGGTAAAACAGACTTTCTTGTAAGTATAAAACAAGGGTCCTTTATCCAAGGTTGTTGGATACCCTCCTCTTTGGGTTAAAAGAAGATTGTAATTTTCCGCTGTTTTGTAAGAGTTAGGAAGTTTTCTTTTTTGTATAAAATTTCTAACTTGTATCTCTGGTTGTAAGAAATTCTATATGACTTGTGGAAGAATTTATTTGTAAGAAACGTTTTTTAATATGTAGACTTAAGAATTTTATATTTCTCTAAAAATGTGATTTCGTATTAGAGGTGTCGTGAATTTTGTTTATACAAAAAATTCCTTAAGAAAATTTTAAAGTATAATATTCAACCTATCTTGTATATTGTACATATTCGGCCTTATTTTGATCCTTATATTGTTATAGAGTAGAATATCATACTCCATACCAACCTAACAGTTGGTATCAAAGGATTGGTTCAATGTGAATTAATCTCACGATTAGATTCAAAAGAGAAATCTTCTTCTTCAATTTTTCGGAATCAAATTTCCAGACTCATAAAGTTTAGATTCATATTTTGCTTAGAGATACTCTAGTTATATTTTCCTTGCTTAGGATTTTTTTGTTTATAAACTTTTATTACTAACAAGTTTTTATTGAAATATTTTCCTTAATATGACAGGTTTAAATGGTGGTTCCGTCGACAATATAAATCCTACCAGACCGCCTATTTTTGATGGAAATGATAATGAGTACTAGAGAGATAGGATGAAGAATTTTTTTATTAACACTAGAGTTGATAACTACCTTATGCTGACAGGGGACTATAAGATTCCTGATAAGGAATTGAGAACTTTTACAAATCAAGAAAAATTATAATAGCAATCTAATTTCAGAGTCAGAAATACATTTTCATGTTCCATGACTATGAACATCTATAGTCAAATATCTTCATGTGAAGCTGCAAACTATATCTAGAAGAAACTTGAAGTTACACATTTTGGTACTTCTAAAGTTATAGAGACAAGAAGAGCTATGTTGAGAGCTGAATACCATGGCTTTAACTTTCCTTATGGAGAACCCATAAGCAAAGTTCAGAAAAGGATCATGAAAATTGTGAATAGATTACAGTCTATGGGAGAAAAAGGTTTGGATGATGAGTCCCTTGTAGATAAGATCATATAAATCATGCCAAATGAGTGGGAGTCCAAGATGAAAACAATTAATGAGAACAGGAAAGTCACCCAGATTTCCTTAGATGAGTTGTTTGGAACTCTTCTTCAGCACGAGACAAGAATGAAGAGAGATGATGATAATGTTAATAAGAAGAATGGGAATGGAGGAGTTGCTTTTACAACTACTTCTAAACATATGAAATCCAAGACTCTAAAAAGGGTTACTAGATCAGAGTCACAGAAAGTTACTATTCAGTCAGAATCTAGTGATATAGAAAAATCTAAGAATGAGTTAGCTAATCTTGCTCGGAGAATGAACAAGATATTTGCTCAGAAGAATTATCAAAATAAGTATAAGAATAGGATGAAATTATTCAAGAAGAAGAAGATGCTGTTATTAGACAAATTGATGATTATGTAGCAACCCCGGGAGTTTCTACCGAGGAAGAAGAAGAAGAAGTTTAGATTGAAGTTGAAGAAATAGAAGAGGTAGAAGAAGAGGTTGATGTAACCGGAAATGAAGATGAAATTCATGAATCTAAAAATAGTGATACTAGAAGTGAAGAAGAGAAAGAAGAAGAAGAAGTCCAAGAATAATCCATAGATGATAAAACTATAGAAAATGAGGAAGTCCCTCAGGGTTCCAAAACCTCTGCGGTGCTGAAAATTGATAAAGGGAAGGCCATTATGGTTTCCCCTTCTGATACCGAATCTACTCAAAACATTGAGAATCCAGAAACCTCTGCTCTGAAGGTCAATAAAGAAGAATCTGACTCTGATTCCTTGTCATCTATGGGTAATGATTTTTAAAAAATTTTGTTAAGGAAATTAGTAAGTACCATTATGGTACTTACTAACATATATTACCGGAGCCAAATGATGTAGGAAACCTTAAACTAAAAGATGGATTCAACATATATGCTGATAGACATGGTAGGAAAGGATAAGATGATCATAATAATATTTTCATTGATTACAAAGCTCCAAAATTTTCAGGTCAGAAAGTGATGAGTCAGACCTGAACCTTATTAGATAAAGCTCTATAATTCTCAGACTTCATGGAATCAACAAAGGGAAAATTCAATGATGTAACTAATAAGCTGTCCAAATTCCGGACTTCTCTCTCAGAGAAATTTTCCAATGAGTTAGATATGAGGAAAAATGAAGGAAAAAACCTTCTTGATCAAATGAATACCGTAGCTGAAGTTGTAAATTTTCAGAAAGGGATATATGCTGGTCTTGAGAAGAAATCAGATTCACAAGAAGAAGTGATCAATATTCTTAAAGATAAGAATCAGTCTCAAGAATTCTGGATCCAGGCTTTGGAGAATAAGGTTTCTTAGATAGAAGTTAAAGGAAGAAAAATTTATAAAGGAAAATTTTCCTTAGAGTAAAATATAAGGAAAAATAAATTTCCTAGTTCTACATATAAGGGGGAGTCGCTATAAATAGAATAATATATATCTAAGGGAGAGATTTACATACTCTAAGAACTTATACATAAGGGAATAAAAATTTATCCTAAGTCATACACTTAAGGGGGAGCTAAGTATTTCTAACTTCAAGTATTTATTTCATTCCTTTGTCAATTTTTTTGAAGTTGTTTGTACTTTCCAAAAGGGGGGATATTGTTAGGTCTATAAGACTTCTCCATTCCTTAGGATTTTGTTTTGAAAATCACAAACACCTTCTTTGTAAATATATTTTTCCTACACTTCCATATATTTATTTAAATTTACATAAATTTACTTATAATAAAAATTTCCTTAAGACTCTTGAGTTAAAATATTTTTTATTATGGTTTTAGAGATCTGTTTTATCATACTGGAAATGTTCTTAAGGTTTCAATTTTTGGTTCATGGTTATACTATACCAGAATTCCTTAAGACACTATTTTCATGTCCTCTGTTTTCACTATGATACCTATTTTCATCTTGAATGAAATCCGGTATCATATTTTCCTTATACATAGAATTCCAATATTTCCGTTTTAAGACAGATTTTTCATATAGTTTTTATGCCATACTGAAAATTTATATACCGAATTTCTTATACTGAGATATTCTATACCGAAAATTTTATTTTCATACATATTTCAATATGGACGTTTTAAAATCCAAGATTTCTATACCTGAATTTTTCCGTTATGCATTTCTAAATAATATTTTCTTAACACTGTTTATGTTAGAATCAGTGATACCATTTCTTATGATACCGATACCAAATAATAAGAAACCGGTACCGATAATTTACTTATGCCCTGTATTCTACAATCTGATACTGGTTATTTTTTTTTCATGCTGTAAATCATGATACCTGTACTGGAATTTTTAAAACCAATTTTTCATAAAATATTATCTTACACTTTACTCGTACTGACTTTATGAAAATACATTCTGAAATTTATAATTCCTGAATTTATTATTCAAATATTTATTTCCTTAAAAGTCTGAATCTTATAATTTTTCTCATATCATTTCAATTTTATCGGATTCCAAGTTCCTTACACTCAAGGTGTAAGATCTTTATATTCATGGTTAGTTATATAAAACAATGTCATTGTTTCTATTATAAACTAAATTTTGTATGTTTTCAACGTGTCCAGGTCCTTCTGAAAATTAAGGAAATATGACAGTTGGAGTGGAACCAACTGGTAGAATTTTTAAAGATATAAATAGGACCTCAGATGAAGAGAAGATCACTAATTTACAAGTTCACATGCTTTAATTTTAGAGTTCATCTCTCTAAAAGTGAATTTATCTAGATTGAGAGGCTCTTATAAACTCTCTGGCTTTGTGTAGAAAAGTTGGAACGGCTTGTTCAAACTTTGCTTCATGAAGAATTGCTTCGTGCAGGGGTGTGATTTCCTTAAAATCAGAGACTTTGGGTTATGAAGCTAGAGGTGCCTATTTCCGTACAAATCGAGGGCTTGTGGGGATATCAAGACAGATATCGATCATAGGATTGAGGACTTACCCAAGGATTGGGTAAGATAGACTTTCTTGTAAGTATAAAACAAGGGACCTTTATCTAAGGTTGTTGGATACCCTTCTCTTTGGGTTAAAAGAAGATTGTAAATTTCCGCTATTTTGTAAGAGTTAGGAAGTTTTCTTTTTGTATAAACTTTCTAACTTGTATCTCTAGTTGTAAGAAATTCTATACGCCTTATGGTATAATTTCTTTGTAAGAAAATTTTCTTAAGATATAGACTTAAGAAATTTATATTTCTCTAAAAAGGTGATTTCTTATTAGAGGTGTTGTGAATTTTGTTTATACAAAAACTTCCTTAAGAAAAATTTAGAGTATAAAATTCACCCCCTCTTGTATATTGTACATATTTAGCCTTATTTGGATCCTTATATTGGTATAGAGTATAATATCATACTCCATACCAACCTAACATACTCAAATATAGAATTAACCTTACGAATTTATAGGTTCAGAAATACAGGTTCACCCCATGGGTGGCCCCAAATTGTTTAAAATTTTCCTCAACACATCTCATGGGGATAATGAGGGGTTTAAATATTCATTTGGATGTTCATTTTATCAAAAATAAACAAAGGAATTCAAATCACAACAAGAGGGAAACAAGAACACATACTCATATGCACAAATCATCTAAAAAATTGTGGGATATAATGTGTAGATGACCTACCTAGAATCCATTGAATAACACACTCTTAATAGTAGCCTTTGATCCTGATCCAAACACCCTTCAAATCCCAAACCTAGATTCCAATGGGAAAATAGGTTTTTAGGTCTTTAGAAGAAGATCACATAAGATACAAACCCGAATCCAAAAAAGAGAAGAAAGAAGGGGATTAGACTTACTCATAGCTTTGATCCACAACCAACGGGGCTCCAAACAACCTAGAATTGAGGGAGATAAATCAATTGGATTATTGGGTTGATTTATTTCCTCACTATGGTTGAGAGGAGAATAAATTGAGAAAAAACTGGGTAAAACATAAAAATATTGAATTGGGAATTTTGTAAAATTTCCAACTTTTAAGGGGCACATAGTTTACCATCTTGGTTTTCCAAACCATGAAACGACTGTGTGCAAGACACTATTTAAGGGGAGTTGGGTCACATGATTACCTGGGGACCTCTAAACGGTTTAAAAAACATTCTCTAACCATGCGATATGCACTGTCTAAAACCATACATTTTTACAGGGAAGTCTGTGTAGTTCAGTTAACCATGCGCTAACCGAGAAATTTTCACAGTTTGGCCTAGGTTCCCTTCCTTTTATGCTCAAAACCCCGGGAACACCACTAATACCCCTCATAAATGTGGGAAATTTTTTTATTCAAATAGAAAAGACTTGAACTGAAAATTAAACAAAAACTTACCTTAAGAAAATCCAAGATATTATATGATATACTTGAAACCTCTCTTAATATCAATTTTCAAGAAAATTTGAATCAAATAAAGTCACTAACCCAATTATAAAGTTTTTCCACATTTATACCATCTATTTTTTAATAACTATTACATACCAAACATGTTTATTTTGTTCAAATTATTATGTTCGTCATATATATTTTTTAACAGACATTTTTTCTAATGATGTTTTGATCATTTTTACTTTTCAAAATTTCAAAAGTTTTATTTTATCTAATTTATCCATCTATTTGTTAATTTATTTATCCCATAATTTAGACCTTTACACTTCATAAAATTTTACTAGCTCCAAATAGGATAATAAATCAATGTGATCAATGTTGGTCACTCTCTAAGATTGATTTGGGGAAATCTTACCTCGAATGATATTGGATATATCAAATTTTTAATATTTTATTCATCCATTAAGTTAGTTATTAACTCTCTTAAAAAATAGGTAATTTTATGATAAATAATTTTAATTTTTATTAATTATATTTTATAGAGTTATATTTATCATAAGAATATTAGGTAATTTTTCAATAAAAAAGGATGTAATTTTATTCCCATTAAACTCTTTTTTTCTCGTAATGTTTTATTCAAAAATTTAATTTTTTAATTTTATAATTTTAATTTAAAATAATGGACCTCATTTTTGAAATAAACCTATAAAAATTATCTTATGGTAAATTTTTGGTATTTTTTTCCAAAGAATGATTTTTAGTGAATAGTAAAAAATACTGACTAACGATTTAAAAAATTAGATAAAATGAAAGGGAACAAAAAAATGTATAAGAGGATGAAAGTGATGAATTTGAAGAGAATACCATCTTAAAATACATCTACACTGTAATGGGAGAGAACCATCAGATGAAAAAAATACAAAGGCCCTTGGATTAGTCACTCTTGGAGGACAGAAGATCCATAACTATGTTTCCTTCCCACCAAGTGTGAGTGATATTCATGAAATTATTAAGGATAAACCTATAGAATAAGATAATTTAGAAAATGATCCAGTGAAAAGTATAATTCCTCTATAGTTAATTGACTATAATGGAGGATTCATATTCAATCACAAAGAGACCAATATTATAAGTGGATTAGAGAGTGAGCCCAATGTGTAAAGCACGAGTCTCTGCAAGTATGGAACTACCCTCCCCAAGTAACGACGAAAAGAAAACAATGATCGAGACTAGGGAGTATTATAATAAACCAACATCATGAAAATTTCCATTGATACTTGACCTATCCATATTTAACTTGAACCCCATGTGTGACACCTTCCATCATTCCCAGTTACCCATACCATCACAACCAATAACAAAAGACACAACATGATGATTACTAAAAAATGACAGAATTACCTCACTACATAGGGATTATGGTATAGCTACGCGTTGAAGGAATTTAGACTCTATATAAGTATTATTTTGATTGAGATCATGGTTGTTCACAACATTCTAGGTAACCCAAATAATCCAGCAAACTACAGTCAAGTAGATGTGCATCCTTGTTCATTGATGCCCACAACTGGTGGAATAAAAAAATAGTCATGAAAGAAAAATTCCATTGACCAAAACCTAACATCCATACCTTCAAGACCCAAAACAGTGTTCTATATGAAATGAGCTCAGTCACTACCAATAAATAGGTGTTTTGGTGATTCAATTTTAGGGTTGAAACAATACAAACAATGAGAGTCCAGATTAATGCCAATCCTCTATGTGCATGTATTAGTATCAATGGAACGATTCTAAATATTTAAGATTAGGAAATTGGATTTAAAAGGGATATCTTTATACAATATTTTAGTTCCCAATGTTTCAACCCCTATTGTGGATGAATGATTCTATTAAAATCCATACTCCTGAAAACACCTGTTGGAGATGGAGTGAAAACACAATTTCCCAGTTCATCAACCAATTTAATGTTGTGATACACACCTTTATAATCATCATTTAGAACAATATACATGAATGATAGGTGTATTATTTATTTAATGATACTAATTTATAGGATATGTAAACCTGTATATAATAGTAGAATGTTAGCCTAGTTTTCCTTTAGAAATGTGATATCGCCTCATCTAATGATATAATGATAGTTTCCAAGGATATGTTAAAAGTAACTTTAGAGGATACACTACATGTATGAGCTTAAATAATTCAAAGAAATTATATACCAAATATATGGAGAGAATATATATTTCTTTTTTCAAATTTGGTATAGAGAGAATTCCCCATAATGGTCTCCTAGAAATATTTGGATTATATGCATAACATGTTTTCCTCAATGTCTCTCAAATTGATCCCCCCTTCATCAACGGGTTTGTCCAATTTGGACCAAATATCCTAATGATGTGAACCCTCTTGATGGAATTCATAAATTAAATTTTTGATAAGGGGTTCTATGTTCTTTAAAACCACCTTGGGATCCCTACTTAGTGACAAGATATGCATTGGAATAGAGAAATTAATGTTATTAAGGAGTGTGATCCTACCTTCAAATGAATGAAATAGGCTCTTACAATTGATAATTCTCCCCATGATTCAATTAATAATAAAATAAAAACACTGTATGTGAACTATTTCATTTGAGAGATGCCCCCAAATAATTCATATAAAAATTCCTCCTAGGAACAACATGACTATCTTCAATTCATTTGGCACATCTGTTTGGGAACTCGTAAGATAATTAAATGCTATTATTTTTAATGTTTATGCACTCACCTATTCTATTGCTATAATATTCTAGAATCACTATTAAATTTTGGATTGAATTAATAATTTCATTTGTGAAAATGAGCATGTAATCATTAAAAAACAAGTGAGAAATTATAAAAAACCCATACTACCCTCTAAAGGAATGGAACAAGCCATTAAATATGATTTTATTGAGATTATTACATAGAAAATATAGATAAATAATGAAGAGGCTTGAAGAAATAATGTCCCCTATGTGAATACCTCTAACCAAGAATAAATCCCCATTCTATTTTCTTATATTCCTTCTCCATATCAATTTTCACTATTATATTAGAGCTAATAACCTTACAATTAGTATCAGAGTTCATTTCCTAGGTCAATCCTATAACACCATGTATACTTATTCTTATAAATAAACCATGTTGTTCCCATGAAACCAGAAAGGAAAAATGTTTTTAGGGATTTTATTCAAAACATTAATGAATTCTTTATAAGAAAATTTACACATGCTTATAGGATGAAATTTCCCAAAACTATTGGGACAACATTTTTTAGGGATAAGTACTGGGATGGTGGAAGTAGTGACTCTAGGAAGGGTCCCTCCTTTTAAATAGTATTGGATAGCTTCAATGAACTCATTATTTATGATATCCCATGAAGTAGAGTATAAGGATCTAGGGAAACCATTAGTTCCCAGATCACTTTCAAGATTAAGACATTCTACAACTTCTTTTAATTCATCTTCCCTCATAATAGATTTCAACAAGTGGTTAATATGATCATTTATGGTCCTCAGAATACTATCATAGAAAATTTCCCCACTGTTTATATCTAAATGATCCTATTGGAATCCATATATAGGGGATGTAAAATTGGACATCGAAAGTGGCCATGTAATAATAGAATCACTAGGGTGAGAAAAATCTTTAGGTTCTATATTAAGATTAAAAATATTTTTTTTCTCTTTGATGAATGCCTATAAATAATTCATGTTGTATTCTCCCTCCCTTATCCCCCCGATATGAGATCTTTCCCCAACCGAACATTCCTCATTAACCAATTCATCCTCCAATTGGTGTGGTTTCTATGAAATAATATCAAAACACTCAACATCATAATGATCTTAAAGACAATAATCCCAATAGTTAACATGTTATTGAAGAGACTCAATACTCAAATAATTTATAGGTAAATTATTTCTTCATGATATCATATCTCCTTTCAACCTTTTTATCTTGTTATATAGTCTCATCCATGTGTGTCCTTAGATAGGATTTAACCAAGATGTTTAGACCATCTCCTTAAAGCCATCCACCTATTGGAGTTTAACAAGAATTTATTAGAATCATTATAAATATTGATTTATAGGTGGATAGGGTAGTGATCAGATAAATATATTGACATATAGGAAATATATGATCTTATAAACATTGAAATTTATTGATGGTTTCCGAAGAATCTATCTAATCACTTCCAAATTCTACCAGATCCATGCTTGTTATTACACCATGTGCAAAGATCTCTCATGAACCCCAAGTCAATAATTTTATTGAGATAAAGAAAAAATAAAAAATCCTAAATAACACAACTCAAATACATGCCCCAAAAATCCCCTTAAACTAATCTAGGATGTTTTTTATATCTCCTCTTGAGAAATGGATAGTGGATCCCTGGTAAAAAAAACCAAGAGGTTTCCCCAAAAAACTCTTCTTTCCCCAACCTCACATTTAGAATAGATGATTTTCACAAAGAGGAATTAGTTAGGATTGCTAACCTTGAAAGTTTTTTACTGATATGAAGTTTCACAAAGACCCACATGAATATGGTTATCCTAAAATATCCAAATTTGGGAATAAACTGGGATTTAGTTCTTGTAATTTGTGATGCAAAGATTCCAAGATACATCTTTTATGGATGATGACAACAGGTTGGGTCCCAAAATGGCCATAAAAGATGGATAATTTTTATGGAATTTTTTTCAAAGTAATTTTGTCCTAGATAGGGAACCAATACCCATATAATTCCATATAATTATGGATATCATAGAAACTTGGATGCACATGCCTTGAAGTCATTAACTTCTATGGTGGGAACTACCTTAACTTCTAAACAAGACCTATATCCAAACCTCATAATCACCGTAAATGATTAATACTAAGTGGATCAGAAATTCCTTTGATCTCAAAATGGATGGGAATAGAGGATAATAAGGACTTCAAGTTGAACAAGAACCTCAATGGTGTTAGGAGAAGTGTAGCCAACCTTAAAAGACAGGGGAGGAAACATTAGGGTTTCCAAATTAGGGATGAAAAGATAGACTTATTCGATCTCTCCACCAGGAAAAGGAGGCACATGTGCTACTTGGTTAGAGAACCCTCTGAGTGATGTAGGGGAGCTACTAACTGGGGCATCTAGATAGAGAGGAGGTAAAATAGAAAAATATTTAACTCCAGCCTCTGCATCTCTAATAAAATAGTATATGGTGTTGGAAGTAGAGGTGAGAACTGAAGTCTCCATAAAACATGAATGGAAAGAAAAAACCTAGGTTGAGGGATCCTATACAGACCCATTCCAGCCTTCCTGAAAACCCAATTACTAATCATCATGCACAAAATCCTTATCATTAACATAGGATAGCACCTTACATATTATTGTGGGGTCAAATTCACCCACATAAGTGTATTGGGAACTAAACGATCTTACATCATAGGAAACAAAGAATCATTTACTCCTAAAATCCATTTAAATATTCCCTTGGAGGATAAAAAATGAGAATAATCCCGGAGGATTGATGTAAAAAATATTCTAACCAAAAGAAATATCAGGGCCCACTTATAGGAGGATCCTTTGCGGAAGAAACTTCACAAGATCTGTTTCAACAAAAATCCAAGCAACCATAGTGTACTCCAAGAATATAGTTGATTTCTCTATATAGAGGAAACACCCAATGTAATATTTATTTCTTTTGAGGATGTTCAAGTTATAAAATAGATGTTGCAGTCATGGTAGGTGATTCAGAGTGCTTCAAGAGAGGATTCCTTACCTTTGTAAACATCCATGGTCCAATTTTCACGTACGTAACCTATTTTAGGGTTATTTTAAATTTATTTTCCACTCATGATTTGTTTTGGTGGTTTCCAAAGGTTTTATTGAGAATAGGTGAGTTTTCATGAATTGGGCCAAACTGCGAGCCCAATTCCAGATTTAAAAATAAATTTTGTTTCATTTATAACTTTTTCAATTTTTAATATTTTTGACTCATTACAACTCCTAATTGTTATCCCCTGATATATTAACCCCAAATTTAAATTTTGGGCCTTTATAAATCCATAAGCATGGGGGATTTTTGTTTTTATTTGAGAATTGGGCCAACCCGAAGGCCCATTTTCCAGTTTTAAATTGTTTCATTAATTTATTAATATCTTATTCATTAAAATGTATTTTTCGGTGATTCCACCTCCCTATCGACCCTAAGAAGCCCAGGCGCTACCCCATGACCTCCTCCCACAATTTGGAGCTCGATAGAGTCGCGAAAATAGTCGAAACGTTCTGGATTTCAGAAATCGTCCAGATTTTGGAGAGGTAAATTGATCCTTTCATAACTCCTTCTATTCTTAATCTTTTCCCTCCATTACAATTCCTAAATGACCTAATAATTCTTGTGAGACCATCCCCTGAGTTTTGGCCGTTTTAAATTTCAGATACTAGTGTTTTGGGGAGATTCATTCTAGATTTCTCAAGTAAGTTTTTCCATTTCTTTTCCCCTTTCAAATTGATTAGGGTTTCATTCTATTTTTTTAGGGTTTCCTCCCTTTTTATTGAAGTGAAAAATGACCAGTGGGTAGGGGTTCTAACCTAAGGTTTAACCTTGGGTTTTCTTGGTCCAATTTTCTATTTTTAGGTTTGATCTACCCTTCTTGAGGTGCGGCAGTGGTGCGTTTGTGTTTTCGCACAAAGGATTCAATGGTTTCATTTGATTTGGTAGGTGATTCCAATGTTGATGCAATATTTGTGTATTAGCATGCTGTATTTATCATATTTTCAGATTTATATAATTTTATTATTGCTACAAAAATTGGTTCTAATGATGTTTCCATTGCAATTGAATTTAAAATGCCAATTTGGTGTGAAATTGGGGGTTTTCCAAAGAAGTGTTTTGTTTGTTTATTTGGGGATGCCCTATAAATACTTAGTTGTTTTTATTGATCTGTAATAAGGCATAAAATACTGTTTATAATGTTTATCCCCTTTGGTAATTGCTGCAAATAATGAGTTTTAATTGTGCTTGTAAAGAAAGTGAAGTTTTGGTTCCACTTTTGTGTGAAAATGAAGGTTTTACAAAGAGAACACTTCTTGTTTAACATGAGGATGCCCAAAAATTGATTTTCTATTTTAATTGATATTTATTGGGCTGCCTTTACTATTTTGGTAACTTACAATTGTGAACATCGTGTACAAGTGGGTTTCTTAAGGGGTTTTGTGTGCAAAACTACACGAGATTTTGTGAAATTGATTTATTCAAATTCAAAGAGTTTGTTGTGTGTTTTAAGTGGTAGAAAATGAGATAGCTACTGTATTTGGTGTATGTGACCAGTAGTGGTGTTTTACATTAAAATGGATGTGTGTTAAATCCTGAAATTGTTTGAGCACAAAGGGGGAAGCCCGGGTACCTAGGTGGGGCGGATTTGTACTAGTACAGCTAGTGGACCGGATGGGTTTTGTCCCTGTTTCACTTAGCCTTTGGATAACGACAACTCTAACTAAACTATGTGGATGATGATTGGGGACCACTAGGTTATGGGTATGTTCCCTACTAGTGGCTCGTGCACGAGAAAGGATTTTACTATGGTTACATTACACTGAGGTACGAGGTACATGGGGCCTGAGACTATCTAGTGCCTAGGGGTGTTCCCGGTTTTGTTGCTCAGTGGATTTGTGGTATTTGCCCTTGTTTTTGGGTGTATTTGGAATTATAATGCAGTATCTAATATTACTATTTAAATGTGTTAACATTCTGAAAGTTTTATCTTGAAAAATGTTTTCAATTTAAAGTTTCATTTTGTTGAATTTTTCACCACTTTTAATTGCATATTAAAACTGCTTGCTTTTTCACCTTGTATTGCATGCACCTTGGAATCATAGGGTGGTATCCTATTGGGCTTAGTCTCACACCCTACTTACACCCCTTGGGTGTAAGTAGACCTTTTTTTGACCCAGGTAAAGGAAAGGCTAAGGGTGATGGCGGTTCAGGGTGTTAGTCCTCATCCTTGGGGCGGAGTAGTGGAGACGACTTGGGGGTGATGACCCCTTGTCATGTGGAGTCCATGGGGCTGTTTTGTTTCTGTTCCATTGTGTCTTTGGACCTTTTGTATTGAATCTAAACCTATGTATTCCGTTCTGTTTTTTTTAAACATCATTTGGTATAAATTTTCAGATTCAGTTTATTGATTGTTTTTAATGGTTTATGACTTCATATTCGGGTAAATCGTTCCCAAACCTAATTAAATGATACCCGGGCACTTGTGCCAGCCCGTGGGGATAGGGAACGCCC
The DNA here is from genome assembly GCA_963277665.1 of Viscum album. Lineage (NCBI taxonomy): Eukaryota > Viridiplantae > Streptophyta > Magnoliopsida > Santalales > Viscaceae > Viscum > Viscum album. Next base: position 1,834,297,361 of record OY728160.1, read on the forward strand.
TTCCGGTCATGTCACGGGCTGGGTTTGGTGCCAGCTTGGGCGGCGAACAGATTTGGTTCGTGACAAAATGGTATCAGAGGAGGTTCTGGTTAACTCTTTGGGTCATGTTATTTTGGGAAATAGTCAGGATATTCTAGAGTTATGATTGTTGGGACATGGAATTCTGGTTATGGGTAGTGTGCTTGATCACCACACCCCATTTTAGGATTCAAGTCGCCAGGGGAAGTTGGGATTTGTCTATGTCTTTGGGTTTTCTTGGTTTGATGATGATTAGGGGAAATGAAAAGAGAGTTGGGTTAATGGTCTCAATGAGCTCGCAGGGTCTGGCAAGCCATGTGGAGCCGGGGATATTCCCTAGAACACTCTCTGTGACAGTGAAGTGATTGGAATATGGCCGCCAACCATATGTCCAAGTCACCCACTGAAACTAGTTTCCTCTCGCATTGTCTAGTGTTCTTTAGTTTTGAAATCTTGGCATTTTGGTTTTAAGGTGACTTGGTTTTAAGAAGCGTAAAGTTTTTATGAAATGATTTTCAAATAAAGAGGGAATGGTTGGGTTTATGAAATGGCAGAACTGAATTTTCAGAATTGTTTTGAAATATAAAATGGTGTGCTTACACCTCTTTGAAAGCAGGAACTATATTGAAGTTGGTTTTGAAAAGTGTTTCCAATAGAGTTTTCTAAACAATCAGAGTGTGTTTTAATGGGATGAGATGTTTTGAAATTGATGTGAATATCTTGAAAGTGAGTTATTTTCTAAATGGTTGTGACTTTCTGAATTTTTTTTAAGATGTGAGTTGGGATTTTGTTCTCGTGGTTAGCGATTTTGAGAAAAAAGGATGTGTTGGTTGACCGTTTTGGTTTTGAAAAGTGGAACAAATTTTTGTTTTACCCTTTGGTATTTCCATGAGTGACCACATGAATGGGGTTATATGGGATGATGGATGGTTGATGGCATGACTGGATAAGTGATGGGATGGTTATGAGGAGGGTTCCCGGTGTGACACAAAAACATGCATGTGTGAGGCCCATGGGGTACCATTGGTGGATACGCTTACTGAAAAACCGTTTGTTTTCAAAGAAATAGTTTTAAAGAAAAACATGATGTATTGATGAATAGTTTGGTATAGTTTTTATTATGGGTTTTTGATAATGTTGATGTTGTGGGATGTTTTGAGTCCAAGAACCCCTCCTGTTTGAACTGTGTTTTGGGTTTGTGTTTGGTCGGTGATCTGTGTTGTGGGGACGATTAGTGGTCTCTTCTGAAAAATGTTTTGGGATGCCTTTACGGTGGTTCCCTTCATGTGTTTGGATCTGGTTTGAGGCATGTTTTGACTAATGGACCAGCTTGGTTGGGTCCTTGGGTTCTCTCATTGGATAAGGTATGCCCCCATTAAGGGTTAATGCATAGCTGAAGTGCAATCCATATTGTTTCGCCATTGGAAAATCTTCCAGTTGATCAATATAAGGAATATTTTATCGATCATTGTTGATTGAGTCTACACCCATTCATTTCGTTGATTTTTGGATCCTCTTGCAGTGGTAAAGTTATTGTGGAAGGTTGAAAGAAACCTTAGTTTCTAAAGTTTCATGATTTGTCGAAGGTGGAAGTGTTCTTTGTTTGTAAGTGTGGATGAGTGTCTCGATGGTGTCTAAGAGGACCTTTGGGTTCTTCAAAGTTTCTTTGATGTATTAATTCATGTTAAGCCACCGGTGTGTGAAATATGGTCACGATAGGATATTGTGGCCACTTTCTAGAATTGTGTGTTGTTTGGGGATGTTGTATAAGGTCCCTCTCCATGCATTGTTTATATCAGTCACAATGGCCATGTTCGGTGATGCCTTATGATGTCATGTGCTCGATTGACCATATAGGTGAAAGTCGTGAAATCCTCCAAGAGTCCCTGTTATGTTGAGAAAATGTCTCCCTTGGAAAAACTTCAAAATCATCTATTTTAGAGGAATGTGAGTGTAGGTTTTCTTTACTTCTATTGTTTCTCACCTGAAGAAACAAGTTGTGATGTGTGTGTATCTTCTCAGCCCTTGTTTCAGTGAAATATTGGGATAAGGTAAAGTGAGTTTGGAATGGGTTATGTCTAGAAAACTTATTTGGGACTGCGGTGTAGTTGTTGGTGGAACCGAAAGAATAATTCTCATTTAGAGGGTTTCCGAAGACTAACTGCGAGGCTGAAGATGCTTCAATAATTTGAGCTCCAACCATAGGTCTCGGAGAGAAGCTGGCTCGTAGTCAGGGGAAATCACAGGTTCATTTAAACCCTTGTAAAATTTCATATCCTCGGTGTGAAAGATAGGAAGTGTTCAAACCTATGGTTTCGTCATGGTTGAGCACATAGTTTGTGCACGTTTAGTAGTGGCCGTGTGCTAGGAATCCATGTAGAAAGAATTATATTCATAGTTAGTGCACAATTTCCCAAACCATGCAGACTAATCCTGCGCCCTTCCTAAATCTTTGATTTCTTTTTGGGTCTTTTTGTGTCGGCCCACGCTGGTCTGTTAAGATAGTCAGTTCTTATGGTGGGGAGACCCACTATGATTCACATGAATATTCCTTCATAAACATTTAATGGAAGTATATCCCTTTTACTAGAGAGTATGTTTGGGCCTCCAACTATTAGTGTCTTGATTCTGTCTCGGGAAAACAATTTAAGTTGTCTCTTATGGTGGGGAGCCCATTTGTGTCTCTTCATACGAGTAACTCATATTTTTTTTTCTTTGGACTTGTCTGGGAAGTAGGTATTATCATTCGAAGATATCTAAATACCTACATATTCATTGGGTAAACATTGATATTGGAGAGTTTCCAATGGTTTAGTTATAGTAGAGAAGTGTAACCTTGTTCAATGTTGTTTTTTTTTGGGTAAATTGATTGAGTATTGTTCAGATTGTATTTGACGAGTTTTCATTTGGGATAAATCCTGGATGTACATTATTTTTCAGGAAAGTGGTGTAAGTTTGGTTTGTGACAGTATTACTTCCATCATTGATCACTGGAGGTGTTTTGACCTTTGGGGGTGAAACCTGGCAAAGGTGTACCTATTGGTTTCTCAGTTGGGTTTGGTTGTTGCTTTGACCTTGCTGTGACTTTTCGGGGCGGAAAGTTTTCAAGGTGGGTAGAATTGTCACGTACGTAACCTATTTTAGGGTTATTTTAAATTTATTTTCCACTCATGATTTGTTTTGGTGGTTTCCAAAGGTTTTATTGAGAATAGGTGAGTTTTCATGAATTGGGCCAAACTGCGAGCCCAATTCCAGATTTAAAAATAAATTTTGTTTCATTTATAACTTCTTAAATTTTTAATATTTTTGACTCATTCCAACTCCTAATTGTTATCCCCTGATATATTAACCCCAAATTTAAATTTGGGGCCTTTATAAATCCATAAGCATGGGGGATTTTCGTTTTTATTTGAGAATTGGGCCAACCCGAAGGCCCATTTTCCAGTTTTAAATTGTTTCATTAATTTATTAATATCTTATTCCTTAAAATGTATTTTTCGGTGATTCCACCTCCCTATCGACCCTAAGAAGCCCAGGAGCGACCCCATGCCCTCCGCCCACAATTTGGAGCTCGATAGAGTCGCGAAAATAGTCGAAACTTTCTGGATTTCAGAAATCGTCCAGATTTTGGAGAGGTAAATTGATCCTTTCATAACTCATTATATTCTTAATCTTTTCCCTCCATTCCAATTCCTAAATGACCTAATAATTCTTGTGAGACCATCCCCTGAGTTTTGGCCGTTTTAAATTTCAGATACTAGTGTTTTGGTGAGATTCATTCTAGATTTCTCAAGTAAGTTTTTCCATTTCTTTTCCCCTTTCAAATTGATTAGGGTTTCATTCTATTTTTTAGGGTTTCCTCCCTTTTTATTGAAGTGAAAAATGACCAGTGGGTAGGGGTTAGAACCTAAGGTTTAACCTTGGGTTTTCTTGGTCCAATTTTCTATTTTTAGGTTTGATCTACCCTTCTAGAGGTGCGGCAGTGGTGCGTTTGTGTTTTCGCACAAAGGATTCAATGGTTTCATTTGATTTGGTAGGTGATTCCAATGTTGATGCAATCTTTGTGTATTATCATTCTGTATTTATCATATTTTCAGATTTATATAATTTTATTATTGCTACAAAAATTGGTTCTAATGATGTTTCCATTGCAATTGAATTTAAAATGCCAATTTGGTGTGAAATTGGGGGTTTTCCAAAGAAGTGTTTTGTTTGTTTATTTGGGGATGCCCTATAAATACTTAGTTGTTTTTATTGATCTGTAATAAGGCATAAAATACTATTTATAATGTTTATCCCCTTTGGTAATTGCTGCAAATAATGAGTTTTAATTGTGCTTGTAAAGAAAGTGAAGTTTTGGTTCCACTTTTGTGTGAAAATGAAGGTTTTACAAAGAGAACACTTCTTGTTTAACATGAGGATGCCCAAAAATTGATTTTCTGTTTTAATTGATATTTATTGGGCTGCCTTTACTATTTTGGTAACTTACAATTGTGAACATCGTGTACAAGTGGGTTTCTTAAGGGGTTTTGTGTGCAAAACTACACGAGATTTTGTGAAATTGATTTATTCAAATTCAAAGAGTTTGTTGTGTGTTTTAAGTGGTAGAAAATGAGATAGCTACTGTATTTGGTGTATGTGACCAGTAGTGGTGTTTTACATTAAAATGGATGTGTGTTAAATCCTGAAATTGTTTGAGCACAAAGGGGGAAGCCCGAGTACCTAGGTGGGGCGGATTTGTACTAGTACGGCTAGTGGACCGGATGAGTTTTGTCCCTGTTTCACTTAGCCTTTGGATAACGACAACTCTAACTAAACTATGTGGATGATGATTGGGGACCACTAGGTTATGGGTATGTTCCCTACTAGTGGCTCGTGCACGAGAAAGGATTTTACTATGGTTACATTACACTGAGGTACGAGGTACATGGGGCCTGAGACTATCTAGTGCCTAGGGGTGTTCCCGGTTTTGTTGCTCAGTGGATTTGTGGTATTTGCCCTTGTTTTTGGGTGTATTTGGAATTATAATGCAGTATCTAATATTCCTATTTAAATGTGTTAACATTCTGAAAGTTTTATCTTGAAAAATGTTTTCAATTTAAAGTTTCATTTTGTGGAATTTTTCACCACTTTTAATTGCATATTAAAACTGCTTGCTTTTTCACCTTGTATTGCATGCACCTTGGAATCATAGGGTGGTATCCTATTGGGCTTAGGCTCACACCCTACTTACACCCGTTGGGTGTAAGTAGACCTTTTTTTGACCCAGGTAAAGGAAAGGCTAAGGGTGATGGCGGTTCAGGGTGTTAGTCCTCATCCTTGGGGCGGAGTAGTGGAGATGACTTGGGGGTGATGACCCCTTGTCATGTGGAGTCCATGGGGCTGTTTTGTTTCTGTTCCATTGTGTCTTTGGACCTTTTGTATTGAATCTAAACCTATGTATTCCGTTCTGTTTTTTTTAAACATCATTTGGTATAAATTTTCAGATTCAGTTTATTGATTGTTTTTAATGGTTTATGACTTCATATTCGGGTAAATCATTCCCAAACCTAAATAAATGATACCCGGGCACTTGTGCCAGCCCGTGGGGATAGGGAACGCCCTTCGGGTCCTGTCACGGGCTGGGTTTGGTGCCAGTTTGGGCGGCGACCAGATTTGGTTCGTGACACCAATGAAGATGAATGAAGTTCCCCCATTCATAGAAGAAAGTTTCCCTTGTCCGAGACCTAATAAAATTGAACTCTAAGAGGTGATGAATTAATTTTTTTATTAAAAATACAGGTGGATATAGGATAAGTTAGATGTGAGGAACCAACAAAGTGAACAAATATTGGAAAAGAAAGTTGATCAATGTTGAATGTTATGATGAGAGTCCCCTGATTATAAGAAGATTCATCTATAATCTCTTCATCATATTTCAAGAGAATTGGGAACCCATTAATTATATACTTTACCTTATGATAAAAGGGGATTGAAAGAGTGGTAGGAAGCCAAATATTAAGAAGGGGAACCCAGTAACTTTCAACCAAAACCATATAGGAATTGGGCACTACTAGAGGTGATAATAGAGGGGGTGCCAGATGAGTATCCAAAGACAATGTATCATGGGGGTGTGATTATAACCCCAGACCCTTAGTGGGATAGAGGAAGGTAGAAGGATATATATAAGGATGACCCCCTTGAAAAACTTCTTTGGAAGGAACTTGCAACCCCCAAACCACTGGGGACAAGTAGAGGCATATGGGTAGGTGCTCCTATGACAACCGATTCATCGACACCAGACAGGGAAGAAAAAATTGAAGCATCGAAACCCTAGTGGATCTTCTATTAACTAATTGAGAATTTGAAAAATCCAATGAATTGGAGGTATAAATGAGGATGGGATCAAAGGGTTCCATTTCATTGTCTCCAATGGACATGAAATCTTATTTGGATGTGAACCATGAAAAATAGAATTTTTTGTAAAATTATCATTTATTTTCATTAAATATATTAATTTAAAACTCCCAATTTATCATGAAGTAACATAAATATACATTAATTAGAAAGAAAACCATCTTCTGTTTTTTCATATGACCTGAGAGAGGATGGAGAGCAAAACCCTAACTCTTCTTCGTGACAATGGCGATTCACAGATTTCTGATCTTCTTTCCTGAGTCTTTCTATGGATTCGTTCAATCCAGGGTGGTAATTGGCATATACGGACAATAGACATATCTCGAAGGAAGACTTCAAGCCCTCGGGCTCCCAGGATTCCTCAAATCTTCGAAGGAGAAGCATGTCCTTCGTGGAGGTTCTTTCTGGTTCTACAAATCTGATAAAGGAGGATTCTCCTAAACCCTCAAATATCATAAGATTAGAGAATGGTGGATTCTTGGTGGTGGCTGATCCGGATGCTTTGCAATAAAGGTTAGACCTATGCATGTTTTCCTTACTCAGTTTTATGATCTATTCAAAAGGAGACAAACCTTGGTCTCATATTGATCTCAAAAACAGAATTTCACATTGTTGGGGCATAAGGGATTGGAGGTTAATCTCAGTTGGAAAGGGATATTTTCACATCACTTTAAATTCATCCGAACCTTTGAATTTTTCTTGGAGTCTGGGCAATTTTCAACTCAAACCTAGAATCTTAAGGTTATATAATTGGGATGTTAATTTTAACTCTTTTACTTTTAAACAATCGAATGCACAAATTTGGGTAAGACTGCACTGTTTAAATTGGGTATATTGGTACCCTAGAATTCTGAACGACATTGCATCATGTCTTGGCACCCCAATTAGGTTGGATCAGCGTACATTGGATGGTGAAATTGGCTTATTTTCCAGAATACTAGTGGACATAAACCTGGAAGTTAAAAGACCTAGTTTCATTCTTTTTAATGCTAATGGATTCAAAATAGATATCAGATTGGAATATGAAAATGTTCCCTATTTTTGTGATGTTTGAAAAATTGTAGGGAATACGGTTTCTAATTGTAGGAAGATTCAAATAAATCCTATTACTCCAACCAAAGCCTCTGATTGTACTGAGGTTAATAGGAGTAAAAAGAACAAACTTGTCTTTGTTGAGAAAAAAGGGATTCTAAAAAATCCATTGGTCCCTCATGTACAAAACCAATCTGCTTCTTATACTGCCAAGGTTCCTGCTGAAAATCAATCTGTTCCTTCCTCTTCACATAAGGTCTCATAGTTTGACATGGTTGAGGAGGAAGAGAAGAATTTAGAATCCTCAGCCAAGGATTTACAATCTATGAAACCAGTCATTGAATGGGTCTGAAAGGATGATTTGGAACTTTTTGGTGAATTGTGTAATGAGGTTTATAATCTTGTTACAGCCTCACAGAAGGAAGATTAGGAGAATCAAATTTTTCTTGACTTTTATAGGGATATTCTTGTTCTTGTGGTATCCTTACAAGATAGTAAGGAGGCTGGAAATATTAACTATGATGCTGTATTTATCATCATTGAATCTTCATCTGAAGTGGCTGCTAGGCAGGAATATATTTCTGCTTCAGATCCAGATCCTGCTACAAACTTTTCCCCCACGGAACACAGAACTATGGATGCAATAAATGCTCCTAATATATCTGAGAATTTATTGGAAATTAATGCATCTACAAAAATTTTAATTAAAGAAAACCTCGACAGTTTGGGGGTACATTTTTCTGATCAATCTATTATTGTTAAGACTGGATCAGATCCTTCTATTACCTCTTTGATCCCTTCTAAAATAGTGGATGTCATGGTTTCTTCTAGTCAGTTATTACCTGAATCAGAGATTACTGCTTGCTTAACCTCTATGCCCATTTTGGGTAACATAAATGATCCTGCTTCTAAGTTGACTCCTTTTTGTGAGGAACAAAGTAACATCTTTAATGGGCAGGACAAAAGTTTCAATGATAATATGTCCCCTGAAATTGAAGGGAAAGACAATCTCAAGGTCTCAAATATTGGTGATCTTCTTCAAGATTCCAAAAGCTCAGAAACTTCCAAAAGGAAATTAGGAAGACCCTCTAAGGCAGGAAAAATTAAAGAGAATGTTTCAAAAAAGGGGGTTCCACCCCATGTATTATGTTTAAATGAATATCTTGTATTGGAACTGTCAAGGATTAGCCGATACCAACACCATGAGATCTCTGGAATCTTTTTTTTACAACACAGACCTATTCTTATTGGGATTTCTGAACCCAAAAGGATTTTCTCTCCAAACATTGCTAGTTTGGATTCTCTTGGATTTCACTTAGTGGACTATAATATCTGTTTCCTTGAATTCAAAAGTCTCTAGTTTCTGGCTCACTCATCTTTAACTGACATGTCTCTAGTGGATAATTGTGGACAACCTGTGACTTGTTCCTTCAAAGTCTCTGGTCTCTGGAATTATTGCTCTTTTGTTTATGCCAATACTAGTAATCAGGATCGGAGGAGACTATGGATGGATATTGATGTCCTTAGCTCTGTCATCTCTGATCCTTGGATTATTCTTGGGGACTTTAACTCCATTATTCATCCGGATGAAAAGTTTGGTGCAATGTTTAATGCTATCTCCTCCAGGGAATTTATGTCTTGCATTGATTATAATGATTTGCATGAGATTAATCTGGTTGGTGCTAAATTCACCTGGTACATGAGTTTTTTAAATAGAGTTGTTGCTAGCAGGATTGACAGAGCATTTATTAAATAAGCCTATCTTTACCACTGGGGATCCATTTCCTATATAACTCTTCCTAAAATTAACTCTGATCATCATCCAATACTTGTAAATCTGATTTGTAAGGAATATAGACCTCCTCTTCCCTTCCAATTTAACAAGGCTTGGGTTAATCATCCCGACTGTGCATCTATTGTTCAAAATACTTGGAATTATATCATCTCAGGTCATAATGTTTTTGTTTACATTGACAAACTAAAATCCCTTAAATGATCTTTGAGAACATGGATCAAAGAGAAATTTAGCTTTATTGATCAGGATATCTCATATCTTGAAGATTCTTTTCAGCATTTGCAGGTTCAAAATACAATGAATAATTTTTCCAATGGGCTCCAGGAAGATTTTGGGATTGTTTCAAAGCTCAATGACCTCTTGAATATGAAATATTCTTTGCAAAGGGACATTTTAAAGGCTAAATGGTTGAAGGATGGAGATAAGAACACTACATTATTCAATTCTCTACAACGAATCAGGAAGATTTCTAAACCTCTCTCGATGATCAAGAATGGGGATCAAATTATTGATAAGGATCTTTCAGAATATGTCATATCTTATTTCAAGGATCTATTTAATGGACCTACCTCAATTAATGAGCTGGTGGAGGGTATCAGTCCCAAATTGGTCAGTCATCAGGATAATATCAATCTCACTTTGTATTCCTTTGAGCATTTAAATCAAAGAGGTTGTCTTCAAGCTTAAATCTGAAAGCTCCCCAGGTCTAGATGGTTTTGGTAACTTCTTCTTTCAAACTTATTGGGACATTATTCAATCTGATGTTTGTAAACTTGTGATTCATTTCTTTAACTATGGGGACCTACCTTATGGCATAAATGCTCAGTTCCTTTCTCTTATCCCAAAGACTGATAATGCTAACGAAATGCATTTGTTCAGACCTGTTTCTTTAGTCAACACCATTACCAAAATCATTTGTAAAATCCTTGCCACAAGACTCACAACAGTTACTATTAGGATTATTTCTCATAATCAATTTGGTTTTATCAAGGGAATATCTATTCAAGATTGTCTTATTATTTCCTCTGAATGTGTAAATTTTCTTAAGAAACCCACACGAGGTGGCAATATTTCCCTCAAGCTTGATGTCAGAAATGCCTTTGATACTATGAATTGGGGTTTTATTTGCAAAGTTTTTATTATGTTTTTGTTTAATGAGGTTTTCATTACTTGGATCAAGAACATCTTATGCTCTTCCCGGATTTAAATTCTTATAAATGGATCCCCTCGTGGATTCTTTGATTGCTCTAGAGGAGTTAGACAAGGTGATCCCCTTTCTGCAATTATTTTCTCTATTGCAGGGGACTATTTGAGTAGACTATTATCTATCGTGGATGTAAATGGAAAGATGAAGTCTATTAATGTTGGTAGAGGTATCCTTGCCCCTACTCATCTTTTATATGAAGACGATATCATTATTTTCACTCTGGGTGATAATAGAAACATAAAGAACATCAAAAGAGCTCTTTTTCACTATGCTTCAATCTTTGGTCAAGATATCAGTTGGGAGAAATTTTCTGTCTAATTCGGCAAGAACATCAATGATAGAAGGAAAAATTTTATTGTTCATGAGATAAACGTTAAGGAAGGATCTATTACCTTCAATTATTTGGGGATTCCCTTGTTTTTGGGAAAGCCTAAAGCTTGATATTTCACAGAGATTGTCAGTAAGGTCAGAAGGAATCTTTCTTCCTGGAAAGGAAAATCTCTCTCCATGGCTGGAAGGGTATGTTTGGTTAAATATGTTATTATCTCCAAACTTGTGTACTCATTTGGAGTGGCAGTATCTTCAAAAAAAGTTGACTACTATTCCTTGGTTTGATTGTTGCAAACCATATGATGCTGGGGGATTGGGTATCAAAAATATTTTTCTCTTTAATGATTCATTGCAGGATTCTTTCATTTTGAGACTTTTTAACAGAAACTCTGATAGGTTACACTTCTTTTGGGGAGAATTCATGAACAGGCTGAATATGGGGTCTTTTAATCATCTTGATTCTTCTGTTTGGCATGCTTTTAAATACATCTTTTCCTCAATTGATTCTCATTCTATATGGTTAGTCTCAAAATACCCATCCCTTAATTTTTGGAAAACCAAATGGAATGATAATCCCCTGATATAGTTGGTGATGGATGAAAATAACATAGATTTGGATTTTACCATCAAGGATCAACTTGAAGCCTTGGAAGGCCTTCCAAGTAACATTGTTAGAATTTTTAACAATTATTGTTTCTCAAACAAGAAGGAATTTTGGGAATGGGAGCCTGTGGCTAATGGTACTCTCTCTTAAAAACTTTATTATGAGTTCTCCTTGAATTCCTGCTTTGGTACCAAATGGATGGGGAACTTGCATAAAAACTTTATCAGACCATCTCGCTCCGATTTGGTTTGGAGAATTTATCATCGAAAGATTCCAACTGATTACTGTATTCAACATTGTGGTATCTCTTTTTGTTATTATTTTGTTTTTTTCATCAACATAGAGAGGATACTGACCATATGTTTCTTTGTTGTGCCACTACGGCCACAATGTGGAAGGCTTTAGCGGACGTCTTTGAAATCTCAATTCCTATGATGATCTCCATTGTGGACTTTATTCAAAGATGGAACTCTCTTGATCTTTATTAACAATTGTTGGATTTATTTCAGGTTGCAGCTTCTGAATTTATACATTATTTATGGTTATATAGGAATCATATTCTCCATGAGAACCAGCCCTTCTCGGTCAATTCTTCTCTCTCACACATACTTGCTGAGATGCATGCGGCAGGCCTGCCTAAGAAGCATTATTGCGCCAATTCCATTCATGATTTCTCTATTATTGGTCTAATTGGTATCAAAGGTAATTTTAAACCTTTACATGGCACTTTTTAGGTTATATGGAAAGAGCCTATTGTTGGTCAGTTGAAGATTAATTCGGATGGTGCATCGAAAGGGAATCCAGGTCCTTCTGAGTATGGTTTCGTGTTCAGGGATCATAAGGGACCGGTGATTGGTTTCTTTCACTGCTATTGTGGTATTTCTTCTTCAATTGAAGCGGATATGATGGGTATTATTGTTGCAGTGGAACATGCCAAAAATCATGGTTGGAATAATCTATGGTTGGAGAGTGATTCGACTAGGATTGTCTCTGCCATAAGAGATGGTTCATGTCATCTCTCCTAGAAGCTTTAAAATCAGTGGATTAATTGCTTAGATTCCCTTAAATCTATGAATCATATCATTACCCATGTCTACAAGGAAGCTAATTCTGTCTCAGATGGATTGGCTGACAAAGGAGTTGAAGGTGCTGATTTCATTTGGTATGACAATCTCCCTGATGTTTTTTTGCCTCTCTTGAAAAGATATTTGGATAGATCTCCTATTTTTAGGATCATTGGGGGAGGAGATTTGCAATTATGATTTCTTCCAGAGTAATCGTGCTCCATTGGTATCTCATTGCTGGCTCTGACTCCTCCTTCAATGATGAACCAACTTGATTCAGGGTGGCAGTGAAATTCCTCACCAGTGATACAATGGATCATCTCCTCCTTCAGTCCGGCGAGATCCAGGCTTCATCGATGGTATAGCTCCCCTCCTCCTCACACAACCTAAATCACTCTTGTTCATACTCCTCCTCAATCGACACTCCTGAGAGACCAGTAGCAACAGCGGCATGCTGTCCCAGCCTTGTGCAATGCGGCATCAGCTCAAGCAGTGTCCGACGTGGCTTCAATCGCCGGTGATGCACAGATCCTCCCTCGTGGTTCATCCCCTCCACCAGTGGTGAGAATGTCTTGTGCCTCCAGTGGCTTCAATTCTATTATAGGTGGCTTAGGGTAAAATCCTGTATATGAAAGGTTTGGTTCAAATCTGGTGAAACATGGTTGATGCTGTGTGTAGTTCTGAATTTTGATTTTCAATTTATTTGGTTCTATTCTTATGAAAAAAAAACTTTAATTAGAAATAATATAATTAATTACATAAGAATATTCATTATACCTTATTTTATTATAAGTTCATTTTTGGGCTTAAAATATATTTATATAAAAAATGATTTTCGTTGAATTTTTCATTTTAATCATAAATTAATTTCTAACACTTATAAAAATTGAATATTGAAAAAATGAAATCTATATTATAAACAATGAGTTACATATTAATTAAATATATCCCTTTTTTTGTCATTATGAATAGTAACTATAGTAAATATTTGTCACCTCGGTAAGAGTAAAACAAGTAATTAAGGTTAAAAATAATATGACAAGAACTAAAAAACCCCTAACACTTAATTTAATCTATTTTATGATTTGGGATAGACTATCCTCATACCATATTTTATTTTTTGTAAATTGTTTTCCATTTTTCTCTGAAAATGAATTATATATTATTCTAAGTATATATAAAGTCAAAAATGTCACTATATTACTTTTAATATCTATAATATTTTATGGTAGGGATAAAAAACTTATGTTTTGTTATTAATTTTTATTTTAAATATATATTTTTTATCATGATAATTTATTTTAATTTTTAACAATGAAATAATTAACTTAAATACATATTCAATACCAACAGAGTTCTTGTGCAAGTAGTAGAAAAATCAGGTAAATAATTTTAAAAACTCTAAAAGTAATATAGTTTGAGTTATTTTTAGTGTCCCAATAATTTTATTAATAAAGATAACATATTAGGTATGTTTTAAGGTATTATATTATAAATCCATTATTATTATCCTATTTTTAAATTCAAATTGAATGAATAGTACTAAAAATGACATTAATGATATTTTATAAAGAAGAATATTTTATTAAAAGATTTGAAATTAATAAAAATATAATATTCATCCAAGTGAATGGTATATTTTTTAAAATATAAATCATTCTCCATTTATTAGAAATTTTTTCATTTATACTAATTTTATTGAACCTTATAGTGTAAAAAACATTATATTGATGTAATTTTCAAAAGGGATAAGGGGTTAAAAAAATGAGATAAGGGTAAAAAATCATCTAAAATTGTCCAAATTTTATTGTATGAGATTATGTCGACCCATAATCATATTATATTCTAATAATATCAATTTCGGTCCATTTTACCATGATAATTAATTTATATTAATTTAATACTTAAGAAACTCCAATAATTCCCTCCCCTCACTTATAAAATGGAACCTCTTCTCCTCTATCCCTCAAAACTTTTAAGCACACTAGTTCAACCAAGACCTACTAAAGTCTATCATTAAATTCCCATCCCATGTCCTTGAGTTATTTTTCTCAGCAAATACCAAACCTATAATGCTTAATGTATAATCTAAATAGGTTATCTGGGGAGAATGTATAAATCCAAACTGAACTATTTGTAGTATATTTATTCTTATAACTACTTCAAGTATTATTCAATCAAGATTAAAAAATAAAATCATTATCTTATATATAATTATATTTTATTATGTTAATTTAATAACCAATATCCATATCCACTTCCATAAAATGTGAAACAAAACCATCATTTATGAGTACAGTGAACTACTGCCTCACGAATTGATGTAATTCATTTTCCCTCACTTCCTCTCATAGAAGGTTATAATGATATATTTAATATATATATATATATTATAATCATTAAATATTTATCATTTTTTAAATAAAATATATTAACTATTTTCTTACATTTCTATTCATTTAAAAATGATAAAGTCATTCGTGTGTACATGTGAACTACAACCTCCATGAAGTGACGCGATTTGTTTTTCATCACCAAATAACATGGATGATAAATATAAGTTTAGTTAAAGAGATATATAATGTAATAATAATTTTTAAAAGATAAAATAATACTTAACTCTTCCCATCATGATCATTTAAAAATGGAAACAATACTCATGCTTAAGTACAACCTACCATCTCCATGATTGTAACATAGTTCATTTTTCATAACCATATTTCATGGTTAGTTTTAAATTTAAAATTGATGTTTAAAAATGATAATTTTTTAATCATTATTATTCTATATATGATTTAAAAATAACCTCATTGACAATAATAAAACTACCAAAACCTTTTTAGACATATAAGATGAATATCCTCAAAACATTTGATATGAACTTAATTGATTAAGAATTGAATATGAAATTGTAGTAAAAAATAAAAGGAATAAAAAAATTTCAAAGGGGTTTTAAGAATGTATTTAATTAAAATAAATTTATTATTTGATAAAATACCAAACTTTTATGATGATTTGGGCACGAGGTAAGGGATACTTCTCTTTAAAATCCATGTTTTAAATGTTTTAAAGATTTATTTTATAAATAATTATATTTCATGTCCATATTCTTGGAAATATTTTATAGATGTATTTATATAAAAATAAATTAATTATAAATTTCATTTTATAAAGCTTTTTACTTTCATTCAAAGGATTTCAAAAAGAATCTTTTTGCATATTTTATATGGAATTTTTTGACTTTATTTACAAAATGGAGAAAAGTAATGATATTTTTTAATGTATATAATGTCAATATATTTTCCTACCACTATAACCATTATTATATATTTTTGATTCTTTTACAAGGTTCCATGTTTTATTTAAATAAAAACCCTTCTTACATCTATTTTGGGCATTTTATTTTAAAAAATGGGGTTTTGAAATGAAAGACTATTTCAATATTTAAAAATGTTTTACATAAGGGTTCAAAAGAGTTTTTCCAGGATTTTAATCTAAATAGTTGTAAGATTAATTATTTTTATTTATGGTAATTTATCATTATAGATGATGATAGGTGACCTAGATATATCTTATACAATGGGAGAACCTGATATATCTTATTCAGTGGGTTATACCGATACAATTTGTATAACAGGTGAGCCCGATATATATATCTAATGAATTTTTTAATGTTCCTTGCCTTCAAAGGAAAGAATGAGGGATTTAACTAGAATGGTTCTTCATAGGGATTCAACTATGCTCCAATTATTTTTGACATGAATTTAACAAGGGTTATGAATATATTGCTCTAATTTTTCTAAAAGGGTTTCTATTTTTTTGTTATGGGTTTTAATTTTTTTCTTTGAAAAATGGGTTTGTTTTTCATGTGGATATTATTTATTATATATGATAATAGAATATTATTAAAATGTTAAAAATTTCACCGGTTTCATAATTTTTCTTAGATAAATAGATTTCATAATTTTATGACCCTTGAGCACTACATCCCCATCCCACCTTTAAAAAAAATTTATAGAATTTAAGGATGATTAAGAACAAATAAGAAGTCAGGTTGGAATTTATGATGATTTTTCCTGAAAATAAATTTTTATTTATTTTAATTTTTTATATTTTGGAAAAAAATTATACTGAGTAAAAGTTACCACTTTGTAATTTATGGGTTTTTTATGTAAGAGTTATTAATTAATTGTCTAAAACTATAAACTATAAAGATTCTCGAAATTTAAGAAAGTAAATTATAGTCTAATGAAACTAAATTTTGTAATGTTTTATGGTAGGGTTGTTATTTGACATAAAAAATAATGGTTTAGATAAATTTCTTGGTTTATATAATTTTAATAGAATACCCTTGAGAGATTCTTCTTTATGGTTATATTGAAATGATATATCATTTTAAGATTACAATGTTCCTTAGTCTAATATATGCCTATTCAGAATGGTTTTCCATTAAGGAAACAAAGAAGATGATGTAGGAAAATATAAAGTGGAAAATATCATTCCAAATTAGTATCATAGAATGGTTGAATTGGAACTCAACAATTTTTATAGTGATGGATTAGTTGACATAGGCTATAAATAGTGGTGGCATCCATGTTCGAGAGCAACCTGATTTTCCATAAAGGTACATTTCAATTGTTGAAAATTTTAGGAAACAACATACTGTAGGATTCAATATAATTTTAGATCCAAATATATCCAAATGATAGATCAATACTATGGCAGAGATATTCAAAGTTATGGAATTTTCATACCATATAAAGGAAACTCTTTGCATTTTTTGTCTTGAAGGTGAAGCTGATCGATATTGGTATTTGGTTAAGAATACTAGAGAGATATATTATATTGATGCCATGAAATGAGATAAATTTAAGGATATTTTTTAGATAAATATTTATGTAATTTTTTTTGACTCAAGATAGAAAAAAATTTCATGGAATTAAGGAAAAAAGAGAATGATTCATTAGTTGTGTATGAAGAAAATTTAACAAGATTGGTCAAGAATGAACTAAATTTTATTTAGGGACTTGATAGTAAAATTTATAGATTTTTATCAGGATTGAAACCATGTTTATGAAGAAATTTGGTCTCATTAGAATTTAAATGTTATGAGAAAGTTTTTTTTTGTGTTATGAAATTTGATATGGGGTTTGCTAACACATTTTTTTCTCGAGATGAAAAGAGTAAAAATCGATCAAGATTTCAAGGAATGAAGAAGAAATTAAATAAGATATATAGTCGTTATCCACCAACATGTTCCAAGTGTGGTAACAGAAATTTTAGTGAATGTTTTATAGGATTTACAAAGTGTTATTAGTCTGGTAATTTTAGTAATAAGGCTCGTGAATAAAAATATATTAGTTATAAAAAAATCAAGAATGGGGTAATAGATAGAAAACCAATGGTGAGATGTTTTAATTGAAATTATTTGGGTAATTATGTTAATGGGTGTCCTAAGTTGGTCACGAAGGGTGGAAATCATCAAGATCGAAAGAAAAAAAGGTATAGAAAAATCATTTTCTACTACTACGGTTGATGTGGGGCCATCTAATGAAGTGGTAAAAGGGATGTTACTTGTTAATTTGAATTATACCAATGCCCTATTTGACTCTAAATCATTTAAATCCTTTATTTATGACAAATTTTAAAGTAAAATGTTAATATCATCTCAAGAAAAGAAGATATAACTTTTGGTGAAAACCTTGGATTAAAATATTAAAGAAACCAGGATTTATAGGAATATTCCTGTTATTATCAGTGGGGTGGTATTTCCTCAAAATATTTTTGAACTATACATATTGAAGTTTTATATTATTCTTTGTATATATTGGCTTTCATTTTATCATGATAATATATTACAAAGCTAAGAACGTTGTATTTAATGATATCATACATTTGATAATATATCAATAAGATGAGAAATTGATTAATGTTGGAAGTGAATGTTACCAATATCAAGTTTTTTTTGAAGAATAATATTTTCAAATTTGTGGTGTGGCAGTATTAAATGAATATATGGATGTATTTCTTGATGATTTTTATGGTATTATTATCGATGGGGAGGTTGAGTTTACTATTGACTTAGTGACTAATTATAAACCAATTTCAAAACCCCCTTATCAAATGGACCAATTAGAACTTTTGAAATTAAAAAATCGGTTGCAAGAGTAGCTAGATAAAGATTTAATTTATACTTTAACTTCACCATGGAGTTCTCTTATTTTATTTGTTAAAAAGAAATATGTTTAAATGATACTTTTAATTAATTATAGTTCCTTGAATAACATCAATATTAAGAACAATTATCATTTGTCTCATATTAATGGGTTGTTTATTCAGCTCCAGGGAGTAAAATATGTTTCAAAGATTGATCTCAGGTCTGGGTACCATCAGTTGAAGGTGAAGGAGGAAATTATTTAGGATCTAGTATTTCATACTAGGTACGAACATTATGATTTTATCGTTATTCCCTTTGGGTTGTCTAATGCACCAATTGTATTCATGGGTCATATGAATAGTGTTTTTCCTGATTATCTATATATTTTTGTGGTTGTGTTTATTGATGATACATTAGTATTTTATAAAATTCCTCATGATAATAAAAGACATCTAAGGATTGTGATTAAAAAATTAAAAGAAAATAAAATATATGGAAAATTTAGAAAGTGTTAATTTTGGTTGAAAAACATTTATTTCTTTGGGTATATTACATCCAAAGATGGCATTACTATTAAATAATATAAAACTAATGTTTTTGAATGTTGTAAAAGACCTAAAATTTTCACTAATATTCATAGTTTTCTTGGATTATCTGGTTACTACCTTTGTTTTGTGGATTTTTTTTTCATTTTTCTATACCACTAAAAAATTTACCCGAAAACGAGTTAATTTCATATAGATAAAAGAGTGTGATGATAATTTCTAGGAATTGAAAACAATATTATTGACTGCTCTAGTTTTAGAAATGCCTTTTATAAATGGCGAATTTTTTATCAATAATTATTATTCATTGAATGGACATGGTTGTGTTTTGATGCAGAATAATCTGGTAATTTATTATGTTTCACATCAACAAAAACCGCATGATTGAAATTATCCTACACAAAATCTGGAATTAGCTACTATATTTTTTTGTTTAATAATTTGGATTCATAATTTATATGGATTGAAGTGTGAAATATATAATGATCAAAAATATATATATTATATATTCAATTAGAATGAATTTAACAAAAGGTTGAGAAGATGGATAGAACTGATTAAGTATTAGGATTACATGATTTATTACCATAATAGAAAATAAAACAATGTAGATGATGCTTTGAGATTAAAATATAATACTAAATTAAAATTTTTTTTTAGAACATGATCCTTTGGTAAATTATTTAACGAATAATGGACTAGAAAATTTTCATGTAGGAACATCCTCTATTTTGTTTCAGGTTTTAGTGTAGTTGGAATTATTTTATATATTTTCAACTGCTCAGAAAGACAACCTTGATTTACAAAGAAAATTAGAATTTGAAAATAAAGGTAAGTTACCAGATTTTATCATTGATAAGGAAGGTGTTTTATTATTTAGAAATATATTATGTGTTCCTTGTGATTTCCATTTGAAAAAGATAATTGGTGAGTGAAGTTTATAGTTCCTTATTTTCCATTCAACCTCAAAATACAAAAATATATAAATCCCATCAAGACTACTACTGGTGGGATGGACTGAAGAAAGATACTGCATAGTTTACCAAGAAATTCTTTATTTTTTTACTTGTTAAATACAAATGATAATTACCAGAGGGAATTTTTCACCATTTTCCAATTCCAGAGTGGAAATGGGAAAATATATCCATGGTTTTTGTGGTGGGATTACCAAAGACATCTCAAGGTAATAATTCAATTTGGATAAATATTGATCGGTAACCTAAATATTAAAATTTTGTTCCAATTAGTGATATTATGTCATTATATTATCTTTCTTGACTGTACATCAAGGACATAGTTAGGTTACATGTAGTTCCTATCTTTGTTATATCTAATTGTGATCTCAGGTTCACTTTTAATTTTTGAAAAGGCCTTCATAATTCATTGGGTTATGAATTAAATTTTAGTATAACTTTCAGGACTCAATATGATGGAAATTATGATTGAATTATTCATCACTTAAAAGACATGTTTTTTCTTGTTCAATAGATAACCAGTTCAGTTGGGATCTACATATTTTAATAGTTGAGTTTTCTTATAACAATATCTTTAATTATAGTAATCATATGACACCTTTTGAGGCATTATATGGAAAGCAATGTGAGACTCCAGCATGTTGGGATAAAGTATAAAAAAGGATGTTTTTGGGACCAGAGTTAGTAGAATAAATTATTGAGAAGGTGGAGATGATTTAGCAGCATACGAGGATGACTCAATATAGGCATAAAATTTATGTGGATAACCAGAGGAAAGATCTTCCTTTTGAGGTAGTTGATCATGTTTCTCTCGAATTGTGTCCATGTAAAAGTGTTAAGTGTTTTGGTAAAAAGGTTAATCTAAGTCCATGGTTCATTGAATCATATAAAATATTGGAGAAATTTATATTAGATTCCTATTTAGTAGACTTACCAGAGAGTTTATCTCAAGTACATGATGTATTTCATGTATCATCATTTAGAAAATATTTTTTGGATGCATCACATGTTTGGATTCCTAAAGTATTTATATTATAAGAAACCCTTTATTATAAGTAATATCAGGTAATAATTATTGAATGTAGAGATAAAGTGTTTTGGAATAATTCAATTAATCAAGTAAAGTTTTTTTTTGGAAAAGCCACATGTTTTAAGAAGCAACATGTGAATCAAAAAATGCTATGATGAAAAAATATATCCACTCATTTATGTAATGAATAAAATTGAAAGGATGGATTTTAAAAAATGGGATAAGAATGTAACAACCCAAGTAATGTTAAGATAAATAATTTTAATATTAATTAATTATATTTTATTGAGTTATATTAATTATAAAAATTGTATGCAGTTTTTCCCTAAAAAAGAAAGTAGTTTTATTCTTGTTAATATCATTTTCTTATAATATTTTATTTAAAGATTAATTTATAAATTCTGGAATTTTAATTTTAAAAAGTTAACTTCATTTTATATATCATCATATAAAATTTGTCTTATGGTGAATTGTTTTATATTTTTCTGAAAATAATGAATTTTCATTGAATAGTGAGAAATACCATTTTTTGTAAAACTATCATTTATCTTCATTAAATAATGAAATTTAAAATTATCATTTGATACAAAAGTAAAATAAGTATCCTTTAATTGGTATTAATCTTGTTAATTATAGAGGAATCTTCATTATACCATATTTTATTATAAGTTCACTTTTGGGATTAAAAACAGATTTTTCTAAAAAAAATTATTGTATTTTGCGTTTTAATATTAAATTAAATTGTGCCTTTTATAAAAACTGAAAATTAAAAAAATTATTCAATATTAAGAATAAATAGGTCCAAATTTGGTAAATAATCTTTTATTTTTTGGTCCTTATAAATAGTAATCTTATTAAATATTTGTCACCTTGGTAAGGGTTAAACCAACAATTAAGATTAAAAATAATATGATAAGGACTTCAAATAACCCTAAAACCTACATTTAATATATTTTATTAGTGGGGCTTAAAATAATAATCGAAGATTATAATTTAGGTTTATTTTTTTTCCATTTTTCTTTGAAAACAACTTATATATTATTTTAAGTGAACATAAAGTAAAAAATGTCACTCTTTTTTTAATATATATTATATTTTATAGCAGGGATAAAGAAATTATGTTCAGATATAATTTTTTATTTTAAATATAAATTATTTTTTATCATGGTAATTTATTTTTAATTTTTATTAATGAAATAATTAACTTAAATGCTTACGAAACACTGACATAGTGCTTGTTCAAGTAGTAGAAAAATCAAGTAAATAATTTTCCAAACTATAAATTAATTTTATTTGAGTTTATTTTTGTGTACCATAGTTTTTATTGATAAAAATAACTTATTAGGGATTTTTTAAAGTATTATATTATAGTTACATTTTTTCATGTTGTTTTAAAAGTCAAATTAAATGAATAGTTCCAAAAAATGGCATTAACGATATTTTGTAATAAAAAATATCTTATTAAATGAATTAAAATTAAAAAAAATATTATCACTAGAAAATTGAATGATACATGGTTTAAAATATCACCCATGTTCCATTTATAGGTCATTTTTCTATTAACAGTAACTTTCATGACCCCTATATTGTAAGAAACATTGATATTGTTGTAATTGTCAAAAGGGATAATGGGGGTTAAAGCAAAGACATAATGGTAAAATAATCATCTAAACATTTCAAAAATTTTATTGGATAATATAATTTAGACCCATCATAATCTTATCTAATATCAATTTGGAGCTATTTTTCCATGATATTTAATTTATATTAATCTAATTCTGTAAGAACTTCCAAGAGTTCCCTTCCCCTCACATATAAAAGGGAACCTCTTATCCTATATTCCTCATATATTTTAAGAACTATATTTTATCTAATACCTACCAAATTATCACCCCAAATTAACTTCCCATGTTCTATAGGTCTTGGATTCACCAAAACACTAAACCTATAAGGATTAAGGTTTAAGTCAAAGAGGTTATCTGAGGAGAAGGTATAAGTCCCAACCATCGTATTTCAAGTTTATTTCTTCTTATACCTCATTCAAATATTCTTAAACCATGATGAAATAATAACTAAAGTATTTTATATATACTTATATTTTATTTTGTTATTGGAACAACCTATATCTATATCCTCTTCTATCAAATGGGAAACAAAACCAACATTCATGTGTGCGACAGACTACCACCTCACAAACCGATGCGATTTTTTTTGCATCACCGACTATCACAGATGGTTACAATGATCAATTTAATGTATATATATTATATTAATAAAATATTTATCATTATTTAAATATAATAAATCAATTATTTTCTAAACTTTTCATTCATTGAAAAAATGATAATGTCATTCATGTGTATATGTGGACTACCACCTCAACAAAGGGGTGTGGTTCGTTTTTCATCACCACATTACATGGATGATATATATAAGTTTATTTAGAAATATAATATAATATTTATAATATAATAATAATTACATAAATTTAAAATTATACAAATCTTCTTTCCATCAGGATCATTGAAAAATGAAAATGTTACTCATGCGTTCGTATGACAAACTGTCTCCAAGATTATAACATAGTTTATTTTTCATAACCACCATTCATGGTTGGTTTTAAAATTAATATATATATATATATATATTATAATTATTCCATGATTATTATTATAAAATTGATATAAAAATGATTCTATTGACCATATTCAACTGACCGAAGTCATTTTGGAAATACGAGCTAAATATCGTCAAAACATTGGACATGAATTTAATTAATTAAGTAATTGTATATAAAATTGTAAAAAATAAATTAAAAAAAATAAAATTTAAAAATTTTCTTAATAAATTTTGTAATTAGCATAATTTTATTATTTAGGAATATAAAAAACATTCGTGATGAGTCGGACTCAAGGTAAGATACATTTTACTATAAAAACCTCATTTTAAATGTTTTAAAGATTTATTTTCTATTTTTTTCCATGTCCATATTCTTAAAATTATTATTTTGATGTATTTATATAGAAATAAATTAATTATAAAGAATAATTTATGTTAGTTTTTTTAATTTATTTAAATTTTTTTAAAAAATAATATTTTTATATATTTTATACAGAGTGTTTTGAATTTTTTTTACAAAAAAAAAATTCTATTTTAACATATGGAGAATAAACAGATTTTTTCACCACCATAAAAATTATTTTATGTTATAATTAATTTATAATATTTCATGTTTTCTTCAAATAAAAACCATTATTTCTTTTTTCCAGGAATTTTTGTTTTGAAAATGGGTTTTAAAAGCAAAAGATATTTCAATATCCAAAAAATGTTCTTGTTATGGGTTCCAAAGAAATTTTCCGGGGTTTTTAAAATTAAAAGGTTAAAGATTAATATCTTTTATTCATATTGGTTGATAATTATAGATTATTATGGGAGATCCCAATACATATTATATGATGGGTGGTCCTAATACAAGTTATATGATAGGAGAGCCTCATATAGCTTATATGATGGGTGGGCCTGATATATATCTCCAATGCATGTGGTAATGTTCCTTTTATTCAAAGAAAAGAAGTAGAAAGTCAACTAGAGGGGTTTATTCTATATATTTAACTAGGATCCAATTATTACTAACATAATATTAACAAAATATATGGATATAATTCTTTAAGTTTCCTAAAAGGGGTTTTCTTTTCTTACTATGGGTTTTAATGGTTTTATTTGAGAAAAAGGTGTGCGGTTTTCATGTGAATATTATTTATTACATATTCTAAAATAATATTGTGGAAAAAGTTAATCATTTTATGGGTTTTCATGTTTTTCACTAGACTAACAAATTTTTTATTTTTATGTTCCTTACTGTGCTTTTTTTGCTCATCCCACATTTTCAAATGTTTTTAATAGTTTTTAAGGATGATTAAGAATAAAGAAGAAGTATAGTTGAAATTCATGAATATTTTTCATGAAATGATTTTTTTTTATTTTAAAATTTCTATTTTAATGGAAAAATGGATACTGAGTATAGGTGTTCACTTTGTAATATATGGGTTGGTTATGTAAGAGTTATGACCCAATTATCTAAAACTATAAACCGTCAATATCATTTAGATTTAATAAAGTGAATTCTAGTCTAAATAAACTAAATTACATAATTTCATAAGGTCATTATGTGATATATATCAGCCTATGATTCAACTTCTAAATCTTTCTCATGAGTTATAACTTAAGGTTATTCTAAAATTGTCCCATGATTATCCTCTTCTTCATATATTTCCTATAAATCTTAATTTAAAGCCTTATTTATAGATTTTTATTTTATATCATCAACATAATTAATTTCCATGATCTTCTTCAAATTGTGTTTGAAGAACATGTGGTATTTACTCTTAGTTGAGTAACTAAGAAAGATTACTCCATCCATTATATATTTATCCTTTCTTTGTTTTTATTATTATGAATGTAGAATTTAATTTTAAATAATTTAAACTATTCTAATATTAGCTTCCTTTAATGAAACATATCATATGGTGTTCTCCTTTGTCCAAGACATAACATATCCCTATTTTGGTTATATAACATCAGTTTAATTGTCTCCTTACAACAATGTTATTATATAGAACTCTCAATGAGTAATGATATATCTATATTGTTCATTATCTGATTTTACATTTTTACCACTCTCACTGATGAAACATTTTTATTAATTCCATGTTTCTCAAGGTATTTTTCCACTTTAATTGAAGTTTATTCCATTCTATTATCTATTTGAATATTTTTTGTTAATCTTTTAGTTTTTTTAATTCAAACTCGAAACCTCTTAATACATTCCATCACTTCCTTTTTCGTTTTTATAAACATAATGAAACCAATGTTGATGTAATAATCTAAAGAAATATGAAATACTTTTCATAATGATTTTTGGGATACTCTATAGGACTACACACCTCAGTATGAATAAATAATTAAATATGAGGCCCTCTTGTTCTTTTCGTTTTCTATAAGTATTTATCACCATCATAACTCTCATTAAATAATCACATATCTTTTCGTCTATCTCACTTTAGTTTTGTAATATCTATATCATATTTCATATTTGAGATATATTTTAGGTTTATTTTGTGAATATGTCTTTCCATCCAACATGAAAATCTATTAGACTCTTCCACTATGAAGAGTTAGGTTTTCTATTTACTATCCACTTAGTATAAATTTTCATTTGTTTAATATCCTTTCATAAATGAATATATAACTATTCCTTTTATTAGTGATATTAGGCCTCATCCTTAAATATTACATAATCTTGATTTTTGATCCAGAATTTACTTTCTTTAACATTGAGGATCTTTTCAGGTTTAGAGTTTTAGTTAATTAGGCCATAACTATTACATTACATCTCAAATGTTAAAAAGTATACACTTCTACTCTATAAAAATTTTTTCACAAAAATAAAACTCCTTAAATAAAAACTAGAATTCGTTTCTTTTTAAAAATATTCTTGAATTCTTTCTTTCTCTTACCCTTCATTATACCCTATGATTTTTTTTCAAAAACATGGGATGAGAATAAAGATCTTAGTAAGGGTTATAAAATAATGAAATAAAACATTAGTCCATCAATACATAATATCAATGAAATCATACTTTTCACTTAGAAAACATAATCTCTTTAACATACCTCATGAAATCATAAGATTTATGAATAACACATAGAAATCATAAATCATAAAGGTAACTTGTGGAATCTATAACATACTTACATTGTAGCTTTCACAACAACATAGGGTGTTACTTTTGGAATACCCATCATAGTATATTATTTAAATATATTAGGATAAAAATTAAATTTTACCTCCGTCACATTACCCAATTCATTGAAGAGCGATATCGGCCTCACTCACCCTAGTTTTATCATGGAACCGCCCACATTTTGTTTATCATGTAACCACCCTTCAAATTTACAAGTACCATTATATAATTATAAAACATAACATGTTTACATTATCAACATTTCACTCATCAACCACAATTACTCAATTGAAGATATTGAAATATAGAATCCATTTCCAAAACCATTTAAAATATTTAATAATGATATTTTTTAATTAAAGTGTCCCATACCACTTTAAATTTTTTAAAGAAATATCATTTTAAAACTTCAATGTCCATATAAATAAATCCTAACAAATATTTTAAAAATTGAAATTAATGAGAAATATTTATCAAAAAAATATATTTAAAACATTTAAAATGATTTTTTAGTGAAAGAGTCTCATAACCCTTGAGAAACACTTGAATAAAAATAATTAAAGAATAACATCAAATAAAACATTAAATATTATGATAATATGGGAAATCATTATATAAAATGTCAAAATTGTTGTATATACACCTTATATGATATTAAAGGTGCAAAATATCAAGATATTCCTCAATGAAAGGAGATTGAGCCATATTACATTACATAGACTGTATCAATGATGTAAGAATTTATCAATGGGATGATTACATGTAGCAATTGTATATCCACTCAAACAGAAGTGGAAATTACAACATAAATAATCAAACAATGATTCCACACCTAATCTTAGAATAATATAATAAAAAAAGTATGCATAAAACCCAATTATAGGAAATTGAGTTTAGAAATTCCCTTATAAAACTTTCGGTAGCCTAACGACATCATTTAAAAATTCAATAAATGATTTGATGAGAGCGAAATGGGTCTCTCATCATTTGGAAATAAAATGGATGGAAATAATTATATATAATCACATACCCCAATATAAGAAAATGGAAATTAATAGACATAACATAAAAGAAGTCTTTGACTAAAAGAGGAGGGTGAAAGGTTCCCTTACCTTGAATCTGACTCATCACATATGTTCCTTTTTCTTCTTGAATAATAAACTTAAGTTAATTTATACTTGATTAAAAACATTTTTAATGTTTATTATTACTTTTATATCACTTATTACCATTTTATAAACATTATATAATCATTTAAGTTAATATCGGTCATTTCTTCGATATTCGTTACTTGAGTATAAAATTAACCTATTATAATTAAAAATTGTCTATGTGGTCAAATATTCATTATCTCCAAAATGATATTCATGATTTAGATATCATATATATCATATATATCCATTATATATATATATATATGTATTTATAATAGTAAATAAAATTTAGAGATAATAAATGAAATGCATTGTTCATAGAGACGGTAACACTATTGGAAAGTAGACTTTTCCCAACACTTGTATACCAATGGTTCTCCAGAACCGTTGGTATAAGTGTTTTTGTGAAGGATTCCCCAACGGTTTGAAGAAAACATTGGGAAAGCCAAAAGTTTTTCATTTTTCCCAATGTTTTTTACAAACCATTGGTACAAGTCATGTTTCCCAATGGTTTTTACAAATCATTGGGAAAGGTCTCCTAAAATACATCGACATCCAGAGGCCCCCGCACCATGGGCACAACAGAATTGTTTCCCCAATTTCCAGAAGCCGCGGCGCCCAGGTGAACCCTAACCCAAGTTCTGTCATCCGATCGGCTGCAACTCCACCATCTAGGTTAGACTCTTTAGACCTCTTCCCAAATACAAGTACTCTTCCTCCGATTTCCACATTTATTTCAATATTTAGAAAGATCACGTCATTTTTTCCTATTTTAGGAATTTTCGATTTTTTTTTGATTCACACTATTTGATATTGCATCAATGACTAATACATGATTGGTAGATTTCAGTGACTAGGGTTGAATTTGGTTTCATATATCATTTGTAACTAAACATATGACATACTACCACTAATATGGTGATTCCACCTAAGAATGGTGGAATTTTCCTAGGATCATGGGGCTTCCTCTTCTTTTGCTCTATTGTGTTTGTAGTGTTGGTTTTTAATTTATTTTATTTTCGTATGGATTTATAGTGATTATGTATTGGGTTCCATTGGTCATGAATTTTGGGTGAGTTATTCTTATGTTATTCTTAAAGGTAATTGTATTCATAAAGTGTGCCTAATTTTTTTTATAGGTGGTGTCGACTCACTGAGTGACTATTTGGTTATGTTTTTATGATTCCAACATTCAATTTTTTTTAATAATGAAGCCTATTTATATTTTAATGATATAAATGAGTGGTTTTTAAAGATATGTTTATAAAATAGGTAAAATGTTTTCTAAGTGGTTTATTTGGAACTGTACAAAGACAGATCCCATTTTTATTGTATTTTAAAATCTCATAAAACATATTTATACTTAGTGAATCCTTTATAAGTTTGGATCCATGTTCGAGAATTACCACTAATATCCCATAGCTCAATACCATTTTTATATTGTGTACATATCATTAGATTTTTTAATGAGTTCACTTATTCCTACATTAATTTCATCCAAGGATGTCTTAGAAATCTAATAGCCACCTGAATGTTTTTCCTGGCTTAAATAATGTAATGAATTCCCAGAATAGTCAATTAATTTTTACATTCCAGTAAACCATGTTGATAAACTTCATGATTATATGATCTCATAGATGAATTTGGTGAATATGGATATAATTTTAAACATATGTATTGAATTTTGTTTTTATCTTCCAGGGTATCAAATTCTGTAGTTGGGTTTTTTAAAGCGATATATAGCAACGTTTTAAACCCCTAATATATATGCCTAATGGTTGTTTAGTAGTGGATTAAACAACCACTATTTAAGGTCAATATTTATTTACAATTTTTTGTTTTATATGTTGTTTTCTAGGACAAACAATGGTGAGGATATAATGGCAGTTCAAACCACTACTATATCCTTTCCATTTTTTGGTAGGTGAAACCATCGCTAAAACAAAAAAAGCCACTAAAAAACATTATGTGATGATTCCCCGAAGTTATCGCTAAATTTATAGAACTAACCCCCCACCCCTGGAAAGCCCCCCAACCCCTGAACACCCCGACCCCCCTGGGTAGCCCTGCCACCCCCATGGACAGCCTGCCCACCCCCTTGGACAGCCCGTGCCCCCTTGGACAGCCCCCCACCCTTGTTGATAGCCCGCCCACCCCACCCCCGGACACCCGCCCACCACCCCTCGAACACCCCCATCCCCAGGATGCCCCACCCTCTAGAAAGCCCCCCCCACACACCCTTGACACCCCCAACCCCACTGGAAATTTCCACCACCCCCGTGGTCAGCCCGACCACCCCCCGTGGACAACCCTCCCACCCCCCTGGACAGCCCACCCACCCCCTGGACACTCCAGACCCCCTGGACAGCCCCTCCACCCCCATGGGCAGCCCGCCCACCCCTGGAAACCCCGTACTCCCCTAGAAAGCCCCACCCACCCCCTAGACACCCCGTTCACCTCCTTGGATAGCCTGCCCACCCCCCTAGACTCCCCCTACCCCCTTGTACAGCCTGGCCACCCCCGTAGATAACCCGACCACCTGGGCACCACGACTCCCCAAGATAGCCCCCACCCCCTGGAAACCTCCGACCCCCGGAGGCCCCACCACCCCTTAGACACGCCGCACCCCCCTAGACACCCCGCACCCACCTTGGACAGTCCCGCCACTCCCCTGATCCTCATCCTACTCCTCATCCTGATCTCCCTAAAGAAGTTAAAGTATAAAACTCATGTACTCCTAACAAGACCCTTAAGGATTATGTATTCCTTGATCCACTTCCAATATCTTACTAGGAAATCCTTGAATATAGGCATTATAAATTCTATATCTTATTTTCTTATATACACTGTATTTTTTTGTATTTCTGAATAAGATTCTTAAATAGAGTAATGTGTCTGTTATTCTTTTACATAAAGTAAACAATTGTCATTTACCTAAATATTTTTTTTCATTAAACTTCAATATTATTGAATTGCTTTGAAATGACTTATTCAAATTTTTTTACAGAATGGATAGAATTTGGATGTACGAAACTGATCGGATTTCAACCGATTTTCAAAATAATTTGAATATCTTTCTAGATTTTTCATTTGACAAGGCTTCAGATAGTGGTCGCATACACTGCCCATGTTTTAATTGTGTTGGAAGACCTTGTTTGAGTTGTGAAGCAGTTAGCTATCATATAACCAAATATGGTTCCAAACAAACTATTATGTGTGGTATCACAATGGAGAGAAAATGGAATCTCAAAATGTTGATGATCCAAATGATAGGACTGAATTGGAGAGTTTGATATATGATCAGTTTCCATTTATTCGGAATCATGAGAAGGAAAGGATGTCCAGCCAACAAGATTTTGATACAAGCACACATGATGCATCCAATGAAAATGATGATGTTGATAGGGTTAAAAAATTGAATGATGCTGCGAAGAATCCAGTATATCAGCAATGTGGTAAAATGAAAAAGTTGGAATTTTTAATCCGACTGTTTTATGGGAAAACTATGTATGAGATTTCAAATACTGCAATTGATTACATTCTTACCTTCTTGAAGGAATTACTTCCAGATGATGCAGATATTCCCTCAAACCACTATATGGCATGGAATTTAGTTGATAAACTTGGATTCTCAAAACAAAAATCCATGCTTGCCCGAATGATTGCAGCTTATTTTGGGAAGAAACTTCTGAAAGAAATGATTTTATCAAATGTGGAACCTCTCGATGGAAGCCAAAAGATGATGGAACATAATCTCGTGTGCCAAAAAATGTAATTTGGCACTTTCCATTGATCCCTAGATTACAGAACATTTTCATGTCTGATGAAATATCTGTAAAAATGTGATGGCATAACACCGAGAGTAAAAAGAATAATGAAGAGTTGGTTCACCCTGTAGATGAATTTTTCATGGCAGAGATTTGATGCTCGATATCCTGAATTTTCAGCCGATATGCGTAATGTAAGACTGGCTCTTTCATGTGACGGTTTTAATCCATTTTGGTAGATGCTTACTTCGCACAACACATGGGCGGTTTTCATAAAAATTTATAACCTTCCCCCTTGGTTGTGTATGAAAAAGCCTTACACTTTCTTGAGTATACTGATATCTGGCCCTTCTGATCCTGGCAATGTTATAGATGTATACATGAAACCTTTAATAAAAGAGTTGAAACTTCTTTGGGATGTGGGTGTGCCCACATATGATGCATGTTCAAAAGACATATTTCATATGTTTGTTGTGCTTATGTGGATGATCAATGATTTTCCTGCTTATGAAATGATGTCTGGATGGAGCACAAAATGAAAATTGTCATGTCCTGTTTGTATGAAGAATACTCGATCGAGAAGACTGAAATATCATCATAGTTTTAGTTTTATGGGACATCGACGATTCTTTCCAATAAACCATCCATATAGAAACAATTGTTGCAGATTTGAAAATACCATGGAGAATGACGATCCACCTCAGCATATGTCTGGAAATGATGTGCTTAATGAATTGAAAGATTTCAGTTATTAATTTGGGAAGGGTGTGATGAAATCTAGAAAGAGGAAAAATGTTTCCAATGATACCTGTTACAATTGGAAGAAGAAGAGTATATTCTTTGAGTTGTCGTATTGGTCAAACAACTTGTTACGTCATTTCTTAGACGTAATTTACATTGAAAAGAATATATGTGAAATGTTGCTTTCGATTCTTCTAAATGTCAAGGGGAAGACAAAAAGATGATTTATGATATCGGTGTGACTTGGTAGATTGGGGGATCATACCAGAATTGCATGCTGTCTGTATCAGTGAAAATAAATGGAAAGTTCCATGTGCTTCTTATGTGATGAAACCTTCTGAAAAAAATCAATTTCTGGAACGTGCTAGATACTGTTAAAGTTCTTGATGGCTATTCAAGCAATATATCAAAACGGGTCAACAGAAAAGAGTTGAAGCTAAAATATTTGAAGACGCATGATTATCACGTCCTTTTGCATGAGTTGATTCTAATATCAATCTGTCATCTCTTGTCCAATAATGTTAGAGTCTCAGTTATTCGGTTGTCCTATTTGTTTAGAGATCTTTGTGATAAGAGGTTTTCCAAATCCTTCATGCAAAAAATATTGGCAGAGACACCATTAATTTTGTGTGAGTTAGAGAAAATATTCCCTCCATCATTTTTTACATGCATGTTGCATCTGACTGTCCATATTCCGACTGAAATACTTCTTGGAGGACTCATTTATTTCCGTTGGATGTATCCAACTGAAAGAAACATGTGCACATTGAAATCATATGTTCGAAGAAGAATTATCCCGAAGGTTCTATTGTGAACGGTTACTTGGCTCAAGAATGTATGGATTTCTGCACAATGTATTTGTCTGATCTTACTATGAGAATAAATAGACCAATGAGAAATGAATAAGAACAGTATGGGAAAATTGAACCCAGTTTTCCATCACTTCCTTAGACAGGAGGAATTCTGGGATCATATACATTGACGACATTAAGCCTTGAAGAGCGAGATATGGCACATTGCACAGTGTTGTTCAATTGTGACTTGTTCTATGAGTATATCAAGTAAGTAAATTGTACATGTATCTCTTATATTATCTCTTGTAATTTTAAATATTTGATAAACTATTATTATTTTTATCTACAGGGAACATAAATAATTGATATATATAAAGCATCGTTCTTTATCTTTGAGAAGGAAAGAGACTTTCTAAAGCAAAGGGTTTTCTTCTTGGTTTAAATTGAAGGTAAAAATATTTATGTAATAACTATATAAAAATCATATTTAATTAAGTTTACTATTTGTTTATATTTCAGGTATCGAGTTTGCCTGCAGACTCTATTTCTGAGGAAATAAGAGGTTTGTATTTTGGTCATAATACCATGGTTTGTTCTTGTAAATCACTTTTGATCAATAGATACAAATTTATTATCACTGAACGAGAAAGAAACATGAGAACACAATATAATGGTGTTCTTCTAACTGCCACAATAGACTGTTATGCCAGTTCATCAGATACTAGACCTCATTATAAAAATGTAGCTTATTATGAAGTCATGGAGAAAATAATAATTTTTGATTATTACTCGCATGGTTGAGTCACGATGATGAAATTTCAATGGTTTGATTCAATGACGAGGCAAGTCACCTTTATTGATGATTGTGGATTTTGAGTTATTGACATGAATCGCACTCTTGCCACTGATGAACCATATGTATTGGCATCAATGGTGAAACAAGTTTTTTAAGTCAAAGATCATAGTCATCCTAAATTAGGTGTAATAATTGAAGTAAATCCCAGACATGTTTTTGATGATGGTGATGATGAAGTTGACACTATCCCTACTGCAATTAAAAGCAATCCGTTTATTACATATGATGATGCCAATAGCTCATTTATCAGAGTTGATTGTGAACCCGAATTTGTGGTGGAAAATATATAGAATCATATAGTCGTGTTCTCACCTACATGTTTCACCTATATCATTCAGAGTGTGTATCCTAGTACTTACCTTTTAACCACCATAAATCTTCTGTTTCTTTATGTTTTTTATCAGAATGTTTTTTCTATATATTTTTTTGGGTTACACATTAGTTATCTATTTCTAATTACTTCCATATTTGTTTTCATTGCAGGAAATGACACCCATTGAAGAGAGGCGGTGGAAAAATATGATAGAAAATAATCATCGCATGATACAGATGGGCGTTTCTCCACTCATCCCTGTTGTGAGTATTTTATTTCAAATATAAATATTTCAATAACTTATAATAACATGTGTTTAATTTTGTGTTAAACTTTTTTTAGGATCCACCCCCTAGACAAGAGATATCTGACGAGGAGCCTGATATTTCTCCCAGTAGTGAGGCTGGTGGTAGGAGGGGCGGTGGTGTCAGAGTTGGATGATCATCTAGTGGTCCCAGTACTGAGGCCGGTGGTACGAGGGCTCATGGTGCGAGAGTTAGATGATACACTACCACAGACGTATCTTCTATGCCCCATTTTGATCTTGCTGTGTCTTCAGGGACACACGGGATATTTAGTCCTCCGATATTTACACTACCAGTTGGCCAGACGTCTATGCCATCATCTTTTTCTTCTAGTTCATTATCTCCGAGATATTATATTCCACCTTCTTCGACTCCTACTCCAACACAATATGTGGATGAGGAGCGTACAATGAAGGACACTCCACCTGTACAAGATATTCCTTTAGCTTCTACACATCTAGTGATGCCTATTGATCCGACTACCATAGGTATATTTATATAAATCTATCAAATTTTTATACCAAAATTTATTTTTATTATAACTTTTAGTGATATTATTTCTCTCTAATAACAGATTCATCTACAGATAGGAGGCGGTGGAGGGGGTGTACTCACTTTCATGTGGTATGGAACTTCCAGACATAGTTTATGGTTGAATACAATGTTGATGGACAAATTATTGAGAAATCTGTGTAGGAATGTTGGGGTTTTTTGGCGACACTAGCCAAATACTCTGATATCATTCCGGTCAGCCCTCTCTCTTAGAGACATCTTCCACACGAAGTCAACGACAATGCGTGGGCACAAATATGGGTAAAAAATATCTTAGATTTAATGTAGTAATTTTTTTGTATTTATATAAACTAATCTATTGGGTTTCAGCTTCGGTTTAACTTCCCTAATGGTGAAGGTGCATGACCATCACATTTAATAGAGCTAGGAGATCTTTGGAGAGCTTATAAGCATGAGCTGTATGTTGTCTGGTGTGATAGAGTGGTCATGGAGTTTGATACATTACCTATCGTGGATGACTGCCCAATAGAGAAATATCGCCAAATGATTACCCATTGGGAGAATGTCAAATTTAAGGTATTAATCTCATTTGAGGTATTTAATTGACAGTTTTGATATTTTTCATTAATATAATCTTATTTATTATTAAACATTATTTAGGAATGTTCTGAAAAAACTAAAAAAAACATTGATTCAAGGCAATACCTCCACACTTTGGGGCACACAACTTTTTCAGATCATGAGAGGTAGCTGATACGATATAGTTGTTTATAATTTTTCTTTAGGACTTTCCCTTTTTATTGTTTCCTACTTAAATTATGTGATTTATTGAATATTGAATATATGATTATACTTGCACTTTATATTGTTTCAATGTCATTATAGAAGCACAAATTGAATATTGAAGGATGGATCCCTCGAGAAAAATTGTTTTGCTCGAGTTGAAGAAAAAAAGATGGAACTGTAGTAAATGAACAAACCCAATAAAATATTGTAAGTTTTAATTTGTTTATTTCAAAGTTTAATATCTATTTTGAAATTTAGTAATCTATTAATCTATTTAACAAGTTGATTTAGAGGCTCTTGATGCCCAGGATCCTGACAATTTTGGGCCACACGATCATTTATATCAGGTTTTGGGAGAGGAGCACTCTGGTCGAGTACGCTGTCGACCTGGTAAGAATATAGTCCTGACGAGGTATTGGTCCTCTCTAGGTATCCATTCTAGTACCACCATGTTGGAACAGGTCAAGGATCATTCAAGGCAGTTTGATAAAAGGGTCATACAGTTGGAAGTACAAGTTCAAATGAGGGATAAATGAATTTATGAAAATGATGAAAGCTTTATGTTCATCACTTCCACCAGAGGCCAGCGTGGCTTTTCAGACATTTATGTCGTCGATGGGTGCATTATCCAATGCACCAGGTGGAAGCTCTAGTGGGGGTCGAGATGATGACATTCCGGGTGATGAAGAGGATGCTGAAGAGGAAGAGGGCGAGAATGAGGATGAGGATGAGGGTGAGGATGGGGCCAAGGGTGAGGATGGGGCCGTGGACGAGGATGAGGCCAACGATGAGCATGGGGACGATGATGAGGACGACAACGAGGAAATAGATGGTGGCGAGGATGAGGCCGATGATGACAGTGGTGATGGTGGTGGTGATCAGGGGCAGATTGATCCATTAAATTTTTGAATTCTTTATAACTCTTTATTTTGAACCTGGTTTTCCACTCTGGTATGGAATTTTTTGAATTCAGTATAGCTCTTTATTTTAGACCAAATATGGAAGCGTAATGATGTTATAATGGTTTGGAGGTGAGTGATGCAATATGATATTTTATGGGTTGTTGTGAGGAGTTTCTTTCCCTTTAATTGATTGGTTCATAAAACATAAGTTGGTTTTGTATTCTGTTGTGGGTGTGTGTAACCTGAAATTCAAGTTAGGTGGTTCCATTTCTAGCCTATGATAACAAAACTACTTTTTTTGATTTGAAAATTGATTTATAAATTGATTAATGAAATTGGCATGATTTTTGTATGTGTTGAAAAAGTGTTTTGAAATAAAAATTGGGTTTCCTTAGCTTTTGATAAATGTATTATAAATGGTTTTGAATGGTTTTCAAGGCATGGAAATGGGTTTGTGAAAAAGAGAACATGGATTACCTTGGGTACTTAGGTGAAAGGTTTATCTTAAGCAAATCATCCATTTCATTGTGGTTATCAAGGAGGTTTGACTTCGGTCTTACCCCTATTTTCTAGGCCTATTATTCTTGGGGACTGATATTGAAATTATGGGGAGATTACTCTTGGGGTTTTCCTCTGCTTTATTGGGATGTTGTTATCAGATCTGTTTTTTGAACTTGATTCATATTGTATGATTAGTCTACTACCTAGACCTTTAGTATTACTTGGTACTGTGATACCATTTTTTCTATTTTGTATTACTTCGCTTTCTTAGTTAGCCATGTATTTCATGTTTATGCATGTGGAAAATGATATGGAAAATGTTATTTTAAGTAGAAGTCTTTTTGAGTGAAATTGATATGATATTATCTCTAATGATATTACAATTCCAGGGTTATTTTATTCACACCAAGACCAATTTTAATGAGGTAATGAGATATATACTGGGAGTGGTACCCAAAAGCCAACAATAGAGGATAAGAACATATACCACTCAATAATGACGGCGTGTTTTGTGGATATTTTTTTAAAAATAATAATTATTTTCATGAATCCTATAATTATAGGAATGTAAGGTTTCCAAACTATGTTTGAAGGATGATTGAAAGGTGATAAATGAAGTCAAACCATATAAGAAATTTTTTTATCCATTTAAAGAGGTCCATGACTATATCCAATATATGATCAATCATTTGTGACATGTACGAGTCAACCCTTCCTCAACACGAGGCGTGGTGTGGCCGACACCACTCAGAGTGTCTAACTTTTCTTTGAAATGGACAACAGTTTAAGTAGAAAACAACAACTGACATACGAAAAACATACCAAACGCATTAAGATTATGTTGATACTTTATGACAAGTATACATGGGTCATTTTAGATGTGTATGAGTCAACCCCGCCTCAATCTGAGGCACGGTGTGGCCAGTACCACTCAAAGTGTCTCACTTTTATTTGAAATGGACAAGATTTTAAGTGAAAACAACAACTGTCATACGGAAAACCCACCAAACGAATTTGGATTCTATTTAAACTTTATGAAAACGATCCATGGGTCATATGTGACGTGTAAAAGTCAACCCCTCCTCAATCTGAGGGCCGATGTGGCTGGTACCACTCAATGTGTCTTTCTTTTCTTTAAAATGGATGATCTTTTAAGTAAAAAAACGACATATAGAAAGCTGACCAAACGTATTCAGATTGTGTTGATAATTTATTAAAACGATCCATGAGTCATTTGGGACGTGTACGAGTCAACCCTGCCTCAATCCGAGGTGCGGTGTGGCCGGCACCACTCAAAGTGTCTCACTTTTCTTTGAAATGGACAACCGTTTAAGTAAAAACAACAACTGACATATGGAAAACAGACCAAACACATTCGGATTCTATTGATACATTAGGAAAAGTATCCATGGGTCATTTTTGAGGTGTAAGATTCAACCCCACCTCAATCTGAGGAATGATGTGGCCGTTACCACTCAAAGTGTCTCACTTTTATTTGAAATGGATAGGATTTTAAGTGAAAACAACAACTAACATATGGAAATCTGACCAAACACATTTGGATTCTATTGAAACTTTAGAAAAACGATCCATGGGTCATATCTGATGTGTACGAGTCATCCCTGCCTCAATCCGAGGGTTGGTGTGGCCGGTACCACTCAAAGTGTCTTTCTTTTGTTTAAAATGGATGCGCTTTTAAGTAAAAAATGACATACAGAAAACTGACCAAACACATTCGGATTGTGTTGATACTATAGGAAAATGATACATTGGTCATTTGTGATGTGTATGAGCCAACCCATCCACAATATGAGGTGCGGTGTGGCCAGCACCACTCAAAGTGTCTCACTTTTCTTTGAAATGGACTATAGTTTAAGTAAAAACAACAACTAACATACGGAAAACGGACCAAACACATTCGGATTTTGTTGATACTTTAAGAAAAGTATTCATGGGTCATTTTTGACATGTATGAGTCAACCTCACCTCAATCTGAGGCACGGTGTGGCCGATACCACTCAAAGTGTTTTACTTTTATTTGAAATGGACAAGATTTTAAGTGAAAACAACAACCGACATACGAAAAACCGACCAAACGCATTCAAATTCTATTAAAACCTTAGGAAAACTATCCATGGGTCATATGTGATGTGTAATATTCAACCCAGCCTAAATCCGAGGGCCGGTGTGGCCGGTACCACTCAAAGTGTCTTTCTTTTGTTTAAAATGGATACACTTTTAAGTAAAAAAACAACATATAGAAAACCTCCCAAATGCATTATGATTGTGTGGATACTTGAGAAAAACGATCCATGAGTCATTTGTGATGTGTACGAGTCAACCCTACCTCAATCCAAGGCATGGTGTGACTGGCACCACTCAAAGTGTCTCACTTTTCTTTGAAATGGACAACAGTTTAAGTAAAAACAACAACTAACATATAGAAAATAGACCAAACACATTCGGATTCTTTTGATAATTTAGAAAAAGTATCCATGGGTAATTTGTGATGTGTACGAGTCAACCCCGCCTCAATATGAGGAACAGTGTGGCTGATACCACTCAATGTGTATCACTTTTATTTGAAATGGACAGGATTTTAAGTGAAAACAACAACCGACATAAGGAAAACCAGCAAAACACATTCAGATTCTGTTGATACTTATGACAATGATCCATGAGTCATTTGTGACTTGTATGAGTCAACCCCACCTCAATCCAATGGCCGGTGTGACCGGTACCACTCAAAGTGAATTTCTTTTGTTTAAAATGGATGC
Source organism: Viscum album (assembly GCA_963277665.1). Taxonomy (NCBI): domain Eukaryota; kingdom Viridiplantae; phylum Streptophyta; class Magnoliopsida; order Santalales; family Viscaceae; genus Viscum; species Viscum album. The sequence goes on from OY728160.1 coordinate 1,834,337,666, forward strand.
GCTTTTATGTAAAAAAAAGTCATATGGAAAACTGACCAAACGCATTGAAACTATTTTGATAATTTAGGAAAAAGATCCATGGATCATTTGTGATGTGTACGAGTCAACCCCACCTCAATCTGAGGTGCGGTGTGGCCGGCACCTCTCAAAGTGTCTCACTTTTTTTTTGAAATGGACAAAAGTTTAAGTAAAAACAACTACTAACATATGGAAAACAGAACAAACACATTCGGATTCTTTTGATACTTTAGGAAAAGTATACATGGGTCATTTGTAATGTGTATGAGTCAACCCCGCCTCAATCTGAGGCATGGTGTGTCCAGTACCACTCAAAGTGTCTTTCTTTTCTTTAAAATGGATACGCTTTTAAGTAAAAACAACTGACATACGGAAAACCAACCAAACACATTCGGATTGTGCTAACACTTTAGGAAAACGATCCATGGGTCATATGTGACGTGTATGAGTCAACCCTACCTCAATATGAGGTGCAGTGTGGCTGACACCACTCAAAGTTTCTCTCTTTTGTTTAAAATGGACATCATTTTTAGTGAAAACAAGAACTGACATATGAAAAACAAACCAAATGCATTCAGATTCTATTCAAACTTTAGGAAAACGATCCATGAGTCATATTTGACAATTACGAGTCAACACCGCCTCACTCCAAGGCGCGGTGTGGCTGAAACCACTCAAAGTGTCTAACTTTTCTTTGAAATGGATAACAGTTTAAGTAAAAACAACAACTGACATATGGAAAATGGACCAAATGCATTCAGTTTCTGTTGATACTTTAGGACAAGGATATATGGGTCATTTTTGACGTGTAAGATTCAACCTTTCCTCAATCCGAGGCATGGTGTGGCCGGTATAACTCAAAGTGTCTTTCTTTTGTTTAAAATGGATACACTTTTAAGTAAAAACTACTGGCATATAGGAAACTAACCAAACGCATTCGGATTGGGTTAATACTTTTGGAAAATGATCCACAGGTCATTTTTTATGTGTACAAGTCAACTCTGCCTCAATATAAGGTGCGGTATGGAAGACACCACTCAAAGTATCTCTTTTGTTTCAAAAGGACATCATTTTAAGTGAATACAACTGAAATTTACACTCATCAACGATAGTCACAAACTCTTTTTCATGAGTTGGGTAGCTTCACTCGTGGGGTCATAAGTGATGAGACTCCTAAGAAAATACCTTTTCACCATATATTATAAACAATAAAAGTTCAATTCAAAATTCATCACAAATCATTACATACCCAAATCTTGGATCAGAAAAAAAAAGGGATTTGAGCCAATTTCAAACTCTTATTCAACTCTAATAGGTATTTCTATGACTATTCTGCCTATTAGAATTTGATGGGGAGGTGGGGGGGTTGTGCTAGTTGGGGGTTTGTGCAGGGGTGAGGTGAATTACTAATGGATGATTTTTGTCATATGAAGATTGAAATAGGGAATTGTAGTGCATGACATGGTTGGAAGAGTTTGATGGTTTTATGTGTTTTTTGTGATATTTTAGGTGTTTTTTATACTGTTTTAAGTCTGTATGTGGTTTTTGTGATATTTTTTATGCAGGTGTACAGTGGAGGGGCTAATAGAGGGCTTCTGTGTAGAAGTTTTGGAAAAAATCAATACCAACGGTTTTAAATTGTTGGTATAAGAGTTATGGAATTCAGGAAAAACACAATACCAACAGTTTAGAACTGTTGGTATAGGAGATCTGGAAAAATAGAATACAAATGGTTTTCAACCGTTTGTATAATAATTATCAAAAAATACAATACCAATGGTTCTAAACCATTGTTATAAATTGAGATAAATTTTAAAAAACAATATATACCAATGGTTTCTGAAAACCGTTGGTAAAAATGTCGTAAAAACATATACCAACGGTTCTCTTGCAACCGTTGGTATATCAATAAATACAGTGGGATATACCAATGGTTTAGATCAAACCATTGGTATAAGGCTTTCCTTATAGCTTACTAGCCTACGGTTTGGAAAACCTTTGGTATAGGCTATACCAACGGTTTTCCAGCCTATACCAATGGTTTAGAACCGTTGGTATACCCTTCTTTTCTAGTAGTGTAAGCCGTACGTATGCATGAATTCTACTTTCATTTCACTTATTCATATTTAAAGGAATGAAAATTAAATTATACATAGGTATATTATTATTAAATTATATTATAATATTTTATATACATTACATAATTTCCTTAAATCCATCCTTTATATGTTCCATGTATGTTATAAACGAGTCATATCACCTTGAGGGGGAAATAGTCCGCACTTACTCAAATGAAATTATCATATTTAACCATTATAGAAACCATAAAGTTATGATATAAATAAAAAATAAATAATAATATAGACAATATAAATATAATATATATCACATATACATATAGTTCCATCATAATGGCCACTATGAGAGGCGGTAGGAGATAATTGGACAATCATTGTTTTGTGAGGCAGTAGTTTGTCGTCCACTGAAACAGTAGGTTCTAAATCCATTAGATGGAGGTGTGTGTGAGTTTAGGTCAAATAATTCACATAAAACATCCTATTATATTTAAGATACATGTGTTTTTATAAAATAATGTAATAAATATATTTTATGGGGTTGGAGAAGGAAATTAAATAGAAGAATCTTGAGAGAATACATTACCTCAAATCGGGTAACTCCTTTTGATTTAAGATAAAAGTCCATCTTAAATTGCCTTCTCCCCAATGTAAGGATTTTAGGAGTAATATAAGGATTTTGGGAGATTATTTGGGTAGGGTTTTTTCATGTCAAGGGGGCTTGAGAGGTGTGAGTAAGGGTTAGAGGTGATGCCCTTTTATATGAGGGAGGATGGGTGCTTTAGGAAGGATTTGAAATATTATTTTATTATAAATTTATTTTTGGTTTTAAAAGGAAAAAAATCATTTAATTCTAAGATAAGTTGAATATTTTTCGAAATACTCTCAACCAATAGGTTTTATATAAGCTTTGGATTCAAATCTAACCCTATCATTTAGCTTTAAGCCATAGTTAACTTATTTTACTCTTACCATATCTTCTTTTATATTCATACTATATGGTTAATATAGTTACTATAAAATTCCAATAGAACCTAAATTGGTTCATTAATGACATTTAAAAACTTATCTAAGTCATTTGGAAGAATCTTATATTTTTAGGACTATTAAATCATTTAATAAAAACGTTTTTTTAAAACTCATTTATGTCAATTTATATACAGTTAATATCACAACTTTTTAAAAAATCCATAAAAACATGATTATTTCAAAAAAATAATCATTAATTCAAATATAACAAGTCATATTAATCCCTAAAATTCTTGGACGGCATAAAAAGTTTCAAAATAAATTTATTTTAATTTTTATAATCTCATTTATATGAAACATTCATTAATTAGGTGATCACTACATCATCATTGTGTTATAAATAAATTTATTTATTTGATATATAAAAATTATAAATAAAATACCATGAAATAGTAAATATTTTTATACTTCTAAAGACTATATATAGTAAAAAATATCACTTATATAACCCCATATAATTTTTTTGTAAAAGGCACATGTTTAGGTTATATTTTCCTTAACATTAAATTAAAAGTAATTAAATGTAATTTTCACACAAAAGTGGATCCATGGGGTCCTAAAATAGACCTAAGTATTCACAGGTTAGACATATATAATCCAATAGGTTTAAGACATGTGTTAGGGTACTTTAATATTATTATTATATTATTTTTTACCCTTATTTAACAGATTTACCCTTTAACCATGGTAAATAAAATATTTATTGAAGTTACTATTAATAATGTTTAAAAATAAAATGAACCTATTTACAAAATTTGGACATCCTAATTCCAAATATGGAATCAATTTTTCCAAATTCAAAACACAAAAGTTTTAGTAATTAATTTGAAATTAATTCCCATTGTTAAAATCAAAAAACATGTTTTTAATAAGTAAAAACTACCATAAGATTGACATGTGTTTATGTCAAATTTCAAAGTGAAATTACTTAAAATGACCAAAATTGGATTAAATGATAAAAATATAATCAAATTACACTTTAAAACCAATTAAAAAGATAATATAACTATATAAATAAATTATATGAAAAAGCAGTTTTGACATAAAGGTAGTATTTTTCACTATTCATTAAAAAATGAACTTTATAAGAAAAATACCAAAAATTTAACCAAAGTAAATTTTGATGTTACTATTATAAGGAAGAAGTTTATTTTTTCAAATGGAACATATAAAAGTGACAGAAACTATATTTAAAAAGGGTTCTCAATCAAAAGGTTGTAAAACTACCTTTTAAAAATATTAGAGTATTTATGCTTAAAATAGGATCCGTTATCATTTTAAGCCTCTAACCTTTATTGGATAAATGTAAAAACATTTAACTATAATGTTTAATCATAATATAGTTCATTCTATTCATTCCCTCTAATACAACAACTAGGCGTTAACTACCATTTAAAAATAATAATATTATAATATTATATTTTTTCAATATGACTTATCATTGTGTGAAACATAATATTTCGGAGAAACCCATTATTGTGGGTCGGGTACGCCATAGAACATTAAATACACTTTAATGTAAAATTAATTTTTAATTCACAAATATTAACAGATATGAAAATATCATATTCTTTATTTACCTGGGATGTTACATCCCCCCCCCTTTTGGAAATTGAATCCGCACAATTTTATTCACTTATCAAATAAGTGGGGGGTATTTATCACTCACAACATTTTAATATTCCCATGTTTCCTCTTCAACCATAAGGTTTTTCCACAAAACTTTACATGATGCATTACCTTATTTCACAACACTTTCTCTCTGCGGTCAAGAATATGGGCTGGTTGCTCCTCATAAGAATTTCTTCCAACTGAACTACCTCTGGACTCAAAACATGATATGGATTCGGCATATACTTTCTCAACAGTGAAATATGATAAACATTGTGTAACTGGGATAAACTTGGATGTAATGCCACTCTGTGGGAAACTGATATAACTTACTCTAAGATTTCATAGGGTCCAATGAACCTCAGGCTCAGCTTTCCATTCATACCAAAACACATCACACTTTTCTATGAATAAACTTTGAGAAAAACATGATCACCTACCTCTAAATAAAGATCCTTCCTCCAGTTATCCACATAACTTTTCTTCTTGCTCTGAGTTGTTCTCATGTGCTTCTGAATCAACTAAACTTTTTCTACCATCTCTTCTACCAATTCTGGCCCCATCAACTTCCTTTTACATACTTCATCCCAAAACATTAGAGTTCAACACCATTTTACATATAATGCTTCATATGGTGAAATTTTTATACTAGAATGAAAACTGTTATTTAAAAAAAACTACACCAAAGAAAGATGTTGGTCTCAACATCCCTGGTAATCCATTGAAGAAGAACATAACATATCTTCCAATGTCTGAATTATTCTTTCTGACTGTCCATCTGATTAGGGATGAAAAGATGTATGAAAATTTAATTCAGTACCCAACAACTTTTGAAGGCCCTTCCAAAAGTTAGAAGTGAATTAGGGATCACGATTAGATACAATGGAAGGGTAAATCCATGTAACCTGAATATCTTTTTAATATACAATCAAGAAATTTGATCTAGAGACAGAGTATATTGAATAGGAAGAAATTGAGAAGATTTAGTCAATCGATAAATAATAACCCAAATAGCATTGTTATCTCAAGAAGTATTTGGTAATTCAACTACAAAATACATGGATATATCTTCCAATTTCCACTCTTTCATTGGAAAAGGCAGAAGCGTCCCTTTTGGTAACTATCATTCTTCTTTAACCAATTGACAAGTTAAAAACTTCACATTGAATTCAGAAATATCTCTTTTCATTCCATCCCACTGGTAATATTCCCAAAGATCTCTATACATTTTAGTACTTCCAGGATGAACTAAAAACAGAGAACTATGAGCTTCACATAATAACTCTTCCTTCAAATATGAATCATAAGGAACACATAACATCCTTCCAAAACACAAAAACACAATATTTATCAATGTTAAATATAAGTAACTTACATTTATGAACCAATTCTACCTTTTTATGCAACTCACTATCATCTTTATGTTCTTTCTTTATTCTGTCTACTAGAGACGATTGTACTGAAACCTACAATAAAACAAAGGAATCTTCTACACCAACAACTTCTATGCCAATGTTCATTACTTTTTCAATCGAAGGATCTTGTTCCAAAAATAACATGGTTAATGTAACATTAAATTTTTGACTCAAAGAATTATCCCATTTATTTTCCTTTCTTGGATGATAATGGATCACACAATCATAATCCTTGATTAATTCTATCCATCTCATATGTCTCATGTTTAATTATTTTTGAGTGAATATATACTTAAAACATTTGTGATCAGTGTATATTTCACACTTTACTCCATACAAATGATGACTCCAAATTTTTAATGCAAAAACAACAGAAGATAATTCCAAATCATGTTTAGGGTAATTCAACTCATGAGGTTTCAACTAATGTAAAGCATAAGCAATTACCTGATCATTCTGCGTTACGACAAAGCCAAGTCCTTTCCACAAAGAATCATTATAGATAACAAATTCATCATTTCTATAAGGTAGTGTTAAAACTGGAGAATTCACCATTCTTATTTCCAATTCTTGAAAACATTCATCACATTCTTTTGTCCAGATGAAATTTACACCTTTTCGAGTTAACTTTGTCTGTGGGCGAGATAACCGTGAAAATGTTTCAACAAACCTTTGGTAATAACATGCTAAACCAAGAAAACTACGAATCTTTGTTATATTTGTGGGTCTTGGACATTATTTAACAACTTTTTTTTATACAGGATCAACAGTTATGATATTTTTAGAAATAATGTGACCTAGGAATGGAATTTTTTCTAACCAAAAAATCACACTTTCTGAATTTCCCATAAAGTTTCTTTTATTTTAATGTTTACAAGACAACCCTTATATGAATTTCACACTCCTCTATACTTTTATAATATACCCAAATATCATTAATAAACACAACCACAAACTTATCCAATAACTCACAGAAAATTCTATTCATAAGATCCATGAATACATTCGGTGCATTGGTTAACCCAAAATTCATAAATACAAATTCATAATGGCCATATCTAGTTTGAAACACGGTTTTTAGAATGTATGCTTCATTTACTTTCAACTTATGGTACCCCGACCTCAAGTCAATCTTTGAAAAATATTGAGCTCCTAGGAGCTGGTCAAACAAATCATTGATACGAGGCAAAGGATACTTGTTCATAACAGTTATGTTATTCAAGGCTCTATAATCAATGAAAATTCTCCTTGAACCATATTTCTTTTGTAACAAACTAGATAGGAGCACCCCTTGGTGATGTTCTACGTCGAATGAAACCTTTATCTAAGAACTCATGCAATAGATTCTTTAACTCTAAAAGTTTAATTTGAGACATCTGATAAGGGAATTTGGAAATTGGATTAGCATCAGTAACTAAGTCATCCATAAATTCAACTTCTTGATTAGGTATTATACCTGGAAACTCATCAGAAAAAACATCAAGATACTCACTTTCCACAATCACATAATTAATCTAAATATTTCTTTTTTTCAATAATATGTGCAAGGTAACATTAATTTCTAGATTTTACTTGTTTCTCATCTTCTTTATATGTTATCAAAAGTAAGGTTTCATTCTTGTACATAAACTGAAATTCTTTCTGAAAAGAAAAATCTTTAGCTCTGAAGTTAATATTAGAATGATAAATGGAAATCCAATCCATACCCAAAATAACATCAAACTCTAATAGATGAAAAACAATAAGGTTTATAGGTAGATTCTGTCCACACACAAGTACAATAAGGTTATTATAATTTCCTTTTGTATCAAAATATTCCCTATGTGTTTTTACAACAAGTTCATGATTCATATCTTGATATGGAATTCCCAATTTACTAGAAATTTTCTCAGAAATGAAAGAATGTGTTGACCCTAAATCAAACAACACATTGGCATAATCTGAATAAACAAACAGTGTACTTAATACTACTTTATTTTTTGTCCCAACATCTACGGAAGTAGTTTCAAAGAATTTTACCACCCCTTTCTGCTGGTAGTCTGACTTCTTTCCATCATTTTCATTCTTCAGTGGACACTCATTTGAATAATGACCCATTTCATTACACTTAAAACATTTTACTGACTATAAATTATATTTTATCTTACCATTAAAAAGATATTTTTAGTGCCATTATGAGCCTTATGTCCCATTTTACCACATCAGTAGAACATACTAGAATTCAGAAGGAATTCCCCAATGTGCTTTTTACAAAAATTATCACAAACTGTAAACTTATGTTTCTTACCATCAAACTTTTTTGAAGAGTAATTACCTTTCATTTTCCACCTCTACCTCTTATTTTGTTGTTTTTCAAAGAACACTTGATCATCAGAAAACTCCATTTCCACCTTCTCCACACATTAACCAAGTTTTTCATAACATTTAAACACATGTGAAGCTAAATCCATTTGATACCATGGATTTAATCTTGAGTAAAAATGATTGATTTTACTATTAATATCTCATATAAAATTTAGATCATACCTTGCTAGTCAAGTGAATTTTTCTTCATAAGTAGCCACTGAGTCATCCTCCTGCCTCAATTACAAGAATTGTTTTTCCATCCTATGTCGAACTCCTTTAGGAAAATATTTCTCAAGAAACATCCCTTTAAATTCAACCCAATCAAGAGAATCAATATCCTCACTACCCCTAATATTTTTAACTATCGACCACCACTGATCGGCTTCACCTTCAAAATGGAAAATAATAAGACTAACCTTTTGATGTTCTAAACATACCATGACATCGAAATTATTTTCTAGTGCTTTAATCCACCCTTCATCTAGCACAAGGTCAGATGATCCTATTAATTATGGGGGATGTTTCCTCATAAAATTTTCCACTACTGACTTGTTCCTCTGTGGTTTATTTGGATGATCTCGAGCATGTATACCACCACCATTTATAGCCTGAGCCAACTATTCTATCACTGCAATAAACTGTTCAGTTTCGATTCCGACCATCTTAGGTTGCTGATTTGGATGACTTTTTTCCTCTTTATGTCATCCAATCATAGTTGCCTTGTTTCCTCTGCAGAAAACCATTCTGAAAATAGAAATATCTTAGGTGAAGCAACCTGGTAATCTTCAAATGATATATCATTTTTATCTTACCATAAAGTAAAAATAATTTATGAATATTAATTTAATAATATCCTAACTCCTAAAGATATCTAATCTAACCTATGATACCAACTATAAGTCCCCAACCTTAAACATTACATAATCTTGATTTTTGATCAAGAATTTTCTTTCTTTCAGATTTAGTATCTTTTCAGGTTTAGATTTTTAGATAATTATTCCATAACAATTACATTACATCTCAAATATTACAAAGTAGACAGTTCTAATCTATACAATTTTATTCACCAAAATAAATCTCCATAAATAAATACAAGAATTCTTTTCTTGATAAAAATCTTTATGAATTCTTCCTTTCTCTTACCCTTCCTTATACCCTGTGAAAAACATTTCAAAAACTTGGGATGAGCATAAAAAGATCAGTAAGGGTTATAAAATAATGAAAGAAAACATTAGTCCATCAATACATACAATCAATGAAATCATAATTTTCACTCAGAAAACATAATATCATTAACATACCATATGAAATCATAAGATTTATGAATAAAACACAGAAATCAAAAATCATAAAGGTAACTTGCAGCGTCTATAACATACTTAGATTATTTCTTTCACATTTATATAGGGAGTTACATTTGGAATACCCATCACAATATATTACTTAAATATCTTAGGAGAAACATTAATGTTTACCTCAATCATGTTACCCAATTATTGGAGAGCTATCTCGGGCTTACTCACCCCGGATTTATCAGAGAACCACCCGTATTTGGTTTATCACGTAACCACCCATCAAATTTCCAAGTACCATTACATAATTATAATATATAAAAGATTTATATTATCAACATTTCACTCGTCAACCACAATGAATCAATTCAAGATATTGAAATATTATATACATTTCCAAAACCATTTAAAACATTTAATAAAGAGATTTTTGAATCAAAGTGTCCCATACCACTTTGAAACTTTTAAAGGAATATAATTTTAAAACTTTAATGTCCATATAAATAAATCCTTAAAACCATTTTAAAAAAATGACATTAATGAGAAATACTTAGAAAAATAAATCTTTAAAACTTTTAAAATGATATTTTAGTGAAAGATTCTCGTAACACTTAAGAAACACTTGAATAAAAATTATTAAAGAATAACATCAAATAAAACATTAAATATCATAATAATATAGAAAATACGGATATAAAATGTCAAAATGGTTGTATATAAACCTTATATGATATTAAAGGTGCACAATATCAAGATATACCTCAATTAAAGGAGATTAAGTTGTAGTCCTTTACATAGATTGTATCAATGATGTAAGAATTTATCAATGGGGTGATTATGTGTAGAAATAGTATATCTAGAAAAAAATAAGTGGAAATTACAACATAAATAAAAAAATAGTGATTCCAAAAATAATATTTTCATAATATAATCAACGAAGTATGTGTAAAACCTAATGAGAAGAAATTGAGTTTAGAAATTCCCTTATAAAAAATTCGGCAGCCTAACAACGTCACTTAAAAATTCAGAAAATGATTTGATGAGAGAGAAATGGGTCTCTAAAAATTTGGACATAAAATTGAAAGAAATGAGGATATATAAGCACATAACATAACATAAGAAAATGGAAATTAAAAGACATAACATAAAATAAGTCTTTGACTAAAAGAGGAGGGTGAAAGGTTCCCTTACCTTGAATCTGATTCGCCATGTATGTTCCTTGTTATTCCTAAATAATATACATAATTTAATTTATAATTGCTTAAAAAACTTTTTCATGTTTATTATTCCTTTTATATCACTTATTACCATGTGATAAACATTACATAATAATTTAAGTTAATATTGGTTGTTTTGTCGATATTCGGTACTTAAGTAAAAAAGGAACCTGTTATAATTACAAATTGTCTTTGTAATTAAAAAATACATTATCTATGGAATGATATTCATGATATATATTTCATATATATCATATATATCTGGTATATATATGTATTTATAATAGTACATAACATTTGGAGATAATAAATGAAATTCCCCGTTTATGGAGACGGTAAGCCATACCTACACATGAACACTACTTTCATTTCTTCTTCATATTTAAAGGAATGAAAACCAAATGATACATAGGTATGTTGTTATTAATCTATAATATCATGTTTTATATACATTACACATGTTCATTAATTCCATCCTTTATATGTTCTATGTATGGCATGAACAAGTCATATCATTTTGAGGGGGTGGTAGTTCACACTTCCTCAAATGAAATTATCATATTTACCCATTATAGAAATCATAAAGGTATGACATAAATATAAAATAAATAATAATTGATACAATATAAATATAATATATATCACATATAAATACAGTTCCATCATAATTACCACCATGATAGGTGGTAGGAGATAATTGAACAATCATCATTTCATTAGGTAGTAGTTCACCGTCCATAGAAACAGTATGTTCTAAATCCATTAGATGGAGGTGTGTGTGAGTATAGGTATAATAATTCTCATGAAAAAAATCCTATTATATTAAAGATACTAGTTTTGTTATAAAATAATTTAATAAATATAGTTTATGAGGTTGGATAAGGAAATTAAATGGACGAAGCTTGAGACAAGACATTACCTCAAATCAGATAAATCCTTTTGATTTAAGCTAAAAATCCCTCTTTAATTGCATTATTACGAAGTTAAGAATTATATAAGAAATATAGGGATGTTGGGAGCTTATTTGTGCAGATTTTGGTTAATCCAAGGGGGCTTGAGATGTGTGAGTAAGGGTTAGAGGTGATGCCCTTTTATAAGTGGAAGGAGGGGTACTTTAGGAAGGCTTTGAAATATTATTTTATTATAAAACTATTTTCGTTTTGAAAAGGAAAAAAATTAATTTAATTCAAAGATAATATTATTTTTGTTCTAAATCCTCTTAACTAATAGTTTTTAGACAAGCTTTGGTTTCAAATTTAACCTTATCATTTTGCTTTAACCCTTAGTTAACTTATTTGACTCTTACCATGTCTTCATGTATATTCATACTATATGGTTAATATAGTTACTATAAAATTAAAATATAACCTCAAGTTGTTAATTAATTAAATTTAAAACCTTATATAAGTCATTTGTTAGAATATTAGATTTTTAGGACTATTAAATCATTTAATAATTTTTTTTAAAAACTCATTTATGTCAATTTATATACTATTCATATCATGGCTTTTAAAAAAATCCATAACAACTTAATTATTTAAAAAAACATTCATTAGTTCAAATATAACAAGTCATATTCATCCCTAAAATTAGTTTATGTCATTAAAAGTATCAAAATAATTTTATTTTAAATTTTATGGTCTCATTTATATAAAACATTCATTAATAAGGCAATCACTACATCATCATTATGTCATCAATAGATTTATTTATATTTTATATAATAATTATAAATAAAATACCACGATGTAGGAAATATCTTTATATTTATAATTACTATTTATAGTAGAATATATCACTTATATAACCCCTTATAAAAATGGTTTTAGTAAAAGATACATGTTTAGGTTATATTTTCCTTAACATTAAATTAAATGTAATTAAATGTCATTTTCCCACAAAAATGGCTCCATGGGGTCCTAAAATATACCCAAGGATACCCATGGTAATAAATATATCATAAAATAGGGTTAGGAAATATTTTTGGATAGTTTAATATTATTATAATATTATTTTTATCCTTATTTACCAGATTTACCCCTTAACCATGGTCAATAAAATATTTACTGAAGTTACTGTTGATAATGTATAAATTTTTTTACCTATTTACAAAATTTTAGCATCCAAATTCCAAATATGGAATCTATTTTTTCAAATTCAAAACAAAGAAGTTCCAGTAATTAAGTTAAAATTTATTCCCATTGTCAAAACCAAAAAGCGTGTTTTTAAGAAATAAAAACTACTAAAAGATTAACATGTGTTTATGTCCAATTTCAAAGTTAAATTACTTAAAATGACAAAAATTGAATTAAATGGTAAAATTATAATTTAATTACACTTTAAAACCAATTAAAAGGAAAATCTAACTATATAAATATATTAGATGAAAAAGCAGTTTGCACAAAAAATGCAATATTTTTCACTATTCATTAAAAAATGAACTTTATCAGAAAAAATACCAAAAATTTACCCAAAGAAAATTTTGATGTCATGATTCTAAATAAGTATTTTATTTTTTCAAATGTATTATATAAAGGTGATGAAAATTATATTTAAAAAGGGTTCACCATCAAAAAGTGGTAAAAAATATTTTAAAAATATTTGTGTATTTATACTTAAAATTGGATCCATTCTCATTTTAACCTTGTAAATTTTGTAGTAGAAATGTAAAAACATTTTAAAAACATGTTTAATCATAATATAGTTAGTTCTGTTCATTACTTCCAGTACAACGGCTAGGCATTAACAACCATTTAAAAATAATAATATTATATATATAAATAATTTTTTTCAGTATGACTCAGCAATGTGTGCAACATGAGATTTCAAAAAAACCCACTGTTTCATGTTGGGCACACCATCGAACATATCATTTCATTTAAAGTAAAATTAATATTTAATTCATAAATATTAAAAAATATGAAAATGTCATATTCTTTATTTAATTCTAATGTTACAAGTAAAACCTTATAATTGAATGTGACTAGATGTCTTGGGTTGAATAATAGACTTTCACACAAGTGATTACGTCAAAGTCAATCCAAAAAATTTACCTATAGATTCTTTATCTCATTGTATATATGTATAGTTTTATCAAGAAACCTTAATTAAAAAGATCCATCATTTCCAAAGTGAATGGTACCATCAACATGAACCTTCATAATCTTTAACAGGTTTATATTCCAAATAATATGGCATGAAAATCCATTATTAATGATCTATATACTTCCATTATTTGTTTTTGATGAGAAAATTTTGTGATTATAACCTTCTCCTTCTCCATATTTTCCTTCCATGTTATGTTGGGTTGATTGGGGACAAGTGTGGGTCTCGCCTAATTATTTTTAGTACATGTTGTGATACAATATTACACTTTGAAGTTCCCAGTTAGGATCTAAGTATCACTGAGAGGGGGAGGGGGTGAATTAGTGATATCCTTTTATTTTATGTTTCTTATTTTTAAAAAAACCTTCACCTATTGTTAAAGATTTATTTCCCTACTGAATGAAATCGAAACACACAACCACAGGAACACAAGATTTAAAAGGTTTAGTACTCAACATGAATAGTTATGTCCTTGGTATGGTACAAATAAAATGCAGTACCACACAATCCACTAGAAAAAAATCCTTTGATATAGAATACAATGAGTAGGATATACCCTTACACTCATTAGCACTTGGAAGACAATATAAAAGCACATGTGCTCCCTCTTAGCACAAATAGAGAAAAACATTATTTCAGTGCTTCTTTAGAATTCAATAAGTGTATTTTATGATGTAGAACTCTTCAATTTCCTACTTAGAAGTTGGTAAGAATTACCTTATACACAACTAAATACGTGTAAATACCCCAAATTTTTCATACAACCTTTTCGGTATCTTGAGCGCAATTCAAATGCCTTGCACGTAAAAATCCACTTTTAATGAGGAAGACCCTTTTCATTCAACTTTCTTTTCCGCACAACTTTTCCTCTTTTTTGCTAACCTATTTATTTTCGCCCAAACCACTTAGAATATAATTTTATTTGCTATAGATCTTGGTATTTATTTATGGGATGATCCTCAACAAATGATATGGGGTCACCTCATATTTATAGGTATTTCTAACATTGCACAAAAAACAATAATCTGAACGCAAAACCCTCTTCATACACGTAAAAAATCTTTCACGCAACATTATATTTCATGCAATTTATTGATTTTTTTCTCACACTTCACTTATTTTCCATTTTCTCCATTTTTGATCTCAAAACACCACTTGTGCACAAAATTCTAAACCAAGTTCCATATTGCGCGCAAAACCAATCTTTCGCGCAACCTCATTTTTTGTGCACTTTGCCCAGTTTTTCATGCACTCCATGCATTTACCAAATTTCTATGTTCTATTACCAAAAATTAAAATTCTCAAAACTATGCATACCCCCTTGAATTTATGATAAATATCCTTCGATAGATCAGTTTTTAGCATCATCATAGTTTCTAAGGAAAGTATTGTAACTGCCCTGTCTTCCACCAACATATTTCCTTCCAATCAAAACTGAATATGACTGGAAGAACCTTTACTCTTCCTTTTCTTTATATGGATTGAATCACAAGTTATCCAAACTTATGATATTTGTGAAATACAAATCAGTAAAGCATTTTATGATTTACTATGGAATGTATTGTAACTTCATTATCTTCCATCATCAACTTATTCAAAGTGAAGTGATTTTATTTCTTCTGAAACTTCCTTAAAAAAAGACAATAACTTGAAAACAAAAGACAACAACAAGAAAACTTATTAATTAACTTGGTCCTAGTACACTTTCCCTTTAAAAATAGAGTATTTGTTTCTTAATGGAATTGAGTTCATTTTACACTTATTTATTCTTTTTTAATATCCCAAAATGTTATTTCCATCCCTCATTTGGATAAAATCACAAGAATTTTGACCATTGTTAGAGTAATTAAAAAAATTTCATTAGAATAATTTCTTCTTTGGGGTAAAGGATATGATCTAATTATAATTTTCAGACTTTTGGGTGTCTTACCTCATAAGTAACTCCTTGATTATTCATAATAGGATATTTTTTTACCTCAATAAACACAAAATTAGAACTTCATCATAGAGAAATCTTTTCACATTTACACCATATATTTTATTCTTTAGGTAAAAATATTTATTTTAGAAAGTTTGTTAATGGTTGATCATTTTCTATGACCATTATCTTTTCTTTATCCTCAGTACATGCTTCTATGACATTAGATAAATCACCCTCAAATTTAATTCTAAATTTTCATATGTTATTGGTCATTTGATCATTCTATGACTTTTTAAAACTCTTTATTCTTCTCTATTATCTTCATTTTAATTATTTTTTTTATAAATTCCTAAACAAAAGTTTTTTTTATTGGAGCCACTTGTTTTGTATTTTAGATTCAATCATTTTATTCAATGTAACCATCTCCACCACAAGGTATTTAATCCTATTTTATCACTCCTACATATAAGAATCAAAGTCATTTATTAAATTATATTGATAATATATTTTAGTTTAAAATCAATAATTTCTCAAAATATTTCATGTATAATAGCTTTATTCCCCATATATTCTATAATGAGGGATTTTAACATTTATTTTTCCGAAATACATTGTATTCTCTTTAAATATTCCACTAACATTATTGTTATTTTCTTTATTTTAGATATAAAGCTTCTCAACCGCACCTTTGAGATTGAACTTGAGACCAAAAATTCATTTCAATAGATTTTCTTCTTCAATTTTATATTGTGATTTCTCAACTATCATCATTATAGAATCTTCTAAATTTTAATTAAGCTATATTTTACCTTCATAAAAATAAATGTTGTCATCATCTTCCATTTTTAAAACCAAATAATCCTGCTATAATATTCTTCTATATGTGTTTCTACATTTTTCATTATTTTTTTTAGAAATTTCTTTTATTATTTTTTGGAGAACCAACTTCAGCATCACCATAAAATTTCACTAAACAAATTGAAACTATGCACCCAAATTTTATAAATTTTAATCAATATAATAGAATATTTCCTTTGAATATTAATTTTCCACATTTGAATTTTCATGAAATGATTGATAGGAACTCATCACTCATATCTTGTTATCCATATTTCATTTGATTGATATCAGTATTTTCCATAGATATTATTTATATGATCTTGGGTTAATGAATCATCATCCATTAAAGCATGATTTTTATATCATAGTAAAATAAGATACTTTGTATATTTTATAATGATCGCTCCATCAATTTTTTTTACTAAAACCATTAGATTACATAAAGGTGGTATTATACATAATTTTTTCTATATCTATAGATTTTATCTCAAATTCAAACCAATGAACAATTCCAAGAACCTAAATGATTCACTTTAATACATAATATTTGTATTTAGACATATCTTTAAATAACTAAACTAGTTCTATAATACTTGAAAAATTTACTCCTTTATCTTATTATTACTTATATAAATATTTTTTATATTTTCATTAATAACATTAAAATATGAAAGAATAATCACCTTCATACAGATTTGATTTTATAATACTTCAGATAAATCACTTTTCACCCTTACATTAGTATATAGTAACTTCCTGTCTACTTCAGTTAAAGAAAACTCTATAGGATGACCTACATGTATTTTGTACAGGGTTGTAGAGAAAATATTTAGTCTAGGAGATGTTATATGTGATAAAATATGGTTAATCTAAATTAGATAATTTATCCCATTAAGGGGAGAAAATTATTTTCCATTAACTATGTTCTCCATGTTAAAGACTGATTTCGAAAAAAATCAACAATTTATCAACCTTTTCACCATGACACAACTTGTTATAACCATGGGAAAAAAACATGAAAAGAGGGTGGGGGGATTAGTGATTTAATTAAATAATAGAAAATAAATATTATTACCATGCTAATAATAATATTTTATACCTATCAAAGTCAATAAAACAATTACAATATCAAAATATGAAAATTAAATTTGATGACATGTTGATTTTACTTGGTTGACTAAAAAGGACTATATTTAAGGAGAACACACATGATGATATGTTGGTTTACCAAAATAACTATGTACTTTTTGTAATTTCCTATATTTAGAAAAGAATCAATTAAGAAACCCAGTATTAATTCTTCCATATACTTATCCATGTACTTATTTAAGAAAAATTTTAAGAATATTTGACATGCATGCCACTCATAATGAAAATATCAATGGATAATGAACAAACCATATAATTTTGGTATTTCCTCTTCAAGTACACATTTTTAAATAAGAATAAATCTTTATTCATGTTCTCTATTAGGTATCAGAATTTTTATAACCATTAATTTTTTTTTCTTCGGTGTTGAAGGGGTCTCGAGGATGTTCAGTGGTAGTTATTTGATGTTGTTGGAAGAGTGGTGTTATTTAATGATGAGATTTTATCAAGGATATGGTATTTTTTAGTTTAGTATTTAAATATAATTTTTGTCTAAGTCTATTATAATCCTTACATGTCAACTCTATCTATGTTAATGACCCTTATATATTTATCCTTATTCATTTAAAATAAATTTATGTACTATTTGAGACCTTTAAATCTCACCCCTCTTACCATTATACATCTCCTTATAATGAGACTTAGCCTTACGTATCACTGTGAAACTCCATACATTACCAAAATTTTAAATACATTAGATCCATTTATTAATTTTTTTAAAATTAAACCCTAGATACATAAGATTAATTCCTCCATATGTAAGATACATTTCCTTCATGCTAAAGTGGAAACACCTTTGTGGAACAACTTCATTTTTGGTTTATATGGAATCATATTTCATAATCTATATATCCAGTATCATTTATAAAACACAAGATTTGGAAAACCTATAATATAATAAATTACCTTATTTATATAAAGATCAATTCCATGATTATAGAGAGTTTTAATGTTACCACATGGCGAATCATTGTAGCGATACCTCCCTAATCCATATAAAATTTAAGATAGAGAGAGATATAAAGGGGGGGAGAGAGTTCAATTATTTTTAAAATAGTAAATTTCCAAGAGGATCTCAATAATATTCATACATATGGATTTTTAAATTCAGAGTTACCCATACATTAATTGAACACTTTTTATTTCTTATGTAGCTTTGATGACCAGAGAGTGATCTTTGAATGATTTTTCCTCATAATCAAGGATTAGATCCTTTGTGATGTCATGTGAGTTCTACCTCTCTTTTCCTTGGTTTCCTCTATTTTACCTCTTACTAGAGGGCCTATGGAAGTAGTTTGAATTTGTATTTATATCCTTGATTATTGGTTTTGATGAAGAATGTTTTTTACTAGGTAGTAGATATTTTTGTCAAGAGTTATTGGCAGTGTGAACATATTCATATTCCAGTTATTTCACAACACCGGTTGAGGTAGAGGATTCATAACCTCTATAATATAATATTGTGTAAATTTGATATTATAATTCTTATCTTTATAATAGGTAAATAGTAAATATTAACCCAAATAATATAATAACCTACATTAAAGGAAACATAAATATGGTTTAGTTTTGCATGTGAATAAGTTAATATTCTTGTTATCACCTTACTAAATTTTCTATATAGTGTAATATTATTTTCTTATGATCATATATTCCTTTATGTTCATATTTTACATGATTAAAAAAAATAAACAAATTAAATATGGTATGATAAGTGTATAATGAATGTGGAATTCATTGAATTTTTCATTCTTCCACTGAAATGCTTAATATGAATAATCATGGCTTGGAGAATATTGTTCAGATGTTAATTACCTCCAATACTTATTGTCATATTAGGATCCATATCTTACTAAAAAATATTAATAATAAATTGATAAATAAATATGGTGTAGAATGGTGATGATTGATATAATTAATGTTTTTGCCAACTATATTTGGACCTTGTTTGCTTTTCACTTGATTATATTATTTGAATTAGCATTAAAAACTCAATTATTTTCCTGAAACTAAAATTATGAATTTATTTAATATATTTGTATATTATAAAAATATACCATTGCTGAGATTTCTTTGGAAACTTGTTATGGTTGGTTGATATAGTGAAGATTGATCTATATTTCTGTTGGGGTTGAAACTTGATGTGGATGATGGTATAATTGTATGGATTGAATATAAAATTATAGAAATAATGTTGGGTTGGATGGATCAGGTTGAGAGCCATACTTGGATAGTATATGATTTTCATTTCCTTCTTAACTATTATTTTCTTATTGTCTATATTTAAGCTGATATAATATCATTATTTAATACTTACTACTTATTCCCTTAAAGTGTATATTTCTTTAAAGTAGGTATAGTTGTGTCTAGTAATGTCTTAATGCCCAGAATTCTAGGATGGTAAACAAATAATGAATTTAAATAAAGTTGATGGATTATGAAGTAATTTGATTATAGAAAAATTGAAATGAAAAAACATTCAAAGTTGATTAATGATGAGTGTAGTGGAGTATTGATATGATAATAGAGTGGGTAAATGATTAAAAGAGCATGGGTATAAATACTTGAATCATAATGTTGAATAAATAACTTTGTATTAGGATAATCGTGGTAAATAATTATTCTAGAATCAAATATAGAAATAATTAAATGATCAATGACTGGTTATTAAAAAATGTATTGTGAAGGTATGAACCTTGATGTTTTTTTATTAGAGAGGTATAACTTCTTAGTCCTTAGTGGTAGTAGATGAGTTTCTATGAATAATGGTAGTTATAGTTTAATTTATTGGTTTAACAGTTTCTCTCATAATGGTTCTATTCTATATTATCCTTTATGTTATGTTATTTATTATTCTCCACCACCCACTTTTTATCAAATTAATGATACCCATATATGGTCATGATTTATGAGTATCTTTCAAACATTTAGGTTAACATGGGAATAGATGACTATCTACTCCCCCTAACCTTCTCTTTTCTAGATGTAGCATGATATGTAGGTTTATCCAGGATATGGTGGTTTATAGTTATAGGATATTTTCTCATATGTTATGTAGTGGCTCATAGTTATGACATTCATGTATATTCATACTGTGTAAAATTAAGGTTATAGTGTGTACACATATCAAGGATATAATGGATTAGAATTATTACATGTGTATGTATGAATGGGGTGAAATGGATTAAGCTTTTGTATATACTTACACAAGATATAATATATATTTGTTTTACGATGTGATTATAGTTATATGATGGTTACGTGGTTATGATTATGTTAATGTGGATATGATGTGTTTACAAGGATGTGTAAAATGACTTATGGAGAGGATATGAGCACTAGGATGTAAGATGTTGGGGTTTAGAGATTTTGGTTTAGCAGGAAAGAAAAATAGTTGTACATTTATTATATATATTATGGGATACTATATTACCTTATCTTAGGAATTACATGGTGAAAATACCTTGGTGAGTATGGGAATATATTTGACTTGATTTAGGAGACAAGTTATTTTTTTCTATTTATTCACTAGGGATTAATATGCTTCTTCCACATTTTCATGATAGGTTTTAGAGATGATTCCACTGAGTATACTTATAGTATTACCCATATATATATAGACACATACATACATAAATATATAGATAGATAAATACATACATACATATATATATCTCTCTCTGTGTGTTTTTCATATTTTTAGGAGGGAGTTGGTGATTAAGCTAGGCATTACTAGCTTATGCAAGGTGTTTATGAGTCACTGGTGTTCACTATAATTTTTGTATGTGTTTTCATGGTATATTTATATTTTGGGTTTTCATTTTATGACATTTCATGTACTTTAAATAATTAATTTATTATTATTAAGTTTATTGATGTTTTATTTTTCTTTCCTAGGAATTTAAGGGTAACGTTCCCCATATGTGTGTGTTA
The DNA here is from genome assembly GCA_963277665.1 of Viscum album. Taxonomy (NCBI): domain Eukaryota; kingdom Viridiplantae; phylum Streptophyta; class Magnoliopsida; order Santalales; family Viscaceae; genus Viscum; species Viscum album. Next base: position 1,834,359,617 of record OY728160.1, read on the forward strand.
TATATCCTTAGTGATAGTTGGTAGCCCATGTACTATTAGATTTTATATTAAGGGGTGAATCTTGTCTTTATTACCTGTACAAGAGGGGTATCAGTTGGTTTGGGTCCTCAAAAAGTGTTTTTTATAGTTTTTGGTTAAGTGATAGAATAAAGTTTAGATATTAGAATTGGCTTGGATTGCATGGGTTTGTAGGGAAACAATATCAGTTTAACTTATAACGTGATGTAAATGAGGAATACAAAATTAGAAATAAAAAACTATCCCTACCTATGATTTTCAGAGAGGTTATTAATATTAATAAATGTACTAGGTGATGTGATACTTCTTTTAGGGTAGACTCCATGGTGAGGGCCATGAAACATAATTGTTTAATCCTATGATTGAATTGGGTAGATTATGGGAGTTAGAATGAATATTAATTAATGAATTTGAATTATTACATTTTTTGTGTTTAGGGATCCCCTAACATTTTATCTTTGGTAGGTATAACTCAAGGTTGGGGTACCTACCAGGATCGTTCAGGTGAAGATCAGCAGAACATTCCAGTAGATCACTGAAGAATTGATGTCGATAAAGATGATGATTGGAGTAAGAAACATTTTGATTTCATGTATCAAGTCACAAAAAAGTATAATGTATTTTTTTATCAATAGGTTGAGGGTTGGTTTTAGGTGTTATGGATTACATTCAATTTGATTCATGCTAGGAGGGATAACTGGATTCCATTATTTATAAGTATGTTATAAGGAGGTATTCATCGATGGTCATGAGTTTTATTACTTAGTGAACACAAAGAGTTAGAAGTTTCATGGGATAAGTTTCACAGTTAATTCTAGCCCAAGTTCATTTTTTTACCATAAAGTAATCTATTTGGATAGAGATTCTTTATCTTCTCCTGGACATCTCCAGTGTGAATGAGTTTATAATATAGTTTAAGAATCTTTTATGTCTTTCTTCAAATTTTCTTCTATATGAAGAAGATAGAGTGAAGTATTTCGATGAGGCTTTGTATAGAATCAAACCATTTTCTTACATGATTATTGAATCATTTATATGGTCGAAAACATAATAATAATACAATATAGAATTGATAAGTTTAGTAACTTGATCAATTTAGGTTCATACATCACCTGTACATAATAAAAAATAAACATTATATAGATCCATATTTATATTCCTCCTAAAATATATCATGTCATCCTTATTATATGTATTCACCTAATTATTTATATAGAAAACATGTTGATAAAAATCCCTATAATTGGAGGAATAATATGGAAGGAACAAGATACATGAATCAATAGTACACAGGTGGGAATAATCTTTATCATCATATAAAAAGTATAAGATCGCCTTCACAAGGAAAATTTTAAAAGGCACAAAATTTTTCATATGTATAATAAAAAATTATGATAACATAGTAATTAAGTCTAAAAAATAATTTGTGAACAAATCTATTATCAAGTTCATGCATATCAAATGTGCATAAATCATAACATCATATGTGTGAACAATGTTAGTTTTATGTTCATGCATAATAAACCGAATTTCCAAAGATATATCACATTACCTAATCAATAGGGGATATATAATTCTAGGACCATTTATCACATCAAAAAATTCTCATAATAATGTATTCCACATGGAAATAGAATATATAACAATCATAGTCATAAAATAAACTCATATAAAGGAATGGATTTCAAAAGGATATTATAAAGAAAATTTTAGTGAATAATATTTTATATTATCAATATAATATGGTAAAAACATATCATTATAGGCTAAATGCTTATATAGATGGTCATAGGTCATTGTCAGAAGAAGAAACAATTCAAGGGGAATAAATGAGTTGTCTTTTAATATAATTCCATTTTGAAAAATCATTAAGGTGGATTTGAAATCATCTCTATAATATAGAAGAAAATTTATAGCTAGTAAATAAAAATGTAAATAAGTGTGAAAGGATAATTTTTAAATTTTTTAAGGAGAATTCAAATATAAAATATAGATATAGAGAGGTAATAAACCCAAAAGGAAATAGTTGGGTTTGAGAATCCCCTTACCTTAGGTCATGTGTTATTTCATCACATTTACACCTCCTATATAATAAAAATATTTTTATTAAAATATGAATCCAGTATTTAATTATATTTATTTATGTTTTAATTGAACAAATTTATTCATTAGACTTAATTTTTAATTTTTTTTGTTAAAGTAATAATGTTTTTATATAATATTTTCTTTAAAACTTATCATCTTGTTTCAATTTCATGATTTTTATTGATATTTTTAAATTAATAAAACTAAAAAATAAATATTATAAATAAATATATTTATAAATTTATATATTAAAAAATCATTATGACTATACATAAAGGAAATTATATGTAGAGAGTTGGAAAAGACCACACATACGATTAACCGACAGTTAATGAGACATTTTCCAAAGAGGAGGTGACAATTATGTATATAAAATTAATAATGTAGAACAATTACATTAAAATATTGATAATATTATACTAAATTAATTTTAATTAGTTTTTGGATGAAAAATAATATAATTATTGAGGAAGATAATATGAAATTTAAAGGAAAAGACGAAGGAATCTTACCGCCTTCTTAATGTCATTCCTTTCGTACGACCCATAACTCTTTAAAAGTTTAGTGTTTTATGACTCTATAATATCTATAGGGATTATAAGGTTATTAATAGAGGGAATAGGGGTACATAGTTTTTTTAGAACTATAAGACAGGTTCTTTTCTAAGGTGAGGGAGAGTGTGTATTTATACCCGAGGAGAGGGGTGTTTTATGATAAAATATTGAATGAGTTATTATATCCATGGAAAGAATTAAAATAATTATTTTTGAAAATTTGTTTCATATATTAATAAAATAAAATATTTTTAGGAATATTCATCCACACCACCACCAAATTTATTAATTTATTCAAAATTAAAAAATAGAAAATGAATTTTCATTGTGGAATAAATTATACTTTAGACTTTGAAAAATAATTTTTAGGTTTAAATTTTTTTATTATTATTATTTTTAAATGAATAATTTGTCTTATTAAATATATTTTTGGTCATTAAAAATATTCTATAACTGTTTATTTCTTTATTACATCATGAATGATGTAATCTAAAACATACTGGTGATGTAAATATTTGTATTTTTACTAATCACCTAAAAATTGATGTTTTTCCAAAAAATACCTAAAAATAACCATTAATAAATTTCTATGTTATGATTCTAAAAATTATGTTAATTTTATAAAAATAAATTATCAATATATGTCATTTTAATTATGAACATTTTTTTATTTTTTATGAAATATATTAAATATTATTTTATTAAAAAGTGTGGTTATAATTTCTTTGAGTTTTTGAACATGATATTTATTTTATTGAATTATGATATTTAAATGTTATTAAATTATTCATTTTATATACTATTATATTAAATTTTATTATTATGGTTTTAATTTACTTTCTTTAGGGTTAGTTTACTATTCATAGTGGTTATATTAATAACATAACGATCGAATTCCAATTTCAATGGTCATATTACCTCCTATAAGTACATAATAATTTATTTATTAATTATTCATCTCAATTAATATCAATATTTTATATTTTTTCATATTAATTTTTTTGATTCGATTATTTATGTTCTATCTCTTTTTTAATGTTTTTCCCTTGAGTGTGATAATTCTAGGAGATCGATATGATCCACATTTTACAATTCTTCTAATTTTTTTATATTTATTTAACCATTATAGTATTTTCAATTTTCATGGATATAATTATTATATAAATATAATTTTTCCAATTAATGAAACATAGTGTTTTTTGGATTTTGTTTAGTCTTTCAAGTGTTTTATACTATAATATATTCTTATATGCGACACACATGCTTATTCAAAATAAATTTTCCAATTATAAAATTTAGGATCATTAATCACCTTGTCAACATTACTTGAAGTGATAAAAAAGGAAATTTTAATTGAGATGATACTATATTAGAATTAATTTTAATGAGATATAAATCCTTAGGACATTCTATGTAGGGCTCTGATTAGATGTATTTTGTTTTCTAAACATTTAATGTTTCATACATGAGGGAGGAATATTAAGCTTCCTAGATCTCATTTAACTAGAGTTATTAGTTATTAAAATTATACCCTAATAATTTACATAATTTTATCTTCATGAGGAGGTTATTCCATCCAAATATTTAGTTCCTTCCCTTCCCCAGTAGTCAGCATGGAGATGGAAGCATAATACTAATTTTTGTTGTTGAAGCATTATCCACTGAGGAAATAGTAATAGTCGAAGGGTACTCTAGTTATTAGTCATAAATGAGGACATATTATAGATATAGGATAGATTTATGATGTAAATTTTTAATAGGGGTGTAAATTAGAGAATGAACAAGCATGTGTTGACATAAGGGTCAGAGAGGTCTAGAAAAGGACATTGGAAAGTGCATAACTTAGAGTTCCCAATTCCAGGAGATCCAAATGTCAAGTGAGGTACAATCAATTTTTATTCTACCAAGGTGTATTACTTGAATAACTTATTCACTCCACACTCCATTAATGAACCTACCATGGTTCAAAATTTTGGTCTTGAGGTGGAGAGACTTCCAATAACCTTGGTGTTAAATATTCAAGTTGAAGGATAAGTTAACATTTATTATGTATATAGATATTGTGAATTGATGTTAGGGTAGAATCAGTATTCGGTAGAATTTATATATTTATATATACTTTCATATAATTTCATCCTCAGTATGGACTGGTTGTATTTAGTTTAGGCAATAATTTATTTTTTAATAGAGTTTTATTATTTGATGTTGATAGAGATAATTTCATGTTCATCGGTGAGCGAGACCATCAGATAGGTTAAAGACATGAAAAAATATTATTTTTATGATGATTGAGTTGATTTAGAGTTTGGATGAGGTTCAAATAATGTTATTTCCTAGGATTATAAAATATTACACTGATGTTTTTTTAATTAGGTTGTAATGATTACCCATTTATGTGAAATCGATTCTTGGATAGAGCAGTAATTGGATGTATCTCTGATATCGATTTATCCATATAGGATATAAACTTCTAATTAATGAGATATTTATATTCAGATTGCTGATCTTAAGTAGAGAGGTTTTATTTAGCCAAGTGTGTCACATTGGGGTGCTCTGATCATCTTGGTGAAGAAGATGGATGGAATCCTATGACTATGTATTGATTATTATCACCTGAAAAAAGTAACGATAAATAATTTTTATCCCCTTTAGTGAAATGATGATTTATTTGACCAGTTGAAAGGATATTTCGTATTCTCAAAGATCAATTTGTGAGAATAATATCATCTTATGCAGGTGAAATATGGTAATATCGAAAGATTAAATTCATTTTTAATTAGGGGAACTATGACTTCATGGTTATTCCCTTTAGTGTTATAAATGCACTAGCAGTGTTCATGGGACTAATAAACACTTTTTTGATTATTTTCTTGAACAAGTTGTGTTAGTATTCATTTATTACATCCTTATTTTTTTGGGGTATGAGGAAGAGTATGTAAGTCTTATTCACAAAATTTTATTAGTTCTTCTACATCATCAGGTGCTTGAGATACTATCTAAGTGTTTTTCAGGACCAAGAGTTACATTTCTTAGGCCATGTTGTGTCTTAATAGGGAGTATTTATATATCCTATAAAAATCTAGTTGGTGGTTTCTTTGATATCCCTTAAGAATGTTGTGAATTAATAAATATTACTTGTCTGTATTAGCCCTTAAAGGAGGGTTATTCCAGTTTTCTCATGGATTATGACTCATATGATCACCTTGACTAGGAAGTATAAAGATCTCATATAGACCGACCGATGTTAGGATGATTTTGATTATTTGATGGAGAAGTTATTCAAAGATCTTTCCCTTAATTTTCAAGAGGAAGGTGTTGTGTTTAAGGTATTCTATGATTCTTTGTTACTGAGATTGGGCTATGTCCTAATACAATATGGAGAACATTTTCCCATGGATTTTTATAGTTATGACCCCATTAACATAACTAAACTACCAATTATCTCAATATTTCTATAATATTGTTTTCCTTGAATTTATTACATCACTATCTCTTTCGTGATCATTCTTTGGCCTTAAGAAATTATTGTATTTTGAGATATATGTTCTCTCAATTTGATATGAACTTAATAAAGTAGTGTTGGATGTAATTTCTATAGGATTATAAATTTTAGATTTACTATACATCGAGGAAAGGTGATTTCATCACTAACATTATGAATAAGTAGTTATGTGGTGATTTTGTTTATGAGTTTTGGGATGCATGAAGAGTAATGGAGGAGATTATAATGATACACCTTGATAGGTAGGAAATTAATGGTAGATGGTGTCTCTACTAGATGATCTTGCAGTTATCCTTGGTGTAGAAAGTGGAGGAATCTCAGTTAGGGTATTATAAAGTATAATATTATCAATATCATGTTATTTATTGATATTTCACTGTGGACAGGTCTAAGGGTGATTTACATTGGGTGTTTTTCTAGGGGAGGCTCTTAGTTCCTTCGATTATAAAGGAGGTGGTTCTTTCTAAGTTTCAAAACTCAAACTTAACTCTAGATTCTAGTGTGGAAAGGATGTATCATTATTTTAAGGGTTATTTATTGTGGTAAATGATGAAGATATCAGTTAGAGAATTTTTATCCCAATGTTTGGTCTACCAAAAGGTGAAATCTGAGAATCATGTTTTTAGTGGGTTACTTTAGCAACTGGATGTTCCTCAATGGAAGTGGGAGTACATCATGATAGACTTTATGATTATATTACCACAAGATCATGGTGAATTTGATTCTATATGGGTTATCATGGATTTTTTTATGATTTCATCTCACTTCTTAGTGATTAAAGAGTCAAGTGAGATGTATGTTTTATGAAAGTAGTATTTATAAGTGATTATGAGGCTCTAGAATTCTTTGAGGATGATCATATCTATTCATGATCCCTATATTATGTCATGATTTTGGAGAGGTATCCAACAAGATTTTGAAGCTCAGTAATTCCTCAACATATATTTTTATCCATATACATATGTTCAGATAGTTAAAATTATCCATACCTTGTAATACATGTTACATGTATGAATTCTAGATTTTTAGGGTTCACTAGTGAAACACCTACCCTTGGTTGAGTTTTCCTATAATAATAGTTATAACTAAACCATTGGTATGACCTCATTTTAAACATGGTATGATTGACCTTGAATATATGTTTTGTGTTAGACCAAGGTTAGGGAGTAAGAAATTATCATTTGAGAATTGGTACAAAGCATGTCAAAGATGGAGAAATTGATTCAAAAGTAAATGAAGGTATAATTTTATCATGAGAAATACTATTGTAATCACATTTGGATGAATTTGGAGTTCTACATTAGTGATTAAGTGTTATTGAAAGTATCTTCTCATCATGGGTAACATAGGTTTGTTTGTGAGAATAATCTTTATGCCTAATACATTTGACCATTCAAGGTGTTGAAATTGTTAGTGAGGTTTCATATCAATTGTAACTTACTATACAAATGGATTGGATCCATGATGTCTTTCAAGTGTCATAAAATAATTATTATATTCATAATTACTCCCTTATCATTGACTATATTGAGTTAGATATTGAACATGATTCAATATTCATGGAAAAACCTATAGATATTCATGACCATTAGTAAAATGTGTTTCATGGGTGTGTCGTTTTTTTGGTTAATGTCCTATGAAAACATGGTCCCATAGAATAATTTACATGGTAACTTGAGTCGTAGATTCATTATCAACATCCCAAGTTATTTTATGATAGGTATTTGAGATGATATATTTTCCCATCTCTTGATTTAAAAAGTTATTAATGATGTAGTGTGATTTTCTTCCCTTTAATTATGCTAATTTGGTTATGTTATTATTATAGATAGAAACATTTTTCAGTAGTATCTTATTGTATGTTTGATTTATAACCCCTTCATACTATTCTTCCTAGTTTATTTTTGATTCTTAAGGATAACAATCACTTGAGAGTTATCTAATGAATGGGCCTAGATTTTCATAAACAAATATATTATTGATTCTCAAGTATTGGGGAGTATCAAAGATATTTAGTGTATTCATGGAGGTTACTGGAAAGTAGGTGTTGATTTAAGATGATATTTTATCAAAGAGAGGGTAGATAGGTAGTTTGGTGTGTCAGTCTAATTATTAGCTAAGTTTGAGATGACCCTTATGTGCCACCTTTTTTTGTATGAATAACCCTTACATATCAGTACTTATTCAGGAAAAATACCCCTATATACTAGAGGTGACATTTAAGTATAACTCATTTTACCTTTACATATCCCATTATCATATAATTTACCCTTTTATATTATAGTGTATCTCTATAAATACAAGAAAATTTAATATGTAAGAGTTATTTATTTAATATAAAAATGTAATAATTATACATGTAAGAGTAATTTACCCATAAAAATATTCATTCCCACAATGTGTAAGAGTAAATACATTTGTTAAAAATCATCATTTATGGTTTGGAAAAAATAGTATTTTACCATTGATATTGCTACTATTAGTCATAAACCATGGGATTTGGAAAACCTATAATTTAATATATTCTATTCATTATTGTAAGATACATGAAATGATTTTAGGTATTTTTAATGTTATCATATGGAAATTTATTTTACCAAGAATTACCTTAGGCATATAAAATTTAAGATAGATAGAGATGTATTTGAATGAGTTTTAAAAGAAGAAACACCTAGGAGGATTTTAATGTGATTCATGCATTTGGATTTTTAAATTTAGAGTGACCTCTTGTAACGTCCCGGATCTGGGTGCCACCAAAAGGTGACCCATACCCGGTTGGTCATATGACCTCAAGTGAATTTCCCAAAATTCCAGAGGCTTTAGACTAGCAGTATAGGCCGAGGTCTGATAATGGGGAAACTATGGCCTCATTAGAAAACTAGACACAGAGGAATAAAAAATAGTAAACAATAGCAGAAGCAGTAATACTATACAACAGAAGTAAATAGCGGAAGACTGATAGTAATATAATTACTATAGCATATATAAATGATTCATGTCACATGTGTCTATGAAATAATCCAAAAAAGTCAAAATTATGGAAATACAATACTAAACCAAAGTACAGAAAAGTAGTAAAATCCAACTACATCCCAAGCCTTATATTGGTCCCATGCTCTCCAGCTCCAAAAACAATCAAGTACCTGATGAAGAAGGGTGTTTTCCCTTATCTATACCTACAACCATATAATTTATTTGGGTCCAAAAGCATGACCCAAATAGGGTGTGAGATGAATACCAGTAGGCAACCACCAAAATATATGTGCCTAACTATTAGTGAATATATATAGCAGGTAATATGAAAAAATTAAGTAATAAACTAGAAAGTACTAAAAAGTAACCAATCCAAGAGTTTTTAATTACATTAATTTTTATTTATTATTTATTTAACCATTTGAATATTGAATATAGGGTTCTAGCCTAATCTTTGTACCCCTCTATGTAATAGTAACAACAGACGTCTCAAAAGACCATCTAACAAATCATGTAATACCAAGTCCAAGCTTGTTCTTTGGATTGGAAAACTCATCACCATCATTTAATCATTAATAAAAAACCCTATGGGAAAGATCTCACAGTCTAACCCCTTCGGTTTAACATATCACTAATCATTTACAAAAAACCACTATGGTAGCTGTCACGGTCAATACCCCATTGGTCTGAATAGAAAAAATAAATTATAATGACCCCCTGGAAGCTCTCATAGTTAATTCCCTATGGTCCAACATTCATTTAATAATGACCCTCTAGGTATCTCTCACGATCTAACCAATCTGGTCTATGAACACCTGATAGCTCGTACATTCTATACCTCTGGGTCAACATAACAACAGTTATTCATAAATGACCCTACCTCAAGAAGCTCTTGTAGTCAACCCCCTTGGTCAAACTTTTATAATGCGAATCACATGCATCTCATTTAATAAATAATTCCATCCTAACAACACAAGGCATGGAAAACAAAGAAAACCTAACAGGCATTCTAGAACAAACAGACATATTCAATAAAACATGGTAATCACAACCATAATCATGGTATAAAACCTTATGCATAAGAAATAAACCCTTTCTCAATCAAAAATAAATCTTAACATGTATTAAATATGGTTAAATTCCAAAACACGCAATACCCCAAACATGGGTATTCATAACTTTAAGCATATATAACCCAAATACAATCAAATAAAGGCACAAACCACCCACCTTGATGTTGTACGATGAACACTCTTGAACTTTAGCCCTTGAATAGGCCTAGAACAATGTAGATATATAAAAGGGTAAAAAAGATCATCCTTGATATACTCAAGGGAGATGAGGAATCAGGAAGGAAGGATTTAGGGAAATAGATAAATCACTAGTGGGAATCCAATGAAACTGATGATTTCTCAATCAGAGCTAGGAGGGGGAACCAGGAGGGGCTTAAAGTTCATAGTTATTCTGTTGGTCTTCAGTATGAACCGAGGGGAGAAGAAGAGCATTATAGAGATGAGATGCAAACCCACTATTATTCATCAATTAAAAATAAAAGTACACGACACTTTCTTTTAATGTACACTCCTTGTACTAGCCTCAACCATCCCCCACTTTAGGTGGTCTACCAGGTCAACAACACAACCATGTACTCAGACATTACATGGACAGAACACAGTTATACGTGACAACTGGGTATATGGTGTGTACTGAAAAGTACACGATGTGTACTTTGAAAACTTAAAAATTCTTCCTTTTCCTCCAAAAACATCCCAAAATAAAGATCCGTACCTAAAATGAAAATCCAGATTCTTACAAACTTCCCCCATTAAAGCAATTAATCCCCGAATTTCCCCTCCAAAGGCGGTGAAAATGAAACTTTAAACAACTTTGGACACTGCGATCATACATCAACCTCCCTCTCCCAAGTCTCATCCTATAATCGCTCATGCTGCCATAGAACCCGTACTAGAGGAACAAACTAGACACAGAGAACAATCATACTATGATCCAAAATCTAAATAGGGTGCTCCTTGAAAGATGCATCCACCTCCAACTTAAACACCATGGGTTGAAAAACATGAGACAGGTCTGAAAAGTAACATCGTATCTAAGAAACATGAAAGACGTCGTTCATATCCCGATACATTTGAGGTAATTGAAACCGATAGGAAACCGGTCTGGCTCTCTTTAAAACCTCAAATGGCCCAACGTATCTTGGCGAAATATTCCCCTCTATCCTAATCCTCCTATGTCCCAACCTCGATGTGACACGTAAGAAAACTTAATCTCCAAACACGAACTCCAAAGGTTATCTCTATCGATCCGTATAAGATTTATACCGATACTGTGTAGTATCCATCCTCTTCTGAATCAACTCTACCTACTTTGTGGTCTCCTAGATAAGACGAGGTCCCAGCATAGCTACCTCTTCTGCCTCTAGCCAACATAGGGGTGATCGGCATGGACTACTATACAAAGCCTCATAAGGTTCTATCTAAATCATTTCCTGAAAACTTTTATTGTAGGAAAACCCTTATAGGGGTATTTGTTTCTCCCAAGAGCCCTCAATATTCAGGATGCATGCTCGAAGAATGTCCTCCAAAACTTGAATCTTGCACTCAGACTAGCCATCTGTCTGGGGGTGGTAATGTATACTCACAAGTAGTTGTTTACCCAAATCCCTCTGTAGTCCCTTACAAACACAAGAAGTAAATTGAGAATCCCTTTCTGAAATGATAGAGTATGGAACCCCATGAAAACGTACAATATCTCAGATGTACAATGTTCCCGGCTCATCAAAAATAACAGTTTCCTTAATCAGAATGAAGTGTGAAACATTCATGAGTCTGTCAAAAAAACCCAAAATACATCATTAACTCATGGTGAACTTGATAAACCCATCAAGAAATCCATCGTGACACCATTATACTTCCAATCGGGAATGAGTAACTACTTTAATAGCCCTGTTGGTCGCTGATGCTCCATATTCACCAGCTGAAAGGTGGAATATCTCATTGTAAAATTGGCTACATCTTTTTTCATGCCTGACCACCAATGCTAATAGTGTAGATCTCAATACATCTTGGTGACACCAAGATGAACTACCCAAGCTGAGGAATGAAAATATTACATCAACTCCTCACACATGTCTATTGACACCCATACACATCCATGAAAACACAATACCTCATCGTCACCTATGGTCCATCCAGGAGTAGGGTCCTTGCCTGACACATATCTCGTATGACTAAGCCTTCATAATCTGATAGCTACCTTATTCACACTCGATCCAGTAGAGTAGAGGTAACAACCATAGAAGAAAGAAATGTCTCCGTGTATCTATCATGCACCTCCAAATGCATCACAGAGAATAGAGCTATAAGCTCCCACTCACTTCTGGCCTCCTAAAATACCTTTATCTGAGTCCTCTATCTCAACACATCAGCCACTATATTGCCTTTTCCCAAGCATGTAGGCAAGCTCAAAGTCAAAAGATCGAAGGTACTCAGACCCCTTTATTGTCTCAAAATTAGATCACATTGAGTAAATATATACTTGAGATTTTTTTGGATAGTGTATACCAAAAAAATTCTCTCCCAAAAGATAATGTATCCAATAGTATAAATCATGCACAACTATACCCAACTTGAGATCGTGCATTGGGAAATTCCTCTCATGTGGCCTTAACTACCGAAACCCATACACACCGACTCCTTCCCCCTACATAAGAACTTCTCCTAGCCCAATATTTTATGTATCACAGTAAATGGTTTAAATATTTTTTGGATCTGGAAAAATCAGTATTGGTGTAGAAGTAAATCTCCCTTTGAGCTCTTGAAAGGTTGAATCACAGATATTTTCCCACAAGTACTTTGCACCCTTCTTAGTCAGTCTCATCAGTGGTGCACTTAAGCATGGTAAGTCCTTAATAAATCACTTTTAGTAACCATATGACCCCAGAAAACTCTATACCTCAAATACCTTCTTGGTATTCTCTTAGTAGACTACTACTCTCACTTTCTCTGGGTCTACTGATACTTCTGTCTCAGAGATGACATGAACCAAGAAGTGAATCTAGTCTATCCAAAAGTGGAATTTTGAGGGATTAAAATATAACTGTTGCTCTCTTAGTGTACTCAATATGATCTCATGATGGGTGGAATGGTCATATCGATTTAGAGAGTATACGAAGATATCATCTATGAAGTATACCACCAAAGAATCCAAGTAAGGATGTAAAACTTGGTTCATCAGTGCCATGAAAACTTCCGGTGCGTTTGTGAGACCGAACGGCATAACCAATTACTCGTATAGATAATACCTACTCAAAAAGGCTATAATATGTATATTTGATGGTCTAACGCGCAATTGATGATAACCAGATCTCAAGTCAATATTCAAGAACAACCAGGCTCCTCGAAGCTGATCAAATAGATTATCAATCCTCAGAAAAGGGTATCAGTTCTTGATAGTAAAATGGTTCATCTTTTGATAATCCAAGTAATGTCTGAGGGTACCATCCTTATTCTTCGCAAAAAGGATAGGAGAACCTATAGGAGAAGTACTAGGCTGGATGCAACTCTTTTCTTTCAACTCTTCCAACTGCTCCTTGAGCTCCTGTAACGCTAGTGTAGCCATCCTATAAGGAGGAATGAACACCAGTTCTACTCCTAGAACAAGATCAATAGATAAATATACCTCTCTCTCTAGAAGTAAATTTGAAAATTCATCTAGAAAGACATATCTGTAATGATCCACCACTAAAGGAAAGTCCATCTATGAAGTCCCTTGGTCATCTAGATATAAACTAGCAATATGGGCGGTAATTACTCCCAAAACATGATGCTCAGGTCCCGCTCGGCTCGTCTGGACATCCAAATTGCCCTTGTGTAGGAAATATCAACTCTTTAGTGATGTGAAACTCACCCTATAGTGATAGCAGTCAAAAAAGGCCTTAAAAGAGACTAACCGGTCTATTTTAAGAATGGAATCTAATATTTTCATCTCTAAGGCATAGAGGTCCCATAACAAGTGACACCCACCAACCTCAAGAGGGAACTCCTTTCACTGACATAAACTAATTTTACTAATTTCTAACAGAGTGTCTACCATAATAACATCATTAGATGTAAATATATAGAGCCTAAGGCTCTCCACAGTGGAAAAAGATATAAAACTATGGGAATCCCCTATATCAAAAAGGGAAGGCGCTAAAACTAAGGCAACTAGAATCATACCTCCAACTGTAGAGAGGTTGGGATCTTGATCCTTCTAGGTCTACTCCACCACAAAATTATGAACTATTCCACAACCTTGCAACCATACCTTACTACCCTAAGACAATCCACCATGTTGTCACTAAAAACCTATCATTTGGCTACCCTGGCCACGACCACCTCCTCTGCTTGAACAGCCTTACAAACTCCAGTTCCCTGAATGATGAGAAACTAGTGGTCCTATTCCTAAACATGGAGTCATAATAGAACCCCTCTCATTAGCTACTGGTGAGGTCATTTGACCAAAATGCTAAAGATGACCCATCTTGCTGCAAGACCGACACTCAATTGGGTCCTTCGGGTAATGTGGTCTCATATGCCCACTCTTACCGTGCTGATAGCATACCACCTGGATAACTGAAGAAAAATAACGTGAAAGATCCTTGTGGTGCTTCCTGCTATCTGTTGAATGAGTACCATCTCTAGATGATGAACTTAATTGGATCACAACCCCCAACTCCCTCAGATTGCGCTTAATAACCAATGCCTTGTTTATTATAGAAGTCACTGAAGTCATATTTAAGACATTCAATTGCGAACATACGTCATACCTAAGACCATCCTCAAATTTCCTAGATAAAGATAAATCATCCCCTCCCAGAATAGGTGTGAATCACTGAAGCTCTTTAAAATGAGAATATTAGTTCATCATTGAAAGAGTGACCTGCACCAAATGAATGAACTCTTGGTCTCAATCGACCCTCAACATCTCAGTATAGAATTAATCATAGAAGGTCCTTTGAAACTATTCACAAGCCATATCCTAATGACATTAGTCCTGTGATTTAACATACCACCATATCTTGGAGGAATCATGTAGCATTTGTACTGCAAGCTTCACCCTCCTCTCCAAAGGCATATCTAGATGCTCAAATATATAAATCATAGACTATAACTATGACTCTGCAGCATGTGGACCTCCATCCACTGAAAAAGTGGAAGGATGCTGCTGCTGGAACACCCACATCAAATCTTCCATAGTCGAGGAAGGATGTGGTGATCCCTGAAAAGTCTGCATCATCTTTTTAAAGCCTTCATTGAACTTTGCATCAGTACCTATGTCTGGTATTACAGTTGGTTCCAAGATGGGAACAATGGGAGGATTTGCTAGTAGTACTTGATCTACCTTTTCCAATGTATGATCATCACCCTATAACTAGCGTACAACTGGAGGATGTCTCAGCAACATGACATTTCATGGTTAGGCACACACCTCTGTTCAAGATTATAAAGGACTGCAACTTATAAGTGGAAGAAATAAATAGGATAATAAAGAATTCAAGTTTTACAAAGTAGGGTTACACTGCATGTATATCTACCACATGTGTGTTCCCATTAAGCCTTAACATGGGTGGGTACCTCTACCAAAAACGGTCGTGTAACACTCCTACAAATGACCTATTACTCATATTACATGATGTGTACTTGAATATTCCATCATGCCAAAGTTTTTCTACATGGATAGAACTACAACGTTCTCTCCGGGGTAACACTACACAACATGTTCACCATAGACACGACATGTAATACTTATGTTCTAACCACCCATGTCATTGGTCATATAGATGGATACACATTCGATTCCCACACAGCGTGTTCAAGATGGAAACAACATGTACCATCTGAATTTTATCCGCCTGTGTCCTTGGTCACATGACTAGATACATGGTTCCTTACAGCATGGCGTGTACAATCTATACATGGCATGTTCTACCAATGTTTTCTAACCTCATGTCTCTACTCACACAGTCATTCACACGATTAATGACTACATGGTGTGTACATACTTTACACAGAGTGTACTTAAGAAAAGTTGTTTCTTACAGAATATAAGAAAACATGGCACTTGTTTATAACAACACACATCATGTTGTCTAGGTTTCTGGACAGTAGGACTTTGAAACTTCTTCAGAACCCTTAAAAAATAAAATTTTGTTCAGTTCATGACAAATTCCAAACCATTGGAACCTATACTACCTACTAATAAAAGTTTGACATCCTTTTTTCAGATCATAAATTGAAAACATTTAATTAAAGTTTATAAATTATCCACCAAATTCTGATCCAAGAGTTCCCATAACACCTTAGGGACCAAAGTGTGGTGTCTATCCAAATGAAACTTTAAATATTAAAATACCCAATCAAAATAGCAGGTATTATATCATGACATATATCATAAAAACATGCATATCTAGCACAACATCTATCACAACAACATGTAATTAGTAATGCATCCTAAATGGCATAACAAGAATGCATGACATGTGATCTCTAAAAAATGCCTATATGATGAATGAAATGGAATACCCTCATCTCATTGGGTTTCAATAGAAATATAACCAGAATGATATAAATTATAACAACACAAAATAAGTGAATCATCCAACAATGAAATCAAATCAACTGTAAAAATTGCAAAACCATGAAATTTTCAATATTCAAGGTAAATTGGATTTTACCTTTAAACGGGACTCCCAGGCATAGCTTATTACCAACTAACTATTACTTCCTATCATAGTCTATAGGATCCAAATAACAAGAAAAAATATAAAGGAACCAATCTATGATACCACTTTGTAATGTTCCAGATCTGGGTGCCACCCAAAGCTGCCCCGTACCCGGTTGGTCACATGAACTTATGCGCATTTCCCTAAACACCATAGGTTGCTGACTAGCAGCGAGAGCCAAGGTTTGATAATGGGGAAACTATAACCTCATTGGCAGAGTATAAACAGTGGAATAACAAATAGTAAACTATAACCTCATTGGCAGAGTATAAACAGTGGAATAACAAATAGTAAACTATAACATAAGTGGTAATACTATACAAAAAAGTAAATAGAGGAAGACTAATAATAATATAACAACTGGAGAATATATAAATGATGCATTTCACATGTTTCTAGTAAAGAATACAAACAAGTCATAATGCTGGAAATACAATAATAAACCAAATTACAGAAAAGAAGTAAAATCCAATAACATCTCAAGCCTCACCTTGGTCCCATGCTCTCAAACTCCAATAGCAATCAAGTACCTGATGAATAAGGGTGCTTTCCCATATCTATACCTGCAACCATATAATCTATTTGGGTCTAAAATAATGAACCAAAAAAGGTGTGAGATGAATCCCAATAGGCAAGCACCAAAATATTTGTGCCTAATTATTGGTGAATATATATAGTAGGTAATATGTAGCAATGAAGCAATAAACTAGTAAGTTCTCAAAATTAAATAATCCTACAGTTTTCAATTACATTCATTTTTATTTATTAATTATTCAGACCATTGAATATTGAATCCTAGGATCTAGACTAAGCTCTGTATCCATCTGTATAATAGTAACAAAAAATGTCTCAGAAGACCATCTAAATAATCAAGTAAGACCGAGTCCAAACATGTGCTTTGTCTTAGCAGACCCATCACCATCATTAAATCATTAATAAACAACCCTCTGGGAAAGATCTCATGGGATAACTCATTTAGTTTAACATAGAACTAATCATTTACAGATGACCACCTGGGTATCTCTCATGGTCAATACCATCTTTCTCTGTATAGAAACAATAGACTATAATAACCCTTGAAATCTCTTACAGTCAACTCCCTATGGCCCAACATTCATTTAATAATGACCCTCTAGGTAGCTCTCATTGTCTAACCCCTCTAGTATATGAACACCTGGTAGCTCTCATAGTCTATACCTCTGGGTCAGCATAACAACAATTATACATAAATGAACCTACATTGAGAAGCTCTCATATTCAATTCCCCTTGGTCAAAAATTTACAATGCGAATCACATGCCTCTCAAATAATCAATTACTCTATCCTGACAACACAAGGCATGGAAAAAAATAAACCCTAACATTAATTCTAGAAAAAATGACCATAATCAATAAAACAATGGAAACAAACCCATAATCAAGGTATAAAACATTATGAACAATCAATAACCCACTTCTCAATCAAAAAAACCGTAACAAGTATTAAATAGGGTTAAATTAAAAAACACACAATACCCCAAACATGGGTATTTGACATTTCAACCATATATAATCTAAATACAATCAATGAAATACATAAACCACCTACCTAGATGTTTTATGATGAACACTCTTGAAATTCGGCACTTGAATTGGCCTAGAACGATGTAGTTATACAAAAAGGGTGAAAATTATCATCCTTGAAATAATCATGAGAGAGGAGGAATCATGAAGGAAGGCTATAGGGAAAGAGATAAATTAATGGTGGGAATCTAATGCAACTGAAGGCATCTTAATCAGAGCTCTAATGGAGAACCAGGAGGGGATTGAAAATTGTGGTCATTCCATTGCTCTCCTGTATGAACCTAGGGGAGAAGAAGAGTGTTCTAGAGATGAGACACAACCCCACTCCGATTCATCAATTAAAAAGAAAAATACACGGCATGTTCATTTAATGTACACACCGTGTACTAGCCTCAATCGACCTCCACTTTAAGTAATATGTCTGGTCACCTACACAACCATGTACTCAGCCATTACACGGCCAGTACACAGTTATACGTGGAAACCGGGTACACATTATGTAGTCAAAAGTACACAGTGTGTACTTAAATTTTTTCCCAATTCTTCCTTTTCCTCTAAAAACAACTTGAATGAAATATCTATACCTGAAATGAATATTAGGGTTCTTACACCTCATTTTTTTCAATCCTTCTTACTTCCCTAAAAACCCAGATGACCATAGAGTCCTATTTGAATTGATTTTTCCTCTGAATCAATTTTTATCCCCTTTATGATCTTAGGTGATTTTTTTATCTTGTCATTACTTCCAAACCCATTATTCTTCGAGGATGGTGTTTTTTAATGGTTGGATTCAGTTTTATTGGTAACGAGTCTTAGTTTTGATAGAGATTGTTGTGCACTAGGTTTTTGATATTTTCCTTGCAAGTTATTGGTTGTGTTATTATCCTTCCATTATAATTCTTATGAAATTACAATTAAGTCAGGGGATCCAGAAATTAACATATCTAATTATGTGTAAACAAGGGATTATTATGTATGGGTTTCTAATAGATAAATGGTAGATATTGAACCAAATTAGTTAATTACTAAAATTAAAGGAATGATAGAGATGGTGTAGTTTACCATGAAAATAAGTTATCTACATGTTATTACCCCATGATATTTTATTGATAGTGTGATATTATATTTTGGTGATTATCTATACATTCCTATGAATATTTTTCATTATTAAAATTTAATAAAAAACAAAAATATGGTATGATAAGAGATAATGAATGAGCCACTCATTGGAGCTGCCATTCTTTCCTTGAAATGCTTAACATGAATAAATATTGACTGGATAATGTTACTTAGATGTTTATTACTCCCATTAATTGATATTATATTATGATACATTACATAATAAAACCTTCTCATAATAAATTGATCGATCCATATGGTAAATAAAGATGATTGTTTATTGAATTAATGTTCTTGTTTGATTATGTTCATACCTTATTTTATTTTATATTTCTTGTATTTTTTAATGTATAATGGACAAATTAATGATTTGTGTGCTGACTGAATTATGATTTTATTCCATTTATTTATATGTTAGAATAATTTACCTTTGTGGTGATTTATTTAGAATTTTTTATGGTTTAATGATATGTTGAGGGTTGACATGTGTTGATTTTATTATGGTAGAGTCATGTTGGAGTTGATCATTTAATGTAATGTAAAAGTGTTGGAAATGATGATGAGAGAGTATGATCAGGTTGGGAACCTAGATTGGATCAAGTATTCTTATTATTTGTTTCTTGATTTCATTGTGATTAATTTCTACTACTAGGCTACTATAATCATATTGTTTGCTGCTTAATTATAATTTTATTTAGGTGCGTCTTTCCTTGAACTAATTATAGCTGGGTATAGTCAAGTCTTAGTGTCTGGAATTATGAAATGGTAACTAAATAATGAATTTAAATAAAGGGTATGGTTCATTAATCCATTTCATATATATAAAAAGTAAAATAATTTAACATTTGAAGTTTAATAATGATAATTGTAGTATAATATTTATATGATGATATATTGGGTAAATGGTTAAAAGAAAATGGGTATAAAATCTAGAATCATAATGTTGAATAGAGAAATTTGTCTTAGGATAGTTATTGTGAATTATTAATCAATAATTAAAGATTTAAAATATTAAAGGATTAATAATTTATTATTAAAAATATATTATTATAGTATGAACTTTGATTCTTGTGTGATTAGAGAAGTGTTAAAATTCAAATATTTAGGGATGGAAAATGGTTTGTCATGGGGGATTTTAAATATCATTTGGGTATTGTATTGGGCAGTTTCAATTTAAATGGTTGTGTGTTATACTATCCTTTATTTTCTATCAGTTCTTATGCTCCACCACTTGAGTTGGATAACACAATTAACACTCGTATATGGCCATGGGTTATCAGTTTCTTCTTAATATCTAGGTTTTCAAGGGAATGGATGGATGTCTAGTTACCCTACCCCTATCCCCATTCGACACATTTTATGGTGTATATGAATATCCGGGATATATGGGATGATAGTAATACAAGTTTTAGTGGATAAAAATTATAACATACATGTATATAAGGGTTGTGGTGGCTAAAGGTTGTACTGTATACATATATCTTAGTTATAATGGATCCCAATTATTACATGTGTATTAATTCATGGGCTATAATGGATTAAGGTATAATGTATACTTACACGAGTATATATTGCTCCTAATTTTTCTATGTGATTATGGTGATATGATGGTGATGTGGTAGTGATTATGTGGATGTGGATATGATTTGTTTTAATGGATGTGAAGTATGACTTATAGAGAAGATTCATACACTAGGACACAAGATTTTGGAGTTTATGCAATTTGGTTTAGTTGGAAATTAAAAGCAGGGTACCTTTCTTATATATATACTTTGATATTATATTACATTCTTCTATTAATTACTTGGTGAGTGAGACTTGATGAAGTTAAAAAGATAGTTTAACTAATTTAGGTAACAACCTGGTTTATCTATTTATTAATCAGGGCGTAATGTGTGTAACGCCCTGATATTTTGTGAAATATTTTTTTCAAATTAATTTAAACTATTTGATATTTTTTAATTTCACACAACACTGAATATATATTGTGTTATATCAAAGAACCAAGTTATTATTTATTTGTACACAAGACCATGTCGATCTTGTTCTACATGAAACAAATAGATTATAATTTGGTACATAAAACACTGTGTTAGGATTTTTTTACACACAATGTTGAGTTCCTTTGATAGCTTGTGCTACACTCAAGACCTAGTTTTACCAAACTACAAATTATTATTGATATTATTATTAAAATATTAGTATAGTTACCACCTAGCCATTGGAATGGAAGTTACGAATGATATTAACTAATGCTTGAAAATTTTATTTACACATGTATATAAAATGAGTCCTTTGGTTAAAAATTAGTTATAAATGAATGTTATAACTATTAGAAAATAAATAAATTCATTTTCTAAGAAAACTATTTTTCTATGTACAAACACATATTATATCAATAAATTAAAAAAAACCACTTTTGATGAATATTTTTAATAAAATTTATATATTAAATATTCAATAATTTTTTTACACTTATCCAATAGATTTTACAGGCATACGATATGAATAAAACCAATTTTATGAATAAAAAGACGTGTTTTTCAAAAAGGTTATTTTAATTCCTTCTAATGGTGAACCTATTTTAAATCAAAATTTTACACTTTTATAATTTTTATATGAAAAAATAAAATTATTGTTTTAAATAAAAATATAAAAATTTACTTTGGGTGATTGTTTCGATTTTTTTCGAGAACTTTTATATTTTGACGAATAGGGAATAATACTGAATTTTTGTTCAAAATTTCATTTTTGTCGAATTTATTTATATAGATAAATTATGTTTTTAATTGGTTTTAAAGTATATTTAGGTCAATTTTACATAAATTAATCTCATTTAGGTCATTTTAGTAAATTTCACTTTAAAATTAGGTATAAAAACAATTCCAACTTTTGAATGTATTAACTTTAAAATCCATTTGTTTTGTCCCATCTAAGGGATTATTTTTAAATTAATTTCTACAACTCATGTGATTATAATTTTAAAATATTTATTCTATATTTTGATTCATCATAATTTATAATGTCTAATATGTTCAAATTTGTTTTTGACCAAAAAGGTTAGTGAATTTAATTAAAATTAATTACACTGGTTAAGAAAAAAATGAGTGTATTTATTAGAAAAACATTAACTTAAGGGGAAAAATACCCTATAAACATGTATAAAATTCATAATCTAGATATATTTCAACCATATACTCCTTTTTTTAAAAAATGGAGAATTATTGGAGGCACATGATGTAAGAGAGACCTCTCAATAGTGTTTACCTTTTTATATTTACAAGAATGCCACTCCTCCACTATAAAAGGGAACTGACCCCACCTCACTTATTAAAACCTCTTGAGACATTTGGATAAACTAACACCTATCCAAATGTGCTCCAAAATATTTTAATTTTATTTTATAAGACTCACTTTGGTCAGGAATCTAAGCATGAAAGCTCATTGGAGCAATCCAAAAGGAGTTGTCTAAAAAAGAGGTAATGTTCTTCAATGTGAATTTCTGTTTTATTTGTTTATCTAGCCATTCAGTTATTCTTCTTCCATTATTATATATTAAAAAAAAATCCTCAATATACTGAGATTACATTTTTATAAGGGTTCTACCTGAATAATCTTAGCAATTTGTTTAGATCGAATTTGTTTTCAATTAATTGAGAAAATGAAAAGTCAATGAGTTTAAATGTGATGGTTGCAAAACTGATCTTAAGTTCTTCAGAAATTTTTCATTGGTTAAATTTCATTGGCTCATTATTTACAACATTTTAAGATGAATACTTTAAAAATTATTTATTTTTCATGAGGATGATTTCATGTTGTTTGTGGTATAATTTTGGAAATGGTGGCCATGGGTTTTGAATATTAAGTTGGTTTGAAATTACATTTAAAGAAGGATTTATATTTTATTATATTAAATATAATTTTTATAACTATTCAATTTGGTTCTTAATAAAACAATTATATATCCCAGAAGCCCTAGATAGCTTGACCTTGGCCTTATTTGGGACCCCATAGAGTTAATTATGGCTGATGGAGCCTACCTTGGCCAATTCAATAGGAGGAATGGTTTGAGGAGGAGCACGCCCACATGTGGTATTAGTGTTAGCGTGGAGACACAATTAGGGTGGCACGACAGTGAAGGGGGCATAGGCACATGTCAATGTTAGTGCATCATATGTGTTTTGTAACTAATTTTAGATGGTGGATGCTGGTGGTTGTAATTTAAATTAAAGAGAAATGACAAGTTGTTTTGATTTGGGATAGAATACTATGATCTGAAAGAATACCTACCATCTCATTCAAAAATATGATAAATGTGTTCCATATAATCTCTGTAGCTGTTTTGTCTTCTTTCTTATGCCATAGAAGGATATATGTGCATTAGGAGATCATTATGTAATGTCATCCGAAATATTGAACCGAGATTCAGGTCATTATTTGACTATTTTGATGATTCCATGATGATCAAAATCATAATGAAATTTCATTTTCATTATATTAATATGAAAAAACTAAGGCTTTACAGTGTGGAGAAGATTTATTTTTCAGTAATGGTGATTCTAGAGTCAGGAAAAATAGGAAATGCACATGTTTTGAGTCAGTGGTTTATTTCCTATAAATACTGAGGCCAACACCCATGAGATTTAAATGTGTTTGAGAATCTCTCATTTTTTTATAAATAGAGATTCGTGAATCCCTTTGGTTCATCTAATTGAGATCCACGCATAATTTTTTTTCCAAGAATTTAAATATATCCCATGAACATATGATATGCCCTTTATATACGCATTTATTTCATATAGAACGTGGTTACCCAAAAACATTTGGGAATTGTGATATCCAAGCATGCATACCTTCTAGTTTGTACAAAACTCAAATAACTCTTACTAGTTATTACTCATGTGAAGAGCTTGTGAAATCCAAAATATAGTATATAAATATACTTAGTCATATTAAAAACACTTGTAAACATTGATATACAACACCCATTTAGGTTTTTGTTCATGAATGATTGAGAACCAGTATGTGTGGACAATGTGTGTGAGTGAAGGAAACTCACTTGCACAAAGGCAGTGTGAATCATAAGCATAGGAGTTGCGCACATGAGGAAGAGGTAAGGTATAGTGTATATGCATATACATGTTATCCTTGAATTTAATATAGGTAATGTTTGTGTATTCGTTTGGATTAAAATAAATTGATAAGGTAGTTCAAATATTGTGCAAGTGGTTAGTGTTTGTGAAGGTGAGTGCACAAGAAGGAAAATAGTGTGTGTGAACTGTGAGTGACAAAACTAGATAGTGTGTGTAATTGAGGATTCATATTAAAAAAACTTACATCCATTAAATCATGATCACATGCACACATGATAAATAAAATGTATTTAAATTAGTGTGTGTGTATTTTATACAAACATGTAGGCACATGGAATAATGCATGCATGAAAGTGTGAAGTTTATGCATTTACATTGTTTCACATTTTATGTTGAGAAGACCATACAATGTATTATATAATTTCATGAAGTTTAAAGAATAAAATATGAAATATAAAATTCATTTTTAATGTGTATTATTTTGAGACTACATCCAGGATAGTATTTCTATTAGTGACTCATTATATTTTTGTATCCGAGTTTTTAGTGATTAGTGAGGACAAGTATTTTGTAGAAGAAATAATTATTTCCTAAGAAGTGTTGTACTGATATAGATGAGAATTTATAGGTGATCAAAATTTATTTGAGAAATATCAATTTAGTGTAAATGTATATAAATTGTACAAGTGTCAATGTGGTCCAACATGCTCCTGGAGGAATATCAAGTTATCATCCTATCAGTGGATCGAAACTTATAAAGAATAAGAAGAAGCTTGTGACTGGGGGTGTAACAAGTTTCTAAAGAATCTCTAGATACTTGGGGGTCTAACCAGTCGAACGGTTGGGGTGTCTAACCAAACGAGGTAGAAGATTTAGATTGTTGAGGGGTATAACTAGAATCAAATGGAAGATCGAATACAAAGGTGTAAAAAAAGTTTCTTCTTAAACTATTTTAATTGATAAAAATATTATAGTGGATAATCCATGTTGGGGGGTCTAACCCACAAGGAATGAATGTGGATCTTATTAATAAACCTTGTAAAAATATTATGTTATTCATTTAATTTAATTTCTACTTTTCATGCATGATCCACACATCTTAATAGGTATCAGATGTTTGAATTAATAGGTGAAAAATAATTTAGTAAAAACATGTCACACCTAATTCACAACCTATCAATGTGACTACATGATCCTTCAACACTTCAATTGGTATAAGACCAAGGAAAACTTTTATTAGATCTACTATACTTTTCTAGTTATTTTAATCATAAGCATATGAAGTGGTGATTTTAATTTTAAGGAAATTCAGAAGGGATTCATTTAAAAAACCTTATATCTACTTCTGATGTTAGAAATTTTAAAGTTTCATTCAAAACTCAGAAAAAACTAGAAGATTAGAGTGTAAAATTAGATGAAGAATAATTAAAAGATAAACAAAGATCAAATTCTAAATGAAGAAAATAAAAGTGGAAATTATTTAGTGAAATCAGTTGGTTATAATTATGATGAATCAAGTTTAAGCTGTGATTGAGATTTGGGGAATTCTGAAATTAGAGATCATCTAAAGAAAGTTTCCAAATAAGTTGTCCCATGTAGGACTAGAGTTTCTAAGGAACTTCATGATGTGAAATTAGATCTTGAAGAAGAAAAAAATTCTATGTAATAAGAATTTACTTAAAAGTTTGTCATATCCAACACTCTCACAAAAGTTGTGAAAGGAAAGGATGAAACAAGATCTTATTGCAAAGAAATATATGTTGGATCTATTGAATAATTTCAAAGTAATCTATGTGAGAAATATTTTTTAAAATTTTCTTTACAAAAGTTATCCCTCAACTTTAAAATTTTCATAATAAATCTATGAATTTCATATATGATCTGATGAATTTTAAAGCAGAAAGAATCATAGAACATAATAGTTTGTTACTAAAGGAAAATCAGTTGCATGAAGATGAGATTCATAAGATGAATAATCAGTGGGAAGAAAGAATTAAATTTTTTTAATATGAGAATATTTATCTCAACTTAAACTATCTTTAACTATAAGTGAAACTAAGAAATATAGAAGAGACACAAGTTGAGACTTCCCAAATTGTTGAGAAAATAAGTATTGTCAAGGATTCATCTAATATGGGTCATATTACTAAAAACACTCAATGTAGTGGAAATAAAATATTTATATTATCCAATGATAAATCTATTAGATAATCATTGAAGAATTATGGACTAAAATGGGTAATGAAAAATTCTTGTTCCCCCAAAGAAATTATAGAAGAATAAATATGCTACCCAAAAGTATCAAAATGCGAAAGACAACCAGAATGTTTCATAGAAGAAGAAATAATTATTTTTTGGTTATTGTTGGTGATATTGGAAGTTTTTACATAAATAAAATAATTGTTTTCATAATATTTCATTGAATTAAGATTACATAATTCCTATATTTTGGGGGAGTAAATATTAAGAGAAATTGAAACTTGAATAAAAAGTAGAACTCAGAGAAAGAGAATCAGTTTATCAAGAATATATATTGATACATTGAAAATTTCTATGATTATTATGGAATTGGTCATTATTATGATGAGTATTAGTATGTACCAATCATGAACAAATCATTTGCTGATGTAAATAAAAGTCCACAATAAAAATTAAATTAGGTAAGAGATGAAGATAATAGCTCATCCATGGGATATGAAAAAAATAATTTGGTTGTTAAACAAAAAACTCCCATGATGGTTGTGAAGAATGATGTGAATAATGCCACCCCAAATAAAATATTTTTCTATTGTGACAGAAAAGGTCACATTATATATCATTGTGAATTGACCATGAATATTTATACTAAATGAAGAAATATGGAATCAAAGAGAGCATCAATTTAGAATATAAATAATAAGATCAATTTGGTGAAAGAAATATCAAATGAAGAATATGAAATGTTGCCTAAAAGAGAATTATTGAAGAAGAAAGTGGAAGAATTTTTGGATTTTAGTGTTAAAAAAATTATATTCAAAAAGTGAAGATTGAGCATGTTCCAAAAAAATGTTTGATCATATAGACTAAATAGTTAGAATAGGAAATAAAGTTAGAACAAGTAGAGAAAAACAAAAATACTTTGTTATTAAATTTGAAGAATCCTTTTTCATCTAGGAATTTTTTTAGACTGAGAATAAATTCTCATCCTTGTTTATCTATTTGATGATCATTGAAGAACCACCTTATTCCCAAATATTTTGTTTTTGTTTTTTCATGTGGGGCATTGAAGGCGAAACATATATTCAGTGAGAGACCTAACTTTATAAATGATATGAACATTTTAAAACTTTAAAGTTCTCCATCATGGAATACTATTGACATTATGTTGTCTCCATGAAAAATTTCAGATGATGTGATAATTCTAGTTGTTAAAAACCCAAAGATTGAATATTTTCATCATTGAGGTATGTTGATTACATTATTTTATTTTCATGTTAAAAATATAAATTCCAAAGGGAGAGATTGATCACTTGATGATAAAAGGAAAAGTAATTTAAAAGGGGAAATACATTCTTTATCTTGAATTTTTTTAATATATTTTCTGATATGTATGGAGGATATTAGTTTTAAATATTTTGAGAAATTCGTGAAAAGAAGTTTCAGTGATTGGTATCACATGTTGGAATTTTATTGATAATATTGATGTTAAATTTTATCCCTCTTTTTCTCTATACAGATCATTGCTCATTTTGACATAGAGTTGATTAATTTTAAATATTTTTTAAGCTAGTAGTGACTCTATACTTCTTAGGAGTAACTCATATTATAATTTAAATAAGAGAAAAAATGTTCTTAAATTTTTAATTTTTTAATTGATAATTCCTTATCAAGTTTACATATTTGGAATTATTTTCAATAAGGTAGGAAAGATATAATTTAAATTTATTTTGAAGTGGTTATTAACAACAAATAAAAAGGTGTATATTGAAGAATACAAGTTATTTATTTATGTTGAAATTGTTATCAATTAGTTAAGAATATTAAATGTCAACGAGTTTAAATGTGGCAATTACTTAACTGATCCTAAGTTCTAAAGACATGTGCCATTGGTTGAATTGAATATGATCATTTTTTACAAAGTTTTAAGAAGTTTCCATGAAAAAATTAATTATATTTCATGAGAAGGATTTCATGTTTTTTGTGGTATAATTTTGAGAATTGTGACATTGGGTTTTGAATATTAATTTTGTTTAACATTACATTTAAATAAATATTTATGTTTTATTATAATACTTATAATTTTCCTAAGTATTAAATTTGGTTCTTAATAAAAATTAACTAGACCAAAAGACCTAGATAGCTTAAATATAGCATTTTGTAGGACCTCAGAGGGTCAACCATGGCTAAGGGAGCCTTCCCAGACCAAGATAGTAGGTGGAATTGTGGGAAGAGGTGAACACTCACATAGGGGCTTAGAGGTAGCATGGATCCACTATGTAGGGAAAAATAATAGTGGTGGGGGGAATATGAATGGATCGATGCCAGCACATCATATATGTTTGGTAACCAATTATGGATGGTGGAATCCATAGGTTGTAATATAAAGGAGAGACAAACGACAAGTATTTTCATTTTGGGATATGAAACTGTAGCTCTGAAAGAATACATGCCATATGATTTGACAATTTGATAAATCTAGGATGTATGATCTTTTTAACTGGGTTGTCTTATTACTTAAGCCATAAATGGTGATATGTACATCGATCACTCACCATGAAACATCATTGGGAGATCAAAATGAGATTATGGTCATCATTTGAGTATTCTGATGATTCCTTGATGATAAAAATCATAATTCAATTTCATTTTCAAAATATTGATATGAACAAATTGATGATTTATGGTTTTTATCAGATTAATTTTTCTATAATGGTGATTCTAGAGTCATGAAATAGATTCAATTCACATGTTCTCATTTATTGGTTTGTTTCCTATAAATACTGAGGTCTACACCTGTGATATTTAGCCAATTTTGAGAAACTCTTATTTTTTGAAAAAAATAGATTCATGAATCCCAATAATGCGTGAAATGGATATCCGCATAGAAAATATTTTTTAAAAAGTATAAGATATCCCAAGAACATATGATATGTGATTTTCACACTCATATATTTAATGAATAAGTTGGTTTGGTGAAACCATTCAGGAATCATGATATCCTTTCATACATACCTCCTAATCTGTGTGAAACACAAAGAAATAATACATGTTCTTACTCACATGAAGATATTGTGACATCATAAAGATTGTATATTCATATACTAATTCTTGTGATGAGGACTTGCACACATTGACATCAAACACCCATCTGGGTTTGTGTGCGTAAAGGATTGAGGATCAGTATGTGTATACAATGTGTGTGAGTGAAGGCAACACACTTACACAAAGGTAGTGTGAATCTCACATGAAGGAGTTGGGAACATGAGGAAGAATCATGGTATAATGTATATGAATACAATTTTTATCCTTTCATATAATAAAATAAATGTGTGTGTATTATTTTGGGATGAAAATAAATTGAGAAGGCGGTGTAAAGATTGTTCAAGTGATCAGTGTGTATGAAGGTGGGTGCACAGGAAGGAAAATAGTGTGGGTGAACTATGAGTGAGAAAAATTGAATAGTGTGTGTGATTGAGGATTCATATTAAAAACACTTTCATCCATTAAATCATGATAACATGAACATGTGAGAAAAAATTATTTAAATGTTTGTGTTTTAAAATTATGTATGAACATTCAATAATGTATGCATGAAAGCGTGATGTTTATGAATTTATAATATTGAACATTTTATGTTGATAAGGCCATGAAATGTATTATATACATGCATAAAGTTTTAAGAATTAAACATGTAATATACATTTCATTTTCATTGTGTAGTATTTTCATACTGAAGACGAGAGAATATTTCTCTAAGTGATTCAGAAGATTTATGTATCTGACTTTTTAGTAATTAGTGAGGCCAAGTATTTAGCAGAAGAAAGAAGTATTTATTGAGTAATGTTTTATTAAGACAATTGAACATTTATATGTTCTCAAAATTTATTTGATAAATATCACATTTTGTATAAAGGTACTTGAATTGTACACAAGCTAGTGTGATCCAAAAAGCCTGTGGAGGAAGATCAGGTGATCACCCTATCCGTGAATCTAAAATTATAAATATGAATAAGGAGCTTGTGAGGGGGGGGGTCTAACCAGTTTCCAAGAATATCTAGAGACCTTGGGAGTATAATCAGTTTAATTTTTGGTGGTTCCTAACCAATGGAGGGAGAAGAGTTTGATTACAAGGAGGTATAACAAAAATCAACTAGAGGATCGACTACTAGGGTGTATAACTAGTTGATCCCTGGACCATTATAATTGATAAATAATATTATAGTGGATAATAAATGTTGGGGTTCTAAAAAACATTTCAAGGATGTAGTTCTTAGTAATGAAACAAGAAAAAATATTGTGTGTTTTGTTTCATTTTCATTCTACTTTTCATGCATGATCCACTCATCTTAATAAGTGGCAGAGGTTTGAATTAAATGGTGAAAAATAACTTATTAAAAATTGGTCACACCCAATTTACCACCTTTAATTGTGAATTCATGATCCTTGGACACTTTAATACCTACAACTACACACACTCCCATTAAATGGGTAACAAACTTACCATTTGTGTGTATGTCGGACTACCTCCTGGTGAAATGATGTCATTCATTTTTTCTTCACCAAATATAATTGTTGTGAATTATAATAGAAATATTGTTTTTATATAATATATATGATATATATGATTTATTTAATCTTTTTTAATTTTTATATAAAAAATACCTTCATGTTTTTCATTTTGTGTAAATATGATAACTTTCTTTTTGGACGTGTGGACTACTAGCTTCTCAAAGAAATGTGATTCATTCACACTTTACATGGACTATATTAAGAATGATTTTAGTTGAAAATAAATGATATATATGAAATAATATTTCTACTATAATTATAATATATATATATATATATATTTTTTACTTTCATTCTTTCACTATGATAATAAAACATACCGGATTGTTCATGCGTATGTACGACCTACCGTCTCCATGAACAATGTATTCCACTGGATATTTATATATTTTATATATCACTATAAATATTTATATACTGAATATATATGATATTTTAATAATTTTTTACTTTATTTAAATAAGTAAATAATGATCTAAGTAAGAGGAACACTAATAACAATTCAAAACATATACAAAAAACAAAACGAATATTTCCAGAAACAAAACATTGACATGAAATTGTTAATAAATGGGTAATATAAAGTCATAATAAAATAATACATGGTATGATAAATAGGAATGTGTTTTTTGGTATATGTATAATAAACTTATACTTATTATACTTGATGTTTGAATGTGTATTATTAAATTTAATACGTTAGGTAAGGGTTTTCTTATCTCACTTTTATTTCTGTCAGACTTATGCCTTATTCATCACTCATTTCTTTTTGTGCGGTGTATATAATTACATGAATTTATTATATGATTATTATATTTAAATTTATTGGTATGTATATATATGTTTTATGATCTTTCCTTCATGAGGTTTATGGTTAAAAAGTTACCAAATCGGTAAAGTATTTTTTCTCAATTTTCATTCTTTGAGATACATGCCAGGTTATACACCTATATTCTTCTAAAAGGTGTATATGACGCCCTTTGACTTTTTATATCATGAATCCTATTATTTTAATGATATTTTAATCTTCATTTAATGTAATTATTTCATGGGGATTTTGATTCAATGTTACCAAAGTGGTAACACTATATTGCTACAATCTCACCGTTTATCAAGATTGATTATCATTATGCTTCCATTGGTGAAATATTATGATTCTTCTCTCAATAAATCTCATGAATTTTATTCTACTATATTTATTAATGACATCTTCATTTAATGGTACCATTATTCCACTATTTTTACTTAACAATATTAATAATATGAATCTAATTAAATTTGAATTTATTTGCCAATTCAGTCAAAAATCTATATTCTTTCAAAATCATGTTTTCTAAAAATGTTTTCAAAAATATTTTAATATGATTTTTAATTCATTTTACCCATTTTTTACCTTCTTAATAAAAATTGGTTTAAAATTAATCTACTTGTCATTTTAATATGAAGGTACTTTTCTAAACTTTTTATGATGCAAAAGGAATGGTCGACATATACAGATTTACCTGCCGTTATGACTTTCATTTCTCTAAATATTCCTTTTTAATTTTACAAGGTTACTTTTTCAAAAAAAATAATTTCCTAAAATTCTTGACATTCATTGTTTTTAAAGTTATTTTCAAAGGATTTTTTATAAAATGTTTAAAAAGTGTTTTAAATTATTTTCAATCATCCTTTATTAGATTTTAAATAAAATTGGTTTCAGAATATTTTCAAGATTATTTTACAATTTTTCAAGGAAAAATGTTTATAAAATGTTTTGAATCATAATTTATATGTTTTTTAGGAATGAATTTTTCAAAATTTCTTCAATTTTATTTTCAAAGAAAATGGTTTTGAAAAATTTTTATGTTTCAAAAATCATTTTTACAGAATAAAGGATATTTTTCATGTGAAATATTTTAAATGATTTTAAAGATTACATTATATTTTTTCAATGTTTTTTAATAAAAAGTATTTCTAACATATTCTATGTTTTAAAATTTTAATTTCAAATAAAGTTTATTTTATGTAAGAATTTCTCCAAGTGATATTTCAAAATAGCTCTGTATATAAGATGATATCCTTTGATATAGTGTATGCTTTATTGTGGTCATGTTACAATAATACTATTCATATTATTTCTTTAATGGTTTATGTTTTGATTGAAAGATGTCTATGATACCCATTTCTCTTCCACATGTTATATGCTTATGAAACCTACTACTTTTCATGGGTTATGATTTGATGAAAATCTTTTGAAACCTATCTCTTTTCCCCAGGTTATGATTTGATGAAATTTTTATAATCCCCATTTCATTTCATGGGTTATGATATGATGTTTATGAAACAAATATCCTTTTATAGGTCATGATATGATGAATGTTTTGTTTTTCTTGTGGCACTTGCATGTGTCATTTCATTATTTGATGGATGGGATTGATATCCCCCTCCAATTAATTGGGTAACAATAATTGTTTTATGATATCAAAGTGTACATGGGAGGGAATACCAAGACTAAAAAAAAGTGGGTATAGAGGTCGTATCCCAAACCCCAAAAAAATATGTTACATGGGTTGTAGACTAAGCCCAAAAACAAGAGGGTAGAAAGGTTGCATCCCAATCCCAAAAAAAGAGGGTAGAAGGATTATATCCCCAACCTGAAAAAAGTGGGTAAATGGGTTTTAAACCAAGCCCAAAAATAAGAGAGTATATGGTTTTTATCCCAAGCCCTAAAACAAGAGAATATACTATATTTTATCTCAGACCTAAATAAGTAACATGGGTGATTATCTCAAGACAAAAAAGTGATGAATGTCTTAGTAGATATCCTTCATATTAGATTTTTTATGCTTATGTGTATGCTATAATGCAATTTATTATTCCTGTGTTATTATCTCATGGATTATTCTCTTGATTCTCTTATGATTCATGTATTATGAACAACCAATATTTATTACCTGGCTCTTGATTATGATATTTGATATGAAGGGTATGGTGTTCTAATCTTATGATCATGTTCTCAAACCCTTATACTTAGGTTATGCTTATATATATATATATATATATATATATATCATTTTTTACCCTTAGTGATCATCTGAGTCCACCAATTTCTTATGTTTCCTTTACCCAGGTTATAAATAAATATTTTAAGTAGGAGTACTAAATTGGAATATCTTTAAGGGAGATGTCAGAGATCTTTGACCAATTTAAAAGATTATGTTTCCATGTTTTAAAACACACTAAACTATTATGGTCCTGAGGAATATATTTTTGTATGTGATGAATATTCATCTAAAATGATATAATATTCATTTATGTTAATCCTCGGTTGCTACAATTGGAATAAAAGGAAAGGTTTAGTCAAAACATCAAAACTAGGATGAGAAATATTTAGTAAGATACCTAGGGTTATTTATAAGGATATTTCTTGTGTTTTCTCTTAGGATTAGCCTAAGGTATCATAGATCTAAAAAAGGTGTCATAATTTGAACACACTATAACTAATATTTCATGATATGTGGTTTTATGATATGATAAATGTTTCTTACAATATTATTTATAGTCCTAGACTATAAAGGTAACTGGAAAGAACTAGGTTAACATTGAATTTTTTATATGTTTAAAGTATGAGAATAATTAAAATCAATTTCCTATTTGGAAATCTCATGAATAGAATTAGGAAGGTGGAACAAGTATTGGTTATACTGCTGAAGAGAAAGAGACTATGAATGAAATGTTAAATGTATGGGGTGTTCTAATGGTATTTTTTACATTAAACATAAGAATAATTATTAAATTGAGGTTGAGGAACTGTAAGACATTATTCATATTTTATATTCTATGAAAGGGGTATTGAGTAATAAGATGATGAATCCTAGGTAATGGTTTAAGAGTAAAGATGGATGATTAAAGTGTATATGTATTGGAATTAAATAATTATGTTATATGAATCATGAAGTATATAAGGATTGTTTGTAGAAGTTTTTCTTTATGAATTTTCAAGAATATGTTAAATGATACCAATGACCTAGAAAATGATTTAATGGCAAGGTGATATTCATAAAAAACACAAGATTAATGGAAATATAACCCTTAATATATTTATGATGCGGAGATAGTGATGTTTGGATAAAGATATATTGTATATGATTAAGTAAATTTGATGGTACTGATTTCCTTGGAATTAATTAAGGATTTTTTGACAAGTGGATTATTTTATCATTTATGAAGAATACAAAATTTTTGGATTTAAGGAAAACATCCAAAAAAACTTTGTAATAAGGACACATGCATGTTTTCAATAAGGATTTAATGTAGTTCAAGTTATTACCATGTTTTAAGAGAATACAAAATGAAGGTATTCACATTTTTGGTATATGAAAATAATAGATGCTTTTTTATATATGTGGGGTCAATGTTAATCTGGTTTTGATAAATTTAGTGACATTATTTCTAATGTTTGGTAATTTCATCTTTCGTAAGTATTACAAGGTTAACCATTTATAGAATGGATTAAGTTAAATATTGGTTTAGGTTTTAGAGATAATTTTTTATATCACCATATATGGAGTTATGCATATCAGATAACCTATTCGGACCATTTTATAATGATGTTAAATAAAGATAGATGGAATGAAATATCATTATATTTATGGATCTCATGATATGCTAGTGCATCAAGAATGAAAAATAAACCTTCATTTCCTGTAATAAGAGATGAAATTGAAATTGATGAAGTAGAAACCCAAGGGTGATATTGTACTTATGAAATGGAATGAAATCAAGTAAGTAAATTTTCTTGTTAAAATTATTCAACTTTAGAAAAAGGGATTTAAAATTTAATTTTGTTCCATTATCATTATTTTTGATGATATCAATTACCTTTTTCTGGCCTCTTTGTGTTAAGACTTTGTGATCATTAACTTTCTCCAAATCATGTTATCTATCAATATCCATCAGAACCAGATAGTTAGATTTATCTTCCAGGTCAGAGTTTTCACTTTTCACCAATGTTATTCAACTTTGGATGAAATATTTATATTTTTCTAAGAACTTTCATATTTTGATGAATAATGAATAATACTGAATTTTGGTTCAAAACTATATTTCAGTTTAATTTATTTATATACATATAATATGTTTTAAATTGGTTTTAAATTATATTTAGATAAATTTTAAATAAATTAATCCAATTTAATTCATTGGAATCAATTTCATATTGAAATTGGGTATAAAATCAATTCAATCATTTGAACATTCTCACTTTAAAAACCTGTTGTTTTGTCCCGTCCGTGGGATTATTTTAAAATTAATTTCTGCCAATTCTATGATTATAATTTTAAAATTGGATTTAATATTTTTAATTATAATTATTTATAATTTTTAATAATGTAAAATTATTTTTTATCCAATATATTAGTGAATGTAATTAAAATTAATTACAATGATTAAGGAAAAAACGAGTTTACATAGTAGTTAAACATTATCTTAAGGGTGAAAATACATTAGAAAGACATATAAAATCCATTACATGGAATTATTTAGAACATATCACCCACTATAATTTAAATTTACAATTATTTATGGCATTTTAGGTAAGGGATACCACTCAATAGTGTTTCATTTTTATATTTATAAGAATTTTACTACTCCTCCACTATAAAATCCCGCCCACATCTTCACAACTATAAATAACTTTGGATAGTATAAAAACTACCCAAATAAGCTCAAAACTTCACTCCCTTTATCCTAGAAGCTTCACTTTGGTAAAAAATCCAAACACAGAATCCCTTTGGTGCAAACCCAAAGGGGTTACCCGAAAGAGAGGTAACATTATTCAATGTTTATTTTTGTTTTATTTCATTATCCAACTATTAAGTTATTATTATTACACTATTATATAATAAAATTATTATAAACAATATACTGATATGTTTTATTGTAAATTTTTTACCTACACTCACAACACTTCCATCAAATGGGTAATGAACTTACTGTTCGTGTTTACATCAGACTACCACATCGCGAAATGATGTCATTCGTTTTTCATTTACCACCTATCATAGTTGAGAATTATGATATACATACTATTTTTTATGACATACATGATGAATTTAATCTTATTTAATTATTATATAAAACATAACATCATGCTTTCCATTTTTTGTATATATGATAACTTCATTTGGGGATGTGTGGACTACCGCATCCTTAAAGCGATGTGATTCATTCACATTTTACATGGAATGTATTATGGATAATTTTAGTAAACATATATGATATATATGAAATATTAATTCTACTATAATGATAATATATATACATATATTTCATTTACTTTCATTCTTTCAATACATGAATAAAACGAAAACAACGTTCATGCATAAATACGACTTACCATCTTTTTGAACGGTGTATTCCATTTCATATTTCTATATTTCAGAAATTATTATAAATATTTATATAATTAGTATATATTATATTTAAATCATTTTTTAATTTTAGTAAATAATTAAATAATTATCTATGTAAGAGGATTAAGAATAACAAGTCAAAACATATATGAAAAACAAATCAGGTGTTATCCAAAACAAAACATTAACATGAAATTTTCAATAAAAAAGTAATATAAAGTCATAATCAAATAATATATGGTATGATATATAAGAACATGGTTCTATGTTATATTTATAATAAACTTATACTTGTTATACTGGATGTTTGAACATGTATGAATAAAGTCAATACATAAGGTAAATGTTTTCTCATATCACTTTCATTTATGTGAGACTTATTCCATATCCACAATCATTTCTATTTGTGTGGTGTATATACTTATATGAATGTATTATCTTATTATTGTACATGAATTTATGGTTATTTACACATACATTTTATGATATTTATTTCATGAGGTTTATGGTTCAAAACTTACCAAATAAGTAAAGTAATTTTTGTCATAGTTTTTCTTCTTTGATATACATACCATGTTATGAACCTATAATATTCTAAAAGGTGTATATGCTTCTATTGGTCATGTTATATCATTAATATTATTCTTTTCAAGATATTTTAATCCTAATTTAATTTTATTATTTAATAGGGATTATGATTCAATGTTACCAAAGTGGTAACAGTTTATTACTACAATCTCATCATTTATTGAGATTGTTTATGATTATGCTTTTGTTGATGAAATATTATGATCCACATCTCAAGAACTCTCATGAATTTTATTATCCTATTATTATTTATGATATCTTCATTTAATGGTACCATTATTCCATTATTTGTTACTTAATATTATTAATAAAATGTTTTAAATAAAATATAACTTTATTTCTCATTTTAATTGGAAATATATGTTTTTCTAGAACCATGTTATCTAAAAATGTTTTAATATTATTTTTAAAAGATTTTTTTACCCATGTTTTACCTATTAAATAATTTTTTTAAAAGGAATATTCTTGTTATTTTTCAATCAGGGTACTTTTCTAAACTTTTTATTGTTCTAAAGGAATGTTCAACATGTATACATTTACCCAACATAATGACCATCATTTTCTTGAATCATCCTTTTCAAGTTTACAAGGTCACTTTATATCAATAATTTTTTTCCTAATATTATATGCACTCATTTTTCTTAATTATTTTTCAATGTAAAAGTATTTCAAAATTTTTTAAAAATTGTTTTAAATGATTTTCAATCTTCCTTTATAAGTTCTCAAGGAAAACGTTTTTTCCAATTTTTTCAACATTCATTTATAAGTATTCATGTAAAAAAATTTACAAGATTCCTTTATGTGTTTTCAAGGAATTATGTTTTCAAAATATCTTCTAGTTTATTTTCAAATATGATGGTTTTGAAAAAAAATTATGTTTTAAAACCATTTTTTAATGAATAAAGGATATTTTCCTCTAGAAATGTTTTAAAATTATTTTAAATATTAATTTATATGTTTTAAAACATTTTTTTAATGAAAATGATTTTGAATATGTTTATTGTTTTAAAAACTAAATTTGAAAGACAAATTATTTTTCTTAAGAAATTATCCAAGTGATATTTCAAAATATTTCTCCATATAATTTGGAATCCTTTTATATAGTTTAAGATTTATTGTGGAAATGATCTAATAATACCATTAATATTTTTTCTTTAATGGTTTATGTTTTGATGGAATGATGTTTATGACACCTGTTTCTCTTCCATGGGTTATATTCTTATGAAACCCACTTCTTTTCACAGGTTATGATTTTATGAAATGATTAGGAAACCTATCTATTTCCCACAGTTTATGATATGATGACATATTTATAATACCCATTTTATTTCTCGGATTATTATATAATGTTTAAAACACACATATATTTTTATGGTTCATGATATAATGATTTTTTTATCTTGAGGCACATGTATATATGATTTCATTATGAGATGGGTGAGATATATATATATATATATATATATATATATACCTTTAATGAAGTGTGTAATGATAAGTGTTTTATGTGCTCAAAGGATACATGGGCAAGAATCCCAATCATGATGATAAGAGGCAGAAGGGTCATAGCCCAAGACTGAAAAAGAGGGTACACGAGTTGTAGCCCAAGTCCAAAAACAAGATTCTAGATGGATTATAGCCCAAGACGAAAAGAAAAAGGCTAGAAAGTCTGTATACCATGCCCAAAAACAAGATGTTACATTGGTTGTATCCTAAGACCCCAAACAAGAGAGTTGAAAGGTTGCATTACAAGCCCAAAAACAAGAGGGTACATGGGTTGTTAGCCCAATCCCAGAGAAGGTACATTGGTGATTAGATCAAGCCTAACATGTTTACATGTTCTTGGTAGATATTATTTAAATAAGATTTTTTATGCTTATGTGTATGGTACAATTACACTTCTTATTCCTATGATATGTTCTCATGGATTATTCTCATGATTCTCTTTTGATTATTGTCTTATGAACTGAAAATCATTATTCCATGACTCTTTATTATGATATTTGATATGAAGGGTATGATATTATAATGTTATGATGATGTTATCATACCCTTATTCTCATGTTATGCTTACATATATCTCTTGTTTACCATTACAAAGAATTGTATCTCACCCCTTTCTTATGTTTCTGTTCCCCAGGTTATGAAGAAACATTTTAAACAAGAGCACTAAAGGGAAAGATCATTAAGGGTTATGTTTTATATCTTTCACCATGTTAGAATATTATGTTTCCAAGATTCCAAAGACACTAAACTATTACCCTAATTGGGCATGTATTTCTATAATGTGATTAATATTCATCTAAAATGATGTAATATCCCTGTTTGTTAAGAATGAGTCTCTATAGTATGATTCTTAAACATTTTCATTAAAGGTTTTAGGATGTATCCTACTATGTATACTTATATTCTAACCCCTCCCCCCCCCCCACATATTTTCAAGGTCCATAGGAGGCTGTTGATGATTAATTTTGGAATTATTAGGTTGTGTACATCATTTATGGGTTTTTGGTGTTCATGGTCACTATCGTAGGTCTTTCCCTAGTATATTTCTATTTTTTCATTCATTGTATATTATTTAGTGTATTTTGATCAGTTTATTTATTATTATGGTGTTGATTGATGGATTCATTTCCATTCTTGAGAATATGAGGGTAATGAGTCCTATATTTTTGTAATTTATTCCTTCAGTTCAAGTCAGTAATCCATGGCCTGTTGGATGTGGTCTTTATAGTTCACTCTTTTTTTCACTACCAACCTAGTAGGGGTACCAGTGGGGGTAGGTCATGATATTATTAAACTTTAGAAAAAATCTAAAATATCTCTATGTATGCAATAGTTCCATCTTTGTCCTTTTTTCTACATGTTATTGAAATTACTCTAGTATTCCCTCATAATATATTTGATTTGATATTTTAGAATGATCACCATTAAAACACCACATGTTATCACCTCATTTTCCTCTAAAAACATTCATCACAATCAATCCAATTCTCATATGAATAAATATATATCTTTATGAATTAAATTTAGATAAAATATATAATATAATTAAATTTTTTCCAAACCATGACATGGTGTTTTAAGTCAATGAGTTTTAATAAAAAATACAAAATCCTTTAATTAAAAACTCTCAATAAATATGTCTATTTCCATCTTTCAAATTTCATAGCATGACCACACCTAGTAATTTTTTTCACCCGAAAATTTCATGGTCAAGTTTTATTCTATTTTAGAAGCCTCAAAAAATTATACCTAGAAACAAATCCACTAAAAAATTTTAAACCAATAATAAAATATCATATTTATGAAATATTTCATTAAAAAATTCTCTTTTAAAATTTATAATATATTTTCAATAAAATACCAAAATATCCACTTCTTCAAAATTTCTACCACCATAATGTGGTTATATGTATATCCTTATTTTTACACTATAATTGAGGACAATGATCAACTCCTCTTAATAATAGAATGACCATATATTCAATTTTTTTTACTAAACCATAAATTTTAACATGACATTTTTTAATATCCTTTAGCCTTAAAAAAATTTACAAAAAATTCTTTCCCCTAAATGACTTCAACCATGATAGTGGTTTCTAGTCTTAATTGTGGTTAATAAAACCATAAATTGGTATACTCCATTACAACATGGTTTGTCCCTCTTCATAAATAGACTCTAAAAAACATTCTATGTCAACTCCATACTTCTTAAAAATTCCAAATATATCATATGGAATACATAAAGTTAAATTTCCATACATTTCTAATAATTGTTTTTAAAACACGATCCACTAAAATTAATTTTATTAATTTGAGTTCCATAATTCTCCCTTTTCCCTACTAAGGTTCCAATATATGTAATTTTACAACCAGATAAATCATGAATCACTATTCATAGGATACCATTTATGTTTCTCTATCATTAAATGAATAAGTATCTAAGAATTTTGGAATTTATCAACTTATTGATAATGTATATTAAAAATAT
This sequence comes from Viscum album, assembly GCA_963277665.1. Lineage (NCBI taxonomy): Eukaryota > Viridiplantae > Streptophyta > Magnoliopsida > Santalales > Viscaceae > Viscum > Viscum album. The sequence continues at coordinate 1,834,402,051 of OY728160.1, forward strand.
ACAGAACCTTCATTACATGTTTAAATTTTAAACACATATAATAACAGCTTAAAACTTAATTCAGACACATAATCAATTTTTATTAGATTCAAAATATTGATAGATACAAAATGAGGAATAAAAATAAACATGGTTGTAAAATATATATTATATCTCACCCTTATAATAAAATATAATGATATGATATAATTCACCCACAATATATCACATTTTATTTTATACTATGTAACATATAATAAAATATTAATTTAGGGAATATATATTTTAATATCCCACTTTCACTAAAGCCTCATAGATTTTATATACACCTCACATATTTTTTAATCATATATAAAAAATTGTGAAAACATACCCAAAACACTTTTAGAATAAAATTTGAAGCTCCTTTGGATGAACTATCATATAAAATCTCCTAGTTTTGGAAAAATATTTTACACCAAAATGAATCCTCATTTATACAGTCTTATGTGTTCCCTTGTAGAACTTTGTAGCATTGATAATTATTATGAATTCTTAATTCATAACTATAATCAAAGATAAAGTATTTGGAAAAAATAATTTTTATTAAATCTATATTGTTATTGGACATGATTTTCATGTTAGGTTTTAGTGTTGAATACCCTTATCAAAATTTAGTAGAAAAACCACTAGAAACATTTTCAATAATATTTTACCATCTATTTGAATTCAATAAAACATAAAAAATAATGTGTCCCTTTTATGTGTGTATTTTATCTTTCAATCTTCTTATACATACGATTGGTCAGTATCCCTTAGCGGTAAATAAATCTTTCCTCCAAGTGTAATAATTGGGTTGTATTAATATTTTAATGATAGCTTTGTCTTTTAGTTTCACATACATTTCCAAATTATATTTATATAAAACTTTATCCTTTTATTTCATAAATCATGAGAGAATTTATATTTACCTCTAAGGATTCTATTTGTATCCCAAATGTTTTATAAATATTTGGTAATGAATGAAAAATTTCATAAAACTTTCATAACATTATAACTCTTTATAACTTGTGACTCATATTTATGATTAATTTTTTAATTTTTATACAAATATTATAGATGTTTAAAATCCTTAAACAAAATTAAATGATATTTTAATTTATTAGGTCAACAAAAAATTTGAGAAATAATAAATCAATTTTTATTATCATATAACACATGCACAACCACATATAGAGTCATGACATAGTGAATTTTAGTATGGTGTATTTTAATTAAACATAAACCATGATGTGGTTAACATATCTATACAATGTTTTATCTTTAGGGTGTATTTATATAAATTTCTCTTTTTCAATAAAGCCATATAGTCTTTATAAACATTCATCTTATGTCACATTGAAGTTACATTGGATCAAATAAAAACTGATAGGGGGGGTGAATTAGTTGTTCACTTATTATATGTTTTAATACTTTTAGAAAATTAAACCCTGCAACCTATTTTGATTTATTTATTTATAAACTTTTATTAAATTCTCATGCATTCAAAAGTAGAAAATAAAGTAAATCACACATGTTTTACAAGGTTCAGACTCAGTGTGAGAACCTACATCCTTGCTATAGCTACTCCTAGGGGTCTATATAAATTTTCTATTATAAATAAGTGAATACAACTTGTTCTAACTCCCATTAGACACCTTCTATATCACAATATGAATGATTATACTGACTCCCATCAATTTACAATCTTTTTTGATGAAACAATTGATCCAAATAGAATAATAAATACATAGTAAAAACTACTCCATAATTGTTCAGTCTAAATCCTCAGTCCGATTTTGCTGGATAATATTTTCTCAATCTGACATGTTTGGATCTAATTCTCTCAATTGAACCAGTATGGGTCTAATTATTCTCAATATGACGAGTCTGGATTTGATTCTCTTAATACAATGAGTCCGAATATGATTCTCTCAATAAGATGAACCCATTCTCAATTTGCATAACTCAAAATTTGCTTAAATAATCTATACGATCTTCTTTAGTCTGATAGAATCAATCTAATTGAATTAATACGACCTTATCAATATGATCTTTCTCAATCCAATAAATAATATTTAAAATGTCTGATCCTCCTCTTGTGATATCTATATGAAAATGGATCTCACTTTATTTCTTCAGTGCTTGACCTTTTTTTCTTGTGTAAAAGTTTTCAAATAATGATCCGCGCAAGTATATATTGGTGACTCACAAAAACAAAATTGGGAAACTAGAAAACCTTCCACACTTCCTCAAATTTTAAAATCTCTGAATATCTCTCTCATTTAAACTTAAAATTTTACTTTTTCAATCCCCCATATATTTCTCTGAGATTTATGTAAGATTGAATTTCACATTTTACTTCTTCAACTCTTCATAAAACTTCAAGAATTTTCTTTTTTTCTACTTCTTAACAAACTCAATAAGATTTATATTTATTTTTTAGTGAATTGGATTTCTATTTATTTCCTAGTTAATCCAAATTCTATTGCTTTTTAAGTGATTCTATTTTTTGTATCCTTCTTAGTGAATCTAAATTTTTTATTCTTCTCAGTGAATCCAATTTCTGTATCCTTCTTAGTGAATCCAAATTATGTATCATTCTTTGTGAATATTAATTGAATTCAAATTATGATGAAATTCCCATTATAATGGAATTATCATTATAATGGGGTTCCTATTATGATGGAATCTCCATACTTTAACTTTGAAATTATTCAAACATCATCAGATTCACACATTCAAACATCTGGATCCGATCTTCTGAAACATTATGACTTTGATGGATTTCTTCATAATTTTTTAATCACCATTACAATGAAATTCTCATTACGATAGAATTTCTCATTACTATGAAATTCTTTTTTATTCAATTTTTAATTTCTTCAAACCTCTCTACTATTTTTTCAAGATCTTTTATCATGAAATTTTTCATGATTTTTGATAACTTATTGATCTGAAAAGCAATAGATGATTTGGTTTTTAAAGTATAAAAACATCTAACTTCTTATTTCACAATCTACATTAAAAAACTCTTCAGTAACAATACACCATACTCACTTAAAAACATCTTTTTTTATTTTGTTATTACACAGGAAATATTCCCTAAAAAATTTCTACCTCCGATTCTTTTGGATCCGATGTTCTGAATATGATTCAGATGAATCCAATTATTTAATAAACTTTCAAATTTCTTAAAAAAACTTCATTACTATGAATAATATTTGATTCCTTGAAAAAAACATTCCTATACAAAAAGGGTTAGTTTTCAAAAAAAAACACATTTTTAAAATAACTTATCATAAACATTATTCAATCTCCACCCTTATATTTGTTGAAAACCCTTTTTAAAACTTTTCCAACTCTTAGAAATTTTCCACAACTCAAATTTTGTAAATTAGTCAAGTTTTTTTACTTTTATCAAATCATATAATTTCTCAAAAGAGAGTGTCTTGACACCACACTACTGGATAAAGTAATTTTTTTGAAAGAATTAAATCCCATAGTGAAAAGAAAATTTTGAGGCCATGTAAAGAAAAAATCCCCCTCACATTAATATTTTCATATCACTCTTTTTTTATCTATCATTCAATGATAACCACATATTAGGATTCATTTAAGAAGATTATAAAAAAAATTCTTACAAATTAAAAGTTGTTACTTTTTATCACCCTTTTCAATATAATCCAAAAGACAGTGGTGGTATTTCCTTATGAGGTTTAGGAAGACATGGGAGGATCATGAACATGAAGTTTTAGTCTCAATTCCACAAACATTTCTATCATCGTTACTTTTTTAAATATATCAACAATATAATACTTTGTTGAAATATATTCCCGAAAAACATCTCTAGTAGCAACTTTATATTTTATAAAGTGAAAATTTATATCAATGTGTTTTTATATTGAATTTTGGATAGTATTATTATAAAGATCAATTTCACTCCAATTATCAAAAAGTATCATCAATGGTTTAGAAAATTTTACTTTAAAATATTCTATCTGAACTTTCATCCACAACATTTGATTACCATCTTAAGTAGCTACAACATATTCAAATTTTGTTGTGATAAAAGTTAATAAAATTTGTTTCTTACTATTCCAACATATACAACATTAACCTAAGAAAAACGTTCCTCCTATGGTTAATTTCCTATCAGTACAATCTCCAGTCTAATCAGTTTCAGTATAACCATGAAACTTCATCTCACTATTTATTTTGTATAAAAACACACGTGAAGTTTTCCCTTTAACATATCTCATAATGCTATTTCCTTCCAACATATATGTTTCTTTAAGATTACTTTTATTCATGGAATGAAAATTCACATCATAAAAAATATTAGGCCTTGGGGATGTAAGGTAAAGAAGACTTCATATCAGCTTGAAAAGTCTTTCTGAATCACATTTATTCCAGATTCATCTTTACTCAAATTATTTCTCAATAAAATAGGTGTTAAGACTTCTTTGGATTCTTCCATCACAAAATTCTTTAACAATTCTATGTTATACTATTCTTGAGATAAGAAAATGTATTTGTCCTTTTGATGAACTTGTAAGCCAAGAAAGAAAGTTAATTCACTTAACATACACATTTAAAAATTCTTCTTCATTTCCTCCGAAAATGTTTTTCAAAAATATTCTCTATCCCTAAAAATAATTATATCATCCATAGAAACAACTACAATTAAATATCAGGAGTCAACATCATTCACATATAAGTTTCTATAAACTTTTTCTTTAGAAAAGTTCAAAATTTTCAAACAATTTTTATGTTTATAATACCAACCACGTGGTGCTTGTTTCATCCCATACAAAGAATTATTCAATTTACAAACTTTGTTTTCATCCCCATTAAGTAGAAACTGACAAGCTTGTTCAATGTAAACTTCTTCGTAAATTTTACCATATAAGAAATATGAATTTACATGAATCTGATAAACTTTGTAATTATGATGTGAGGCCACTAAAATAAACATTCTAATTATTTCTAATCTTAAAAATGGGGAAATGTTTTCTTCAAAATCAACACCTTCCACCTGTACATAGCCTTTACAAACAATCCTTACTTTATTTCTTGAAAATTCTCCAATTTTATTTAACTTATTTCTATAAAACCACATGATCATGATAACATTTTTATTTTTTTAACATTAGACAAGTTCCCATGTTTCATTCTTTTCAATCTGATGTAACTCTTCATTCATATCATCCACCCATTATTTGTGTTTAATAACTTCTAAAACCGATTCCAGTTCAGCTTTTAAGATAAGTGAATCTGATTATATAATATAAACTTTCTTATTATCTATATTGGATCCTTATAATCCCTAATAATGTTTTTGGATTCAACATGTTATTTTAATTTAGTAAATTTCAATGTTTCTTTCCCAATTGAAATTTAATCATCACACGATTATTATGAATCTTGATATGGATGTTTTTAATTACTTTCACTATTGTTGGAATTATCCAATTTATCCACCTCAACATTCGGAAAATATTTTTTAAGGAACTTTTATTTTCAATTACATTCAAATATGAAGAGTCCACCAACTTTTGTATATATGTTTTCCAACATGTTTAACTTCTTCCATTTGGTGAATTACCCATAAAAGTTCCTTTCCCATCATTCTCATCAGACTTTCCCAAATATAGATTTTTGATTTTGATAAAACATGGACTTCCAAAAAAATTTAATTATTTCAATGAAGTCTTTTTTTTATAACACATTTCACAATAAGTCATGATAGTTTCCAGTCACAATAAGAATCTAGTTTGAACATGTACAATAGTACTAATAGCTTCTCTCTAATAAAATTTTGAAAGTTTGTAATATGCTAACACAATTCATTGCATTTCCACCCAACTTATATTATTTATTTCTTCTACTCCATTTTTCTAGAGTATAGGTATAACTATACTGATTTTTGATTCCATGATTTGTCAAATAAGTTTCAATAGTATTACTTATGAATTTGGTACTATTATCTATTCTCAGCTTCTTTATGGAAACCCCCATTTCTTTTCAACATATTTTATGAAGAATTTGAACATTTTAATAGCCTCTAACTTGTGAATCATAAAAATGATGTTTTTAATATGATTGAAATCATTAATAAAAGTGATAAAGTATAAATATATTTTTTTGATTGATATCTCATTAGGCCACATAAATTGGAATGAATAATATCAAGGAGTCTGGTATATTAAATCTCAAATATATTATGACTTTTATTAGTCATCATTACTTTCTAGAAATTAATACAAACATCTCCATATCTTCTTTTCAATTCTGGAAAATTTTGAACAACATAAACTTTATAAAGTTTATTCTTGTTTTTATACCCAAGGTGGCCAAGTCTTTGGTTCCACAATTTGTTTTCATCTTCAGAACTGAATAAACACTAGTTGTTGAATTTTCTTATTTGAAAGATATTTTCACTAGTTCTTTCTCCTTTTGTAATAACGTTTCCACATTTCACACTTTTGATGATACAAAAATATTTTCTAAAAAAAATATTTTTCATCTTAATAAAAAGTTGAATTACACTAAGTAAGTTATGTTTTATCCTATCAATAAATAAAAATTCCATACATTTTAACTTTACCGCTTCATATAAGCCATTTTGATTCCTTTTATTTTTAAGGAACAATAATTTCCAAATTTAACATCCCCTCCATAATTACATTCAACACGTTTCAATATTTTTATGTCACCTATAATATGTGAATAGAATCCACTATCAAATATCTATGGTTTTATTCTTTTACTTTATTTCAATGTTGTCTCAACAACATAAGATATTTTCTTTAAATTTATTCTTTTCTAGTTTCTTTTCTTTTCTATGATAAGAAGCTTATTCTAGATGGAGTTTCATACACCTTTCATCCTGATGACTAGCCTGATCACATCTTTCTAAAACTTCTTCCAAACATAAAAATTGATTTTTTTGGAACGTTTTTAACATCTTGAGAATTAACCTTTTCAACTTTCTGTAGGTTAAGAAAGTTATATATTATAATTTCACTATATCTTCCACTTTTCTAAAAACTTCTTCTTGGTAGAGATAATTAGTTCCAAAAATTATAACATATATTCCCATATATTAAAAAACACCATAAATAGCCATAAAATCATGATTTTATGTTCAATAAAAAAAATTATATAGAAACTTTGTTGAGGTTGGTAACATATTTCATCTCTAATATACTCAGGACATGGACCATCTCTTCTTTTCAGTTATTTTTATACTTTTGTGGATTTTATATGTTTCTCACATCCTTTATCCACTTATTATTTCCCTTTACTGTTTTTGGGAACCTAAAATGTTAAAATAATCAGATGAAACATTATTTTTCATGAGATAAGATTTCACCTAATTCTCGTATTGAGCCTACTTAGCCTATTTTGAATTTTTAGCTTTTACTTCTGAAGCATTGTTGAATTTTTCATTAATCTTCCTCAAGGTGATTTTAGGCTCAAGAAATTTTGATTAAAACTTGTTAACCTCTTCTTCCTTATCTTCCAGCTTCTTACTAAGATCTTCAATCATCATTCCATATTCAACAATTCTGAGTTTGTAACTTAAAATCTTTTGAATGTATTCATCCTCCTAATTGATGACATCTTTTATTCCATTAGTAAATTATTAAAAATATTTATTCATTAATATAATTTCTTTCTTGAGATTTTTTTCTCAAGACATGTAACAAGTTTTGTTTTAAGATGATACCCTCTATAAGATTATTCACCACCTTTTTCACTCTCTGAAAAATATTTTATTTTCTCTACTTTTACAATAAAGGTTCTGAATTTTTCTAAAATTTAATCTTCAAAATAATTGTTGTTAATTGAGTTTTATTCAACTTTCTTACTCAACATACTTCTTTTGTTTCATATAAACTTATTCTTGTATATGTTGGAAGACTTTTCTTCTTTATCATTTTTGTTCAACTTCCTCCATCAATGTTTTTCATTGGAATCATATCGATATTATCTAACATTATTCTTAGGGAAATTCATAGAAAAGTTTCTGATTCCACCACACTCAAAAAAAAGTAAGAGGAAGTTTACCTTCAAACTTTTATATTCCACTTCAATAGTTGTTGGATATAAGATACATTATTTTTTTCATTCAACTCATCATCATATTTACCTTCAGAATCATAAGGATCTACTTATTAAACATCATAAATTTTCTTCTTTCTCATAGCTTCCATAGAAATTTCATCTTTCATATTATTTTTAAACATTGGATCTTTCCTCATTTAATAAGCAACAATAAAGTTATGCAATTCATCAAGAGATAAATCATCCTTATCTTATAAAGAAGAAATTTTAGAATCAAATCTATCTAAAAATTTTCTCATAAGTTTCTATAAAATTATAGAATATTCAAGGACATATCTAAATCTTATGATTTTGAAAAAAAAATTATTTACTTTGAAGAAGTATTCATCAATTGTTTCTTCATATCTCATTCTGATGTCTTCATAAATATTTTCCCATATTTTTATATTTTCTTCATTAACTTTTGTATTCCCTTTGAAAACACTTTCCAGCTTTCCCCACATACTTTTTGAGGTTTTGAGACCTATCAATTTCTGATAAAATTTTTCTAATAAGGATGTGAGAAAATAATTTCTAGCCTTTACATCAACTTATATATTTCTCTTATGAGTAAATTTCATAGTAGCATCTTTCCCAATTGGTGGAAAACTAATAGTAGTAGTTTCAACCACATCTAGGCCAAAATATAGGTGCTATGGAATCATCTTATTCTTCCATCAATAATAATGTTTTATATAAAATATAGGAATTCATATACTATTGATAGAATTGATATTATCCATGGTAAGGGTTCAATAAGGTAACCAATCTCTAATACCAATTGAAGTTACAAAAAATTGAATAACAACTAAGGGGGTGGGGTTTGAATAAGATGTTCACTTTTATAAGTTTTTAGAAACCTAACCCTAGGAACCTATTAATATTTATTTAATTATCAAATTTTAGTAAGTACTCATGCATTAAAAAGTAAGAAAGTATGCAAAGAACATATTATTTATAAGGTTTGACCTCAGTGTGAGAACCTATATCCTTTCCATAGCCACTCTCGCTGGTCTATGTAAATTAACTATTATGAAGAAGTGAATACATATTGTTCCAACTCACATTAGACAAATTATATCTCTTAATAGTAATAATTATACTGACTCCCTTCAGTTTACAATGTTTTATTATAAAAATATTTTCCAAAAAAATAATAAATAATTTTTTGAAACTTCACTAAAATTTATCAGTATGAATCATCAGTCCAATTTTATAGGATTTGATTTTCTCAATATGACAAGTCTAGATATGATTATCTCAATATAATCCATCTGGATCAAATTATTCTCAATATAATGATACTTGATCTAATTCTCTCAATATGATGAGTATATATCTGATTCTCTCAATATGACGGAATCAATATGGTGAACCCATTCTCAATTTTAAAAAATAAAAATCAAATCAATTTCTCAATATAATATTTTCAAGTATGATTGAATAAATATGATGGATTGAATAAAATCTTCTCAATATGATCTTTCTCAATTCAGTAAACAAACATTCAAATTTCTAATCCTCCTAACAATATTTATGGCTGGAAATGACTCTCACTTGATTTATTTAGCGCTTCTCCTTTTTCTCTTGTGTGAAATTTCTCAAATGAATGAATGACATGAGTTAGTATTTATAGGTGAATCAGAAAAATAAAAGTGGGAAACTTGAAAATTTTCCATGTTTCCTCAAATTTCAAAATCTATTAATATTTTTTGCATTAAAACTTGAACTTTGACTTCTTCAATACTCCTTTTATTTCTCCATGATTTACGAAAAATTGAATTTCAAGTTTGAAATCTTCTACTCTTAATAAAAAATCTTGAATTTTATTTTTGAGTGGTATTCATAATCAACTCAATATGATTTCTATTTCATTCTCAGTGAATCATATTTCTGTTTCTCTATAAATTAATTCTATTTCTATTTCATTCTCAAGGAATCTAAATTCTGTATCCTTCTCAATGAATCTGAATTCAGTGTCTTTGGTGAATCTGAATTCTATATCCTTCTCATTGAATCTGAATTTTGTATCCTTATAAGTGGAATTAAATTGAATTCTCATTATGATGGAATTCCCATTACAATGGAAATATCATTACAATGGGATTCCCATTATGATGAAATCTCTATAATTAAACTTTGAAACTATTCAAACTTCATTAGCCTCTCACATTCTGACTTCTAGATCCTATATTTTGAAATATTCTATATTTGATGGATTTATTCATAATGATGGAATCCCCATTATGATGAAATTTTAACTTTGATAGGTTTTTTCATTACGATGGAATTCTATACTCTAATTTTTTTAATTTATTCAATCCTCTCCATTATTTCTTCAAAATATTTTATCATGAAAGTTCTCATGATTTGTGACAACTTATTGATTTTAAAATCATTATCTAATTTGTTTTAGAAATAATGAAAAAAATTAACACCTTTTTTCACAATCTACTTTTAAAAACTCTTCATCAAAAATAAAAATTCTTCACTCAAGAATTTATTTCTTTCTATGATTATAAAAAAGTAAAAATTCCAAGAAACAATAATTTCTACCTCTGATTATTTTGGATCTGAGGATCTTAATATAATGTAGATGGATCAAATTCTTGAAATAAATTTTTTATTTCTTACAAAATCTCATTATGATGGACTGGATCTGATTCTTGGAAAACAAAATCATTCCTATACAAAAAATGTTAGTTGTCAATAAATACAAAAAAATATCAAAACAATTTATCACAATGGTTCTTTAATACCCCCTTTGTATTTGTTGAAAACCCTTGTTAACAAATTTTCCAACTCTCTAAATTTTTTCACAACTCAACTTTCACAAACAACTCAAGTTTTTTTAACTTTTATCCAAACATAGCCTTTCTCAATAGTGAGTGAGTAGACCCCACACTACTAAATAAAGTAATTTTTTTGAAATAATTCTATTCCCTAGTGAAAAGAAAATTTTGTGGCCATGTAGAGATAAAATCCCCCTAACTTTTATATTTTCCTCTCACTTTTGCTTTTCTCTCTTCCATTCTATGATAACCACAACCTCATATTCATTTAAGAATATAAGTAAAAACTTCTTACAAAGTAAAAGTTGTTACTCTATCTCCCCCTTCGTTAACATAATCCAAATCACAATGGGGGTAGTTCTTTATGAGGATTAAGAACACATGGGAGGAGGCTCAACATAAAGTTTTAGCCTCAATTCCAAAAGCCATTCTTCTAGAATAGATTTTTTAAGAATATCAGTAATCTGATACTTTGTTGAAATGTATTCTATAAAAAAATCTCCAGCAGCAAACTTATCTTTTATAAAGTGAAAATTTATATCATTGTGTTTTGATCTTGAATGTTATAGAAGATTCTTCAAAAGATCAATTGAATTTTGATTATTATAAATTATCTTCAATGGTTTAAAAAATTTACTTTTAAATATTACAGCTGAAATTTCATCCACAACATTTAAGTAAAATATTGATTAGCTTCAACTTACTCAGATTCAGATGTACTCAAAGTTAATGAAATTTATTTCTTACTATGTCAACTCACACAACATTCACGCAAAAAAAATGTTCCTCCTAAGGTTGATTTTCTATCATTATAATCTCCATACCAATCAAAAATAGTATAACCATGAATCTTCATCTCGCTATTTATTTTTTATAACAACCCATGTGAAGTTATTCATTAGACATATCTCAGAATCCTCTATTCTTCTAGAATATGAGATTCTTTCAGATTACTTTGATACCTGAAATAAAAAGTCACAACATAACCAATATCAGGCCTGGAGCCTATAATGTAAAGAAGACTTCTTATCATCTTATGAAAGTATTTATAATTCATAATTATTCTAGATTCATATTCACTCAATTTTTTTCTCATTGAAATAAGAGTTGAAAATTCTTTTAATTCATCCATCTCAAACATATTTAACAATTCCCTGTCATACTTTTCTTGAGATAAGAAAATATATTTTTCCTTTTTTTTTGAACTTATAAGACAAGGTAGAAAGTTAATTTTCCTAACATAGACATTACCAAATTATCTTTCATTTCCTTAGAAAATCTTTTAAAAAAATATTCTCTATCCCTAGAAAAAATAATATCATCCACATAAACAATTAAAATTAGATCTCCAGAGTCAACTACTTTCACATATAAGTTCCTATCAAAATTTCCTTCATAAAAGTTCAATATTATCAAACATTTTTCAAGTTTATAATACTAATAACATAGATATTGTTTCATCCAACACAAATATTTACTCAATTTAAAAACTTTTTTTTCATCGTCATCAAGTAAAAACCCATAAGGTTGTTTAATGTAAACTTCTTCATCAATATCACCATTTAAGAATGATGAATTTACATCCATCTGATCAAATTTGAAATTAAAAGGTGCATCCAATGATATAAACATTTTAATTATTTTTAATATTAAAAATAGAGAAAAATTTTATTCAAAATACACACCTTCCTCCTATGAATTGCCTTTACAAACAAGCTTGCCTTTGTTTCTTGAAACATATCCATGTTCATTTAACTTGTTTCTTTAAACCCACTTAGTTCTGATAACATTTTTACTTGTTTTCCATGAAACAAGTTCTCATATTTCATTCTTTTTAATCTGATCTAACTCTTCATACATAGCATCCACCCATTATTTGTGTTGAATAGCTTTTAAAATTTATTTCGGTTCAACTTTTGAGATAAGTGAAGTCTGATTGAGTAATATCAACTTTCTTCTAGTCAGGACTGGAGCCTTTTGATTCCCAATAATGTTTTAGGTTTCAAGATGATTTTTTAAAGTTGTAAATTTCATAGTTTCATTCCCATATGAAATTTCCTCATCACGCGATTCTTATAAATGTTGATATGGATGTTTTGAATTAATTTCAGTTTTTTTGGAATTCTCAAGGTTATCCTCCTTAGAATTCTCAACAAATTTTGTTAAGGAACATTGATTTTCAATTACCTTATCATTATATACGTCCAACAACATTTTTAAACATTTTTTCTAACATTAGTAAATTCTTCCATTTGGTGAATAACCTATAAAAGCTCTTTCTTTATCTTTCTCATCAAACTTTCCCAAATCCAGATTTTTAATTTTGAGAAAATATGGACTTCCAAAAAAATTTATGTATTTAAATAAAGGTTTTTTATACAAAATTTCATAAGAAGTAATGATAGTTTAGAGTCTCAGAAGACATCTATTTTGAACATGTAAAAAAACTATCAACTTCTCTCTAATAGAATTTTGAAAGTCTATATTCTGCTAATATAATTCTTCCCATTACTTCCAAATTTCTATTATTTCCTTATAATAATCCATTTTTTGTGGAGTATAGGGAACACTATAATAATATTTTATACCATGATTTCTCATATAAGTTTCAAATGTATTGCTTGTGAATTTGGTACCATTATTTGTTCTCAAATTCTTTATAGAAACTGTTATTTATTTATCAATATCTTTTTTGAAGAATTTGAAAGTTTCAAAAGCCTCTAACTTGTGCTTCATAAACATGATGTTTTTTATTTGAGTAAAATCATTAATAAATGTGATAAAGTATAAATCTTCTTTTGTTGATTGATTACTCATCAGACCACATAAATCAAAATGAATAACCTCAAGTATTCTGGTAGATTGAATCTCAATTATATTATGACTTTCTAAAGTTATCTTTCCTTATTGAAAAGTAATTCAATCATCTTCAAATATTCATTTTAATTTTGGAATATTCTGAAAAGCATCAACTTTATAAAGTTTATTCTTATTTTTCCTCCCAAGGTGTCCAGGTCTTCAGTGCCACAATTCTTTTTCATCTTTAACACTCAAGTAATAGGAGTTATTGAATTATCATATTTGAAAGTGATTAGCAATGGTTATTTTTCATTTTGTAATTTTTTTACATAATTAAAACTTTTGATGATGTGAAAATATATTCTTAAAAAAACTTATTTTCAATCATACCAAAGTTTACTTACACAAATTAAGTTAGGTTTTATCCCATTGATAAACAAAAATTCCTTAGATTTGAACTTTTCATCTTCAATCTCATTTGTTTTGATTCCTCTAATTTGTAAAGAGATATCAATACCAAAGGTATTTTTTTCCTTCATAATGACTTTCAACATATTTCAGTATTTTTATATCACCTATAATATGTGAATAATAAACACTATCAAGTATCTATGGTTTACTTCTTCTAATTTCATTAAATGTTGTCTCAGCCACAAAATCCCTTTCCTCAACTTTCTTCTTTTTAGCTTTCTTTTATTTTCCATAATAAGAAACTTGTTCTAGAAGGAGTGTCATACATCTTTCGGCATGATGACCAGCCTGATCACATCATCCAGAAACATCTTCCAAGCATTCAAATTTATTTTTTGTAGGAAAGTTTCTAACATATTGATAATTATCATTTTCAACTTTCTATAGGATAGGAATGTTTCTCATTCTACTTTCTCTATTTCTTCCACTTTTCTAAAACCTTATTTAGGGTAGATATAAGTTGTTTCATAAATTATAATCTCAATACACATATATTACACCAAACTAGTAATAACCATCAAAACATGATTTTCTATTCAATAAAGATATTTCTCTATAGAATCTTTGTTTAGGTTGGTAACTTCTTTTATGTCTAAAATACTCAGGATATAGACCATATTTTCTTTTGAGTGAGTTTTATAGTTTTCTAGATTTGTTAGGTTTCTCACATTCATTATCCACCCAATCTTTCCCTTTATTTTCTTTCTAAACCTAAAATATTAAAAGAATAAAATGAAACATTATTTTTTGTAAGACATGGTTTCACCTGATTCTTATATTGAGTATTCTCAACATCTTTAGAGGTCTCAGCTTTTTCTTCTTGGGCTTTATTAAAGTTTTCATTCATCTTCATGAAGTTAATTTTAGACTCAAGAAGTTTTTATTGAAACTTGTTAACCTCTTCTTCCTTAGTTTCCAACTTCTTACTAAGATATTCAATCATCTTTACCTTCTAAATAATTATAAGTTATTAACTTGAATTATATTGAATGTATTCATCCTCCTAATTAATGACATATTTTCTTCCATTATAAACATATTCAAAATATTTATTCATTTATCTAATTTATTTATTGAGAGATTTGTTTTTTGAAATAAATTCATCAAGTTCTATTATGAGATGATGTAATCTATAAGATTCTCCACCAACTTCATCAATATCTGAGAAATATTTTGTTTTCCCAAATTTTTCAATGAAGGTTATGTATTTGTTTGAACTTTAATCTTCAGAAGAATTGGTTTCACTTGAGTCTAATTCAATTTTCTTAATCAACATACTTGTTATGTTTCAAGTAAACTTTTTCTTGTATCTGTTGCAATAATTATCTTCTTTATCATTTTTTTCCACTTATTACATCATGGTTTTTCATAGGAATCATCTCGATATTATCCAACTTTCTTCTTGGGGAAATTATAGAAAAGTTTATGATTCCCCCATAATCAAAAAATTTAATAGTATGTTTTCCTCTATTCGTTCCTCTTCCTCTTAGATAGTGTTTGGATATATGAGAAGTTATTTTTTTCATTCAACTCATCATCATATTTATCTTTAGACCCTTAAGGATCATCTTTTTCAATATCTTAAATTTGTATCTTTCTCATAGATTCAAAAGCCATTTCATCTTACATATTATTTTTAAACATTTGATATTTCTTCATTTCATAAAAAATAATAAATTTATGAACTTCATCAATAGATAAATTGTCATTATCTTCTAAAGAAGAAATTTTAGAATCAAAAAATTCTGGAAAGTTTCTAATAAATTTCTTCACAATTTTAGAATATTGGAGTATATATCCAAATCCTATGATGTTTCAAAAAAATTCATTTACTCTTGTGAAGTGTTCATCAATTATTTATTCATCTCTCATTCTTATGTATCCATACTTACTTTTCCAAATTTATAGCTTTTCATACTTAACTTTTTTGTTCCCTTTGAAAACACTTTTCAGATTTTCTAACATAATTTTTGAAGTTTTGAGACCCATCAATTTCTCATAAATTTTTTTTGATAAGAACAAGAGAATAAAATTTCTAAACTTTTCCTCAATAACAATATATCTATTATTAGTAAACTTCATAGGATCATATTTATAAATTGGTGTAAAACCAAAAGTAACAACATCAACAACATCCATGAAAAGTGATAGGAGATAAAGAATCATCCAATTTTCAATCCACAATAATTTTTTCCATCAAATATAGAAATTAATCTAATATTTATATAATTGATATTATCGATGATAATGATTAATCCAAGGAACCTGTCTCTGATACCAACTAATGTTCCAAAGGATTGAATAAAAATTGGGAGGGGGTGGGTGAATTAGTTGTTCAATTTTTATAATTTTCAATAATTTTAGAATCTTAACCACTATAACACATTAATATTTATTTCCTTATCATATTTTAGTAAATAATCAAGAATAAAAAATATGAATAAAAAGTGAATCACACAAAAATTTACAAGGTTCAGCCTCAATGTAAGAACTTACATCTTTTCCACAGCCACTCTCGTGGGTCTATGAAAATTAATTGTTATAAAGAAGTGAATACAACTTGTTACAACTCCCATTAGAAACCTTTTATCATCTGATAGGAATGATTATAATAACTCCCATATATTTAAAAAAATTTCTTATAAAAAAATTGAGCCAAATAAAATAATAAATACTTTGTTGAGACTGCTCCAAAATTACTCAGTTTGAATCCTCAATCCAATTCTGTTGGATCCAATTTTCTAAATCAGATGATCCAAGATATGATTCTCTCATTACAATTAGTCTGGATCTTATTCTTCTCAATAAGATGAGTATGGATCTGATTCCCTCAATATGATGGGTCTGGATACGATTCTGTCAACACAATAGACTCAATATGAAGAACCTATTCTCAATATAAGAAATTAAAACTCTACTCAAGTGCTCAATATGATATTATTTAGTTTTATGGAATAAATAAAATTTAATGAATATGATCTTCTCAATAATATCTTACTTAATCTGGTAGACAAACATTCAGCTGTCTGATCCTCCTCGTGAGATCTATGGCCAACGATGACTCTCACTTGATTACTTCAACACTCCTCTTTTTCCTCTGGTGTGAAAGTTCTCAAATGAAGAAATGGTCTGAACTAGTATGTATAGGAAACGTAGAAACACAAAATCAGGAAACTTTAAAACATTTCCCCTTCCTAAAATTTCAAAATCTGTGGATATATATCACATTTAAACTTTAACTTTGACTTCTTCAATCCTCTATATATTTCATTGAGATTTACCCAAAATTGAATTTCATGTTTGACCTCTTCAACTCTTTATAAAACTTCTAGAATTTTATTTTTGAGTCTTCTTCATATTAAAGACCAATATAATTTATATTTATTTCTTTATGAATTATATTTATGTTTCTTTATAAGTGAATATGAATTCTGTTTCTTTCTCAGTGAATCTTAATTTTATATCCTTATTAGTGAATCTGAATTCTGTATCCTTCTCAGTGAATCAGAATTCTATATCCTTCTCAGTAAATCCAAATTAAGTATCCTTATTAATTAATACTAATTTAATCCTCATTATGATATAACTCCTATTAGGATGGAATTCTCATTACGATAGGATTCCCATTTCAATGGAATCTCCATACATTAACTTTGAAATTATTCAAACTTCCTAAACTTCACACATTATGACTTCTAGATCAGATCTTCTGAAAAATTATACCTTTGAGGGATTTATTTAAAATGGTAAAATCCCCATTATGATTAAATTATCATTATGATATAATTTCTCATTACGATGGAATTATCTACTTTGTAATTTTGAATTTCTTCAAGCCTCTCCACCATTTATTCAAAAGATTTTATCATGAATGTTTTCATGATTTGTGATAAAATATTGATCAAAAAATCATCATCTTATTTAGTTTAGAATGTATAAAAAATTTCTAACTATTTATTTAACAATATAATTTAAAAAATCTTTATAAACAATACGACTTCTTTACTCAGCAACTTCGTTATTTCTCTGATTATGACAAAGTCAAACTTCTAGGAAACAAAATTCTACCTCTGATTCTTTTGGATCTGATGATCTGAATATGACATAGATGAATATTATTTTTTCAGAAAAATTTAACTTTCTTACAAAATCTCATTACGATGGAGTAGATACAACTCTTCGAAAACAAAAACATTATTATACAAAAAAGGTTAGTTTTCAAAAAATAAAAAAACTTTGTTAAAATGATTTATCAAAATGGTTATTCAAACATCATATGTAATAACATGTGAAATAATATCCAAATATCATTTTGAATTTACTCTATAATTAATTTTATATAATATATCATTAATTTCCACTATATGTTTCATCATATATAAAAATTATAAAAATCCATCAATTTTTTTTGAATATCCTTCAAAACATTTTGGAGTAGCTCTCAGAGTTTTGTATAGTTTTTTTTGACAAAAATAATCTACATTATTATAACCAAAAAGTGTAACCTCATAAAGTTTTTTATCATTGAAAAAACTTATGAATTCTCTAATCTGTAATTATATGTAGTGAGTGACTTCTATAAAATCATCAATTCTACTCACGCTATAAAGGGATCTAGAATTATATCTATTGAACACACGTATCCCTATACTTGTGTCCCATAGATGTATCATATACATTATGTATAATAATATAATAATTTTCTCCAAGACATTTAGTGTCCATGAGTCATAGAGAATACTAATACTATATATCTATCTCATATGTTCTCAATTATCAGAGTGTAGGATAACCAAATGGATGAATACATAACATTTAATTCACCTAGGTGGATCAGAAAATCACATTAACCATATCCAAATAGATAAGAAAATAACATTCCTATTATATATCATTAGACATATACTTCCTCATTCATCATCAATGAAGTGACCGTATTTAATACTCATCAAATGATAGGAACAATACCATCATTGTTAAACATTGATTTATGACATGGCCAACAACATACCCAAGAATCCCTTGATTAGCTCAACTTCCAAGATAGTGTAATAAAGGCATAAAATTATGAATATTATCATGCTAGGTATATTTTCAACCATATGTAATAGGGATTCAATATGAAACATTCACCCCTAACATACCAAATACATAGTTTATGAAACTCCATGTGCTGTACTTGGTGGGAAATCCAGTACACAAAACACTTTTTATACCTCAAATTTAATTTCATATCGTTAAATAAATAAAAACCCTAGAAAATATTTAAATTTAATCATAACCTATAATACACTATGAAAACCATCAATTATGAATAATTCAATGTCATACTTTGAGAGGCCAATTATCATTTCACATTATATAATTTATTTATCCAATATGAAATAATGGTTAAGTAGATACTTCCTTTTTTATAACCTGATTCCATTAATATATTATTAAAATCATTTAATAATATTAACAAAAACCAAGAAGGTCTAATAATATCCAATATAATAATCCATATAATCGTTTATATGTTTGCTATATTTGTAAGGATGTATTAATCTCATTATATCACTATATAATTATTTCTTTATCTGTATTTGACTATTGGATAAATCCTCCAACAAAAATCCTTTTATGGGTTAACATCCATAAAAACATATTGTTTAAATATTGGAAACCATTGGATAAATCCACAAACATAACTCCTTTAATGGGTTAAAATATATAAATAAATATTCTTTAAATAATGGTGTGAGAATTCATAATCCTTATTTTCAAATATTTGAAAATAATATTCAAAAATATTTATTTCAATACATTCAATGTTAAAATTTTAATAACGTTTTTTTATTTTAAAATACTTTGAACTTTATTTAAGTTCATTATCGTCTGTGGAAATTTTCCATTAAAACATTTCCTTGAGATATTTTGTTAAAAAATTTAAATATAACTCTTTAAATTAAGACCACTATTTACCAACATATAGAAAATTATTCTAGTATATATGGTGACATTAACATTGAATGTATGAGTATAAAAATTTATTTTCTTACATTTTAGAAATTTTATATGTTCACGAATGATACATAATGTATTCAGTTTCATGGACCTTTATATTGTGTTATATGAATGTTTGATTTGTCAAGATGGAGTTTGAAGCTCGCTCAGAGGCGGGTGGTTGAAATTTGGAAGTCTACGGTATAAAACATCCATGTTTAATGTCATAGAGGATATAATTTTCATGAATATCACCATTTTTGTATTTTTTTCAATTTCATTTCATGATATATAGTGTGGAGTTCAACATTTCTATACACATGGTTTTTGGGAGAGAATAGGTGGAGTTCTGCTACAAAACATGGAGGGACATAACACCAGTTTCAGTCTTTGTGGTGATGACTCTTATATAAATATTAAATAATTTTATATATACCCCCTTTTTTATTTCAAGTTTATAGTGATCTGAGATCATCATGTCAAGGTTATTATTGTATTAAGAATGGTTTCTTGAGGTTTTTCCTATAGGAAATATGGAATAGTGAAACAATTATCTTGAGAGATATAGTGATTTACTAGGGTTAAACATGGTTTTTATCATACTTTGGTTATGAAAATATATTTGTTTCAACCATGAAATGATAAGTAATATTGTATCTTGTAATTTAAATGGATAGGTTGTTTTTTGGATGTCATTTTGAGTTATAAATGTAGGGTACAATGTTTTGAGTTATAGATGATGATTTGAGATTAAAATATTATACTACATTAACAATATTATGTTTTTAACATGATCCTTTGGTAGATTATTTAATGAATGATAGCTTAGAAAATTTTCATATAGGAACATCCTCAATTTTGTTTCAGGTTTCAATGCAGTTGGAATCGTTTGATAGAATTAAAAATGTTCAGAAAGATGACCATGATTTTCAAGGAAAGGTAGAATTTTAAAATTAAGGTAAGTTGCCTGATTTTAGAATTGATAAAGAAGGTGTTTTAAGATTTATAAATAGATTATGTTTTCCTTGTGATTCCCATTTAAAAAATATAATTGTTGAGTGAATCTTATAGTTTCGTATTTTCCATTCATCCTCAAAATACAAAAAATATATAGAGAACTTCAAGACTAATACTGGTGGCATGGAAGGAAGAAAGATGTTATAGAGTTTACTAAGAAATTATTTAATTTCCAACATGTTAAATCCAAATGATAATTACTTGTGGGTATTTTTCATCCTTTTCCAATTCCATAGTAGAAATGGGAAAATATATCCATGGATTTTGTGGTGGGAATACTAAATATATCTCAAGGTAATAATGCAGTTTGGTTTATTATAGATCGATCAAATAAATAATAACATTTCCTTCCAATTAGTTAGATTAAATTTCTTGATTGTACCTCAAGTATATAGTCAGGTTAAATGTATTTACTATTTTTTGTATATCTATCTATAATCCCAATCTCACTTTTAATTTTTGAAAAATACTTAATAATTCATAGAATTTTGAATTAAATTTTAGAATAACTTTTCAACATCAATATGATAGAAATTATGAGTGAATGATTCATCACTTGGAAGACATGTTTTTTTCTTATTTAATGGATCACCAGTTCATTTGGGATATACATATTTCATTAGCTGAGTTTTCTTATAACAATATCTTTCATTACAGTATACATATGACACCTTTTGAGGCATTATATAGAATTGGCATCATACTCTATCATGTTGGGATGAAGTAGGAAAAAGGATGTTTTGGTACTAAAGTTAGTAGAATAAATGGTTGAGAAGGTGATGATGATTTATCAACATATGTGGATGACTGAAAGTAGGCATAAAATTGATTTTGATAACCGGAGGAAATATTATTCTTTTGAGGTAGGTGATCATATTTTTATTAACGTATATCCATGGAAAATTGTTATTTATTTTGGTAAAAAAAAGGAATCTAAGTCCATGGTTCATTGGATCGTTTGAAATCATGGAGAAATTTGGATTTGATTCCTACTGATTGGACTTGACTCTATTTTTATCTCTGGTACATGATGTATTTCATGTTTCATTATTAAGAAAATATTTTACGAATGCATCACATGATTTGATCAGTGAAGTAGTTAAATTATAAGAAAACCTTTTTTATAAGGAATATCTGGTGAAAATTATTGAATGTAGAGAGTAAGTGATTTGGAATAAGGTAATTCATCCGGTTTATGTTTTTTTGGAAAACCCACATGTTTGAAGAAGCAACATGTGAATCAGAAAATTCTATGAAGAAAAAATATATTTTCTAATTTATGTAATGAATAAAATTACAAGGATGAAATTTAAAAAATGGGTGAATAATTTAACAACCCATTTAATTTTAAGATAAATAATTTTAATATCAATTAATTAGATTTTATAAAGTTATATTCATTTTAAAAATATTAGGCAATTTTTGAATAAAAAAGAAAACAATTTTATTTTTATTAATCTCAATTTATTATAATATTTTACTTAAAGTTAAATTTCTAAATTTTTGAATTTCAATTTTAAAAATTCATTTTAGAAATCATCATATCAAAATTATTGTAGGGTGAACTTTTTGTATTTTTCTGAAAAGAATGATCTTTCATTGAATAGTGAGAAATACCAAATTTTTTAAAACTATCATTTATTTTCATTAAATAATGAAATTTAAAAGTCTCATTTGATATTAAAGTAAGATAAGTATCATTTAATTATTATTAATCTTGTTAATTGCATAAGAATCATCGTTATACCATATTTTATTATAAGTTCACTTTTGTGCTTAAAAACACATTTTTCTAAAAATTGTTTTTCATTTTATTTTTGGTTTTAGTATTAAATAAAATTATACCATTTATTGAAATTGAATTCTGAAAAATTTATTCCATATTAATAATAAATAGGTCCAAATTTGGTAAATAATTTCCTTTATTTTTTTCATTATGAATAGTAATCATAGTAAATATTTGTCACCTCAGTAAGGGTAAAATGAGTAATTAAGGTTAAAAATAATACGATAAGGAATTAAAATAACAATAAAACCTGCCTTTAATCTATTAGATTAGTGGGGTTCTAAAATATTAATATAATATTTTAATTTATATATATTTTTTACAAATTTCTTTGAAAACGACGGATATATTATTTGAAGTAAACATAAATTTAAAAAATGTCACTCTCTTGTTTTTAATATCTATAATATTTTATGGAAGGGATAAATAAATTATTCTCAAATATACATTTTTATTTTAAATAAAAATTATTTTTTATCATTGTAATTTATTTTTAATTTTTATTTAAGAAATAATTAACTTAAATTCTTACGCAACACCGACACAGTGCTTGTTCAAGTAGTAGAAAAATAAAGTAAATAATTTTCAAAACTATAAATTAATTTTATTTGCATATATTTTTGTGTCCCATAGTTTTTATAGATAAAAAAACTTATTAGAGATTTTTTATTTTATTATATTAGTTCCATTTTTTCATGTTATTTTAAAATCTAAATTAAATGAATAGTTCTAAAAATGACATTAATGATATTTTTAATAAACAATATCTTATTAAATGATTTAAAATTAAAAAAATATTATCATTGGACCAATGAATGTATGTGGTTTAAAATATCATCCATGATCCATTTATAGGTCATTTTTCAATAACAGTAACTTTCATGACCCCTATATTTTAAAAAACATTGATATTTTCATAATTGTGAAAAAGGTTAATGTGGGGGGGGGGGGTAAAACAAAGAGATGAGGGTAAAAAATCATCTAAACTTGTCCAAATTTTATTTGATGATAAAATTTAGACCCATAATAATATTATCTAATATTAATTTGGAGCTATTTTTCCATGAGATTTAATTTATATTAATTTAATACTTTTAGAAATTACAAGAGTTCCCATCCCCTCACTTATAATAAGGAACCTATTATCCTATATTCCTCATAAATTTTATGAACTCTATTTCATCCAATAACTATTAATGCATCTACCCAAAGTCACTTCCCATATTCTAGAGGTCTTAGATTCACCAAAATACTAAACCTATAAGGCTTAAGGTGTAATTCAAAGATGTTATCTGAGGAGAAGGTATAAGTCCTAGCCGTCATATTTCTAGTTTATTTCTTCTTCTACCTCATTCAAATATTTTTAAACCAGGATGAAATAATAAGTAAATAATTATATATATACAGATATGTTATTATGTTAATTAAATAACCTATATCTATATCCTCTTATATCAAATGGGAAATGAAACCAGCCTTCACATGTGCGACGGACTATCACCTCGCAAACCGATGTGATTTTTTTCATCACCAAATATCATAGATGGTTACAATGATAGATTTAATGATAAATATATGATATTAATGAAATATTTCTCATTATTTAAAAATAACATATCACATTTTTTCTTACCTTTCCATTCATTGAAAAAATTATAATGTCATTCGTGCATATGTGTGGACTACCACCCCAACAAAGTGATGTGGTTTGTTTTTCATAAACACATTACATGGGTGATATATATAATTTTATTTAAAGATATAATAATAATTATTTTAAGTTAAAATAATACAAAACTTATTTCCGTTATGATCATTGAAACATGAAAATGTTACACATACGTTCATATGACTAATCGTCTCCAAGATTATAACATAGTTCATTTTTCATAACCATAATTCATGGTTGGTTTTAAAATTACAATAGATATATAAAAATTAAAAATATTACATGGTTTTTATTCTACAATTTATTGAAAAAATGATGCTATTGACCATATTCAACCCACCAAAGTCATTTTGGACATATGAGCTGAATATTTCCAAAACATTCGACATGTAATTAATTGATTAAGTAATTGTATATAAAATTATAAAAAAAATGAATGTAATAATAAACTTGTAAAAAGTTCTTATAAAATTATGTAATTACTATAATTTTATTATTTAGGAAGATACAAAACGTTTTTGATGATTCAGAATCAAGGTAAGGTACATTTTACTATAAAACCTCATTTTAAATGTTTTAAATATTTATTTTCTAAATTGTTTCCATATCCAAATTCATAAAATTAATATTTTTATGTATTTATATAGACATAAATTAATTATAAATAAAATTTTATTTCAATTTTTTACATTATTTAAATTTTTTTCAGAATGAATATTTTTATATATTTTTTGCATAATATTTTGAATTTTTTTATAAAAATAAAAAATGAATGTTATATTTTAATGTATGGGGAATCCATAAATTTTTTCACCAGATAAAAATTATTTTATGTTCTAATTACTCTATAATATTGAATGTTTTATTCTAATAAAAACCATTATTTCTTTGTTCTGGGAATTTTTCTTCTGAAAATGGGTTTTCAAAAGGAAAGAGTATTTAAATATCCAAAAATGTTTTGCCTGTGGGTTCAAAATAAATTTTCAGGGGTTTTAAAATTTAAAGATATAAGATTAAAATATTTTATTTATGGTACTTGATAATTATAGATGATGATAGGAGATCCTAGTATATTTTATACAACGGGTGATCCTGATACAACTTATATGATGGGTGAGCACGATACAACTTATAAAATGGGTGAACCTGATATATCTCTCCAATGCATGTGGTAATGTTAGTTGTATTCAAAGGAAATAAGTTGGAAGTTAACTGGGGAGTTTTATCCTATATATTTAACAAGGATCAAATTATTTCTGACACAATATTAATATGAGTTATGAATATAATGTTTTTAGTTTCCTAAAAAGTGTTTTATTTTCTTTCTATCAGTTTTAAAGGTTTTATTTGAGAAAAAAGTGTGTGGTTTTCATGTGGATATGATTTATTAAATATTCTAAAATAGTATTATGAAAATTTTAACCATTTATGTGTTTTCATGTTTTTCATTGTACTAACATATTTCTTACTTTTATGTTCAATATAGAGATTTTTTTCTCATCCCACAATTAAATTTTTTTAATAGTGTTTAAGAATGATTAAGAATAAATAATAAGTAAAGTTTAAATTAATGAATGTTTTTCATGAAATGAAAAAAAGTTATTTTAAAATTTCTATATTATGGGGAAAATGTATACTTATTATAGGTGTCTACTTTGTAATATATGAGTTCGTTATGTAAAAGTTATGACCCAATTCTCTAAAACTATAAACTGGAAATATCATTGATATTTAATAATGTGAATTCTAGTCTAAATAAACTCGATTACATAATGTTATAAGGTAGTATGCGATATAAATCATCCTATAATTCATCTTCTAAGTATTTATCATGAGTTATAACTCAAGGTTCTTCTTAATTTTCCCCATTATTATCCACTTCTTCATATATTTCCTATAAATCTTAATTTAAATCCGTATTTCTAGAATTTTATTTTATATCATCAACAAAATTAATTTCCATGATCTTGTTCAACATCTTACTGAAGAACTTCTGGGATTTACTCTTAGCTTAGTAACTAAGAAAGACTCTTCCATCCACTATATCTCTATGATTTCCAAGTTTTCCTTATTAAAAATGTAGCATTTAATTGTAAATAATATAAACTATTTTAATATTAGCTTTCATATATGAAAATTTTCCTTTATCAAAGTCTTAATGAAACCCTATTTTGGTTATATAACCCAAATTGCATTGTCTCTTTCCAATAGTGTTATTATATAACACTCTCAATGAGTAATGATTTATCTATATTTTTTACTATCCAATTTTACATTTTGACCACTCTCATTGATTAATCTTTTTTATTAATTCCATGTTTCTCAAGGTATTTTTCCACTTTAATTGAGGTGTATTCCATTCTATTATCTAATTGAATAATTTTGGTTAATCTTTTAGTTTTTTTGTAAGTCAACCCTGAAACCTCTTAATACATCCCATCACTTCCTTTTTTGTTTTTATAAACATAATGAAACCAATCTTTATGTAAAAATCTAAAAAATATGAAATACTTTTCATCATGATTTTTGGGATATTATATAGGACTTTACACCTCCGTATGAACAAATCCAATTAAATTTGAGTCCCTCTTATTATTATTTTTCTATAGGAATTTCTCACCATAATACCTCTCATGAAATAATCACATACCTTTTTCTCTATCTCAATTTATTTTTTTAATATCTTTATCATATTTTATATTTGAGAGATATTATACGTTTATTTGATGAATATGTCTTACCCTCCAACATTAAAATATATTTTCCTCTTCCAATATCAGGAGATATGTGTTTTATTTACTATCTACTTAGTGGAGATTGTCATTTGTTTACTATCCTTTAATTAATGAATATTAAACATTTCCTTTTATTAATAAACACTTATAATTGAATGTGACTAGATTTCTTGATTTGAATAATATACTTTCACACAAGTGATTATATAAATGTACATCCACACAAAGTACCTATGTATTCTTTATATCCTGACCTATATATATAGTTTAATCAATGAACTTTACTTCAAACGATCCATCATTTCTAAAGTGAATGGTGCCATCAACATGAACCATCATAATCTTTAATGGGTTTATATTTATAGTAATATGGTATGAACATCCATTATCAATTATATATATACTTCCATTATTTATTTTTAATGAGAAACTTTGGTGATGATAACATTCTCCTTTCTCTTATTTTCCTTCCATGATATGTTGGGTTGATTTGAGAAAAATGTGGGTCTCACCAAATTTTTTTCAGAGAATATTATGATACAATATCCCCCTTTCCCTTTCAAAATAGAATATTCATTTCGTAATTGAATTGATTTTATTTAACACTTATTTATTCTCCTTTAATATCCATTAAATTTGTCTCCATCCATCGTTTGGATACAATCACAATCATTGTGAGAAATATTAGAGTAATTAAAAATGTCCATAAGAATAATTTCTTCTTTAGGGTTAAGGATATGATCTAATTATAATTTTTAGACTTTTGGGCATCTTACCTCATAAGTAACTAGTTGATTATTCATAATAGGCCATTTTGTACCCTTAATAAGTAAAAAATTATAACTTCATCATAGGGAAATCTTTTCACCTTTACACCATATATTTTATTCTTTATATAAACTTATTGATTTTTGAAAAATTATTAATTGTTTAATGTTTTCTTTTACCATTATCTTTCATTTATCCTCAGCACTTGATTCCATGCCATTAGATAAATCATCCTCAAATCTAATTATAAATTTTCAGATGTTATTGATCTTTTGATCATTATATAACTTTTCAAAATTCCTTCTGCCCCTCTCTTATCTTTCTTTTAATTATTTTTTTAATAACTTCCTAAATAAAATATTTTTTATTAGAGCCACTTGTTTTTTATTCCAGATTCAATCATTTTATTCAAAGTAACTATCTCCATTTCAAGGGATTTAATACCATTTTATTACTAGTACATATAACAATTAAGGTCATTTATTAAATTATATTTATCATTTTTTTTATATTAAAATCACTAATTTCTCAAAATATTTAATGTACAATAGGTTTTCCCCCACATATTCTCTAAATAAGTGATTTTACCAACTATTTGGTCAACATACATTGTAGTATATTTAAATTGTCCACCAAAATTATTGTTCCTTTTTTTCTTTAGATATAAAGTGCCTCAAATGTACCTTTGAGATTGAACTTGAGACCAAAAACTCCTTTCAATCGATTTTCTTATTCAATTTTATCTTATGATTTCTCAACTATCACCATTATGGAATATTGTAAATTTTAATTGAGATACATTTTACCTTTATAAAAATAAATTTTATCATTATATTCCTCTTATTAAACCAAATGCTTCAAAAAATATTATTCCATATGGTTTTCTACATTTTTTATTTTTTTTGGAAATTTCATTTACTTCTTTTTTGAGTAACCAACTTCAACATCACCATAAAATTTCATTAAAGAACTTGAAACTCTATACATAAATTTTATAAAAATTAATCTATATAATGGAAGTTTTCATTTTTATATTAATTTTTCCAAATTTGAATTTTCATGAAATGAGTGATAGGAACTCATCACTCACATCTTGTTCCCCATATTCACTTTTATTGATATCAATATTCTCCTTATATTTTATTTCAAAGCCTTTGGGGTAATAAATCATCATCCATTAAAGCATGATTTGTATATCATATTAAACTAATATACTTTGTGAATTTTCCAATGATAGCTCCATCAAATTTATTTCCTTTTCAACTAAAACCTTAATATTATATAAATGTTTTATTATTCATAAGTTTTTCTATATATGAGGATTTTATCTCAAATTCAATCCCATGAATAATTCAAAGAACCTCAATGATTTAGTTAAATAAATAATATTTTCATTTAGAAATATCTTTAAATAACTAAACATGTTGTAAAACACTTGAAACATATCTTCTTGTATCTTATTATTACTTATATAAATGTTTTTCATATTTTCCTAAATAACATTAAAAAATTAAAGAATCATCACCTTCATAGAGATGTGATTTTATAATACTTTAGATAAATCATTTTTGATCCTTACATTAGTATCCAGTAACTTCCCTTCCTCTTTAGTTAAAGAAAACTCTATAGAATGACCCAAATGTATTCTGTACTGGGTATTAGAGAAAAATTTAGTCTAGGAGATGTTATATGTGATATAATATGGTTACTCTAATTTAGATAATTTAACCCGTTGAAGAGAGTAACTTTTGCCCATTAATAGTGTTCTCTATGT
Source organism: Viscum album (assembly GCA_963277665.1). Lineage (NCBI taxonomy): Eukaryota > Viridiplantae > Streptophyta > Magnoliopsida > Santalales > Viscaceae > Viscum > Viscum album. Next base: position 1,834,431,956 of record OY728160.1, read on the forward strand.
TAAAGAATGATTTCCAAAAAACTCAAAAATTAATCAACCATTTCACACTATTATCACTTGTTATAACCATGGCACAAAAACACACAAATAAGGTGTGGGGATTAATGTGTTAATTTCATCATAGTAAATAAACATTGTTACCATGCTAATAAGAACATTATATACCTATAAAATTAAACTAGACACATAGAATATCCAAATATGAAGATTAAATTTGATAACATGTTTATTTTACTTGGATGACCAAAAAGAACTATATTTAAGAGGAAAACACAGGATTATATGTTGGTGTACCAAAATCACTATGTAATTTATGTAATTTCAAATTTTTAAGCAAAAAAAAATTAAGAAAGATAGGATCAATTATTTTTTATACTTATCCATGCACTGCTTTAAGAAAAAATTTAAGACTAGTTTACATGCAGACCACTAATAATGAAAATATCAATGTACAATTCACACACCATCTAAATTTGGTATTTCCGCTTCAAGTCCTCCATTTTAAATAAGAATATATATTTATTCATGTTATCTATAAGGGATCAGAACTTTTATAACCCTTCCCTTATTTTTTCTTGGGTGTTGAAGGGGTCTCGAGGTTGTTCAGTGGTAGTTTTTTATGTTTGGGGAAGAGAGGAGTTAATTAATGTTGAGATTTTATCTAGGATATGGTAGTCTTGAAGTTTAGTGTGTTGGTATACTTTTTTTTCTAAGTTTATTATAATCCACACATGTAAACTTTATCCATGGGAATGACTGTTATATATTAATTTTTATTCATGGAAAATAAACTTATTTACTAGAGGAGATATTTAAATATCACCCCTTACCATTATGCATCACCTTATAATAGGACTTACCCTTACATATCACTATTCATCTCCAAACATTACCAAAATTTTCAATACATAAGTGTCATTTATATTTAAAAAAAAATTAAACCCTATATATATAAGATTAATTCCCCAATATGTAAGATACATTTCCTCCATGTGAAAGAGTAAACACCTTTGTTAAAAAAACATCATTTTTGGTTTTTCTGGAATCATATTTAACAATTTATATATCCATTATTTGTCATAAACTATAAGATTTGGAAAAACAATAATATAAGAAATTACCTTCAATATATAAAGATAAATTACATGATTATATAGAGATTGAATGTTACCACATGGAGATTCATTGTATCGAGACTTCCCTCGTCCATATCAAATTTGAGAGAGAGAGAGAGATAGAAAGAGAAAGAGTTCAATTATTTTTAAAATATTAAATTTAAAAGTGAAACAAAATAAGTTTCATATATCTATATTTTTAAATTCATAGTTACCCATACTTTAATTTGACACTTTTTGTTTCTTCTGAACCTTAGATAACCAGAGAGTGATCTTTGAATGGGGTTTTCCTCAGAATCATGGATTAGAACCATTGTGATCTCATGTGATTTTTCACTCTCGTTTCATTGTTTTCCTCCATTGTTAATATTTTTAGAGGGTCTACGTAAGTATTTGGAATTGGTATTTATGTCCTTGATTCATGGTTTTGATAAAGAATGTTGTGTAATAGTTAGTAGATATTTTTATCAAGAGTTATTAGCAGTGTTATTATGTTACTCTTCCCATTATTTCACAACACCGATTGAGTTAGGGGATTCAAAACTTATATAATATAGTATTGTGTAAATGTGATATTATAATTATTAGTTTTGTAATAGTTAAATGGAAGATATTAACCCAAATAAGATAATAACCTACACTAAAGGAATTACAAATATGGTTAAATATTCACATGAATAATTTATTCTTCTTGTTATCACATTAGTACATTTTATATATTGTGTAATAATATTTTCTTATGATCATCTATTCCTTTATGTCCATATTTTACATGATTTAAACAAAATAAACAAATTAAAATTTTAAGATAAGTGTATAATGAATGAGGAATTGATTGGGGTTTTCATTCTTCCACATATGAATAATCATGGCTTGGAGAATATTATTTAGATGTTAATTACTTCCAAGACTTACTATAATATTATGATTCATCTATTACTAATAAATACTAATAATAAATTGATAAATAAATATTGTCTAAAAAGGTGATGATTGATATAATTAATGTTTTTAAACTATATTTGGAACTTATTTTATTTTTACATGCTTCTGTTATTTGAATTAGCATTTAAAACTTAATTATTTGAATGCCACTGAAATTATGATATTCTTTCATTTATTTATATTTTATTAAAAAGAACTGTTGATAAGATTTATTTTGAAACTTGGTATGGTTGATTGATATAGTGACGATTGATCGATATTGATGTTATTGTGGTTGAAAATTGATGTGGTTTATGGTATAATTGTATCTATTGTATATAAAATTGTTGGGAATGTTGTTGGGATTGATGGATCAGGTTTCGATCCATACTTGGGTGATATATACTTGTAGTTTTATACTTAATTATTATGTAATTATTATCTACATTTAAACTGATATAATATTATTATTTACTACTTACTACTTATTCCTTTCAGGAGTGTTTTTATTTAAAGTAGGCATAGTTGGGTTTAGTCATGTCTTAATGCCCAAAATTATGGGATGGTAACTTAATAATGAATTTAAATAAAGGTTACGGATCATGATGTAATTTGATTTATTGAAAAATGAAAATGAATAAATATTCAAAGTTGATTAATGTTTAGTATATAGGATTATTGATATGATAATTGATTGGGTAAATGATTAAAAAAACATGGGTATAAATACTTGAATCATAATTTTGAATAAAAAACTTTATATTAGGATAATCGTTGTAAATTATTAATATAGAATAAAATATGGACATTATTAAATGATCAATAATTGATTATTAACCAATTTATTGTGAAATTATAAACCTTGATCTTTTTTATTATAGAGGTATAACTTTTTATCCCTTAGTGGTGGTAGATGAGTTTTCATGCAAAATGTTAGTTATAGTTTAATTCATAGGTTGAATAGTTTCTCTCTAAATGGTTGTGTGATATATTATCCATTATTTTATGTTATTTCTTATTATCCACTGCCCATGTTTGATAAAATGAATGATACCCTTATATGGTCATGAGTTATTAGTTTATTTCAAACATTTAGGTTAACATGGGAACAGAAGACTGTCTATTCCCCCTAACCCACTCTTTTCTAGATGTAGTATGATATGTAGGTATATCCAGGCTATGATGGTTTATAGTTATAGGATATGTTCTCATATGTGATGTAGTGGCTCATAGTCATGACATAAATGTATATTCATTCTTTGTAAAATTAAGGTTATAGTGTATACACATATCTAGGCTATAATTGATTGGAATTATTACACGTGTATGTATGAATGGGGTGAAATGGTATAAGGTATAGTATATACTTACACAAGATATAATAGATATTGTTTTACTTTTTGGTTATAGGGATATGATTGTTATATGGTTATTATTATGTGTATGTGGCTGTGATGTGTTTGAAATGATGTGTAGTATGAGTTATGGATGGGATATGAACACTAGGACGTAAGATGTTGAGGTTTAGAGATATAGGTTTAGCGGGAAAGTAAAAGAGTGGTACATTTATTATACATATTCTTTGATATTATACTACCTACTCATATGAGTTACCTTGTAAGCCTACCTTTGTGAGTATGGGAATATAGTCGACTTGATTTATATAACGATTTATTTTTTCTATTTATTCACTAGGGATTAATATGCTTCTTCCACATTTTCATGATAGGTGTTGGAGATGATACCACTGAGGGTACTTATAGTCTTACCCCTATAAATAGATATATATATATATATATTCACATAAATATATACATAAATACATAAATAAATAAATACATAAATACATAAATACATAAATACATAAATACATAAATACATAAATACATAAATACATAAATACATAAATACATAAATACATAAATACATAAATACATAAATACATAAATACATAAATACATAAATAAATAAATACACAAATACATAAATACATAAATACATAAATACACAAATACATAAATACATAAATACATAAATACATAAATACATAAATACATAAATACATAAATACATAAATACATAAATACATAAATACATAAATACATAAATACATAAATACATAAATACATAAATACATAAATACATAAATACATAAATACATAAATACATAAATACATAAATACATAAATACATAAATGCATACATATATATGTGCGTGTGTGTGTGTTTAAAATTTTCATGAGGGAGTTGGTGATCAAGATAGGAATTACTAGCTCGTGAAAGGCATTTATGAGTCGCTGGTGTTCCTGGTCACTGTTGTAGGTGTTTTCATGGTATATTTCTATTTTGGGTTTTCACTGTATGAAATTTCATGTATTGTGATTTATTTATTTATTATTATTAATTTTATTTGTGTTTTATTTTTTTCCTAGGAATTTAAGGGTAATGACCCCCATATGTGTGTGTTATACCCTCAGCATTAGTTGGTACCCTGTGTACTATTAGAGGTCCTACTAAGGGGTGAATCCTATATTTAATACCATCCCAAGAGGGGTATCAATGGGTTTGGGTCATAAATAAGTTTTTTTAATATTTTTAGTTAAATGATAATCCAATGCTTGGATATTAGCACTAGATTGGATTGCATGGGTTGGTAGGGAAACAAGATCAGTTGAACTTAGTATGTGATCTAAATAAGGAATAAAAAATCAGAAATAACAAATTATCCCTACCTATGATTTGGGGAGAGGATATTAATATTAATAAATGTACTAGGTGATGTGATGTTTTTTGTAGGGTTGAGTCCAAGGTGAGGGTCATGCTACATGATTTTTTAATTTTGTGATTGAATTGGGTATATAGTGGGAGTTAGAATGAATATTAATTAATTAATTTCAATAATGATATATTTTGGGTTTAGGTATTCCCTAAAACTTTCTATTTGGTAGATATAACTCTAGTTGGGGTACCCAACAGGCTCGTGCTGGTGAAGATCAATAGAACATTCTAGCAGATCACTGAAGAATTATGATCAATAAAGATGATGATTGGAGTAAGACACTTTGTGAGTTCAAGGATCATGGAATGAAAAATTATAATGAATTTTTTATCGAAAGGTTGAGGCTAGGTTTGAGGTTGTATATATTGCATTTAGTTTGATTCATGCTAGGATGGATCACATGATTCCATTGTTTATCAGTATGTTACAAGGAGTTATTCTTCGATGGTGAGTATTATTACTTAGTGATAAAAAATAGATAGAAGTTTCATGGGATAAGTTTCACAGTTAATTCTAGGACAATTTCCTTTTTTTACCATAAAGGCAGTCATTTGGGTAGATGTTATTTATTATCTCATAGACATCTCTAGAGTGCATGAGTTTAGAATCTGATTTACGAATCTTTAGTGACAGGCTTCAAATTTTCTTCTAGATGAAGTGGATAGAGTGAGTTTTTTCGATGAGGTTTTTTATAAAATCCGAAAATTTTCATACATGATTATTATTTCATTTCTAATGTTTAAATTATATTAATTATACAATCTATAATTGATAAGTTTAGTATCATGAAAAATTTATGTTCATACATCACTTGAACATAATAAAATGTAAAAATTATTTAAATTCTTCTTCATTGTCCTCCTAAAATATATCACATTATCCTTAGTACATGTATTCACCTAAGGATATACATAAAAAAATAGTTTGATCTAAAATCTCAGTAAGGGGAGGAATAACATTGAAGGAATAAGACACATGAATCAATAGTACATGGGAATGAATAATATTTATCGATATATCAAAATTATAATATTACAATAACAAGGAACATTTGAAAAGGCAAGAAATGTTTCATATGTGTAATAAAAAATTATGATAACATAGTTGTCAAATTGAACACATAATTTGAGAACAAATCCATTATCAAGCTCACCCAATGCATTAGAGGGATATATAATTATAGTACTATTAATCAAATCAAAAAAATATCATAATAATATATTTCACATGGAAAGAGAATATATAACAATCATAGTCAAGAAATAAAATCATAGAAAGGAATGGGTTTCAAAAGTATATTTTAATGAAAATTTTTGTGAATAATATTTTATATATCAATATAATATGAGAAAAAATATAATTTTAAACTAAATGTTTCCATAGAGGATTATAGGTCATGGTCAGAAGAAGAAACAATTTAAGTGGAATAAATGATATGTCTTAGAATATAAATTTATTTTTAAAAATCATTAAGGTGGATTTGAAATCATATCTACAATATAAAATAATATGTATAAATAGTAAATAAAAAGGAAAATAAGTGTGAAATTATATTTTTTAAAAAATATTTAAGGATAATACACACTAAAAATAAATATATAGAGAGGTAATAAACCCAAAAAGAAATAGTTGGGTTTGAGAATCCCCTTACCATAGGTCATGTGTTATTTCATCACATTTATGCCTCCTATATAATAAAAATATATTTATTAAAACATGAATCCAGTATTGATTTATATTTATTTATGTTTTAATTGATCAATTATATTCCTTGTACTTTATCTTTTTATTAACGTAATAATGTTTTGATATTAAATTTTTAAAAAAAAATTCATGTTGTTTCGATATCATGATATTTTATTGATATTTATAAATTTATTAAAATAACTCATTAATCTTATAAATACATATATTTAAAAATTTATATATTAAAAAAATCAATATTATCACCCATAAAGGCGACGATAAATAGAGGGTTGGAAACAACCACACATGATATTAACCAACAGTTAATGAGACATTTTCAAAAGAGGATGTGAGAATTATATATATATAATTCATAAAGTAGAATAAAAATATTAAAATAAAGCTAATATTATATTTAATTAATTTTATTTATTTTTTGGATAAAAAATAATATAAGTATTGAGGAAGAGAAGAGTAAATTCAAAGGAAAAGATGAAGGAATCTTACCTCCTTCTTAATGTTTTTCCATTCCTACGACCCATAACTCTATAAAAGTTTGGTATTTTAGGACTCTAGAATATCCTTAAGGATTCTTAGTTGATTAATATAAGGAAATTTGGTACATATTTTTCTTTGAGAACTATAAGGGAAGTTTTTTCTAAGGTGAGGGAGAGAGTCTATTTATACCTGGGGAGAGGGGTACTTTTATGATAAAATATTGAATGAGTTATTATATCTATAGAAAGACTTAAATTAGTTATTTTTTAAATTTTTGTGTTATTTATTAATAGAATAAAACAATTTTATGAATATTCATCAACACCACCACCATATTTACTAATTTATTCAAAATGAAAAAAATAGAAAATGAATTTTCATTATAGAAGACTTTATACTTTATACTTTGAAAAATAATTTTTAGGTTTAGAAAATTTTTATTTATATTTTTAAATTACTCATTTATCTTATTAAATATATTTTTGGTCCTGAAAAAAATACTATAATTGGTTATTTCTTTATTAAATCATGAATAATGTAATCTAAAACATATTGCTTACGTAAAACACTATAATTTTACTATTCACAAAAAAATTGACATTTTCCCAAAAAATACAAAAAAATAACCATTAGTAAATTTTTATTTTATGATTCTAAAAATTACATTAATTTTAAAAAAATAACTTATCAATATAGGTCATTTTAATTATTAATATATATATTTTTTGTTTTTTATGAAGTATATTAAAATTTTGTTTATTAAAATAAGTGCTTATAATTTTTTTTGAGCTTTTAAACATGATAATTATTTTATGGAATTATGATATTTATATCTTCTTAAATTATTCATGTTAAATATTATTTATATTTAATTTTATTATTATGATTTTAATTTACTTATGGTAAGTTTACTATTTATAATGGTTATATTAATAACACATTTATGATATTCCTATTTCAATAGTCATTTTACCTCCTATAAATACTTATTAATTTATTTGTTAATTATAAAATTCTATTTATATCAATGTTTTATATTTTTTAATTTAAATTTTTAATTATATTTTCAATGTTCTGTCTTTTTTTAATGTTTTTTACTTGAGTTTGATAATTATAGGAGATCAGCATGATCGAAATTTTCTGATTATTCTAATTTTTTCTATTTATTTAACCATTATAACATTTTTAATTTTTATTTATATATTTATTCTATAAATTTAATTTTCTCAATTAATTAAACACAATTTTATTCGATTTTATTTTTTGTTTCAGGTGTTTTATACTATATTATATTCATATATGCGACACACATGTTTGTTCAAAAGAAAATTTCTTTTTATAAAATTCAGGATCATTACTCAACTTGTCAAAATTACTTGAGGTGATAAAAAATGAGAAGTTGATTGAGAGGATAATATATTATGATTAATTTTCACGGGATATGAATCCTTAGGAACTTCTATGTAGGTATTTGATCATATGTTTTTTGATTTTTAGACATTCAAAGCTTAATACATGAGGGAGTAATCCTATGATTCCTAGTTCTCATTTCACTACAGTTATTAGTTATTGGACTCATACCTAAATATTATACATCATTTTATCTTCAGAAGGAAGTTATTTCCATCATAATGTTTAGTTCTTTCCCTTCCTTAGTAGTCAATGTGGAGCTGGAAGCATAATGCCGGTTTTTATTTTGAAGCAATATCCTATGAGGAAATAGTATTAGTCGAATGGTGATATAGTTATTAGTCATCAGTGAGGATATAGTATATCTAAATGATAGATTTAGGATGTAAATTTTTAAAAGGGGGTGTAAATTAGAGCATGGCCAAGGAGGAGTTGACATAAGGGTCAGAGAGGTCTTAGAAAAGGACATGGGATAGTGCATAACTTATAGTTTCCAATTCCAGGAGAGCCAAATGTCAAGTGAGGTACAATTAGTTTATATAATACCAAGGTGTATTAATTTCTCAATTTATTCAATACGCACTCCATTAATAAACCTACACTGGTATAAGATTTAGTTCATGATGTGGAGAGGCTTTCAATAACATTGGTGTTAAATATTTCAGTTGAATATGGAGTTAACTTGTATAATTTTTTTAGATATTGTGAATTGATGTTAGGGTAGAATTAGTATTTGGTAGAATTTATATATTTATATATACTTCCATATAATTTCATACTCATTATGGATTGGTTGTATTTAGTATAGGCTATCATTTGTTTATAAATAGAGTTTTATTATTTGATGATGGTAGAGGTAATGCCATGTTCATCCGTGAGTGGGACCATCTAATGTGTCCACGACATGCTAAAATATTATTTTTTGTGATGATCTATTTAATGTTGAGTTTGGTTGAGGTCGAACTATATTTATTTCCTAGGTTTATAGGATATTACCCAAAGATTTTTTTCTAAATAGGTTGGTATGTGTCCCCATTAATGTGAAATCGATTCTTGGACAGAGAATTAATTGGATGCCTCTCAGATATTGATTTATCAATATATGATGTAAACTTCTAGTTTAGGGAAACATCAGATTCCAATTTATGATATTAAGTATAGAGTTTTTATTTAGGAAAGTTTGTCAAATTTGGGTTCTATAATCATCTTGGTGAAGAGGATGGATAGAATCCTATGAAAATATATTGATTATTATCACAATAATAAAGCGAAGATAAATAATTGATACCCCCTTTAGTGAAATGATGATTTATTTGACCTGTTGAAAGGATATATCTAGTTCTCAAAGATCAATTTGTGAGAATAATATCATTTTTTTGTGGGTGAAATATGGTAATATCAAAATATTACATTCAGTTTCCCTTATGGGAACAATGAATTCATTGTAATTCCCTTTAGTGATATGAATGCACTAGAAATGTTCATGGGACTTATAAACTCTTTGTTTCATAATTTTCTTGAATAGTTTGTGGTTGTATTCATTGATTCCATACTTATGTATTTTGGGTATAAGGAATAGTATGTAAGTCTTCTTCACCCAATTTTATTAGTTCTTCTACGTCACTCATTGGTTGGGATGCTATCTAAGTGTATTTTTACGCCCATGAGTTAAATTTCTTAATCCATGTTGTGTCTTAATGGGGAGTAGTTATAGATCCTTTAAAAATATAGTTGGTGGTTTCTTAAATAGCCCTTAATAATGTTATGGATGTGTAATGATTCCTTGTCTTTATTGGCTATAAAAGGATGTTTTTTGTGTTTTCTCATGGATTATAACTCCTATGATCACCTTGAATTGAAAGGATCAGGCTACCGTATAGACTGACCGATGCTATGATGATTTTGAGTATTTTATGGATAAGTTTTTCACTGATATTTCTTTTCATTTTCAAGAGTTAGGTATTGTGTTTAAGGTATTCAATTATTCCATGTTCCTTAGATTAGGTTATGTCCTAAAACAATATAGAGGAATTATTAATTGTGGGTTTTGATAGTTATGACCCCATTAACATAACTACACTACCCATTATCTCAGTATTTATATGATATTGTTTTCCTTGAAATTATGTCATCCCTGTATCTTTGGTGATCATTCTTTGGTCTTAACAAATCATTAGATTTTTTTATATATCTTCTCTCAATTTTATATGAACTCAATATAGTAGGGTTGGATGTAATTATTATAGTATTACAACTTTGATATTTCTAATACATTGAGGAAAGGTAATTTAATCACTAATGTAAGAACCTGGATCTTCATTTCAGGTATGGATCTTGATTTTGGGTGTTTTTGAGAAAAAAGAAAGAATTTGAAAATTTTCTAAGTAAACGTTGTGCACTCAGTTTCCACGTGTAGCCATGTACTGGCCGTGTAATGTAAGAGTACATGGACATGTGGACCACCTAAATTGGGGGACGGTTGAGGCTAGTACACGTCATGTACATTAAATGAAAACACTATGTGATTTTTTTTATTTGATTAATCAGACAGGGGTCATGTCTTATCTCCAGAACTTGTTTCTTCTTCCCATGTATCGTACAAGAGAGTGGTGTACGATAAAGAATATTTTTATAGATCTACAAAATTATAGGCCAATTCAACAACCTAAGTTCACGAGTGCTCATTGTACAATGTCGAGGTAGGTTATTTTTTTCCTTTCGGAGTTTATCTTTGACTTATATATGCCGAAGTGCCGATTACCCATGATTTATGTATTTTTTATTAAGGAATTGACCCCTGATATCATTTTCCTTAAATTGATTGGTAGATTAAGTGTTTTTTGATATATTATACTAAATTGAACATTTAGGGGACCCCCCATGGGTGCATTTCCTTGTATGAATGTTTATGACCGTTTGGTCTAGGTTTCCTATAAAGAAGACCTTGTTTCCTTGCCCTGCTTGTCTGGTTGGAATTGATTGCTTAATTGATGCTTGTTAAATGCCTGTGTAATGTGTTGTAGATTCTTAGACATATATTAGTTGAGATTACTTAGGGTTGCTAGATCTCATTTGTGCACAATTTTATTACACAGGGCTATGAGAAACTGATGCAGTTAGAGCATATGGGGAATTGACGTTGAGGGCTTCCCCAGAGTGTCTGTTATATTTATGTTGTGAGAACATAGGGAGAATTGATGGTGAGTTCTTCCTTAGAGTGTCTATATTATACCATTATGAGACCACAGGGGGATGTACATTGAGTTCTTCCTCATAGAGTTTATAGTTTATCGTTAAAAGACCATAAGGGTAATTGACAGCGAGTGCTTATTTAGAGTGTATTTGTTTTTTTTGGAACACTTGATCACATGGGTTAGACTGTGTGAGCCACCCAGAGGGTCAATGTGTTATTTTGAATGTTGTTGATGCATCTACCAAGCCAAAACACAAGCTTGGATTTGGGATAGTTCAGGTAGTGTTATGAGATACATGTTTTTTTTACTCTCTTGATCAAAAGATGAACATTAAATTATATATGAATGTAAATGAAAATTGTATGATTTCTTACTTTAGTGTACTCCTAATTTCTTGCTTATTTTTCATTATTGTCTGCTATATATATTTACTAATAGTTAGGCACAGATCTTTTGGTGGTTTCCTACTAGGATTCATCTTAGATCCTATTTGGGTCATTCTTTTGGACCCAAAAATATTGTATGGTTGCAGGTATAGACAAGGGAAAGAACCCTTCTTCATCAGGTACTTGATTACTATTGGAGCTGGAGATCATATGACCAAGATGAGGCTTGATATGCTTTTATAGTATACTATTTTTTAATTTGGTATCAGTATTTTATTTTCTACATTGTGACTTGTTTGGATATTTTCCTAGATACATGTGACATGCATCATTAATTTATATATGTTTCACTTGTTTATACTATCAGTCTTCCACTTTTTATTTTTGTTTAATGGTATTGATGATTCCACTAATGATTATTACTTTTTATTCCACTGTGTATAATTTTTCAAATAAGGGCATAGTTTCCCCACTATTAGACCTTGTCCCTCACTGCTAGTCGACAGCCTCCGGCATTTGGGGAAATGCTCTTGAGGTTATGTGACCAAATGGGTTTGGGGCACCTTTGGGTGGCACCCAGATCTGAGATGTTACAAAGTGGTATCAAAGGGTAAGTTTCTTTTTTGCCTTGTATTACTATTTGGATCCTATAGAAAGGGATAGGTAGGAATGTGTAGTGGGTAATAAGATATTCCCAGGAGTAGCTAATCCGTTTACATGAAAAATCCAATTTACCTCGATTATTTAAAATTTTATAGTTTTACAATTATTATAGTTTATTTGATTTCACCATTGGGTGATTCGATTATTTTGTGCTATTATCGTTGATATTATTGAGGTTTTATTTCTATTACAACCCGATGAGATGAGGGTATGTCATCTCATTCATCATATAGGAACTTAATAGAGATCACATGTTAGGCATTTGTTCATGCCATTTAGGGTGAATTACTCATTGAATTTTGTTATGATAAATGTTTTTCTTGATTTTCATGTTGTTGCGATAAATGCCAGGATATAATACCCACTATTTTGATAGGGTATTGGAATATGTAAAGTTTCATTTGGATGGGTTCCAAACTTTGGTCCTTCAAGTGCTATGGGCCCTCTTAGATCAGAATTTAGTAGATCGTGTTTGAACTTTAGTTAAATTTTTTCAAGTTGTAACGTGGAATTGAATTCCAAAATTTGATTCGGGGGATTATGGGCTCTCACAGGTCGGAATTTTTCATTCCTTGGACAAAATTGTAAGTTATTAAGGGTTCTAGAGAAGTTTCATAGACTTACTGTCTAGAAACCCAGAATACATGGCTTGTGGTGTTATGAACATATTCCATGTGTTATTCTATTTTAGAAGAAACAACTTTTCTTAATTACACGTCGTGTACTGTGAGTACCACTAGTGCAGAAAACGTTTTTTACGTCGGTTATTTTTTATTATTTACGTCGGTTTTTAGGCGACGTTAATACGGACGACGTTATAAATAACGTTTTTTACGTCAGTTATTTAAAACCGACGTAATATCCCTAACATCACGGTGGTTATCACGTCGGTTCATATAATAACCGACGTGATAAATATGCGCGGGGGGCTTTATCACGTCGGTTCTTACCTAAACCGACGTGATAAAAGGCCTGGGATATCGTTTATCACGTCGGTTATGTCATAACCGACGTGATAAACCCTTCCCCTGGCCTATTATAATGTCGGTTATTTAGGAAACCGACGTGATAAAAAGGCCTGGGAAACGTTTTAGCACGTCGGTTATTCAATAACCGACGTGGTAAATCGATTCCCAGGCCTTTTATCACGTCGGTTATATTAAGAACCGACGTGATAAAATCCCCCGGGAACGGTTTATCACGTCGGTTCTAGAAAAAACCGACGTGATAAACCCCTACCGATTTATTTACCACGTCGGTTATTTTATAACCGACGTGAAAGAAATTATTATTTTTTTAAATAATTGCACTGCTCTCACCAAAAAGCAACCAGAAACCAAACAAAAATAGCCATGCCAGCCCTCCCCCAAGCCCCAACTGAACCCCACCCTCATCTATACCCACCTAACAACCTGGCCAGCCCTCCCCCACCCACAACCCTTGGACACCCCTCCCATATCCCTTGGACAACCTCCACCCCTTGGACACCCCCCCACCCTCATTTACACCCCCAAGACCCCTAGTACAGCCTCAAACACCCATTGGACACCCCCCACACCTTGACAGCCCTCCCAGACCCCTTGGACACCCCCCCCCTCATTTACACCCAACATGCCCCTTGGACACCCCCCCACCCCTTCGACAGCCCCCCCACCCAAATTTACACCCCCCGAACACTAGGACAGCCCCAAACACCCCTTGGACACCCCTCCCATATCGCTTGGACACCCCCCCACCCCTTGGACACCCCCCCACCCCTTGGACAGCCCCCACCCCCTGGACACCCCCCCACCCCTTGGACAGCCCCCCCCACCCCCTGGACACCCCCCCACCCCTTGGACAGCCCCCCACCCCCTGGACACCCCCCCGACCCCTTGGAAACCCCCCCTACCCCTTGGAAACCCCCCCCATCCCCTTGGACAGCCCCAAACACCCCTTGGACACCCCTCCTATATCCCTTGGACACCCCCCCACCACTTGGACACCCCCCCACCCCTTGGACAACCCCCCCCCCCCCCCACCCTCATTTACACCCAACCGACTCCTTGGACAGCCCCAAACACACCTTGGACACCCCTCCCATATCCCTTGGACACCCCCCGCCCCTTGGACACCCCCCCACCCTCATTTACACCCCCCCCACCCCCCCGACCCCTAGGACAGCCCCAAACACACCTTGGACACCCCTCCCATATCCCTTGGACACCCCCCAAACACCCACCCACCCCCTTGGAACCTCTCCCCCATACCAAAATCCAGACCAGAAAAACCATCAACAGTAGACCAAAACAAGAAGTAGAGAAAAATTAAACATTCACTTATATAACATTCAAAACTTACAATGTCAACTTCAAAAAAAACTAAATCCAACCTAAACGACTACGAAATACACAATTACATTGACAATATTCAAAATTACATTTTACATTACAAACAACTAAAAGTCAATCAAACCTGTAAAATAATTTGACCACTCCACTTGTAAGTGTTTGATATCTTCAGCAGTAAAGGGTTGAGGGTCATCAAAAAGCTACAAAGGAAAAGGATAGTAGTCAACGTGTATAATGAATAAATCAAATTGAAATATTATTAGAAAAAGGAAATCTTACCAGGTCAAAACTCAGAACTGTCCCAGTTGTTATTATTTCATACATAAATCTTAACATGTAATATCCGCATTCGATGATGCCTTGTTGCTCATGACATTTCTGTTTGAATGAGTGTAAATTCAATATATTATTTTTATGTAATAAATCAAAATGTACAAATTATAAATGGATATTTACCTTCGCATGTACATATTTGATCTTGTAATTCCTTTTCTTTGCGCTTTTTCGAAAGTGGACCCATGCCCTGTTAGAAAATAATACGAATGGGGTAAATTTAAAATTCATTATAATATATAAAACTATTGTGAAATTGAAACTTACGTTTCCAATATATTCTTAAAACTTTCTCGCACATCATCATGGAGAGAGCATATCCAATAAAGTGTTTTCTCCCTAGGGCAAAAAACCCCTAACATCCAATGATCCCTGAGAAAAGGAAATTTAACGTTAGTGGTTTTTTATGTTAAAAGATAATTAACTCTTTGAGAGGGATGTGTTTCATACCTCTCACAAAAAGGCATCATCCAACACTGTGTGATTACATTCTTTTCAAATCTATCAGTAATATAAAGCATTCTTTGTTCCTCATCCAATGCACATGCTTCAGGGGAAATCAATTGTGGGTCCACGAATCCATATACATCTGTCAGCTCATTCCTCTCACAAATTTTATACATATACCTAATACAAAGCAGACATAAGTATACATTTTTAAT
Organism: Viscum album; assembly: GCA_963277665.1. Taxonomy (NCBI): domain Eukaryota; kingdom Viridiplantae; phylum Streptophyta; class Magnoliopsida; order Santalales; family Viscaceae; genus Viscum; species Viscum album. Next base: position 1,834,447,936 of record OY728160.1, read on the forward strand.
AAATATAACGCAAGGAAAAGGAGTTAAGACTTACATGATAAAAATTTGCACCACGTTGATGCCCAACTTATCTCCAGTGACAAACTCCATGATATCAGTTTTCATAATCCCCACACATAGTTCACGTCCACAGACATGAGCTTCCATTGTAAAGTCATAATGATCCGCCAACAAATTTGAATATCTTGACAATTTTTCAAGACTGCTAGTATCTGCATCTGATGTCATAGCTATCTGTCTTTGTTGTTGTCTATACAGTATTTCTTTACCTTTGAAGTATTCCTGTAAAAATAAATTGAAAAATATATTAGTTTTCAAATGATAAAACATTAATAAAAATATAAAATAAAAGATATAACATCCATACCTCTATGGTAATGAGTCGAAGAAGTCTGGATGGCCAAAGTAAAAAATGGCCGATACTATGTCCAACTGTCGTCACCTCATCTGTAGGTAATGGTATCCGAGCTGATCTATCTATAATATCCTGTACAGTGACCCTCTGATTCTCTACCTCTAACTGTTGATGATGAACTGTATCTCCTATACAATATACCATCCCATATGCAACTATATGATGTTGAGGATCATCAACATACAACTCACAATAAGTAGGTAGCTGCGGCGGAGGAGGAGGATCAAAAATGGGGTCCGCAGGCTGAGGTGGGGGAGTGGGAGCTATTGGGAGAGGTGGAGTGGGAGCTGCACCCTGAAATTGTCTTTGCAAGTCTGCAAACATTAACTGCACCGATGCTCTAATCTTGTCCTCCATTGTCGCATTAATATTATGGACTTCAGCCTCCAACGATTCTATTTTTTTTATAAACTCCTTCAACGTTAGAAGTTGAGGAACGTGGCGACACTTTTCTTACCGATACACCTGCCGGATATCCTCTTACACGGCCAGGATGTTCGGGCTTTCCCAATGCCACAGATAAAATATCTTCCCTCCCAGATGGTGTAAATGTCCCCTGTGAACTCTGCTCCTCAAGAGAGTCCTGTAATAAGTAATTGAACTTTTCTATAATGATTGGAAATATATGACGAAAATAGTAAACTTAAATAAATAAAATAGATATCTTACAATCCTCTCAACTACGAGTCTCAATTCTTCCGAAAGATATTGTCCTTTTTTGCCCTTCCGAGCTCTTTTCCATTTCTCATGTCTAGATGGAGGGGATGGAGGGGCCACCTCTCCAGAGCTTGAAGACTCAGCTCTTAGTTGTTGAAATTTTTCTGCCATCATTTGTTCTTCCAATAATGCATACCCTCCCCGAGATAAACTATGAGGGTATACATTTTTAGATTGGATCTCTTGATGAGCTTTCCTTGTTTGCTGTAAATTAAGAATAAGTAATCATTAACAAAACAATAATAAGATCATTTATATAAGAAAGCTTATAAAAGTTTACATTGCCCTTACCAAAAATGATTCTTTTCTTCTACTTTCAAAAAATTGTCTCCATGTGTCTTCATCTATAAAAGGATATATACGACATGGATTCTCACGACTCCTATGACCATAAATGAAATCAGATGAGAGGGTAGATTTGAAATCCCTCCATCTCCTAGCAGCCAACGATAAGCATTTCTTCCTGACTCCTCCAGTGTCAGGAATATCAAATGTCATCTGATAAAAAAGAGGTTAAAAATATTATATATACTAGAAACATTTAAAGAACAGTCAAACAATAGCAAAAGATCTTACCAAGATGGTCTCCCACAGCTGAGAAATTATCGCCTTATCCACACTTCTCTAATCATCATAGAGAATGCTTACTTTGCTCTTAGCCTGAGTTGCTACAAAACCCTTAAAATCTTTAGCATTTGGACCTCTAGGAAGATCATCCTCATCAAACTCCACGACTATCCTCTCCTCCTTCGTACGGGCAAGTGATAATTTTGGTAAACGTGTGCACCCACGCTTACCAACCTTTGAACTCTTTTTCGTAATAGGAGCATGTGAATGTTCCTCCCCAGATGTATGACCAATATGCTCATCTCCAGAATCATGTGGCTGATCAACTGATTGATCTGTCATTTTCCTTCAAATCAAAAAAACAAACATTAGTTCACAAATAGAAAAGTGTACTAAATTACATAATAGTAAACATCGGTAATATGGTAAGCATGTTAAACAATGATAAACATGGTAAACACAGGAAAAATGTTGCCAAGGAGTTGGCATAAGACAGCTGAAAAGTGGAATCACTGATGCCACCGGCCGGCCGCTGGCTCACCACCGGCCGGCCGGTGGACCAGACAGCCTTCCTCTGTCTGGACCACCGGCCGGCCGCTGGATCACCACCGGCCGGCCGGTGGACCAGAGCCTTCCTCTGTCTAAACCACCGGCCGGCCGCTGGCTCCTCACCGGCCGGCCGCTGGTGATCCAGACAGAGAGGAAGGCTCTCTGTCTGGTCCACCGGGCGGCCGGTGGTGATCCAGCGGCCGGCCGGTGGACCAGACAGAGAGCCTTCCTCTCTGTCTGAACCACCGGCCGGCCGCTGGCTCAACACCGGCCGGCCGCTGGTGATCCAGACAGAGAGGCTCGGTCTCTGTCTGGACCACCGGCCGGCCGCTGGCTCAGCACCGGCCGGCCGGTGGACCAGACAGAGAGCCTTCCTCTCTGTCTGAACCACCGCCCGGCCGCTGGCTCAACACCGGCCGGCCGCTGGTGATCCAGACAGAGAGGAAGGCTCTGTCTGGTCCACCGGCCGGCCGGTGGTGAGCCAGCGGCCGGCCGGTGGTTCAGACAGAGAGGACCGGTTGCCGGTGCGCCCAGGACTTCTCTTCTTTACGGTTTTTATTGTTTTATCGTTTTGGTTTGATACATATTTTAATAAGTAAAAAATTTACAGTATCTAACATTATATGAAAAAACTAAATGTAAACAAGAAATAAACTTGTGTTACCTGTAATTTTAGGAATGTACAGTTGTATTGTTTTCCCAAATTCCTTCGTCGTGATCGTTCCTTATGGCACAAACCATGTCTTCAACATACTCATCATTATGTTCTGTTAATCTTTCCATGGAAGTAGGGATCTCACATAAATCAGCATCTTCATCAAATTCATCCTCACCAACATATTGGTTTTTCCCTTGTAAAACAACATCCCACTGCATATCTGATTGATCTACTACATAGAAAATTTGTTTGGCATGTGTTGCCATTATAAAAGAATCAGCTGTGTCTTCCAATCTATTCAGATTAACAAGTGTCATTCCAAATTCATCGTGTCTGACACTGTTGTTACCGATAAACCATTTACAGTTAAAAACGGGAACATTAATTTTAAAGTAATCAGCCTCCCATATGTCTTCAATCACTCCATAATATGCACTTGATGCCGAAATTGGGTTTCTGTCCTTAGCACTCGAAAAATGCATTGCTTCTGCAAACACCAATACACCACTATTCTGAACTGC